>JARWIR010000001.1:47342016-48677421 GCA_029959085.1 Nemophila menziesii | reverse complement strand
ATAATATAAACTTTAGGAGGAATCCACAATATATTAATCAGATGAGAGCTAAATTGGAGGAGCTGCAAGATATTATAATGAGTGGTAAGGGTAATGAGGTGATCATGGCAGAAGAGAAGATTGTTCTGCACAATCTTGAAGAGGCTATGAATTATGAACAGGGAATTCTCAAGCAGAAAGCTAGAGATACATGGTCTAAAGAAAGTGATTGTAGTTCTTCTTACTACTATAAGATCATAAAATCTAGACAAGCTAGAATAAAATTACTACATTAGTTGATGATTGTGGGAATATTTTAACTACACCTGATCAAATTAAAGGGGAATTTCTAAAGTTTTACACTAAGCTTATAGGGACTGAGGCCCCTAATCAAGAGACTTGTTCTATAAATACTTTAAAGGAGCTTATGAATAATTCATTATCTGATGAGAAAGTGGCTATGCTGAGTAAAACTGTTACAGATGAGGAGATTAGAAATGCCTTATTTTCTATAGATGAAACGAAATGTCCGGGTCCAGATGGCTTCACATCCTGTTTTTACAAAGTTGCTTGGGATATAGTCAGTGGTGATTTTTGCAGTGCTATTAAGGAAACTTTGGAATCCAGGGTAATGTTAAAGGAGGCCAATGCTACTAATGTTGTTCTAATTCCGAAAGTACAGATACCTAGTAGTGTTAAGCAGTTTAGACCCATTTCTTGTGTAAATACTCCATACAAGACACTTTCTAGAATCATCACAAATAGAATAAAAAAGGTACTTGATTCTTTAATTGATTACAACCAGGCGGCTTTTGTATGTGATAGAAATATAGGGGATAATATTATTGTTGCCCAGGATATTTTGCATGGCTATCATAGTGGAAATATATCTCCTAGAAGTACCATTAATGTTGACCTACAAAAAGCTTATGATAGCTTGAATTGGAGGTTTCTGTTTAATGTTCTTCATGCCTTAAAGTTTCCTGATAATATAATTAGTTGGGTTGAAATGTGTGTATCAACTCCCACTTATACTTTGAATGTCAATGGTGATAGGATTGGTTACTTTGAAGGGAAAAGAGGATTAAGGCAAGGAGATCCACTCTCTCCATGCCTTTTTGTCCTCTGTATGCAGGTGTTTACTAAGCTATTCCAAAAGCTTGGTGAAAATTCATCTTTCTCCTATCATCCTAAATGTGAAAATTTGAAGCTTAATCATGTTATTTTTGCAGATGATTTACTCATCTTTATGAAATTTACCTCTCAATCAGCTGTAATAGTTAAGGATGGTCTTGAGGTTTTTGCTAGGTTATCTGGCTTGAATATCAATAACAATAAGAGTGAAATATATTTTGGTAATACCTCAGATGTGATCAAGGAAGAAATTACAGGTATTTTAAACATTAAAGAAGGATATTTACCTGTTAAATACTTAGGAGTAACTCTCAGCTCTAAGAAGTTAAATGGTGATGAAGTTAATAAACTGGTCCAGAACATATGTGATAGTATTGGTACGTGGAGCAATAAATTTCTTACTTATGCAGGTAGGCTTGAACTAATCAAAGCTGTACTAGTTAGTAAGATATTATATTGGTGTAGGGTTTTCTTATTACCCAAGAATGTCATTTACAAGCTAAATCAAAAGCTTGCTAGTTTCTTGTGGAAAGGAAATTTAGAAGGAGCAAAAGGTGCTAGGGTCTCTTGGAAAGATGTGTGTAAGGGCAAGGCTTATGGAGGATTGAATATACCAAATTTTGAAACTCTAAATCAAGTGTGTTTGCTAAATGTGTTCTGGAGAATTTATAAAAAAGGTGAAAATTTGCTCAGTCTATGGGCTTTTACAAATATATTTAAAGGTGAATGTATCTGGAGTTTTTCTATTAAACAGGATTTACCTTGGACATGGAAGAAGATTCTGAAACTTAGAGGTATGGCTTACTCCTTTATCTCGCATAAAGTAAATAATGGTAATAGAACATACATTTTCTGGGATTAAATAAGACAATTAGCAGTTGCTACAATAGAGGGAGATGGCATTTACCTCCCTCCTTACAGGGCTTAGAAAAAGTTTTACTCTCTTTAACAACTGCTGAAGACTCTATACTCTGGAAGTGTAGCATCAAAGCTAAGTTCTCATTTAAGAAAACTATGGCCGAGTTATCAGATAATGGTACGATATTGGAATGGACAAGATTGGTGTGGAATAAGTCGAATATTCCAAAAAATTCATTTTGTTCTTGGTTAGCTTGTATGGATAGATTACCCACTAAAGCTAGGATGATGGAATGGGGAATACAGCAAGATAATTTGTGTGTCTATTGCCATGGGGTAATTGAGGATAGGGAACATTTATTTGTTCATTGTCCCTTAGCAAAAAGAGTGTTACAGAGGTGTTTAAGCAATTGCAGTATCAATAACATGAGTTTTGGATGCTGGGATGAATTAATTCAGTTAATGTTAGACAAAGCTAGTGATAAGTTTATGGAGGTGTTGATTGGAGGGTGGTTTACTACCTTTGTTTATCAGATTTGGAATAACAGAAACTTACACATTCACTCAGGCAGAATTATGACTGAGGAGGAGATTATGCAGCATATCCATTATTGTTTGCAGATCAAATTACAAGGGAGTTGCAGATTTAAAAGGAAAGCTGAGAGGGAAGTTATTAGTTCAGCTTGGAAATTGCAAAATGTATATAAAGATTAGCTTATGTTGTATGGTAGGTTATATTGTAATAGCTTTACTTTTAATGTAACAATGTGTTGACTGCTTATGCAGATTGTAATGACTATAATGCTGAGTAATAAAATGTGCTTTGATTGAAAAAAAAAAGGAAAAATAACATGGTTCACATAATGGAAATCCAAACTATATTGAAGATAAAGGATGAAAAGTAATTACAAGAATTGTGTTTTAACTTGCTCCAAAGGCTAAACCGTCTCGCCTCTTTTTAAAGAAAATTAAAGTTTGTAAAAGGTTATAAAGGTGTATGCTTCTAATACCTAAAGAGTCCATTTATTAGCCAAAATGTGTAGGTTAACTTGCAGGCCAAGATAAGTGATTACATTTGGTAACACTTGGTCCACAAAATATTTGCAGCAATATGTCAATCAAGGGTGAATTATAAAAACCAGCCCCAACAACATGGGACTTAATAAAGAAAGGCCTTGTAGTAACTACCTGGTTACAAAAGCCCAAAAAACCAAAAATACCCTCCCCCATTAGCTGTTATTACATTGAAACCCAATCCAAAAGCCTATTAGGGTTACAGAACCCAAATCCCATTTCACTCTTACCCACCATTATCTCTCCTCTCTCCCTCTCTCCCTGTATAGCCTCTCCCGCTCCCTCTTCTGCACAAGCCACCCCTCTCTCCTGCACTATTCACCACCCCACCCTCTCTAGCCGCAGAAACCCGCCTCACTGTAATCACCACCATATAAGCCTCCCATGTACTGTCGTCATCACCACCAACCCTCCTTCCCACCACTGTTGCTGCTGCGCGAACCAGATCCACCACCACCGTGTCTACCCACCATCGCTGCTGCAACGAAGATTGAAGCCCGTTGCTGCAACAAAGATTGAAGCCCGGATCCCAGCCAAGCATTACTCCGATCCACCACCATCGCCCTCTCCTTCGCCTCCCTACCGGAGCCCAGACAAGCCACCACCATCATCATCACACCCCTGCTGCTGCCGCCCCTAACCCACCTTCATCTTCCCCCTCCCTCTCCGATGCAGCGCGCCTTCAACGAATCAAATCCACCAAGACAGCGCCATCACCCCTCCACCAAGACAGCGCCACCAACCCACCAGCAAGAACCGCTGTGACGAGCCCGATCTGCTGCAGATTCGAGAAGCCGGATTTCTGCTGCCCTGCTGAGTCGCCGCCGTGTTGGTGGTGTTGTAACAACCCACCACCCCCTGCTGCATCTCACTCTCGCCGCTGCAAGAACCAACACCACCCCGATTCAAACCTCACCGCCGAGATCTCGCTGCCCCACCACAATCTGGGTACAGCCGCATTCGTTGGTGGCTATTTCGTCGCCTTGGTGTCTATTTCGCCGCCTTTGGTGGCCATTTATTTGTTTTGTTTTTAATATTTCTTTGTTTTTGCAGGTGAAGGAGTATAAGCTGTAATAGAGGTTGTGCGCAGTGTTAATGCTGTCCGTGGTGGTCCCAGCCGTTCGTGATGGTGCTGTTCGTGGTGGTGTTGGTCGGTGCTGCAGATCTGGATCGAGCCCCAATGGGTACAGACCTAAATGGGTCCAGGCCTAAATGGGTACAGCCACACATCAGCCAGTTATGTGCCAGCCCCAGTGTTGTAACCTAGATTTTGTAACAGGATTGTATGGTAAATTGTTGTACTAGAATATTAATCCAGTCCAGTGTGTTTCTTATTTTGTAAATGATTCTTTTGTAAATTGTTTAATATACCCACTCTTGGTTTAATTAATATCTTTTGTAGCTATAATCTAATCGTAAATGTATAATATTGAATCATAATATAATGCAATTCTGCTGTTTACAATCAAACGAAAAACAGGGTCAGAATAAAATTTAAAACAGATAAAGTGGGTCTGTACCCATGTATAAGCAGTGTCTGGGTCTGTACCCACGTATGAACAGTGTCTGGGTCTGTACCCGTGTATATATGGTATTACGAATTTGAGAAGAAACTCAGAAAAAGAAAAAAGTTAAAATAAACTAATTTATTTAATGGTAAAGGTAAAAATGTCAAGTGGTATAACTGAATTGGTAACTAAGACCTTTTATAAGAAAAAGTAAGGGACTAGGCTTTAATTTATAAAGTTAAAGTTAAATAGGCCTATATTTGTAATTTCCTCCCAACCCGCATCATCTCACAAAAACGCCCATAACTTTCTTGTATGAACTCAAAATTTCTCTTCGTATGCGGTGACAGAAACTAGACTTCACGGAATTTTAATTATGCATGGAAAGCATCTAGTTCCTCTCCAATTTTTTCTAGAAACTCTTCACAATTAGAAGTAGATTTAAATGGAAAATGTTGTGCTCTTTAAGGCATTTCTCTTGACTTTCTTGACCCCCTCTTGCTTCCGTATGAGTTTCTCGTGGGTCCCTTTTAGGCTTGCCATCAATTATTAACTCTCTTTCAATCTTCCCGACTTCATGTGCTAATATTATCTAATCTTGCACATTACACAAAAATGACTCAAAATCTCTAAAACATATCACTATATATAGCTCAAAATGTAAAAATGTAAAAAAAATAGGGGATAAATATTAACTTTATGCTTTAGATACTCTCAAAATTATGTCCCTTGTGTGCCAAGATCTATTAAAAATAGAAATACATCAACAATAGAAGAGTTAGATACCAAAAGCTTATGGACAACTTGAGTCAAGTAAAAACTAAAATTCGCACACTCCATACAATTTGAGAAACTCCCAAATTGTTGAGCTTCTTTGAAGATGACATTTCTAACAAGCATATATTATAAGAGTTTGATGTGGAAGCGATGACAATGAATACGAACACCACAATATCATAAATAAATTTCTATACAACATGATTCAGGGAGCTTCAACTATCTTGTAACTATCAGGGACATTCAAGGAAAAGTTGATATATGGCCTAGGCATAAGAATAAACCTGATGCCTAAATATTCGTTGAGAATTTGGGTTTGCATAATGCCCATCCAACCACTGTACTCTTGTAAATAGTGGATACAAAATTAGTGCAACTGATATTGGGGAGCTGTGGAGAACGTGTTATTGAAAATTGGCATGTTTGCGATTCCTACCGACTTTGTCATATTAGATTTTGAGGCAGATGAAGAAGTTTCTCTCATTATAGGGCGCTCAATTTTAACCACCAGTTTTGACGTGTTTGATGCGACTAGGATATATATCCAACTGATCATGGACAATGACCACCAACTTTTCCATGCTTTGGGAATTTTAGGAAAGATCCTGAAGGAGAAGGAGGAAACCTGCTTCCACAAAGACCAAAAGGAAACTCAGGATGGAAAAACCAGGGTTCTCAATGGCAAGGATTGTGAAAGAATTCAAATCGGGTCGAAGCCTATGATGAACCCTTCAAGCCAAACCAAAAACTGAAGGATTGGGACGAATCATGGTCTGATCCTTTGACCTTTGAGAAGATTGTATCTCCGAACCTGGCAAATATTGGACACCGAAAGAGGAGTAGACAACGACTCGCTTATGTTATATCCCCTGATTTTACTATGGAGGCTATTTCATGAAAATGATTCCTTAAAGGTATAAACACAGAACTTGACGACATAAAACAAAAGTGCTCTTGAGAGATACCGACATATCTTGTTTTTAAGGCTTTAGTAATTAGTATTTTTAAATTTTGTAGTTTATGTTATTTGTCTTTCAATGATACCTTTACTTTGAGTTCGGTAGTGGTGTCGCCTAGGGTGTGATAAAAATAAGATAAAATTAAGTCAAGAAACTACGCACTCTCACCTTAGACAGGCACAGTACTGCAAGTATTACAGGACGTATGCAAGTTTTAGTTAGTAAGTTGAGTTCGATCTCATGGACTTAAGTGTGTTATACGAGTGGATAGCAATAACGAGTAGAAGTAAATAATTAAAAGACAGAGAATAAAAGATATGAATTTCGAAAATAATTAATTAAACTAAGAAAATAAAGACAATAAAATAAATAACTAAGAATATGAGATGAGAGATATAGCTTAGGTTTTGCTAGTATGCACTAATCCTTCTAATTCTATCTATAAATCTAGTTAATAAGGGAGAATATTAGCTCTTGGTATACTTAGTCAGGATTCTAAATTCCCATACCTTAGACCTTGAGAGCGACTAAGGGAGCTACGGCACAACCAAGACGTGGTTACACTCTTAGAGTTATCAAGCGCTACCAAGGCTCTAAGCAAACGCAACAATCAATTGGTGATATGGTGATTAAAACAAACCCTAATGACTATCTAGTTAGAATCATGTTTTGTCAGAACTAATATTGACACTAGATATTATGTGGTGGTTCAATAGTTAAACACCCAGTTACGGAGACCATCTAACTACTATTAAAACAATCCTAAAGTGATCAGTTCTAGGAAAGACAATAAATCAAAACACATAAATAAATATTAAGTAAGAAGCTAATATCAAATTAAAACATGTAATTACCAAAGAAACTTAGATAGAAGAATTAGAATCCATAGTTTATACATGATGCAAAACCCAAGCTATGGGGAGTTTAGTTCATACCTGAAGGAAATAAACTAAAAGAAATTACAAAAGACATCATCTTGCTCTCTACAATGAACTAAGAAATAATTATAAGGTTTTTCTAAGCAAGGATGATTTTACAAGTGATATAAGGGTGTATTTATAGGTGTTTAGAAGACCTAATTCGTTTTCTTGAGGAAGAGATAAAGTATTGGAGTCCTAGCCCAACTCAAATTCGTATGGAAATAAAGATAAACTTTGCTGGACCGTTTTGAGCATATCTTCTTCGTTATTGGTCGGTTTGAGCTCCATAAGATACCAAAAGAATCCTCACAGAATTATCTATGTCCCTATGAAAGGAAATTACCAAAATCGGCCTATTTCTTGGGGTAAATAGCACTTCTTTAGGCGTGTACGGCAGAATCCCAGATTTAGGCAGCTTTTCCATTTCCATCTTTTTAGCTTTTGTTTCCTTATCTCCAATTACCATGCAAATCTCTTTCCATATCTTGTAGTCTTTGACTTGGACTTTAATTAATCTCTATAATTATCTTTAAATCTACACACTAAATAAACAATTAAACCCAATATGCTCTAAAAATATTATTTTGCTAAATCAAGACTCAAAATAGGAAAGTGCACTATTTCTCAAGAAAATAGACATTTATGACTTCTAAATCACTAAAAATGATGTCTCACCCTAATATTAATCTATCACAAATGAGGAGACATCAAGACCCCCAACTCAAAGTTGTATCGTCCCGATACAATAAAGATAAAAACAAAGGGAAGTCTATAAATACACACTTATAAAATTCTCAACACAAGGGAAAAAAGTATAGCAGAATATATAGAATAAACCTAAAGCAACAACTCAGAAAATTTCATGCAATAATATTCATAAACTACATACCTGTATACTTCTCATATCCACAGTCAACACGGCTTGAATTCAAGATCAGATTAGTTTCGCAATGTAAGAAGGATTGGGACTTTACTCAGTTCCCCAAGGAAGCTATAGATTGTTCATTGAACTTCACTAAGTATTTAAAAATCCACTTAACTACTCTCAAATGGCTTAATCATTTCTCAATTATATAGCAAAGAATCAAAAGGTCTTTAAGGTTGTAATTTAGGCTTAGGGACGGTATGATAGTATATTTGGATAATTTGGAGTGAGCTTTTGGCTCTCTCCTCACTAGCCATCAACGAATCGCCCTAGAGTTTGAGTTACTCTAATAAAACGTTTCTCACTCAACCCAATGAATTCCTTGATGCATAATTTAGCATCCCCAATAACCCAATTAAAGCTTAAGATGTTCACATAAAAATCCACTTTGCCGGTCCGAATATATATATTTTCTTTTCTTTTCAAATCAATTTTTCTTAAGCTATGACTCTCTTTTTAATGTTGAGATATCACGCTAATTTTCTCATATATATATTTTTCTTTTAATGCCCTTGTTGGAAAAATTAGCTCGTAACTTCTTTTTCATTCACTATTACCACGGCAAAAAATTACAATAAAAATCTGTGAATCATCATCAATATAAAGCACAAAGCACAATTAATAAGCTAAAAAAAAATCCCAACCCAATAACAATTCCCATAATGGTGGACCCACCACCCCAAACTCAAGCTCTAAAACAACTGTCTATGCATCGCGATTCGAGTGTGGGTCATATGGAAAAGTCATATAATCTAAAGGATATGGCTTATAACGTGTTTCAATAAAAAGCTTTAGAAAGGCTAGAAGGGGCAGAGAAGGATATAGCATAAAAAATAAAAAATTACAAGGTGAGAAGGTATAAAAAGGCTTCAATGGCTTCAAATACGAAAGAACCGCCTTAATCACTTTCTACACTATGTAATTTCGTTATTTTCTTACCTTTAGCACTTTCATCAAATGGGTTTGTCAACTAGCTTGGATCTCACGGCCTACACACTTCTCAAGGTTCCCTGAGATCGAACATACTTTCTATCGCATTGCTCACTAATCTTTTCTTTACTATCAATGTGTGTTTTCCTGCAAATACTCAAAGCATACAAATAACATAGCTCATAAACATACTACTTACTATCATCAATTCACTGAGCTTATGCTTTCAAGTTATAAAACACACTCTACATCTAATTCCCATGTATCAAAAATTTTAATTTCTACCTAAAAACAGAAAAATGGAGATGAGAGACAACGAATCCCCACACCCCCAACTCAAAAATGAGCCGTGTCCCCACGACTCGAAAAAGACTTGAAAAATAGAAATTAAAATTAGCAGATAAACATATTTACAGAAATGGTAAGGAAGAAAGAGACATACTCTCGAGGCTATTGCCTCACATCATTGACATCCAAGGTAGGATTTGCTGGACCTTTCGTTAATTGCTCAAGGAGTTTCATGATGTGCACTTGATTAGCGTTGATTTGTGCCACATCATTGACTAAGGAAGTTTGAGCTGCTTCGAATTTCGTTAAACGCTCCTCCATCTTCTCTTGCCAACTTTGCTCCTTTTCTTCTTTCGAGACTTGCGTAGAACCCGCTCTTCGAAAGATATCTTTGATCCAAGCATTATCAATATAACTCGCCTTAAACTCGAGTTTCTCTTCTTCACCCAATATGACATCCGCTTTTCGCACAAGACACGTGATCATAGTAGGAAATTTAACATTATAAACTGATTTAGGAGAGACCGAAAATCGTATCACCTCCTCATAGATCAACTGTGCCACATCCACTTCTTCTCCTCTCAAAATACAGTCCAACAGGAGAGCGTTCTTCATAGTCACATCCAAAGTTCGTGTGTTTCCAAAGACATTAGGAATAAGGAAATTGTGCCAAATTCTCGCATCCGATTGAAGATATGTGTAAGGCCAAGGTGCCTTCAATTCTCCCTTATGTGATTGCACTTTCTCCTTGTCGAATACATGCTCAAAAAGTAATTCCTCATCAAATATTTTTTGTTTAGCAACTGCTTCTTCAAATTTGCAGTAACCTTTCAATTTCTTAAACTTGAAGTGGTTTCTAATCTCCTCAACTGTGAAAGGAACTAGCTTTCCTCTAATCGGAACACAATCTTTACTATCTCGGATAAAGAGGCCTAAATAGAATTCCAAAACTAACTCATGACATAATTCAGAACGTCTTACCATGAACGTAGACCAACCCAATTTCTCACCAAGCTCTAAGAATCTTGCATATTCTCCTGTACCAACTTCTTCCTTGAATACTTTCTCATAAGCAAAAGGTAGTTCTTTCAATTGTTTCTCTACAGAAGCTTTTAAGGCGTTTAAAGCTTCCTCTTTCTCTTTGGGTATAGGACCTTGTGGAAGTTGTGTTTTCTCCTTTGGATAAAAGTAAAGCTTTTTACCATTACGATCAAGCAACGGTATTGCACCATCTTCAACTTTATCTTTACCCTTTGATTTAGAACTAGAACCTTTGTTAATTGATTTCTTCTTGTTTAAATCCAATCCCTTGTTGTTCTTCACCTCCCTCTTGCTAGCTAAAATTGTTGTTCTATTAGTCATCCTCAATTAACCCCCAACTCAAAGCTTTAGCAACCCTTGAAATTTGATCTTGTGAAATAATGGTTGAACAAGCTTGATTTGGCTTAGAAAATATGAATGAATGATGAATCTCTATGTGTGTGAGGTGGATTTGTAATGGTTTGGCTTGGATTTAAGAAATTGTAGGATGAATTGTGAAAATTTAAGCTCTTTATTCTTCAATTTGATGGATTTGGTGAGGATTGGGTGTTTGAATCTCTTGTGTAATGATTTGGAGAGAAGATTTGATGTGTTTTTCTTGATGATTGGGTAGTGTTTTGATGATTGGTGAAGGTTTTTGATGAGCTTCAATGGAGTTGGGAGAGTTTTGGAGAAGAGAAAGAGGCTTAAGGTTTATAAAATTCGGAATAATGGCTTAATACCTCTTTTATAAGCTCAAAAATTCATTTTTCTCTCTCCAGTCGGCGCCTTGCAGTATACCGGGCATATCCTCCGGTATACCGGAACATCTAATGCTCCAAAAATTTTCGTCTCGTCAAAATACACGCGCTAGCAACCCGTGTCACGGGTTTTTGCTCCAGCGGTATACCGGGGATATCATCCGGTATACCGGACCCATCGAATTAATTTTTTCTCTTCTCGGTATAAAACCCGAGCTACCAACCCGTGTCACGGGTTTTTGTCCTCTCCGGTATACCAGGGCTGAGGTCTGGTATACCGCTCCGATGGTCAGAATTTTCCGAAATTTTTTTATTTCTCCTCCCGAACTCGATTTCTCCAATACCTAAGCATCAAAAACACTAATAACTTTCTCAAATATGCAATCTCGACTAAAAACAACTAAACTAAAGATAAACTAAAAAACGTAAAAGACATAAAAACATAAAAAAATTGCGGGTTGTCTCCCGTACAACACTTTTGTTTAACGTCTTACAAAGTTAGACGTGTTACCTCTATCAAGATTTGCGAATATAGCCTCCCCAACAACGAGTTAGGCTATGAACGTCAACTAATCTGCGCTTGATCCCAGTTTTGGGTCGAATTTCTATCACCTTGGCTGAAACAACCTTAGTGACAATGAATGGTCCCATCCACGAGTCTTTGAAACTTCGTGGCCTATTCTCGCGTTTGTGAGCTTTCCATAGGACTTCATGGCCAACCCCAAACTCAATGTTTGGCTCAGTATCCACAGGTTTTAAGTGGATCTTCTCAGGAGGGACTTTGTGATGTGAAAGGTTGTGGATGACAAGAACGGTGGGATCTAACTTCTTTGGTTTCTTACCCAAGACATAGAAGGTCTCGGATACATTCTTTGCATGAAGGGTGATGGTCCCTTCTTGGAAGTTGATGACACTTTGACTTTAGGCATAAGATTCACACCAGAACCCACATC
Source organism: Nemophila menziesii (assembly GCA_029959085.1). Taxonomy (NCBI): domain Eukaryota; kingdom Viridiplantae; phylum Streptophyta; class Magnoliopsida; order Boraginales; family Hydrophyllaceae; genus Nemophila; species Nemophila menziesii. The sequence goes on along the minus strand of JARWIR010000001.1, from coordinate 48,665,335 downwards.
GTACATAGCTTTCACCTTGAGCATACCATGTAATTGAATAGGAAGGTTGAAACTTCCCGGATCTTTTAGCTTTGTTGGTAGCTCTCGTTCACTTCTCCTTGAATCCCTCAGGTTCTCTCTTGGGAATTCTACACTCGCTTCCTTTTCAGGAATAACTTGCGTATAAACTTGTTGCGGTGTAAGTCCTTTCTTCGCAATCTCAAGCAATTGGGCGTTGATATTTTCAGGTTGGTACGCCTCTACAAATGTCTTGAGTACAGTGTCATCCTTAGGATTTGTATCAGGAATAGTTGATGACACTGGTTGAACAATAGGTGGCGATTCCACCTTCTCTTCATCCTTCTCTTCTTGCACAGCAGGTGCAACTTCATCTTCAACTTTTGAATTTAGCTCAGCTTGATAATCCATAACCGATCGAATCTCCTCTTGCATCTTCCTCAGTAGCTGTATAAATTCGGCTTTCTCTGCATCGTCCTCCACATAAACCTTAGAACAGTCAGATTCCACGGGGCTAGACTTGGTTGGTTCTTCTTCGATACTCGGAACTTCCACGGCACTAACGGCAGCATGCGGTACTTCCTTGTTTTCTTCTTCAATTTCAAGGCAAATAGCCTTGCAAGCTTCGAACCCAACATTGTTTTCACCTCCTTCGATTGCCTTTACTTCCTTTTGTTCCATTAAATTTGTTAAAACTTTGTTTAACTGTTCTACTTGAGTACCTAACATCTGAAGTATGGCATCTTGTCCTCGGACTTTCTCTTCCTGAGCGTTCATAGTCGTGGTCAAACGGTCCAGAGCTTGTGATATCTGTTGATTGTCCATAGACCCTTCTTGAGGATACTGAGGTAAAGCTTTCTGATCTAATGAATCGGTATATGCATCTTGAGTAGGTTGTTGAGAGGGAGCATGTCTATTCTGATATTGATTTTGATACTGACTTCTCGGTTGGAAAGAGTTGTTCTGGGGTCGCAGTTGATAATGACCAGGATTAGCGGCCCTTTATGGATTTGAATACTGCATACCCGGATGGTTTCAGTTACCCCATTGATAAACTCCGCAATTGGATATAAAGTAAACAGATTGTGGATTTGATTCGCACTCTTCCCATGTATGATTGTTAACCCCACATTGTTGACAACCTTGTGCTTCTTGTACTACGTTTGCAGCGGCTAAATTCTTTTGCATCTCTAACTTCAGCTCTTTGATTTGATTTTCTAACGCGGATATTTGAGCTGAGTTCGCAGTTTCTGCATCTAAATGAAGCGTTCCTCGGGTCTTTGCCACATAAGCTCGCGTTGAGGGCCAACTTCTTTCTTGTTCCATATATTCTCTAAAACCTCGGAAGCTTCATTATGATTAATTGGACACAAAATTACCCTTTCCAATGTTATCCACCTTCTCTCTACTTTTATCATTAAGTCCTTCAAAGAATATCGCAAGTTGTAGAGCAGGTGTATAACCATGGAGCAGACATCTAGCTAATTTTTGTTGAAATCTTGTCCATGATTCTCCTATTGTTTCTCCATCCTCTTGGCAAAATCTTGCAAGCTCAGTTTGATCTTTGAGTCTCATGCTCTTCGGATAAAAATGGTTAAAGAACGCGGCTTGAAGTTCTCTCCAAGAAAGAATTGTTCCTTGTGGTTGTCTTTCTAGCCAATCGCTAGCTCTACCAGTCAAGAAGAACGAAAACATATGACAATACAGTTGCTCGCGTGTAATGCGAGGAGTAATATAGGCATCACAAATTTGCATGAACTTCTGAATCGATCTTACCGGATCTTGAATTGCTGTACCAGTGTAGAGTCCAAAACTTTGAAATTGACTAAGCATACCCGGATCGGGTCTAAATTTGATATTCTGGATCTTTGGAGGGCGGTAACCGATTGGTTGAACATGAAACGGTACATGAAGACCAGGGAGATCTTGTTGTACTCGATTCTGTTGATTATTAACGTTATTTTGCCCATTACCTCCTCCTACTGGTAGTTGTCCTTGTTGTCCTTGCACACCAGGTGGATCCTGTTGTTGAATCCCAGGTGGATCTTGCTGAGGACCAAGTGGTGGATTCAGTTGGGCTTCCATTGCTCTTCTTAAGGCTCTTTCCTCACGAACTCGTTTGTTGTAAGGTCTGAAGCTCCTCTCAGGCTCCGATAAAGGAGGCCAAGAATTAAACACTGCGAAACCTGAAAAAGACTAAAGCAAACCACAAGCGTAAATCCGGAAAAATAAAAACTAAAAACTGAAAAATAAAAACTAATTAAAAACTACTACTCGAAATAGATAACCCACACGCTAACGAGACACAAGTCCCCGGCAACGGCGCCAAAAACATGGTGTCGCCTAGGGTGTGATAAAAATAAGATAAAATTAAGTCAAGAAACTACGCACTCTCACCCTAGACAGGCACAGTACTGCAAGTATTACAGGACATATGCAAGTTTTAGTTAGTAAGTTGAGTTCGTTCTCAGTGACTCAAGTGTGTTATACGAGTGGATAGCAATAACGAGTAGAAGTAAATAATTAAAAGACAGAGTATAAAAGATATGAATTTCAAAAATAATTAATTAAACTTAGAAAATAAAGACAATAAAATAAATAACTAAGAATATGAGATGAGAGATATAGCTTAGGTTTTGCTAGTATGCACTAATCCTTCTAATTCTATCTATAAATCTAGTTAATAAGGGAGAATATTAGCTCTTGGTATACTTAGTCAGAATTCTAAATTCCCATACCTTAGACCTTGAGAGCGACTAAGGGAGCTACGGCACAACCAAGACATGGTTACACTCTTAGAGTTATCAAGCGCTACCAAGGCTCTAAGCAAACGCAACAATCAATTGGTGATATGGTGATTAAAACAAACCCTAATGACTATCTAGTTAGAATCATGTTTTGTCAGAACTAATATCGACACTAGATATTATGTGGTGGTTCAATAGTTAAACACCCAGTTACGGAGACCATCTAACTACTATTAAAACAATCCTAAAGTGATCAGTTCTAGGAAAGACAATAAATCAAAACACATAAATAAATATTAAGTAAGAAGCTAATATCAAATTAAAACATGTAATTCCCAAAGAAACTTAGATAGAAGAATTAGAATTCATAGTTTATACATGATGCAAAACCCAAGCTATGGGGAGTTTAGTTCATACCTGAAGGAAATAAACTAAAAGAAATTACAAAAGACATCATCTTGCTCTCTACAATGAACGAAGAAATAATTATAAGGTTTTTCTAAGCAAGGATGATTTTACAAGTGATATAAGGGTGTATTTATAGGTGTTTAGAAGACCTAATTCGTTTTCTTGAGGAAGAGATAAAGTATTGGACTCCTAGCCCAAGTCAAATTCGTATGGAAATAAAGATAAACACTGCTGGACCGTTTTGAGCATATCTTCTTCGTTATTGGTCGGTTTGAGCTCCATAAGATACCAAAAGAATCCTCACAGAATTATCTATGTCCAATTACCAAAATCGGCCTATTTCTTGGGGGTAAATAGCACTTCTTTAGGCGTGTACTGCAGAATCCCAGATTTAGGCAGCTTTTCCTTTTCCATCTTTTTAGCTTCTGTTTCCTTATCTCCAATTACCATGCAAATCTCTTTCCATATCTTGTAGTCTTTGACTTGGACTCTAATTAATCTCCATAATTATCTTTAAAGCTACACACTAAATAAACACTTAAACCCAATATGCTCTAAAAATATTATTTTACTAAATCAAGACTCAAAATAGGAAAGTGCACTATTTCTCAAGAAAATCGACATTTATGACTTCTAAATCACTAAAAATGATGTCTCATCCTAATATTAATCTATCACAAATGAGGAGACATCAGGTAGTTTTGTTGAGTTCTGCATAGAGAAAGTCGTTGATTTTTGAAGAGGCGGAAACCCAGATCGTGAATAAATTATCGCTCGTGTTGAAAATAGACCTAAACAATTAACATAATTAAATTTAGGTTTATTTTGCAAACTGACCAATGTTTTGAAAGCTAAAATTGAAGAGATATCACCTTGATGCATATAAATTTTGAAAGTTTGAACAACCCAGAAAACCAAGCTTTACCATAGTATAATGAGCCCTCAACCATTGTATATCATCTTCATTGACTCTGAAGGTTTGTACTGTTACATCACATTAACGTAAAAGTTGAATACAGATTGTTAAATGATCAATGGTCGAAATAAAAGTTAAAGATGATGGTTTATATGATTAGTTTTGAAATATAAATATTTAAAAAAATCATCTAAAGATAAAGGACTAAACAGATTCCTCAATAATTTATTTGAATAACATAACATTAGCTTTTATGTGAAAAACTCTAAAAAAAAACACTCTTTGGGAAGTTCTGAAAAATAGTCGTTAACCTTAGTTTTCAATCGTTGGCTCCCTTCAATCCATTGATGGAGAAGCCGCCAGAGATGGTGGATGTAGCCGAACCATTACCGCTGGGTAGTGGGGTGGCATCGGATTTAATGGTACTTGACTCGTGCAAGTGGCTGGCGATATGGCGGATTATCCGCTGTTGACGAAGACCATGCAAAGAACAAACAAACGGGCTCGGCCCACAACATCAGAAACTGGAAAACACGGGAATGTACAGCCTCGCCGGTATCAAATCAACCGGGAAGAACAAGCTCGAACATACCATCAAGGAAAACAACAGGGTGGTACAGTGCTGTTATGGGTAAGAGTTCAATCATACCTCCTATTATTGATACAGGTGAAATTAATGCGAATAGGAAGTGTGGTTTGGATAGTAATTTACTCGATTCGGTAAAGGATGATATACTAATTGAAAATTGTGAAATTCCCCAAGTGTTAAGGTCCCGTGATGAAATTATAGAAGGAATTCAATCATGGAATGACATAGTCGTGGTTAGATTGCTAGGATATAAAGTAAGTTTTGGGTATTTAGCGACTAAATTACAACAAATTTGGAAACCAAAAGGGATGATTGAGCTTGTTGATGTGGGCTATGGTTATATTATGGTGAAATTTGAAACGAGAGATGACTGCGAGTTTGCACTAGCGGGAGGACCATGGATGATATTCGACCATTATCTAGTAGTAAGAGAGTGGACGCCTGAATTCAAGCCACACTTAGACTGAATTACTACTACTACTACGACTTGGATTAGGATTTAGAATGTTGGAATGCAGAATTATACAGGGCGAATCCTCCGTAAGATGGGTAACTTAGTGGGAAGGACAGTTCGGATTGATCCGCTTACCAAAGCAAGAAAAAAAAGGAAATTACGCTCAAACTGCTGTGGAGTTGGACTTAAGTAAAGCTCTTACCTAAAATACATATTGCCGGGGAGACTTGTCTAGTAGAGTATGAGGGGTTACATTTAGTCTGCTTTGAATGTGGTAAGTTCGGTCATCAGAAGGAGAAATGTGGGGTGAATACGTAGCACCAAAATCCAGCTAGCTCGGGAGCGAATGGAACAGTAATAACCCAATACTCCCTCAGGAACTTGTACGCAATAATCATGAAAAGGATACTTATGGGGAATGGATGACAGTCAAACGTAATAATCGGGTTAATAACACAAACAATAATAATCATCAATCGTGTGGCTCTCGAGGAAGCTCAAGCTAGGAGATAGGATCGAGATTTGAGGCATTACTCCTAGAAGATGGCAGGGACTTCAATTTAGAATTTGTTTTTGGGCAAAGCTGATCAGCGGCGGAGGCCTACTGAGACAGGTGGGAAGGGTAAAGGAGTGAGCGTAGCGGGATCAAATGGAACTAGTAATGCTCGGTTGGGGGGGCATAGAGTGGTGGTGGTGGAACCTGATTTCGAGATTAGGGGTCAGTTAACTACAATTCCGGAAATAGAAAATATTGGGGGCCCAAAGAAGCTGAAGGGAAGTCTCTTGCTAGTGGGTCGGGTAGAACTAGAAATAGAAATAAGAAAAAGCTTGGGGGAGGGTCTTTGGTTGTAAATGAGGAGAGTGGAGGCAAAAGTAGAGAAGGGGAAAATGTGCAGCCATCAGTTGATAACCCGGACAGTAGGGTGAGGAGTGAGGATGAGCAAAAGGGAAGAGCTGTTTTCGAGTTTCTAAACAACAAAATGGTGGAAGTTTAGGTTCTTCAGGGGGCGGAAAAACAGGTTGCAGGAGGAACAGATGGGCGAATTATGGCAGGGACTAATGAGGTAATTACCGAGAGTGCAGGGGCTGGACGGAAACTACCTAGTGGGCGCGAGGATAAGGAGAATAACACAGGGCCCATACCTACAATTTCTGGTAAATTGTCTGGGGAATGGCTGGAGCAGCAAGATGTGGGTTGGGTAACGACCACGCGCGGGGAACCTGGGGTAGAGAAGGTCGGAATGGGTTTTGGTAACAGAGTCGCCTTTGGCGGTGACGGTGGAACGGAACTCAGCTGGGATAGCCCACTAGGAACTCGAGCATATCAGGTGACTTAGAGTTATCTACGGTTCCTGAGACGCAACTTGGGAGAACAGATAGGGATGAGCAGATGGAACTCCTTCCGGAGGATGAAGACCAGAAGGAACAGGTAATTTCCTAAACCTTTAGTCCGTTTTATACTAATAGTTTTCTTTTATGTGTTCACAAAACAGGAACTCGGGTAGTTGGGGAGGTCTTCTCCAACCACTTAATATCCTAATTTGGAATTGTCATGGCGCAGCGGCAGATAATTTTCAAAGAGTAGTTAGGGATATGATTCGCCTTCACAGGGTCTGGTTAACAGTTATTGTGGAACCGAGGGTCAGTGGGGCTACATCGAATGATATTGTGAGAAGGTTGGGTAAAGAGAATTCTACACTAGTGGAGGCGGAGAATTTTAAAGGAGGTATCTGGCTTCTTTGGGATGACTTTGATATTGGAGTTCGGGTTATTTCGGCAGGTAAACAAGTCATAAACATCAAGGTGTCTTAATCTAATTGCGAGACTTGGGTGTTTTCGGCTATTTACGGGTGTCCTAGAGCAGAGGGTAGGGAACCGTTATGGAATGTGCTACTTCAGGCTTTTAGCGGGTTCGATAGACCTTGGTTAATAGCTGGGGATTTTAATCAAGTTGGTAAGGAGATAGATAAGAAGAATGGCGAACCGGGTATTACTAGAAGGATGGAAAAGTTTGAAGAATGATGTCACAATTGCGACTTAGTCGATTTGGGTTTTGAGGGGCCGAAATTTACTTGGTGTGATTCATGGAACACATGACAAAGGATTCTCAGGACGCTAGATAGAGCCTATGGTAACACGGATCTTATATCGCTTTTCCCGTTTACAAAGGTTACTCACTTGGATAGAAGGCATTCTGATCACGCCCCCATACTGATCCAGCTTGAGCCCTCGTGTCAAACGGGGTCCCCTAGGAGTTTTCGATTTGAAGCGACGTGGTGCTTACATAAGAACTTCAAAGATTTTGTTCAAGAAAAATGGAATATGACTGGTTCATATTTAGGGGATACACTTGTTGATATAAAAGAGAAACTCAGCGAGTGGAAACATTCGGTTTTCGGAGACATCAATAAGAATAAGAGAATACTTTTGGCAAAACTTAAGGGGATTCAGATATCGCTTCAAAGAAAATATAATCCCTCTTTGTTTAGACTGGGGAAGAGACTTAGGCAAGACTATCTTAGTGTACTTGAAGAGGAGGAGATTTTTTTGTTTCAAAGGTCTAGGGAGGAGTGGATTCACTCAGGTGATCGAATACGAGACATTATCACCTGGCTACAATCAAGAAGAGAAGAGCAACAAGGATACAGGGGCTTAGGGATTCAAATGGTATATGGGTTGAGGTGGCGACCCAGTTAGGGTCGCTAGTTCGTAACTACTTTGTGGACTTGTATTCGGATAATGATAAATTTGTGGGGCCTTTTTCTCTACCTCACGGCAGGAGCTTGGAAAGTTAGGAGAGAGACCTTTTGGGGGAGGAGTTCACAGACGAGGAAGTTAAGATTGTGGTGTTTCAATCCAATCCGAATAAGGTGTCGGGTATTGATGGGATTTGAGCTTTGTTCTATCAAAAATGTTGGGATAAGGTTGGGGTAGATATATGTAAAATGGTTCGAGAATTGATTCGAGATGGGTAGTTCTCACTCAAGCTGAATGGGACATTAATTCATCTAATTCCGAAGGTTCCAGACCCTGTAACAGTGGATCATCTTCGGCCAATTACTTTGATAAATGTTCTGATCAAGTTCGTTATGAAAGCAATGGTGAATCGGGTTAGACCTTTACTTGCGGATAGGATTGGACCTAATCAGAGTAGCTTCCTTCTGGGCCGTTCTACAGTTGATAATGTGGTTCTGGTTCAAGAAGTTGATCATCGAATGCAGAAGCTTACTACAGAAAAAGGAGTTATGGCAGTCAAGATCGATTTAGCCAAATCTTATGATAAGTTGAGTTGGAGATTTATTGAAGATACTATATCGTTCTTTGGTTTTCCTTCCGCTTGGGTTAAACTTATCATGTCAGCGATGGCTATGAACGAAATGCGGCATGTTGTGGAATGGGGAACAACTCGAGGCCTTTACTCCGCAGCGTGGAATTTGGCAGGGAGACCCTCTTTCTCCTTATATTTTTGTACTGTGTATGGAATGTTTATATGTACTTATTCAGGGACTTTGTGATAGTGGAGAATGGCTACCCATTCGCCTCCATCGTCAAGGTACCTCAATATCACATGTCTTTTTTGCAGATGACCTGCTTCTATTTGCTGAAGCGGAAGGAACCCAAGTGAAGTTGATCAAGGAGGACTTAAGGATGTTTTGTGATGAGGCTAGGCAGACAGATAGCGAGGCGAAATCATTGATTTATTTCTCCAAGAATGAGAGCGCTGACAAGGCAGTGGAGCTGGCAAATACGAGTGGTTTCACGTTGATGTCTCCCCATTTGTGATGATTTAATATTAAGTGGAGACATCTTTTTTGATGTTTTAGAAGTCTAAATACTCGATTTTCACATGTATTAGTGCACTTTCCTATTTCTAGTCTTGATTTAATGAATTTTTATTTTTAGAGCATATTGAGTTAAATTATTTATTTAGTGTGAAGCTTTAAAGATATATATGGAGATTAATTAGATGTCAAGTCAATTCTAAAAGATAAAGGAAAGAAGATGTACATGGAAATTGAAGAAAAGAAAGGAAAAGCTAAGATATGGAAAGATAAAGTTGTCAAATAAATCTGAATTCCAGCACCCACGACCACAAAAGGGTTCATAACTCAAGATTGGCTAGGAATTTGGAAGAATGGTCTGAAGCAAAGTTAAAGAGATTTTCGAGACCATCAGTTTCGACTATTGGAACGCGTCAAAAGGATAAGTATTGAAATAGTTATGACCAAAACAAAACAGCGGCAAATTATTACCTTTTCTATATTTTAGGGTTACGAATTTGAGTTGGGCTTGGAGTCCAAGTTACTTGTCTTACACTCCAAGAAAACGAATTAGGTCTTCTAAACACCTATAAATACACCCTTATATCTCTTGTAAATCATCCTTGCCTCCCATTAATTAGTCCTTAGGTTTATTATCATTAGAGTTATTATAGAGAGCAAGGTGAAGTATTTTATTCAATCTTTTAGTTTATTTACTTCAAGTATGAACTAATTTTCCTATAGTTTGGGTTTTGCATTATGTATAATCTATGGATTCTATTTTCTTTCTATCTAAGTTTCTTTTGGAATTATATGTTTTAATCTGATTTTAGCTGCTTACCCATATATTTGTTTATGTGTTTTGAATTATTGTCTGTCCTAAACCTGATCACTTTAGGTTTTCTTAATAGTAGTTAGATGGTCGCCCGAAAGGGGTGTCTAATTATTGAAACACCACATAATGTCTAGTGTCTGATATTGGTTCTGACAACATCGATTCTAACTAAATGGTCATTAGGGTATGTTTTAACCACCATATCACCAATTGAAGGAATTGTATTGCTTAGGGCCTTGGTAGCGCTTGATAACCCTAAGTTTAGACTGCCTTGTGGTTGTGCCGTAGCCCCCTTAGTCGCTCTCAAGGTCTAAGGTATGGGAATTTAGAATCCTGACTAAGTATCTAAGAGCTATTCTCTCCCTTATGAACTAGAATTTGATAGAAAGAATTAGAAGGATTAGTGCATACTAGCAAAACCTAAGCTATATCTCTCATCTCATATTTCTTCGTATTTATTTTATTGTATTTACTTTTATTTATTTTAATTAATTATCTCTCAACTATTCATCTTTAGTTTCTGTCTTTTAATTAATTATTGCTACTCCGATTATTTGCTCATTCGTATAACGCACTAAGTCCCTGAGAACGAATTCTTCTTATCATTAAAACTTGCATACGTCATGTAATACTTGTAGTACTGTGCTAGTCTAGGGTGATTTGTGCAACGTTTATCTATCTTTTATTATATTATTGTATCATACCCCAGGCAACACCACACATTAAGTGATTTACTCGGGGTTTATTTGGGTACGCCCATAAGATCTCAGCGGTTACCGAGAGGTTTCTTTAGGAAAGTCACGACGAAGATGCGTAGTAAACTTCCACATTGGAAGAGTCAGAACCTATCATTGGCGGGAAGAATAACACTAGCCCAGTCGGTGCTATCGGTGATACCTACTTACATCATGCAAACGCTGAAACTTCCTATTAATGTTTGCTTAGAGATTGATCGGATTATAAGGGATTTTATTTGGGACTCATCCAATGAGGGTCGGAAAGTTCACTGGCTATCGTGGGGGGTTCTGTGTCGTTCTAAGAAGAATGGGGGATTAGGTCTTAGGAGCGCCAAGAATTATAACAAATATTTGTTGGTAAAACTTGGATGGAAGCTTTTGTGTAATGATCGTTCTTTATGGGTTAGTGTTTTCAAACAAAAGTACTTTGGGGAAGGGTTCTTGGAACGGGAAGTTAAGTCATCGGATTCAAGGATTTGCAAGAGTATTTTAACGGGTCGAGATGTGCTTATTGGTAATGTAGTAGAGGTGGTTAATGGGAGTGAGACTTCATATAAGTGGAAGCTGGAAAATTCGGGCTTGTTCATGGTTAAATCGGCTTATTTGAGTTTGCTACCGGTGGAAAGTGTTCCAGATTTCAAGTGGAAATTAATATGGTCCCTTAAATGCCCTCAGAAGGTGAAAGTGCTGTTATGGAGAGAAATTTCGGACCGTTTACCCACTTGTAGGAATTTGTTCGTTAGGGGAATCATTGAGGAGCAGGGTTGTAAGGAGTGTGGAGCGGTTAGTGAAACGGCAGGCATTTATTTCAGGGGTGTAGCAGATATAGAGAGGTGTCCAGGGGTTGTTTCACAGTAGGCTCGGGTTCAAGTTCTGTGCAACAGATGGGGTCCGCTGATAGGCCCTCTTTTCCGTCTAGTGATGTGAATCAGGATAGCAGACCTGGAGGTTCGTTTCGCCTAGGATCAGACTTGGCATTTCAGTGGCAGCAGCAAGGGTACCCTCTTGACAGCAGCGAGGTACTGGTACAGGGAGGGACCTCAGGTGCAATTACTTTTCGGGAAATTTTTTGCAAATATAAAGAAGAGGTGGGAGGGTCTTTTAGCTTCGAAAGTAGTGATCAATGGGCTTGAGGAGCGGTATCTCTTTGCCGCGTTTGTGTGGCATACATGGACGGATAGAAATGAAAGAATTTTCGAGCAAACAGCTAAAAAACGATCGTGTACAGAACTGTATGCTATCATTTTTTTTTTTTATGACGAGGGTTCCCGGGCTTACACCCGACTAGTCCCCCGGGAGATATGACTGCCTCCCCAACCATACCTCCAGGTAATCAGAACTAGGTTGCCCATGTTCTGGGGAGGGTTTCGGACCTTGGAAACTTTCCAAACATAATAACTTTCTTCCACCTGCGAGACTCGAACCATGTACCTCTCACTTGAGAGAACTTTCCAAACTTTAATAACTTTCTGCCGCCTGCGGGATTCGAACCATGTACCTCTCACTTGAGAGAACTTTCCAAACTTTAATAACTTTCTGCCGCCTGCGTGATTCGAACCCTGTATGCTATCATTAGGAACTCGACGTGTAATTACGTGCGAGCCTGGGGAAGAGAAAAGGGAGGTGGCTTGGTTGTTATGGGGAGGTCTATTCTTGTGAGATGGGAGAAGCCGGTGGGAGGTAGTAAATTGAACGTGGATGGGTCTTTCGATGCGCGACGCTTCTTAGCGAGTGTGGGAGGGCTTTTCATAAATAAAGACGGGGAATATATTAGGGGCTTTGCTAGAAGGTGTGTTGCGCGCACCCCTTTTGAAGCGGAGCTCCTTGCGTTGCATTTTGGTCTAAGTATGGCGGTACGGTTAGGGTTTAATAATCTTACTATCGAAACTAACTCGAGTGAGTTGCACGCGCTAGTGAAGGGCGGTGCGAACTCAATGGGCTTTTCGAATAATATACTTGGGGATTGTAGAGATATCATGAGTTCTAATAAACAGTTTGAACTAGTTTGGATTTGTAGAGAAGCAAATAAATGTGGGGATTGGCTTGCACAGTTTGGTGTTTCGAAGGCGGAGGGACCAGTGTCGTATAGGGACCCACCAGATGGGCTTTGGCGATTATTAGCACGCGATCGTATGGCTGGGCCGTACCTAGAGTAACTCTAGTTAATCAATAATTTGTAAGGAAGCTTGCTTCCCGGTCTTTTGACCTCACTTGTAACGGGAAAAAAAAATTATTTAAATAAGTCATTTTTTTAATTTTTTACGAGACTTTTTTTATTCTAAGTCAAATTTTACAAGACGATAAGGAGTCGTAATATTTTCAATATATGGAAGTTTATGAAACATTGAACATTCTACTAGTCGAAGGATTTAGGTAACTTTTCCAATGAAAAGAGTTTCATTTGTCAATAGAGTATGCAATGTCGGTACCAAAAGCATAGGAAATGAAAACGATACACCAACTAGAACTAGAAGGGCATTGAATAGTCTAAGAATTAGAAGTAAACGAATGAGGGCTAAAATCTAAGCAAGTTGAGCTCTTAGACAACGCGAGAAAGAAATGGTCCAAAATCACGAATCAAATATGAAATACTACCGCCTCTTATTATTTACAGCGTTAACTCCGCTTTATCTCTCAATAATATTAGAAAGAGAGAGATGGAACAACTTCCTTCATTTCCAACCTTCTCTTAAATATATACACACATATACTTACACTTTCCTACCTCCTATTTTCAAGCCTGCTGTATAGTAATCCCCATCCCCATTGAAAAAAAAAATTCAATTCATACGCCATGGAAACAGCTGAAAAAACAAATCACAAAAGCATCAAGAGGAATACTGCAACCACCTCCTCCTTCAAGCTACGCAGCCCTAGCTTGAACACTGTCCGCCTCAGGCGAATTTTTGATATATTTGACAAGAACCATGACAACCTGATCACCATCGATGAGCTCAGCCAAGCACTTGTTCGTCTCGGGTTAGAGATCGATGTGGCTGAATTGGAAGCTATGGTGAAAGCTCATATCGCTCCTGGGCATGCCGGTTTAAGATTTGAAGACTTTGAAGTTCTTCACCATACGTTGAACGATGCGTTTTTTGGAATGGATAATCTTGGTCCTGAAAATGAAGTTGATGCGTTGCAAGATGAATCTGATCTGAATGAAGCTTTTAAAGTGTTTGATGAAAATGGTGATGGATTTATATCAGCAAGGGAATTGCAGAATGTGTTGGATAAGCTTGGATTGGCTGAGGGGAAGGAGATTAACAGAGTTGAGATGATGATTTCCTCAGTTGACCGTAATCACGATGGACGCGTTGACTTTTCTGAGTTTAAAGATATGATGCGCACTGTTCTTATCCATGCTTAAACTGAATAAATTGAAAAGGGAAAAAGGAGTTTGTTCACTTCCATCACAGAGCGAGACATGGTTTCCTTCCCTTCCGTAGCCGGCAAAAATGGTGATTTTTATTTTTTTTTACTTTCCTTTATATTTTTCTTCTCTTTTTATTTATAGTTGTACTCTTTAATTTGTAATGGAATTTTATCATTGGTCTTGCTAAAACCATGTCGTGATCGTAACGGATTTGATGTTTTGGACCATTTTATTACTCCTCTTTCTTCAAAATATTTGTGTGACTTTGCGTTCACAATTATTAATTTTTTTTCTTACAATGGAGGTGAAAAGACCATGAAATAGCAAGCAATTACATATCTAATATCTCCTCAAATCTGAGGTGAATATTCATTTGGGCTTCTTCCACGGGCACATGTCACACGTGTAGAGCTGCAAATGAACTGATACTCCCACCAAGGGCTCGAGTTTGAGTTAGCTAAGAGTTTGTTTGAGTTCAGCTCGTTAGTAAAACAAACCAAACTCAAACTTTAAATTCAGACTCGTTTACTAAACGAGACAAACTCAAACCTATATAAGTTCAACTCGTTAAGCTAATGAACAGTTTGGTAAGGGTTCTTTAAGAGCTCGTTAATAAACTTGGTAGATATATTCAATTAAAAATCATATATGTATATATGCAAAAAGTCAAAACTACGTAAAACTTTTGTATATGTAATTAATAATAACTAAAATATTTATATTTAATAAGTAATTTTTTTATATCTAATATATATACTACTAGTATCTAGGGCTGCAAATGAACAGATACTCTCACCAAGGGCTCGAGTTTGAGTTCGCTAAGGATTTGTTTGAGTTCGGCTCGTTAGTTAACGAACCAAGCTCAAGAAAGCTAAAGTTTGGTTCGGCTCGTTTCGCTTCAAACTCAAAGCAAGCTCAAGCTCACTAAAATATTAGCAAACAAACTCAAGAAAGCTAAAGTTCGGCTCGGTTTGGTTTGTTTGCAGCCCTAGTCACGTGTGAGCATTCTCCACATTCCATCTAGTGGGTCAATAAAAGTGGAGTATACATTAGTTTGCCTTAGTCCCAAACGTGCTAGCCAATCAGCACAATCATTAGTTTCTCTATAAATACCTTTGATCTTAAAGTATTTTTTGCGCTCCAAAATCTTCTTAATCTCTTGTATCCCGAATGTCGATGAACCTCTTCTTATATCGCCTTGACGCAAAACTCGAATGACTTCTTGCGAATTACTTTTCACCTCCAATACTTGCACCTCCATCTCTACCGCCAAAGCCAGGCCCTCATAAATTGCCACAATCTCCGCAACTATCGCTAAAGAACACCTAAGATTCATCATAAAATCTTTTACCCAATTACCCTCGGAGTCTCGAATTACACCTCCAACTCCCCCTATGCCTTGGTTCGCGATACAACTTCCACCGTGTTTAGAATCAAGCCCCATATGGGTTTACTCCAACCAATCCATTTCATGCAATTAACCTTTTTAGAGAAAACTACTTGTATAAACCTTCAAAGATTTGATATACTCCGCCGCCAACCACTTGACTTTTTTAACTAGAGCCGAACCAGTTGGAAACAACTCATTAATAAAAATAACCTTGTTCCTCTCCTTCCATACCACTTCAATAAGCGCCGTAAAAAACATATTCCAGGTTAGCTCATCATATATGCATGTTTGAGCCATGTTTTAATCCACCAAGTGTGTTGATTCTGTGTTGTTTATATCCTTTATTGTAGCTGGATCTCTCCTTGCTGCAGATTCACTTGCGTTATGAGCATGGAAGACATATTATTAGGTGTTCCTTGCATATGTTGAACTGAAGCCAATTCATTGTTGTTTCTTTGTGAACACAGTAGCTTACTTCCCAGCTAATTCTCGCACCAGATTGTTCCTAAACAGATCTTCCCATCAGGTAACCTTATTTGATGTTGCTCCCGTAAAGACGCGTTAATCCCCTCTGCCTGGTCTTCTAAAACTCCACCCACCTCCTGAAACGAATCCTCCCGTGAAACTGATTGTTATACCGTAACAAAAACACCTGTTGGCTGGATAATTTGCCAACTAGTCCCTGAGTCCTCTTACCTGCGTAAGTTCCATTCTTGATCACTGAATTCTCTTCCTAACCCATACAATATCTCACATAGGTCAAAAGAATTCAAGGTCCCATTCAATAAAACTAGATTTGACTATTAGTATCCATATTCTCCAACATTTCTTCTATTCCCACATCCCTCCACTCCAGCCACTGAGCATTATTATAGGCCCGCTTTGCCTCCATATGAATAAGCTCCCACATACCTCTAAGTTTGTCACAATCTTGAAAATACGAATAACACTCTCCCTACACCGCCATACAACGAAAACACGTATGAAACATCTATACCACGTTTAACCAAGTTAGAACCTGTAGCTAATCTTTCTTGTGTCGCTCTCCATAATAGAACTCTAGTATCCTGTGGGCATCTGATCTTCCATATTTTGTCCCACTCAATTCCTTTCTCTAACTCACCTCCCGGATGATTTAATAAAGCCGATTTGAACGAATATACACCATTCGCCTCATATAACCAAGATAATACATCCCGCTCCTCTCTATTACAAGAAGACCGCAAATTTGCAATCTCTGTAAGTTTTTGAGAAGGCAAGATATACTAAATACGCTCCCAATCCCAAGAACCATCCTCGTTCACATACTCACTTATCTTTTCAAATCGCCTATTCCTTCATGTGGGTACGAGTGACCACTCTATCAGCGGTCATCACCTAACCAAATATCCAGGCGGAACGTAATATTTTCTTTATTACTATCTTTATTTTTTTTATAATAGTTATTATAAAAATTTACACAAATTTTAAGAAACATAATAATAGTAAAAAAAATAACTAAGAAATAATTAATATAATTATAATTACTATTTTTATTAAAATATTAATATTGAGTAAATAACAAATAGAACATAAAAATAAAATAAGGAACAATACAATAAATGTTACATTAAAATTTTAAAACAACGTAATTATGAGAAAGAAAATCTTAAAAAGATAATTATTAAAAAATTGAGGTAATACAAAAATATCTTTAAAAAGGAAAAAAGTGTCTTAATATTTTAGATGTACATTGAAAACATAAATTGTAATATTTTAATAGGAATAATAATGAAAAAAAAAAGAGAAAAAGTGTCTTAACTTTTTGATTGGACAAATATCTTGAAACTATTTCTTTAATAAGTGGACAAACATTGTGAAGATGGGTTAATTGAGCTGTATAGCTAAAGTCTAAAGAGTTAATTGAAGAGTAGATGGATGCTTGGAGATAAAGAAGATGAATATGGGTGATTGGAAGAAGAAGCTCAAGAGCTATGAAGAAGATGATTCAATGAATATGGAGTAGAGCTTGAAGATGAAGAAGAAGAAGACTCAAAATATAGATGCCCGACCTCTGGATAAACAACTAGGCAGAATGCTCGCTCGAGAATGAAACTAAGACAAAGTCGAAGATCAAAAATCTGAGATGTAGACTAGGCAGAATGTCTAAAACCATTGGAGATTGGATTTGAGTAAATGTAGATCGGGCCTCCAAGAATCAAACTAGGCGGAATACCTAAACCCATTGAATATTGAAGCTGAGAAGAAGTATATTCCGTACCTCCAAAGTTCAAACTATGCAAAATGCCTAAAACTGTTGAAGAGTCAGCTGAAAAGACAAAGACTAGATACCTAGGCTGAGAAGACCGAACATTTATTTCACTTTATCATCAAACTTTGGGATTTGACCTAAAGTACTCATCAAACAATTAAATATAGGATAATCTAAGGTTTTAGTATAACAATTATAAAGTACTGGATAGATTCGTTGGTGTATTGGTTGGAAATAAGGCGTTATAGACACGCCATCAGACATCAAAGCAGAAGATACAGATGTCCGGTGAATTCAAAATAAAACCAACCGGAGAGAAACTTGTGGTCAAGGACATTGAAGGATTTCTGCCTATATATAGTGGCACTATGGGACTCTACTGTTTGACCTTTCTCTCTACAAAGCTTTGTAGAAGTTACATTTAGGAGAGTAACAAAGAAGTATTCCTCAAGTATTGATTTGTATATCAATAGATACTTTTGTAATCAAATAATTTAGGATTTCAATGGCTAGCTAGGTATATTAGGGGTTAATCATAAAACCTAGGGTTTGTTCTTGATCTAGTGAAGAGGGCGTTCTTCATAGACAAGACAAGGTTGAGGAGAAGATAGTGTAGGAGACACACTTAGCTTGGAGTCTCCACGTATTTGAAGTGGTAGATCGGGGTAGATATGTTCTACTAGCCCTTAGTGGTGATACATAAGAAAAGATTTCATGAGTTTGTGAAGTGTTGCATCGGGAGTGGAGATTGTCTGCTTGTTTTCCTAGTGTTGCAGATAGCACTAGTGTGGTCCTTCGAAGGATAATTTTTACAAGGGTGTAAAGGTTTGCGTTCCCACCTTTAAGATACATAAGTAATTATAGTAGAAGATTTTAAATCCTAAGGGTGGACATACATTAGGTAGTGGATGTAGGCAATCAAGACCAAACCTCTCTCTCTCTCTCTCTCTCTACTTTGTCCATGCCTTTTGTCTTTACTTTGCATATATTGTTAAGCTTAGAATCTTGCATGCTAGGTGTTTGTTAAATTGGCTCACTTTATTCTTGATTAGTAGCTATTATAAGATAAATACACATAGGGATTGGTTGAGTATTTATACTCATATATATTTCTCTAGGTGTTGTTCTAGTCTACTTATCAAAAGTTTATAGAATTGGACCTTTAAGTAAAATTAAGTGTTTCAATTTCGAGTTAGATTTTATAATTCCATTTCACCCCCTCTAAGACACTTTATTCGGTTCCAAAACAATACAACACTTTTTTAAGTTAAGAAAAAAAATTAAAATTTTACAAACGTATTACGTGGATCGTAGGAAAATAAAGGGGAAAATGAAAAATTACTAATATAAGTAGTGTAAACTACAGTCTGCTGACAATGACATTATCATCGAGTTCTCCCACCATATTCAATTTTAAACCAACCATAGCTTCCTAAGCTTTCTTCCCCACCTGAGCTCAAAATTTCAAGGCCACCACCAATGCAATTGTCACCACCAGCCTTTAACCAACACCACCACCTAGCCTTTAAACCACCACCACTACCTCGATCCAGCTTCGTCTCCCACACTAAAACCACAAACTTCACTGCTTGGGCCACTAACTTGAGAAGTGCAAGCCATAAGTTCATATTGGAGAATCACGAGCCATGGGCTCAGATATGAGAACCCATCTGCGCCACGACCAGTCTCCGCTCTACCATTTCCATAACCACCACAAACAAACTTCTAGCAACACTACTGCTCTGTTTCTATCCTTATAAGAAGCACCAACACCACTCCGAGCTATCTCTGAACCACCATAAATCTACCATGGCCACCATATTTGACTTTAAATGATGCTTAATCTTCATTCTAAAACACAAAAGAGCCCCTAGGGGGAGGGTTATAATGGGGGTGTGCTTGTATGCTAGGTTTTTAGAGTTTGAATTTGTTATAAGGGATATATAGGGCTAAATGGGGTATAAGAATATTAGGATTTAAATTTCTATTTATTTTTATTCTAATTGATCTCTGGTTAGAACAAATACATGAGGGTTACCTTTACGTCTTATAGGGATCTCCGAGACCAGTTGGGGAAATATCCCATCTATATATGCCAATTAGTCTATAAAATTAACATAATTATATTGATATACAAAATAGGGATAACTAATCAGAGTGAAATCAACACTGAAATCGGTAAGAAAATGTCTCAAAATTTTTAATGATAAATTTGGGGGAAAAATCAAATATATAAGGGGTCTCATTGTAAAAATTCACTTAGGGCCCCAAACATGGAATGGTCGGCCCTGTTGTTGCTTTCTCCTTTCTACTACTTTATTTGCTTTCTTGACTACCTTTTTGGTGACTATGTACATGTATTGTATTTTTTGTGAAGTTTGTGTAAATTTTAGCTCTTGGATTACATGTATTTCTTGACTAGTCTGTGTTCTAGTCTAGTGGCTTTATTTAGTAAGTTTGGAATTTAATTTTGTGCGGATTTTCCTTTGTAATCATAGTTATTCGAAAAGTGGAATGAAATCTACAAATGAAGGTTTACAAGGAGAAATAACAAGCATGCAACCATAATGTTACGTGAAATGACATTCATGCATATGCTTATCTCTCTTGTAGCCATACTATGCTTTATGAATCCATTATTATCTTCTACTTGATCACTATCATCTATCTATTTATTTTTTGATAATGTGGGTGGTCGCAACCAGCTTGTGTACGCCATGACTAATCCCATGAAGAATATGCATGCCTACCCATGCATACACCTAGGTAAATTAGAATCAGGTTGCCCATATTCAGGAAGGAGATTCAAACCATGTACCTCTCATTCATACCCTTTAAGTGTAGAAGAAGTAGCAAGGTCCTATCTAGTTGAGCTAACCCAACCGGTTAAATGAATTTAGCCAAGGAGGCTTGAAATTGGGTAAATCACAACCTAACTTGTTAAATAAAACTATACAATCTCTTTGCTCATAAGCCATGTATAAACTCAACGTACTTCCCTTGAATGATCATGCCTAGTCTGAAGATGAATTATCCTCGTAGCTTACTACTCAATGATTGCTAGACTAGTAGGCTCCATGTTGATTTTGGCCTCTCCAATAAGAATAAGGTTACATGGGAGAGTAAAGTTATGGAGATGGCTCACAAAGTGTTCAGGATCTATTGTAGTCAACTAGAAGATGGAGATCGTATTTGGGAAAGCATACCACTTATTGCCAACTCCTTGCATGTGGTACTACATCAAGGGAAATTAGATGTCCCAAACCATGAATTGGATCTCAACATATCCTCCATTTAGGCTCACGTGAAAGGTATACCCTTTAAGAACATACTAAAAAAACTTCCAGCCTTGTCAAGTGCTCTTGGAAAAGTTAAGGAATTCAACTACCCTCTTGCTGGAGAAAAGACGGTTGTTCATACTCTTAGTTTGACAGTCAAACTCAAAATTTGAATACTTGTTCTACCTTGATGCTTCACAATTTTTCTTTAAAATGGTCTTTCTTGGGTAGATCTCCATTATGAGAAATTTGGTCTAATATATTATATGTGCAATTTCTTGGATTTCAACCTAAGTGGTAGAGCCTTAATTCCCACTAGGCTAATGCGTTCACCTAGAAAGCTAGGGGTTATACCCATCCGCTTTAGGTGGCACTTTTTGACTGCATAGGATTTTACTTTTTATTTTAAAATATTTAACTCTTAGAAATTAAATTTTAATTTTCAAATCTTTAAGGAATTTCTATGGACAAGCAAGTATTTATTAATCAACACCATTAGTGATATGACTCAATAAGATCTATTTGAAAATGTTATACTATTATTAATTCTTTTCCATACTTTATTTTTGAATTTGGTGGGTTTATTTTGTTGATAAACAAAAATTATTACATTTATATAGTTCAAATTTTTAACATTACCATATATAAAAGTAAACCTGATGTATTGCAATTGTCAACTTGTCCCCTACAGATATAAAAAGTCTTATCACCCACTGTATTTTAACTTTGTAACTCATTGACCTATCTCACGATTTTTGTCCAAAAGCTCAGTTAAGTTATATTAAATTATTTTTAATCATTTTTAATTTATTAAAATTAGGGATAATTCCCAATTAATTACAGTTCCACAAGTTTTATTTCTAAAAAAAGGATGGAACAAAATTACTTTCTACTTACTCACTAAATAAAAATTTAATTCCTAATTAATCATTTTTGGCATCTTTAGCTTACATTTTTACCCTTATATGGGATAATTCCCAATTAATTACAAATTTACATTTTTCATTCCCAAAAAAAAGAAGAAGGTTTTGACTTCCTACCTACTTACAAATTAAAGAAATTAATTCCCAACTAAACCAATCAACAACTAATTTCATCACACGCGCGTCCGTGATTTTTTTTAAAATATGCATAACTAATTCTAAAAAAAATCAAAAAAATAAAATAATTGCATTTTTGGACGAATCAAATTAATATCTACGTCTATAAATACTTTCAATTTTTTTTGATTTTTTAATTTTTTAATTTTTTAATTTTGATATTCTGTTTTATGTGTTCCTGCAATACATAAACATATATTTATGTGCTCACGTAACACACACAATTATATAATCAATCTACAATATTACCTTCTTTAACAAAAAAAAATTTATCTTTATTAATCGCATATATCCTATTTTTACTCGTTTTTAATATATTGATATATTATCTTTTTGTCCAACAATCTTTTGTTATATTGTGTGTTGTAGTATTACACAAAATAATTATTTGTGTATTACAACAGCACACATATTTACCTTTTCACTTCCCGTCAAGCCCATTCCCAATTAAACATTTGTCTCTTACTTAAACACACCACCTTCGTAACTATGTGTTGCATCAACACATAATTTTGATTATTACGTGTTTCTGCATCACACAAATTGTTTCTTGCGACTTGCAGCATCACGCAAATTGACTTACACACTTGTGTTTGTCTTACATCCCTTTCGATGTGATCTATGTGTATCCTATACACACAATTTTGGAGTTTAGCGTTTAGTATGGTTCTTTTGTGTGTACACAAATGATTATTTTGTGTAATACAACAACATACAAAATAACAAAAAAGGGTTGAACAAAAAGTTAATACATCAAGATAGTTACAAACGAGTAAAAATATTGTATATGTGACTAATAAAGATTTTGTTAAAGAAGAGAATGCTTTCGATTGATTTTATAATTTTGTGTGTTACATGAATACATAAATATATTTTTGTGTGTTGTATGGAAACATAAATCTGAATATCGAAATTTAAAAAAAATCAAAAAATTCTCTGAAGTAGATATGAACTTGACTCGTCAAAAAATACAATTTTTTAGTTTTTATGATTTTTTTGTACTTATTATGATATTTTATAAAATAAATTACAGACGCGCGCGTGTTGTGGCATTTGGAAAATCTGTTTTTGTGTCTTATACCAACACATAAAACGGATTATCGAAATTAAAAAAATAAATAAATAAATTCAAAAAATATCAAAAAAATTCATAGACCTAAATATTAATTTGTCTCGTCCAAAAATGCAATTTTTTTTATTTTTATGGTTTTTTTAGAATTAGTTATCATTTTTTTTTATATTCACGGAGCGCGTGTGATGAAATTAGTTGGTGGTGATTGGTGGTGGGGGTGTTGGGGTGGTTGTCAGGGTGGGTGGTGGATGGTAGTGGGTGGTGGTGGTGGTGGAGGGTGTGAGTGGTAGTAGTGGGGGTGGTGTTGAAAGAAAATAAATTAAATAAATATTATTATAATAAATAGTGAAGTTATAAGAATTAAATGTTATATATAATTAAAGTTATTTCATTAATAAGCCTATGAGTATTTTTGTAATCTTTCAATTTTTTGTACTTAAGTGGGAATTAAGTAGAAGTTGTAATTAATTGAGAATTTTTACGCTCTCCGTGTAATTAACTGGGCGTTGTCCCTTAAAATTATATTAAATCATTATTTTAATCCAAAAGTTTGAAAAAATTAAAATTAACGTACCAAAATTTACCAACAACTAAAGTATATGTTTGAAAAAATCGAAATTAAACCTCCAACTTTTACTTTTTTATTCAAACACCCCCTCCCACCCACCTGCATTAATTAACCACATAAACCTCAAAATAGTACAAAAAACCTAATTATTTTTCAACCATCTCCCCATCAATCTTCAGTCCATCTTCTTCACGCACACACATATATACCATGACGATGGCGTTAACTCAACATTAATACACCTCAACAAGATTTTTCCATTGAAGAACCCAAAGTAAGATAAAAAATACTTACATTATCAGCTCTCAAAAGACCTAAATGAGAATACAACATGGCAATACAACCAATGATTTAAAATAAATCTTTACATATATAAGAAACTACTTATGTCATTATCTTATTACACCATCTAGTAGTACTCGATATCACATTTATCACAAAAATCGTTTTTAAATTCATTAACACCCCTCCAAAAACCATTTCTTTATAATTAATCCAAATAACAATGATGAAGAGTGTTGGGTCTTTAAGAACATATTCATTCGAGTATAGACAATATCTGGGCAAGTATAGGTCAGTAAGAACGTTACACTTCTTATAATTTTAGCATACAAGTGTAAATACACTATTTGCCTATTATGTAGCGACGGCCAGACACTCGAGCATAAGAAATATTTGATCAAGTATAATCCATTAAGAACTTCACACTTCCTATAATTTTATCATATTCATTATAGGATTCAACACCCTCATAGTTTTTACTTATATGAATACTAGAATCATAAGGAGTATAAACATTCACAACATCAACATAGTCAAATAATTTCAACATCTTTTATACATAATGACACTGAATAAGGAAATCACCATTATTACGTATAATGATTTTTACCCCTTGAATCACATCAGCTTACCCCATACCTTTCATATTAAATTTAGAAGACAAGAATTTTTTAGTCTCATTTATAATATGAATACAAGTACCAAAGATAAGCATGTCATCCACATAGATAAAAAACAATAACATAATTTAATCATTGTACTTTAGAGTAAACACAAGAGCCAAGGGTGGTACCTACGAAGCCTTCTTTTATTGAGGTACTGTCTAACTTTTCATACCATTGTTTAGGTGCATGATTTGAGCAATACAATGACTTCCTAAGCTTATATATTTTATTCCTTGACCCGGAACCACAAAGCCTTCAGGATGCGACATAAAGATCTATTCATATATATCTCCATTTAAAAGTATGGTTTTAATATCTATCTTATGTATAACTAGTTCGTGAATCACCGATAGTGAAATAAGGGTCCTAATAGTGGCTATTCTACTTGCAGGTGAGTAGGTGTCAAAATAATATAAAGCTTTATTTTGGGTGAAACCTCTAATAAAAAGTCTAGCTTCAAATTTATATTTAAAAATCCACATGCTACTAATTAGTTTACTATTCGTAGGTAAATCGGTTAATGCACATGTATGGTTTAATCTAATGGATTCAAGTTCACTATTAATGGTCTCTTTCCAAAAGCCAGCGTCTATTGAACTGATAGCCCCGTTATAGGTTTTAGGGTCCTCTTCCACAAGATAGAAAGTAGCTACCTCTTCACTTAGCATGTCTATATGAAAACCCCCAGTCTTGATAAAGTCAAGTCCAAAACTATACTCAATCCTATGCCACTTACTTCTCCTAGATTCATCCACAGGGATACTATTAAGACTCATATAAGTTAATGGGGTGGGGTTATTATCACTTATGGAAACATCAGTATTAAAAGATAAGGTATTAGAAAGTAAATATGTATCCATATCATGCATGTTTCAAAGGAAATATGTGTTCAAAGAATTAAACATCTCTTGCAACACTATATTGAGCATATCCTATGAAAATTAAATCTGTGGTCTTAGGTCTGACGATTACTTTCTTGAATTCAGGTGGCTTTACCTTAGTCAAACACCCCTACACTTATAAGTAATTCAGTTTAGGTAGAAATCCCATCCATAACTCATAATAGGTCTTGTTTAAAATCTTATGGGGTACTCTATCAAGTACGTAACAGGCAGACAAGACAAATCCCCCCCCCCCCCCCCCAATCCCCACATATTGTTTGGTAAACCTGAACTAATTAACATGAAATTTATTATTTCTTTAAGGGTTCTATCTTTACTTTCAACTATTCCATTTTGTTGGGGGTGTGTATGAGGCACTAAGTTCATGTATTATTCCGTTAATTTCACAAAATTCTTTAAGGAAATTCAAACTATATTAAACGCTCCTATCATACCTAAATTCATGATTTTTCTATCAAGTTGATTTTCAACCTCAGCTTTATATTTTTAAGCATGTTTGTTATGCTTTATATTTTGTTTTGCTAAAATCTTCTATAGTCAATTTCTTAGAGTTTTGAGGTACCCCAGGGTATCTTAAAAGCAATTTTCCTTCTTTGATCGTCAATATATTTGTGATTTTCCACTTACCAATCAAAGAAGTAACACCAAAATATATTGCACTCTTGTTATTATTAATTATTAAACCTGATAATCTTGAGAATATGTCAAAGCCTCCCTTCACCAAATATGCAGATTTTTCAGTACCACTCATGAAAATCTGCAAGGATGATGTGATTGAGATTAATAGAGCTACATCTTTGCTGAAAAGAGAAGTTGTTATTAGCACCAATCTTCTAAAAATGGTTGTAAACACTTGCATACATAGGACAAAAAGATAAGGGGGTAAGGGATACCCTTGCCCAAGTCCTAAATTGCTAGAGAATTATCCTACCATTTCACCATTAACACTTATTGAATATGTAGGTGTTGATACAGACATTATTACCCATCCAATGAACTTTTTAGTAAAATCAAGAACTTCGAGTGTGTTGAATAAGAAATTCCAATTGATGCTATCATAGGATTTTTGAAGATCAATATTAATATTACACCTTGGAGATATGTTGTTCTTCTCATAACCATGTATTATGTCTTGATCTACAATGATATTATCACAAATATATCTCCCACTAACATAGCTTGGATTAGTTATAAGAACTTGAGTACCTTCGTCAATCTTTCCGAAACAAGCTTTGAGAGGCTCTTGTATGTTGTATTCACACATGAGATGAGCCTGAATTGATTGACATTTGAGGGTGCACTCACCTTCGGTTTAAGGGCGATATTTGTAGCATTTTCTTCCTTCAACATACTTTCAGTCTCAAGAGTTTGCTTTTACATAATTACAAAAATCTTTACCAACTATACGCCATGCCTTTTTGTAAAAGCATGAGGTAAAACCATCAGGCCCAGGGCATTTGTTTTCATCTGTAGAGAATAGTGCTTGCTTGATTTCTTCATCATTGATTGGTTGATCTAAGATATTTGCATCTTCATCTACTATAGTAGTACCAAGTAACTTCTGAAGGGCATAAGCTGAGCAATTTTTTTGATCTATATTAACCGTGCCAAGTAGTTTTAATAGAAATCAATAAATTCTTGCTTAATCTAATTAGATATAGTAAGTATATTCCCATCTTAGAAATTCATGTGTTGACTTTATTAGCTAGCCTACCATTAATTAATTTGTAATAGTAGGCAGAGCTACAATCAGTATTCTTAACCCATACAACTCTAGCTTTTTGCTTAAGTACCTCTTGCTCAATTTGTATAGACTCTTCAAGATTTATAAGTGTGATCTTTTCTTCAGCTAGAATCAAATAATTACCCAATCCATTCATGACCATCTTTGGGATTTCTTCTAGTTGAGTTCTCATGTTACTTATTTGTGCAGTTTCCCTCTAAAAGTATTTGATATTCAACTCCTTCAAAGCCTTTCTAACAACCTTTTGTTTCATATATAATTGAAACATATATGATCATTGGACAGTTTAAGTTCCAAGCCTTCTCTACTATTGCTTGACCTAATGTTGAATAATTTGAAAGAAAATGGGTTTCTATTAGGTTGCTCACCAATATTTACTTGTAGAGCACAATGATTTGAAGTTGAAGGGGAGATACATAATACATTAGAGTACTTTTGATCCAAACATTTTGTGTTTATGAGTAATCTATCAATTCTACTTTCTTAGAGTAAAATAACACTTATATTACTCCATTTATACAAATTTCCACAAAAGTTTGATGCTCAAATAGACTAGGTTCATCTACACAATCTATGAAGCTTCGTGTGCCCTCTGCTTTGAATAACATATTAACCTATCTACAATTCTCAAGATTTCATTAAAGTCTCCAATGCACTAAAATTTCTCTTGCTGATAAGTTTGACTCCATATTATAATATTCTGCCATAATAAATTTCTTTCTTTATCATCATTACTTGCATAAACCACACATAGGATATTTTTTGTGTTGTTACTCAATTCAATGACCTTAATTAATATTGCTTGAAAGGAGACTTCTATATATCTGACTTCAATCTCCTTTTCTTTCCATGCAATCCAGATTCTTCTGTTTAGATCTTTACTATAATTGTGCATCATATTGAATTGAGAAAAATGTTAAACAAGAATTTTTTTCAATCTTGCTAATCTTTATTTTAGTCTCCAATAAGTACATTAGCTGGATCTTTTTGCTAAAATTAAGTTTAAGACATGAAGTTGTCTAAGGGGAACTGTTTAAAACCCTTACATTCCATGATCCTAAGATCATGGATTAGGTGACTTTGACTTCTTGTTATCCTTTGCTTGAGCATTATTGACAATTCTTATAACATCATCATCAAGTGCAGACAAATGACTGTTTAGAGCATTGAAGTAGTTTCTTTCAGCAACAGGGGATGGATAGCTGCTACTAGCTTGATCATTATGCTTTGACCTTCTTGTTACAAATCTCCATGTTTCAGGGGTCTATAGCTAACAGTAGCTTGATCGTTATGCTTTAACCTCCTTGTTACAAATCTATATGCTTCATCATTTTCCTTTGGTGAGCTACCTTCTATCATTTGTCCTGTAAGTTTTCGCTTTTCTTTATTAGTTTCCTTGAACTAAGTTGCAATGTCTTGCTTGGGCGCCCATATACTTTTATCAGGCTTACACATTAAGTGTCCAAATTTCTTCCACCTAAGACATTGTGTTGGCTTCCAATCATAGAGTATATCTACTTTCCAAAAATTATTTAGACCTATATTGACATATAATTAATTTGCAACACACTTGAGCATAACCCGATCAAGTTCTTAATTCAGTGGTTGAGTCAATTTGTAGAGGTTTTCCTACTCAACTGGCTACATTACTCAATTCTTGCTTGGTCCATATGTCATTGAAACATTTCAATTTAATCCATAGTGGTATTTTATTTATATCAATTTGTTTCAAATTGCATGCCTGGTTTTCACTCCTTCAGAAATAGTGGCTTTCCACCCACATGCCACATTTGTTCCATTGCCTAATTACAACTCAAATTATCCACAAAACTAAAGACTTTCTTGTGGACGTTTGATGATTGTTTTATCTTCATATATAATTGGCTCATGAAACTCTAACTCTAGGTTGCTTTTGATTTGATATTGCCTTCAAAGAGATTTGTCCATAAAGTAGCTAGCTAATCTTGTTCACTTTACATATCTTTCTAAGAAATTACTGCATCTACAGCATCTAATTCATTATCTTCAAGTTGCTCAAAGTTTGAGATCTAAACACTTGAGGTGTTAATGGTATGATTTTCCTTACTACCGCTCATTTTGGGTTAAATGGTAGCAGATTTAGGTAAAAATACCTTTTGATTTTTTATGAACATTTTTTCTAATCACAGTAAATTTAGCAGCAACACCATTTATTTTACTGTAGGGTTACTATCATCTAAAATCTGTCTAGCGATATTCTTTTAAGCTGATTTCTTTGTCGGAGCCATAAGAGAAAAAAGGTGGCAGAAAAAGAAAAAAGAAGAGATGGAAACGGTGAAAAAAAGAGAAAAAGAAAACTTTTAATTTAATTATGAAGGTGTAGCAATCTTAAGAGAAACTTTTATACGTTAACAAGTAAAGTAAATCTCTGTTTAGGCCTCTATAATAAGCCAAATATATCTGAATCAGTAAACCTCCCAATCAATCTTCATACTTAACAAAGGAGCGTACAAAAACAAAACCAAAAATAATTCATTACAAACCTTAATATCTTTTTCCCACAAACATCTACAACAACTCAATATTTAAAAGCGCTAACCCATCAAAAAAGAGACCACCATCTCCTCACCCTAGGGTTTGATCCACCACCAAGTGGGGCCCTTTCCACACCATTACTCATTCTTCTCGTTGTTACTGAGTTACCTAACCATAACACAATTACTATTCCAACAATACTCACAATTGGTGCTGCAGCTGCATTTAAAAACGATCTTCTACTCGATCTCTCATCCTCACCGTTGGTGTAATTAGCTATAGATATGACCTCTCCTTCATCATTTTCACTTAAATCCGATGAACTTGAACTATCTTGTTCTTGAAAATCTAATCCACTTCTAATACCCCTTTGTTTTCTACTTTCATACTCTTTATCATCAGTTGGAAGCTCAAACCTACAAAGTGGACACGAACTTCTCGAACTTAACCATGGTGTAATACAAGAAGGATGATAAAGATGTAAACACGGAAGCTGATTCACAAGAGTACCCACTAATATACAATCCTTACATATCGCACAAGCTAATTCATCTAAATTCTCGTGATCTTTTTCAATAATTATACTTGGTAAATTCTTTATAAACGAAATAGATGCAGGAGGTGCACCTCTTCTTGCATTTTCATTTTCACCGAGACGTTCAAGTAATTCATCGAATTCTCGTGCATTCATTACATCTTCGAAATTTCCATCTAAAGAAGCTAATCTTGTTTGTCTTCTCCAATTTAGATTAACCCTTCTATTACTAGGATTAATCGATCTTTCAAGGCCAGATCTAAGTCTCCACGAATCGATTATACTATCATCATTATTTTCTTCTTCCGATTCAGATTCATTATCTTCTTCATCTTCAACTTCTTGATCATCAGAGTTCCATTGATATAATCCAGCATGCATTGGATCAATGTCTGTATCAGAGTCAGATTCACTACCTTCATTTAAAATTACCGAAGTTTCGTGTTCGAGTAAATTATGTTCATCTATAGAAGCATCTGAGTCTTCTCCATATGCGCTATACGAAAGTGTATCACTATTATCACCGTGAAAATTTCTATATCCAGTAAAACTTACATTTGATGATTCACTATCTCCGTATATGGAACCAAATCCTTCACTTTCGGTATCGGAAATTACTCTTCTCCATCTTCTTGATCCACTTGGAGTAGTATGTAAACTATCATGCTCTGGAAGAATAATCTGGTTATTTCTTGCTAGATCGATTATATGTGAAAATTGTTGTGAGAAAGGATTTTCGATATGTTGGAATCTTCTTCTTCTTCTTGATACAGGTCTTCTAGGGTACCCTTCTTGAGTAGGGGTTTCTAGATCCTCGAGAAACAAGAATTTGCAATCCCCACATATACTTATTATAGCTTCAAGGTCTCCACTTTCATAATCAGATGAAATTAATCTTCGGCATAGGACACATGTGATTGGCTGGACAGAATTATCAGCATCTAAAGTGTCGCCAATGATATACTGAGACAATAACTCATCTGACATATCTCTGTGCACAGAAACAATGATATAAAATAAATCCCAGTTTAAGAAACATTTATCTTCATTTTCTAGTTTCAATTGCAGTGCATATCAAATATTTAAAGGGCCTAACAAAGTAGCAGTTCACGTTTTATTTAATATATGGACAGTCATAATATATATGGACAATCAAAGTACACCACACTGCACCACAATTGGATAATGGGAAGATTGGGAAGAGACTACAAATCAATCGCTCCATGAATTTATTCGGAAAAAATAAGAGCATTTAAGTTTATAACTGAACAAAAATAAACGTAAAATGCAAATGAAAATGCAACACAAATGTAAAAGGAAGATGTGGAATCTTACCCTAACAGTAACAGTGTTAGATACCAGATCGTCAAAAGGTGCAAATTATTCCTAGATTGATGCAATCAGCGATCTCACCATTAAAATTTAAATCGATTCAAATATTACTGCAGACACAAAGAACAATTTATAAAAAAGGATACACGATAATAAAGCATAAACAGCGAAAAATAAAGTGATTAAGAAGCAAATACACTATACAGATTCAATGAGGGAAAAGAGAAATAGCCTATGGATTTGGATACACCAATTCAATGGGGATTTATAATTAGGTTATACTTTTAGAACACATCTTGGTACGTGACAAGACAAATGAAAGGGTCGTGGGAAGATAAAAAGAAATTATTTTGTTGTTGGTTAAAGATTAGATGTTGGAAATTGAAAAGAAAAAGGGTCCAAATTGAAATAGTAATATTGGTGGGTCTCAACGACCGAAATATGTATTGGTGGGTCCTACCATTGTTATTACAATGATTAAAATGAATGAATCTCATGGATAATGTAGTCTCATTAAATTCATTTTACCGGACCCCGTCCCCGGCCCGGAGATGTTTCGATCTTTTGTGCTTTGTACTGGAATTTAGTAGTGTTTTCTTTTATAAAATGTATTGGCACATTATAAAACTGGATATTATTAAATTAGTCAAAAAATTTAGGTATAATAATCACTCTCTTGAAGATATTAATCACATTTACATTTCTTTAATACCTAAAGTCGAAAACCCATCTAATATAAAACATTTTCGACCCATAAGTGTTTCAAATTTTATTTACAAAATATTAGCGAGAATTCTAGTAAATAGATTGCAACCTCTTATGAAGTATATAATAGATGAAAACTAAACAGCTTTTGTGCCAGGTAGACATATACAGGAAAACACCATGATTGTTCATGAAGTATGTAAATTTATTAAAGAACAAAAAAACACTAAGAATTACAACATGATTATCAAAGCGGATATTAAAAAGGCATATGAATACGTAGAATGGGACTTTCTATATGATCTCATGACCAAAATGGGTTTTGAAAAAAGGTGGTGTGACCTTATCTTAAACTGTGTATCTACTGTGACTTACTCAGTGCTTATAAATGGTCAACCACACTCCCTTAATAAAGCCAAAAGAGGGATAAGACAGGGGGACCCACTGTCCCCCCCTCCTCTTTTGTATTATTTCTCAAACCTTAACTGCTCTTGTAAATGACAAAATGGATAAGGAACTTCTTAAAGGTATTAAAATAGCAAGAAACTGCCCTACCCTTACTCATCTGCTTTTTGCAGATGATAGTGTTTTCTTTTTAAAAGATGACCTATATGAAACTTATTGTTTTAATGATATTATGAACAGATACTCACTTGCTACAGGCCTGACTCTCAATTAAATAAATGTGGTGTTAAATTTAGTAAAAATACACCACATTTTATGAAAGATATAATTACTACCAAATTAAATATGCCAATCACTAACAACTTAGGGGCTTACCTTGGGCTACCCACTGAGTGGGGAAGGTCTAAAGTAAGGGATCTAAGTCTATTAGTGGAAAAGGTTATAAAACAAACTGAGAATTGGAAAAATCTTTTTCTCAGTAGCGCTGGAAAGGAGACTCTTATTAAATCAGTAATTCAAAGCCTTCCCAACTATTATATGTCATCTTATTTACTCCCTAGTAAGACTTGTGATTTAGTGCCCGTTTGTGATTGCTTTTCAAAATAATCACTTAAAGTGATTTTAGGTTTATAGTAATATTTTTAGACTCTTAAAATCACTTTTAGGAAAAGCACTAGATTAGTGATTATTAAAATAATCACTTAAAGTGATTTTAGATGTCAAAATATATTTTAATATTTTTTACAAATATTTGAATTTTAATCAAAAAGCGCTTTTAGCCCCAAAATAATCAATCCCAAACGGGCTCTTAATTGCTGCGCAAATTGCTAAAAAATTTTTGGGGAAATAAAGGTGAAAAAAGAATTCATTGGGGCAATTGGAATTCATTAACTTGTAGTAAATTCTTAGGGGGTCTAGGCTATAGGAATATGCACCTTATGAACCTTGCCTTACTTGGAAAACAAGCTTGGAATCTTTGTAATAAAACTGATTCCCTTCTTCATAAAATTTTGAAAGGTAAATATTTTAATGATACAAATTTCTACCAGGCTAAATTAGGTTGCTCTCCCTCTTGGGGATGGAGAAGCCTATTAGCTGGTAGAGAAATCATTACTAAATTTAGTAAGTGGAAAATTGGAAATGGCCACACTATTAACCCTCAAACTGATATCTGGATTCGTGATTCTAATAAAGTTATTACCCCTCGTAATAAAAATATTACTAAAGTCAGTGACTTTATGATCACTGGAGAAAGAAAATGGGACATAAAAATGATCAAAGATAACTTCACTGAAAATGTTTGTAACAAAATACTCAAGACTTTTATCCCTCTTACTCCTCTCCAAGATATTATATATTGGAATGTTAATAGTAATGGGGATTACAGTGTTAAGTCTGCTTATCATATATTAAAAGAAGAAAAGGAAAAAGAGGAGAATATAAAACATTCTTCTAATCCTTCTTCTTCTACAACTATTGACCCTTCTATATGAAAAGTTATTTGGAATCTTAAAGTCCCAAATAAAATAAAATAAAGTATATGGAAAGCTGTTAAAAATCTTCTTCCTACTAAAGAAAACTTATATAAAAGAAGAGCTTGTGAATCAAATCTCTGTGATATATGTAATGAACAGGTGGAAAACATTGAACACTTAATATTTGGATGCCAATGGGCTAGAGCAGTATGGATCTCCTCGAATCTTACATTGAGAACGAGCAACCAGTGTTCAATGAAAATTGACACTTGGATGGCTCATTTAACTCTCAATAAAGATGCGAAAATTCTTTTGTTTGTGAATAATTCGCAATAATTGCGTGGTGTATATGGAAAGGCAGGAACTCTTTTGCTTTTAATAGAGTGAAATTATGTCCCTGGAATACAGTTATGAAAGCTCAAAATTTGTGGGAAGAATACCAAAATGTGTTAAAACCCAATGAGGAAGCTGAGTTTCTGAGGGTTCACCATGATACCTTAACAACAAATGTCCCTAAATCCGATGATGATGTTACTAATATGAGGAATAAAGTAGCTAAAAAAGCTATAAAAGCTGATATGAAAGGAAAAAAAGGTGAAACAGGTAATACAAGTAATAAATTATATGAAATGGCAACCCCCCCCCCCCCTAGCAAATGGTATAAAATTAACTGTGATGCATCTTTTAAATGTACTAAATCTAAAATTGCTTGTATTGTTGGGGATAGTAAAGGTAAAGTTATCAAATATTGTGCATGGGAGATAGGTGCAGAGAATGCTATGGAGGCTGAAGCTTTTGGAGTCCTTAAAGCTTGTCTATGGGCAAAGGAGTTCAATAATATCCCGTGTATTATTGAAAACGATTGCAAGGCTATCATGAAAGCTCTATCTTCTTTTTCTCCCATTGTTAGCAATAGGCTTAAAAATATCATTTGTAGTATTTATTTTATTTCCGAATTTTGTAATCCTATTTTCTCTTGTATTTCGAGAAAACAAAACTTAGTTGCTGATTGGATAACCAAGTACTCGCCTTTAGGCAATAGTTTAGGTTATGTTGGTGAATCTATTCCCAACCAATTAGCGCAACTAATTGCAAATGATGCCGCTCCTTCGGGAGTTGGGTGAACCTTTGTAATCCTTTTATTATTATGAATGAAAGATGTTAGAACAAAAAAAAAGTAGTGTTTTTTTTTTGTTCAAAGAGAAATTTAGTAGTGTGATTATTGGTTGACAGTCGCTTTTTATGGGACTTTGTCTTTTTTTTTTATATAGAGGTGTCTGGGCCAGCTTACGCGCACCACGACTATTTTCATAGGAAATATACACGCCTCCTCATGCATACTCCTAGATGAGAGACAAGGTCCTGGTCATTGAGCTAGTCCCAATGATTCACTTTTCTCCATTTTAGCTCACACTAATTGATCCATCTCTTGTTAACCACCGTAAGGTTAAATCACCCAATTATATGATCAAAATATCTTTTTTATACATAAATTTTTTTCCAAACTTTCATTCTCTCAATTCTTATCTACTCCACTCCATCCTTCATTTTTTTTCTTTTTCAAAAAGTATGAAAATAAATAGATGAAAGTGAAAATATAGAGTTCACCGTGAAAGATTGGTTATATAGTCTACTTAGAATTGATCTGTGCACCGTAGGATAAAGATCGATGACCCATTCTCAGGTCGATCGTTATACATAAAGTTCTTAACCAAAACGTTAGTTGCTATTTTCCTAAATCTGAGATTCACAAAAAATAAACTTTCTAACTTTCGCATACGAGACCAAGATTTTTTGTTAGTGACTTAGTGTGAGGTCTTGCTTTTTAACCTTGGGTAGCCCCAAGGTTATCGGTCTATATAGTAACATTCTCATCCTCGAAAGAATCCGCAAATCTACAAGTTTTAAGAATTCCAATAGTCTTGCCTTCGATAACTCACATGCACCAAAGTGTATTGTCATCGCAAAGGCTTGATGTATTCGAGTTATCCATCTCAATGTATAAGATCCCCCACAAAAGAGGTGTTGCAAAAGATATTCAGAGCAGAAGAGGGGTCAACAACAAGCGTAGAGTCCCTCTAAATTTTAGATTCTCTTATTGCCCTGAGTTAGCTCCAGTAAGGATTTCCAATCCTCCCCAAAGATGTCTATCATAAGACTATCAACCAGTATATGGGGTTCCATTTTGTACCTTCAAAAAGGTATTTCATTCTGGCAGTCCATATGTTCCTGATAATAATGAAGACATATGCAGTGAAAACTTTCCGAAACCAACCTTTTTCAACCCCAGCCTTGATTGTATTCAAAATCCAAGCTCCAATATTGCCTTAATAGACAAGGTCAATCTGGTCTTGGTAATTCTCGTATCCTGCGCTTATTTTCTTTTAGGGCATATGAAAAAAAATTATTTTTAACCGTTTCTTCTAGGTGATTGCAGAAACAACATCTTAGTGTGAACACACACTTTATTTTGTAAAGTGTCAGCCCATATGGAATAGCCTCATTTCATCACTGATATAAATGCTTATGTTTTATCATTCTTCAGATCACTGCTAGTGTTGCTCAAGTACGGGGGTTGCATGGCAGTGTCCAGAATGTGGTGTATTACATGTAGAAGAAAGTAATTTTTTTATCATTTGGATAGATTATGTTCTAATTATTCTACCCTTTTATTAGGGATCTAAACTAACCGAGACGAGCCGAGTATTAGATGTGTAAGCTCGGTTTTTAAACTTCTCAAGCCAAGCTAAGTTGAGCTCAAATTTTAACAAGACGAGCCAGATATGTTAAACCTTGTTTGTTTAACTTATCGAACAAACTTTTTTCGAGTTGGGATCAAGTTGTTCACAAACAATTTGTTTTTTCTGGTTGATGTGTAACTTCAATGGAGGTTGGTATTGGATGGAGTGCGTGGTATGAAGTATGAAGTATGAAGTGTGATATTAATGAAGAAAATCAGAATCTACATATATAAAAATTGTCTAAGTTAATATTTGAGATTTAATAATATACTAATAGATAAATAAAATATTACATTACGAATCATAGATATATACGGGTAGCTAACAGACAAACTCGAACGAGCTCGTTTTCTTGACGTGTTTAAATTTCATCTTGAGCTTGAGCTAGTTTATTAATAGATGAGTTTGAACAAGCTTTTTCTTGAGCCGATCTTGAGTTGTCCGTGAGTTTCTTAACCACCAAGTTTTACAAGGCCTTAAGAATTAACACCATAACCTCCGACATCAAGACTAAAACCATTAACACCACCACCACATCCATTCACGTCACCACCATAGACCTTAAATTAACCACTATTACGATTCGAATTTCAAATTTTCCAAATCAAACTTTCTCTAAAAATTTCAGAATCCAAATTCTAAATCTTGGTGGTTATTTAGCGTTATCCTTTGAATATTAAAATCTATCAATTTTGAAGAATATTGAATGTTAGTTTGAATGCTTTTTGATGATGCGTACACATAACCAACCATTTTTTACTGGCAGTCCATTAAAATGTACACACTACCTAGTCTTTATCAACAACATCACATTTATACATACACACAACTCAATAATTTTTTACTGGAAACCCATTAAAACGTGCACACAACCCAGTATTTATCAACAACAACTCATGCAAAAGTCACACGACCCAGTCATTTTCTACCGTTAGTGCATCTAAAAACTGTACACAACCCATTCATTTTCAAACACTAGTTCACACTTTGACATATTAAATAATCGCCAGAAAATCCATAATAAACAAACATTCAACCTATGATTAGTGCTCTTGTTTTTTTGCCACCTACAAAATATTTCCTATAAGGTATTGATTTATTTTTGGGTTTGAATGCGCAAATCATGGTAAGAAACGTGATTTATGGAACCAAATAATTGATACTTGAGAAAGAAATAAAGATGGTATATAATTTGAGATGTGTGTAGAAGGAATATTATTTGTCTTCGAAAATTAATTAGAACACATTCATGACAATTCAGGGGTGAAATAGTATGATTTTAGGCATAATAGTCGTGTAAATATTTGGAAAAAATATGGATTGTGAACTTTTCACCACTCACTCTTAAGAACTAAAAAAGTAATAGTTTAAATTAACCAGAGTAGTCATACCAAAAATTTAAAAAATCTATCATACTCAAACTAAGTTCAAACTCTTAAGTAAAAAAATATATATAATTATAAATTTCCATCATATAAATAACATCTATAAAAATAGATGATGGTTTTAGCTGTGGTAGAATAGGCCATAGAGTGGTGTTCGCAGGAAGTTCAGATGATATTTTACTCCAATTATAGCCAAATATAAATGGGACAAAGATGAAGACGATGGGGATATGGGAGGAGACAATAACTATGGTAACTAGAGAAGAGATCAAGGAAACAGAGAAGGCCAAGGACCCACATCTCAATACGAACATAATGAAGACCACCAAACTGGAATGATGAACAGAGAGCTGAGGATGAAAGTGATAGGGGCCAAAGATTTGATCACAGAGTGGGAGGCAACATGTAGAGTACTGGATTGCTTAATAATATTGTGAGAGAGACCGAATGTAATAGAAACTCTCAGAAAAGGCGATTCTAGCAAACTAACCCCCAAGGACAAACAAGATAACACACCAAATGACAAAGGTAAAGGAATTACTGGTAATTTGGGGGGACTTAAGCGAAGATCCTATCCCAAATGTCATAGTCTTAAACCGGAAATCGGGAAAAGATAGGTTCACCTTAATAAGCTCTAGGGAAAATCTGTATGGTTTGGTGAGGAAGTAAAGTAACAACGATCGACTTAAGAAAAGAGAAGCAATTAAAAGAAGGAAAAATTTCAAGGATAAAGTCACATGTGGAGAAAATAATTTTCTCAGACAACCTTGAGGTCATTCAAGGTACCAGGCAACTGTCAGCAGCAAACTGGAGAGTCCAGCCGATGTTAAGGAAGATTGCAGAATTAGCCAGGTCTTTCATACCAATCTATTTCCAACACATCCCTAGAAAACGTAACGGGTGGACAAATAGACTTGCAAAATCGACTAGACAGAGGGCCACCGATCAAGTCAAGTGAAACACCATAATACTCCTATAACTTAAATTTCCCCCAGGAATTTTGAAAATATAATCAAATTATGATAACATTTAGAACATACAAGTTTTTTATAAGAGATTATTACCCAAAGAGTCTTGAACACATTACCCCAAGACCCAACAACACCAGCTGGATTTACTCTTCTTACTAAAGGCCACAAACAAAAATTAACACTATATGCCAAAAATCCAATTACCTTCTTACCCTCTTTTGTCTTTTATTTCCCTATATATAATAATTATTCCAGCTATTATTTTAATATACTAAATCCCATCCTCTTTTCTCTCCTCTCTCCTCTCTCATCTCTCCTCTCTACCTTTCCAATCACACGTTACAGCTTTTTCATGACTTCTAAGGTTTCTCTCTCTTTCTCCACATGGATCCGGACGAGTGAAGACAACCATGGAATAGAGTTGGAGATCCGACAATGAAGATTTTGCACAAGGTTCGAACGTTTTTCGCCGGCGACAAAGCTTCATCTACGATGTTGCGAGCGAGTTAGAGTTGTTGCGAGCTCCGGCCATGGCGTGAGCACGCTTCTTGGTTCGTTAATGGTGAGATCTGTCGTCGTGAAGACCTCTCTGTGAAACTTTGTGATCTCGAGCTGGTTCGCAGGTGTTCAAGTTTCGTGAAGTTGGAGCTTAGATCTGCCATGGATTTGGTTTCTTTCATGTTCAAGCTTCGAAGGTGGACAAATTCAGATTTGCAGGTATCATGCTCAGCAAGTTCGAACCACGCTCAACAAGTTCAATTTCTTTTTCTTTTTTATTTTTTCATTTTTCTTATTCGAATAGGTCGTTGTAATTTTCGAGGCCATACTCAGGCGATGTTAATACTCATAACTTTTAATGTATAGCTGATTTGTGTTAATGTATAGCTGATTTGTGTTTAATGTATAGCTGATTTGTGTTAATGTATAGCTGATTTGTTAATACTCAGTAAATTTACTGAGCATACGAGCATGCTCAGTAAATTTACTCATCAGAAAAACTCGATACTCAACAACTATTTTTGATGCTCAACACTTTTTTTCGAAACTCGGTAAAATATGCTCAGAAATATATGCTTAGTAAAATATGCTCAGTACCTTTTCCGGCGGTGGCCGGTGGTGGTCGGTGGTTGTGGCCGGAACTTGAGATTATTGATTGTTAATGAAGGAGGAGAGAGAAAAATGATAAAAGAGGTGAGAGATTAATGGTAATGGAGGAGAGAGGATAATGGTAATGGAGGAGAGACAATTTTTTTTTCTTATATACACTATAAGAAGTAATAATGACATTTGTCAATTTTGAGGCCTCTAAGTAGGAGAGAGGAATCACTTGGTTCCCATGTGGCACTAAGATACTCCTCAAGTCCTCTTGGGTAATTGACCTTTTTTATAAATAAGCTTATTAACTAGTTTCTATATTTTTCTCAGATGAATAATATTAAACAAAGTTATTATTTTGTGGATACAGTATATTTTTATTGATTCACCTTTAATTTATTTATTTTGATAAAAATATTTATTTAATATAAATATAAATTATATTTATATTTTTAATTTTAATATAATAAATATGTGTAGTGTTTTATAAGAATGATATATAAGAAAAAATACCATTAAATTCTGTAATTTTATATTAGTTTTATGTAATTTTTTTTTACAAAGTTGTGAGTTTGAGACAAATATAAATTTTATTTTAATCAATAATGAAGTGTCATGTTACTAAGTAATTTTAATATTTCAACTATCTTTAGAGTAAAAAATACTAGGGACATGGTCCTCGAACCTTCAAAGACATCAGCAAATCCTTTTAACTTAAACTTCATATACCCATCATTGATTCAATTACTTAATTAAATATTCATACATTAGTAAATAAAATATCTTACTTACGTTCGATATAAATTATGTATACTAAATATGAGGGGTCAAAGTGAAAGTTTCACACAAAGCCTTCAAATTCACAAGTTGAGCATTGATCCTAAGAAGAAAAGTAAGGGACAAAGCTTTCAATCTTTCGGGTTAAGCCTGCCATTCATGATAGTTTATCAATATTAATTATACCTTCTTCGTAGTGTTGTGGCATGAAAGGAAAGTGTGGATTTTTCTTCCAAGTCCAATAATTTAGTTCTAGACCTCCTTGCCCAA
This sequence comes from Nemophila menziesii, assembly GCA_029959085.1. NCBI lineage: Eukaryota > Viridiplantae > Streptophyta > Magnoliopsida > Boraginales > Hydrophyllaceae > Nemophila > Nemophila menziesii. The sequence continues at coordinate 48,624,058 of JARWIR010000001.1, read as the reverse complement.
AACTTCTCTTCCTTAGCCCATAATTGATCAAGCAGAACATTAGAATTTATTATTTAGATCAAGATACGATAAGTGTAAGTGCAATATGTTTTAGTCTGACGAGTAGCCTATGAATTTTCTTTATTATAATACAATTACTAAATATTTGCTTGCTCCAGTTGCTGAGAACCAATTTTCATACTTTCTTCTTCATGATGAAATCTTTAATATTCAATTATGGGTCAATTTGACCTTATATATTATCAATAACTCCATAACAAGTGGGGTCATCTAGCAAAAAGAGAATAAATTAAATTACTGATGTGGTTTAATACTTTTTCCTTCCTTAACAATAATAACAGGTGAGATATTTGACCTAGTAGTCAGGGCGTCATGGCGGATGGGTCGTGGAACATCGATACCAATCTTCTATACACACCACACAATCTAATTTTTCTTTAACATGTTGCTCATGTTAGTAAATTTCTAATTTCTTAACCAGACATTAAGTAATTAACTAGATATAGTAAGTTCAAATCACATTAATTTTTATTAGTCCAAGTAAAATTATAAGACTACATGATTTATTAGATTTAAAATGATTAATAAAGTGTTGTGAAAGTCACAATTAAAAAAATGATGAGGTAAGAATTATGCCTGAAATTATAGAAATTTTGCCCACTTGCTTACAAACTCTCATTAATAAGAGAGTATGTTCACAACCAGTTGGATTAGCTTAACTGGACAAATTCTTGCTACTTTTTCTTCCCTTTAAGGGTTTAAATGAGAGGTACATGGTTCGAATCTCTCCCTAAACATGGAAAGCCTAGTTCTGATTTACCTTGGGGTATGCACGGGAAGGCATGCATATTCTCTTTGGGACTAGTCAAGGTGCGTGCAAACTGTCCTTGACCGTCCATGTTACAAAAAAAAAAGAGTAGGTTCACTATTTTAATAAAGGTAGTAGAGAGCATTATACAAGTTCTATTACTTAAATACTAATAAAATCTTAACTCAATGTATCAAAGATTCACCTCCATTATCATTATTCTTGCATCTCACAGAAAAACATATCCAACCCAAGAATTATGTAGGAAGATTTAGGATTCTCTTCCCAGAATGTGGTTGCTATCGTTGAAGCAAAAAAACTTATCCAAGCTAACCACTAATGAACTCATCTGCAACCTAATGACATAAGATATAGCTCTTGATCAAGAGAAAATGAGAGAAGAGTGATAATGAAGACGTTAAAAATGGTGATTATGGAAAAGAAAAAGAAAAAATGGGAAAAAGACAAAAAAGAAGAAAAAAGATTATAAAAATTGTCAAAACCCCTAAACCCATTTTGCTTATATAATTTTATGAAAAAAAAATCAGTGCGACGTGAACATAGCAAAATTCAAGAGCTAAAGACGAGTAAAATTCGATATTTCAAGAGTTATTTGAAGGATTTTAACGTTTAGGGATCAAACTAGTAACATGCACATAGGCTAGAGTTTATTTGGAGTTTTTTATGATTTCTAATACTTTTTATAGGGAAAAAGAAGCTCATGGTATTCAAGGAATTTGCGTGGGGGCATATAGGTACCCAACTATGAGAAGGGATAATACGGTAATCAACTTTCGAAATTGAGCAATTGTTAGTATTTACATCCAAAGTGACGTTATGTGCCACATGGACTCATTTTTACTCCACATCTATATCTAGCTAGATAGCCAGAAATTTAATGCGTAAAATTAGACCCTTTATTTCTATTTGTCATGTTTCTAGGAATATAAATGTAGAGGCTAATCTTCTGGCTAGGAGTTTCAGATGTAACTCTCTACTAGGTAACTGGTATTCGTTCCCTATCATCGGCCTAACCATGTTTCTGGTAGATCGTGGTGACCATTCTGGTATAGGTTAAACTCTATGTACCCTCTCTCCTTTTCATTTATTATAATATATTTACTAACCAAAAAACTCAGTTTTTACGCTAGTGAAAGATATACACGTTAGCCACCATGTGGCATTTAATGTCAATTTCTCACGGATGTACCAATGGTAGCTGAATTTTGAAAACTTGGGTACCCATATGTCCCAACGCAATTTTATTAGGTACCACTAACATTTTTTCCATTTTTAAATAGTATAAGTGAATCGTCATTGTAGTAATGGAAGTAAGAGAATTTGTTAACACTAAACTAGTATATAGTGTCACAGTTTACAGCTAAAAATTAAACAAGCAAACATTATCAATTATCAAGTGGAATTTTATAGAATTTTATAGAATTGTTTAGATTCATTTATCTTTCACTTATAGAAGTTTTTATGATACATCTGAGAATTATCTGATTTGATAAGATTCGATCTCATGATTTTATAATAATTGCATGTTATTATAAAATCATCTAAATAGTGATTATAGAAAACCATAATAATAGGACAACCTGAATAAAATTATCTAAAAAGTGACTATAAAAAACGATATATGCAATAAATTGGGTTGATCATTTTTAAATAAAGGCCCAAGAAAAATACTCTAACACTAACATTGGAGAATGAAAAAGGGTGAAAACTTCAGGGTTGAACCTATGGTCGGAGAAGAGAAAGAGAAGCAATGACTATAATAAATATTAGGAACTCACAAGAAATGGATACGATTAAGCTAATTGTAAGAAAAGTAATCACCTACTATGTCAAATGAAATTAGTCATAGCTTTTATTTTTTCAATAAACGTGAAATATATTTAAAAATTTAGTTACCTAATTCTCGAGAGAGTTAGGTCAATATTTGAAATACTAATCATCTCAATACTAGAGAAAAACCCCAATCAAAATGTAAAACGCGGGACACATCACGCCTCACTACCCAATCTATGGCCTTATAGTTTGATTCCTTAATCTAACAAAAACTCAAAATTTTGGTTCTCAACAACTATCACTCGGATGTCCTCCATGATTGACAATACTCTCCAGTCAGTTGTCGCGGTGGGTGCTTAAATAGTTTGAATCACAAATAAGACACCACTCTCAATAGTAATGCGAGCATACGCCTACTGGCTCGCATACAAAACTCTAATCCTGGTGGCAAACACTCAGCTAGAAAGGACACGGGGGTTGTTTGACATGTATGCTCGAAGATCACAACCCCTCATGATTCCTCCCAATAAAACATCTTTCTGTTTATGTATGTCCACAATTGTATCACCATTAATCTTGATAGTGTCCTGCATAGGAGGTGACCAAAGAAACAAATCATAATCAATAGAATTAGTAACAAAATAATGTGTATGCTCAGTAGAGGGTTTATTAGGTCCATGCATAATATGCTCAAAGTAGTTATACAACATGAAATTAAGAGTTATCAAGAAATTATCGGTCATTATGGGTGTATTTTCCATAAGACACTAATTTCTCGTTGTCCATACGATTAAGAGTAGGCAAATTTTGGGATCTCATGTCTGGGCCATCCCGCTTTTGTGCATTCAAAGTTATGTTAAAGAGCCACAATCAAAACTTGACTCCTTCGTAAACAATGTCATTGTCGGGATGGTTGTGGGAGACAAGAAACCACACGTCTATAGACATTAAAATAACATATGATCCACGATTTCAACTGCTCCTTTACATATGTTACATGTAAGTCAGGTGCTGCATTTCCTGTAATACTAGTTCTCTTAGGTCCGGAAGTCATTCTTGGTAGCCTTCTAAATAAATGTCTTAATATTTAGGGCCAAAGAGCCTTGTCAAATTAGTTCTCATATTCCCTTTGTTGGGGCATCTCATGGGTTTCATAGTATTCTAAAGTTTGGATATTACCCTAATTTGACAATGTATTTTCCTTTGCCAGTTAGAGGTCATACAAGATGCCACATACATTGGATACATGTCCGTGGCATCCGTGACACAAGGAAGTGCACGACTATTTGCTTGGTTGTGATAGGGCAGGATTATCTCCAACACCTTATTTTTGTTGTCTCCGTCCACGGACTTTCAAGGTACTTTCCCATGTCTTCTATGTGACGACTCTTATAGTGTTTACAAACGAGCTCTATGATCGTGCACTTGTATTGGGTTTGAATACAAGGATCACCTTTGGAGGTTCAAAGACTATCCAAATGAAAAGATGTATAGAATATCACTTAGGGTGCGTGCCTATTTCTATATGACACCAAAAATGAAGTCATGAGCAAACATGAGATGGTATAAAGGAGGGCACGAGTGTGCAATACAAATTTTTTAGATTTCCCTTATAAAATTGTTCCTCAATGATATAGGTTAGAGCCTAGGTCGCGATAAAAAAGAGATATAGAGATAGAAGATCTCACTAACGTATGTCCCAAGTTGGAGTGAATCTCTTAAGAATTGACATGTTGAGTGTGATACTATACGTCACCGTCGCTATACAATTGCATTATCTAACTAAACCATATGGGATAAAAACATAGCTCGGTGAGCACTTTTCGAATGATGTCTTCTTCCAACTTGTCATACGCTTTATGCATGTTAGGGTTTAGGATGTCAAACCCTTTTCACGTATTGCGTTTGAGGCGTTTGAATTGTGCAATGCCTCATGCACCAGGATGATATTATTGTGTATCACTCTATTCTGAATAAAAGTAGTATGGGTAAGCTATACTATTTTTTCCATGATAGGCTTTAGTTGTATAACTAGCATTTTGGAGATTCTTCTATAGCAAATATTGGTCAGGCTAATGGGTCGGAATCGATCTAGAAATCACGTCAAATAGTGAAGCTTGATCGTTCGCTATGGTAAGTTGATTTTAGCTTAGTCAATCGAGTTTAGTCGGTTTAAATTTGATCAACTAATCAGGACAGTTTGTAGCACCCTGGTCGTATTTACCCAAATGAAGCTCATTTAACCGGATCTCTTTTCCTCGGCCAATATAGAAACACAATAAATTTTATTAGAAAAAAATGTTGTCCTAATGAAGGAAATATCAGAAAGCTTGACTTAACACATGTTTGTTCCTCACATATATCTGAAAAAGTTACGAGAATATCTGAATTTATAGCAGAATCTTCAGCTTCCATATTAGATGAACTGAAACTGTTATTTAGTATTGAGTTAATGATGATTAGCTTCCGTAATGCAGGTTGAGATTGCAATAATAAAGAGCTTAAATTTTTATTTTGCTTACCAAATATATGACAATTAATGTAGAATCATACTCTAAACATTTTCTTAGCTGTGAAACTCTAGTACCATTTATGGGTTTGATCTACTTCTTAAAGCTGTGCAGTTCACTCCTAGTCAAGTTCAGGAGAATCATCGTGTAATTCAGATACCATGTCGAATCAAGAAGATTGCCGAGACCGAATAGGAACACCCCCCAAGACATACAGTAGAATGAAACGGAAATTTACCGAGTCAGCATCAACATCATCTGATGCCGTGCCAGTAGAAACTAAGCCAACAACTCATCAACTCCCAGAAAAACGTCTCCTAGAGCTTGTTCTAGACACATTCCAAAGGTATGTGTGCTCCTAGTATATTTATATTATAAAAGTCGTTGTCACTTTTGTACATTCTTATCATATAAATGATTTCCAGGCGAGATCCAGGCGAGAGATTTGCTCAACCTGTAGATGCCACTCAGGTTTGTTTTCAGAAATTTCCTAGTTTCGTAAATTATATTCGATGTCGATCTCCTAATTTCTGTTTTTGAAAAGGTTGAGGATTATTACGAAGTAGTGAAAGAACCTATGGATTTTGGTACCATGAGAGCAAAATTGCATGAAGGGATGTACCAGAATCTTGAACAATTTGAGGTTAGCTTCTTAGTTCCCGACATTCCCGACAATAAAAGATGAAAAAGACTTTCTTCTGTCTAACGTTTGTATTATAATGCAGAGGGACGTGTTCTTAATACCAAGAAATGCAATGAATTTTAATCCTCCGAATTCACCTTATTATAAACTGGTAAATATTATTACATACATTTGCTACAAGTCTATGATATTTCTTATTTCATATTAATTCAATGTCGAATTTATGATTCAATACAGGCTCGTGTGATATATGAGCTAGCGAAGAAGGTATTTCATGTTGTTAAAACAGAGCCTGAAAACTTCGAAGTCAAATTTCCGTCTGAAAGACGCAGATCTACTCGGAAAACAACAGGTGAAAACAAGGCTTCTCCGGTAAAGAAGGATATTCCCTCAAGGAGAACAAGACGGACATATTCTGGTCAATCGAGTTTCAAGAGGGGTAAAGGTCGATATGTGAGTAACGTGGGGCCCACTAATGTCAAGAAAAGCTGTTATAATTTCGATTCTGGTAAGTCAGTTGGAAAATCCCAAACACGCTTTTAAACTTCCATTATAATGAACTTCAGTTCTTATCTCTTCTTCCCTGATAGATGATAGGAGAAATCAAGGGCTTGATCAGCCAGTTGAAGTAGATCCTCGAAACACATACAAACCTCTAGAGTTCGGTGGTAATAGTCTGCACGATCAAACAATTTTCAGCGATCCGATATCACTATCTGTTGTAAGATGTCTTCTAGTACTTAGTTTGTAGATATTGCACCATTACTCCAAGCATTTTAACACAAAGACGAAGGGTTGATGGTGCAATTTGACCTTATTTTTATGATAAAATAGATATTCTTTCGTTGTTTAACTTTGAACTCTTCTGGAACTCTTTGTTTATAGGTGAATCAACAGGAGCTTAGCTACAAAGATAGTTTGATGAGGTTTGTCAAAGACTTAGGACCAACGGTGCAAAATTTTGCCAAGAAGAAGTTGGAAGGGTCCTTAGGTAATTCTGCGCCGTCTCAGATTCCAGGTTCAGGTCGTTTAATCCAGGCTCCACGTACTCAAACTTTCACTCCTTTCGAAGCTCCATCTTGGAGATTCAAAGATCCTCTTCTTAGAAGTGATTACGAAGGTGCCAAAGCTGGAAAAGACGTGTATAATAGCAACATAATCGGAGATCATGAGGCCAGCATCAGTAAATTCGGAGATCATGAGGCGAAACTGGCTAATAAATCACCCGAGGTAAAAGAAACATCGAAGCCCAATGAGGTAAAAGTATTCAAGAGGAGAAAGGTAAATCAAACGAATAAAATCGCAGAGAAAAACACACCAATCACGCCTCAAAAGCAGAAGGGTGCTGCTGATACGAGAAGATCTGAAGATACCGTGCTTCCGGTGATTCTAGCATTAGAGCATACACGTCCAAATGCTAACGAAATGAAAGCACGAAACAAAAGCTTGATAGAATCGCCATGGTTGTCAAAAAAATCGAGTTACTCGATTTTAAAACAAGAAGCTGCTAAGACAACAATAATGAAACCACCAGAAAGTGGTATGATGATTGGTAGCTCAAACAAGTCTATGCCTATGTTATCAAGTGGTTTTGCTTTCGATATGCAATTCTTGAAATCACGGTTAGATCATATGAATCATGTGGGGCAAGATGGATTTTCGAAATTGTTATCGATGCAAAGAGCTAATCCTTTCGATACTAAGAACGGTTTTGCATTTAATCGGCAAGCAGAACAAGCGAGTACAAGTACAAAGCCGTTATTTTCCAGTTACAATCAACAACAGTGGCCTTCGAAGAGTACTTCCTCGGGAGGAACTAATTTGGCTCTTCAGCTTTAAGTCTCACAATGAATTGTAAGAAATTTGATGACGTTTATTAGACTTGAGAAGGTTTTTGATATTGATTGAAGCCTTGAAGGTACAACTTATTAGCTAATTGATATGCATGTGATGAGAACTGAGACAAGTCAAGTCATACATACACATTCTGATTTTTCTTGTTCATCTCATTTAAGTGGATACTTAACTCACTTTTCTCTCTTGGCTATCTTCTCAAGCTGCTCTTCCCGGGATCGAACCACGATTCTGAAGGGGGAGGGGGCGGTGGTGGTGTGAATTTTTTTTCCCCAATCCAATTGCACTTTATACCCTAAATTATACAATAGGTGTTCTTGTGTATTATATAAAAATTGCACCATAGATCTAGATATTAATTCTTGTGAATCATCCATACTATAAATTTCTATAATATATTAAAACAATACAAATAAAATAATTATAAATTTAGTAAAATTAATTTCAAATATAGGAAATTAAGAGAAGGTTCTAAATTTTTTGAAAGGACCAATAAACTTACATAGCTATTTTTTTAAGGAAGAACATATATTTCTAAAACAATTGGAGAGATCTAGGCTCGAAATCATAAGTCATAACATTTAATTTTGTTTCAGTGGTTTTTTCTATTTTAATTTTTTTCTTTTTATTTTTATCATGCCATTGTAAAACTTTTTTCTTTATTATGTCAGTAAGTACCTTAATAAAAATCTCGTTTTTCTTTATTTTCTTAGTGGTCCTTTTGCTCTTAGTTAGATATCGGGTGGTGTCACATGGCTAAGTTTCGATGTTTTTTATTGACACCTATGAATAGAGTAACTCTCTTCATCCCACTTCTTTTGGAACTCAATTTTATTTTGTTTTGGTCGAAGGAGCTCATTAAAACTACACTAGTAAAATACATACCTACAACCAAGAATTGAAAATACATCAACAAAAAACGAATAAAGAAAGAAACACAAATAAAAAGAGCAAAAGAAACTAAACGAAATATAATTGTATCATTCTCTCATTAAGAAATGGTTATTCTTGTTCTAAAAACATAATCAAACATTCAAGGTTTTGCTCTTGATCTAGATTAGAATTAAGTGTATTGTGAAGGTTGAGACTGAGCCTAGTAAAAATCTCACTTGGGTTTTGACTTAACTAGTAAAAGTATTGGAAGATAGGTTGTGATTACGACAAGAAAAGTCACGGTTATAGGTTGTGGTTTAGCACGGTAAAAACCTCATTGTAAAGGTTTTGATCTTCACCTTTCAGATTTTCAAGAAACTTAGTGGACAAGTTTAAAATACTAAGGTGGATACCTTATGTAGTGGATGTAGGCTCTAACGAGTGTGAACCCCTATAAACGATTGTGTAATCTCTAATCCTATCCATTTACATGTCTTATTTTACATTCTTACATAGATTATTTATCATATCATATAATCCCAACGGCATGACCCCTTAAGGGTTTTATACATTGCCTTAAAGATGTTTCTTCAGAGTAATAATTGTCACGTTTTTTTTTAAATTAGGCATAATTATATTAGTGTTCTAGTCACCCCCCCCCCCCCCTCTAGGACCTCACACAATCATAATTTGGGGGAGATACCAGAATAAAGTTCAATAGCTTCCATGATACCATTGTTCTCACCATCTACAACTAAAATACTATAGACCCTACTTACCTTCACATCAATAATATAATTTTCATCATCCATCGTAATAGTTGTAACCCTTGGTGGTTCCCAATCTATCGTAAATGAGAAATAATCCTAATAATTGATTATGTTACCAGGGGATTCCATTCGACTAGTCAATTGTGTGCCATTATTACTGGTATCAATCCTATCCCTTCTTTCTATCAAGTTTTCTACAAAATTTACGAGCATCCAAAGGTTAATTGAGTGACAAACCAACTTAGTTCCCACATGTTTTTTTCATGCACACTTTTAATGCATTCTTTCCATATTTTCCAGTAAACAGGAAGATATATGTAGTAAAAATTCCCTTATCCCATCTATGGCTCGACAAAAAACTCACAATTTCGGGATTTTTCAATGGTCCAAATTTGGAAAACTCGTGATTTTAGAGTTTAACAACACTTCCCAAGTCCAAAATAAATTATACTAAATCCTAATTATCAATTTCCTATAAAATCTTAAAAACAACGTCATATATATATAAGAGAAAATATCTCTAAATGGAAATAATATCATCTTAAGGATTATATTATGTAGATTGCAAATATGTATTATTCTGTTAATTTCCGATTCAATCCTTAACCAAATTTAAGTTGTATTTTTTAATCCTCAAATAATCACAAGATTCTATTAGTTATTTTTTGTCTAAACAAAATCTATTCGTTATGATGTATGAAACCATCACACCAAATTTCCATGTCATTAAAATAACATATTTTATATTGCAATGATAGTGATGCAACATTAGTTTGACACGTGAGTCAAACTTGCGTGTCACTAGTCAACAAGCCTCATGTCACATTTGACTTAGTCAAATTATCAAATCTAATTATTCATTAAAAATATATAACAAAACTTAAAACGTAAGTATTTGTGTTTAAATAAAACTAAGCCTAAAATAAAGAAAACATTATTTTTCTATTAACGGAATACCCCAAAGTTATGATCCAAAAATAAATTGAAAGTTTAAATCTGATTTAATAAAGTCTAAATTAATTTTTATCACACGTTGACCCTGAAACTGGATACAATAGCCCAAATAGGTTGTTGTGCAGTACATCGTGGTAAAGCTGTAATGCCCTAGATAATTTCAGTATATTTGATCTATTCGGGTTAATTTTATAATTATCGATAAATGATAGAATTAAATTACTAATTACATGAGTATTGGAAAATCATAGTTTCATCTTTTTAGTAATGCTAGGCGTGGCATTTTGTAAATCACTATTACATTTTTATATCTATTTATTCAAATATATAAGCAAGCACATGTCAGTACAATTACATGCAAATGATGACTAAGAACTCTTTTTGTGAAACACGTCCAGTAACTTAGTTGGAAAGATTTGACAAATATCTTTTAAATTATTGAGTAATATATACACGAATTCAACAACTTCATATAGCTATCACCTACCATTATTTTCTTTAGTGTAATTATAATTAGTCAATATAATACTTAAATGAAAAAATATTAATAAGTGAAGAAACACTATCCTGCTCCTTTGCGAACAAGAGCGAAGGGATAATTTTACCAATCGTATCTAATTCAATTCAATCCATAAATCTTTTAAGGTGAGGGATTTTATTAATGTCTATTATGAGAATTATTAACCTTATTTAAATTATGCAGTAATATATTTAATTCGATGATTTTGGACTCCATGTGTTATTATTTATCTTAATTATATTGTCTCGTTATTATTGAATTAATTTTATCATCTCGTTATCATATGATAAATGTTAGTTTCTGCCCTAATAAATAAATTAGGGATAATCGGCATAATAAGGTAATTAATAATAATTGCTTTAAGTAGGTGGACTAATGTTACCCGGTAAAGTAATCCAATAGTCGATCCAGTAATAATATTATTAAGTGACCTATATCATATAATAATCAATATCCATCTGAATGATCATGTAGTGTATCATAAATAATTGGGAGGTTATGGGTATTGATTAATCTATTTGGTATAGTTGAGTATTACCAGGATTAAAGAGTGATTTCAATTATTGTATCGTGATTGTATATTTATTTTCAAGGGGTAGTGCGACATACTTTTGTCGTATATCCATTAATTTGTAAATATTACAATGTATTAGAAACAATATACTTTGTAGTATTCTATGAGTTATATGTGATGCGTATGCGGATATTTCGTCGTAATAGTTTGTCATGTCATTCTGGGCGACATTGGGCTAGCCAGGCGTGGGCATGAGTTATCAAGTGCTATTCCCACTTGGCGCATGTTCAGAGAGTTTCATGTTTAGTGGGTTGTAGTATCGATTTACTCAGGGTATTACCAGCGGGAGAAATAAGGGGATCGTGTTCGTGTGGCAATCATAAGGAGAAGAAACAGTTTCCTTGCAACGTGATTATAATTATGTCTTATTATTAATTTCTTGTGTATATAGCTTGTTGGGTAGTATGGGCTGCCTAATTTGTGATATACACTTATATGATTTATTTATCAATTTATGAATGTTTAATTTATAATTCTGACTTATACTAGTTCAATGACAGCGTCTAAAATGCAATTACTACCCCTAGGTTAAAGTTTTCATATGACCATTATTTATTTTCTCACTGATCTAGTGGAAGCTCACCACCTTTTCCCACCTTTTCAGGCATTAGATAACTTAAGGGTTTGGGTAGTAGTCCGTAACTCAGGATCAGGTGGCAGACCAAGAGAAGGGATTTGTATTCAGTAGCCTGTAATTATTTAATATTGATCACTATAATGTAATAAATAATCATTTATGTAATAAAATGTACTTTTACGTATTTTAAATTACATAGAGTAGTAGCATTTTTTGGAGCGTGACAAATGGTATCAGAGCTTATAATAGTCTTTAAGCGTAACTAGGGATAGGATTCTCAGACTGTGGAAAATAGGTAGGAAAATTAAAATAAATCCAATAAAAAAAAATTAAGAATTAATCTAGTTAGTGGTTGTCATTGAACCAACCCCAAGATAACTCTTGTGGTTGATCTCTCGTCAAGCGCTAAAATCAATGAAATTTTCTTGAGTCTGGCCAGCTCGAGGGATTGTCATTGCTTTTGTTTACTAGATTGACATATATGTGAATGCTTAGGATCTTTATAATAATTTAATCAGAAGATAATCATTTGACTGTGATTAAATGTTAAATTTTCTAATATCTATACTGGATAATTCGTAACAATTTGACCGAACTTATAAAACTTATGAAATTCATGTCAAACTTTTATAAATTTTTTGTTCATTTCATGAGTATCTTTAATGCATGTGGTCAAATAGCATTTTAACCATACATATGAGATATGATATATCTTGATCAAGGGATAAAAATTATTTTGAATTTTATACATGTAAAGTAATTAAATTAATTATTAAATATGGTTGTCCAAGACTAATTTATGAACTAATGATATCAAAATTATGAACAACTAAATTTATTTTTTAATTACCAATATTTAGTAGAATTAATAGTCGCAGTCCATATACACCAAACATTTTCAGTCTTTATAGTAACATTACACCAATAAGTGTTGAACTCAAAATGCTTGATAAAAATAAATATATTTAATCTTGAAAAATTGTAGTAGGAGAAGAAGCATACAAAAAACTGAAATTAATAACATTTATTATATAGAAAATGGATAACGTAATCATTTGCATTGTTATTATCTATCTTATTTGTATTATATTGATATATGTTACTTTCTATATCGACCATTTGGTAATAGAAGGGAGTCCAAGTGTCCTCGTTAGCCTGAGTTAGAAACTAGAAAGCTAGATGTAGTAAAATATTGGTATTCACGGACAATAACCGATAAGCAATCTTAGACCTGGTAGGATAAATTAATATGTATCTCAAACCTTTTTATATATACTATTACGATGTTTGAATTATTTATTTAGATGTAAAAGTTAGATCTCATTTATTTCTTCTTTTCTCCTATATTATTAGTAGACGTTCCTAAGGCATTCGTAAAAACAATATTTGGAGAATCATACTACATTCTGAAAAAAAATTAGAGCATATGAGGGATGTTTACTAGCATTGATTGCTATTTTCTTCTTTCTATTCAAATACTTTTGATCATATCAATAGAAAAAAATTATTATATATATATTTACATACATTTGATTGAATGTTACATTATGTTTGGATAGGTTTGGAGGTAAAGTCTTGAAATTTTAATTTAGAGTAAAATTTAATAACAACATGAATTTCGAGAGCAAGTTTTTTTTAAGGTGGCATATATGTAATGCCCTAAATAATTTTAGTATATTTGATCTATTTGGGTTAATTTTATAATTATCGATAAATGATAAATTTAAATTAGTAATTACATGAGTATTGGAAAATCACAGTTCCATCTTTTTAGTAATGCTAGGCGTGGCATTTTGTAAACCACAATTACATTTTTTATATCTATTTGTTCAAATATACTAAGCAAGCACATGTCACTACAATTACATGCAAAAGATGACTAAGAACTATATTTGTGAAACACGTCCAATAACTTAGCTGGAAAGTTTTGACAAAATCTTTTAAAATATTGAGTAATATATATATATATATATATATTTAAAGACATGTTTAGTGGGTCGTAGTATCGATTTACTCAGGGTATTACCAGCGGGAGAAATAAGGGGATCGTGTTCGTGTGGTAATCATAAGGAGAAGAAACACTTTCCTTGCAACGTGATTATAATTATGTCTTATTATTACTTGCTTGTGTATATAGCTTGTTGGGTAGTATGGGCTGCCTAATTTGTGATATACACTTATATGATTTATTTATCGATTTATGAATGTTTAATTTATAATTCTGACTTATACTAGTTCAATGACAGCGTCTAAAATGCAATTACTACCCCTAGGTTAAAATTTTCATATGACCATGATTTATTTTCTCACTGAACTAGTGGAAGCTCACCCCTTTTCCCCACCTTTTCAGTTATTAGATTATTTAAGGGTTTGGGTAGTGGTCCGTAACTCAGGATCAGGTGGCAGACCAAGAGAAGGGATTTGTATTCAGTAGCCTGTAATTATTTAATATTGATCACTATAATGTAATAAATAATCATTTATGTTATAAAATGTACTTTTACTTATTTTAATTCACATAGAGTAGTCGCGTTTTTTGGGGCGTGACAAATGGTATCAGAGCTTATAGTAGTCTTTAAGCGTAACTAGGGATAGGATTCTCAGACTGTGGAAAATGGGTAGGAAAATTAAAATAAATCCAATAAAAAAATGAAGAATTAATCTAGTTAGTGGTTTTCATTGAACCAACCCCAATATAACTCTTGTGGTTGATCTCTCGTCAAGCGCTAAAGTCAATGAAATTTTCTTGAGTCTGGCCAGCTCGAGGGATTGTTGTTGCTTTTGTTTACTAGATTGGCCTATATGTGAATGCTTAGGATCTTTATAATAATTTAATCAGAAGATAATCATTTGACTGTGATTAAATGTTAAATTTTCTAATATCTATACTTGATAATTCGTAACAATTTGACCGAACTTATAAAACTTATGAAATTCATGTCAAACTTTTATAAATTTTTTGTTCATTTCATGAGTATCTTTAATGCATGTGGTCAAATAGCATTTTAACCATACATATGAGATATGATATATCTTGATCAAGGGATAAAAATTATTTTGAATTTTATACATGTAAAGTAATTAAATTAATTATTAAATATGGTTGTCCAAGACTAATTTATGAACTAATGATATCAAAATTATGAACAACTAAATTTATTTTTTAATTACCAATATTTAGTAGAATTAATAGTCGCAGTCCATATACACCAAACATTTTCAGTCTTTATAGTAACATTACACCAATAAGTGTTGAACTCAAAATGCTTGATAAAAATAAATATATTTAATCTTGAAAAATTGTAGTAGGAGAAGAAGCATACAAAAAACTGAAATTAATAACATTTATTATATAGAAAATGGATAACATAATCATTTGCATTGTTATTATCTATCTTATTTGTATTATATTGATATATGTTACTTTCTATATCGACCATTTGGTAATAGAAGGGAGTCCAAGTGTCCTCGTTAGCCTGAGTTAGAAACTAGAAAGCTAGATGTAGTAAAATATTGGTATTCACGGACAATAACCGATAAGCAATCTTAGACCTGGTAGGATAAATTAATATGTATCTCAAACCTTTTTAACCAGTTGGGTTAGCTCAACTGGCCAGAGCCTTGCTATTTCTTCAGCACTTAAAGGGGAGGTCCATGGTTCGAATCCCCTCCCTAACGGGTGTAAAGTAAGAGGTACAAGGCTCGAACCCCTCCCTGAACATGGGCAACCTAGTTCTGATTTACCATGAGAATATATATGGGGAGGCATGTATATCTCCGTGGGACTAGTCGGGTGCGCGCAAGCTAGCCCGGAATCCATGTAACAAAAAAAAACACTTATGAAATTCATGTCAAACTTTTATAAATTTTTTTTTCATTTCATGATCTTTAATGCATGTGGTCAAATATCATTTTACCCATATATATGAGATATGATATATCTTGATCAAGGGATAAAAATTATTTTGAATTTAATACATGTAAAGTAATTAAATTAATTATTAAATATGGTTGTCCAAGACTAATTTATAAACTAATGATATCAAAATTATTAACTACTAAATTTATCTTTAATTACCAATATTTAGTAGAATTAATAGTCATAATCTATATACACCAAACATTTTCAGTCTTTATAGTAACATTACACCAATAAGTGTTGAACTCAAAATGCTTAATAAAAATAAATATATTTAATCTTGAAAAATTGTAGTAGGAGAAGGAGCATACAAAAAAATTGAAATTAATAACATTTATTATATAGAAAATGGTTAACGTAATCATTTGCATTGTTATTATCTATCTTATTTTTATTATATTGATATTATGTCACTTTCTATATTGACCATTTGGTAATAGAAGGGAGTCTTAGTGTCCTCGTTAGCCTGAGTTAGAAACTAGAAAGCTAGATGTGCTAAAATCTTGGTATTCACGGATAATAACCGATAAGCAATCTCAGACCTGTTAGGATAAATTAATATGTATCTCAAACCTTTTTATATATACTATTACGATGTTTGCATTATTTATTTTGATGTAAAAGTTTGATCTCATTTATTTCTTCTTTTCTCCTATATTACTAGTAGACGTTCCTAAGACATTCGTAAAAACAATATTTGGAGAATCATACTACATTCCGAAAAAAAAATTAGAGCATATGAGGGATGTTTACTACTATAATTGTTTGCTATTTTCTTCTTTCTATTCAAATACTTTTGATCATATCAATGGAAAAAAATTATTATATATATTTACATAAATTTGATTGAATATTACATTATGTTTGGATAGGATTTGAAGGTAAAGTCTTGAAATTTTAATTTAGAGTAAAATTTAATAACAACATGAATTTCGAGAGCGAATTTTTTTTAAGGAGGCATATATGTAATGCCCTAGATAATTTTAGTATATTTGATCTATTTGGGTTAATTTTTATAATTATCGATAAATGATAAAATTTAAATTAGTAATTACATGAGTATTGGAAAATCACAGTTCCATCTTTTTAGTAATGCTAGGCGTGGCATTTTGTAAACCACTATTACATTTTTTTATATCTATTTGTTCAAATATACTAAGCAAGCACATGTCACTACATTTACATGCAAAATATGACTAAGAACTCTATTTGTGAAACACGTCCAATAACTTAGTTGGAAAGTTTTGACAAATATCTTTTAAAATGTTGAGTAACATATATATATATGTTTAGTGACATGTTTAGTGGGTCGTAGTATCGATTTACTCAGGGTATTACCAGCGGGAGAAATAAGGGGATCGTGTTCGTGTGGTAATCATAAGGAGAAGAAACACTTTCCTTGCAACGTGATTATAATTATGTCTTATTATTACTTGCTTGTGTATATAGCTTGTTGGGTAGTATCACCCGCCTAATTTGTGATATACACTTATCTGATTTATTTATCGATTTATGAATGTTTAATTTATAATTCTGACTTATACTAGTTCAATGACAGCGTCTTAAATGCAATTACTACCCCTAGGTTAAAATTTTCATATGACCATGATTTATTTTCTCACTGAACTAGTGGAAGCTCACCCCTTTTTCCCACCTTTTCAGGTATTAAATTATTTAAGGGTTTGGGTAGTGGTCCGTAACTCAGGATCAGGTGGCAGACCAAGAGAAGGGATTTATATTCAGTAGCCTGTAATTATTTAATATTGATCACTATAATGTAATAAATAATCATTTATGTAATAAAATGTACTTTTACTTATTTTGAATTACATAGAGTAGTCGCGTTTTTTGGGGCGTGACAAATGGTATCAGAGCTTATAGTAGTCTTTAAGCGTAACTAGGGATAGGATTCTCAGACTGTGGAAAATGGGTAGGAAAATTAAAATAAATCCAATAAAAAAATGAAGAATTAATCTAGTTAGTGGTTTTCATTGAACCAACCCCAATATAACTCTTGTGGTTGATCTCTCGTCAAGCGCTAAAGTCAATGAAATTTTCTTGAGTCTGGCCAGCTCGAGGGATTGTCATTGCTTATGTTTACTAGATTGGCCTATATGTGAATGCTTAGGATCTTTATAATAATTTAATCAGAAGATAATCATTTGACTGTGATTAAATGTTAAATTTTCTAATATCTATACTTGATAATTCGTAACAATTTGACCGAACTTATAAAACTTATGAAATTAACCAGTTGGGTTAGCTCAACTGGCCAGAGCCTTGCTATTTCTTCAGCACTTAAAGGGGAGGTCCATGGTTCGAATCCCCTCCCTAACGGGTGTAAAGTAAGAGGTACAAGGCTCGAACCCCTCCCTGAACATGGGCAACCTAGTTCTGATTTACCATGAGAATATATATGGGGAGGCATGTATATCTCCGTGGGACTAGTCGGGTGCGCGCAAGCTAGCCCGGAATCCATGTAACAAAAAAAAGCACTTATGAAATTCATGTCAAACTTTTATAAATTTTTTTTTCATTTCATGATCTTTAATGCATGTGGTCAAATATCATTTTACCCATATATATGAGATATGATATATCTTGATCAAGGGATAAAAATTATTTTGAATTTAATACATGTAAAGTAATTAAATTAATTATTAAATATGGTTGTCCAAGACTAATTTATGAACTAATGATATCAAAATTATTAACTACTAAATTTATCTTTAATTACCAATATTTAGTAGAATTAATAGTCATAATCTATATACACCAAACATTTTCAGTCTTTATAGTAACATTACACCAATAAGTGTTGAACTCAAAATGCTTAATAAAAATAAATATATTTAATCTTGAAAAATTGTAGTAGGAGAAGGAGCATACAAAAAAATTGAAATTAATAACATTTATTATATAGAAAATGGTTAACGTAATCATTTGCATTGTTATTATCTATCTTATTTTTATTATATTGATATTATATCACTTCCTATATTGACCATTTGGTAATAGAAGGGAGTCTTAGTGTCCTCGTTAGCCTGAGTTAGAAACTAGAAAGCTAGATGTGCTAAAATCTTGGTATTCACGGATAATAACCGATAAGCAATCTCAGACCTGTTAGGATAAATTAATATGTATCTCAAACCTTTTTATATATACTATTACGATGTTTGCATTATTTATTTTGATGTAAAAGTTTGATCTCATTTATTTCTTCTTTTCTCCTATATTACTAGTAGACGTTCCTAAGACATTCGTAAAAACAATATTTGGAGAATCATACTACATTCCGAAAAAAAAAATTAGAGCATATGAGGGATGTTTACTACTATAATTGTTTGCTATTTTCTTCTTTCTATTCAAATACTTTTGATCATATCAATGGAAAAAAATTATTATATATATTTACATAAATTTGATTGAATATTACATTATGTTTGGATAGGATTTGAAGGTAAAGTCTTGAAATTTTAATTTAGAGTAAAATTTAATAACAACATGAATTTCGAGAGCGAATTTTTTTTAAGGAGGCATATATGTAATGCCTTAGATAATTTTAGTATATTTGATCTATTTGGGTTAATTTTTATAATTATCGATAAATGATAAAATTTAAATTAGTAATTACATGAGTATTGGAAAATCACAGTTCCATCTTTTTAGTAATGCTAGGCGTGGCATTTTGTAAACCACTATTACATTTTTTTATATCTATTTGTTCAAATATACTAAGCAAGCACATGTCACTACAATTACATGCAAAATATGACTAAGAACTCTATTTGTGAAACACGTCCAATAACTTAGTTGGAAAGTTTTGACAAATATCTTTTAAAATGTTGAGTAACATATATATATATATGTTTAGTGACATGTTTAGTGGGTCGTAGTATCGATTTACTCAGGGTATTACCAGCGGGAGAAATAAGGGGATCGTGTTCGTGTGGTAATCATAAGGAGAAGAAACACTTTCCTTGCAACGTGATTATAATTATGTCTTATTATTACTTGCTTGTGTATATAGCTTGTTGGGTAGTATCACCCGCCTAATTTGTGATATACACTTATCTGATTTATTTATCGATTTATGAATGTTTAATTTATAATTCTGACTTATACTAGTTCAATGACAGCGTCTTAAATGCAATTACTACCCCTAGGTTAAAATTTTCATATGACCATGATTTATTTTCTCACTGAACTAGTGGAAGCTCACCCCTTTTTCCCACCTTTTCAGGTATTAAATTATTTAAGGGTTTGGGTAGTGGTCCGTAACTCAGGATCAGGTGGCAGACCAAGAGAAGGGATTTATATTCAGTAGCCTGTAATTATTTAATATTGATCACTATAATGTAATAAATAATCATTTATGTAATAAAATGTACTTTTACTTATTTTGAATTACATAGAGTAGTCGCGTTTTTTGGGGCGTGACAAATGGTATCAGAGCTTATAGTAGTCTTTAAGCGTAACTAGGGATAGGATTCTCAGACTGTGGAAAATGGGTAGGAAAATTAAAATAAATCCAATAAAAAAATGAAGAATTAATCTAGTTAGTGGTTTTCATTGAACCAACCCCAATATAACTCTTGTGGTTGATCTCTCGTCAAGCGCTAAAGTCAATGAAATTTTCTTGAGTCTGGCCAGATCGAGGGATTGTCATTGCTTTTGTTTACTAGATTGGCCTATATGTGAATGCTTAGGATCTTTATAATAATTTAATCAGAAGATAATCATTTGACTGTGATTAAATGTTAAATTTTCTAATATCTATACTTGATAATTCGTAACAATTTGACCGAACTTATAAAACTTATGAAATTAACCAGTTGGGTTAGCTCAACTGGCCAGAGCCTTGCTATTTCTTCAGCACTTAAAGGGGAGGTCCATGGTTCGAATCCCCTCCCTAACGGGTGTAAAGTAAGAGGTACAAGGCTCGAACCCCTCCCTGAACATGGGCAACCTAGTTCTGATTTACCATGAGAATATATATGGGGAGGCATGTATATCTCCGTGAGACTAGTCGGGTGCGCGCAAGCTAGCCCAGAACCCATGTAACCAAAAAAAACAAAAACACTTATGAAATTCATGTCAAACTTTTATAAATTTTTTGTTCATTTCATGAGTATCTTTAATGCATGTGGTCTAATATCATTTTACCCATATATATGAGATATGATATATCTTGATCAAGGGATAAAAATTATTTTGAATTTTATACATGTAAAGTAATTATATTAATTATTAAATATGGTTGTCCAAGACTAATTTATGAACTAATGATATCAAAATTATGAACAACTAAATTTATTTTTTAATTACCAATATTTAGTAGAATTAATAGTCATACTCCATATACACCAAATATTTTCAGTCTTTATAGTAACATTACAACAATAAGTGTTGAACTCAAAATGCTTAATAAAAATAAATATATTTAATCTTGAAAAATTGCAGTAGGAGAAGGAGCATACAAAAAAATTGAAATTAATAACATTTATTATATAGAAAATGGTTAACGTAATCATTTGCATTGTTATTATCTATCTTATTTTTATTATATTGATATATGTTACTTTCTATATTGACCATTTGGTAATAGAAGGGAGTCTTAGTGTCCTCGTTAGCCTGAGTTAGAAACTAGAAAGCTAGATGTGCTAAAATCTTGGTATTCACGGATAATAACCGATAAGCAATCTCAGACTTGTTAGGATAAATTAATATGTATGTCAAACATTTTTATATATACTATTACGATGTTTGCATTATTTATTTTGATGTAAAAATTTGATCTCATTTATTTCTTCTTTTCTCCATTATTATTATTACACGTTCCTAAGACATTCGTAAAAACAATATTGGGAGAATCATACTACATTCCAAAAAAAAAATTAGAGCATATGAGGGATGTTCACTACTAGCATTGTTTGCTATTTTCTTCTTTCTATTCAAATACTTTTGATCATATCAATGGAAAAAAATTATTATATATATTTACATAAATTTGATTGAATGTTACATTATGTTTGGATAGGTTTGAAGGTAAAGTCTTGAAATTTTAATTTAGAGTAAATTTAATAACAACATGAATTTCGAGAGCGAATTTTTTTTAAGGAGGCATATATGTAATGCCCTAGATAATTTTAGTATATTTGATCTATTTGGGTTAATTTTATAATTATCGATAAATGATAAATTTAAATTAGTAATTACATGAGTATTGGAAAATCACAGTTCCATCTTTTTAGTAATGCTAGGCGTGGCATTTTGTAAACCACTATTACATTTTTTATATCTATTTGTTCAAATATACTAAGCAAGCACATGTCACTACAATTACATGTAAAATATGACTAAGAACTCTATTTGTGAAACACGTCCAATAACTTAGTTGGAACGTTTTGACAAATATCTTTTAAAATGTTGAGTAATATATATATATATATATATATATATATATATATATATATATATATATATATATATATATATATATATATATATATATATATAGTGACATGTTTAGTGGGTCGTAGTATCGATTTACTCAGGGTATTACCAGCGGGAGAAATAAGGGGATCGTGTTCGTGTGGTAATCATAAGGAGAAGGAACAGTTTCCTTACAACGTGATTATACTTATGTCTTATTATTACTTGCTTGTGTATATAGCTTGTTGGGTAGTATGGGATGCCTAATTTGTGATATACACTTATCTGATTTATTTATCGATTTATGAATGTTTAATTTATAATTATGACTTATACTAGTTCAATGACATCGTCTTAAATGCAATTACTACCCCTAGGTTAAAGCTTTCATATGACCATGATTTATTTTCTCACTGAGCTAGTGGAAGCTCACCCCTTTTCCCCACCTTTTCAGGTATTAGATAACTTAAGGGTTTGGGTAGTGGTCCGTAACTCAGGATCAGGTGGCAGACCAAGAGAAGGGATTTGTATTCAGTAGCCTGTAATTATTTAATATTGATCACTATAATGTAATAAATAATCATTTATGTAATAAAATGTACTTTTACTTATTTTAAATTACATAGAGTAGTCGCGTTTTTTGGGGCGTGACAAATGGTATCAGAGCTTATAGTAGTCTTTAAGCTTAACTAGGGATAGGATTCTCAGACTGTGGAAAATGGGTAGGAAAATTAAAATAAATCCAATAAAAAAATAAGAATTAATCTAGTTAGTGGGTGTCATTGAACCAACCCCAAGATAACTCTTGTGGTTGATCTCTCGTCAAGCGCTAAAATCAATGAAATTTTCTTGAGTCTTGCCAGCTCGAGGGATTGTAATTGCTTTTGTTTACTAGATTGACCTATATGTGAATACTTAGGATCTTTATAATAATTTAATCATAAGATATCATTTGACTGTGATTAAATGTTAAATTTTCTAATATCTATACTTGATAATTCGTAACAATTTGACCGAACTTATATTTGTTATATAGATAACATTGTGTTTCGACTGTTTAATCCTAGTAGTTAGATTATTCATCAATGAAAGTTCTAAGATTTAAATAAAAAATTATAGCACTTATGTGATTATATATTTAAAAAATTTCATCTGTTCTTGAATATTTTATAATTAACTGGTCTATTTTCCAACATTAGATAGATAAAATAAAAAATGATGTTAGATTTACTTTTCACAATGGGGTAAGCCGTTCTTATTTCTTATTCCCTGATTCTTTGTTTTTAAAAATAAGACAATAAACTTTTCTATTCTCATCTAAGTAGTTAGTTTCTATTAGAATGGATTTAGTCTTGAAATATTTAAGTGTATCGAAAACTTCATACAAATGCAAGTGCAAAGTAATGCTTAAGAAAAAATTGTCTTACAAAGTAGCTAATATATGTTATTTCTATTATGGAAAATAGAATGAGATGGTGTTGATAGTTTTACCTCTTAAAATATATTTGCGTCAGTGGAGAAATACATATCGATAAAAGTTACAATATTCAAACAATAATCAAAATGCGAAGCCATGATGTTCAAAAGTAATTTTTTACTTAAAACAGAATTTAAAAAAAAACTTATCATTTTTATTGGTTTGATTTTTATTGTGCAAATACTTTTGGTGTTTCCAACTTTCAAGTTATAGGGAAGCATATTCATGCTAGTGTCATAATTTTGATATGATAGGTGTTAATTAATTTTTACTTATATTCATTCAGTTTATAAGCTAGTAGCATTTTTATAAATTTATAAATTCATGTTAAATTTATAATTTTGACATGAATACTTAGGGATTGTCAAACTTTTATAATTTTTTTGCTCATTTTATGAGTATCTTTAATGTATGTGGTCAAATAGCATTTTAACCGTATATATGAGGTATGATATATCTTGATAAAGGGATAAAAATTATTTTGAATTTTATACATGTAAAGTAATTAAATTAATTATTAAATATGGTTATCCAAGACTAATTTATGAACTAATAATATCAAAATTATGAACAACTAAATTAATTTTTTAATTACCAATATTTAGTAGAATGAATAGTCATAGTCCATATACATCAAACATTTTCAGTCTTTATAGTAACTTTAAACCAATAAGTGTTGAACTCAAAATGCTTGATAAAAATAAATATATTTAATCTTGAAAAATTGTAGTAGGAGAAGGAGCATACAAAAAAATTGCAATTAATAACATTTATTATATAGAAAATGGTTAACTTAATCATTTGCATTGTTATTATCTATCTTATTTTAATTATATTGATATATGTTACTTTCTATATTGGCCATTTGGTAATAAAAGGGAGTCCTAGTGTCTACCTTAGCCTGAGTTAGAAACTAGAAAGCTAGATGTGCTAAAATCTTGGTATTCACGGATAATAACCGATAAGCAATCTCAGACCCGTTAGGATAAATTAATATGTATCTCAAACCTTTTTATATATACTATTACGATGTTTGCATTATTTATTTAGATGTAAAAGTTTGATCTCATTTCTTTCTTCTTTTATCCTATATTATTAGTAGACGTTCCTAAGACAGTCGTAAAAAATATATTTGGAGAAGCATACTACATTCCCAAAAAAAAATTAAAGCATATGAGGCTTGTTTACTAGCATTGATTACTATTTTCTTCTTTCTATTCAAATACTTTTGATCATATCAATGGAATTTTTTTTTATTATATATGTTTACATAAATTTGATTGAATGTTACATTATGTTTGTGTAGGTTTGAAGGTAAAGTCTTGAAATTTTAATTTAGAGTAAAATTTAATAACAACATAAATTTCGAGAGCGAATTTTTTTAAGGTGGAATATATGTAATGCCCTAGATAATTTTAGTATATTTGATCTATTCGGGTTAATTTTATAATTATCGATAAATCATAAAATTTAAATTAGTAATTACATGAGTATTGGAAAATCACAGTTCCATGTTTTTAGTAATGCTAGGCGTGGCATTTTGTAAACCACTATTACATTTTTTATATTTATTTATTCAAATATACTAAGCAAGCACATGTCACTACAATTACATGCAAAAGATGACTAAGAACTCTATTTGTGAAACACATCCAGTAACTTAGTTGGAAAGTTTTGACAAATATCTTTTAAAATATTGAGTAATATATATATATATATATATATATATATATATATATATATATATATATATATATATATATATATATATATATATATATATATATATATATATATATATATATACATAAATTCAACAACTCCATATAGCTATCACCTACCATTATTTTTTTTAGTGTAATTATAATTAGTCAATGTACTACTTAAATGAAAAAATATAAATAAGTGAAGAAACAGTGTCATGCTCCTTTATGAACAAGAGCAAAGGATAATTTTACCAATCGAATCCAATTCAATTCAATCCATAGATCTTTTAAGGTGAGGGACTTTAATAATGTTTAATATGAGAATTATTAACCCTATTTTAAATTATGCATTAATATATTTAATTCGATGATTTTGGACTCTATGCGTTACTGTTTATCTGAATTATATTGTCTCGTTATTGTTGAATTAATTATATCATCTCGTTATCATATGGTAAATGTTAGTTTTTTCCCTAATAAAATAAAATAGAGATAATTGGCATAATAAGGTAATTAATAATAATTTCTCTAAGTAGGTGAAGTATTGTTACACGGTAAAGTAATCCAATAGTCGATCCAATAATAAAATATTAAGTGGCCTATTTCATATAATAATCAATATCAATATGAATGATCATGTAGTGTATCATAAATAATTGGGAGGTTATATTTATTAATTAATCTATTTGGTATAGTTGAGTATTACCAGGATTAAAGAGTGATTTTGATTATTGTATCGTGATTGTATATTTCTTTTCATGGGGTAGTGCGACTTACTCTTGTCGTCTATCCATTAAAATATTACCGTGTATTAGAAACAACTTACTTTGTCGTATTCTATGAGTTATATGTGATGCGTATGCGAATATTTCGCCGTGATAGTTTGTCATGTCACTTTGGGCGGCATGGGGCTAGCCAGGTGTGGGCATAAGATATCATGTGCTATTCCCACTTGGCGCATATTCGGAAAGTTTCATAGCTAGTGGGTTGTAGTGTCGGTTTACCCAGAGTATTACCAACGGGAGAGATAAGGGAAGCGTGTTGGTGTGGGACTCATAAGGAGAAGAAACGGCTTCCTTGCAACGTTATTATAATTATGTTTACTTGCTTGTGTATATAGCTTGTTGGGTAGGATGGGCTGCCTAATCTGTGATATACAATTATCTGATTTATTTATCGATTTATGAATGTTCAATTTATAATTCTGACTTATACTAGTCCAGTGACAGCGTCTTAAATGCAATTATTGTCCCTAGGTTAAAGTTTTCATATGGTCATTATTTATTTACTCACTGAGCTAGTGGAAGCTTACCCCCTTTCCCCACCTTTTCAGGTATTAGATAACTTAAAGATTTGGGTAGTGGTCTGTAACTCAGGATTAGGTGGCAGACCAAGAGTAGGGATTTGTATTCAGTAGCCTGTTATTATTTAATATTGATCACTGTAATGTAATAAATAATCATTTATGTAATAAAATGTACTTTTACTTATTTTGAATTACATAGAGTAGTCGCTTTTTTTGGGGCGTGACAAAAGCTCATGACTATCACCAAGAACTTGTGAAGAACGCACTAGACAGTCGTCCATCACGTTAGATACGAATCCAAATCCCTTTTTCTCTTTTTTTGATTCTTTGCGTCACCCAAAAACAAATATTGTTGCCTCTCCTTTACCGGTAGAAGAGGCTCAATGGACGCCTAATGGCGGGCTATCATCTACTCAGACCATTTTGGACAGAGTTTGTGAAAAGACCGAGTCATAGGTCTAAACTCTCGCCCTTTTGCTGATGTAGTATCATATCACCATGTTCCATGCTATAACACAACCGTAGTTGTGGTTATCGATGGTTGGGAGACAGCAAATGCTACTATATTTGTGTTATTTTTGGATAAGGAAGTGGTGGAGGTTACACCACCAAAAAGTAGGGTGGTGGTGTTATGGTGGGGTTTATATCCTGTGTTATAACTCACCTTTTTAAAACTTCAAAAACCATTAACGAATTTTTTTCAACAAACATTCATCATAAAATTCCTAGATCTACATATAGAATCAAGAGAATTTAAAACTATATTTAAATCACGTAAACATGTTTTGAAGAATTTAGGTATACAAAATTAAATTCTAACACATAATCATGCATATCATTTGGGATTCTAGAACATGCAAAATTTAAGGCTAGGAACCTTAGGATTTGATATAAATGTGTAAAATTAAATTTCTAATTCTATTTTTTATTCGTTTATTCAATACATAATACTAAATCAAAATATAATTAAAAATAATTACATTGATTAGATGAACATGTTCATAACACACACATAGCGTACTATTAGAGAAAACTCCAGATAGACTATGCACTCTTATAAATTTTAAACTATTTTCATGAATTATATGAACCTGCGTCTCCATGAATCTTCAAATATTCCAAGGAGAGAGAGAGAGAGAGAGAGAGAGAGAGAGAGAGAGAGAGAGAGGATAGATGTTATAAAGGTACTCAACTTTCTTACCCTAATTACCTCTCTCTCTCTCTCTCTCTCTCTCTCTCTCTCTCTCTCTCTCTCTCTCTCTCTCTCTCTCTCTCTCCCTCCCTCTCTCTCTCTCTCTCTCTCTCTCTCTCTCTCCCTCCCTCTCTCTCTCTCTCTCTCTCTCTCTCTCTCTCTCTCTCTCTCTCTCTCTCTCTCTCTCTCTCTCTCTCTCTCTCGTGTATTGGACACATGAGATTAGTGTCTATCATTTTATACATGTTGCGTCTCCTTATGCATGTGCTTACTAAATTGTACCAATACTTTTATTATAATTAATAAACACATTAATCCATGATTATCTTGGACCAAACTAATGGCGTAAGACAATAAATTGACCTATCATCTTTAGATCTTCCCGCCTAGGCGCTAATTCCCCCTCAGCCGCTTACGCCTAGTTAAAATTATAGGTTTTTTTTCCTAGAGCCTTAGTCGTCGTGGAATAGGCACCAATTAATGACAAAAAAAATGGCCGCATAGGCGCTGACTAATGGTGAAACATGCCCGCATAGGCCTTCTTGCTATTTTTCTTATTCTCGATAATTATTTAATTGATATTATAACTCAAGTTTTAGTATTTTTATTTTTACTATGGTGTTGTTAGATGAATTTTATGACTTGAATGGTTAAAATTGATATATTTACTACATATATATTACTAGATATACAAAATTACACAACGGGATTCAAAACCGTATACTTCCGACTAGGCCCCGTGAATTACCACCTAGGCACTAGGCCCCGGTCGACCACTTAAGCCCCAAAATCGAGATCTATAGCATAGCCTATCATATAGCAACCTAATTAATTATTAAAGGTCCAACGATATATTGAAGTATTTCTAACATACGAGACATGGTCGGTATGATTCACATGGATTATTTTTTATAACGAATGGGTGTGAATCAGATAGGACTATCACCAGCTAGTACCAAACTTTATTGAGGTTATTTGGTAGGAAATATCAATCTTTTCACCACCTAATCACCAAAACGACTGTGTTTCTTCTTAACTATATTTACCTCCAAAATGATCAAATTTAAATGAATCACACATTCTTGAGTGTCCTTAAAAGGGTCTCAAGTTTGGAAGACAAGGTTGAAGCGTTGATTGAAAACATAGCCTCGTGTTATACACCAAAACATAAGGAGTTTTATGCATTGCAAAATAAACAATACTACAATAGGATGACAGAACCGCGATAGGGCTTCAACCCAGTTCATACCAATATCCTTAATGTATTTAGATAAACCATCCTTGATAGAGTACTTACTAACATAGACTTCCCCATTACATTGAGGATGTGATGCAAAGGAATAATTAAGATTTTTTTGTTTATTTCACTAGTTCCAAAAATTTATGTGTCATTTTTGGAGTCATGATTCATGATAATAGTGTGAAACATCTTTGAATTGTCAGATAGCGTACTTTTAGATAAAACTTCAGACAGAGTATGCAGTCATCCAAGGACCGAGATAATATCTATACACCTAGTGAAATAATCAACATAAAGGTCAGGAAATGTTGAGACCCAATTGATAAAAGGTCCGCATAATGGAGATTTGTGTGATCTTATTGTTCGTTGTCATTGGTTACTTTGATATTGTTTGCAAATGGCACAAGTTTAACTAGTTCCCTTGCATAATGAGATAAAGAAGGATGAAGAATCCATGTCCGAGTACATATTTTACTAGATGTCTATATTTGACATGACTGATGTATACACTTAAGTGTATATTGTAATATATCTTATTCTTCTTTGATGCCTACACGTTATAAAAACAACCCCCCATGCGATATGGCAGGATTTTTTACCTTGAAGTACGTAGCATTCTAGAAATGCACGTAATTACCAGGAGTCTCAATGTCTTCAGGTAGGACACCCTCCGTAAGGTATAGGATATTGGGTGTGATCCACACAAGTTTAAATTCCATGGGTTCTACCATCAAGTGCAAATCATATTGAATTCTCAATGTATCCATATGTTTAAAGGTAATCCCCTTAGGTAATTGTTGTTTACTGTCATTATATATAAGGCACTAGTACATGCGTTATCGTTTGAGGTATTTAAGTGATTTTGAATGGATTGAAGAATGTTTTAATACTATTGATTATATATATATATATATATATATATATATATATATATATATATATATATATATATATATATATATATATATATATATATATACTCATCTAAGTTGTTTAATGCTTTGAAGTCAAAACAAAAGGTTATTTCCATCATTTCCCATACCTTCATCCACTTCGATATTCAAAACCATTAAATTAGGAAGACTACCTTCAAGGTTAGCCCCAGCTTTGGTATGTTTCGATATGAATTTGATGACCAAATATTCTAGGACTTTCATTGTGTTGGTTGTCTTGGCCTCATATTGTATGTTTTCATGACGGAGCTCTATAAACCATATCAGCAAGCGTATCACGACCTCAGACTTGACTGATACAAGTTGTAAAGGAATTTATGTTTAGATGAATACCTTTGAGAGTTAAAGTAAAATTTGATATTTTAGGTGGTGTGTATGCGAGCTAAAGTTATCCTTTGGATAAGATTAAAGCGTCTCTTCACTATGCAAGCATTTCATGACATAATAAACATGAATTTAAACTTTTTTCATTTATCTAATCAAATCATATGCAATGACCTCATTAGACTACATAATATATTAGTAAATATCTTATCTAGTTGAGGCTTTTCGACAGTCAAGGCAAGGCTAGATATGCTTTGAGAGCCTCAAAGGATTGTTGGCATTTATCAATCTATTTAATAATCTTTATTATTGCATAAAACTTTGAAAAAGTATGCATACTTCTCTATTTAATTTGACATTAACATGCCTAGAGCTTCTATAATTTCAGCTAAGGATTAGACTTCTTTGACAGATCTAGGTAGGGACAAATTGAGATATCTTGGATCTTGTCATGATTGATCTTGATACCTTAGTTGTGATCATGACATCTAAGAACTTACCCATGGACAGATAGAAGGCACATTGAATAGGGTTCAAAAGTCTATCAATCTTTCTTATGATAAAATCTCTTGGCTATATCTATCATGCGCGTCTTATATTTATGAATTTTGACCAACATGTTGTCTATATAGATCTCTGTGTTTTGCCTAATTTTGTCCTTTAAGACATCATACACTAGGCATTGGTATGTTACACATGCAATGTTTAGTCTGTAGGGCATAAATCTATAACAATATACGACTTGTTTGGTGATCAACGCATTTTTGTCCTCGTCTTCAGGGATAATTTGGATATGGGTGTATTCTTTGTAAGCATCCATAAACGATAGGAACTTGTGACCAATCATTGATTTAACTACCCACTCGAGTTTAGATAACTGAAAACAGTATTTAGGGTTGTCTTTGCTTAAGTTTGTAAAATTGATCTACGTACACCAATTACCATTTGAATGAACTATCAAATATGATTAACAACTCAAGTGTGATAGTTTTCTTGGGCTAGTCATCTGACTTTCTCCTTGATTGCCATATTCCTCCTATTAGAGAATATACTATACTTCTACTAGATCGATTGGACATCTAGGTCGACATTGAACCTAAGCATTAAGAATGTATTCCAATACGTACCATATATTGAGTTTCCCAGTAAACCATGTCGATTTTCTGCTCTAGGGTATGTTGAAGAGTGGCCTTTTTATTAATATCAAATAGGGTCCCTGCTAGGACCTTCTAGTTGGGTCCCCCCCAATAGGGACCCTACTCACGTATTAGTTTTTCAGGTTCCTTTGGTTTCACAAAGGTTGAATGTTAGGGATGGTGATCCTTGCATATTTTTGCCCCCATATTTGCTTTTTGCATTTGCGTACCTGTCATATAGTCGTGTCACGTGTGTGCCAAGGGAATTATATTTTTATGTACATAGTATAATGATATTATCATCAGCTGACTGAACTTCCTGATCTGTCATAGTAGCTGTGACACATATATTAGGATCATGAAGATATGGTATGTCCTTTACCTCTGACTTTGGAAGTTGAACATATATTTTAGTAGGAATTGGTGGTGTTGAGCATTTTATCACAGGAACCCCCAAGCTTAGTGATGTGAACATAAAGTTAGTTGGGCGTCCTCTTGGATGATTCGTACAAGGGTTGGATCTGAGCATCTTAAAGGAATGGTATCGTTTATCTACCACCAATATTGTGTGTACTTCTATGTTGATTTGTATATATTCTACCACAACTGTGATTGTAGGAGAAACCTTTATTCTGTCATACACCACAACCCCATGTTTGTGATTAACTGGCATGTTGTTGAGCCAATTTAGGAAAATTGTGAATTTTCCATAGTGGACCCGAAACTGATAATGCAAAAAAAAAGTGCCTTAAAAATGTGCTTTAGGGTGTCTCTTGGAAAACTTGTCTTTTCTACCTAGACTCAATGTCTTATAAAAAAACCAAGAACATAGGTACACACGGAAGTAATTCCCCCGAAGGGTCTCTATTGCTCAAGTTAGTAGATTAACCATAGTAAGATATCAGTTGTCTCATCAAAATAAGGTGGTTGACTAATTATAAAGTGTTAGTGCAACTGTTGGATTTCCCTATTTTTAGGTTAGTCAATTAGACGTGGATGTCTCGGGAGTCTATCACTAATTACTCGAATCCCATTGATCTTTGATGCTAAAATTTTGCACTATATTTAAAATTAGAATTATATAATAGTAGGTCACACCTAAATGAATATTGTAAAAAGTAATTATCATATTTATTAAATTTAAAGATGGTCAAATAGATATTAATAAAATAATTATTGGTAGAGTGTTACTATAATATTAATAAAGCGTTGGTAGACGTGGTAATCGCAACTTGGTTTTCTCTAACATTAATCGTATATTATAATGATCTCATTATATCTCGTTCAAGTTAGTTAGAAAACGGATGTAAGAAGTGAGTCAGTTGGTTTCTTCAATATCTATCTATCTTTCCTTCCATCCTTCCATCAATCCATATCGGTGGCAGACGACGGTTACAAGGTGGTGTTAAAGCCTGAAGGTGATCATCATAATGGCTTACCGGAGAAAGCAGGGAATCACAAAATCATCCACATTCAAGGAAGAGGTATACCGTCCTTCACCATCAGCCAATGCTAGCGATGATGAACATGATAATAATTTCCGATCATCATCTTTGTCTCACCTTCATTCCCCTTCCCCATCGTCTACTTCCCTCGCCGCTCAAGCGATTAGAGCCTCCGCTGCTCATCGGGACTCATCTTTTTTCTCTGCTTCTCATCGGGATCCTGATTCTGCTTTCAAGGATACATATATGGTGACATTCTCTTCTCCGTATATATTCCATTTTCTCATTCCTGATTGCAAACAAATATAAATCACGATAATTTTTGTTGTTGTTGAACTACCCTTCGTGGCATTCTAACGGATCAAATTAATATATGCCTATAGGCTATATATTTATTAGTTTTTCTAAATTCTATATCTGTACTATAAAAGAATTTGTATTTGTTGTAATATATTTCTTCTTATAATTTGCTTCTGTGTTATTCCGTACGTATCATTTGTGTTATATTCTTTTATGTCCGACTCCTAATCTACATGAATCTGAATGTATAGGGACAGCCTAATTATGATTATACTAGGAATTCAAATGAAGCAGGAGGTTTCTGGGGTGTTTTAGCCAAGAAAGCTAAAGCTCTCATTGATGAGGAAGAGTTTGAAGGTTATAATCCAGCAAGACCTGAAACGTTTAATTCCACAAGAAGTGGTCAGGTAATTATCGATTCTGTGAAGCAATAATGACTCGATTTATTCGTCTCTAATCTTTTACGGTCAAAATTGTAGTATCATCCAACATATCCTCCACACGATAGCTCAAGAAAAATGGAAAATCCTAAGTTGAGAAAGGGACTTGATGCACTTGCATCTTCCTTGAACCATATTGGTGGCACAATCGGAAATGCATTAGAGGTAACAAATTCTTGTACATTTTAAAAAGTGCTCACTCATTTACATTTTTACGAGGTAATCAATG
This sequence comes from Nemophila menziesii, assembly GCA_029959085.1. Taxonomy (NCBI): domain Eukaryota; kingdom Viridiplantae; phylum Streptophyta; class Magnoliopsida; order Boraginales; family Hydrophyllaceae; genus Nemophila; species Nemophila menziesii. The sequence goes on along the minus strand of JARWIR010000001.1, from coordinate 48,590,079 downwards.
TTACTGTAGGAGGGGCGAGCTATTGTTGAGAATAAGACTGCAGATATTATTCAAGAAACACGAAGATTGCAGATTAGGAGGAAAGGAGATGAAGGCAATTATGTTGCGAGTACTCAGGAAGATCAAATTAAGGCATCAAGAGATGTAAGGTGGCAACTTTGTTTTATCATTATTATATCCACTTTCTTTTAAATGCATTACGTGAATGTCTTGGATTTCCAGGTGGCTATGGCAACTGCTGCTAAAGCAAAACTTCTTCTCCGAGAGCTCAAAACTGTGAAAGCAGATCTGGCTTTTGCAAAGCTTAGATGTTCTCAGCTAGAAGAAGAAAATAAATTCCTTCGAGAGTCTCGTGGAAAGCGCGATAATCTTGCAGATGATGAATTGGTAAGTCTAAAGTCTTATTATATTTTTTAATTTTCACAAATGGTAGCGAATTACGAGAAACTAATTGGTTAAATTTTAGATACGCCTTCAACTTGAGACACTTTTGGCCGAGAAGGCTAGGTTAGCGCATGAAAATTCAATATATGCTCGAGAGAACAGATTCTTGAGGGAGATTGTTGAGTATCACCAATTGACTATGCAAGATCTTGTGTATTTAGACGAAGGTATTGAAGAGGTTACCGAAGTTAACCTAACTCCTGCAATTTCAAGAATGCTTTCTGTTTCACCACCCTCCCCTAGATCTCCATCTTCGTCTCGTGAGATATCACCATCTAGAAGATTGTCTTTCTCTGGTATAAAAGAAAAGGTGTTGCAGAAAACTCGATCATCTGCCTCAACTGCATGTGCGTCTTTATGTTCATCTCGTGAGAGTTCTCCATCTAGGAGTAGAAGACTTCCCCCTTCTGGTAGCCCTGCTCCCGACAGAAAACCGATTAACGATTAAGTGAGGCGCGAGCGAGGACGAAAATGAGCCACCCAGACACTTAATTTACTGTTGTTCTTTAGCGGTTAATGATCTGTAACAATGGGTTTTTACATCTTTTTGGTTTTTGAGAGGGAAACAGGTGAAATGTTTTTTATTAAATTTATTGGAGTATTTTTTTGCTGTAAGTAAATTATACATATGAACTGTGACTGGTTTCACTTTTGTTGGCTAACAAAGAACAGAAACCTACTTCAAATATTGCTGCCTTATTGTCTGTTACCCAACTTGTATAGTTGCTTTGCAGTAAGATCCTGAATAATTTATTTAGTTGTACTTTAGATGGATGGGTGGGTGTATAAATTGTGGGTGTTGTAAAATTATGCCCAAAGATTGAAAACGTTTGTTTCCACAAAAATAAGAACAACTAGGGGAGAGCAATATTTTAACCAAACCGAAAAACCGTGTTAATTTTAACTAAACCGACCCAAAATATACGTTAATTTTACCTGGGCCAACCTTACCCATCGGGTTACCTTATAATTTTTCGGTTCCATATAGTTTACCTATATATTACCCAAACTATTGGGTTACGGTTACCCAAACCGAAAAACCGTGTAATAAAAAAAATACAAAACATGCATATCATAGAAGTCATTTCATTTGGCTTCTCGGATATTTTAATCATGCATAACTGCATAACTTATTTTGAAATATTCGATTTACGAATTCTTGGTTTGTAATGTCAAAATTGTAACTTTAATCTTTAGAAGTATAATAATATAAGTTTTTTTCAAATTTCGTTCTTTATTTAATTTTTTCATACTTAAAAAAAGTTTGACTAATATTGACTAACCGGGTAAACCGAAGGTAACCGAAAGGTAAACCGAATTAACCCGAGGTTAAATTTTTTTTTACCCTACCCTTGGGTTACCTTAGCAATTCCTTAAACCGAAATATATTACCCTTGGTTTACCCTAACCTCAAAACCGGGAAAACCGACCCATGCTCTCCCCTAAGAACAACAGATAAATTGCAGATCGTAAAAAATACACAAACTTAGCGTGATTCAGTAAATGCCTACGCATCCACATTGAGTTTTGACAAAAATAACCCTTACACTAGTAAATGTTTCAGATTATAAATTACCAAGTTACAAATATAATCTCAAAACATCTCAACTTATGTCAACCCAAAAGATATCAAAACAAAATGTAAATCATCAAAATTTAACCAACTACACTGACTATTTTATATATAGAATCAAAGATAAATTTATATGATTGACTAAACTATTACAAATATTTTCAAAAGATCAAGCCTAACAATGAAATCCTAGTTTCAAAACACTATGAAGAGATGAAAAAAAGATTTCTGATAGGAAAATTAGGATGAATAATGAATCAGCTGAAATAAACCAAACTTTGTATATGGAACCGAAAGAGTTTAATCTCATCCGTTCATGCTCAAACACGATCAAGGGTTATAAGTTGCCCACATAATTCTACCACCATACCAAAACAATGATGTACGGGTATATTTAAGTTTAAAGATTACAGCTTAGATCCATTAAGTCCAGTGTAAAAATAACACTTTACATATCAACTCCACCTTGATGTGTTCCCAATTTCAGCATCCTAATCAGAATAACACTCCACCAATAAACAACAAGTTTGAAAAATACTTAAACTACGTGTTAGTAACCCATTTTTCTCCCATATATCAGTTGGTTTTTCTCAAACACAATTTACAACAATTTAACTACATCATTTGCAATGTCATTTTTAATAAAATGAATTTAACATCAATGTAATTAAGCTTTTCATGATACATTGGATTTTTTTCTCAAATAAGTTAAACTTTGACTATCATAAAACACAACAGATCTTGTAACAACTTTGCTTCGTTAAGTAGATTTTGTAACTAAATTGTCTCCCTTATATAAGCAGTCATAGCCATATATTCAATGGTAGACAAACTTACAAAAGGATAAAGTTGAGATTTCTAGAATATACAATTTTTACCTAAGATGAAACTAAGGCTCGTTCGAGATCGGCTCGAATGTAAACAAGTTCAAGCTCAAGCTCCATTTTAAGCTCGATACGTAAACGAGCCTGCTCGAACTCGGCTCGTGAGCTCGTTTAATATTATGAATTATAAATTAATATATTGTCTACTTATAAATATATTATTAAACCCTCAATATTTAATGGATATTTTTAATTTCTTTAGAAATTTATTTTTTCATTAATGTTATGTTTCATATGTTCATACCATACACTCATGAAAGTTCCATTTCAACCATAAAAAACAAATTGTTCATGAGCAACTCGTGCTCGACTCTAAAAAAGATTATTCTATAAGTTAAAAAAAACAAATTCTAACATTTCTGATATGGACCACTGAAAGCTCGGGCTCGGCTCGTTTAAATTTGAGCTCGTCTCAGCCCGGCTCGTTTAAATTTGAGTTCGACTCAGCTCAGCTCGAGAAATTAAACAAACAAGCTTGTATATCTAGTATTCGGCTCGGCTCGACTCGTTTGCAGCCCTAGATGAAACAGTAGGCAGTTGAGGATTTTTAGATTCACTATTACCTGCAACATTTGTATTCACATATCAAACCAACTCAAATAAAACATTATGATTACCATAACATGAACCAATGTCTAAAGTGATAAGGTAGATAAACTCAACATGCAAATAATGCACATCAAGTATCATGAAGGCCCACCCTCAAGACGAGTTGTTAAATTGTTAGAGTTAGTTATATAGATAGATACATATAGATACAAATATATAATCACACCAAGTGTGTGATTGCCTCATCTTTATAAGGAGGTATCTTGTTACTTGCTAATATACACAAATATATAACAAAATATATCTTTTTCTCAATCTCTTCATGGTATTAGAGCCTAGAAGATTTATTCTGAAGCTCTCGAATTTGGCCATTAAAGGCCAATTCTAAAGCTTCATTCTCCACCTTTTTCGATCATATGTTGACTTCTACACCATTTGTCTCATCTTAGAATTGGGCGTCTCTAGTACAAATTAAACTTGATTACAAATTACATGTTATGGAAAACTCAATCAAAAGATGTGCTTGAAGTTCATTGCTACTTAGATCATGTTAATGTAACTACTCCTAAGGTTGGTGATCCTCTTCACAAAATATGGTTAACCAAAGATCACCAACTCAAAGTATCATTTCTTTCTTGCATTTCCCCTCTGTTCTAGATCAAGTAGTAAAGCTTCATATCTCCCTTCTAAACTTGAGAAAATCTTCATAAGTCAATGTCGCAAACCTATGCACCTGATGTTATTGCATTTATGTAACATCAAAAAAGGAGACGGTCTATGGTTGATTACTTAGCTGAAGTACAAGATATTTGTGATGCTCTTGATACAATTATTGTTTCTCTTCCTTTTGAAGATAGTATAATGTACACACTCAAATGTTAACTTTATGAGTATAACCAGTTTAAATCAAGCATTCGTATCTCTAATGCTCAATAATCTCCTTTAAGTTTTCACACGCTTGGGAGTCTATTAACATGTGAAGAATTGCATATGAAAATGCATGATTCAATATAAATATCCTCTATCGTTTATATTGCGTTATATTCATCCTCTAATGGTGTTTCTTCTCAATATTCTTCTAGAGGATGTGGTTATAATAATCGTGCTCGTGCTCATGGACGATCTAGAAGTGGTTATTTGTTTTCATCTCATCATCAATTTTGTGCCATTCTTCCTCAAATTCTCAAAGAGTTACTCCTTCATCCGATACTGGTGTTCCTACTTGTCAAATTTTCATTCGTTTTGGTCATACTGTGCTTGATTGTTGGTATAGAACGTATTTCACTACTTATCCTTCTTCTAGAACATAAACCGTATTGCATTAGCAGCTCAACATATTCCTTCAGCTCTGAATAACTATAATAATGAGCAATGGTATATTGATTCTGGTGCTAACAGTCATGTTACTCATGATTTGGCTCTTTTTCAACATCACTCACCATATAATGACACTAATTCAGTTGCACTTGTTAATTGCAATGTGTTAGAGACTGCAAACATTGGCCATGGCCTATGTTGTAGATCACGGTTTTGAGGCCTACGCGCTCGACCCGGGTCTAGCGCCTAGGCGGGATTACACGGGGCCTAGGCGGAATTATACGGTTTTGAATCCCGCAGTGTAATTTTGTATATTTAGTAATATATATGTAGTAATGATAGAAATTTCAACTATTAAGTCATAAAATTCATCTAAAAGCACTATAGTATATATAAAAATTACTAAAAATTGAGTTATAATATCAATTAAGAAATTCTCGAGAATAAGAAAAATGTCAAGAAGGCCTATACGGGCGTGTTTTGCCATTAATCGGCGCCTAGGCGGCCATTTTTTGCCATTAATCGGTGCATAGACGGGCTAGGCGCCTATTCCGCGACGACTAAGGCGCTAGGAAAAAACGCCTAGAGTTTTAACTAGGCGTAAGCGCCTGAGGGGGGAGTTGACGCCTAGACGCGCCTAGGCGGGGAGATCTACATCATAGGCCATGGCAAGCTTATTTGTTCTCCTAAGCCTTTCCTTCTTAAATTTGTTCTTCATGTCCCTAACATTACCTCTAACTTACACACCATTTCCAAATTTACCAATGATAATAACTATACCATTACCTTTAATTCCTCTTATGTTATTATCCATGATAACTTGTCTCATTCAATCTTGTTTTAGAGCCCTTGTAATCTTGGTCTATATCCAGTCTCTTTTAATTCTCTGTCTTCTTTTGCAACACATGTGTCTTCCTCATCATTTGCAAGATTGTCTTCAAATATTGCTTATTATTCTTCATCAACCACTACTCAACTATGGCATTATAGACTTGGGCATCCTTCACAAAATTACAATACTACTTTAGCTTCTATTTTGAATGTTAAACTAGACTTCTTAGGTGTATCATCTAATGCTTGTGTGGTTCCAAAATCTCATAAGCTTACTTTTACTTTGTCTAACTCAAAATCATGTAATTCTTTTGAATTAATACGTTCAGATGTTTTGGGACCTTATCCAATGAAATCTTGTTCATCTTTTAAGTATTATGTCTTGTTTTTGGATGATTTTAGCAAATTTATTTGACTATATCCTCTTATATTCAAATCTGAGGGGCTTAATGCCTTCACTTCATTTTATCATATAATTTCCACTCAGTTTAATGCTAATATAAAAGTGCTTAGATTAGATAATGATGGGGAGTGCACTAGTTCATTTTTTCAGAATTTCTACAACTTCATGATGTTAGTCATCAAACTTCTTGCCCTCATACTCTTGAACAAAATGGACAAGTTGCAAGAAAGGGAAAAATGATTCTAAATTTATTAGTATCTTTTTTATTTGACACGAGGGTTATTACATCTAAAGTAGATCCATTCCTCGGTACCACAATTTTATCCTCTATATAATCATTCACTTGTCGCGGTGAATTCCTTACAAAACGTGTCAACACCATCATGAAATCTTAATGGGATAAAACATATTCCCAAAAACGGGACCAATTTATGGAACCATAAAAATAGAACTTATTGATCTATCAGCTAGATAGAACAGTCTGATCCCACAACCATAATAACTAAGAAGTAAAAGTATCGACAGAAGAGAGGATGCAATTGAACTAAAGATTAAATAAGTGATTCTCAAAGAGAATGGCGTACCTGACACCTTCTCATCATTAAAGATCTAGATCTTAACCTTGACAAGGCTTTAGTTGTGCTACTGAGGCTTTCCTACAACCAAACACTAGGTCGGAACCAAAGGGAGGTGCGGTCCCAGTGGCACTCCGATGCCCAACATTAACATTATTTCTATCAGGGATTACCTGAGCCAAGGAGCTAAGGATATTTATATCGATTGTATAATAACCGCAACCATTTTCAGCAAAAGAGATAGAGTATATCGTATTCTGCGATGAAATTGGGTATTTATGGATGTCGTGGGCGCGCGGAGCGCTATATGGTATGCAGTATTAGACCGAAGACGATTGCTCGCTTTAGGTCATTTATGCTAAGTTGTCAAGAAAAATCACGTGAGGTATCGAGTAGCTACCCTCGGGCGTGGCTTTGGATGCCTCAGATGGCTCGGTGCATCTGCCCTAGGAAGACTTTGGCACTTATCTCCCTTCGGCAGATATACTCCTCTCCCGGCTCGATGTATATCCCTTGATCCTGACCTTCCAAGAATCATCGGGATTAATGTTGTATCGGTATTATATTTTGGCTTATCACCATCTCACACAACAGTCACGACAATGGATATTTACTGGAAAAAAAAATGCAGTATAAGAGTAAATTGCTCACTCTACCGTTCACGACAATGGAAACAGTTCACTCCAATTAATATAAAAAATGTAGTATAAGAGCAAAGCGCTCACTCAACAGACACGTAGATGGATGGATGCAACTAAAAATCAAAGAATTCAGTATAAGAGAAAATTGTCCACTCAACTGTCACGATTATGGTAGTATAAGAGCACTCAACAATTACGACAATGGATATTAATAGCAAAAAAATCAAAAAATAAAGTATAATAGAAAATTGAGCACTCAATAGTCACGACAAAGATTCCATGTACAAATTAAATAAAAAAACCAATATTTTGTTAGACCCATGAAGAACACAAAGCTTCCAACACCCAGAGTTCATATGATATCTAAGTGAGAATGTCGTGCAGTCAATCGTAAAAGTGATAAGATTGGGTTGAAACTGAATCATTTTCTTTACAAAAATTGAGTTTTTTACCTTAATTTGGTATGTCGTGTGAGTTTGTTATACCCATGAAATGATGGGGATGGTGTATCTGGGGGGGGGGGGGGGGGGGGTTGGGGGTGTCGTGTGGCTTTTTTAATATGGTTAATGGTGGTGGGGAGCGAATAGGATGGGTGAGTTTGAAGCGATGAGTGAGGTTTATTTTATGCTTTAATTTGTGTTCTTCAATGGTCTATTTTTGTTGATAATGATAGGAAACGAGAGGTCTGTGGTGGAGTTGAAAAGATGAGTGGGTTAAAAAAAAGTTAAAAATCTGAATTTTTTATAATTTTTGAAATTTATAGGAATAAATTAATAATTTAAATAAATTTATATATTAAAAACCAATTTGAATAGTTTAGAAAACAACAAACTCCGTATATGATTATTATTGACACACAATAGCTCACAAACCCAAAAAAGTGCTGCTCAACAAACCACTAAGGAAAGAGTCTTCCCAAGACGATACCACCAAAAACTATGGCACCAAACCATTGGTTAGACACAAATTTTTTGCCACAATCAAGGGGTGATGAAAGATCAACAGTCCAAATCTGCCAAGCTAGTTGGCAAGATGCAATTGCTATAGATAGAAAATAAAGCCACCCGATATTTGTAATGAGTCCTCCAAGAACAAGAGCACCAATACATGGAATCCCAAACATGGTTGTCCATTCTCTTGTTGAATCTGCAAATCTCAAGGCTGTTGACATTATACCAGCTTTTGCATCATCTTCTTTATCTTGATGTGCATAAATTGTATCATAAACTAGTGTCCAGAAAAAGCTTGAAATATATAGTGGATATGCTATTTTAGGATCAAAACTTCCTTCGATAGAAATTGCACCTAAAAACGCTCCCCAACTTATCATTACTCCAAGAAATGCTTGAGGCCAAAATGTTATCCTTTTCATGAGAGGATATGCAAAGACTAGTGGAACATGTATAATTGCCAATATAAGTGTCAAGTTATTCACTGAAAGAAGAATTCCTAAACCAATTAATAACTGAAAACCAAGCCACACAAGTCCCTGTGATGGTGTCAAAGCACCACTAGCAAGTGGTCTAGTCTTTGTGCGTGCTACCTTCTTATCAAAATCCCGATCAAAATAATCATTAATAGTACATCCAGCACCTCGTATCATGACAGCCCACAAACCAAATATTATCAATAACTTGACATCAGGTAGACGCCCTGGAGCAGCTGCCAAAGCAACGGACCAGAAAGAAGGCCATGCAAGCAACCAACTGCCAATAGGCTTATCTAATCGTGCTAAATAGGCGTAAGGACGAGCTTTCTCAGGAAGATATAGATCAACCAAAGATACTTGCTTAATTTTTTTTTGAGACATTTGGAATACTTGATATTTGTATGTTAAAGTGATATATTAAGCTTCTGTTACTTGCTTACAATGTCTAACTGCTGAAAGGAGAAAGATAGTTGAGTTTGGCGATGAGAGTAGAGCATTATGACCTAATCTTTTATACTTGAGATAATTTGTCATATGGCTAGCTATTGTCAACACTGGCAGGCCAGTGATTTAACTATTGTCTAATTTTCCTTTTTGGAATTAACTCTTGTCATTACTATGAAAATTAATATCTTCCCATAATGGCGGCCTAAAAAGTGTACTTTTCTTTCTTATAATGATGTGAGTATTCGACCAAAAATAAAAAACTAGTAGTAATGTAGCAACTAGTTCAGGTGAAGCTGAATATGTTGAGACCACCCCAAGAGACTACCATATTAGTGTGGTCAAAGTTATTCTACTACAAACCAATTGGGTTAATATTTTTTTTTTCTTTTTTGGACGGAATTGGGTTAATATTTAAAAGAATATATATTATTCTACTACTTTTCCTAATTGTGATTATTCATAAAATAAATTTATGAGATAATATTAAAAATAGTTTAAAATTAAATTTAATATCTAAAAAAGACTATTTTTTTTTGGACTAGAAAAAAGATGGTGTATATTTATCTGAAAAATATTCATATGAAGGCCCAGTTACTTAAAATTAATAAGTTTAAAGGTGTAAGTAATAAAACCACGGTTTAAAGACCTAGTTTTAAAAAGTAGTAGACTTATATTTACTAAAAACCCTTTATGTTTGTCGGTTGTCCCCATCTCAAAGCTAACACATTAAATAGATAAGACCCATCGAATAGGGTTTTAATAGCTAAAATCAGAGAGCATGAAATACTTACGAGAGATTTTATTCACACATTACCAACTCTCACTCTTTACGTTAAAAATGATTTGGTTGAGAGACAGGGTCCTGGCCAGTTGAGCTAACCCAACTGGTTTATTTGGTTTATTTTCTTGAGTTGAAAATTGAAAACATTAAGTTTCATCGTCTCTTTGAGTATTAGGTATTCTGATCATCCCTATTTTTTAAATACTATTCTTTAACATATGAAAACATTATATACGCAAGAACCATGTTGATGAATAATGAGGAGGTTGACCTTTTATGAATATATCATTGATGTCTCCCCATTTGTAATAATTTAATATTAGTTGGAGACATCATTTAGGTGTATTTATTAGGATATATGTCGATTTTCTCATGATTTAGTACACTTTCCTATTTTGTGTCTTAATTTAATAATTTATTATATTTAGAGCATATTGGGTTTAATTGTTTGTTAATTGTGAATTTTTAAAGATATATGGTAATTAATTAGATGTCAAGTTAATTCTAAGAGATAAAGGAAAGAGGATAAACATGGAAATTGGAGATAAAGGCAAGAAATATGAAAAAATAAAAGATAAAGTTGCTAAATAAATCTGAATTCAAGCAGCTACGAACATAAAAGTGATCATAACTCAAGATTAGCTAGAAATTTGGAAGAATGGTCAAAATCGAAGTTAAAGAGCTTCCCGAGACGATCAGTTTCGACTTTTGGAACGTGTCAAACGGATAAGTATTGAAGCAGTTACGGCCAAAACAAAACAACATCAAAATCTTACCTTTTCTATATTTTAGGGTTACGAATTTGAGTTGGGCTTGGAGTCCAATACCTATTGGTGGGGCCTAGGGTGTGATAAAATAAGATATAAATAATGTGCAAATAACACCCTAAAGCTACACGGTTCTGCAAGTATACAGATCGTACGCAAGTTTTAGTTAAATAATTAAGATTCGTTCCGTAGGGACTACGAAGGTTAGGGGAATCTTATTCAGTAATCAGGTGCAATAAATTAAAGCTAGAACAACTAAACGCAGATGAAAGTAAAGACAAATAGATGTTTGTTTGATTTTCTAATTAACTAAATTAAAACTAAGAATTAAAAGACTAGAAAATAAATATGAAAGAGAAGTGATATGAGAATATAGCTCGAGTTATTAGCATGTAATCCCCACTAGTTTTGCCGTTCTAAACATGTAAGGGTGAATTATGTAGTATTTCAATAATCGGTTCCAATTCGCTATCGGTAGTTTCAAATAGGATTTACCTGTGTCAATAAGGCTTCCTAAGCAAACTTTTCCTGTAATTGGTAAATAGTCACAAGAACTAAACCATAGTGATTATCTAGCTAGGTTGTGTTGTCAGATCAGACCTAATACTAGACGTTATGTGCTGAACAGGTAATTAAACACCGTTGTCAATGGTGACCTAACTACTGGATGGTAATTCTATATGGTCGCGATCCACAAGAACACAGAATATAAATCCAAACACATAAACAATGAATAAAAACTATAATTCGATTTAAAACATTAAATTCCCAAATTAGATAGATGTCAATCTAAACTAGGGTTTATACATATATGCTAAAACTCAAGCTAAAGAAATTTAGGTCATATAAGAAAAGAAAGAAATTACAAATTTAAAGGTAGAAGAAGACATTGTTGATGAACAGCTCCTTCCAGACTTCTCTCTTGTGTTGTAAGCTTCCTCTTGGTTTTAAGGTTTCACCAATGATGATTTAAGAGTGTTAAGAGACTGTATTTATAGTGTATAGGTTGACCTAATTCGTTTCTTAGAGATAAGGCCAAGTGATGGACTCCAAGCCCAACTCAAATTCGTATGGATAATTACTGCTGAACTATTTTGGGTATATCTTCTTCGTTATTGGTCGGTTTTTGCTCCATAATATACCAAAAGAATCCTCAGAGAATTATCTATGTCCCTATGAAAGGGAATTACCAAATTCGGCCTATTTCTTGGAGTAATCTCCACTTCTTTAGGGTTGCTGCAGAATCTTAGATTTAGGCAGTTTTTCCTTTTCCATGTTTTTAGCCTTTGTTTCCTTTATCTCCAATTTCCATGTAAATCTCTTTCCATAAGTTTTAGTCTTTGACTTGGACTCTAATTAATCTCCATAATTATCTTTAAAGCTTCACACTAAATAAACAATTAAACCCAATATGCTCTAAAAATATTATGTTCCTAAATCAAGACTCATAATAGGAAAGTGCACTAAACTAAGCTAAAATCAACCTATAAACTAATAAATAAGCCTAAGATGATGTCTCGGAAGTATATTTTATTATCACAAATGAGGAGACATCAAGACCCCCAACTCAAAGTTGTATCGTCCCGATACAATAAAAGTAAAGAACAGTATGGTAGTCAAATAAACAAGAAGAAGTCGGAGGAGAACAAGAACAGAATATAATGAATGATCCTAGAGCAAAATATCTAAAAAGTCTCATGTAGTGATGCTCGAGAAATAATTCACAAATATACTTAATATACATGTAATCAACAATCCATAAATTCAAGTTAAGGTTACTTTCGCAATGCCAGAAGTAGAGGATGATAACTTAGTTCAGGTTAATGGCTATAGGTTGTTCACAGGTCCCAAATACAACATCCAATGATGCACTCACCTATTTACCTAATAGCTTAATTGTTTCTCCATCTAGTAGTTAGAAATCCTAAGGTCTTTGGTTATAACTTGGCTTAAGGATGGGTGTGGTATATTTGGATAATGAAAAGTGAGCTTTTGGCTCTCTCCTCACTAGCCATCAACGAATCGCCCTAGAGCTTGAGTTTTCACTCGAAGATGTTCTCACTCAACCCATTTTATTGATGCTTTTGATTTGCATCCCCAATAAATCTCAATAAAAACCTTTGATGATATCAAATTCCACTTTGCCGGTCCGAATATATATTTTCTTTTCAAATCAATTTTTCTTTTGTATAGCTATGATTCTCTTTTTGATGTTGAGAAATCACACTATATTTTTTTCATGTATATATTCTTTCTATGCCCTGATTGGCAAATTAGCCCGTAGCTTCTTTTTCATTCACTATTACCCCGGCAAAGGGTTACAATAATAACAATTTCATCATCAATAAAATCACAAAGATAATTCCCAAATCCCTAATTATGAAACCCACCACCCCAAACTTAAGCTCTAAAACGAGTTGTCTCAGGTTTTGCGATTCGAGTGCGGGTCATATAGATAAGTCCTACAAACTAAGGGTATGGATTATAATGTGTTTCAATAAAAAGGCTTTAGAAAGGCTCAGAGGGGCTAAGACGGATAAATAATAACAATATCAAACAAAAGGGTGAGCAAGTCTAAAGGCTTCAAGTGTTTTATCATGAAAGAATTGCCTTAATCATTTTTCTAACTACCGGATTTCATTACGTTTTCATTATTAGTTCATAGACAAGTGGGTTTTCAACTAATTCTAAACCTCATGTTCTACACACCAAATAACTATCCCTAAGTTTCAGCATACTTCTTAGCATTGCTCATTAACTATTCTATCCTTTATTTCCTGTTATCATCCATGCATCCTAAACAATTTTGTTGCATCTTTCAAAAACATACTACTTACTATCATTGACCTAATAAAATCATGCTCAAATAGGTACATTCAAAGATATTCTATGCCTTAATTCAACCTAAAAAATTTAAATTTTATGCAAAAACGAAAAGAAGATGAGGACAACGAATCCCCACCCCCAACTCAAAAGTGAGCCGTGTCCCCACGACTCGAAAAAGACTCAAGAATTGAATAAAATTTAAAAATAAAACTAACTAAACTACCTAATGCATACAAGCTATTAAGAAAAATTAGAATGACCTACCTGGCTGGCCATAGATATACATTATATCTTCATCCTCATCCGAAGCTGAGGGATCGGTATAACTATCAATATCCCTTGTCAAGGTCAAATCTTCTATCTGTGATTCCATCTGTATGACTTCTGTCCAAAGTTCTCTGTTATCTTCTCGTAATCTTTCTATTTCGTTCTGTAACTTGAGAGCCCAAGGAGGAAGATCATAAACAATTTCAGAGGAAGAGGTAGAAGAACCTTGGTCTTGAATTTTTATCTTCTTCAAATGCCTCCTTGATGGTATGGACATTTTGGCAGTTAACTTCTTTGGTAGTGGTTGTGCTGGTGCCTTTTCTTTTGATTCTTTAGTAACCTCATCAAGATTGATAGGTTTTTCACTGGTGGCTCCAGGCAATTTCTTATTCTTCCCAAGGATAGAGCACTTTCTCTTGTATTCCATAGCTTCAGATCTGTTAGTCATGCTTGATTTACCCACAACTCAAGTTATACCAAGGATGGATTAAAAGTTTAAGGAAAATTTGGTTTATCTTGATGTTGTTGCTTGGAATTGATGAAAGAGAAAGGTTTCTTGATGGATCTTGGAAGAAATCTTTAAAGCTTGATGAATTCGATGGTGTTTTAATGGTGTAGTGTGATGAATTTGATGAAGAGATTGTGTTTATGGAAGATGGAGGAGAGAATTTGAGGAGTTGTTGTGTTAATTGTGAAGGTTTGCACAAGCTTTAAGATGTATATATAGGGTTTGGGTCTGAAAAATTCGTATGGGAGAGGCTAGGGCTTATCTTGTTAAGGTAAGAAGTTGATTAGGAAACAACTTCTTCACAAACCGCATGGCGCGGTGCATCCTTGCGGTACATGGGTACCCCGCGGGGGTAGTCCGCGCGCTGTAGCTGTTGAGATTTTTTGCCTCTGTATTATACCCGTGCTAGCACCCCGTGGCACGTGTTTTGTGCCTGCGGTATAGGGGTGTGGTGCATGGGTAATCCGCGCCATTTCCGTCAAAAAACCCACGGTGCATCACCCCGTGGCACGCGTTTTGTGCCTGCGGTATAGGGGTGCGGTGCACCGCAGTCATCAGCTTTTCTTTTTCTTGTTTCTGGATAAAACCCGTGGTGCTCGACCCGTGGTATGGGTTTTTCACGCGCGGTGCATCCCTGCGGTATAGGGGTATACCGCATGGGTAGTCCGCACAACCTTGTGAATTTTTCCAGCTTTTCCTTTTCGACCCCAAACTCATTTCCTGCACAATAGCACACTACCTTTCTCTCCTATTAGCTTGTAAACACTATTAAAAATATACACTAACTTAATATTATACACTACAAAGTAAAGACAACTAATCTAAAAAGCAATTAAAACAAGGGGTGTCCCCCAAGCTATGCTGTAGATCTCCCCGCCTAGGCGCGCCTAGGCGCCGTCTAGGCGTCAACTCCCCCTTCAGCCGCTTACGCCTAGTTAAAACTCTAGGCGTTTTTTCCTAGCGTCTTAATCACCGTAGAATAGGCGCCTAACCCGTCTAGGCGCCGATTAATGGCAAAAAATTGCCGCCTAGGCACCGATTAATGGGAAAACATGCCCACATAAACCTTCTTGTTATTTTTCTTATTCTCAAGAATTCTTTAATTGATATTATAACTCAATTTTTAGTATTTTTTATATTTACTTTAGTGTTGTTAGATGAATTTTATGACTTAAATAGTTAAAATTTCTATAATTACTATATATGTATTACTAAATATACAAAATTACACAGCGGGATTCAAAACCGTATAATTCCGCCTAGGCCCCGTGTAATCCCGTCTAGGCGCTAGGCCCCAGTCGAGCGCCTAGCGCCCGAAACCGAGATCTACAGCATAGCCCCCAAGAGCACTTTTGTTTAACGTCTTTGAGTTAGACGTGTACCTCAGGCTAAGCGCATTCAACGAGATGGATTGTCTCCTCTCGCCCAAAGTCCTCACTGTCATGGTATCTTTTCAAACGCTGGCCATTCACCATGAATGTCCGTTGCTCGGTTGGATTTTCAATTTCAATCGCTCCATGAGGTGTGACTTTCGTAACAATGTAAGGTCCTCCCCGACGGGATTTAAGCTTTCCTGGGTAGTTCGAAAATCGAGAGTTGTATAATAAAACTTTTTGTCCTCTCTCGAAATGCTTTGGACGGAGTCGTTTATCATGCCATCGCTTTGTTTTCTCTTTATAGAGGCGTGAATTTTCGTAGGCAAGATAACGAAACTCCTCCAACTCGTTCAGCTGCATCATCCTTTGTTTTCCGGCCAAATATGGG
Source organism: Nemophila menziesii (assembly GCA_029959085.1). Classification (NCBI taxonomy): domain Eukaryota; kingdom Viridiplantae; phylum Streptophyta; class Magnoliopsida; order Boraginales; family Hydrophyllaceae; genus Nemophila; species Nemophila menziesii. The sequence goes on along the minus strand of JARWIR010000001.1, from coordinate 48,574,073 downwards.
TCTAGATTCAGAGTTTTAATAGCCCAGTAGGCTCGAGCTTCCAGTTCAATCGGTAGATGACACGCTTTGCCATAGACCATGCGATATGGAGATGCCCCAACTGGTGTTTTAAATGCTGTTCTGTAAGCCCAGAGAGCATAATCTAGCTTTAAAGACCAATCTTTCCTCGATTTATTCATGGTCTTCTCAAGAATGGATTTGATTTCCCGGTTAGAAACTTCAGCTTGACCGTTAGTTTGTGGGTGATAACCGGTTGAAGTACGGTGTCTCTCTCCAAACTTACGAAGATAATTTCTCAGGGGAGCATTAAGAAAATGGGTACCTTTATCACTAATGAGAACACGTGGCGTACCATGTCTTGAAAAGATGTTTGATTTTAAGAACTTAATCACAGTTTGAGCATCGTTCTTTGGTGTTGCCACTGCCTCTACCCATTTTGATACATAATCTACCGCAAGCAAAATATAAATATTTCCATGGGAAGTGATGAAAGGTCCCATGAAATCTATTCCCCATACATCAAAGATTTCAACTTCAAGAATATTGTTAAGCGTCATCGCGTCTCTTTTTGATATATTACCAGTGAACTGGCATCTTTGACATGACTGGACAAAACGATGACAATCTTTATGTATGGTAGGCCAATAGAACCCGGATTGAAGAATTTTAGCTGCAGTTTTATCGCCTTTAAAGTGGCCTCTATAAGGTGAACTATGACAACCTTCAATGATTTTCTCCATTTCACCTTCATGCACACATCTTCTAACCACTTGGTCACTACAAATCTTCCAGAGGTACGGTTCATCCCAATAATACTCCTTGGCCTGGTGACTTAATCTGTGTTTTTGTTGTGGGTGGATATCTTTGGGAAAGACACCACTCACAATGAGGTTGACTAGATCTGCATACCATGGCACAAACGCATGTTTAATAGCAAAAAGTTGTTCATCAGGGAATACCTCTTTAACCAACAACGGTTCTTTGTTCGCATCAGATCCTTCGAGCCTTGATAAATGATCAGCAACTTGATTCTCGCATCCCTTTTGGTCTCGAATATCTATGTCAAATTCTTGAAGTAATAGTACCCATCTAATAAGACGCGGCTTAGCGTCCTTTTTCTCCATGAGGTACCTAATAGCTGAATGGTCCGTGAATACAACAGTTTTCTTCCCAATCAGATATGAACGAAATTTATCAAAAGCATAAACCACGGCCAACATCTCTTTCTCCGTCACTGTATAATTCATCTGAGCAGCGTTGAAAGTCTTACTTGCATAATAAATCGTGTGGAAAATCTTGTCTTTCCTCTGTCCCAACACAACACCCATAGCGTGATCACTAGCATCGCACATAAGTTCAAACGGAGCTTTCCAATCAAGAGGTATAACAATAGGTGTAGAGATCAATTTCTCTTTAATCGTCAAGAACGCTTGAAGACACTCTTCAGTAAAATTAAAAGAAGTATCCTTTTCAAGTAAAGAGCAAAGCGGTTTGGCGATCTTGGAGAAATCTTTAATAAATCTTCGATAAAATCCTGCGTGACCCAAAAAACTTCTCACTCCTTTAACAGAAACTGGAGGTGGTAATGTTTTGATAACTTCAATTTTAGCACGATCAACCTCCATCCCTGCCTTCGAAACTTTATGTCCCAACACAATTCCCTCTTGAACCATGAAGTGGCATTTTTCCCAATTAAGCACAAGATCTTTTTCTCTACATCTCACAAGGACTTTCTCAAGATTATTCAAACAATCATCAAAACTATCTCCAAACACCGAAAAATCATCCATAAAAACCTCCAAATATTTATCAACCATGTCCCAAAATATCGCCATCATGCACCTCTGGAACGTGGCAGGTGCATTGCATAAACCAAACGGTATTCTTCTATAAGCAAAAGTACCAAACGGACATGTAAAAGTTGTTTTGTGTTGATCGAGGGGATCCACACAAATCTGATTATAACCCGAATATCGTCAAGGAAACAATAATGTTCTCTCCCTGCAAGTTTGTCTAGCATCTGATCTATGAATGGTAACGGGAAGTGATCTTTCTTTGTAGCTTTGTTCAGTCTTCGGTAATCCATGCACACTCGCCACCCCACAACTGGTCTTGATGGTATGGCTTCGCCTTGATCATTAAAGATGGTAGTGATACCTCATTTCTTTGGAACACATTGCACTGGACTAACCCAATCACTACTAGCAATCGGATAGATAATTCTTGCGTCTAACAACTTGATAACTTCCTTCCTCACTTCTTTCATCGCTGGCATGAGTCTTCTTTGTCCCTCTATATATCTCCCACCTTCGTTCTCAAGAATGATTTTGTGTTTGCAAACGGAAGGACTAATTCCCTTGATGTCGGCAATAGTTCATCTGATAGCTTCCTTGTTTGCTCGAAGTACTTGAAGTAGCTTCTCCTCTTGAGGACCTGAAAGGTTAGCAGAAATAATAACAGGCAAAGTTTTATTCGTACCTAGATATGCATAGCGTAGGTGATCTGGAAGTGGTTTTTCTTCGAGAACAGGTGGACATATTATAGATGGTTGTTTCATTGGTTCAATGTCACCTGATTCTCGAAGTAGTTCTCGTACATTCGATCCTAATGCAGCAACATCTTCAGGGGAAATTTCGAGTTCCTCTGGTGATTCAAGTGCTAAGGCTTCGTCAAGATCATCATCTAAGCTTGCTTCATTGAAGACTTCTTGCGCAATTTTTCCGATGACATCTATTTTGAAACATTCATCTTTTGACATTGGTAACTTCATCGCTTGAAACACATTGAATCGTATCTGTTCGCCTTGTACTCTCATGATCAACTCACCATTCTCAACATCAATTAGTGTACGCTATGTGGCTAAGAATGGTCTACCCAAAATGATGGGGACATTCTTATCCGCGTTGTAGTCAAGAATAATAAAATCACAAGGAAAAATAAAAGAGCCAGCTTTTACTAAAACATCTTCAATTTTACCTATTGGTCATAAGAGGGAGCGATCCGCCATTTGTAATACCACAGATGTGGGTACTACTTCTCCAATATTAAGCTTCTCGAACAGAGATCTAGGCATGAGATTGATGCTTGCGCCTAAATCACATAATGCTTTCCCGGTCCAACTATCTCCAATGCCGATAGGAATTGTAAAACTTCCAGGATCTTCTAATTTTGGTGGCAACTCACTTTGACATATAGCACTGCACTCCCTAGGTAATCCAATTGTTTCCCCGGTTTCTATACTTCGCTTGTTGGAGAGAATGTCTTTCATGAATTTAAGATAGGTTGGCATTCTCTTGAGAGCTTCAACAAGAGGTATATTAACTTCCAATTTCTTCAACATGTCAATGAACTTCTTGAATTCCAGGTCATTGTTCTTCTTTCTGACACGTGAAGGGTATGGTGGTGGAGGGCATGTATGAAGTTCCACTGGTTTTCTTGTTTGGTCAGGTGTCTCGGCTTGAACACTCCTTGGTTTAACTACCTCCTCAACTGTATCTTTGATTATTTCTTCCCCCCTCTGTTCTGGAATAGGGATTGGTTCTGGTCTTGGTGGAGGTAGTTGTTTTCCACTTTGCAATTCAACTGCATGGCAAGAATCATCTCTAGGAGCAATAGTGTCACTTGGGAGTTGCCCTTTTGGCCGATTTTGTAATGTACTCGCCAATTGTGATATAGTATGCTCTAGTTGCTTGATAATCTTCTGCTGGGTTCGAACTTTCTGTTGGCTATGACTCATTTTCTCAGCTGCTTGCATTAATTTCGCCATACTTGAATACAAGCTTGGGATTAGTTCCTTCTTTGCCAGTTGCGTTGATTGTTTAGGTGGATCTTTCTTTGGTTCTTGACAAGCTTTTTCAACAATGGGCGCCTTTTTCTGAATAGGTTGTGGTGGATTATGGGGTTGGGGTTTATGATAAGTCTCTTGCTTTCTGACCCAACTATTTTGCTGTGGAGGTTGTTGATAATTAGTGTAGCCCTCTTGAGGATTAGTATAACCATTAGAATAATAGTCATCTTGAGGATATGTAATCGAAGCTATTGCTGGATTACTCATACACCCTTCCCACACATGATTTCTTGATCCACAACCAGGACACGAAGGAATTGCGCGTACTGTATTCACCTGAGCAATTATTCGGGCTTGTTCTTGTAGTTCTTCGAGTTGTTTATCCAATTCGTTAAGCTTCAGAGACTCTGAAGTGTTTTCTTTTTCTGATCTCTTTGGCCAACTTCTCTCATTCTCAAGAATTCTTTCCATCCCCAACTCAGCCTCTTCAGGATCTAGCAACACAAAACCTGCGTTTCCTAACGAATCTGCTTTCTCTCTTGATTTATCATTACGGCCTCCATAAAACAAGGTTAAATAATATTCTGGCGAGGATCTATGATAGGGACATCTCGCCTTCTTTTCTGTAAATCGTAACCATGCTTCACCCAAACTCTCTCCGTCATCTGTATAAATTGCTCAAGCTCCAACATATCTGTTAAACGTCTACTAACCGGATAGAAGCGGTCTAGGAATCTTGTTTGAAGCTTGTACCAATCTGGAATAACATGAGGGTATTAGGTATCATACCAATCGCTTGCACAACCGGTCAAGAAGAACTGGAGCATTAGGTAATACACTTGCTCCCTTGTAACTCCTCTTACGATATAAGCATCGCAGATCTGCATGAATTTCTGAATATATCGGATCGGATCCCGATATGCAGCTCCGCTGAATAATCCATGAGACGCAAACTGAGTTAGCATCCCTGGATCAGGTTTAAATTTTGCGGCTTGGATTTCTGGAGCGCAATTTCCTCGTGGCTCCACTCTGAACTCGATGAGTAGCTCAAGTGTCCTTGGGTTCTCCGTCTATAACTAAATCTGAAAAACAAAAACTAAAAACAAAAGCGTAAAATAGAACTAACTGAAATAAAAGCACAAGATATATGCACAAGGACTAACGATGTAGTCCCCGGCAGGGGCGCCAAAAACTTGGTGGGGCCTAGGGTGTGATAAAATAAGATATAAATAATGTGCAAATAACACCCTAAAGCTTTACGGTTCTGCAAGTATACAGATCGTATGCAAGTTTTAGTTAAATAATTAATATTCGTTGCGCAGGGACTACGAAGGTTAGGGGAATCTTATGCAATAATCAGGTGCAATAAATTAAAGCTAGAACAACTAAACGCAGATGAAAGTAAAGACAAATAGATGTTTGTTTGATTTTCTAATTAACTAAATTAAAACTAAGAATTAAAAGACAGAAAATAAATATGAAAGAGAAGTGATATGAGAATATAGCTCGAGTTATTAGCATGTAATCCCCACTAGTTTTGCCGTTCTAAACATGTAAGGGTGAATTATGTAGTATTTCAATAATCGGTTCCAATTCGCTATCGGTATTTTCAAATAGGATTTACCTGTGTCAATAAGGCTTCCTAAGCAAACTTTTCCTGTAATTGGTAAATAGTCACAAGAACTAAACCATAGTGATTATCTAGCTAGGTTGGGTTGTCAGATCAGACCTAATACTAAACGTTATGTGCTAAACAGGTAATTAAACACCGTTGTCAATGGTGACCTAACTACTAGATGGTAATTCTATATGGTCGCGATCCACAAGAACACAAAATATAAATCCAAACACATAAACAATGAATAAAAACTATAATTCGATTTAAAACATTAAATTCTCAAATTAGATAGATGTCAATTAAAACTAGGGTTCATACATATATGCTAAAACTCAAGCTAAAGAAATTTAGTTCATAAAAGAAAAGAAAGAAATTACAAATTTAAAGGTAGAAGAAGACATTGTTGATGAACAGCTCCTTCCAGACTTCTCTCTTGTGTTGTAAGCTTCCTCTTGGTTTTAAGGTTTCACCAAGGATGATTTAAGAGTGTTAAGAGGCTGTATTTATAGTGTATAGGTTGACCTAATTCGTTTCTTAGAGATAAGGCCAAGTGATGGACTCCAAGCCCAACTCAAAATCGTATGGATAATTACTGCTGAACTATTTTGGGTACATCTTCTTCGTTATTGGTCAGTTTTTGCTCCATAATATACCAAAATAATCCTCAGAGAATTATCTATGTCCCTATGAAAGGGATTCGGCCTATTTCTTGGAGTAATCGCCACTTCTTTAGGGTTGCTGCAGAATCTCAGATTTAGGCAGCTTTTCCTTTTCAATGTTTTTAGCCTTTGTTTCCTTTATCTCCAATTTCCATGTAAATCTCTTTCCATAAGTTTTAGTCTTTGACTTGGACTCTAATTAATCTCCATAATTATCTTTAAAGCTTCACACAAAATAAACAATTAAACCCAATATGCTCTAAAAATATTATGTTCCTAAATCAAGACTCAAAATAGGAAAGTGCACTAAAGTAAGCTAAAATCAACCTATAAACTAATAAATAAGCCTAAAATGATGTCTCGGAAGTATATTTTATTATCACAAATGAGGAGACATCACCTATCTTATACTCCAAGAAACGTTTTAGGGTTTCCTATACCCTATAAATACACCCTCTTGTCATAAAAAACACATCCTTGGCTAGGCGTTAAGCTAGGAAGAAGTTTACAACACAAGAAGAGAAGTCTGGAAGGAGTTGAACACCATATCATGTCTTCTTCAACCTTTAGATTTGTAATTGTTTTCTTTTCTTTCCTTAGTGTGAATTAATTTGTTTTAGCATTGAGATTTAGGATATATGTATGAACCCTAGGTTTGTTTAAACGTCTATCTAATTTGGGATACCATCGTATTTAAATTGAATGCATGTTTTATTTCTCTGATTATGTGTTTGATTTACTATTGGTTTTCCTTGCGGTATACATCGTATAGAATTACCTTCATAGTAGTTAGATAGTCAATAGTTAAGGCATATTTAACTATGGAAACAACACATAACGTCTAGTGTAAGGATGGTCCGACAACCCAGCCGATCTAGATAATAACTATGGTTTGGTGTTAGCATCATTACTCAATTGTAGGAAAAGTTTGCTTAAGACCCTTTTGACACAGGTTAACCCTATTTTAAACTACCTAGCACAATTGAGGCCGATTATTGCAATACTACATGATTCATCCTTACATGTTTAGAATATACAAAATTAGTGTTGAATACTTTCTAATATCTCAGGCTAAACCTTCATACTATCTACTATTTGCTTATTTACTTTCTGTTTTTAATTTAGTAGTTTATTTTTATCTTCACAAAAACCCAACAAAAATCTATCTATCTTTTCTTTATTGCGTATTATCAGTTCTAGCTTTTATATCTGCACTAGATAAATTGCATAAGTTCTCTCTAACTTTCATAGTCTCTGAAGAACGAATCTTATTTATCATTTAAAACTTGCATACGTCCTTTAATACTAGCAGAACCGTGCTCAGCCTAGGGTGTTTATTTGCACTTATTTTATTCATTATTTTATCACACCTTAGGCGACACCAATCATTAAATATTGAACTATTTGTGTATATAAATCTTCTATCATGACATAATTATATGATTAGAAATTTTGAACGTCTTTGTAAATCAAGAACTAGAGAGGATGATCATCCTTTAGGGTTTAGGGTTTTAGTTTTGTAGGAATAATCACATTCTCAACATTCTGGTGTTTTGTTAACATCTTCCACCCATTTTTATTTAGTAATATTGACCACAACCTTAATAAATGTCTCCACTATTACTTAATCACAATGATCATACATGATCATCTACGGTGTCTTATATTTTCATAAAGGTCCCTACATTTTTAGTGGGTATGTACCCATTATCACTCGCTTTTGCAATAATTCCAGGAATATACGTTTTTAGGCCTCAAGTTTTAAAATGAAATTTTTAAAAGGCTGGTTTGATGCTATGTATTTTAAAGGCGTGGTTATGATTTTTCTAGTTTCTGGTTAAATTTTTGGGGGTATATACCCACTATTTTAATTTTTTTAATTACATTACAAGTCCCTGTTGAAAATTTCTGGTTTTAATTTTCTGGTTCAATGTCCTTTTTTTGCTAAGGTTCGTGCTATAATTCAGGGGTATATACCCACTGTTTTAACAATAAATTTTTTTCCTTGTCAAGGTCCATACCATTTCAGCTCAATGGTAAAGATCCATACCCACAGAAAATGCAAAATAGCGGGTATATACCCACAAAAACTACAAAATAGTGGGTATACACCCACTAAAAATGCAAAACAGTGGGTACGTTAACATATCTAGATTTGAATAAACAGATATGAGATCGATGAAGGGGGCGACGCTCATGGTGGTGGAGGTGTCATCGTGAGAACGGTTTTCTTAGGCTTGACCTTTTGTGGCTTGTTAATGGTGGTTATCTTGTACAGATGAGCGTTTTCCTGGTGGTGAGATCTTGACGAACGGCTTCGGATTTTTGGTGGTGAAGATGGAGGTGGGGAGGTGCGAAGGTGGGCTGCTTTTTTCAACTTCACGGCGAGATCTTGTATAGACGAGCGGAAGAAATGGCTTGCTTGAGCGGAAGACCCCCTGAAAATACAAAACAGTGGGTATATTATATATCCCCTGAAAATGCAAAAACGGGGGTACGTTACTAGAGGTCGAATAAATAGATCTGAGATCGATGAAGGGGGTGGCGCTCATGGTGGTGGAGGAAGAAGGTGGGGCAGGATCCGATTGTGATTTGTGCTGAAGAAGGTGGACAATGGCCAGATCTGAAGAGATCCGTCGAGATCTTGCCATGACGGCGGTTTTCTGGTGAAGAAGAATGGATCCATGGCGGCAGGATTTCTTGTGCAGAGGAGTGGCGAATGTGGGAAGGTCCGACGCGACGCAGTAGAGGCGAATGAAGGGAATGGATCTACGGCGGTAGAAAGGCGAGGAGGTGGGGAGGTGGTTCACGACAGAGAGAGAAAGGGGGAGGGTGGGTTTTTAATTTCTAAAACTAATGGGAGGGAAGGGTAGTTTTATGGTCTGATTTCAGGTTTTAATTGGGTTCTAATATGTATTTACTAAGAGGCGTTTAATTAAAAGACTAGTATAAGTGGGCCTTAATTCTTCTTTTACCCATTGAATTTTGTATTTAAGTCATCTATTTGTGCATCAAATGTTCATTCAATTTTAATAGGGTTGTACCCACGATATTATATTGATTATACCCTCACAAGCATGTACCCTAGGTCATTTTTGCATTAAAAGACAGAAAGCTTAGATGTTATAAACGTCTGAATTAAAAGACAGAAATAGAATAGATATTTTTTTCAATAAATAACTGAGATACAAATATTGAAGATTAAACTAAGATGCAAATAACTAAGGTAAGAATAATGGGGGGGGATGTAGCTTAGGTTTGCAAGTATGTGCCTAGTTTACTAAACAGTTATTCTAATTATAAGGGCAAATTGAGCTTATACAACTAGTCAAGATTCAATAATCCTTCTAACTCCCGTCAGGGTAGCTTAGAAGGCAACCTCAACCCTAATAAGGTACTTAGGTAAGGTGACCCTACACAATGATTAATGATTAAAATCTAATCCTATTTACTATCTAGTTTGGCAATCCCGTCAGGATCACTACTGCACAATAGACGATTATGAATCATTTCCGTCCCTAAACCCCCAGGTAAGGTGATAGTATAAGTACTTAGGTCAATCTAGAGGTGTACATGCTCTCGAAAGCATAACTTAATATAATACATAACACAACTATAATTTAGATGCTCAGTTCAATTAAACGATCTCCCAAATAACACAGAATAGCAAAACTGTAATCAGGGTTTATACATAACGCAACCCAAGCTATGGGAAATTTAGTGCATAACCAAATAAATAAAACTACAGAACATAAAGATTAGAAACATAGTTAAGCCAAAAATCTAAGACAATTTACCCTAATTATAAGAAACATATTTTAAGACATGAGCTTCTTTAAAGCGACCTAATCCAACCCAAAAACGTTTCCTCCAAGAGTGGACTAGTTCGAATCACCCCAGCTTCAAAATTAATAACTTCTTCGTTTCAACTCCAAATCACAAACTGACAGCCGGCCACGCGTTACTAACTCAAAATCCTAGTTGGATATCAAAGGGTTCCTCTATAATATTTGTCAATCTCACGTAGCACCTCGAACAATTCACTTTCTAAATCTGGCCAACAAATCTTTCACTTTCCAAAAAATGGTATTTTTGTCCTTTAACTCTTGCTTTCATATTTGATCTCCTTTCCTCGTCTTTTTGTTTGATTTGGGATATAATATTATACATGCATCTAAGATTTTTACACTTAACACACAAATTACGCATAAATAGCTCTAAAAGTAACAATCCTTCGAAACTAAACAAGAAGCGAGAATATATACAATATGTGGGGAAAATCCCTCAACTAAGCATAATATGAACCTAAAATGATGTCTCTTGACTAGATTAATCTATCGCAAACATGGATATGTCATCCATTTAGTTCATTGTGGGGTTGTACCCACTTTATTAGTGGTTTTGTACCCCCTTAGCATAAATAGTACAAATTTAATTTGCATCTAAGCCTTTTTTGTGTAAATTAGGCCCAGGGTATATTTTGTGGCTGCAACCACTTTATTACTGAGTTTCTACCCATTTAGTATAGATTTGTACAAATAATTTTGCAGGTAGGACCATTTTTTATTGAAAATTAGGTCTTAGCAGTTCTAGAGTGCGAGTATAAACTACATATAGTTGAGTGTCTTTTATGGGTTTATACCCACTATATTAGGGTGTTTGTACCCCCACTTTATTATGTATCATCACTCTATACAATATTTTGTTTTTACCTATTGTATTCTCTTACTCTTTCCTAGTAAAGGATTGATTTTGATATAAATATTTATCACCTAAGCCTACCATATATTCCCTTTTATGTTTTTGATGTAGATCAACTATGGACTGTGTAATTTGCATCTTCAAGCACAGGGAAGAGAAGTATATTTCCTCCATTAGTAACTACTCATCGTTTTACAATTCATATATTAAGGTGTCCCTACCTACCATATGAAGATCAAAGCACACCATTCAGTAATGTTATTTATGTTCTATAATCTGATGCAACACTTTTATGAACTTATCAACGTCGTTGTCTAATGTTTGTTAATATTGTAATAAATCTTTTCTGTATCATCATTTCGTTTTTATATAAACTCAACTTGATTTGTTTACACCACAAAGGCTAAAAATTTTGTTTTTTGTTGGTGTACCCATCGTTATATTTTTTACAGCCAATTGACATACACTTAGCATTTTTTGGGGAAACATACGTCTTTTCTTTCTTCAGCAATGACCTGTTTGGTTTAGAGGGGGTACACCCATCACACTAGTGGGTCTACACCCTCCAAGTTAGTAGCTTTGTACCCACTAATTAGTGAATATATATACCTTTCAATATATAGCCTATTTATCATAGTTGCCCCATACGATAACACTTGTTTGCATATAGGTCTTCTTGTACACCATAATAGGTCCATTGATTTTATTAAGTTATGTAATAAATTATTATTTACCTTTCTACCCTCTTCTTTTCTATAGTAGTGTGTTCAATTTATGATATAAGTCATATTAGGTCAATTAGATGTACCGTAAACAAAAATAGTCATAAACATCGAACAAAAGTCTATAAGTAAACATCAAACAAAAATACCCTTAATACCCGTACACGGTTAATATCATAAACCTATAAAAATAGCCAACTACAGTATATCTCCAAACCATATTGAGACACGTATAAAAATTCCACAAATAAATATAGTTTTTGTAAAAAAAACTTCCATAAATTAGGTGAATCATACATATACACATAATCTGAATTTTTATATATTTATTTCTAGGTCACATATTTATTGGTACCACAGTCATAACATTTATTTTAAATAGACTTTCTCAAAGGTACCCCTTTTCTACGTACATTTAATTCTTAGTTAATACAAACTTATTAGGTATTGATACATGTTTAAATCCGACCTTGCTAAGTAAGGAAATGGTAACTAAGTTCTTGCGGGTATCTAGAACATGGAAAAAATTATTTAAGGTCAACTCTTTCTCGGAGGTCATATACAACACAGTTTATCTAGTAACTACAACCTTTGAGGTAGTATAGTTTCCATGTAAAGGGTTTCTTCGTGTGTACCCTTCTTGTAGGTTTTGAATATGGATTTGACCGAGTACACATGTTAGGTTGCTCTAGTATCTATCCACCATTATTTTGGGTTTCCAACTAGCTTGATTTTTGAAATCATTATTGCTAAGTTTAAATCATCAATACTAGCAGAGATATCAATCACATATGATTGACCGCTCTTACCCTTCTTTTAGTTTCCCTGTGCTTTCTTGTTTTGACATTACTTTGCACGGTGTCCATACATCTTGTATTTGTGACAAACTCCGTTGAATTTCAACTTCTTGTAGTTGTCACTATTTGACTATCCTTTCCTCTTGCGCTTTTTGTTTTGCTTTGGCCTCCATTTTACACAACATTATCCTTGGCTTCATATAATCGATGGTTGGTTTCCTTTTTATCCATTTAGTTATCTTCCTTGATTCTTAATCATACGATTAGTTCTTCCTGTTTGTGCTTGTTCTTGAGGTAGTTCTTGAAGTCTTTGTACAATGGGGAAGCTTTTGCACGAGTGCTCCAACTTAGGAAGGTTATACCTAATTCATTCCTTCAGCGCTTAGTTTTGCGGATCCAATGGGTACTATTGTAGTTGTGACATCAAAGGTTTTGAATCCTCCATCTTGAAATCAAGAAACCTACCAAATACAAAAAAAAATTATGTTGGTATCGCCAGCCTTGTATTTATTTTTAAGATAATCCCATAGTTGTTTGATAGAGGCCAGCTGATGTATACATTATATTAGTAATTCTCTAAACAATTAATAATATAATTCTTACATAGGAAGCCAGAATGCTTCCAGACATCTATTGTGTTATAGATTTCAGCGTTTGCATTAATTCCTACTTCTTGTGGATCTTCCTTCAAAAAAATTGCCAAAATCATATTTTTCAGATAGAACGACATCTTTTGTTTCCATCTTTTAAAGTCAAAACCATTGAATTTTTTTCCTATCGACATATATAATGGGTGTTGGTACACAAATTTCTGTTTTTGAGGTGTTATCCGTCTCAGTTTACTTTCACTTTGTTCAGTATCTTTCCTCATATTCAATATGAAATAAAAATCTAACATCACTAAACAAGTAATTCTTAGTATGCATACACAAGATCAAAAGACGAAATAAGAGAGAAAAAAAAATTAAAATGTAATTTATTCCTGTTATGAATACACAAACCCATAAATTCTGCATATGTAAAATTTATAAAACGAAAAGAAAATATTTTCTATTTATATTACGTAAATCATAAGTACCTTGGTATGTCATTATGAGACCATCAATGTAATGCCATTACTGATTTAAACTTGATTACTGTGATTGGTAATGGCGTAATCGATTTTGTAATACCATTATTTACGTATTCCATTACAAGGAATATGGGGTGTTTCATTACATAAAAATTACCTATGAATTTCCATTACAATCATAATCGTAACGGATATTTCTTAATAACGTAATACAATTTTTTAAAACTTAACAAAATACACATCTTTTATCACATCTTATATTTTTTTTATCAAATTATACATATAAAAATCATATTAGTATTTCCAAAAACCTCAAAAAAAATCATGTGTTACATTCAAAATAATGCATATAGGCATAAGCTTATATACTATATTATATATGCTCTTTTTATATTTATTGTTGGTATATTTAACCCATAATATATACGAAGAATTAAAAAAAAAATTCCTCAGATGCTCATAAATATTCAATCAATATATTAGCATGAAATACCAAATCAAACTAAATTGTTAAATTTTTACTCTTCTATAACAATTAGACAAGTTACTCAATCCTCTAACTAACAAGTCGGATTATATTATCACAACGACATATTGAATATTATATTTCTCATCTTAAGTTAAATCGGAAGGTAAAAATGAAAAACTTATTAAAATATATCTATCAATAATTTAAAATTATTAAAATAATTTTTTTATTATAATTATAACAACTTTATAGTAATAAAAGGATAATCGTGTATTTTAAATTACTTAATCATAATCTCGTTTTACTAAACTAGTTACCAGCAAGAGTTTAATATCAACTAATCCATTACGTCAGCATTCATATAATATACCACCAGGGGCGGAGCCATGTGTATGTTAGGGGGGTCCATGGCCCCCCTGATTTTTTGAAGAAAAAAAATTATAACTATCTCAAAAAAAAAAATTATAAGTAGATAACTCCTAAATTATTAAGAAATCTTCATTTGGCCCCCCTAACTTTTAAAAGTTTATTTTATTAAGCTTTAAATTGGTTTATTTATAAAATTTTTTTTTATTTTTTATAACAAAATATATGTTATTATTTATTAAAAAAAAACTTATAACATAATTAATTAGAAAAATCAATATCGAGACTTATATTGTAATATTTATACAATATTGGGACCTTTAGAGCAATTTCTCCTAATATAGGGACCTATTTTACGATTTTTGTATGATATTTAGACTTATAGTGCAAATATTGCGGAAATTTTTTTTTCGGGGGCATTGCCCCCGAACTTCCTTGGCCCCCTTACAAAAAATCCTGGCTCCGCCCCTGTATACCACACACTATATAATGATTACAAAGTTTATTACATTTCTGTCCTCATAACATTCCTGAAGTCATTACATTTATGCCTAAATCCATTACAATATACATATCACTACCTGAATTGGTGTGTTTTAGCTGTATAACCATAAAATTTATTCAAAACAAACAAACATGCAGAACATAAAGAACAAAAATAAAATTTTAAAAATAAAATTCAGTTGTCTAGTTTAGGATTGGATCTGATTCTCAAAGGTATTTAGGCCACGTACTAGTGTCTTACATATGTTGGTTTTAATCTCTAAAATACAACGACAAATTTTTTCAAAAGAAACTGACACACGAAGTCCATAAAACTTCAAGAAACTTAATAATGTTTCTTGTTTCCTATATCTTTCTTGTAATTTTAATGCTTTAAAAAAGTGATTTTTTAACTTGTTTGAGTTGACCAACTACTTATAGATAGTGATTAGGTGGATAGGCGTCCATTAGAGAAAATTGTGACTTAAAAATTTGAGTTCTAAATTTTTGATACAATACATACGCTAGAAGTAAAAGAACACAATCATTATGTTGACTAACAGTCATAATGTCAACAGTAAGAGTTGGCACACACGTTTTTTAATTGTTTTTTCCTTCTTTTTCTTATACTATATATGTATAAATTTATAAATATTAAAAAAAATATTAGACCTTTGATATTTTCAAATAAAAAACAATTACACCTGATTTAAATCATACATAGTGTATATACATAAGTTGTATGTGTACTTTATACAAATATCCTTGATATCAAATAACTTATTAATAAATTGATCATATAAGGCATATAGAGTTGTATAGGTATCTTATACATATATCCTCAGATATAGCATTTCCATAGATTTTTTTTATACATATAAGGCACATAATTATATGTATCTTATGTGAATATCCTTTGATGTCTCATAATCTTAGAAAAGATATATTATATAGGATATATATGCATATTGTTGGTGGTATTCTCTCCCTATCGGTAACCACATGCACCAATCACAATTACATTCGCTTGAACATGTACTCCAACTCCCATATCTCATCAAACTTCCTCCTATACACCAACTTCAAACCCTTTCTCGACTTTTAGAACATGCAGTAAATTGTCATTTAATAGATGTGTTTCTAAATCCTTGATTAGAAGCTCACAACTATTTACCTGTAACATACAATTTATTTTGTTAGAATGAAATTCATTCACAAGTCAATCATAATGAGTTGTTTGCCTGTTTTCCTTTGACCATGCTAATTGTTTCACTAAACAATTTTTTCGTCTCTATCCTAGTCTTCCATTTCAAGAATCGGTCTTCCATTACAAGAACCGATAGTAATGGTTTGAAATGAATTATTAATTTTTTATAATGAAATTCAATTTTTATACCTTGCTTTACTCACTGTTTTTTAGGATTTTTCACTGTTTTTTGCTGAATCTTAGTGTTTTTGCTGATTACTCGAAGTTTTTGATGAGTATGCTCAGTGTTTATTCCCGAGTACTTAGAGAATTTGTTGAGTATACTCAACGAAATTTCCCATTACTCAGAGAAAATTCCATTACTTAGAGAAATTTTCTGGTACTCAGAGAATATTTTTGGTACTCAACGAAAGTTTTTCGGTACTCAAAGAAATCTCAGGTGGTGGTTAGTATGGTGGCTGGAGATGACTTGGTGGTCAGAGATGACTCGGTGGCCCACTTATTTTTTGTCTTTATATATTTTTGCCACTTGTTATTTATCTTTTAGTAATTATTGTTTTTTAGGGTATTATATTATTTTGAGATTATTACTTACGGGGTCTCGAAGATACCCTTCCCCCCTCTTACCATTCCCACCCCCACTTTCCTTATCTTCTTACTAAAGACCTCAAATCAAATCTTACACTAAAATCTAAAAAACCAATTACATTTATACCCCCTTTTGTTTTTATTTTTCTATATATATATATATATATATATATATATATATATATATATATATATATATATATATATATATTCTCTTATCAGAAATTATTTATTATTTCTCTCTTTAAATACCTCTCTCCTCTCTCTACTCTCTCTCTATTGCCACCACCGACCTACCTAACCCACCATGCCAACAGTGGCTACCAAATCCCATTTTTCATTGTTGCATCGAGCAAAAGAAGACCACAAAGAAACGCATGCGAAGGTCACGAACGAAGCTCCCTGCTCGAACGGACTTTGCTCAACTCCGACGGGATCTTGTTGTTCGTGAAGTTCGGTGGCCACGTCGATCTGTTCGTTCGCAGCAATGGAAGTGAAGCTCTAATACAGCGTCCTCGATCGGAGTTCTTGTGCTAGCCGGAGAAGATCAGATCCCGCCGCCTTGAAGTTCGCATCCCGTTTGAGCTCAAGAAGAGAAGCTCGTCGTTCGATCTCAAGAATCAAGCAGAGGTCTCTTCGTCTTCATGAGGAACGCAACTTTCTCCTTCAACGTTCATGGTGCTCTGTAGGTTCGTGACCTTCAAACGTCGTTTGTGCACCTCCACGCCGTCTCCTATGCACCTCACCGTTGTTGCTTGTGCATCAAGGAGCTTTGCTGGAATCAGTTGCAGTTTTTTTGGTTGATTCGCGTACAAAGTACGCAGAGAAATAGCTTTTTTTTTAGATATGGTTTGACCAAATCTGGTCAAACACGAATGTAGTTAGTTTATTTATTAGTTTGATTTGTTATTTATCTTGTAATTAATTTGTAATTGTATAAATAAGTTAAAAAGTGAATAAACTATTAATTCGGGTATCTACTCTTTGATTTTTAATAATACTCTACACTTTTTATAGAGTACTCATCAATTTTGATGGAATAGTTATCATTTTTTATGATGTACTCATCAATTTTGATGGAGTACACATCAATTTCGATATAGTACTCATCAATTTTTCCGGTGGTCGGAGATTAGTGGTCGGAGGTCGGTGGTCGGTGGTCAAAGGTCGGATATCGGAAGTAGGTGGATAATAAAGATGGATGAATAATGATATCACTTATATTGTCTTTTAGTATTAGTAAGGGTATTTTAGTATTTGGTCATCCTTGAGGTCGATTACAAGAATTAAGATTTATTCCCCTCCTTACAGAGAATAAATTTTGTCTCTAAAACCCTATCTCTAATTCATCCTATTAGTTTACTTTTTATGTGGCCTCTTTGAAAAAGAAATCTATGAACAAGATTCCTATATGTCATGAAATTTGTCTTCAATACCTCATAGGTCAATTACCTTATAATCTAAACTTAATCTTTAGAGAAATAATCCTCACACCAAAATTATTCAATCGTACTTTTTGGTGTATATGGTTTTTGCTTGATTAATTGATTTTTATAATTTAGTTTTGTCAAATTAAAATTTAATTATCTATTTAGGAACAATAATAAATTTTAAAATTAAGATCTTTTCTAATTTTGAATCCTAAAGAAACAAAATGAAGAAAAAAAATTTGTTTGCTGTGATTTTTGTATTACAAATTTGGAGTAAAAAGAGTTAATAGAATCAAAATTATAGGAGTTAATCATTAGAAGAAAAACTAGGGACGAAACAAGAGATATATATTTTTTTTTCCAAAAGACGAAACAAGAGATAAGCAGAAGAAAAATCAAGGACGAAACAAAAGATAATCATAAAAAAAGTCAAGAACAAAGCCATAAAATTTCTTTGAGAGGAGTTTAAGGTTTGGGGATAATGTCTACCTTTTTTTAAAGCTAAGGAGTTTAAGCTAATTTAAGGTTTGGGGACGAAAAATACGGCTGGGACCAAGAATCCACGTGGGATTGGCGCGGTCCTAGCGAAAGAGGTTTTCGACTCCTAATAAGGATAGTGTTAATGCATATGGACAGGCCCGTAAAGGAATTCAGTCCGGTAAGAATATGATATCATCCTTCTATATAGGCTAGTAGCACGTTACTTGTGAATCCAAATACCTTATGGACTGGGCCTCTAGAATGAGTCCATTAGGGTTACTAGATAATGACTTGGAGGTCAAGTAAGTCGCGCCTATATATATCACTGGTCCTGAGAGGTATAGGTCATTCGAACACACAAAACCCTAAGCCTCCTACTCCCACAAGATACTCTAACCCTTCAAGTTACGCCCCCTGATTCTTCACCCTTCCTAGGTGCGGAAAATCCCTTATTCCGATCACTGAATTCATACCTGTAGCAAGTACCCAGTCGAAAGGATCGAGGACACCGACCCTTGATCCATATTGTAGAATCTCACCCCTACAATTTGGCGCCCACCGAGGGGCACTAGCGACAGTATCTGACTCAGTGATTGACTTAAATCTTGCCGCCTTCGTAATGACGACAGAAAGTGACGCTACCAAGACCCTCAACGATACGGAGGTGCTGAAGAATCTAGAGAACGAGGCGACAGCCCAAGAAGTGTCGAACGCCGACGCGATGAAACAGATGAAGACGATGTGTGATCAGTTGATGGCGCAAAACAACCAACTTCTCCAGAAAATACAAAGTATGGAAACCTCAGCCATGCCACAAATTCGAGGAAAGGGAACCCTTTGTGATGAAATAACTCCTAGAAACCTCGCAAACGAAATGTCTTTCCAAACTGATAGGAACTGTACGAAGGAGAAAGAGGGTGACGTCGTGGAGATCGACCTAGAAGAAACTGACCAGGGACTCGCCCTCCAGGGTACCAGCCCCCGACACACTACCCAGAAGGAAGGAACCTACCAGGGACTCGCCCTCCAGGGTACCAGCCACCGACACACTACCCAGAAGGAAGGAACCTACCAGGGACTCGCCCTCCAGTGTACCCATCCTCGACAAACTACCCGGCAACAGATGACCCCTACGACAAACCAGCAACAAGGCACCTTCCAAATATCCCGTCGCGAAGAACTCCCGCACCGAGCAAACACCAAACAATCAGATGAGTACCAAGAGTTAGGTTCTGAACCGGATTTGATGAAACGGTTTAGAGAGATGGAATCGCTAATTCGAAGGATACCAGGAGCTCCCCCTCCCCTGAGGAGAAGCGCGACTAGTAGTTATGCAGACTGCCCGTTCTCGGATGAAATATCTCTTGCAGAGATGCCACCCAGGTTTAACTTCCCTGTCCTAAGTTCATTCGATGGTACGACAGATCCGGAGGAACACATAGCGCGATATCGCCAACGTATGTTTATGGTGTCTATTCCCCAAGAGTTGAGAGAAGCATGTATGTGCAAGGGATTCGGGTCGAGTCTGACAGGCCCGGCACTCCAATGGTACACCAACCTTCAAAACAGATCCATTGAGTCCTTTGCGCGACTAACAGACGTGTTTGTGGAACAATTCGCGAGTAGTCGCAAGTTGGAAAAACAGTCGGACGATCTATACCTCATCACTCAAGGAAAGAACGAACGACTCCGAAGGTACGTGGGAAGGTTCAATAGGGAAAAGATAGCTGTTCCTCAATGCAATGTCGCCACCGCGATCTCCGCCTTCCGTAAAGGATTGCTACCCCAGTCTGACCTTTACAAAGAATTGACAAAGTATCCATGTAAGTCCATGGAAGAGGTCCTGGCAAAAACTTGGGCTCAAATCAAATGGGAAGAAGACGAGGCCAATCAACGTGCTCAAGCCCATCATCAACATGCTCCTAGGGACGAGAGACGAACCGGCCAACTCGAGCGACGTGAACATTACAGAAGGCCGGAGCCCTACTTCAGGGAAGATCGCCACTCCAACCGCGTTCGTGATAATAGACGCCCACTTGAATTAGGTGCAGCACCTCGTCGTAGCAACAACTTCAAAGCTCCAGAGTACAATCTCGCCGTTCCACCGGCGGAACTCATCCACACACTGAAACAAATGGGCAATATGGTAAGATGGCCAGCTAAACCGACGGGACCTTCAGACAAGAAAGACAAGTCCAAGTGGTGTACTTTTCATGGAGATTATGGGCATACAGTCGAAAACTGTATAGGTCTTAGAGTAGAGGTAGCCGAGCTATTACGAAAAGGGCATTTGAGACACTTGCTGTCAGATAAAGGACAACGCACGATAAATCAACGTGACCAACACAAGGAGAGAGAACCAACACCTCCTAAACCACCGTTGATAGAGCGCACTGTCAACGTTATCACAGGAGGCTCAGAAGTAAGCGGCATAACACTGTCGGCAGCCCGAAGGCACATTCGGCAAGCGAACCAACACGACCCAGAGAGCAAACAATCAAGCAGACAAGAAGAGGGTCAGTCTATCATCTTCTCCGGATACGAGTCAACTCAACTAGACGCACCACACCACGACGCGTTAGTAATCTCCTTGTCAGTCGCTAATTGTCAAGTAAAGCGCATATTGGTCGACGGTGGTAGCTCAGCCAACGTACTCATGATACACACTCTAGAGGAGATGGGGATAAATGTATCAAACATCACGCGAAGCCCAAGCCTCCTTGTGGGATTCAGCGGCGAGCAGAAGTATACCGTTGGCGAAATTACCCTCCCAACCTACGCAGAAGGGGTAAATTTGCAAACAAAATATTTGGTAGTAGATTGTCGCTCCGCATACAACATTATTTTAGGAAGACCCTGGATCCATGAAATGAAGGCAGTTCCGTCAACCTACCACCAGACGATCGAATTCCCTACCAGATGGGGTGTTAGGGAAATCAAAGGCGAACAAAAGGTATCACGCGACTGTTACCACACTACCCTCAGGCAAAAACCGCAAGGAAGTATATTCAACATGGAGGGAACCATAGCGCGAAGTATCCCTGACACGCCTAACATGGAAAAGTTAGATGAAGTGCAAATACATGCGGACAACCCTGACCATAAAGTACAAATCGGGTCAATGCTAAGTAGGGAGATACGTCGTGAGTTAATCGCCTTCCTCAGGGAACATCACGATTGCTTTGCATGGTCTCACGAAGATATGACAGGAATTGATCCTAACGTAATGGTGCATAGGTTACAAGTTGATCCGGCCTACCCACCAGTCAAACAAAAAAGAAGGAAGTTTGCGACAGAGAGAAATCAGATAATCAACGAAGAGGTACAAAAGTTGATCGACATAGGATCCGTTAGGGAGGTAAATTATCCAGATTGGCTGGCCAACGTCGTCGTAGTGAAAAAGAAAAATGGGAAATGGAGGGTGTGTATCGACTTCTCGGATTTAAACAAAGCTTGCCCAAAGGATTCTTTCCCATTACCACACATTGATACAATGGTAGATGCTACAGCGGGATACGAACTGCTCAGTTTCATGGACGCTTTCTCAGGGTACAACCAAATATTAATGCACCCAGATGACCAAGAGAATACGGCGTTTGTCACAGAGCGAGGAATCTTTTGTTACAAAGTAATGCCATTCGGTTTGAAAAATGCAGGAGCCACATATCAACGTCTCGTAAACAAGATGTTCTCTAAGCTACTCGGCAACACAATGGAAGTATATATCGATGATATGTTAGTAAAATCACTGGTCGCTGAACAACATCTATCGCATTTAGGGCAAGCGTTTACGATATTGAGAAAATACAACATGAAACTCAACCCAAATAAGTGCTCGTTTGGAGTAACATCTGGGAAGTTCTTGGGTTACTTGGTAACAAAGCGAGGGATTGAAGCCCACCCTGAACAAATAAGATCCATACTTGACATACCTTCACCATCTAGCACCAAAGAAGTACAAAAGCTAACAGGGAGAATTGCGGCGCTGAGCAGATTCATCTCTCGCTCATCCGAAAGATGCCATCCCTTCTTTGAGATTTTACGAAAGAACATAAGATTTGAATGGACAGAGGAATGCGAGGAAGCCCTACGACAACTAAAACAACACCTAACAAACCCACCGCTCCTCTCCAAACCCACGCTAGGAGAAACACTATTTATTTACTTGGCAGTTTCCGAGACAGCTGTTAGCGCCGTATTGGTTCGCAAAGAAGGAAAGCGCCAGTTGCCAGTCTATTACACCAGCAAGTCGTTTCTAGACGCCGAAACAAGATACAGCCACTT
The DNA here is from genome assembly GCA_029959085.1 of Nemophila menziesii. NCBI lineage: Eukaryota > Viridiplantae > Streptophyta > Magnoliopsida > Boraginales > Hydrophyllaceae > Nemophila > Nemophila menziesii. Next base: position 48,551,410 of record JARWIR010000001.1, on the reverse strand, counting down.
AGAGAAACTCGCATTAGCTCTTTTGACAGCGGCGCGGAAGCTCAGACCCTACTTTCAGTGTCATCCAGTCATTATGGTAACCGAACATCCCCTGAAATCGGTATTACAGAAGCCTGATCTTTCAGGAAGGTTAACCAAGTGGGCAGTGGAGTTGAGCGAATTCGACATCTCGTTTGTGTCAAGGACTGCTGTCAAATCACAGGTACTTGCAGATTTCGTAGCCGACTTTGCACCCCAAACTTCTACGGATATTGAAGAAGAACTCTTATGTATGAAACAAACCTCAGTTCCGGGCACCTGGACACTACATGTCGACGGATCGAGCAACGTAAGAGGTTGTGGATTGGGATTGGTACTCCAGTCACCAGAGGGAGATGTCATAGAACAATCCATTAGATGTGGGTTCAAAGCAACTAACAACGAAGCAGAATACGAGGCGCTCATTGCTGGATTAACCTTGGCCAAAGAAATGGGATAAAGAAAATTTCTATCAGTAGCGACTCACTGTTAGTGGTCAACCAAGTACTCGGATCTTATAAAGCAAAAGAACAATCTATGCTGACATATCTCTCAGCAGTGAAGGAGTTACAACTCGCATTCGAGGAATTTTCGATCAAGCAGGTGAATAGGGAAGAAAACATTCACGCTGATGCTCTGGCCAATCTAGGTTCTGCGACCCAGACATCCGTCGCAAAGAATATTCCGGTGGTATACTTGCAATGGCCTGTTTCGTGGAAAGGAAAAGAAGGAGAAGTCAACGATCTTGAAATAAAACCAAGTTGGATGTCCCCAATCATCGACTACTTACAGAGCGACCTCCTTCCTGATGATAGGAGCGAGGCGCGACGCCTCAAAGTCAAAGCACAACGTTTTACCCTCATAGGGGATACACTTTATCGAAGGTCTTATTCAGGACCTTACCTTCGTTGTATTGATTCAGAAGAGGTGGAATATGTGTTGGCAGAGTTACACGAAGGACAATGCGGAAACCATTCGGGAGCGCGCAGTTTGGCGCACCAAGCACTCACGTCTGGGTATTATTGGCCTACAATGCGTGGGGATGCGATCAGTTACGTAAAGCGATGCGATAACTGTCAGAAGTTCGCACAAGTGTCACATATCCCGCCAGAGCCTTTGACAACTATAACATCCCCGTGGCCGTTCATGAAGTGGGGGATGGATATTGTCGGAAAACTCCCTACAGCTCCGGGTCAGAAGGTGTATATGCTAGCCGTGACAGACTACTTCTCCAAATGGGTGGAAGCGGAGGCGTACGCCCAGATAAAGGATAAAGAAGTCAAGAATTTTGTATAGAGAAACATCATATGCAGATTTGGTATCCCCAAAGAGATCGTGACGGATAATGGATCCCAGTTCATAAGTCGAGACTTCCAAGCATTTTGCGTTGAATGGAAGATCAAGCTAAGCTTTTCAACCCCACGCTACCCACAAGCAAACGGACAAGCTGAATCAACCAACAAGACCGTCATCTCCACCTTAAAGAAGAGGTTAGAGAAGTCCAAGGGAAGATGGGCTGAAGAATTACCAGGGGTACTATGGTCTTACCGAACCACCCCAAGAACGTCGACTGGAGAGACCCCATTTTCCCTCGTCTATGGGGCTGAAGCAGTAATCCCTGCAGAAGTAGGACTACCAACGCTCAGAGTGAAATATCAAACCGAAGATCAGAACAACGAAAGTTTAGGCGCTCAACTGGATATGATTGATGAGATAAGGGAAAAAGCCCTCGTTCGTATCGCCGAGTATCAACAAAAGATGAGACGACATTACAACAAGAATGTTAGGGTCAGAACATTCAAGGAGGGCGACTGGGTGCTAAGGAAAGTTTTTCAAAACACGAAAGAGATTAATGCTGGCAAACTGGGACCAAATTGGGAAGGACCATATGAGGTCAGGAAAGTAATCGGGCATGGAGCTTACAAACTTCGCAACAAGGATGGAAAAGAAATCAACAATAGTTGGAACGCGGTTCATCTCAAAGCGTACCATTTCTAAGGTTCGGTGTCAGAAATAGTCTATTCAATATCATTTTTACTTTCATGTCTTTTGAGTTATAGCATAGGTCGATGTTAGGTAGAAACGCGATCCTCGCAATAGTTAGTACTCGCTGTCTAGTTTGAAATTATGCAATTTATTGATTCATCATTTTGAGACTTCTTTTATTTATTTGTTTTTAACCATTTGTACATTAAAGAGAGTCCCCAAAACATCCTCGATGCTAGCGACTCCCTAACGCACCCTCGGTGCTAATCTCCAGAGAGTCCCTCAAAGCATCCTCGATGTTGCGACTCCCTAACGCACCCTCGATGCTAATCTCCAGAGAGTCCCTCAAAGCATCCTCGATGCTAGCGACTCCCTAACGCACCCTCGGTGCTAATCTCCAGAGAGTCCCTCAAAGCATCCTCGATGCTAGCGACTCCCTAACGCACCCTCGGTGCTAATCTCCAGAGAGTCCCTCAAAGCATCCTCGATGCTAGCGACTCCCTAACGCACCCTCGGTGCTAATCTCCAGAGAGTCCCTCAAAGCATCCTCGATGCTAGCGACTCCCCAAAAGAGGTATTGAGAAAAGTATATTATCCACTCGCCCACATAGAACACCATCGAGCAACGCTTACTTCTAGGCAATAACTACGCTCAATCTAAATTATTGTTTATATGTTCGGTAGTAATTTAGAACGCTTTTAATAAATAAATAAAAAAATAATACAATATCTTTATAATTTACTAAACAATTATAAGATAATTTAATATATATATATTAAATTAGAGGTGAATAAAGTACAAGTACGCTCTAGTCAAGTTGATTAATATGTATACTAAATACATGTGATTCTTTGTCGATTTATTGTCACCACTTGTTTTGGTGAGCTGCTTAAAAGCAATTGAAAAAAAAAAAAAAAAAGTACTACATAGCAAAGGCAAAAAGTAGAAATAAAAAGTAGAGGCAAAAGGTAAACTTACGCTTTAACATATTGAAGAATCATTCTTTAATATTAGCAAAGGCACGTACTACATAGTAGGCGAGTACCTCAGCTGCTGGGCGAGTGGATAGGAAGATTAAGTTGGTCATGAAAGCATCTTCATTCATTTTCTTTGTCAATTCTTTTTTGAATAAGCTAACAAGTATAACATTTACAGGCTAGCTACTACAATACTTCTAGTAAGGTGATGCTTTGTAGTTAATATTAAAAAACTAAAAAAAAAAAAAAAAAAAAGGGATGGAAAAGAAATCACCGACAACTTGCTGATTGCTTGCTGATTGCTTGTTGATTTCTTTTCACGTGAATAACAAGTATACTATATATAGGCTACTTCTAGTAACTACTAACTAGTAAGGTGATGCTTTGTAGTTTGTATCGAAAAATTAGAAAAAAAGAGAAAAAGGATCATGCCTACTTAGATTTAATATTATACGACTCCTATTTAAAACAAAAGGAGTTAACAGCTGCGAAGTAGTTCATATATTTTTCAGCAAAGATAAAAAACAAAACGGCAAAGACATGGTACTTTTCATTAAAAGGAACAATTAAGAACGATAGACAATAAAACAAGATAGATAGATCACGATAGAACGTCGTGAACAAAAACATACAACACATCGTCTTTGCTGATTCAAAGAACATTTTCCTTACTCGATTCCCTCCATAGGTATGCCTAAAATCTCTCGCTGAACTTCTTCGAATCGAGCGATAACAGCTGCAGGATCCCACAAATCAGACTTTCCTTCTTGATACTCACGCATCAAACGAGCGGATACCTCCAGGGTCACGTCATCAGTCGCATCCTCTAGCTGAGATTTTAGTTCGTCTTTCTCTTCTGCCAAGCGCTTCACCTGGGCCGTGGCTCCAACCAGCTCCCCCTCTAGGAAAACGACACGGTCCTCAGCCTTCTTCAACTTTCCGCGGGAAGAAGTAGACTCTTCCTTCAAAGTAGCAATGGTCGCCTGTGCTTTCTTTAGTTTGGCATTAAGAGCGCCGATTTCCCTTTTCATGAAAATAAGAGACTCAAGCCCCTGTATAGTCTGTAAGACTTAGCGTCTCCATTAAAAAAAATGATGAGCAATAAAGGAGACTAAAAAGCGAAACCTGAAAAAGGCGAAGCAACCCCCAGTCACCGACATGGTTGCTGCCTTGAGTAGTGAGCAAGCGATCGTCCTCCGGTAACAACAATCTTTCAAGAGCCGGAATGAGATCCTTGGTGTCTGTCTGAGAGCACGCGTCTTCGGGAAACACGACGGTATAGGGATCTTGAAAATAATTAGAGGATCCCCCGGCACCTTGGCCTTGGGTTGGAACAGCGGGCCTTCGCGAATTGATAGGAGGAGCGCCTTCTGCAGGAAGGGCTAACGTCGCACTTTGAAATGGTTCTTTGCTCCTCTTCAGCTTTGCCTTTAGAAGACGACGGTTCGCTGCGTCTTCAAGGTGAAGGGGCCTGTTACGCTCTGCCATGGTATCACCTAGAAAAAGGAAATAGAAGGAGAGAAATTAGGAAACCTGGAGATTACAAAGGAAAATACGACAAATCTCATAAATCGAAACTACCTTCCTAACCTGAGCGAGATAAAATGAAGGAGCACGTTCGTTCTTCTGGTGGAATGGCGTAAAGAATGGCAAGTTTATCAGTAGTGAATCTGCTTACGACTAACGTGTATGCTCCTACTCTGCCTGTCAATAAGAAAATACACAAGTTTCAAGCAAACACATCAAAAATTTAAGCGGCGAGAACCATTAAACGACTCACTTGTCCTACACCAGGCCTGGGGTAAATCACTATGTTCATTATACATGGTTTCCCTCGATACCCAAAAGTATGAACTTTTCCAATTCCTCTCTTGCTTGGAGTTTGCCACGAGAGGACCATTTTTATGATACAAGGCTAAGAAGTATCGCCCCCTATCGCAAGACTCCTTCAAGAAGTAGCATTCTTGCAGATCTCGAAAATCGAAGGGGTCCCCAATTCTCTCTCCCAAGAGCAAACAACTCATAAGAATACGCCAAGTATTTGGCATCAACTGACCGGGACAAATTGTGTAATATCGAAGGAGGTCACATACCAACGACGGGAGGGGCGTACGTATACCTACCTCAAACATGCACATATACACGCTAACCCAACCCGGGAAATTCCAGTCAACTCTTTCGTGGGAATATGGGAGGCGTGCCCCCACAACACCAAAGGATTGGACCAAAGATAAATCATGGGGTCCAAGGGTTGAAGCAGGGTTGTCAATAAGGACGTTGCCGGCTTGGGGTATCACGTTTCCTGGCAGGGCACTAACAGAGTTCCTAGTCATGCTACCTAATCCCGACTCGCCCCCAAAAACAACATTCGAAAAGGGGAAAGCAGAGGCATGCCCTCCGTAGTAACAAGATCCCGTGGTTGGGGAGAGACCCACGGTCGACGGATCATCGCTGGAATACCACGGACCCACTTCCGGATAATCGGAATCCATTCAAATATAAAGAGTTAGGAGAAGTAGCTGAGTAAGAAAATACCTTAAATCAGAAGATTAGTGCTCCAGAGGAATAGAGATTTTCCTTCACCTTAGGGACAATTGGACTCAATATGAAATTAGATGTGTGAAGAAGAGGACATGTATAGTCTTATATATAGTGTAAGGATTCTGAAAATGTTAGACTAATAATATATAAATATCCTAACTTTGTCACGTGAATAAAGAAGAGTGTGGGGAAATGGAATTGTAAAGAAATAAAGATACAATTCAAAAGTATTGAGTTGTCAAAGAAATAAAGCCTTACACGCCAAAGGCTTGTAAGTACAAAAGGACTGTTGCTGACTGAACATATCAAAGGCTCAAAGCTATTTTCTTACAAAAGGACAAAAGAGTATGGCTAAAAGTTTATCCATATACTGCAACACTTGCTTTTGTTAAAGAGAAAAGTAGATGAGGATGCAAGCAAAATAAAGAATATTTAAACATTTCCATTCACATGCGTAGGTATATCTTTAATTCTTTATCAATTGATTTATTTAATATTTCTTTCACTACAAGGGAAAGTATCAATTAATGGCCAAGACAAGTTATTCTCCATCATATCCACCCTTTATTACCGTGTTTACTAAAATAGTTACATTTTGATAACTTATGACTAGTTATGTTATGAAAAAAATAATAAATATTTCTAAAGGTCATTTTACAATTTAAAAAATAAAAATAAAAATATATGCATACCATTATTTATTTTTTGGGATCGAAATATTTTTTGGTATTGAACTCAATCCATCGTATAAATAATTATTTATATACGGTAGTTGGATGATTCGATTTGCTAATTACTCCCTAAACTCAAAAGTAAAATTTGAGTTAGAGAGTGGGGGACAAACTGTAGTGGGAAAAATACGGCTGGGACCAAGAATCCACGTGGGATTGACGCGGTCCTAGCGAAAGAGGTTTTCGACTCCTAATAAGGATAGTGTTAATGCATATGGACAGGCCCGTAAAGGAATTCAGTCCGGTAAGAATATGATATCATCCTTCTATATAGGCTAGTAGCACGTTACTTGTGAATCCAAATACCTTATGGACCGGGCCTCTAGAATGAGTCCATTAGGGTTACTAGATAATGACTTGGAGGTCAAGTAAGTCGCGCCTATATATATCACTGATCCTGAGAGGTATAGGTCATTCGAACACACAAAACCCTAAGCCTCCTACTCCCACAAGATACTCTAACCCTTCAAGTTACGCCCCCTGATTCTTCACCCTTCCTAGGTGCGGAAAATCCCTTATTCCGATCACTGAATTCATACCTGTAGCAAGTACCCAGTCGAAAGGATCGAGGACACCGACCCTTGATCCATATTGTAGAATCTCACCCCTACATATAATATGCAAAACTACAATACAAGATTTTAAATGAAAAAAAATACATATGTTTTTATATAATGTTAAAATTGTATTATGATATTAGTTTTTTTAAACTAATTATAATATAAATACCTAAATTATATACAACAATTTATATTTTATTATAAAAATAAAATATTTAATATTTGATATAAATAAGATAATTATAAGATGAATAGGATAAAAATTAAAAATTGAAGAGTTTAAAGAGAAAAAAAAATTGAAAATAGTAGGAGGTAAACGATTTTAATAGAGTAAAGATATATACCATTTTTTTTTTTTGTTTCACCTATGCATCACCTCCTATGTGAAGGTTTTAAACACCAATAAAAACGTTTTTTCTCTTAAATGATTATTTTCTTGAGACAATTATAGATTAGTGCCTAATAGGAAACATATTTTAAAAAAGGTATTTAGAATAAGATACTTTATAGAAAACAACCCCACCCCAAACTACCCATATAATTAGTAATTGAAAAAAAAATAGAAAAAACAAAACAAAAACTAATACACGCGCGCGTCTGTGATTTTTTTTAAATCGTCGTAACTAATTCTTAAAAAATAAAAAAATAAAAAAATTATATATTTGAATAAAGCAAATTAATATTTACGTTTATGATTTTTTTCGGAAATTTTTGAATTTTTTTGAATATTTTGATTCGCAGACACGAAATTCCATGTTTTGAAATACTAAATTTGTTTTCCGCAGACATGAAATTCACTGTTTAAAACATAGAATTCATGTTTTAAACAGTGAATTTCGTGTCTGCGGAAAAAAATATTCAAAAAAATAAAAAAAATCATAGACGTAAATATTAATTTGTTTTATCTAAAAATATTTTTTTTAATTTTTCTGATTTTTTTTTAATTAGTTATGACAATTTAAAAAAAAAAATTCACTGACGCGCATGTGATTGAATTAGTAGTAGTAGGTGGTGGTGATGGTGATGGTTGTGGTGGTAGAGATGGTGATGGTTATGGTGGCTGTAGTGTTGGTAAGCTATTATGGTAGTGATGGTGGTGGTAGAGGTAACTTATAATTTGTTTAATATTTAAAAATAAATATTGTATTAAAAATAAAATAATATGTTTAATAATAAGGGTAATAAAGGTATAAATAATATAAAGAGTGTGTTTTTAATAAATAATTATTCTATTAAATATATTTTTATTAAATAAATTATTAAAAAACTTTATGAAAATGTTTTCTCTAATAATCTTTATTTTTTATTTAATGTCATTAAGAGACACATGTGATAAATGCGTGAATAAAAAAAAGTGATATATTTATAATAAGTTTTTTTCTAATGTAATATTTTTATTATGAAAAATCAGGTGGGGCCATGTGGAGGTCATGTTATCTATGACATGACTTGCCTCATCGCATGCAAATTAATCCGGTAATAAGTGTATCATCTAAAGCTTCAATCAATTCTTGTCCAAAAAAAAAAAAAATTCAATCAATATCAAACACCTTCACATATCTCACGCCTAATAAGTTATAGAATAGTTACACATCATCAAACAGTTATTACAATTGATACAATTAATTGTGAGACTTAAAGATGAAGATCCAGATTAAGTTCTGAGGAAGTACTCGTCGAAGGACACTGTTGTTGATTGTGACTGTTGAGTAACGGATCCGTACTCGTACTCGCTTGTTCTTGTTGAAGATCTAAACGCGATTTAAAAAATTGTAAATCAAAAGGATACCCACCTGATAACATTGGCATGCAATTATTTGAGCCGATCATCGTACCAGTTTCTGGTGACTTCACTGTTGTTGCCGTAGCAAAAGTTTGAGATTCTAAAATTGAACAACTTCTTGACAACCTTGGCGATGTTGTCGAGACTTTGCGTCGTGATATAATCTCATGACCCTTTGGACGGGGAGCCTCCAATGCTAGAATCACAGGACGCACAGTCTCTTCTTCTTCTGATCTTCTCATTTTCTCAACCTTTTTCGTAGTTTCATTTACCTTTCTCCTTTTCTTGACTTCTGACTCCTTGGACTGCTCAGGTAAACAATGAGCCAGTAATGCCTCTTGACCTCCGACTCCGGCTCTGGCTCTACTGTGGCTTAAAATGTCAAATCCATCTTTAGCACCTTTCAAATCACTTTGTGTGCTCTCCACGCTAATGATAGAATCTGTGAATCTCCAAGATGGAGCTTCGAAAGTAGTGCAGCCTTGAGAAGGTGGAGCCTGGATCACGGGAATCTGACAAGATGAAGAACTTCCGAGTAGTCCTTCCAATTTCTTCTTAGCAAAGTTCTGCACTGTTGGTCCTAGATCTTCGACAAACCTCATCAGACTATCTGTGTAGCTTAGAGTCTGCTGACTCACCTATAAATATAGATATCCAGAGGAGTTCAAAGTTACAAAACTAAATCAAATCTATTTTGTCATAAAAATAAGGTTAAATTGCACCAAAGATATTTACCAAAGATAATGATATAGGATCATAGCCGGACACAGGAGGTTTGTAATTTGTGAAAGAATCCCTTCGAGCCAGTTCCTGCAAATTGTCCACTTAGTTTTAGTTTTTCACGAAATTCAAAAAATGTAATTATTAAATTTTTAATATTATTAAAATGTCTTAGATTTCTTATTGGAAACCTACAAAGTTTATAAACAAATAACAAAAAAGTTGAAGAAAAATGATTTGATATTCTAAATATAAATAATTTAAAACTACATAAATCAAAAGAGGAAATAGATAAACCATATAGGGGTAGATTCGATGAAATATTGTAATTAATTTTTCACTTAATTTTTAAGATGATTTTATTTTGGTCTGGAGTAATATATATTATTAATAAAAAATTATTGTAAGAGTATATTTACATATATATATCCTGAAAAAAATGAACCTACATTACCCTGCTCACAATATTGAGAATTTGTCTCAGACCATATATGCTTTACGTACTCAGAGTCATTTCTTCGGATTCATCATTATTAAAACAACGTAAGTTACTTTTAAAAGGATCAAATGATGAACTACATTTCTTGATCGAACTCTTATGCTGATATGTGAATGAATAGAACATATTCATATTTAGAAAATTCACTTACCTTCGTTGATTGTGTTGTTAATGATCGGTTGGAAGTTTTTGCTGCAGGTGCCATCAAACTAGAGAAAAGGAGAAAAAAGAATACAGTAAACACAATTTAAAAAATTATAAATAATAATAAAATTAATTATATCCGATAATACCAAAAATATCCTAAAAAAAATTATTACATGGACAAAACTAAAAGAAAAGGGTCTATATAGTGTTAATGGCAACTGACAAAGAAAAATAGTAAACTAAATGATCATTTAAAGATTCACAGATTTCATAAACAAGTTTGGGAAAGGCTTATATATAGTTCAATGATATTTCCCCCTCAAAGAAGAAATGATATATATGAGCAAAAGTTTATCTTTTCTCCCAAAGCCTCCATTAACGTCCAATATCCATATGGTCTCAACCCAAGTTCTATTGTGTCATTTACATAAAGCTAGGTGTATGCATATATATAAAAGAAATGAACATTTTCCAAACTACGAACGTAGAGTATACAAAGTACCTGGCTAAACAATGCAGACATGATAGAAGATATGGCTCCAACAAGAGGTTTTATATATAAAAATTAGTCAAAAATATAAAAACACCCAATTCATATTATTTAGCTTATAAATTTAAGGAAAGGGGAATATCATGTTATTTGGAAAATTTGTGCTTTCAAAATCTAATGACACGCCAAGGTTCATAAATTTTAAAATTAGTGTTTCACTATATATATATATCGTGGCCAAGAAGTCACCGCGCCACATACTTATCTGATGAGAGGGTGCATTTTGCAATTTAAGCAAATTATAAGAAGAGGAAATTGCACAACCAAACCCTATGATAAAACCAGTGAGTAATTTTTCAAAAATTAGAAAATATATTCATGTGAAGGGATTAATTTGTAACATCAAGATAAAATACATAGTACATTTGCTATCTTTGGAAATGCGAGATAAGGGTATATTTTGCAATTTTGCATAACACATGTATCATTGGTGCAATTTACCTTATAAGAATTAACAAAAGCTAAAATTTACTAAAATGTTACTTAAATGATAAAAACACCAAATATGCTAGCATCTCCATGGATCATTCAACCACAAATGAAATCTAATTAGGGCAAATACTAACATTAAAATAAAATAGATAAAAAAATCAACTAGCATTCAAATAACTCTAAAGTATTTTAATCATATCAAATTTAAAAAATATACAAATGTATTAAGTTTGTTTGAGCACCTGAAATTTTGAAGCTTTGGAGTAGATTTTTTTCTCAAAACCAAGGACGACGGTGTTAATGTCACAGAAATCGACGCCGGCGTTACTTTTTCTCTCGCTTTCTAAGTTATTTGCAATTAAAACTTTGCCTAAAAATTCCATTTTAAAGATAAATAATGACGCAAATTAAAATGACCTAAATACCCTTTATTTCTTTAATAATTACGTATATCTATGTGACATACGCAAAACGATAAATAAAGATAAAATGACTTATACACCCTTTATTGTATTTGATAATTACGCTGATGTACGTGACATACGTGATAAATGAGAACGGTTCTTGAAATAAATTTTTTATTCGAGAAACAAAACCTTCATTAATAATCAAAACGATACATCAACCAATGCATGTAGAGAATTCGTCCTCAACAATTAACATAACTAATTGATAAGATTGAACAACAAGTCAAAGACGAAATAGAATACCTAAAAGTTTCTATTTCGCAACTCAATCAACTACTCTATACTATCTCCTAGTAATATAGGAGAGACGAATATACTTTCTCTTGTTATTTTGTTTAAAATTTTCAGTCATATTACAAAGTAGTCTATTATTAAAAGACTAGGACCAGGACTGGCAGCTACAAGGCAATCACTCTCAATATGAATTGTCTTGAATAAATATTTTCCAGACATCCTCACTGCCAAGATTATAACCCTAGCTTCAACTTTCAAAACACTCATAGTCTTGATCAAAAGAGCTTCTCCATCTTTAAATTTTCCCACATGGTTCTTGACTACACAGAAAATTGCAGACTCATTAATTAAGCAATTAAAAGTTGCATCAGGGTTGAATTTGAATTCTTCAAAAATAGGACTTTAAATTTCTGATAAGACATAGTTCACGTGATTATTTTCTCCACTGACTATATGTTCTAACAAGAGCATTATGATAATCCTACACGAGTTCATTAGTGATTGGTATAGTATGAATCTCATAGTTAATATATACATTTGCCACATATCTATTCATGATAAAGTTGTTTTCATAGGCTTGTAGAGCATATTTTTCTATATTGAAATGACTTAGATACCTTTTATTGTTTATTAAAATTACATCCATGGGTGTGGCACATACTTTAGCCATCATTGACTTTCTACAAATTTGTTAATGGACAAATGGTGGCCACAAAGTGTATACGACAGACTAAATAGAAAATTTAAGAAGAAGATAAATCCTAAACTGGGTGAAAACACATAAAGATGAGTCCATTTAGAAAATTCATACTATATTTAACTATGACATTAAATATTCTACCATAGTATAAATAAGAAAGTCCTTTTTAAGTAAAAAATATATAGAATTGTGACATAGAAATTATATTAGTTCAAAGGGTAAATTGTACATTTTACATTAAATGGTGCAAATTTACCTTTAATAGGTATGATTTTCTCTTTGCATAAAAGATATTTTTGCTAAAATTTCTTGCTAAAATCAAACTCATTCTTCCTGTCTTAATAAATCACCTACAATAGTTTGATTAAAGAAACTCTATTTTTAGGTCAGCTCTAGATCCAAGGAGGTTTAATTATGGTGTTTAGTACGACAAAAAAGTTACCCACAGACAGTAAATGATCAATGGTGTGGCCTAATTGCTCCTCGACATAAGCCAATCAGAAACAAATAAGCCCTCCTTTAACACAACAGGTAGAAGAAAAATAATTTTCAAAAATTAAATGCTTGTCGGTCATATTCGATTAGATAATAAAATCCACCCTCTGTGTCAGCCAATTATATGCTTGGTGTGTCGTAGTCGACCAACTAATAAAGCTTTACAAGATGAAGATTGCAAAAAATATTGATGTGTCCTTTCTGTGATAGAATAATTGTATCACGAGATATCTTTTAATGGTATTTAGGACATAGTTGAGGGATTTTCCCTATTATTTGATGGTTTATGCTTAGTTGTATAATTTTGGCTTTTGTGTTACTTTTAGAGATTTTGTGCATAATTTATGTGTTAACTGTGAAAATCTTAGGTACTTGGATGCTACGTTACCCCGAGACGATTATAAGAAGTCAAGAAAATAAAGAATACCCCAAAGTCATGGAGTTAGAGGATAATTCAACCACTTTTGGACAGCTAGAGCATTTACCGACTAAACCTGGAAATCGACTTATTAGAGTCACCATGCGCAATCTCTTAGGATTCCGGACAAGACCTTGCAAATCATGGAAGAAATTAAAGTTAGTATTGTGTTACAGTTGATGGTTTGTGATTTGGAGCTAAATGAAATATTTATGAAAGTTGAAGTTGCCATGGTTCGAACTAATCCACACACCCTTAGTAACATTTTTTGGTTGACTTGGATGATTAAAAGGAGGCCCACAACACTAAAAAAAATATAGAAAGTATATATATCATATTTTAAATATCATAACAGGGTACCACTTAATTATCAATTAATTTTACATGCCTCGAGTAAAGAAGAACACGGGGAGAAGAAGACTGGAAGCATTTTATGTCATTCCAACTATATCCGTCATAATTCGACATCAACTATTAGTGTAATCTTATTCCATTTTCTCTTCTGAACATGAATATTACATTCCTAGTTTCTATTTTGAATTATTTTGGTATGAACTAAATTCTCATAACTTGAGAGTCCCATAAGTGTATGAACCCTGGTATGACTTTATTGATTTTATTCAATTTGGATGATATAATTATTGAATTGTTAAATTCAATGCTTTGATTATGGCCTTGCCATATAAAATCAACACTTACTCTAGCCAAGTATATGATTGTCCTTAGCAATATGGATTGTCTCCCTAACGGGGGTTTGGGGTACAGACAACGGTAAATAAACGCTTGGTGTACGTTAGTGGTCCTGATGGCTTGACTAGTCGGATAGTTAATAGAGTTGGAGATTTTAGCACAAATCATTGCATAGAGATCTCTCATAATGGTCCTCTAGTAGTGTTGAGGTAGTTTCCTAAGCTACCTTGACGTAATTCAGGAAGAAAGTAGAATCCCATCTATTGCATGTTTTATCAATTCCCCCTTAAACAATAAAATCAATACTAGTGAGAATTACTTGTGAATTCTCGAGCTCTGTTCTCATATATTTAGTTATTTATATTCTAGTCTTTAGTTTAATTAATCCTTATCTTAATTTACTTTTATTGCACCTTTAGCCATTAATCATGAATACAAAACAAATGCCCATCTTTTATCTTTTTAGTTAAGCAATTCATTTGTAAGACACTTTCCCTAAACACATCTAAAGAATTAACAATCATAGTTCCTGTGGAGAAGATAACTATTAATACTTACTAGTCAACGATCCATATATTTGTAGTTAGTTAGATCTCTAAGGGTGTTGGTTTGTTAGGTTATTTTATCACACCTCGAGATGAAAAATATCTATAATACATATCACCACAGAACTACCTATCTTTATTTTCCCTCAAACCCCATTCTTCTCATAATTCATGTATTCTTCTCATAATCATTCCAAAATGTCATAATTTTTTTTGAAACTCTCAACCTTTTTGATATGTTAATATATTGGTCAAATTATTTGATGTTAAATAAGAGAAGTAGTTATTATTAATAGATTCTAAGGGAAATGGATATAATAAAGCAGGTGATACTGCATCCTATGCTGTAGATCTCGGTTTTGAGGCCTAGGCGGTCGACCCGGGCCTAGCGCCTAGGCGGGATTACACGGGGCCTAGGCGGAATTATACGGTTTTGAATCCCGCTGTGTATTTTGGTATATTTAGTAACATATATGTAGTAATTATAGCAATTTTAACTATTTAAGTTATAAAATTCATCTAAAAACACTATACTATATATAAAAATACTAAAAATTGTGTTATAATATCAATTAAAAATTCTCGAGAATACGAAAAATAACAAACGGGCATGTTTTGCCATTAATCGACGCCTAGGCGGCCATTTTATGCCATTAATCGGTGCCTAGTCGCGCTAGGCGCCTATTACACGGCGACTAAGGCGCTAGACAAAAAACGCCTAGAGTTTTAACTAGGCGTAAGCGCTTGAGGGGGGAGTTGACGCCTAGGCGGCGCCTAGGCGCGCATAGGCGGGGAGATCTACAGCATAGACTGCATCCTGCATCACATTTTGTAGTAATATGCTACTTTTCTCATATGCATTGTGTCCACCATAACTGACAAGATAATATACACAAAAGAATTAAACCAAATAAATTTTGTAAGCTCTACAATTAAGCATACAACTGAAATATATCCAATGAAAAATGTAATATTTATCGATAAATAATTTTGCAAGGTTTAAATATCGGGCTCTTTTTTATGTGGTTCACAAATAAGCGTACCTGGTGGTGATAAAAGTTGTGATAATTAATTTTAGCTCGATAAGCGGGTCATGAATTGTACTTGAAATTAATTGTACCTTGAATTCGGTAGGTCGTAAGGTATGTGCAATTCTATGCACATCAATAGTATTTCAACTAGCTAGAACGCATACAATTACATTATTCAGATCTTGAAAATGAAAAAATCTAAAATTTGCTACTTGATGATCCAAATAAGATATTATGTATTGTGATTGAATATGTTCAGATTTGGAGACCTACACCAAGGAATGGGCATGCATATGCTTGTAAAAGTTAATTTTTTATATTGTGAGTGGATCCAAACCCAATTTTTCCTTCTTTATAGCTCTCCAAAAACTATAAACAGTGCTATGTATAAACTAAGTTTAAGTTGTGTATAGGTAGGAGTTTAAGTATAGAGTAGTTCACATGGTCTTTTGTTGGATAGTACTGAGGTAAAAAAGGAACAATATTATGAGATATTGAGAGGTTCGAAGAGTTCCAACCCAAAATTTAAGTGAAAGATGACTTTGATTCAGTAAAGCTAGGGTTGTTTCAATTATATTCCACATTTTTCTCAAGATAACAAGTGTACTGCATACTTCTTATATACTATAGAAAGGATTGAAACACTTTATTAGTCTACTCCCTCCATTATCTCATCTAAAGACGTATAGGATAGAAGAAGAAAACTGATTCGAAATAAGTTCATAAAAATATTCAAAAGATGAAAAAACTTCAGATCCATAGAAACTTAGAGAAGTCATATTAGTTGTGAATTAGTTTCAATTGAAAAGAGTCAATAGTTGTAAATCAGTTAGTGTATATAGTGTCAGATACCTATATATGTAGTGTATTTTTCCTACATGAATTGTAACGACAAACACACCTATTGTACTTAACATTTCACAATGAATAATATGCACAAAATTCTAGACTTTTTATTTCTCATTTCTCTCTCAAAATTTTCTCTTGAAAGTAGAGTTCGTGCTAACTTCAAGTAAAGATATAATTTTGAATTACTTTTCTAAGTTGTGAGATTTTGTGCTTTGTAGTATTCATATTTGTTGAATTTAAACGCTTAATATTCTCCTGCAACATGATATAAAACAAACAAGCTTAATAATATTAGGATAAATTTTATTAGTGTATGAGAATTCATACAGATATAAGAGTGGATATAGCATTTAAGGCCATCATAACTGCTTTGATTGAATTATTTATAACTTCATCCAAAGTAACCATATGAAGTGAATCAGTGTCAACATATGCACATCAGAATATAATGTGACAACCATTACGGTTAACTTCAATTGAACACAAGATAAAACTAACGAGCATACAAATTTTATTTGGTTGTGATGTTCACTATTAGTGAACAGACTTTTTACATATCACAGACACTCCAGTTATTTCTGGTGCATTATTAAGAGCGGGGAAAGTGAACTGTGGTATTAAGATGATTGTGACCATGTATGTTTAATTCACATTATGTATAAGAAATATATATTCATGACTATTTCGTGGCCCCTCATAATACTTTTTATTAGGGTATGGCGTTTCTTGCAGAGTATATAGACTAAGAAGATCCTTTGTTTGTGTTCCAGGTGTGATATAAATGCTGCTATCAATGAAACTAGAATTATCCACAAGTAGGTTTGTAAACGAACCGAGCTGAGCCTAACTTTAACTTTCTTGAGTTTGGCTTGCTAATATTTAGTAAGTTTGAGCTTGGTTTGAGTTTGAAAAAAACCGATCCAAGCCGAACTTTAGCTTTTTTAAGCTTGGTTCGTTAACTAACGAGACAAACTCAAACAAACCCTTAGCAAACTTATTTTTTACAAGCTTGAGTTCGGCTCGAATTGGTTCGTTTAAGACTCGTTTAAATCTTGTTTATTTTTCTATGGTATATATATATATCGATTTTCAATAATTTAAAGTGAATTAAGTAAAACTAATATACAACACAATACATAATTTAACTTGAAAAATACAAAAAAAATATATACTTATTAGATATAGAATATTTTAGTTATGATAAATAACATATACAAAGGTTCCACGTAGTTTTAACTTTTTGTATATATATATATTGATAAATTTTAACTGAATATATTATACCAAACCTATTAACGAGCTCTTAAAGAACCCTTAACAAACTGTTCACGAGCTTAACAAATCGAACTTATACAAGTTTGAGTTTGTCTCGTTTAGTAAACGAACCTGAATTTAAACTTGAGCTTGGCTTGTTTAACTAACGAGACGAAATCAAACAAACCCTTAGCGAACTCAAACTCGAGCCTTTGGTGAGAGTATCGTTTCATTTCCAACCCTACCCGCAAGCGTACGGGTTGTTGTCAAGTAAAATAAAATTATAAGATCAAGACTATCGTCCTTAGGGACTACTAACGTTGTAAAAAGTATGTTTTGAATGTAATGAAATTTTAAGTTGCAAATAAAAAAATAATAATATAAAAGATTTTGTGTTTTGTTTTCGATAAATAAACTAGTTTTCAATAAAGTAAAGATTAAGCTAAAGTTCAATTAAGTAAATTACTTGAAAGAGTAGTAAAGTATCAAATGTAATGCTTAAGCCTTACGAGTAATCCTCCTCACTGGTTATTATCTTGTTATTTATATAGGGCGAATTGAATGATTCTCATAAGCCGAGATTCGTTCCTACCCGGGTGATCTTAGCTCTCAACCTTACACGCCTAAAGTTTTCCGGTGAATTAATTCCCTGACACTATTGACTACCTAGCGTAAGAAACAATTTGATTAAGTGCTCTAGGCGTTTATATATTATGTCTGAAATTCCGACCCTCCGTCCGGGTGTTAGTCAAAAAGTCTCAAACTACCTATATTTGATCAGTATATAAATAAGCAACAAGCACAAATATAATACACAATGGAATAAATAACTCAATTCGTTTCAATAAAATGCTATCCCAAATATTCAAAATATTGACAATAATCAAATAGGGTTCATACCCGTTGCAAGTTTCAAGCATATAATGTTTAGCTTATACTAAATAAATGAAAATAAAGTGGAAATAATGCTAGAATCATGTTTAAAAGATACAATTGACTTGAACTAACCTAAAATACGAAACTGATAGGTTGTGGAATGATGGAGAATGATGAAATTTGGGTAGAAACCCTTCTTCCTCCTTCTCTAGACGCTTGAGCTCTCCTCTGATGAAATAATTTGATAAAAAATAAAGCGTACTGAAATGTAAAACTCGAATAAGCTTATGTACTTGGTCCAAAAATGTTTTGGACCTAATGGGCCCACTTAAGTGGCTTAAAATTGGCTCAGCTTAATTTTACCATGATTTCCAAGTTCGAGTCATGTTGCCAAAACTGACATAACGTCTCAACTCTAAATTGACTTTCATCACCTCTCACACGACACTTACTCCAAAATATTTTTAAAACAAAAGAAATAAGGTCCATATCTATTACCAATTAATTATGGTGACTGAAACAATATGACGATACACTTTTCCAGTAAACGCTCTAACTTTCCAAAAGTGGCTTTAAGCTCTCTTTACGCCTTGACTTGGGTTCGGTATTCAGTTCTTGACTTATCCACATCTTATTTGATCCTTGTATCAACCTTGTACCTAAAAGGTACACACTTAACACTCAATTAAAGCACACAATCACTATGAAGAAAATAGTGTCCAAAAGAAATTAGAAAAGTAAGATATGGAAAATATTAGGGAAAAATGCCTCACTTAGGTCACATTATACCTCAAAAATATATATCGTGAGTAGATTAATCTATCACAAAAGAGAAGATATCAAGACACTCAATTCAAATTTTTGTCATCCCAATAAGATAAAGAAAAAGAAAACTGAGAGGGGGCCTAAGTCCAAATAACCAACTAGAAGAAAAGAAGAAGTAGACTAAAGAAGTTATTATAACAAGTCTTGTATAGTGATATTCAAGAAATAATATACAAATGCATGCAATTTAAACAATCAACATATAACAAAGGTGGATTAATTTCGCAATCCAAGAAGGAGCAGTTCTCACTTAGGTTTATATGGCCGCTATAGGGTGCTCATAGGTCTTCCCTAATGTCTAGTGGTCCACTTAGTTACTCCCTAATTGTTCAAACGTTACTCATCCAAATAAATAAGAATCCTAAGGTCTTAAGGTGTAGCGTAGGCTTAAGGTAGGGTGTGAGAAATATTTAGGATAATTTAGAATGGACTTTTGGTCCTCACCTCACTATCCATCAACTAATCGCCCTAGAGTTTGAGTTTTCGCTCATAATCGTGCTCACTCAACCCCTTAAATGTTATAACATTGCATCCCCAAATCCTAAAAAATATCACAAAATGTCCTAGGCCTTGGAGATTAAGCATTAGGAGTGGTTCATGCAATATATGAGCCTTTTATTTTGTTTTCAAATTTACACCATTTTCTATCCCTTTATCATAATCTTTTCAAAAATATAAATTAAATTCAAGAATACCTTAATTAAGTATATATGTGAGATAATTTAGAACTCAAAAAAAAGATAGAGACATAATTTAGTTCTTGTATTTTTTGCGGTTCAGATTTTTGGTTCGGTTTAGCAAAGAAAAACCGTACCAAACCGAACTTTTTTGTTTTTATAAAATCTTATATCGATCCGAACGGTGTTGTTAGTTTTTGATTTTTTCGGTTTTTTGGATCGCTTCTGTTAGAATTAGGATTGCGGAATAATATAAAATAATAAACAAGAAACGAAAGGAACACCGATATACGTGGAAAACCCAAATCGGGAAAAACCAAAGGAAGAGGATTGATTACAAAGGAGAGTATAACGGCGGCTGCCAATTGAACGGGTTAACTAATAACCTATACAATACAATATATTTATAGAGAAATAGAGATACTAGGGTTTATAACTAAATGGGCCAGACCTAACAAAGATGAATTTGGGTCACATCTCTAACATTCTCCACCTTGACACAAATTCGGCAAGCGAGGTCCAAAAATTGCAAATATCTCCACCTTGAAAAATATCTCCATCTTGGCGAGAATCCGCTAAGGAGTCAAGAAACAAATTTGGTAATCAAGGCCAAAAACTACAAATATCTCCACCTCGAAAAATTATCTCCATCTTGACAAAGAATCCGCTAAGGCTTTCAAGACACAAATTTAGCAATCGAGGCAAAAAAGAAAAAACCTGAAAATATCTCCACCTCGAACAAAATATCTCCATCTTGACAAAGAAGCCGCTAAGGCTGTCAAGATAAAAAACACCAATCTTCAAAAGGATCTCTCCTCCTCTTCCAAAAAGTCTCGAAGGGCTGAATGAACCTCGAAAAGCTAAATAAGTCTCGAATGACAGAATAAGAAAGATAGAATAAGAAAGGCTAAATAAGCCTCGAAGGGCAATCTTAACGAAGAATCTGCGAAGGACTCAAAAAATAAATCACCAGTCTTCAAATATCTTTCCTCTTCTTCCAAAAAGTCTCGAAGGGCTGACTTAGCCTCGAAAGGCTGAATAAATTGCGAAGGACTAAATAAATCTCGAAGAACTGAATAAGCCTCGAATGGCTGAATAAGTCATGAAGGACTGAATAAGTCTCGAAAGACTGAATAAGTCATGAAGGACTGAATAAGTCTCGAAATACTGAATAAGTCACTAAGGACTGAATAAATCTCGAAGGACTGAATAAGTCTCGAAAGGAGAAATATAAGCCCCGAAGGGAAATCTTGACGAAGAATCCGCTAAGGAGTCAAGAGATAAATCAGCAGTCTTCAAATATCTCTCCTCCCCTTCCAAAAAGCCTCGAAGGGCTGAATAAGCCTCGAAAGGCTGAATAAGTCTCAAAGCACATAATATAAATGGCATGTCAACTAGGTCCAAGGAACACTTTACCTAAATATCATAAATAAAAATCCCTGAAGGATACTTAAACAGTTTCGAAAATGGCAAAATAACAAAGCAATACAGAGCTAAGGATTAGAAGAACAAAGCAATACAAGAAAATGGCAAAATAACTCGAAACATGGATAAACAAACCTCAAAAACAGTTTCAGAACGTCGAAAAACCATAGGAATACCTCCGGTCAACAAATAAAATAGCTCCGATTAAAGTGGTATCAGAGCTAAGGATTAGAAGAACGAAAGAAAAAAATTAAGGTTGCTGCCAGAAGAGGAGAAGATCAGAGAAGGAGATCGGGTATTATTGAAGATTTGTCAAACTGTGACGATGTTTTAATCGAAAAAATATATTTGTATTTTTCGTCAATAAACGAATTTTCCAGGTATTAATTTACATAATCTCGCTGAAGAATTTTTAGTCAAGTTCGAAATTCAAAAACAAATCTAGGGTTTTTTGAATTTTTTGAAAAGTAGCTCAAGAATTCGATGTCTTTCTTCCAAAATTATTAGAGAAAACTTGTTCTCCTTATCGATACGAACAAAACGGCATATTATTATCAAGTTTCGTTAAAAATCGTAAGAGATAGCTTCGACTTAGGGTTTTAATTTTTCAAAATCGAATTAATTTTTTGTATTTCGGATTTCGTGGGTTTTTGAAGGATTTTATTGGTCAAACGTCTTCTCCTTGTTACAAGGATCAAAACGGCGCAAAAACTATCGAATTTGGTTAGGTAACGAAAAAGTTATATCCGGGTTTGGGTTTTGAAATTACGGGTCGGGTTTTTCTACAGAAGCAGGTGAAGAAGACGAAGGTGAGGAAGGTTCACGGTTCTTGTATTTATAGATAAATAGAGATACTAGGGTTTATAACTAAATGAAACAGACCTAACAAAGATGAATTTGGGTCACATCTTTAACAGGTTCAGTATTTCGATTTTGTTTTTGCTTAGCCCTAGATTACGGTATCAAATTAACTCAAAGTTATTAAACATGTCTGGTTCATTTGAAGATGAATCAATACAACATTTCCGACTATTTAAAACTCAATCATTACTTTACTTCTCCCTTCAAACTCTTATAACTCCCAAGCAACCAACTTCAAATTCCCGCATCAAATTACTCAAGTGTCAAATTAATCAAATATAATATATTGTGTGTATATATATTTGTAAACGCATCAGCAGAAATCTAGCTTTGAACTCTACAATAAACAACATAATTCACATAATTAGCCCAATAACATCAACAAGAAATACAGTCTTTAAAAGAAAGAAATTTCAGAGTTTACAAACAGCGTATTATTGGCTGCTCTTTCAGACAAGTAAGCACAAGGTTTGAGAAAATCACCATCAATTTAGACCATTGATCCAAGAATATCCAGTATTAAATCCTTAAACTTATCTCCCATGTGTTTGAACGATAATGTGGGAAAAATAAGAGAATGTGAAAACCGCGATTAATCAATACTAAGAAACAAATTTTACAGGATTATTTTCAGGTAATACTAGTTGATATATATATATATATAGTATGAAGTTGAGTCGAAAATAGAAAACGGGTTTTCTCTCTCTAAAAGGGCAAAAAGTTAGAGCAATTTTTTAGGGCTTTTTCCTTTCCTAGTCTAATTTACTATCTTTGTTGAACATCTGGGAGAATGGGTACTAGAGATTATAGATACATTTGCTAAAGGGGGATGGAGACGGGAAGTTGTTATATCTTATGTGCTGCTGTTGATTTGGAACTTATGGAAATCAAAAATGAAAAGTCGGCATCAAAATTATATTATAGACACCGATGACGTCATCAGATCAGCCAACAAGCATATGGATGAAAGGTTTGGTGGAGACTGGGCTGCAAGTCAAGCACTGCCAAATCGTTCAACGGAAACAGGAGAAAGCATAACAAACGATCTAAATTTCAATACGCAGACATCTTATACGTGTGACACGTCATTTGAGTTACCACACCTACCAACTGGAATTGGAGTGGTGCAAATAGTTAAAGAGACGGGCAACAGGAAGGATCACTCTGAAATCGCTATGTGTAATACGAGTATTCAAGGGGAGGCTCAAGCAGTGGTTGTTGCATTGAAACGAGCAATTAGAGATAGGAACGAGGGGATCACGATCTTCTCGGATAACCTCGACTTGGTTCGAGGTATTCAGCAGGTGTCGGCTGGTAATTGGAAGCTTCGATCGTGGATTTGGCAGATCAACAGACTGGCAGCGATGATAGCCCCAGTCTTTTTCAAGCACATCCCAAGGAAGTTCAACGGTCGTGCAGACAAGTTAGCTAAACAAGCCAGGCACAGGGCACAACAAGAAGGAGGAAACAATTTCGATTTACTTATTTCTCGATTTTCTCGATTAGGAATCGGATAATAGGTTTAGGTGTGATTAGTTGTTGAAATGTATTACGCACCCAAAAAAAAAATATCAAATCAACATCTTTCTTTACCAATTAATTCAAATACCACGCTCACTACGTTCTCTATTTTCTTTGATTTTTTGGTTTATGGGGGTTTTTTACTATGAATGATGCTCTACTCTTTGGAAAGATTGGGATGAAGGGAAGCGAAACCCGACTCCCACGACACTAGAGTTCTGGTTTTCCCATCGGTCACTCTACAACTATCTCATGGAAATGGGGAGGGCGGATTCTTTTTTGGGTCCTAACCCTCTTATACTTTTTAATTCTTCCAACAGAAAAGAAACATTTCGTTTCAACATTCAGTAGGAACATAGTTTTCAAATTGGTCACCAAGATACTGATGTCTCCCTATTTGTTCTAAATATTAGTCCTCTGGAGACATCATTTTAGGTGAATAATTGACTTATTAGCTAGACTTTTATGCATAATTTGTCATATTACACTTTTCCCCCTTGGAATTTAACTATTTGCATTTTCTGAGCTTTTGTGCGTAAATTTGACTATTTTTAGTGCAAAGTTAAATAGGTTCTTGAATTTCATGAAAGACCAATCCAAGGAGTAGAAGTGAGAATAAAGTCTTAGTGTATGTTAGAGTGTTAGGAAATGATTTTTACTCGAGTTTCTATTTTTAGAGTGCACTTTCCTATTTCTATTTCTTGATTTATTGATTTATTGATTTATTCTTTTTAAGCATATGCGGTTTAATTATTTATTTAATGTGAAACTTTGAAAGATAAATGGTAATTACTTAGAGACCAAGTCGAGTTTGAAAAGGAAAAGAAAAGAGATTTACATGGAAATAAGAAGATTTAGGAAGGATATATGCAAAGAAGGAAAAGATAACGCTGCATTATGAATCTGAAATTCCAGCCACGTTTTAAAGATAATTTCATAACTAAAGACTGGATAGGAATATGGACGAGTGGTCTTCACCAATACAAAGCTCTTTCCAAGACAAGAAGTTTCATATATTGGAACTCCTCAAACGGATAAGTATTGAAAAAGATATGACCAAATCAAATCAGCAGCAGAATCTTACCTTTCCTAGATTTTAGGGTTACGAATTAAAGAGTTTTTGACTTGTCTTCCACTCCAAGTAAATTCGACCTAGGGTTCCCTACACCTATAAATACACCCCTAAGCCTCCTCTTTTAGAGACACTTCATATAATTATCAAAGAGGCTTAAGGTTTCAAGTCAGAGCAAGTAGGAAGGAAGAAAGCTAGGAGCTGGAGACTGTCTATATCTCCGATTCAAAGCCAAACCCAACCTCTTAATTAGGTTTATTTATTTTCTTTCTGTATAACATTATGTCTTTTAATTTCATAGTTTTAGTTTTATTTTCCGTTATGAGCTAAACTTCTTAAGTGCTTGAGAATCGCTATATGGGTTGAACCTTAATGTATTTAATTGATGCTTTCTGATTTGGGATTTTTATAATTTAATTCAAATTGAGTAATTTAGTATTGTTTGTTATCGTAAGTTAATTTCACTATATTTAATCTGATCAATTAGACATAGGTTTGAGTAATTAGGCTATTCACTTTGGTGGGGAAGTGATCATCTTGACGGGGGGTTTAATTACTGACATAGATAATAAACGTAAGATAGAAAATATTGATCCTGACGGACTTAGTTAATCTTATAGTCAATTGGGTAGAGAACCTGACATTCGAAGGTGGATTATGATCGCCCTGACGGGGTTTGTAACACCTGAGAATAGCTCCTAAGTCCACCCTGACGGGGGTTAGGGGAATCTAGAATCCCGACTATTACTAGTTACTAATTTGTCCCTTAGAAGAAACATTGATTAAGTTTATTTTGGTGAAACCTAGCGTGACTCAAGTACTACTCTCTCATCTTTTAGTCTCTTCATATTTATTTTCTTGCATTAGTTTTAATTCTAGTTTAATATTTACTTTAATTGCACTTTAGTCCTTTAATCAAAAACAAAATAAAAATCTATTTCTTTTATCTCTAATTTTCATTCAAGCAACTATTTCCATTTATTGCATAACACTTTAAATCATACCTAATCCGTCCCTGAGATCGATCCCGTTTACCGGATATTACTAGGACGACCCGTACACTTGCGGTACGTGTCTTGCCTTTTTAGGTGTGTTTATTTAGAACACACTAGGGACACCAGATACATGGAGTATATGGGGTGTACTGGATGAATCTAAGCGCAACAAAGGTGTTATGTTCTATCAACAGCAAGAGGTCTATAGCACTAGTAAAAAGAAGATGGAGACTTCGCTATTTTACACTCTTAATTTCATTACTACTCACATCGAAACAACAAACCTTTTTAACTAGCCCTCCATGGGAAGGTCCATACCAGCCAACTATGGAAGACTTCTCATAATTTCGTAACTCAGAATCCACCTTCTTTGGCGCATTTTCCTACTGGGTAATCTCGTACTACTTTTTTTATTCCTCTTTACCACTTGGACAATTTAGAACTTTCACATGTGCTATCTGGGATAAAATACAATGGCTGCAAAAGATGTGGAAAAAATAAATGGGCTATTATACGGAATCCAGAATTTTTGCGAAATACAGTCTATTGGTTTTATCTATTGAGTTTATCGGGATAAATGTAAAAGTCCCACTAAAAACACTCTCGTGATGACTTTGACACGCTCGAGAGTCAGCTTAATGGCGGCTTTACATCTCCCAAGTCCTTGGCGAGTTGGCGCGCATGCACTTTATTAGCAGGAATGACAAATAAAATTCACCACACTACACGTGGACAACATCATCCTCAACTTTGGACATTTGGATTTCCACTTTCTATTTCTTCACCGAGTGACTTCACTCCCACTTTCTTTCCTAAGCATACTCTTAAACTCTTTTTTTATCCTTTTCCTCTGCTAGGTTCTTCTATTTAAATACTACTTTACATTACCTTCATAAGTCTAAGATTACCAACATATTTCAAAAGACGATGGCCACCCACTCACACCGTGCCCTCCCTCTTATTGATCTTGACGAAGACGAAGATGTCGAGCTTAGAGTGCTTAGCCTTGATATTAGGGTCAAATGTGTTGACCATCACAATGAAGATGGAGTTATATTTTTATCAACGTCATCGTGGATAATAAGGTTAACAAACAAGGGTTTGCAAAGTTAATCAGGGGCGGGTGGATGATTAGGGGTAACTTCAAGCGTACTAAATCACGTCAAAATTTGTTTAAACTAGAAATAGTAGACAACAACGAATTTCAACGACTATGGAACCTCAGACATAGTTTAAGGACTCCACGCTGGTTTGAATCAATGGAGGACTTTGGAAAAGTTTCGCAATATCCACATTAACCACTCATTGGTTTGGATCCAAGTAACAGGAATGGATTTTATTCAGAATACCATGAAGACCATTCAAACAATATCGAAAGATTTTTTCGATGTTGAGGAGATTGATTTCCCTAAGATGGACATGGTTGTGGTTCGCACATTGAGGTTTGGAGTTCGATTTAGTGTTCTTGATCCACTTATATCTTCGCCAGGCGGATGGGGTTGTCAGGGTTCTTTTTCCAGTCGGAAAATGTGGGACTATTCTGCTTTGTGTATGGGAAGCTGGGCCATAAGAAAGATACATATGATGATCCTTTGGATAATAAGAATATGAGTTTGGTGAAACAACGTTTCT
This sequence comes from Nemophila menziesii, assembly GCA_029959085.1. NCBI lineage: Eukaryota > Viridiplantae > Streptophyta > Magnoliopsida > Boraginales > Hydrophyllaceae > Nemophila > Nemophila menziesii. The sequence continues at coordinate 48,523,898 of JARWIR010000001.1, read as the reverse complement.
ATACTTGGGTTTTGGAAAACATTGTGCGTAATCCTACCTTCGTTCCCATTTATGGGAACGAAGGAAGGAGCATGGTGAATTTGGTGGACATGTGGAGTTCTTTACATGGGACAGGAGAGATGACAGCCCATCTCCACCCCTATGGTGGGGGAGGGAGGATGAGATGCGTACAAATAGGCAAAACGAAAGAGATGGTAATCAAGTTAATCCTAATCCAGACAATGACAGTGAGACGGGTCAAAACGAGAGATAGGGAGCCAGTGACGGAAAAAACCTTAGGATATCATCCAGCATGTGTTGGATAAGGGAATCTTTCTAAATAAGTTGCTAAAACTATTGTGGTCAGTACTGATAAAGAAGGTGACCACGCAGGATGAGCAAGGACAAAGAGAACAACACTCCAAATTCAATTGCTAATCGTACGAGAGGTAAGCGAGTAACTACAATGAATAAGGACATTGGTACTTCTTCAAGTTCAGGTTAAACTGGAAGATATGCTGGTATTGTAAGGAAAGACATGTTGAAAAGACACGCTAATTATATGGATTAAAATGACACTGCCAGGATAAATTCAAAAGAGGCACCACAGGGTTTTTAGTGCAAAAGGAAAGAGAGGAGGCACGGTTGAGGAGGAAGAAGATTCAATGAACTCTCCAACTGACGAGGAGAAGACAAAAAATCAAACACTGCTATCAGCGATAGTGAATTTATAGATTTTTATGATGTTGGTACGTTTGTTTTTGCTGGTCAGATGAAGACCCAGAAGAAGAGGAGGAAAACACAAATGAGTTAATATTGAGGATGCTTAGGAGGCTGAGGAGGGAGAGTCAGACTCTGATTGACACATTAACTTTAAGAGTGACTATCGGAGAATCAGGGGCAAAATTGTTGGTAGGGAAGCTGGTAAAGGATTGGGAGGATGCCAGGAGTAATGTAGGCATCACAAATCTGCATGAACTTCTGAATCGATCTTACCGGATCTTGAATTGCTGTACCATTGTAGAGTCCGAAACTTTGAAATTGACTAAGCATACCCGGATTGGGTCTAAATTTAATATTCGGGATCTCTGGAGGACGGTAACCGATTGGTAGAACATGGAATGGTACATGAAGACCAGGGAGGTCTTGCTGTATTTGATTATGTTGATTAACGTTATTCTGCCCATTACCTCCTCCTAACGGATGTTGTTGTCCTTGTATACCAGGAGGATCCTGTTGTTGGATCCCAGGTGGATGTTGCTGTAGTCCACCAGGTGGTGGTGGTGGTGGTGGACCTCTCGGATTTACTCCAAGTTGGTCACCAAGTGGTGGATCTTGATGGGCTGCCATTACTCTTCTCAAGGATCTTTCCTCACGAATGCGTTTGTTGTAATCTCTGAAGCTCCTCTCAGGCTCCGGTACAGGAGGCCAAGAATTAAACACTGTGAAACCTGAAAAAGACTAAAGCAAACCACAAGCGTAAATCCGGAAAAATAAAAACTAAATACTGAAAAATAAAAACTAATTAAAAACTACTACTCGAAATAGATAACCCACACGCTAACGAGACACAAGTCCCCGGCAGCGGCGCCAAAAACTTGGTGTCGCCTAGGGTGTGATAAAATTAATACAAATAAAGGTCAAGAAAACTACGCACTCTCACCCTAGACAGGCACAGTACTGCAAGTATTACAGGACGTATGCAAGTTTTAGTTGATAAGTTGAGTTCGTTCTCAGGGACTTAAGTGTGTTATACGAGTAGGTAACAATAACGAGTAAGCAATAATTAATTAAAGACAGAAAATAAAAGAGATTGAATTTCGAAAATAAGAATTAAAACTAAGAAAATTAAAGACAATAAAGTAAATAACTAAGAATATGAGATGAGAAGTATAGCTTAGGTTTTGCTAGTATGCACTAATCCTTCTAATTCTTTTAGATCTAGTTTGTAAGGGAGAATATTAGCTCTTGTATACTTAGTCAGGATTCTAAATTCCCATACCTTAGACCTTGAGAGCGACTAAGGGGGCTACGGCACAACCAAGACGAGGTCTCAAATAGGGTTATCAAGCGCTACCAAGGCCCTAAACAGACACTACAATCAATTGGTGATATGGTGATTAAAACAAACCCTAATGACTATCTAGTTAGAATCATGTTTTGTCAGAACTAATATCGACACTAGACATTATGTGGTGGTTCAATAGTTTAACACCTAGTTAAGGAGACCATCTAACTACTATTAAAACAATCCTAAAGTGATCAGTTCTAGGAAAGACAATAAATCAAAACACATAAACAAATATAAAGATAAGTAGCTAATATCAAATTAAAACATGTAATTCCCAAAGAAACTTAGATAGAAGAATTAGAATTCATAGATTATACATGATGCAAAACCCAAGCTATGGGAAGTTTAGTTCATACCTGAAGGAAATAAACTAAAAGAAATTACAAAAGACATCATCTTGCTTTTTACAATAACTTGGAAGAATAAAACCTTAAGAACTAATTACTATGAGGCAAGGATGATTTACAAGTGATATAAGGGTGTATTTATAGGTGTTTAGAAGACCTAATTAGTTTTCTTGAGGAAGAAATAAAGTATTGGACTCCTAGCCCAACTCAAATTCGTATGGAAATAAAGATAAATACTGCTGGACCGTTTTGAGCATATCTTCTTTGTTATTGGTCGGTTTGTGCTCCATAAGATATCAAAAGAATCCTCACAGAATTATATACGTCCCTATGAAAGGAAATTACCAAAATCGGCTTCCTTGTAGGAGTAAATACCACTTCTTTAGGCGTGTGCTGTAGAATCTCAGATTTAGGCAGTTTTCCTTTTCCATATTTTTAGCTTTTGTTTCCTGATCTCTAGTTACCATGCAAATCTCTTTCCATAAGTTGTAGTCTTTGACTTGGACTCTAATTAATCTCCATAATTATCTTTAAAGCTACACACTAAATAAACAATTAAACCCAATATGCTCTAAAAATATTATTTTACTAAATCAAGACTCAAAATAGGAAAGTGCACTATTTCTAAAGACAATCAATTAGAAAGACTTCTAAATCACTAAAAATGATGTCTCGTCTTAACATAAATCTATCACAAATGAGGAGACATTACACTCCCTGATCATCTTATATATACAAGGACATATAAAACATAACATTAAACACTTTAAGTTTGAAACAAACTGAGTTGAAAACGACCAATGTGAACATGTGATTCACCAAGCTTAAGGAGAACTAGTCATTGATTGATCTATTTAAGTTGTTGTTGTTGATAAGAAAAATAATACAACCGAAGATCTCTCTAAATGGAGAAAGATCACTTTTCCTAACAACAAAAAAAAGGATTAAGGAATTAGAAAATGACCTTACACGTATTTGCAATGGACCAATCACTAACAGGTCAAAGGATGAAGAAAAAATGGTCAGAGAACATCTTCAGATTTATTGGGAACGCGAAGAAATTTACTGGTCAGACCGATCAGACAACAATGGATTTGTTATAGTGACAAGAACACGAAATACTTTTTCGCAGTTACGGCCAAACATCGGAACTTAATAAAACTCTCTACATTAAAGACTCTACTGGAAATTGGATTGATACGGACATCGCTATTAAAACACTAGTCTCTTACTTTTACCGAGATCTTTTTGCATGCCAACATGAAAAGATCATGGACAAAGCAGTTTCACATCAAACCTCTGGTTACACAAGAAATGAATGATATGCTCACCAAAATCCCAGATAAGGCAGAAGTCCGAAAAGCGGTGTTTGATATGGGTAGTGGCAAAGCACCCGAACCAGACGGACTCAACAGTAAATTTTATCAAAAATATTGGGCTATTATTGGAAACAACATTTTCAACATGATTATAAATTTCTTCACAAGTAATACTTCCCTTGTTACCCTCATCGAAACTCTTATTTTCTTAATACCCAAAGGAGAATCGTAGGACGGGATGGGAGACTACCGACCTAAATCTTGTGTTAACTTTGTTTATAAAATTATTTCAAAAAATTTGGCTAATAGACTGTTGGAATTGATGAATCATCTAATGTCTCCTTCTTAACGGCCTTCATTAAAGGAAGGGCCATTCAAGACAACATTATCATTGTACATAATATCTCTTTTTAGATGAAACAGAAACTCAAATGGCGCCAACATTTAGCAGCAATAAAACTGGACATGGCTAAAGCATTTGACCAGGTTAGATGGGACTTTCTCTTGCTTATCCTCCGCAGATTGAGTTTCAATAAAAATGGATCTGCTATGTATTTCCTCAGTCTCATTTCAACTTATGATTAATGGTGAACGACAACCTCTCTTCCTTCCAGGCAGGGGTTTACGTCAAGGTGGCCCATTATCACCTATGTTATTTACTTTAATAACAGAATCACTAACAAAGTTAATTGAGCACAAAGTTCAAGCCAAAGCTATTACCGGAATACATATTACAAAAAATTGTCCTATGATTTCTCATCTACTTTTTACGGATGATTCCCTTTTCTTCACCACTTTGGAAGGCCAAGAAATTAACAATTTCAAAGAATGAATCGATATTTACTACAATGCCTCAGAACAACGAGAAATCCTCCATCTTTTTTAGTAAAGGCACTCCAGAAGAGTTACGTAATGAGACGGTACAGTTCATGCACATAAAGGAAACTAATGAACTAGGAAAATACCTTGGTATCCCACTCTACCATAAAAGAACAAAAATTGAAACATTAACATGGATTGCAGATAAGGTCTTTCCTAGAGACCAAGAGTGGGTAGCAAGACTTCTTTCAGACGGCGGAAAATAGATTCTCATAAAAGCAATTCTACAGGCTATACCTGGTGTCGCCTAGGGTGTGATAAAAATAAGATCAATTTAAGTATGGAAAACTATGCACTCTCACCCTAGACAGGCATAGTACTGCAAGTATTACAGGACGTATGCAAGTTTTAATGATAAGTAGAGTTCGTTCTCAGGGACTTAAGTGTGTTAAACGCGTAGGAACAGATAACGAGTAAAAGTAAATAACTAGAAAACAGTAAATAAATATTTGGTTTTTCGATTTTATGAATTAAAACTAAATTAAAACTAAGAAAATAAAGACAATAAAATAAAAGATTAAGAATATGAGATGAGAAGTATAGCTTAGGTTTTGCTAGTATGCACTAATCCTTCTAATTCTATCTATAAATCTAGTTCATAAGGGAGAATATTAGCTCTTGGTAATACTTAGTCAGGATTCTAAATTCCACTACCTTAGACCTTGAGAGCGACTAAGGGGGCTACGTCACAACCAAGAAGTGATTTAAAATAGGGTTATCAAACGCCACTAAGGCCCTAAGCAAATACTGCAAGTCTTGGTGATACTGTGGTTAAAACAAACCTTAATGACTATCTAGTTAGAAGTATGTTTTGTCAGAACTGCTATCGACACTAGACATTATGTGGTGGTTCAATAGTTAAACACCCTTACAAGGTGACCATCTAACTACTCTTAAAACAATCCTAAAGTGATCAATTCTAGGAAAGACATTAAATCAAAACACATAAGCAAATATAAAGTAAGAAGCTAATATCAGATTAAAACATATAATTCCCAAAGAAACTTAGATAGAAGAATTAGAATTCATAGATTATACACATGCAAAACCCAAGCTATGGGAAGTTTAGTTCATACCTGAAGGAAATAAACTAAAAGAAATAATAAAAGACATCATCTTGCTCTCTACAATAAACTGGAAGAATAAAACCTTAAGAACTAATTACTATGAGGCAAGGATGATTTACAAGTGATATAAGGGTGTATTTATAGGTGTTTAGAAGACCTAATTCGTTTTCTTGAGGAAGAGTTAAGGTAATGGACTTCTAGCCCAACTCAAATTCGTATGGAAATAAAGATAAACACTGCTGCGTTGTTTTGGTCATAACTTCTTTATTATTGGTCCGATTTTGCTCCACAAGATACCAAAAGAATCGCAACAGAATTTTCTACGCCCTTTAGGAGTAATCTACCAAATTCGGCCTCTTTATTAGGTAAAAACGCCTATCTTTGCAGAATCCCAGATTTAGGCAGCTTTTCCTTTTCCATCTTTTTAGCAATTCTTTCCTTATCTCCAATTACCATGCATATCTCTTTCCATAAGTTGTTGTCTTTGACTTGGACTCTAATTAAACTCCATAATTATCTTTAAAGCTACACACTAAATAAACAATTAAACCCAATATGCTCTAAAAACATTAATTCTACAAATCAAGACACAAAATAGGAAAGTGCACTAAAACTCAAGAAAATCGACATTATTGACTTCTAAAACACTAAAAATGATGTCTCATCTTAACATAAATCTATCACAAATGAGGAGACATCAATACCTAATTATGAAATGTCTATTATCTCTTTCCCTATTACCTTTTGCAGGAAAATATCATCTATTATTGCGACCTTTTGGTGGAACTCGAAAGATAAGAAAAAGATTCATTGGCTTGCTTAGGTCAAAATGACCTTCTCCAAAGTTGTTGAGGGCATGGAATTTCGGGACCTAAAAAGAGTGAACACGGCACTTCTGGCCTCACAAGTGTGAAGACTGCTTAAAAATCCAAACTCACTGGTTGCACAAGTTCTTATAGGAATCTACATCCCGAAACATGATTTCCTTGATGTTAAACTCCGCCAGAGTAGGTCCTGGTCATGGGCAAGACTTTTAGAAGGCAGATATCTACTAATTTGTGAAGGAATTGTTCAAATAGGTAATGGAGAAAGCACAAACATATGGAAACACCAATGGATCACCTGGGTATTATAAAGGATAAACCCCCAGACTGTACCCTAGAAACTGTTGACCAATATTTGAAAACTGAGATGGATGAATGGAACTTAGAGCTTCTTGACGCTTACATTCCCGAATCATTATGAAATGAGATAGAAATAATACCGATCTTATCAAGAAATAATCAAGATATATTCACATGTACACACACTAGAATAGTAGAATACACTATCATTTCAGGATACCAAATCTTATCAACCCAAGATATGAACAATCTAGCACACTCCTCTTCACAAGGACAACTTAACAATCCTTCACTTTGGAACATTATCTGGAAATCAAACGTTCCCAACAGTACATACATTTGGTTGGAAAGCTTGTAGAAACATCCTTCCTACCCGTAAAAACTTAAAACAGCGACGATGCGCCCAAGACAGCTAGTGCTACTGGTGAGATGAACAAGACGAATGTATTACTCACCTTCTCCTTTCTTGTACTCTCTGTAAACAGGAATGGGCTGGATCGGTACTGGAGATCAGAATTGATGACCCAATGGATCTTTGGGAATGGATAAGAAAAGTATACAAAGGAGCGCACAACTCAGGATGGGAAACAAAGATAACTACAACCTATGTACTTCTCATGCTATGGAACATATTGAAATAAAAAATGAAAACAATTCACAAAAACACTTTCTTTGACATAAATCATATTATTCACATGGTTAATGCATGAATAAAGGATATTTTTGTCAATAATTGGATGGAACAACCTACTAGTCAAAATATTAGACCGTCACAAACACAAAACCTCATCTGGACTCCTAACGAACTTAGAATACCAAAAAAACATAATCAAATGCGACGCGTTATTCATTTCCAGATCAGATCCCATTGGTATTGGGATTGTTCATCTGGACAGTGGCACATGAAGGAAAAAGACCATATCAAAAAAATTTCTATTCGACTCAGCAGACGAAGGAGAAGCCTCAGTTGTACTGGAGGTGTCTATATTGACTCAGGAACATTACTACGAAAAAACAATCATTTCCTCTGACAACCTTGATATAATTCAAGGTATCAAGTCGTCGTCAGCTGCGTGGTGGCGTGTCAAATCGTTCGCGAGGCGGATTGCATAGGTCACTAGAGCGCATGGAAATACACTTTAAGCATATTCCGCAATGCTTCAATAGTTTGGCTGACAGGATCGCACGTAAATCTAGGTGGACGACAGCTTTTCAAGGAGGTTGCCTTCCCTAGAAGCCCAATTATCCAGACTTGGAATGGGCAAGCTAGTTTAGTTTATTTGTTCCTTTTTTTACATCGCCCAAAAAAGGTCATGTAATAGTTCCACCATCACTATTACACCATCAACAATAATAGAATTAAAGAATCCAGATTTTAATTTATCTACCTTAAACCATCAGTGGCATATCTTTCTATTTGCGTTGATTCTGAATTTTTTAGATAAAATGGAGGCAATAGTTAAGTTTAATCGTGTAACCTCATTCTGGGTTCTTCAATGGACTATTCTTGATGGCACAACAGACATGGTGATGGCATATGAAGTCCATGAAAAACACAAGTGATGGTTCTTCATGGTTTATTGTTATTTGATGACTTAACTTTGATTGTTCTTCTTCGATGGTTAATTTGATTAACTTTGATTGCTCTTCATGGTCCAGATTAAATTGATTCTCGGGTCTATGGACTTCTTCTAGGGCAAAAATCTATGCTTGGGAGGATGAATTCATGGCCCATCTTATACTATTCCTTGACCAAAAAGTGAATTTTTGTATGGAATAACAACTGTTAGATCCATTCCAGTCATTGTTTGTATGCTTAGTCTGTGTTGTTCAAACTGAAGTGTTATGCTTGGTTTTTTATTTGGGTTACAATGATCCTCTTGTTAATTAGGTAGATGGACTGCTAACGATCAATAGATTTTTTTTTTTAATGTGAAGAAGATGTGGTTGGGTAGATAGGGAGTGTGCATGAAGAAGATGAGTTAGGTTTAAAAAAAGTAAAAAAAAAATTAAAACATCTAACTTATCCATGTAAGATCGATAGTCCGTCTAGTGGTTGAACTACTACGCAGAGATTGGAGTCAAAATTATTCATGGTCCAAATGACTTCGAGTCTAAAGTGGCTCTCATATGTATTCAAAAATAAAAAATTAACCATATGACGTTGACGTGATAAGTATGTAGCGTTGATTAACAAAAAATGGAAAAAATAACCAACGATTTCACAAAACTCAAAGATAAAAATCATAATTAATGTTTACCTTTTGTATAATTTAAATACTACTTTTGAAACAAAAAAAAATGTACGGTTGAAAATTTTGGTGGTTCTTGTTATTTATTTCTTTTTTGGTATGTGGATGATCCGGGCCAAATTATGCACACCACGACAAATTCTGAGGGAATATACGCGCCTCTCCGTGTATATTTCCAGGTAAATCAGAACTAGGTTATTCATGTTCAGGGAAGGATTCGAGCCTTATATCTCTTACTTTACAACCATTAGTGGTTTTTGTTGTTTTTATACAGAAGTCGGATTTGAACTATATTTAGGAATGTTTATTTTATTGGATGGTTCTTTTTTTCATTTTTTAATCCAATGGTATTTTTTATTTTATTTTTATATATAGGTGTCCGTGTCATCTTTCGCACACTACGACTATTCCTATAAAAAATATATATACTTTCTCATGCATATTTCCACTTAATCAAAACTATACTACGCATGTTGAGGGGTATTTTTTTTCGACTTACCAATTCGTAGTTATATTATTAATAAAATATTTGAGACTTTTACCAAGATATATTTGGACTTATTACTTGTTTTTAGTAACGGCTCTACGTTTGGCCTAATTCATTGCCCCCCATGTTTAGAGGTGGTATGGTCCGCGGGTGTTGGAATTAGTCACAAGACTCATAAGTCACAACCACTTGCCAGCCATTAATATCAATTTTCTTTTCACACTGAATTATTTTCATTATACATTCCAGTGCACATCATTTCCATTTCCATTTCCACACAGCATTTCCATTTTCCCACTTCTTAAAGATATATAGCTAATAATAAAAAAAATGTCTATTAAAAAATTATTAAGAATAAGACTTTTTATAACAAAAATGCCTCAACTCAAAATACCCCTACAAATACTAATTAAAAAAAACAGAAAAAAAAATTAATAAACACACGGTGAGATTTTTTTAAAATCGTCATAACTAATTCCAAAATAATCAAAAAATAAAAAATTTATATATTTGGATAAATCAAATTAATATTTACGTCTATAATATTTTTTGGAATTTTCGGAAATTTCTAAAAAAAATTCTTCGCAGACACGGAATTTCATATTTTAGACAGTGAATTTCATGTTTTAAATATGAAAATTCGTGTCTGCGAAAAAAATCACTATTTCAAATAGTGAATTTCATGTTTTAAACATGAAAATCATGTGTCTGCGAAAAAAAATCAAAACAAATCATAGACGTAAATACTAATTTGTTTTATCCAAAAATACAATTTTTTTTTTGAATTTTTAAGAATTAGTTATGACGATTTTTAAAAAAAAAAACAGACGCGCGTGTGTGATGGTATTAGTAGTAGGTGGTGATGGTGGTGGTGGTGGTGGTGGTTGTGGTGGCTATAGTGGTGGTTAAATATATGGTAGTGGTGGTGATGGTGGAAGTACCCTATTATTTGTTTAATATTTAAAAATAAATATTGTATTAAAAATAATTGTTCTATTGGACATTTATTTATTAAATAAATTATTGAAAGCTTAATTTAATAATTAGATACTTTTATTAGACATTTTTTAACAAATACCCCATATATATAAGGAATTTAAAAAGAACAAAATAAGGTTGACTAACCAACCTGAAAACGAACCAATAGAAGATAAAGAAAATAACACAAGACAAATAAGCTAGTAAAATAATACAAACTAAGGTCGAACAAGAGAGCGCTCTATCATCTTGATTACTAGTAAAATAATACAATTTATGATCATCCAAAAAGAACCAAGGATCGATCAAACAAACAAACACCAAGCAATCGATAAATCCATGAAGATGCCGCAAAGGAGGTGAGCAATCATTCAGGCAAGTAACCTTACTCTGGAGATTGCACCACCAACAAGGGTGGTAAATGCACCGCGCTAACAGGTGAAAGAGGTGGAGATGGAAAGGGAGAAACAAACCGACATCGAAACACGAGAATGGCCAACTGTATCCAGTTAGGACAATATCGAATTCTACTCTACCTAAACGACCACAAAAAAGAGGCAACGATCGATGAACAACAAACACCCACTGTCTTTCCAACTGAGAACCAATCAGGCAAGAAGGCACTGATACTAACAAAACCAAAAGAGCACGGCCTTAACTCATCAAGGAAAGTCAGACTGTCGTAACCTAGGTTGTTCAACCCATAAAAAACCAAACACAGATATCCTTGAGTGAATGGCAAACACCCAAGACTTCCCTTGACAGACTCAAACGAATTGAAACACCGGGTCAAGAGTGAATAGCCACCAACACCTAGTCGAATTAACCTACAAATATTAAAAAAGTGTCGTACCAAAGCAATAAAAACACAAAAAACCACACACAAAACACCATATCCAACTTCTCGAACCCTATAAAGTAACGGCCAAGAAACATCAAAAAGTTGGCCCAAAGAGGGATCAAACGGGGAACAAAAATAGTTTGGACCCACAAAGCCCAAGTAAACGACCAAAAACCCAAAATGCAGACTTTGAAACCCTAAATCCAACCTTTACTTCCTCACTAAAGTTTGTGCGGCCGCCGCCCAAGGAAAATCCCAAAGGAGGAGACTGATGAGTTCGATGGGGGCAATTTTGGGATTAGGAAATCAGACAGTGTAGAGATAGATTTGTTTGGAAACTTGTCTGATTCAAATTTTACTGGTACATTTGGGTCTGAAAGCATTGAGATCCACCTACGTGACTAGAAAAAAGCTTGAGGATATACGAGTCATTATGGTGGAAGAAATGGAAATCGTCACCACCAGAGGATGAACAAGATTCATCGGAAGTATGCATGCAGTCTGACGAAGGTGGTGTTTCGTCGGCAGCGGTGAAGGGGAACAAACTGGAGAGGAAGGAAAAAACGATAAAAAAAAGGAAAAGAAAAGGGAGAAGAAGGTAAGGGTAACAAAGAAAGTAAGGAAGGGGTGGTCGCCATCACAAGCAAGGACCACCGGAGATAGCGGCTGGTTTGGATAAGAGAAGAATGTGCGGATACAGAAATAACTGAGAAATTTACACAGTATATCTCACTTTTTTTTATCGGAATTTCCCACATAAATATCCACATCTTAATTATTCATTAATGACTTAATTTATTTAAGAGTATTTGGGAGTTTGAAAAATGAGATTGAAGTTTTCTTTAAGAGCGAGGAAATAGAGAATATTTTGATTCGCTGGTTATTCTCGACCAACGATCTTATATTATGAACAAGGTATCTAGTGGTGAGTTTTACGTCTTATATAAAAATCATATAATGTTTTTGGTACCGATATTTTGTTAAACCTTGAGGTTAACCTTATATAGAACTCTTGTTTTATTCCAAAACATGTCATTATTGTTGGGATGGATATATATGATATACTCAAGACAAATGATATGATGGCCTACTTAGAATTGGATCCATTTTATGAAATATGCGGTGAGAATTTTGAATCAAATAAGCATCTCTATTTTGAATGTGATTTTGATAAATATATTTGGGATGAGATTAGAAAGTTTTTTGGAATTGTTAAGTAGATGAGTATTTTGCTGAGAGACTTGAAGAGGCTTAAGAAGGTAAAGGCCCGTGAAAATTGGAGGAGAAAGTTTAGAGAATAGCTATTGGAGTACTATTCGTATTATTTGGAGGGAAAAGAATAATCTTGCCATGAGAGGCAAGCCTTTAATTAAGGAGGCGGTTGTCAAGAAAATCAAGTGGTGCACTTATTCTATATTTTTCTATTTGTTCCTTTATCGTGTCTTCTTATAAGATAGTGGGAGTCTCCTTTGTAACTCTTTGAGCTAGATTTTAGTGCACAATTAGTTGTTACCTTAAGCCTTCAGGCTTAGATAGGTGATACATTGTATAGTGTACAATTTCTCCTCTAATTTTTAATACAACTGTTTATCCAACCTTTTTTTTGTCATGGTTTACCCAACCAAAATAACAATAATTCCCCACCTCCTTAATTCGCCCCGGATTAACTTATTTAGCGTATTAAAACGCTAAATAAGTTAATCTCGTATAGCTAAAAAAATAAGTAAAACATATATAATTTTATAACTCATAATAAATGTCAATTTTTTTGTCTATAACAGTATCTTGTGCTAATAAATGACTAGTTTAACCGATAATTGGAGAAACAAAGAGTAAATATAAGAACAAAAGAAAAAAAGAAAATATAAAATTAAAGTCCAACATGGTATTATCCAAATAGGCAGTGGGGAATCAACTTATATTTGGAAGCACAACTGGTTACCGTTTGGTATTATCAAAGATAAACCAACCGACACAACATTGGAAAGAGTGGACCAACTAATGACTCCGGATGGGAAGAGATGGAATTGGGAGGTAGTTGACTCTGTTTTACCCGAGTCGGTTAAAGGTAAAATCAGGAAAATACCCCTACTCAATACGAATGATCAAGATATCTTCACGTGGCCACACTCTTGGTCGGGAAAATATACTACAACTCTTACTAAACTGGCAGCGGACAACGGTGCTCAAACCTCGAGTCAAGCAAATATCAACGACCCAAAGCTTTGGAATACGGTGTGGAAATCCAACGTCCCTAACAGAGTTCGTGCCTTTGCGTGGCGGGCTTGCAGAAACATCATTCCCACCAAACAAAATCTTTACATCAGGAAGTGCTGTGACAACAAAAGTTGCATTTGGTGCGACAATGTGACATATACAGTTAAGTACACCTATTATTATCATGTGCTTTTAGCAAACAAGTTTGGGCAGGAACTGCTATGCATATACGAATACCTGAGGCGGATCCTGAATCACTCGGAGAATGGTTGATTAATATAAGCGACAATATGGATGACTCTTTATGGGAAAAGAATAAAATTATTGCGTATATTTTGTTGACACTATGGAACATTTGGAAATCAAAAATGAAAATGGTACATGAAAATCACACCATTGAACCACAATCTGTTATCTTCTCAATTCACGCAGGTATGAAGGACTTGTTTGGCCAACAATGGGATTCGCTCCCTCAGAGTGCTCCCAGGAGCCAGCAACCCCATGTGGATAATCCTTGGAACCCATCGGAGCTTAGGGGAACTAAAACTATTTTTACTTGTGATGCATCTTTTATTGACAAAACTCAGCAGAGTGGTATAGGGATTGTTCAACGGGATACGAGTACAGGACACGGGCAGATTTTTTCTAAAGCCATTTGGACGGATTCAGTGGCTGAAGGAGAAGCAACGACTGTCCTGGAAGCCGCAAAGTTGGCCCTTCAAATGCCATGAGAGAAAACCATTATTTGCTCGGACAACCTTGAGATCATTCAAGGTATTAAGTCGTTGCCAGCTGCATGATGGAAGGTTAGACCGTATGTCAAGCGGATCTCTCAGACCGCTGAAGAACACAAGAAGTTGTTTCAAACATTTGCCGAGAAGACTAAATGGAGTGGCTGACACTGCTGCAAAAAAAAGCTAGGCAAACGGTAGTTTCGGAAGAAGGACAGGCGACCCTACCCTTGAACTTGTCAAGATTGGGGATTGGCTAATTGCTGGCTATTTGTATTGTCTCGTTTGTACGGTCGTCCAAAAAAAACGATATACAATATAAAAACAAACTTAACTAACATTTAGAAGAGCAAAAAAAATACTTATAATAGTCTCTTTAGCAAAAAAAAATTATTCTATAATATATGTCATATTTAGAGTTACAATGCACAATAAATGCTCTTTTACCTATTTTACCCTCCTTATAAAATATCTAATTAACTATATATTTAATTTTTTTTCTCTAATAATTAAGGATATGTTGGTCATTTTAAATTAAATTCGTTCTACTTTTTAGGTTTCTTAATATGTGTGAAAATGTCTAAAGAGACAATTATTGTGGAATGAAGGTAGTATAAAACATCAACCACAATAAATTGTTATAAAACACGAGACAAGACCAACATCGAGGAACACCAATAACCTTTTTTTGTTCGAAAGAACACCAATAACCCACTATCGAAGTAATACATCACTTACATACCGTTGTCTCACTCGAAAAAAATAATCAAACCACCATATTAGTGAACCAAAACTATGTGGAATCCATCAGATGCCATTTTAATGCCTCTTAAGACATATATTTATATCAATATTACAGATTTAGGAGTATGAGTTTGACGAAGTAAACAACGGAACAACATATCAGCCGTTATGGTGAGTCAAAACAACATAAAACGATACGATCTGGAAAGACCACATCCAAACCACTACTATAAAAACCTTTGCAGCAACCGAGTTAAAAATTGGTCCAAAATGGGTATTGAATGAAGTGGTATTCACATCAAATGGTTTAATACAAAAGGTTCAAAAAATATTAATGGAAAATCATACAAAATGTCAATGGGATATATATATCCCATGAGTATCAATATACCGATTCAAAATACACAATTTTTTCACCCCACGCGCCTTCCCTTATCATATCGATTGATTTTTCTTTCCAATAGCAAGTTTTCACTTTCAAAATTATACAAAAAATAACAAAAAAGAATCAAGATTTTTTCTTCTAAATCGAGATGGATTGACGAGTAGTGTTTTTTATCGAAATTTTGACATCTGAATCAACTACAATTGACGAATAAAGGGTAATGGTGGAATCGCGGGGAGGTGGTGGGGGTCAGGCGACGCAAACATATTTGAAAATTTATGGGGATATCTGCGACAGTGAGGCGAAAGCATGATATTGCATTTTGGAGTTGTTTGAAGGAGAAGGAAATGTTGGTGGCATGGTCAGCAAAGTGTGAACGTGGTGGTGAAGTGGCGAGGCATCGTGGTGGATTTCACGGTAGGGGAAGAGTGGCAAAGTATCGTATTTTTCAGTTAGAGTAGATAGAGTAGTTGAAAGATTTTTGTAGAAAGGTAAAATGAAAATTAATTAGAGTTTGGGTATTTAAGTTAGGATTAATGCCTAAGAAACCGTTCAAGTTAGAATTAATTCTCCTTCACCACAACCAGTATTTTTTTGTCCACAAAAGGCACTATACATTTTTCTTTTTTTTTTTGCTCATAGAAAAAGCAGCTTGAGTTATGAGAAGTTTCCCAAAACTCAAATTTAGAGTTATGGGAAAATTCCCAGAACTTAGATTTTGAGTTTTGAAAGCGAACTCAAGATATCTTAAGAAAGTAAAAAAGACAGGGCCTTTTATAGGATAATGGACAACAAGGTTGTAGGGGTTTATTGAGCATTAACCTTTTAAGTTCCCAATAATTACTTTCGGGAATAAGTAAGATTATCAGCTTAAGTAATCGATGTAATAGAACAAACTAATTGATGAAAAAACACAATAATTGATGAACTGACAAATAATGATTACCACGAAACCTAAAAAACTATGAGGACAACTAGTATAAAGCGTAAAATTACACTACAACACATGCATGTGGGATTTCAAAACTCATCTGGGCAGGATCGGCACTACAGATACATGTGGACAACGTCGAGCTGGACGTGGGCCACTGGTTTTTAAAACTGGTTGAAATATATACGAAAGGAGGATGGCAAAAGGAGGTTGTAATTTCCTACATCTTGCTGACGCTGTGGAATCTCTGGAAAGCAAAAATGAAAAGTCGGCATAATAATTCAAACATCGATCCAGAAATAGTGATTCACCTTACTAACTCTCAAGTCCAGGAACACTTTGGTCCAAACTGGTTCAACAAAGAACATTCAAATCTCGAGAATATTACGACGCCAAATTCTGGGAGTACGAGTCTCGACTGTACCACAACGCTCACATTTACTTGTGACACGTCCTTTACACAAGCACATCTTCCCACGGGGATTGGAATTATGCAGATAAATAAAATCGATGGATCACGGGTAAAGTATATGACAACGGCCAACTGTAATACCAGCGTTGAAGGGGAAGCTCTGGCCATCATCAAGGCATTAGAAATTGGACAACAATGGCCACAACGAGAGAAAACCTTTCTATCGGATAACCTTGACTTGGTTCAAGGTATTCAGCAAGTGTCGGCAGATAGATGGGATCTTAGACCATACATCAGGCATATTCACAAACTAGTTGGGGAATCGGGCCCAGTTTTCTTCAAACACATTCCCCGCAGGTTTAATGCAGGTGCTGATCATCTAGCAAAAGCAGCCAGGCACAGGGCAACTGACGGATATTTGTCTTTTAACGCTTTCACTAACTGGTTCTCAAAACTTAGCATTGGTTAATTTCTATGGTCCCTGGTTTTTTCGTAATATATGTACCCGTCCAAGAAAAACACAGACATCGCCGCTAATAAATAGATAAATACATTAAACAATTATCGATGAATTGAAAAACAATAACCATCATAAAAATAATAAAATAAATATCATCGATTTACTTTGTTAATTATATGAATAAATTAACACTAAACAATACATTATTTATAGAGTAGTATATATATATATCATTTTTTTGTACTACATAAAAGCGTAATTCGCTTATATATAAAATACAGTTAAATTGAGAAATGAAAAATTAATTATTTATTTAAAATATAATTATTTTTATTTATATTATCAAGAATAATGATAAAAAAAGATATTAAGAACTAAATCTTTTCGTTTTTTTTTAACGAAATTAAGAAGTAAATCTATCACAACGAGTAAACGGTAAAATATCTTTTTTATTGAATACATGAGAGAACCACTTTAGACTCGAAGTAAATGACTCTAATGAGATTCGATCTGCAGAGTAACCTAACCACTAGGTCAACTATCGATCTCGTAAAATATCTTTTCGACTAAAAAAAAGGTAAAAATATCTTACTTGAAAATTACCAATTTATTTATTTATTGGTCGGAACCAATACGAAATTTTTCTTTTTTTTCTTTGTCGGAACCAAATATCTTATTCAATGAGAACACAGAGCTTACTTTATTTAAAAGAAAAATACAATACTTTAAGTTTGTTTGCTGATAAGACAGCAGTGACCTTCTATGTATGTATATATTAACTAATAAAACAGCTGTGAAAGCAAAACAGCAACAAAGAAACAAAGTAGACTACAATACAAGTGCATATTCTCATCAACAAGTACATAATAGTTGTGGTTGCGGTCGGTGGTGGTGGTGGTGGCGCTGATTTCGGTGGTGGTCCGCTTCATTTCTCCTTTAAGCTCATTTTCCGATCTTCCTATAACCAGCATTTACAGTTCACCTTTTCTCCTCTATATTAGTTGTTGTGTAGGGCTTTCAAGTCTCAGGTATATATATATATTAATATAATATATATGTAATTCTTTTGTATTATATAGAAGAAGCGATCTACCTACATTGTCATCCATGTGTTTGTGAAAAGCCACGCGCTTCTAGCTTCTTGCTCATTCAATTTCAACCATATCTATTTGTAAAGAGTATCTTTCAGCTTCTTCATACCTTGAATAATGAATAATAAAGAAAAAATGGAGAATTGTTCTTTTAGGATACCAAACAACTCATTCTCTCTTTTCTTGATTATGGATTCCAAAAGCTTAAAGTGTGTTTTGACACTTTCTCAAACGGCTTAAAAAGAAGCTTCACCCTCCAGCTTCATCTTTACCTTTTTCCATACTCTTACCTTACCGTTATAGATTTGGTCCATGAAGAATTAGATTCTTCACCTGCTCATACATCTACTCATCTCTGGAGTCTGGATTATTTTTGTATACTTTATTGTGTTTCTCTCAATCTAATTGAAGTGGGATTTTCAACTAATTAATTCAACATTACAAAGAAGCATCGATGGGGCTATTAAAAAGTCTCCCGGTGCTTCTACTATTGATATGGCCGTTACTAGTCAAAGCTCAATTACCAGAATCTTCTTTCATCTCAGCTCGTGCATTAGATGCTTTACTTCAAGACTATGCTTATCGAGCATTTAATAATCCAAGAACGGGTATTGTATACGATGGGACCGTCCCTAATAATTTAACGGGCATCAAAATCTCTGCAATGAGGCTCAGAACCGGTAGCTTAAGAAACAGAGGAGTTGAAAAGTACAAAGAATTTCACATTCCGATTGGTGTATATGAGCAAATTTACGTAGAAAGGCTTGTATTGGTCTATCAGAACCTCGGGAATTGGTCTACAGTGTATTACCCTTTACCCGGGTATATGTATCTAACACCTGTTATAGGTCTTCTCGCTTACGATGCTTCAGATTTATCTGCTACAAATTTATCCGAGTTAGATATACGCGCATCTGCTAAGCCTATATCAATCAAGTTCTCGGATGTTAAATCCGTACCTAAAGGGTCACTTGCACAATGCGTTTCGTTTGATTTACAAGGTTCGGTAAATTTCAGTAATTTATTACCGGATAATATATGCTCGACTTTCCAACAAGGGCATTTCTCGATTGTGGTCGAGTCAATTGCTCCTTCTCCTTCTCCACAGTCTTTACCACCAGAAAAACCGAAAGGTAAAAAGAATGAATCAAAGGTTTGGATAATCATTGGTTCAGTATTAGGAGGGTTGGTGTTTTTAATTTTACTCGGAGTTTTGATAATGTGGGTCCATAAGTACAAGAAGAGAAGAACATTGAAGAAGATGGAAAAGGAAGCAGATGCTGGGGAAGCGTTACGTATAGCTAACGTGGGGTCCACAAGAGCACCAGCAGCTGGTGAGACACGGACACAACCGACTCTCGAGACTGAATATGTACCGTAGTGTTGTTACAACTTATCTTCAATGTTCATCCCCTTTATTCATTCGTATTTAGGAGATTATGTGCAGTCTTGATGATTTAGTCTTTTTTGTGTAAATGGTAATCCGTTACATAATTTATCATGTGTTGTTGTTGATTTGTGTGTGTGTGTATTTAAGCTTTAGCTAGAGTGATTTATCTGTGATTAATATTCTTGTCTAACTGACAAACTATAAAATAAATGCCAAACTTTTCTTGTAAAGATTGTAATGTTACAAATGAGTACAATTTTGATATACATGTATAATTGTCTTATGATAGTCTAAGAGATGTCTATTCAATGGTGTGTAAAAGGATTGAGTTACGGGTTGAATAATTGGTCGATGTAAAGGTCTCATGAGATGTTGAAATCAAGTGACGCATTACTTATCTGTTCACTGTGTTTTCTACTTTATAGGTAGGGAAAGTAAGGTCAGCTTTTACTTTCTTCTTTCCTAAACTATCAAAGTAGCAGTTAAAGTTGAACTCCATCTTTTTCCCTTTTTGACGTAGGAATAAATAGCCTTCTCTCATAAGTCATAATTAGTACCACCAATATTTGATTTTGCTCGAGCTTAAGAAGGTTCTGTCTCATCCTACAGAGATCAACTTTTGCCAGAAACTATGTTATTAGTACATTATGATTATTTCTTTTTACGGTTGAGAGTTGCTTTTAATAAGTTAGTAACATTTTTCAAGGATTGTGAAAATCTGGGGATCTAGAATAAAATATTCACATGAGTCATGACAATACTAAGTACTCCGATAAACATAAAAAAATGATTCTTTTTTCTTGTAAAGCCTTTTGATGATGACAGATGAAGAATATTGCTTCTTTTCCTTATCATAAATTTAAGTGGTATCTTGGTGTATGTCCTCCACTATACCTGAATAAATAAAATAATTGTAGCTGGATTAAGGCCCGTAAACAACTTTTAAATGACTTTTTAAGCGTAATGTAATAATTGGTGAGAGTCCACTCATACAATCTTTTGTTTAATTTAATACGGTTAATCAAAATTTAAGCTAACGTGTATTCCAATTTTTATGATCTATTGATGCTATTATAGTTTACTACTAGTCAACAAAATATTATGTATACTAGTGAAAGATCGTCTGAAAAAAATGCACTCTTTTGTAGAGATCCACTCCTATCCACTCCTTTGAGAGTTGGTCCTGAGACTTTTTATCTAACGAGAAAGAACAGTATGAACAAAAAGGACTGAGAATATTTTTTTAACAATCTTAAAATTGTGAGATCAAATATGTGAGGATAAAATATCTAAATGAATCTTATATCTATAGATGAGACAAATAAATTCAAATCAATACCACATTTCAAATCAGCATTTAGATTATTGATCGGTTATTAGATGAAATGAATATCTTGGAAAAGGAAAGAAAGCCAACTCCTCGTTGAGTACATAATATCAACTGTATATATATAAATGATAGCATTGACTAAGGTGGTTGTTGCGAATGACACATTTATGAGGCAATCCAACAACTCCAATGATTTTACATATCGATTCCCAAAATGTTTTCTGAATCATACAAATGTTTGTTTAATGAGTACTCCTAGTACTTCAGTTTGGACTCTTTTGTCGTTGAAAGTCACACAATTCTTTGCAGGAGGACTGAATACTGTTCCTCATCACCTCATTAATACGAGAACTGTAACCGCTGCCCTTTCTTTTTCTTTTTTATTCAATGCAGTTTATATATAAAAAAGCAATAACAGTTCTCACTTTTTCCCGTATAAGGTCGATGGCCTCAATTATAAATTTATAATGGAAAAAACAACTTGGATGAAGTAATATTATCTATAATATAGTTTGATATGCACATCTAATTGACTTATTTGTTAATATGATTCAATTAGAATTGAATATAATACGCAAATCATTGCATATATTTTAGCATTTCTTCTACCAATTGATAGTGGGAAGTAATCAAAGAGAATCTCTTCTCTATTTGTTATCTTTACTTTAAAGATAACCTCCTGTGGATCTAAATTTATTTGACTTTAGTAAAAAATGACTATATAAATAAAAAGTTTTAAATGGAGCCTCAACTCATCTCTCGAAAAAGATAAGTACTGGTAGAATTAAGCAAATTAAGCAAAAGTAAACGACAAATTTCATTAGTATAACTATTACACCAATTTAATAGGAAGTTAGAGTTAGGAAAGACTAATGTTGTCTAATTTGCTACTACGATCTACTACTCAAACACTTTGAATCTTGAGAGAGAGAAAGGAGATCCTGTAACTATTCTTCTTATATCTTCTACAATATCCCTATTATACATTAACGAGCAAGACTGGGAGGCTGGGTGGTTTAAAGAATAACAGTTACTTCAGTATCAAAGACAATGCTTGAGAAAGTTTGGTCATTTGCCATTAGTAGAGAAATTGCTAAGGCCGCAACTTCAAAATTGAAGGTAGCTTAAATAATTTAGGTAAATCTAATGAATTGAATTCCCAATTCAGTTACGAATAAAGACGCAGGTTGTGTTTTTTCCTAACACAGAGAAGGAACCAAGATTGATCTTGGTTATACAAGGTGGTGGGAGAGACCACTGGTAAGGATGATCAAATGATCTTCAACCTGTACTTTAGAGGAAGGAGTCTGAGTTGACAGTTCTTCTCCTACAAATAAGTCTTTGCAAAAAGAGGGTGTAAGGACCTAACACTTATCAAAAAACAAGAGCATTGTCAAACATAAACTTATTCCTAACATGCCAAACACACCATAAACAAGCAATAATATACAACAACCCATATGATTTTGTAAGACAAAAGGGAGTAAAGAAAGCATATGACCCAACCAAATGTCATTAATTAAAACCTCATGGGGAATAATATAGTGTAAAAGGGATAAACACCAGAATTTCCTAGTCCACTCACATCTCAGGGAGAAATGTTCAGTTGTTTCTTCTTCATAAAGGAAAACATATATAAAAGAGAGCACACTTCCTAAAGTTTCTATGCTTCTCGGTAGAGAGGGCATTCATAAGAAATCTTTAAATTTAGGGTGAAAGTGTACAAGTGTATCATGTTTTGCAACAGTATTCTCCATATTGGCCTAAAGGCCACATAAACTTATAACCTGACTCAACCCAAGGAATATGCATCTTAAGAATATGTTATGCTTGGTCATGGGATAAATAGGGATTTGGCTAGGTTTTGTATCCCCACTTTAGTGAAAGGATCAAATAAATTAACCACAAATTTTGGAAACTCAGGCCCTGCACTATAGTGAGAAGGTTTGGTAAGAGTATTTTAAGCCATTTTTCATCACTTAGAAGGGTGTTATGACCATAATGAATGCTCTTAATAGAATGGATAAGAATAAAATATCTTCCTTTAAGGAGGCTATATCATATCCAAGATGAGTTCCTAAAGGCTTTGCATGAAAAAACTCAGTATCATGAAAGTAATCCCATTAAGTTTTTTAAGAAAAATGTAACGCATCTCATGTCTATAAGTTCCACTATATTTGCGTAAAAGGGAAAAATTAAGTCTTAAAACAACAAAAAAAAATGCTCTACTCTAGTGTTGGGTCATAAGGTGTCGAGAAATGGTATGGAGGTTGATCATACAAAATTGAGGTAATCAAAACCCTAACACCTTTGATTTTTGTTAAAGGTCTAGGAGATTCTAAGGTTACACGAGTTTCTACCGTCATTTTATCAAGGACTTCTCGAAGGTTTCCAAACCACATTGTTACTTACTCGGGAAGGATATCACTTTCCGGTTTGATGATGCATGCATGGTGCCATTCTCAGTGGTTTGTTGACATCTCTTTATCATCTCAGGTTCTCTTATAGTCTTATCATCCAAGTATCTAGGAGTTGCACACTTAACACACAATTAATGCACAAATAACCAAATATCCGAGAATGGACAAGAAATTACAATATGTAAAATAATAGGGATAAATCTCATAAATTATTCCCATAACCCCACAAAATGATGTCTCGTGATACTATAAATTTATTACAAAACACGAGACATCACTTGTCTATCAAAGAAACCGATTATGACTCTTCCTGATTGGAGTCGCCGATTTGAGGTAATGTGTAATGCGAGTGATTTAGTTATGGGTAATGTTCTAGGTCAATGCAAAGACAAGGTACTCCATACTATGTACTATGCTAGTAAGTTGTTCTCAGGGGTACAATTGAATTACACAGTGGCCGAGAAAGAGTTATTGGTCGTGGTATATGATTTTAATAAATTTTATTCCTATCTTCTTGGGGAGAAAGTTATGGTATACACGAACCATTATGCAATAAAGTACCTTATGAAGAAAAATGACGTAAAGTCGTGTATTATTAGATGTGTACTGATTTTGAAAGAATTCAAATTGGAGACTCGAGACCAAAAGGGGATCGAGAATCAAGTATTTGATCATCTATCTCGCCTTGAAGGATCTCCAGTCAACACCGGACTCGATATGTTCAATGAGGTACTACCTGATGAACAACTATTTGTTTAGAATAGTGTTATTACTCCATGGTTCGCAGATATAGTGAATTTTCCATACCAAAGGAATAGGTTGCTTCACAAAGC
Organism: Nemophila menziesii; assembly: GCA_029959085.1. NCBI lineage: Eukaryota > Viridiplantae > Streptophyta > Magnoliopsida > Boraginales > Hydrophyllaceae > Nemophila > Nemophila menziesii. The sequence goes on along the minus strand of JARWIR010000001.1, from coordinate 48,499,610 downwards.
AAATAAATACTTTTGGGAGGACCCTTTCTTTTCAAGATTTGTAGTGATCAAATGGTGAGAAGATGCATATTGTAGAATGACATTTGTTTAGTGATTTTGAGTTTTATCGACTTACCTTATAGATGTCATTTTAAAGGTGATATTTTGTTTATATTGGCCAACCACCCATAAGGATTGCCAAGTGTGTGTCAATCAATGTAAATGATGTCAATTAACCAGCAATATTTCAATGAGGGATGGGATTCCACTAAACAATGTGCTTGAGATAGAGATATTTGACGCATGGGTTATTTATTTCATAGGACCATTTGTGTTATTCCATGGAAATCAATATATGTTGCTCTTTGTGAATTATGTGTCCAAATGGTTTGAAGTTATGGATCTGTCAATGAATGATTTAACGAGTACTGGTTGAGTTTTTGAAGTCACGCATTTTTACTAGGCACGGAAATTTGAAAGTTATCATTAGTGACAGAGGGACAAATTTTGTGAACAAGTATTTGGAAGAGGTGTTCGTCAAGTATGGGATGAGACATTTGGTCTCCACCATATATCATACTCAAATAAACGTTTTAGTTGAGGTCTCGAACCGAGAGATCAAGTCCATTCTTGAGAAGACCGTGAGAGCAACGATGAAATATTGGTCAACAAAACTCAACGATGCAATATGGGCATATAGAACAACATTCAAACACCAGTAGTAAAATCTCAGTAGGGAATGGTGTATGATAAGGTGTGTCACTTTCCACTTGAGCTTGATTTGAGTGCATATTGGGTGATGAAGTCTCCCTATTTGTTCTAATTATTAGCCCTTTGGATACATCCTTTTAGGTGAATAAATGACTTATTTGATAGACTTTTATGCTTATTTGATCATATTGCACTTTCTCCCCTTGGAAATTGACTATTTGCATTTTTAGAGCTTTTGTGCGTAAATTTGACTGTTTTTAGTGCAAAGTTAGTAGGTTCTTGAATTTCATGAAAGACCAATCCAAGGAGGAGAAGTGAGAATTAAAGTCTTAGGGTATTTTAATGTGTTAGGAAGTATTTTTACTCGAGTTTCTATTTTTAGAGTGCACTTTCCTATTTCTAGTCTTGAATTATTGATTTATTCTTTTTAAAGCATATGCGGTTTAATTATTTATTTATTGTGAAGCTTTAAAAGATATATGGTAATTAATTAGAGACCAAATCAAGTCTAAGAAGTAAAGGATAGAGATTTACATGGAAATAAGAAGATTAAGGAAAGATATATACAAAGAAGGAAAAGATAAAGCTGTCATAGGAATCTGAAATTCCAGCCACGTTTCAAAGACGAGCTCATAACTTAAGATTGGTTAGGAATTTGGGCGAGTGGTCTGCGCCAATGGACAGCGCTTTCCGAGACAAGCGGTTTCGAATATTGGAACGTGTCAAACAGATAAGTATTGAAGGAGATATGACCAAAACAAATCAGCAGCAGAATCTTACCTTTCCTAGATTTTAGGCTACGAATTTAAGAGTGCCTTGTCTCCCACTCCAAGTAATTCGACCTAGGGCTTCCAAACACCTATAAATACACCCCTTAGACCTCATTATTCAGTACCTCTCAATTATTCTTCAATTTATATTATCCTTAGAGAGAGAGAGTCAAAGACCTCTCATATTTTACACAATTCTTAACATCCTTAGAGAGAGAGAGAGAGAGAGAGAGAGAGAGAGAGAGAGAGAGAGAGAGAGAGAGAGAGAGAGAGAGAGAGAGAGAGAGAGAGAGAGAGAGAGAGAGAGAGAGAGAGAGAGAGAGAGAGAGAGAGAGAGAGAGAGAGAGAAAGACTTCAGAGCAAGAAGGCAAAGGAGACGCTAGAGCTAGAGAAATTATGTTCTTCCACAACAGCCAACCAACCCCTTATGCTATATATTTCTTTTCTGTAATTGAATATGATGTCTTTCTATTTAATTTCATTCTTTAAATTTATCATGAGCTAAACTTTTGTATACTTGAGAATCGCAATAAAGGGATGAACCCTAGTTAATTTAATCTTTGTTTTGAATTTGGGATTGTTATAATTTAAATTGAATTGGGTCTTAGATATTGGATACTACTTTGTTCTTAATCACTATTTCTATTCCGTACAACGAGAAATAGATTTTAGTATTTGGGCTATTCACTTTAGTGGCGAGGTGATCATCCGACAGGGGGGTTTGAATACAGATCTAGGTAATACCCGTGTAATGTCCATTATTGACCGACAGACTTAATTAGTTACATAGCCGAAGAGGTAAAATCATATCATCCGAAGAGGCATATTCGACCATATAGGTGTTTATAGTACTTTAGGATAGCTCCTATGTCCACCCTGACGGGGGCTAGGAGATATTAGATTCCCGACTAGTATACTAATACCAATTTTACCCTTAAACATAACATAGATTATGTTAATTAGGTGGATTCCTTGCGAGACTCAAGTATCTCTCATATCTGAAGTCGTCTTTTACTTGCATTATTTCTTTTTAAGTATTTGATTTTAGTCTTTATTTATTTGCATCTTAGTTGTTAGAAAAAACCAAACAAAAATCTATTATTTTACTTTTCTGTTAAACAATTACTCTTGCTATCTGATTAATACTGGAGTTGAACCTAATCCGTCCCTGAGAACGAAACTCGATTTATCGAATATTACTTGGACAACCGTAAACTTGCGGTAATTGTGGTTCCTTTATTTCCATACTTAATTTAATAACACACCAGGACCCACCAAGTTTTTGGCACCGCTGCCGGGGACGGTAGCGTGTAACCCCGGTATTAATCTTTAGTAGGTTTAATTGTTTATTTATTTTTTCAGTTTTACGCTTGGTTTTTTTTGTAATACATATTTTTATTCAGGTAATGATCAAGAGGTTTTATTGAAAATGTATAGAGGACATTACCCGAACCCTGATCCATACGACTATTGGGAAGACTCTTCGGGACAACAACAATGGGGTAGTAACTTCTACCAACCACCTTATCAACACCCGCAAGAGCAGGATTGGAAAAACCAATGGATCGGGAATAATCAACAACAATCGCCTTATCACTATCAACAAGAACAAGCATGGAACCAGCAGTGGGTTGAGAATAATCAACAACACTCATCATATCACTATCAGCACGAGCATGAATGGAACAACCAGTGGGCTGAAAATGTTCAACAACCTCCACCTTCACTAAATTCTGATATAAATAGATCACTTAAAGAACTCATGAGCTTATATGAACAAACGCCTAAAGCAGTGGAGGAAAAGGATTCAGAGAACAACCAATGGGTTGAAAACATTCAACACTATCCACCTCATCACTATCCGCAAGAGACACTACAAGAGACATATGCTAGAATTCAGCGTCTGACAGAGAAAACTAAGGCAGAAGAAGAAGAAGAAAGAAGAGCCATATGTGCATCCACACAACAGATTCTAGACGAAATGGAGGCCAGATATAATTCTCATGACTTACTAATAGTAACATGTCTTATGAAGATTCCACTCCCCCGAGGGATGGAAGAGATCAACTGGAAGAGGTAGTTGAGGAGGAGGTGCTGAAGGAAGATACTATTGATAGTGATATGACCACCATGCCAATTATAAATGGAGACCACTATGTGGTTGAGAATCTTGTTAGCATAGTGGAAGGAGGAGTAGCAACGAAAATTCTAGAAATTGAAACTGAGATTGTTATTCCTATGGTGCGTGCACGTGATCAAGATATAGAACGTACAAAGGAAGAAGAGGTGATTGGGATTAGAAAGATTCCACAACAAAAACACGATGAGGTAATAGTGGAAGAGTGGGTTGAAAGCGAAGACGAATGTGAAGTGGTTGAGGAAACAATTGAAGAATTAAAGCTTCATAATGAAAGAGAAGTCAAATATCCACCACAAAAAGTTCACCAATCACTTTCTCCACCACAAATCATCATTAGAGATAAAAAATCAGAATCACCTCTATTACTAAAAATGATCAGTAGGTGCTACGCAAGAAAGGTACTACACCGCGAGAGTAAAACGGCAAAGAGGAGCACCTACCCACCACATTTTAAAGAGGAACGAAAGAATGGAAAGAATAAAAATGAGCTTATACCGCGGAGGACGGTTATCTACTATCATGTGGTGGAGAATAAGTTTCGTCGTGAAAGTAAGAAGGTGAAACGGAGATACTACCCTCCCCCTTACAGCTGAACAAAACAAAACCTTTCTTCTTCTTCCTTTAAGTAAAACCAAACCAGCCCTTTCCTATTTTCATCTTCTCTATCCCATTAAACAACATTGAAGCTCCAACTTTTCATCTCCCCCCCCCCCCCCCCCTCACCATAATCTTTCACCCACTATATAAATTTCATACCCACTTCAATCCACAAAACACAAATGCATTCACTAAATCATCCAAAAATCTTCAAAAATCCAAATTCAAAAGGTGGAGTTTTGACTGAGGGTTCTAGAGGGAAGTCAAGTCATCCAACCCACATATTCCATCATTTTTGGCTAAAATAAATGGGTAATATTGCTTGAAATCCAACTTTCAATTCTTGACTTTGGGATAATATAGAATATTTTTTAGCTTGAATTGTGGATATATTGTGTTTCAATTGGTTCTAGTGATTAAGTGGTGTTTAGACTTTAAATTTGGTAAATTTTTGAGTTGGGGGTATAGAGTTTTCAAGCGGAACGCTCCAGAATTTTTACCAGACTTTGTGAATCATTTTGCGGGTTTGTAAGAATGTCAAGAACAAATAAGATTGCTTCGAAGGGTAAGAACGTAGAGTCTATTTCGACGACCAAGAGGCTCCGAGCGAGGAAGAAGTGAGGCCAATCATTCTGAGGCCATCAAGAGGCACGACCCAAACCATCAAAATCCCACTAGTCACCGAGTTAAAACAATTAATTACTATCACACCGACTAGTTGGGAATGAGCATTCAAGGAGGGAATCGAAAAATGGATGAATTTGCCAATTTTTTCGAATTATGCGAGACGATGGGTTGAATCGGGATAATGCAAAATAGGTGCATATGAGCCGGTAGTCAAATAATTATATCTATATCTTCAGCAGATGGATAATGGTAAGGAAAAGGTTTGTGGAGTCAACTTATCGTTCTCACCACATTCTATACGAGATGAATATGTGCTCCTTAGACTTGAGAGTATGTGTCCTTACGAGATGGCAGTTTTGAATTAAGAGAATTATGATTGGTCAGATGTTTATCGGCATGTGATTAAACCGAGTGTCCCGAGAAGGTTTGAGGGTTCTTTTAGGGGAGAGTTTTGAAAAGAAACATTTAGTCTGGAATTCAAATTTCGGGTGCATTTCATCGCGTAGAATATCTATGGGGTAGCTCGTACATGCAAATTTCCTAAGGAGTAGACTGTTTTAATAGAGCTTATGTATAATAAGGTACTAGTGTATGTTGCCCAAATCGTCTATGCACAAATGATGAGGTTAATGGTGCCTCCATTTCCCAGACACTATTACGCAGCTATACCTCTAAGCTGGGGTGAATCCAAACATTGACCGGCTCAGCCTCAAGGGTAAAGGCCAAGCGCCTTATTTCACAAGATCGCTTGGACGGACATGATGATAATAAGCCAGGAAATATTGGGGTTTGTCTGAGTAAGACCGCTTCAGAGGGCGGGCGATCTATGAGGGAGACCAATGATGACCGATTCATGAGAATAGAGCAGGGGATACATAACCTCCAAAGTGATCAAGATTTTTTGCAAGATTTGCAACAAATGTTCCAATCCCATATGTATTACATGATTGAGGCACATATGACAAGCATGGATATGGAGGTGCCACCATGACCTTACACCGACATGACCGCGATGAGAGGCCTAGTTCCTCGTGAGATATGTCCTTAACCTTTTTTATTTCTTATTTCTAAGTGTATATTATATGCTAGTAGTATTTACATTCTTGCACTTCAAGATAGTTTCGAGTCGTGAGAGCATGACTCAAATTTGAGTTAGGGTGTGGTACCTTTTGCGCATTCTCATTTATGTGTTTATTGCTTTAAAAATAATAAAACCAAAAAAAGTATAAATTAATTTAAAAAATTAGCGTAAGAAATAAGTCTTGAACTAAGTGAATGTCCCTTGAAAGGACATTGATAGAATGTAAGTACATGCTTTCGAAATGTCTATAAAGCTTCAAGTTATGAAAATACATTAGTTTGGATAAAAAATAATTAGTAAGTAATGCAAAGAAGATAGTTAAAATGAGGAGAGAATGAATGGTGTGTAAAACGTGAGGTCCAAGGTGAGTGAAAATGATTGTGGAACTCTAGGAATGCGTATCTTGTGCATTAAAAGGTGAGGAACACGGTTGTGAATGTAAACTCAATTTTTAGAAAAATTTGTTGATGGTTAGTGAGTAGAAAATCAAATCTCATTCTAATATTAGCGAAATGTATTACACTCTATCTCAAGCTTACGTTATAAAGATTTCAAAATTTTTAGTCATGTGATTAAATAATGATTGAGCAAGGTAGTTGAGTGTTACTTTGATATAAAACAAATTAAAGATAATAATTGTGTGGCATTTTTAAAACTCTTTTGGAGAATGTATCACTAGAACTCCATATGAAAAGTTTTGTGGAACTGAATTTCTTGAAAAAAGAAATGTAAGGACCATTTCATTTGTCAAGGTCTAGTTGGATATGGAAAAATCTTCCCACCATTAGATATCTTATCCGAGACAGATTGAGCGCAATATCAGGGATGGAGCTATTACTCTCATTTAGTATAGTATGACAAACTGGCATCCAAATGTTTTTTTCGAATACAATAATTATGATTTTCAGGATTACGATTGCAAGTTTTAGTTATTAGTGACGGGGATTCTTGGTTGGAAGAGGTATTGACCTTTACATTTATTTCATTACCCAAGATTCGAAAGCATTTAACCCTCCCTTTTGGATGATGAAATACAATGGCTCCTCTCTCAGAACGGTTAATCTCTCTAAACGGTTAATTCTCTTCCAAGCATGCTTGGAACCGTCCACGTATGAACCACAACTCGGCAACTTGTCATATGGTTATTTAGTTACTGATACAAATTATTAACGGAATAAGAATATTATTGTGTATTGACTATTCTTGATATGCTTGCTACTATATAAGTCAAGACTATTAGCTTGGGATATAATCCCCATCTCCCACTACACTTATTTATTGTAATATTAGTTGTGAAATTATGTATTATCTTTTTTTGAAGTATAATATCACTATCAAATTTGAAGATCGAGTCTTTTTAGTCACTTCTTCGGTCTTATGTTTTTTTGTTCAATTAACAATTTTATAAAAGAACAGAAGACAAGAGTACAAAGAGTTAACCAATACATAACCGGTTGGTTACATATACCAGAACCTTGGCCCGCCTCTTTGCTCTTATGTTGATATGTTGACAATGGAATAATACTTTAATTTTCTTGGAGAATTTGATAGATATTGATGAACTTGGGTCACAATATAAATAGTTTTCTTTGGAGTTTCTATATATTTTATTTGGAGGGAACAAACCTTCACTTTTCGCTATTAATATTGGTATTGTTGATGTTCAGAACAAATTATATAGTGAACAGAAGATCTCAAACACAAAAATCACTAAAGAGCTTTGTTCTTAATGGCATCTTGCTTTATATGCATAGTCAAAGCAAGAAGAGGAATTCAGATTTACATGCATAGTCATAAACAATTAATGACAGATATCTTCTCGCAAATCCAAATAAGGATAATCCTACGTAATACTTTATATGTGAATAATAATAAAAAAAAAACTCCTCCTATCTGTACAATTCTATATTCACCCCCCTTCCTTTGATTTTGAAGGTCCAAAGGTAACAAAATGCAAATATGTTATGTTTTATATAAATTCCCAATAAAAAGGTTGCATGATATAATTAGTATACCAAATCTTTCAATAGTCCAAGTAAAAAGCTTGTAACATCTAATTTCATAGACAGGTAAACCACCAACCAAAATTGGAACCAAAAGAAAACCAAACAAAGCTTGAATGTGCAAATGAATTCTTGAAGTTTAAAATATTTGACACAAAAGGTGACTCTACAGAGAAATATGCCATAACATAAACAACTCATTTTGCTCAAAGGTTCCTTTCTTTATTAAAAAGTTTAAAGCTTATACAAAATCACAAGTATTAAGGATTACATGCTATTAATATTGAAAAACGGAAACTTGATGGGCATTATTTCCCCAGTGATTCTTCACAAACTCCCTGCATTATCACAAAACAACGTACTTGATTTAGCTTCGTGACTTAAAAGAATATTCTGCTAGTTCTATATTTTGAAACTAAATCACAGGGCAACAAAAACAAAAATTTCGAAATAATTTGTTGATAACATGCTTAACATAAAAATTGTAAGCATACTGTAAGCCCCTGAACTGCTAATACTAATTATCCCAATCAACTCTACTGCACAACTAAGTAACATTATAAACTTTTAGAAAGAATTCTTTTTGTTTTAATCATGGTAAAAGATTACACAAAACCTAAATTCCTCTTTGACCATGTTCTTCAGAACTTCATAACTTCTAACTAGTCTCGTAATTTTCAAACCATTTCTCTCTGGAAACTACTAAGCAATTTAATTACATTTCTTGATTCATTTAAAAGTCATATATGGATTAATAACAAGCCCAGTAAATGTATCAGATTTACATGATATAATTAGGAACTTTGGGGGACATATATCAAAATCCTCAAGAAAATATTAGGGCACCAATAAAAACTAATAATGAAACAAAATTCAATTTTTTAAAAAATTAAAGAATTTGAAAGAGATGTACCAAGCAGAATTTAAGATGAAGTAGGAGATAGAAGCTCAACGAGCTTCTTGTCCCTTCTTTCCATCGCTGTATCCCACACGTCATTGCCTATGTGTTTCGGCTGCAAATTTTCATTTGAATTTTGATCAGCTTAATCATTGGAAAACAATCCAATCAAGATAAAAATTAAATGAAATTAAATCGATTAGATCTGAATAGAAAAGATAAATGTGTACCCGGCCATGGGCGGCTTTGTGGATAGCGTACTGAGCATTTCCCATAATACAAAGCATCCCAGCTATAATTCCCATCGGTAGCATAGCTTCCAAGAATTGAAACCTCATTTTCTTCTTCTTTTTCTTCTTCTTCTTCGTCTTTCTGTTCTTTTTCACTCTCACTTTTGACGATTGTAATCAATTTCGGGATTTCTTTATGTTCCCTGTATTTGGGCTTAAAATCTAATCTTGGACCTATTCATATGATCTTTAAGTGGGAATGCAAATATGGGCCATGTTTTGGGCCGTATCTGTATTACAGATGGCGAGGCTGGTGGAGTATAATTTAATTGTTTAAATGTTGACTCGCGAGGTAATGTCAATAGAGATTATAACGTCAATGGTATTTGACGGACCTTGTGTAAATAATACTACAAAAAGGTTTTAAAAAAATGTCTCAACTAAATCATACACAAGTTTGTTTTTTTTTTTTCCAAAATACACAAGTTTGTTAATAAATCCAAAAATGGCTCAACTAATTAAAAAGAATTATAATATTATTACTAATTTCTTTCTCAAAAGGTGAAGCAGATGTAGATGGTGCAAAAACAGTAAGGCATGTTAGTAAATATATGGAACAGACAGTTTCTACGGGTGCTAAAAATGTAATTTTTCTGCTTCCTATCCTCTACCTCAACTATTTTATCTGTATTCAAATATACTTGAATATATATTATATATGCTCATAAAAGATTTAACTAGTAAGGAAGAAAATATGGAACGCGCTTTACCACGTGCGGGAGTAGTACGATTAGTTTTCTTAGGCGTTTTGGGTTTTCTCTCTTTTCGTAACAAATTCATTTGAACTGATTCCAGCAAAAAACAATTGAATCCACCCTTTTTAGATTCTCTCTCTTCGACTTCTGTGTTTCTTCACCAATTCTAGGATCTAACATAGAATTCAAAACCCTTTCAGCTTTTTCCTTTCTTTTTCTCAGTTCAATTTTCAATTCTAGCCTTAACCTAATACCAATCTGTTTCTTCGTTTCACCTTCGAACCCAATTATGCCGCCAGCGAAACAAAACACACGTAGGAACATCACAAAAGAAATATTTGAGGACGCCCAAATAGAGCAGAACAAAGCAATATCGAAGCCGAATAACAATACAAAGGGTAATAATACCAATAATAAGGTGATAGGGTCAAGTGATAAGGTAAGTAATGCAAAGCAGAGCTCTAATGTGAGGGTTGAAACAGTGGGTACCGTTGATCGATTGCCGATGGAACGATCGGAGGCTTTGAAGACGATATCCGATAAAATATCAGTAACACCGATGGGTAATACAGAGGTAGTTAGACAAGAGGTGGGTATTCATGAGGAATCTCCTAAATCGAAATGGTCTGGGCTCTTTAAGGATAAGATTCAACCTAACCTTAAGCTAGACTTTCACAAAGCAGAGAAAATAGAGGGGGGGGGGGGGGGAGTTATGATCATTAAACCGCCACAGGATGTATTTGCAGAAGGTGCAGGAGTGTGGGTTAATTGTTTAATTGGTCAGTTTATTGGTGCTCTACCTCCATTTTATATGATAACAAACTTTGTGCGCTATCAATGGAAGGAGATGGGGAGAGTTAAGATCAAATCTAATAGTAATATGCTTGTCTTTGAGTTTGAGAATGAATTAAACTGCAGGAAAGCATTGGAACAGATATCGCATGTTGGAGGTAAGCCTTTATTCCTTCGCGAATGGTGTGATAATGTGAAATTTTTCAGAGTTGATATGAAAGTGTGCCTCTATGGGTTAAACTAAGGAATGTGCCTATGAATTTGTGGACTAGGAATGGGTTAAGTTACATAGCTAGTGGGATTGGGAAACCAATTCAAATGGATTCCATCACATAATCCAGATCTCGTTTGGGTTATGCAAGGGTGTGTATTGAGGTTAATTTGAATGAGAAACTATTGGAGAAAGTGTATGTTGACATAGGGGGTACCGAATTACATGAGGTGGGAGTGGATTATGATTGGAGACCTGTGCAATGTCCTGTTTGTAAGAGCTTTGATCACAAAATGTGTAGGAATGAGAGAAAGGTTTGGGTTCAGAAACCGGATAAGAATGTACCTGATAAAGAAGTGATTCAAAAGAATGGGAAGGAAGTATCAATAGGAGAAAATAAAAGTCAGAATAAAGAGGATGATGGGTGGAAAACTATTACTAGGGGTACTAAAAATCAGGAAGCAGATGAATGCAGCTATATATCACCACACTACAATGAAAACTTATTTAATGCTTTAAATAGAACCTTGTCTGCACTTAATAATGATGTGTTGAAATTAATTAGAAGTGCAGAAGAGGAAGCAAGAAGTAGGCCCCCTGATCCATTATCTTAAGATCATGGAATGTTAGGGGCTTAAACATGGTCCTTAGAAAACTAGATGTCTTAAACTTCATGTTTGAAAAAAAGGTACATGTTATGTGTTTGATGGAAACCAAGGTACAGTATGAAAATATGAAGGTGATTATATAAGAGCAGTTTGGTAGATATAGGATAATTCACAATTATAGTAGGGATCCCAGAGGTAGAGTGTGGATTTTGTGGAATGAGGAGGAAGTTAAGCTTACTTTATTAGACAAAACAGCCCAGGCTATACTAGTTGAGGTGGTTAATGTGATAGACAATAGTAAAATCATCTTATGTGCGGTTTATGCGAATAATAAAGATAAAATTAGAGTTCATTTACGGAATGACATGATTAAATGGAGTATGCAATATAAGAATGAAAAGTTTTGCTGTGTGGGTGACTTTAATGAAGCTTTAAGAATTCAAGATAGATTAAATTATGATGAACTTTCTGAGGGTGCACAACAATTCATAGAATGTCTTGAAGATGCGGGATTATATGAAAATCAAACTTGTGGCAATTTATATACATGGACTAATAGAAGCTCTACTCAGCTAAAAGCCAGCATAATTGATAGAGTATTGATAAATGCGCATTGGCTGGATAATTTACAATCTAATGTGATGTGTCTTGCTCCATCTACATCAGATCATTGTGCACTACTTATTACTATAAGGGGTGCTCAGACTAGAGGTCCATACTCATTTAAATTCTTTAATATTTAGTCTAAACATGTTGAGTTTCAGGATGTGGTGAATAAAGCTTGGGATATTCAGGTGCATGGATCTTCCATGTATATTTTATATGCTAAACAGAGATCAGTTAAAAGAGCCTTGAAGACATTTAATAATAAGTATATCAAGAGGAACTCCCCAATATATTATCCAAATGAAGAGCAAGCTTGAGGAGCTACAAAACTTAATAATGAGTTGGAAAGGTACTGATATGATTATTGCTGAGGAGAAGATTGTGTTACAAAATCTTGAAGAAGCAATGCTACATGAACAACAAATTTTGAAGCAAAAATCTAAAGATACTTGGTCCATGGAAAGTGATTGTAGCTCTACATATTATTATAAAATTATCAAGGCTAGACAAGCTAAAAATAAAGTATACTCTAGATGATGATGATGGTAATATATTAACCACTCCTAATCAGACAAAGGAAGAATTCCTAAAGTTTTATACATTACTAATTGGAACTGAAGATCCTAGCCAGGAGGTTTGCTCAACTACTATACTTAAGCAGCTTATGAATATTACACTAAGTGATGAACATGTTAAATATCTAAATAGCCATATAACTGATAAGAGAGATAAAAGATGCATTATTTTCTATTGATGAGACCAAGTGTCCTGGTCCAGATGGTTTTACATCTGGATTTTATAATGAGACTTAGAATATAGTTGGAGAGGATTTTTGCAAAGCTATTAGAGCGACCATGGAGACTCAGTCAATGTTGAAGGAGACAAATGCTACTAATATCACACTTATGCCTAAAATCCTAGTCCCTACTTGTGTAAGGCAGTTCATGCCTATATCTTGTGTTAATACACCCTATAAAACACTATCAAGGGTTATAACTACTATAATTAAAAAGGTATTAAACTCTTTAATCAATTATAATCAGGCTGCTTTTGTATGTGATAGGCATATTGAAGATAATATCATTGTGGCTCAAGAGATTCTTAATGGTTATAATAAGGGTAATATAACTGCTAGGAGCACTATTAATGTTGATTTGCAGAAAGCTTATGACAACTTAAATTGGAGGTTTTTGATTAATGTTCAACAGGCTTTTAATTTCCCCACTACGATGATTAAATGGATTGAGATGTGTATATCTATCCCTACTTATTCACTTTGTATAAATGGCGAATTAGTGGGATATTTTGATGGTAAACGAGGCCTAAGACAAGGGACCCACTGTCCCCTTATCTTTTTGTGTTGTGTATGCAGGTATTCACTTCTATTTTTTAAAAGATTGGGAGCAGTAGAGAATTTGAATTTCACCCTAAGTGTGTAGACTTGAAACTTAACCACATAATATTTGAGGATGACTTGCTTATATTCATGAAACCAACTGCTCAATCAACAATAATGGCAAGAGATGGTCTTGACATTCTAGATTATCTGGATTAAGAATCAATAAAGCTAAGAGAAAAAATTACTTTGGCAATACTCTTAATGAAGTTTGGCTGAGGTTATGAATATTTTGAGCATTAAAGAAGGTTTCTTACCTGTGAGATATCTTGGAGTGCCTTTGAATTCCAAGAAGCTGAGTTTAACTGATTCAAATAAACTTATAGATGGTATATGCGAGAGTATTAATAGATGGAGTCACAAGTTGCTTACATATGCAGGAAGGTTGGAATTAATTAGAGTTGTTCTTATCAGTAAAATTCTCTATTGGTGCAGGGTTTTTTATTACCCAAAAACGTTATATATAAGTTGAATCAAAGGTTATCTAGTTTTCTTTGGAAAGGAAGCTTGGAGGGGGCTAAGGGTGCTAAGGTGTCATGGGTGGATGTTTGTAGGAGCAAATATCATGGTGGATTAAATATTCCAAATATTGAGAATCTGAATAAAGTGTGCCTAATGAGTGTATTTTGGAGAATGTATAAGAGAGGGGATAATCTCCTTAGTCTTTGGGCTTACAAAAATGTATTTAAAGAGGAGTGTGTATGGAATTACTCCATTAAACAAGATCTATCTTGGACTTGGTGTAAAATATTGAAACTAAGAGGGATTGCACATTCCTTTATAACACATAAAGTCAACAATGGTGATCTGACTTATATATTCTGGGATAACTGGGTTAAGGGTGAGAATGTGAACTCCTATTTGAATAGAGATACATATATTTGCCCTTTATGGCTTAACAAAACAGTTAGTAGTTGCTATATTAGAGGGAGGTGGAATTTGCCTCCATCTCTCTGTTGTTTGAGTGATGTTCTACTTGTATTGAGTGCAGCTGAGGATAAATATCGTGGAGAGCTAGTGTTGAATAGAAATTTTCCTTTAAAAAAATAATGGGTGAAATTTATGAGCAAGGACATATCTTGGAATGGACTAGGATTATATGGAATTCAATGAATATTCTAAAAAATTCCTTATGTTCATGGCTGGCTAGTTGGAATAGATTGCCAACTAAATTGCATATGATACAATGGGGAGTGCAAACAAATTGTCTTTGTGAGATATGTCATAATTGTATAGAAGATAGAGACCATCTTTTTGTTCTTTGCCCTTTCTCTGTTAGGATATTAAAGAAGTGTTTTATTAAGTGTGGATTTCAGATGCCAATTATGCAGGATTGGGATGCACTTATGGAATATGTTTTAACTCGGGCTAGTGAAAAATTCCTAGAGGCTATTTACTCAAATTGGTTTACTTCCTTTATCTACTATATCTGGTATAATAGGAATGCTCATTTACATGGAGGGATGGTAAGTACTGAGGAGGAAATTAATCATCAGATTTAGTATTGTCTCTATATAAAAACCTTTGGTAAGAAGAAATTTAAAGGTTAAGGTGAACGCTTGAAGATTGCAGAAAACTGGGAACTCAAGGAAGTCTTCAAAGAGTGAATGTTTGCTTTGTTTTTAAAAGTTAGTTAAGGTTGTTTTTGTTTGTAACAGATAGTTTCTTGTTTCTTTCTATTACTTTGAGGCTCTTTGAGAGCTCTGTAATGTATAAACTAAAGTTTTGAGATATAAAATTTGTCAGTTGATAAAAAAAATCTTTCTCAAATACTATCTTATATAGTACTATCAAATAGAATCAACTTTGTTAAGGAACAGAGATGGCACCCAGGGTTGGGCTATAAACCTAATAAGTTGTCGCTTTGGACCCCTAATATTTTTTCGTCCTTATTTATTGCTTCATGATGTCTCCTTTAATGTGATATATTAATCTAGTCGCGAGACATCATTTTAGGGGTATTTTGGACTTAGTTGAGAGATTTTTCTCCATTCTTTGATGTTTTACACTTTCTTGTCTAGATTCGGTATTTACGTTACTATTAGAGCTTTTGTGTGTAATTTTTGTGTAAAGTTTACATCTCTTAGGTCTTTGGATGCTAAGATACTCCGAGACGATGATAAATAGTGAGAAAACGAGATTACCCCTTAGACATGGCAAAAAAGGAAGATTCGACCACTTTTAGAAAGTGAAAGCATGTACTGGCTAGATTTAGAAAGTGGATTGTTGATGTCTCCCTATTTATGATGATTTAATCTTAGTTGGAGACATCATTTCAGGTGTATTTAATAATTTAATTTTCGATTTCTATTTATATTATTATATATTCTTATTTCTTGTCTTGATTTGATTATTTATTATTTTTAGAGCATGTTGAGTTTAATTGTGACGCTTTAAAGATATATGGTAATTAATTAGATGCCAAATCAATTCTAAGAGATAAAGGAAAGAAGAAAATAATGCAAATTGGAGATCAAGGAAGGAAATATAAATAAAGAAAAGATAAAGTTGCCAAATAAATCTGAATACCATCAGCTATGTCCATAAAATTAATCATAACTAAAAAACGGCTTGGAATTTGGAAGAATGGTCTGAATAAAAGTTATAGAGCTTTCCGAGACGATAAGTTTCGACATAAAGAATGCATCAATCGGAGCTGTATTGAAGAAGTCACGGCCAAAACAAAACAACAACAGTTTATTACCTTTTCAATATTTTAGGGTTACGAATTTGAGTTTGGCTAGAAGTCCAATACTTGTCTTTCACTCCAAGAAAACGTTTTAGGGTTTCCTATACCCTATAAATACACCCTCTAATAAGTAGAAACATATCCTTGGCCAATCCTTAAGCCAAGAAAAAGCCTAAATTATGAGAAGAGAAGTTTGGAAGGAGTTAAGCATCAAATCATGTCTTCACAAGCCTTCAAATTTGTAATTGTTTTCTTTTCTTTCTCTTGTATGAACTAATTTACTTTAGCTTGAGATTTTAGCATATGGGTATGAACCCTAGACTTGTTTTACATCTATTTTAATTTGGGATACCATTGTATTTAAATTGAATTATTGTTTTATTCTCTGATTTATGTGTTTTGATTACCTTAATAGTAGTTAGATGGTCACCCAGAAGGGGTCTAATTATCGAAACACCACATAAACGTCTAGTGTGCGGTAGTGATCCTGACGGGCTTGCCTAAGTAGATAACCATTAGGGTACAATTTAACCACCGATCATCATTAGAAGGCCAGTCTCATTTAGGAACCTAGTGGCGTAGGAGCGCCCTATTTAAGTCCCCTCTTGATTGTGAGGTCGCCACCCTAGTCCACCCTGACGGGGGTAGGGAGGAATTTAGAATCCTGGCTATTGCAATTCTACATAATTCACCCTTACATGATTAGAATAAACAAGACTAGTGGGGATTACTTGCTATATCTCGAGCTAAACTCTCATACTATCTTCTTTTCTTATTTAATTTTCTGTCTTTAATTTAGTAGTTTATTTTCTAGTTATAAAAAACAAACGAAAATTGTCTTTTATTTCTTGCGTATTATTCTTCTAGATTTTATATTTGCACTTGATATTTGCATAAGTTCTCTCTAACTTTCGTAGTCTCTGAGGAACGAATCTTTTATCATTAAAACTTGCATACGTCATGTAATACTTGCAGTACTGTGCTAGCCTAGGGTGTTTATTTGCACTTATTTTACCTATTATTTTATCACACTTTAGGCGACACCAATTGTTTAAGTTACTACACGAGATTGGTGAAGAGTCTGGAGAAACCCTTTTGTATCTAGAAAGTACTTGGAGTCAGGAGCGCGTAGGATTTGACTGTTCGTTATTTAGAGTTGTATATGTAATTTATTATGTTTAATCTTCTGAACATTAATAATTTACTTTTACTTGTTAGTTTTAATTTCCTTAGTATGAACTAAATAATCATAGCTTGAGAACAACAATAATGTATGAACCATGATTTTATTTTATGCTTTTATTGGGATTGAGAGATTACATCTTTAAATTCAATGGTTATTTAATTGATTTGTATTATGTATTTGTCATATATTTTAGCTCTTGCTCTAGCCAAGTATATGACTGCTCTTAGAAATTAGGACTGTCATCTTGACGGGGGTTCAATTATTTTGAACGATACATAGTAGCCTAGTGTGCGATAGTGGTCCTGACAGGGTTGCCTAGCTAGATAGCCAATATGGTTAGATTTAACTATTTATCATTGTGTAAGGTCCCCTTACCTAAGTACCCTAGTAGTGTTGAGGTTTTCTCATAAGCTACATTGACGGGAGTTAGAAGGAATTTAGAATCCCGACTAATTCACTCTTTAACAATAAAACGTAAAATAGACACATTGGAGGTTACTTGCGACGTTCGAGATGTACTCTCATTCTTTTCGCCTTCATTTATTTACTTGTCTTTAGTTTAAATCTTTATTTCCTTAGCTAATTATCGTATTTGCATTTAGTTTCATAAATCAAAAACCAAATAAAAATATCTGCTTATCTCTCGCATATTTAATCTAACAAACTATTCTAATACACCATCTAAGAACACTAGTCAAAGATTATCTTTCATAATCCATGTGGAGACGATATTGTCAGGACCGACCCTTGGTGGCAAGCCACCAAGCAGACGTTTTAGGCCTCAAATAGTTTTTTTTTTTATAATAAAAACCCTATTTTATCAAAAAAAAAAAATTATAGTTAAAAAAAACCTAAAAAGAATTGTTTTAAGTACTTGACAAATACTAAAAACATCTATTACGATTCGGTGTGATGTTTCCTCTCCCCTTGTGGACTCTTTCATTAACCTTGCGGGCAAAAGTCAAAAGTAGAAATAGGAACACCCTTGACAGTGTTGACAAGTTACTCCAATGTAATTCTCCGATCATGGGTGAAGGTTTGGCAGTGCAAGAAACGTGTAAACTAGCTAATATTATAAATTTTGACTTAAACGGTATTGAGTCACATTGTCTAGAAGTTATGTCGAGTCTATCCAACTAATCCAAGATTAGATAAAAGATTTTACATTTTCTAAGCTAAAACTATTATCATCTCGATAGGAAGATATACTTAAAATTCTTGTTCTAAGACTGAAAAAGAGTTGATTTTGTTGAAAATATTGTTAGGTGTTCATTTGCTCTTTCACACATAGCTATCCGGATTATAAATATTACTGGTTATCTCTTACAGAAATATTTTCTGGTACATATATATGGTGAGAAAGTGTTTTGTATCGCTCTATTTGAATCGCTTACTTCCATAAAAATGAAAGTGTACAAAAGATGGAATCTCAAACTACCGTTTTTTCCAACAATAAAAGAAGGCACATGCCAACCAAGCGCCATCTGATTTGCCAAACACATACATAATTTTCGAACAAAAAAAAAATTACAAATACTTAATGATACAGCTAGCAGTAGAGCATAGGACTCAAGAACAGCAAAATGCCAAAATTCCTTGTACACAAACCGCTCTATTCTATAGCAACTGAGCAAGCATCTTTTTAGTCGGTTCGGTTGTATAGGCAAAATAATATAAAGTGAATAAATTAGGGGGTCCAGTCAACGGCGCCGTTTGAACGGGAATTAATCGGCCCAGCCCGGCCCACACTGTTAAGAACCAGCTAAGATTGAGTTGGCTACCCATCAATTCACATCCTCTATGCAGTGGGCCTTAAACTCTTGCATGCCTGCCACGTGTACCTCTTTGCCTCCTCAGATGCCACCTACAAGAATTCGCAGGGCCTCCCATCTAGCCTTTTACTTCACCACACAAGAAATTTCTTACCTCCCTTGATTTATCATTTTGTTACTCCTTTAATTAACGAAGATAATGACAAAAAAGAAAAAGAAGAAGAAGATATGATTTGTTTGGAAAGCAAATATATTAATAAAGATAATAGTAGTATTATTTAAAAAAAATATCTAACAATGACTCATATACCATTAACTATCTTAATTAATAAATATTTTATAATTAAAATTCATTTTTTCCACAGCTAAAATATTTATGATATTTTATAAATTAAAAAAGGGTCAATGACCCAAAAAATCAAAATAATATTATACTTGCCCCAAAGAATCATTCATTAACTTACTATTATAAGATTACATGTTTACTCGTCAAGGACGATTCCCGTCAAGGACGATTCCCATCAAGGACGATTCCCGTCAAGGACGATTCCCATCAAGGACGATTCCCGTCAAGGACGATTCCCGTCAAGGACAAAATTTAGTTAATGATGTTATTGGGAAGAAATTTTGTCATTGATGTTATTGGGCTGAAAATAATATTATTTTGATTTTTTGGGTCATTTTCCCATTAAAAAATTCTATAATACTTTATAACAAAAATAATTCATAACATTTCTTGTTCTATCATGAAAAACAAAAACACTTTGGCGTATTAACGTCTCTGATGTATGAAAAAGAAAAAAAAAACAATCATTCAATCGTAAAATCAACAATATTCATGTACCTGTATAGGGCTCTAAATGAACCAAGCCGCTTGCGATCAGTTCGAACTCGGCTAAAAAAAATTTCGTTCGTTTATACAAGCGAACAAAAAAGTTTGTTTCGAACTCGTTCGTTAAAAAACGAGTGCGCTCGAACTCGTTCGTTAACTCGTTAATGTTTATGATTTGTAAATCAATTTTTTAAGTTATCAATAAATATTAAACTATAAAAAACAAATTATTCGTTAATAACTCGAGTTCGGCTCGAAAAACGTTTGTTCAATATGTTAACAAACAAGCTTTAAATTTTTTGGCTTGACCTTTTAAATCTGAGCTCGGTTCGACTCGACTCGTAAATCTTATCAAACAAATTTTCACATATAGTATCGGCGTGACTCACTTCGTTTACAACCCTATATGTGTATAATACAAAACAAAAACCAGTTACATGACAGGATACTAAAAACGTAAGCAAAAAGTAATAGATTGTCATTACAAAAAACAATGGATTGACAGTACAAAATAGTGAATTGCGTAGACATATTAATGGGTTGTACAGACATATTATGTTGACAATTTTGAAACAATGAGTGGCAAATACATCATTGTAGATTGTCATACAAAATAGTGAGTTATTAGTTCAAACATAGTGGATGCTGAGCTAATTCAGTGGGTTGCTCCCACATATTCTCATACTGTAATAATCATACAATAAGATAGACACCAAAAAAACATGTAAACATCCATATATCTCTCAACTAACGAAATGTATTATTCATCTTTAACCTAATATTATGTATCAAACATGCACATGTACTACTATAACAATATAGTATAATCATAAATAACAACACAAGAATATGATAAAAATCATAAAACACCACCTAACGAGTCTAAAATGTCATGGAAAAAAACCACACGACCATAAAAAATGTTGAACATCATAAATTTATACACAAGAACATGATGAAAAACCTGAAAAAATGGATGAAAGAAAAATTCTACGTGCTCTAACCAAAATGACAATAGCGAATATAAAAATCCTGGATTAATTGAAATAATATCTTCCGTATAAGTTTTGTTGAAGATTATACCGCAGACAAGATGTTTTGTGAAATCAATGGAGATAGATTGATCATTCAATCGACAGAGGCAATATCAAGCGTGAAATCTGCTACACATTCTGTTTAGATGTTCTATGATTGTAGGCATTGAATTCTAACATTTGTTATAAGTAAGGGATATGATCTACGTGGAATATATATACTAAAGGCAATGTATTGATAGATAATTATATCTTAAGAGTAAATATGGTATATCGAGATTACCCTCTTCAAGGGACACAAAAGTTGTGGACTTGATGGGGTAGGTTATTGACTTTTTCGTCCTTTTAAGCTATTAACTCTTATATATTATTATATTATATAAACTTCACATAATAATTTTTTAAAATGACTAATTATATGTTCATTGGCCACTGAACCAATTCGATTCGAACCTAGTGAAAATATGGGGGTCGAGAAAGTGTTAATGGTGGCGGTTGTGGGGATAGTCCCTTATGGTATAGTGAGAATTCGCCTGGATTATTTTATGAGGAGAAAAACCTCAGTAAATTTTAAATTCTTACATCAGTCCCCAACTTGAAAATTAGTCTACTGACATAAATATTAGTCTTTCTTACACTAAAAGTTAACCTCTAATTTTTTCAGGGTGATGCACTAAACTCTAATTGTCGTTCTAACTTTTACCCACCCCCTCCGCCAGTAATTCTTGGATTAACCTCCAATTTTCTTTCAGGGTGACTACTTAACGGTTATTTGACGGCTCCTGAACTATATAACCATTTTCCAAAAAGTTGAGTTACTTGATTTATTCGTAATCTATATTTTATACAATAACTTTGGTTTCTTACCTCCATCAATTATACGAATTATCGAATCACCCAACCATATAACTGACTAGATAGGGTTGCTCATGTTAAAAAAGATAATCGAAATTTGGCTAGTATAAATAGACATATAATCTGACTAATTACTCTAGACAAATTTTACTTTGTTCGAATTAAACATTAATAAGTGTAATATATGTTTTGTTAGAGGCATATTGAATAGAACATGCATTGGTTAAGATACTTAAGTTACACGTGGAAGATAATGTTAGAGGTTAGTTGATTTCGATATGAAGGTAATCACTTTTTTTTTATTTATATTAAAAAAAAAATCGAAAAACATACTCAAGCCATAGAATAAAACTTTTAAATAAATTTAGTATTATAGAGTATAATATTTTTAACTCTTGAATATCTTCATGTGCTGTAATTTTACTGCGCAGTCAACGGTGAATCAGCTAAATGATTGCCCATGCAAGACAGAGATGATTTCGGTAGTATATAAATAATAAAATAAAGTAAAATAAAATAAAATAAAATAAAATAAAATTTAATAGATCTGTTGTTTCATTTCCACAAAATCATAGACCTTTTGGTACTTTTTCCTTTATTATACACAAACCCTTTTCGAGGGTTGTGTTTCTCTCTCTCGCCTCTTTTCATTTCTTTCCTTGTTCTACTGCTGACTAAAACTCCTTTGCCAGCAATTTGATTATAATAGATAGATAAAGCTTTCATGCACCTTTAGCTATGTCAGGTCTTTATAATTCAAACTTTTCACCAGCAAGAGCTGTTTCTCCACAGATTAGAAGTACCCCAGATGTTGATAGGTATGTTTCTTAATTTTACTTGATTAAACATCCAATCTTTTATTACTTGTCTGAAATTTTGATGGTTAATTTCTTTTCTTTTCTGGTTTTATGGTTGATTATCACATCACAGTAATCAGTACTTATCAGAGCTATTAGCTGAGCATCAAAAGCTAGGACCTTTCACACAGGTTCTACCCATATGCAATAGACTGGTCAGTCAAGGTATGATTTTTCACTACTTGTGTTGGAGATCTACCTTTTTCCCCCTTTTCAAACTATTAATCTGGATGTTTGGATTTTAGTTAGATCTGAATTGTACTGTTTATTCTTCGTTACGGAGTAGATTGAGCTTAATTTTACTACTTTCTTACTGACTGTAAAAATTTGATACTTTGCTCATTTTGTGTAGTGGAGTATAGATTGAGCTGAATTTGCAATTGAAAACCTCTTAACTTGTTAACTTAAAAGTCTGTTTTTGTTTTAGTAGAGTGTTGAGTGAATGATTTGTCAATAATGTGTTGTAACTTGCATCTTTGTATTGATCAAATCTAACTCATATTGGGATATCAAATATGTTGATACTTTTGTGGGTGTTATAGAAATCTTGCGAGTCTCAGGGATGATGCAAAACCAAGGTTTTGGTGAACTGGATAGACTCAGACATAGAAGTCCAAGTCCTATGGCTTCCTCAAACTCTATGCCTAATGTTGGTGGGACCGGATTAGGTGGCTGGAATGGACTTCCTCAAGAGGTAACTAACTATTATAAATTTATAAACAAAACAACCTTAAATATTGCTAAAATGGATCTGAAATATGCAGAGACTAAGTGGACCTCCAGGTATGACAATGGATTGGCAAGGTGCACCAGCTAGTCCAAGTTCATATACTCTCAAAAGGATCTTGCGATTAGATATTCCAGTCGATACTTATCCAAATGTAATATTATTACTTCATTATATTAGAATTTCAAGTATTGGATTATAACTGTTTATTTATAAATTACAGTTCAATTTCGTTGGAAGGCTTTTGGGACCCAGAGGTAATTCTTTGAAAAGAGTTGAAGCTAGTACGGGTTGCCGTGTTTTCATCAGAGGAAAAGGATCCATAAAAGACCCTGACAAAGTAATTTTTTTTGAACTATTTACTTTTATTTATTTTTACTGTTAAGAAGCTAGTTTTAACCATGTGTTTGATTTTCTGTACTCAGGAAGAGAAATTAAGAGGAAGACCAGGTTATGAGCATCTTAATGAGCAACTACACATTCTGATTGAAGCTGAGTTACCAGCAAATATCGTGGATCTTAGACTTAGACAAGCACAAGAAATTATCGAAGAGTTACTAAAGCCTGTGGTACTAAACTAATCTTATTTTTTACATACCTAGTCCCTTATTTTTAGTCTAGGTTTTTTTGGTAATCATTTTATATATTTACAGGATGAGTCACAAGATTTCATAAAAAGACAACAGTTACGTGAACTTGCATTGCTAAATTCAAATTTCAGAGAAGAAAGCCCAGGACCAAGTGGAGGAAGTGTATCCCCTTTTAATACTAGTGGAATGAAACGTGCAAAAACAGGACGTTAAGTTGATCAAAAAGAATCTGACCTGATTATACCCAATTAATATATTATATTACCTTATATCCATCCTCATATACCGCATAACTGTACTTGAGAAAAAAAGTATTTCGCGGGTGAAAACTTTTTGGTTGTGGATTTTTCTTATCCTTTATTTATTGAAAAAAGAAAAAAAAAAGTGAAAGGAAACTTAAAAAAGAGAGGTTTGTTATGTGTAGATACTGGGGATTTTGAATTAGTTTTGTTGATGGTGTGAATACTTGTGGTCGTGAAACTTCATTCATTGGTTTATTTGTGTTAATAAGTTTAGTGTGAAAATTTGTTTATTATTATTATTATTATTGATATTATTGTATACAAAGACCAGTTTATGTATCTTTCAACATTTCATTTTCAACCCCTGAAATTCCTGCAGGACAAAGGTGTCTCTGTTGCTGGTTGGACAAGTTTGTAATTTGATTTAATTGATGTTTGTGTCTGCTCTTTTCAGTCGCTTTATACTTAACATGTTATTTATTAGATTTTAAAGTTTTTTTAAAGTTTTTTTTTTTAATGATTGTTAATTGAGTTCATTTGTTATCCTCCTTGGCCTCTCCAACATACTAATAGCTTTACCTCACTTTCCAATTTTGTTAAGAGTACCCACCCTTTTTGTAGTCCCTATGCTCTCTAGATTCATTCAACCCAAATTGGAGATCTCTCTCCAATGATATAATGGTACTAAATCTTTTTCCATGGCATCAACTACTCTCTGACTATCTTATGTTTATATCCTAAGATGTCTGAGTTCATTTCTCGTTCTATGGGTCTTCCTCTACCATTAGTATTTTCAGAACTTGTCTCTATAGTGTACTTGGCACTCCAATTGCTGTTAGGAAGGGATCAACTAATAAAACTATTTCTAGCAAGTTCATCTCATGGTTCTCTTCCTTAGTCATTGGTGGTGTTTTCATGTATGTTCTAAACCAATGAATTAATTTAGCTCCTTGCAGTTTACTAGGTTGTCTAACGATTTAAGTAGTTTAAAGGTTGTTTGCTCTCACATCCAAGGTCTTCTTTACCAATTCAAAATTTCATTCACGTGAGTGATATTTGGGCCTTTGGCTACTATTGGGGATAGAAATGTTGTTTGGAAAGTTGTTATTCATTATGTTGGTGTTGTTACTTACCTTGTTTTATACATATTTGAGTTTTATGCATATATTTAGTTAAGTCTACAATGTGGATGAAGTGTTTGTTGAAATTTTATATAGGTTGACTCATAGAATCCACTTCTTATAAATATTTATTTCTACCAAAACTAGTCCAAAATCTTATTTATTTTATTCCTATCATCATAAAGTGTTTTAATTGCTGATTGAATAAAAATAATATTTCTTCCATGTACGTTTTAAATTATGTATAATTTTTAATTCTCTTTCCAGTAACAATTTTTTCGTATCACTTTTCTTATCATGATTTGTGCATTTAAACTTATAAATAAATCATTATCAAATAAAAAAATGTTTTGTAGACGCTAAAAAAAAGAACAAGAAAACTAATTATAGGTTGAGAAAACGTTTATTATAGGTTGTTTGGTGATTATTCAATGTTTCACAATGCAAACTAGTGTAGGAGAATGAATTGTTTGTGTGTAATTTTTAGATGAGCTACCGTTGAAAATTACTAGATTGTGTGCATCTTTGGATGGGGTGTTCTTAGATATTTTTTTTGTTGTGTGTATGTTTTAATGGGAGTCTAATAAAATGACTGAGTTATATGTACATATGACTTGGCTGCTATTGAAAAAGATTTGGTTGTGTGCATGTTTTAATATGTTGTCAGTGAAAAATGACTTGGTTTTGTACACATATTAATGGATGTCATTGAAATTGTTGGGACGTATATTTTATTATTTAAAATGTTTAAACTAACCTTGATAGTATTTCAAAAATGATGGATTTTAATTTGTAAAGAATAACAGTAATGGTAGTGGTTTTAAGGACAGTGGTTATGGCATTAATTCTTGATATTTTGTAAAATTTGCTGGTTTGAAATTTAGTTGATGGTAGTGATGGTGGTGGTGACAATGTTAATGGAATAGGTTGTTGTGGCGGTGGTGGTGGCGTAAATGAGTATGGTCGTGGTCCTGTTGATCGAATATATGGTGCATGGTTATGTGGCAGTTAGGAAACGGAATATCTTATGTGCGATGGTGGTGGGTGTTATGGTGTTGTAGGAAGATAAGAGGATGGGTGGAGAGAAAAAAATTTGTTGTTGTAATTTTAAAAATTGTTATGGAGTGAATCAGATATCGAAGAATTCTGTTATACAATTTTTTATACTTCAACATTTTTAGATTTTAATTATTACTCATTTTTGTGTTAAAATATTAAAGAGTAAGATGGGAAGATCAACTCAACGAAATAACTTTTATAATATTCTGAAGTAAAAAAATAAGCCGAACTCTTTAAAGAATGGTTTTAGGGGTTTAAAATATTTTGAGTTATTGTCTCTTTTTCTTTTTGGTTGTGATGTCATTCTTTGTGTAAAACTGATGTCTCTTTTTATATGATAGGTTGATCTAGTCACAAGATATACTTTTAGGAGGTATTTATGACTTAGTTGAGGGATTTTCCCTATTATTTGATGTTTTATACTTTTTTTGTTTAGTTTTGAATTTTATGTTACTTTAAGATTTTTTGTGTATAATTCGTGTGTTAAGTGTGCAACTCTTAGGTACTTGGATGCTACGCTATCCAGAGCATGACGTCATCACCACTCAAATTTCTTTTTTAGAAAGTTCATCGAAAATCCATTTATAACGTTCATCATCACCTCCATCAGTTGCCCCAAATGGATATGTACTGCAAAACAATTCAAAAAATAAAGTTTTGCACCAAATTTCTCACTCCTCATATACACTATTCTCAGTTGTCCTAAATGGATATTTACTGCAAAACAATTCAAAAAATGCAGCATAACACCAAATTGCTCATTCCCCGTATACGCTATTCTAAGTTGCCCTAAATGGATATTTACTGCAACACAATTCAAAAAATGCATCATAACACCAAATTGCTCACTCCCCATGTACAATATTCCCAGTTGCCCCAAATTGATATTTATTGCAAAACAATTCAAAAAATATAGTATAAGACCAAATTTCCAACGACAAATCATAGGAACCCACAAGACATCCCTCTCCCCATATACGTTATTCGCAGCACATGACCATTGCTGGTGGTAGAGAAGCCCAAATGGATATTTACTGAAAACAATTTGACAGTAATTATACTTAAATCATATAGACTGCAAAACAGTTCAAACAATTCAAAATGCTTCCACGGGTCATAAAATAGCCATTCTAGGATTTGTATAAAAATATAATAAACATCATGGCTGTAAAATAATTAGGGATTCCCCTTTCCCTTCTGAGAGCTAGATCAGATAATCCTAATTATATCAAGATCAGACTGTTATCAAAATCGGCTAGCTGGTTATCAAGTTTATTCTCAGACAGTGGTAAAGAAGTACTTATCAATGCTATTCTCCAAGCGATTTCCAACTACGTTGTGTCTATTTTTGAATTCTCTAAGAATATTTGTAAAAAAATGTTTGGCATCATCGCAAATTTTTGGTGGAATTCACACAGTAAAAAAAGAATCCACTACATGTCATGGAAAAAAAAATCTTGCGCTCTAAAGCTAAAGGTGGTATATGCTTCAGAGATTTTCATAAAATTAACCTAACCTTACTCGCAAATCAAGCTTGATGTATTCTTAATAACCCAGATTCTCTTGTAGCAAAAGTCCTTAAAGGAATTTATTGCCCTAACGGTAACCTTTGGGACACTAAACTTTCTAAAAAAAAGATTCTGGAGCTGGGCAAGCATTTTTAAAAGAATCCAAATTCTCAAGAAATTTTCTATTTGGCAAATAGGAAATGATTCAGTATTAACATTTGGAAACACAATTGGATCGGGAAAAGATATAAATTTAACAAATCGTATAACTGTAAAATCGAAGTAGTTGTCGAACTATTCAACAAATATTGTTCAAGGTGGAATCTTGATCTTTTTAAAAGATCTCAACATCCAATGTTATCCATGAGATCAAGAAGGTTCTGATTCTTTAATTGGATAAGAACGACAAACTAATCCGGTCCTTTTCTAAAAGATGGTTCCCACTCTACTAAATCGGGATACCATGCCCTTATCAATGAAGAATTAAAAATCAAGAGAAGCATGTAACAAAAAAATTTGGAATATGTTTTGGCATTCCAATGTGCCCTTCAAAATTAAAATTTTTGGAGGGAAGAGTTATAAAAGTGCCTTACCTTCCAAAGCTGACCTCCAGCAAAAAAATGTTCTGAAGATTTTGTTGGCATATAGCCTCCCTTAATAGGTTGTTTTAATGTGACAAATCCTCTTGTGTTTAGTGTGCTAATTACTCTTGTTATATACATCCTATCTTGCACTCTAATTCATCAAAAAACACATTCTTTATCATTTAGATCAAAGCTTTATTGTTTTATCTTAAGAAACTAATTCTCATACAAATACTTTTAACCTTATCTTTGTGTACATTGAGAATTAGCTTTAGTGATCAACTACAAAGTTTATTAGAATGGTGTTCTCTACAACTCTCGTGAAGAAGGTTTTCTGATCCGAGCATCACAGTAAAAGATATACTCACTAGAAGGTGTTTTAGACCTTTGGTGCGGTAGCCGGACCGGTATACCGGCGGTACGAGCGGTATACCGCCCGCAACGCGGACTACACCACGGAGCAGGGCTAGTCCGTCAGAAAGCAAGTGAATTAAGCAAGCGTTAATGCGGTACACCGCACGAGACCCGCGGTGCACCGCAGATTAGGGTTTTCTGCAGCAAAATGAAGACAAAAGGCATATATCCGTTGGTGATATTAATATATCCGTTGGAGACAAGTCTTATGACCGTTGGGAGCATTTTGCAGCTATAAATTGAAGGTCTTTCAAGGCTACAAACACACCTTCAACCCATATACACTAAAGGGCTTAATTGTTATCATCCAAGAAGGTGTCAAAAGCTATACATAGTCATATCCACTCAATTAAGGAGTTAATCCAATAAGCCACAAATTTCTATCTACTCAAGAGGAGTCTTTCATGCTTAAGTGTTATATCTACTCATTAGGAGATTGTTAGCAAAGTAGTTTCACCCTTTAAACACTTTGTATTTATCCTCTTAAGTCTAGTTCTTGTAATAGATAGATTAAGAGAGAATTTGAGTATCGGTAGTATACTCGGTGTCCTTGTGTTGTGATTACACAAGAGTTTCCTTCGTGGTTTCGAAGAGGTTGTCCTTCGTGTTATCGAAGAGGTTGTAAGGGTTATTGTGTTCTCGACCCGGTTAAGAGAAACACGGGAGCTTAGTGAAAAGCTTGAAATCCTAAGGAGGCTTCCTTAGGTAGTGGATGTAGGGAAACCGAACCACTATAAATCGTGTGTATCTTTCTATCCCTACACTCTTTATTTTCCGCACTTTATATGTTTGATTATATGCTAGTATGATTATTGTGATATTGATTATCTAGTTTATCTAACTTAGATCATCTAGCATGGTAAGAGAATATAATTTCTATTTACTTGTTTAGCTTCTATATCAAACCTCTAACTTATCCATTGCATGATCCCTTAAGAGTTTGATATATTAGTTGACTTAGAAGCTTCTCTTTAAAACATATAATTGTCCAAAAGATTTTTAATTAGGCATTAATCTTATTAGTAATCCTATTCACCCCCCTCTAGGACTTTCAATTGGTATCAGAGCCTAACTCTACGTGAATAGCTTAGAGTAAACGATATGGAATTTAATCTTTTGGAAAAGTTGTTTTCTACACAACCTCCACTTTTTGTAGGTGATCGTTTATTTGCTTGGAGGAAACAAATGGAAGAATTAATATACGAAAGAACACTCAAATCTCGAAAAAGGAAAATCCGGTGATTCCTTTCATTATCTCGTATATTTTTTTTTTCATGGCTTATGTTTATTTTTATGATTCGGTTTTGATTTGATTAGTTGTGTTTGTTGTTATCATGTTTTATCTTTGGATATTATCTTGTGATACTAATCATTGTTTTAATGTTATTAGTGATATTGCATCTAATTCTCTTGAATGATGTTTTTTGCACTTTAGCTCTTAGAATTTTGGTAATTGCATTTTAGTCCCCAAATTTTTCAAAATTGCACTTTGACCCCTCATATTTATTAAATTCTCCAAAGTGTCATAGTTTGGACTTCATAATCTTTCACATGTAAAATTTGCCATTTTAGATCATATTTTTGAAAAATTGCATTTTTAGTCCTTACTATGTGAAATTGCTTTTTAGTCCCTCAACTATTATAAATTGCACTTTTTATTCTTACAAGTTTTTATAAAATTTTAAAAGTGCCTATTGATTCTTTTTATCGTTGACAAAAGGGAAAAAGATCAAAGATATTAGTTTACACTTTCAAATCTTAACTTATCTTTGAACACAAATTTGCATTTTCATATGTCTTTTAGTAAGGGTGAGTTTTTAAAGAAATTGCTTTTCAAAATATTTTTCCGATAATCTTTTGAATTTCCCATAGCATTTCAAAAATGTTTTTATGCATAGAATTATGGGGAATTACTCCATTATTGGTCATTAACTCATTTGCATGAAATTGTTTAGCCTTACTTTCTATATGTTGTGTTTATATTGCTAACAATATTCTTGATGATATAGGTGTTATTGCACTCTTAGTCCTTGATCCTTTTCAAATTGCTTTGTGTTTCCTATAGGTTGAAAAATATTGTTTTGAGGTCCCTATAGTTTGAACAAGTTACACTTAGCTTTCTTATGTTTGAAAATTGCACTTAGGTCCTTAAAGTTTTTCAAGTCCCTAAACTTTTGAAAAATGCATATTGACCCCTATACTTTTCAAAGATTAAATTTTACCCCTTGATTTCTTAAAATCTGTTCAAATATTCTTATTGGTAAAAAGGGGAGAAATCTTAGGTCAAATTATTTCAAATTCAAAACAATCAATCTATGCATTTTGTGAGGGGGAGTTTTTTCTTCGACTATCTTTAAAAACTAAAATGCTTAGGTTAAAGGGCATTTTTTTCAAAATTTCATCTTTAAAACCCTTTGAAAGAATTTTTTTTTAGTTGCACTAATCGTTTGTGTTGTTGGAAAGTGGTGTGGCCTAAGGTGTGATAAAAAGATGTATAAAATAAGTGCAAATACACACCCTAAACTAACACTGTACTGCAAGTATTACAGGACGTATGCAAGTTTTAATGATAAGAAGATTCGTTCCTCAGGGACTGACGAAAGTTAGAGAGAACTTATGCAAATTATCAAGTGCAGATATTAAAGATAGATAATAATACGCAAGGAGAAGGAAGAGAAAGATAGATATTTATTTGGTTTTTTGATAAGAAAACTAAACTACTAAATTAAAGACAATAAAATAAATAACAGAAAAGAAAAGAAGATAGTATGAAAGATATAACTTAGGTTTTACTAGTATGCACTAATCCTTCTAATTCTATCTATTAGATCTAATTCATAAGGGAGAATATTAGCTCTTGGTATACTTAGTCAGGATTCTAAATTCCACTACCTTAGACCTTGAGAGCGACTAAGGGGGAAACGGCACAACCAAGAAGTGATTTAAAATAGGGTTATCAAACGCCACTAAGGCCCTAAGCAAATACTGCAATCTTGGTGATATGGTGGTTAAAACAAACCTTAATGACTATCTAGTTAGAAGTATGTTTTGTCAGAACTGCTATCGACACTAGACGTTATGTGGTGGTTCAATAGTTAAACACCCTTACAAGGTGACCATCTAACTACTATTAAGGTAATCCTATACTCGTGCACTAGCAAGGAAAACAGTCATTAAATCAAAACACATAATCAAATATAAGGGTAAGTAGCTAATATCAGATTAAAACATATAATTCCCAAAGAACTTAGATAGAAGAACTAGAATTCATAGTTTATACATTATGCAAAACCTAAGCTAAGAGAATCAGTTCATACAAAGAAAAGAAGAAGAAAGAATTACAAAATAAGAGATTGAAGGAGACATGATTGATGCACAGCTCCCTCCAGACTTCTTCTCTTGTGTTGCAGCTTCCTCTTGGCCTTAGGGTCTGGCCAAGGATGATTTAAGAGTGTTAAGAGGCTGTATTTATAGGGTATAGGTTGACCTAATTCGTTTCTTGGAGATAACTTCAAGTAATGGGCTCCTGGCCCAACCCAAATTCGTAAGATAAACACTGCTGCGTTGTTTTGGTCGTAACTTCTTTTTTATTGGTCGGATTTTGCTCCACAAGATACCAAAAGAATCGCAACAGAATTATCTAGGACCTTTAGAAGGAAATTACCAAATTCGGCCTATTTCTTAGGTAAAAACACCAATCTTTAGACGTGTTCTGTAGAATCCCAGATTTAGGCAGCTTTTCCTTTTCTAAATTGAACTCGGTTTCCTTCTATCTCCAATTTCCATGCATATCTTTTTCCATAAGTTGTAATCTTTGACTTGGACTCTAATTAATCTCCATAATTATCTTTAAAGCTTCACACTAAATAAACAATTAAACCCAATATGCTCTAAAAATAATAATTCTACAAATCAAGACCCAAAATAGGAAAGTGCACTAAATTAAGCTAAAATCAACCT
Organism: Nemophila menziesii; assembly: GCA_029959085.1. Classification (NCBI taxonomy): domain Eukaryota; kingdom Viridiplantae; phylum Streptophyta; class Magnoliopsida; order Boraginales; family Hydrophyllaceae; genus Nemophila; species Nemophila menziesii. The sequence continues at coordinate 48,466,776 of JARWIR010000001.1, read as the reverse complement.
ATAGACTAATAAATAAGCCTAAAATGATGTCTCATGAGTGTATTTTACTATCACAAATGAGGAGACATCAAGACCCCCAACTCAAAGTTGTATCGTCCCGATACAATAAAAGTAAAGAACAGTAGGGTAGTCAAGAAGAAGAAGTAGGAGGAGAATAAGAATAGAACATAATGAATGATCCTAGAGCAAAAATCTAAAAAGTCTCATGTAGTAATGCTCAAGAAATAATGCACAAATATGCTTAATATACATGTAATCAACAATCCATAAATTCAAGTCCAGATTAATTTCGCAATGCCAGAAGGAGAGGATGATAACTTAGTTCATGTTAATGGCTATAGGTTGTTCATAGGTCCCAAATACAGCATCCAATGGTCCACTTACCTACTACCTAATAACTCAATTGTTTCTCCACCTAGTAGTTAGAAATCCTAAGGTCTTGGTTATAACATGGCTTAAGGACGGGTGTGGTATATTTGGATAATGAAAAGTGAGCTTTTGGCTCTCTCCTCACTAGCCATCAACGAATCGCCCTAGAGCTTGAGTTGTTCACTCAAAGATGTTCTCACTCAACCCAATTTATTGATGCTTTTGATTTGCATCCCCAATTAATCCCAATTAAAACCTTTTGTGATGATATACAAATTCCACTTTGCCGGTCCGAATATATATTTTCTTTTCAAATCAGTTTTTTTCTTTTGTATAGCTATGATTCTCTTTTTATGTTGAGATATCACACTATTATATATTCTTTCTTTTTTTATGCCCTTGTTGGCAAAATTAGCTCGTAGCTTCTTTTTCATTCACTATTACCCCGGCAAAGGGTTACAATAATAACAATTTCATCATCAATAAAATCACAATTATAATTCCCAAATCCCAATGTTCCCTAATAATGAAACCCACCACCCCAAACTCAAGCTCTAAAACGAGTGTCTCAGGTTTTGCGATTCGAGTGCGGGTCATATAGATAAGTCCTAAGAACTAGGGTATGGATTATAATGTGGTTAATAAAAAGGTTTTAGAAAGGCTCAGAGGGGCTAAGACGGATAAATAACAATAATATCAAACAAAAGGGTGAGAAAGTATAAAGGCTTCAAGTGTTTTAATCATGAAAGAACTGCCTTATTCATTTTTCTAACTATCGGATTTCGTTACTTTTTCACTAATAGTTCATAGACAAGTGGGTTTTCAACTAATTTCAAACCTCACGTTCTATACACCAAATAACTATTCCTAAGTTTCAACATACTTCTTAGCATTGCTCATTAACTTTTCTATCTTTTATTTCCTGTTTTCATACATGCAAACTAAACATATTTATTGCATCTTTCAAAAACATACTACTTACTATCATTAACTTAATAAAATCATGCTCAAATAGGTACATTCAACATATTCTATGCCTAATTCAACCCAAAAATTTTAAATTTTATGAAAAAACAAAAAGGAAGACGAGGACAACGAATCCCCACCCCCAACTCAAAAATGAGCCGTGTCCCCACGACTCGAAAAAGACTCAAGAAAAATAAAATTTAAAATTAGGAGAAATATTGCACATAAATAAATGGTAGGGAAGAAAGAAAACATACTCTTCGAGGCTATTACCTCGCCTTGTTGATACTCGGATTAAATTCTAATGTATCTTCTTCACCCAACTTCTTATTCGCTTTTTGTTCAGGACACTTGATCATAATAGGATATTGCATTATATAACGTCATGGGAGAGATCGAAAATTCGTATCACCTCCTCATAGATCAACTGTGCCACATCTTCTTCTTCTCCTCACACAATACAATTCCCAAACAACCCAAAGCATTCCAAATCTCCATGAATCTTCATGTATTCTCCTTCAACTTCTTCTTCAAATACTATCTTATAAGAAAAAGGTAGTCCCTTTAATTGTTACTTCGGAGAAGCTATCATGGCCATTGAAGCTTTCTCTATTTCTTCTGGGTATAAGGTCTTTGATTTGTAGAGGTTGTGTTGTCTTCTTCACTAAAGATAGAACCTTTTTGCTCATTGAATCAACACAGCATGCTAACCTCTCTTCTCTTGACTTGTTTTACCCTTTGAATTGGAACTAGGACTTTTCTTACTTGATTTCTTCTCAATTAAATCCAATACCTTGATTTATTCATCTCCCATACAGTAGATAATGTTCATGTTTTCTTAATCATCTCAATCTACCCCCAACTCAAAGCTTTCACCACTCTTGAAATTTGAAACTCTTGATTATTGGTTGTACAAGCTTTATTTGGGTTAGGAAAGGTGATTTGATGATGATTCTCTATGTGGGTAAGATGTATTCTTCATGGATTGGCTTGGATCTAAGAAACTGTAGGATGAATTTCTGAAATTTTAAGCTTTTGATCTTCGATTCAAGGTGTTTTGGGATGATATAGGTGGTTGAATCTTCCTTGTAATGATGTGGAGAATGAATTGGATGTGTTTTCATGGTGATTGGGTAGTGTTTTGATGATTGGTGAAGGTTTTTATGAGCTCTAATGGAGTTGGGAGAGTTTTGGGGAAGAAGGAGAAGCTGAAGGATTAAAAAATTCGTAATAGAGCAACCTCCTCACCCTTATAACCTAAAAACGCGTTTTTTCTCTCTCTCCAGCAGTTCCGGGCGGTATACCGGCCGTGGGGCCCGGTATACCGGAGTTCTGGCTTCGAAATTTTTCGCTTTCTGCATAAAACCCGCGGTGGCAACCCGTGGTACGGGTTTTGACCTTGCGGTGCACCGCGGCTGAGGTCCGGTGTACCTCACGTGGCAAAAACCTCCCCATCAACTAGATCTTGAAAAGTTATGCACTTTAGGCTCAAAAATCACCTGATTCCGATACCCGAGCGCAAAGATATGACTTGCCGAAGTTTTCTCAGATTGTGTCAATTTTTTTTTTTTTTTTTCCGACACAGCGAGTGTGGGCGGTATACCGCGCAAAGGGTCCGGTACACCGCCACATCTGATGCTCTAAAATTTTTGCTCACAGACCTAAACCCGTGGTAGGACCCCGTGGTACGGGTTTTTGGCTCGCGGACTAGGGTCCGGTGCACCGGAGGGTACCCCGCGGTATCTGTAGCTACTCCGTCAAAATACCCGTGGTACTCACCCCGTGGTACGGGTTTTTGGGGCGCGGACCATGGTGCGGTGTACCGCAGGGTAGTCCGTGGATTTTTTCTTTGCTCCAAAAAATTTTCCTCGCGTTCCCTAACTCTATTTCTCCAATTCCTACACACCAAAAACACTAATACCTTCCTCAAATATGCAATATCAACTAAAATTAACTAAACTAAATATAAATTAAAAACTAAAAACGTAAAAACATAAAAGAAATTTACGGGTTGTCTCCCGTACAGCACTTTTGTTTAACGTCTTTCAAAGTTAGACGTGTTACCTCGATTAAGGATGACGAAATTTCCACCCTTTGCCTTTAATTCCCACGAACTTTTCAGCTCGATTCTTCATGATCATGGATGGTGCCATCCAAGATGTCGTGGGAATAGGTGGTAACTCAATTCCAAGTGTAGCATTACACTCCTCTGGTAATCCATTCATCTCGAATCTTCGTTTGTTAGAAAGAATGTCCTTCATGAATTGACCGTATTTTGACATTCTTGTGAGAGCTTCTACAAACGGGCTGCTGTTCTTTAATTTGTTCATCATGTCAACGAACTTCTTGAATTCCAGGTCATTGTCCTTTCTGACACGTGAAGGGAATGGTGGAGGAGGACATGTATTGGTTACCACTGGGCTCTCCTTCTTTTCTGGTGTCTTCTCTTGGACACTTTTTTGTTCAACTACCTCTTTGACCTTATCTTCTGTTGTTTTTTCTCCCCCCGTTTCTGGAATAGGGACTGGTTCTGGTTCTGGTCTTGATGGAGGCAGTTGTTTTCCACTTCCTAATTCAACTGCATGACAAACTTTGTTTTCTGGAGCAGTAGTATCACTTCGGAGTTGCCTTTCTGCAAGGATTTTAGTTTTTTCCACCATTTGTGACATTGTCTGCACCAGCTTGTCAATCGCATCATCTGAGTTTTGGATTCTTTGCTGGTTATTCTCCATCTTTTCAATTAGGTTCATCATCTTAGCCATGCTTGAATTCAAACTCGGAGGTTGTTCTTGTATGGTTTGCTGCATTGAATAAGGATGTGGTTCTTGATAAGCTTCATTATAAATCGGCGCTTCTTGATAGATAGGTTGTGGAGGATAGTAGGATTGTGGTCGTGGTTGATAATAATCATCATAATAATGATTATTATGATTATAATTCTGTTGATCTCCGACCCAATTGTAACTCTGTGGGGGTTGATAGTCAGCGTAATTTCCTTGAGATTGATAATAACCATCATAATAATGGTCTCTTTGATAAGGCATGAAGGAAATTGAGGCTGGATTGTTCATGCAATGTCCCCACGAGTGATCTCTTGCTCCACAACTAGGACATGAAGGTGAGGCATGTACTAGATTCCTCTGAGCTAGTTGTTGCGATTGTTCTCGTAATTCCTCAAGTTGTCGGCTTAACTCCTTGAGCTTTAGAGATTCCATCTTGTAATAGCTTCTTCAGGATCTAATAGCACGAAACCTTTATCTCCTAATAAATATGCTTTCGCCTAAAAAAAATCTGTAAAACAAAAACTAAAAAGAAAAGCGTAAAATAGAACTAACTAAAATAAAAGCACAAGATAATTGCACAAGGACTAACGATGTAGTCCCCGGCAGCGGCGCCAAAAACTTGGTGTGGCCTAAGGTGTGATAAAAAGATGTATAAAATAAGTGAAAATACACACCCTAAACTAACACTGTACTGCAAGTATTACAGGACGTATGCAAGTTTTAATGATAAGAAGATTCGTTCCTCAGGGACTGACGAAAGTTAGAGAGAACTTATGCAAATTATCAAGTGCAGATATTAAAGATAGATAATAATACGCAAGGAGAAGGAAGAGAAAGATAGATATTTATTTGGTTTTTTGATAAGAAAACTAAACTACTAAATTAAAGACAATAAAATAAATAACAGAAAAGAAAAGAAGATAGTATGAAAGATATAACTTAGGTTTTACTAGTATGCACTAATCCTTCTAATTCTATCTATTAGATCTAATTCATAAGAGAATATTAGCTCTTGGTATACTTAGTCAGGATTCTAAATTCCACTACCTTAGACCTTGAGAGCGACTAAGGGGGCAACGGCACAACCAAGAAGTGATTTAAAATAGGGTTATCAAACGCCACTAAGGCCCTAAGCAAATACTGCAATCTTGGTGATATGGTGGTTAAAACAAACCTTAATGACTATCTAGTTAGAAGTATGTTTTGTCAGAACTGCTATCGACACTAGACGTTATGTGGTGGTTCAATAGTTAAACACCCTTACAAGGTGACCATCTAACTACTATTAAGGTAATCCTATACTCGTGCACTAGCAAGGAAAACAGTCATTAAATCAAAACACATAATCAAATATAAGGGTAAGTAGCTAATATCAGATTAAAACATATAATTCCCAAAGAACTTAGATAGAAGAACTAGAATTCATAGTTTATACATTATGCAAAACCTAAGCTAAGAGAATCAGTTCATACAAAGAAAAGAAGAAGAAAGAATTACAAAATAAGAGATTGAAGGAGACATGATTGATGCACAGCTCCCTCCAGACTTCTTCTCTTGTGTTGCAGCTTCCTCTTGGCCTTAGGGTCTGGCCAAGGATGATTTAAGAGTGTTAAGAGGCTGTATTTATAGGGTATAGGTTGACCTAATTCGTTTCTTGGAGATAACTTCAAGTAATGGGCTCCTGGCCCAACCCAAATTCGTAAGATAAACACTGCTGCGTTGTTTTGGTCGTAACTTCTTTTTTATTGGTCGGATTTTGCTCCACAAGATACCAAAAGAATCGCAACAGAATTATCTAGGACCTTTAGAAGGAAATTACCAAATTCGGCCTATTTCTTAGGTAAAAACACCAATCTTTAGACGTGTTCTGCAGAATCCCAGATTTAGGCAGCTTTTCCTTTTCTAAATTGAACTCGGTTTCCTTCTATCTCCAATTTCCATGCATATCTTTTTCCATAAGTTGTAATCTTTGACTTGGACTCTAATTAATCTCCATAATTATCTTTAAAGCTTCACACTAAATAAACAATTAAACCCAATATGCTCTAAAAATAATAATTCTACAAATCAAGACCCAAAATAGGAAAGTGCACTAAATTAAGCTAAAATCAACCTATAGACTAATAAATAAGCCTAAAATGATGTCTCATGAGTGTATTTTACTATCACAAATGAGGAGACATCAGAAAGCGTATGAGATGAAAACCTTTCGATCAAGAAGTTGGTAAAATGTCTCTATTCCTTATCTGTTTCATGCTTTGCAATTGTTGATCTTTGTGCATCTCAAATTAAAATTATTTAATTACTCTAAACACTTGCACTCCTTATATCGTTGTTTGAAATCTATTCACTTGAGTTTTAGCTCTTCTATGTTTAGTTGCTTGATATTATTTTATAATCCCGTCTTTTTGATGAAGACAAAGGGGGAGAAATATGTGCACTAAAACTTTCAAAATTTCACTTTTTAATACTCACAAAAGCATTTCATCTTCCTTTAAATGCTTTTTTACTTAATGCTTATTGTGAGGGGGAGCTTAATTCCATTAGAGCTTAAAATTTCATATCATTCCTAAAGTGTTTTAGTGAAGGATTTGTCATCATAAAAAAGGGGGAGATTGTTGGCATATAGCCTCCCTTAATAGGTTGTTTTAATGTGACAAATCCTCTTGTGTTTAGTGTGCTAATTACTCTTGTTATATACATCCTATCTTGCAATCTAATTCATCAAAAAACACATTCTTTATCATTTAGATCAAAGCTTTATTGTTTTATCTTAAGAAACTAATTATCATACAAATACTTTTAACCTTATCTTTGTGTACATTGAGAATTAGCTTTAGTGATCAACTACAAAGTTTATTAGAATGATGTTCTCTACAACTCTCGTGAGGAAGGTTTTCTGATCCGAGCCTCACAGTAAAAGATATACTCACTAGAAGGTGTTTTAGACCTTTGGTGCGGTAGCCGGACCGGTATACCGCAGCACAGACTACACCCCGGAGCAGGGCTAGTCCGTCAGAAAGCAAGTGAATTAAGCAAGCGTTAGTGCGGTATACCGCACGAGACCCGCGGTGTTACGCAGATTAGGGTTTTCTCCAGCAAAATGAAGACAAAAGGCATATATCCGTTGGGGATATTAATATATCCGTTGGAGACAAGTCTTATGACCGTTGGGAGCATTTTGCAGCTATAAATTGAAGGTCTTTCAAGGCTACAAACACACCTTCAACCCATATACACTAAAGGGCTTAATTGTTATCATCCAAGAAGGTGTCAAAAGCTATACATTGTCATATCCACTCAATTAAGGAGTTAATCCAATAAGCCACAAAGTTCTATCTACTCAAGAGGAGTCTTTCATGCTTAAGTGTTATATCTACTCATTAGGAGATTGTTAGCAAAGTAGTTTCACCCTTTAAACTCTTTGTATTTATCCTCTTAAGTCTAGTTCTTATAATAGATAGATTAAGAGAGAATTTGAGTATCGGGAGTATACTCGGTGTCCTTGTGTTGTGATTACACAAGAGTTTCCTTCGTGGTTTCAAAGAGGTTGTCCTTCGTGTTATCGAAGAGGTTGTAAGGGTTATTGTGTTCTCGACCCGGTTAAGAGAGACACGGGAGCTTAGTGAAAAGCTTGAAATCCTAAGGAGGCTTCCTTAGGTAGTGGATGTAGGGAAACCGAACCACTATAAATCGTGTGTATCTTTCTATCCATACACTCTTTATTTTCCGCACTTTATATGTTTGATTATATGCTAGTATGATTTTGTGATATTGATTATCTAGTTTATCTAACTTAGATCATCTAGCATAGTAAGAGAATATAATTTCTATTTTATTGTGTTCTCGACCCGGTTAAGAGAGACACGGGAGCTTAGTGAAAAGCTTGAAATCCTAAGGAGGCTTCCTTAGGTAGTGGATGTAGGGAAACCGAACCACTATAAATCGTGTGTATCTTTCTATCCCTACACTCTTTATTTTCCGCACTTTATATGTTTGATTATATGCTAGTATGATTTTGTGATATTGATTATCTAGTTTATCTAACTTAGATCATCTAGCATAGTAAGAGAATATAATTTCTATTTACTTGTTTAGCTTCTATATCAAACCTCTAACTTATCCATTGCATGATCCCTTAAGAGTTTGATATATTAGTTGACTTAGAAGCTTCTCTTTAAAACATATAATTGTCCAAAAGATTTTTAATTAGGCATTAATCTTATTAGTAATCCTATTCACCCCCCTCTAGGACTTTCAGATTTCCGTTGCGAATGGTGCGAATCAGAAAAAGAAAACGTTGAACATCTATTTCTTAAATGTCCTTTCATCATTATTGTCTTGGCTAATTCATCACTTTATATAAAAATCGACCGGGATACAAATATAACTTTCCAAGAATGCTTATTAAGGACAATCAATATTTATGGATCCAACGGTTGGGACAAAAGGTTGTTATTGCGTATATCCTATGTACAGTTTGGAACATCTAGAAAGCTAGAATGAAAGGTTTCTTCGAAAATAAAAAATGGAGTCTTTATGAAATTAATTGCAAGACCGACACACTTATTACATATCTATTTGGCCCATATACTCCAAACATGTTGCTTAACAATAAGGGCTCATATGAAAACCCTTTTTCTAGCAATGTGAATGATTTTGATTACCCCATACTATTTGATGAGGCAGATTTAATTTGGCTCAACGAGGCCTCCTTTTGTAAGGAATGGGAACCGACGACAGTAGTTTCTCTAGTTGTTAATAAGGAGGGTGAAATTATCCACAAAGTCATGAGAAGATGTTTTGTGAAAAATGCATTGGAAGGCGAAACTTGGGAATTACTCCTTGCCATGAGACCAGAAAAATGCGTTGGAAGGCGAAACTTGGGAATTACTCCTTGCCATGAGATCAGCTGCTGGTCTCAACCTTCAGAGTAGTACTCTGATAACCTTGATCTCATTCAAGGTATTAAAAGGAAAGTGGGTATCCACTGGAGTCTCCAACCTCTTATCACGGAGATGGAGAAATGGTTACTCCCTCCGTCCATTTTTATTTGTCCACCTTTTTGATGCACAAAGATTAAAAAAAGTATTTAATACTCTTTATATTTACAAAAATTGCTCTTAATTACTGTACATGAGGTTATTTAATGCAATTCTCTTTATACTATTTACTTCAAGGTAAAATTGGAAAAAGTATAGAAAAAGTGTCTTAATATTGAAAAAGGGACAAACAATATTGGACACCTCTTTTTAGAAAGTTGGACAAATAAAAGTGGACGGAGGGAGTAATAAAATTCCCCAAATGGAATGTTATTCACATCAACTGGAAATTTAATGATGTTGCGGACGAACTTGCGAAATGTGTTAGGAGGAATATTGACCTTGCAGCTTGGCATGATTTCTCTCTCATTGTATCTTTTTCCTTTTTCTTGTATTTAGGATGTAATACTTGATTGTAATCTTATTCCATGACAAAAAAATCACGACGGTAATTATACTTAAATCAGATGATTTTGAAAATTTGTAAAAGTGATGAGATTAGGTTAAAAATAATTCACTTTTTTAGAGTTTCAATGATTAAAATGAATCTTTTACCTTAATTTGGGTTCTTCAATTGTTGATGGAGTAGCCAAGCCGGTTGATGATGGTGGTGAATGGACCACGAGCGGCGACTGTTTTCTTGTGTAGGAGAGCGACCGTTGATGATGGTGGATAATGGACCACGAGTGGGAGCGGTTTTCTTGTGCAGGTGGTAGTGGTTTTCCTGTGCAGGAGAGCGACCATTGATGATGGCGGAGAATGGACCACGAGTGGCGATAGTTTTCTTGTGCAGGTGGTGGCGGTTTTCTTGTGCAGGAGAGTGTTTGTTGATGATGGTGGAGAATGGACCACGAGTGGCGGTGATTTTCTTGTGCAGGTTAGCCGCGAAGCCAGGTCATCTTCTTCAAGGATTTTTTTTTCGGTCTTCAAGGGACAGGATATTTGACAACAAAATTAAGAGTAGTAATGAGTAATGGTGATGACGTCATACTTACGTGTTGATTACGTGGTGCTGACGTGACACCACGTGGTGTTGGCTAATGGTCAACTGACTAGAAAATGGAGAAAAGGGCCAAGTGTGTCACCAATGTATCGATAAGGGGGCATCTCGTGACAATGGAAAGATAAGGGTCGGTTTGTGCATTTTGTTGAATGTTAGAGGGGCACGCGAGGTATTTACCCAACTTATAATGATCATTTAAAACAAAGGGATTAATGCCCAATAAACCCTCATATTCTCCCTAACCACAACTGTTATTTACTCTCCTATAAAAGGCACCATACATTTAGTTCTTTCTTTTTTGCTCTTTTTTACCACAACCACCGTCGACCATTTTCGACTAAAAAAGCATTAAAACCTCTTCGTACACCTACCTACGGTTAGTTAAGTTACATTGACATCTCAATCACAACTAGATTTGTATCCCTGGTGCTCCTGATATGTATACCATAGATAATGCCGCTCCAACCTAATATTACCATTCATTAATGCATACTGCACATTATAAATTGAAGAAAGATGATGATAATGAGTACTTTATTTTATCATCGATGGTATCAAATGTAGCAAGCAAGATTTCATTAATCAATCATGGGCCAGAAGATGGTGAAAGATCCACGAGTTTTTAGCACATTATTCAAAACTAGCATACCACATCATTAATAAACACTACTCCCTCCGTGCACTTTTGTTTGTCCACCTTTTTGGTGCACGAAGATTAAAAAGAGTATTTAATAATCTCCCTCTTTACACAAATATCCTTAATTAATATATATGAGTACATTTATTACAACAATTCTTCTATTATTTAATTAGGGGCAATATTGGAAAAAGTAGAGAAAAAATGTATTGGTATTGCAAAAGGGACAAACAATATTGGACACCTTATTTTAGAAAGTTGGACAAATAAAAATGGACGGAGGGAGTACTAATCTTTAACTCTTCTAAACCAAACTTTATTGAATTTGGATAATCAATCCACACCATTATTTTCCACAAACGTCTCACCAACAAACAAGTTTTGAAAAATTCATGAAACTCAATTTTTTGAGTTTTGAGATTTTCCCTTAACTCAAATTGTCTTTTTAAAAAAAAAAAAAATGAAACAACAACTTTTTTCTCTAATGCATAATTGTTTAGAATCAATATTGTAGTTTTCCCGTAACTCAATTTTTTGAGTTTTAGGAATTTTCTTTTCACAACTCAAACTGTTTTTTTTCTTTGTTTGATACATATCATTTAATTTTTTGTATTTAATATAATTAATAATTCATTTTTACGATATTTTAGTACAATTTTTTACGTATCTATTTAAATTATTTTGTTACCGTCAATTGGAAGTGAATCCAAGATCTTTTATGGAGGATAAAAAAACCATGCCTTTTATGAGATATTATACATGGCTATAAGAATTTATTATACATTAACCAATAACTAAATCATATTAGACACAAAATAAAATACAAATTAATCTTCAACCTAGGATATATGATTTTGATAATATGGCCGCATAACAATTTCGATTGTACCTATGTTTGAAGATTCTTATGGTAAATTGCCCACACAACAACTATGACCATAAAAATCTTGACAAAGAAAAAAACCATAAAAATCGTAATAATGATAATGATACTAATGAGGAAGTTTAGGGTAGGTGAAGGAAAACAATACCCACCTCACCAACCAACACAGCATTTTTTTTAAACAAAAGAGATGAGAATTTTGACCGAAAAAGAGAAATTTGGAAAATAATATTTGGATTATTCGAATTGCGAAAAGAGAGACTACTTTGATAGTGAGATTCACGAATTTGTAGAGAGAATAGTTTTTTCTACTGTGCAACTTATTGGAAATGGTAAACAAATCACTATCTTTTGAGACAATCATGGATTTTTTTGAAAATTTAATTAAATTAAAATAAATTAAATTCAACAACCTTCATATTTTAAGATAGGGTATTATCCACCAACCTCGTTCTCTCTCTCTCTCTCTCTCTCTCTCTCTCTCTCTCTCTCTCTCTCTCTCTCTCTCTCTCTCTCTCTCTCTCTCTCTCTCTCTCTCTCTCTCTCCAAATTGCCGACATTACCACCTCCGACTTTCTCTCTAAGACGACAACACCTCCCTTTTCCTTGTCCCTTCCTCTAGTGGTAGTTTTTAGTCTTTTTATGCGTTTTGTCAACTTCTTTGGCCTTTCTATGGGAATCTCCATCGTTCTCCACCAACACTCATCTACTATGTTTTGTCATTGTCGTTTTTATCGGCCTGGTGGTAGTGTTTTAATGGTTCGGCTATTGCTCGATCGGGTGGATCTTGGGTGTCTGGTCTGTAACTCTTTTGCAACGTACGTGCGGATATGCAATGTTGTCGATAGGTTTGAATATGCCTCCTTGAAGCACTGGTCTCCTCAGCCTATCTCTAAGGCATGGACAAATGTGTTCTACTTCTTTAGGTCTAGCATGAACAAATCATTTCTACCTATGTATTTTTCGAGTCGGGTTGTCGCAAGTCAGATCATATCTTGTTTCTGGAGCAATTTGTTCGGGCTACTTTGAATTTTTCAAATTTATGATACTTTGGGTTGAGCCAAGACGACTTATATTGTTATGGGTCATCGTGGGTTGTTCAGATTGATGCTCTTGTCGGGGTGTCTTGTTTGATCCTCGGGTTGGGTTGTGGTTCTACAGATGTTCGAGTCGAGTAACTACTTTTCCAACCAACTTATCAAGAGAACATTGAAACTACCGAGAACCTACTATCACAAGGGATTGGTATGTTTGCGTGTTTGGTTTCCTTCTCTTAATTTTATACCAACTTATATACGCTGACTTTATCTCTTGGTTTTCTTGATACGGGTCTATAGGTGTTTGTCATTCATCGGTTGATTCTTGTTTGTGGTTTCCATTTGGCGAGTTTCTTTCTTGACGTAGTTCTTATGGTGTTCATATATTGGAGACGTCGACAATGGATGTTGAGTTAGGGTCTTTTTTCGTGTTTTTGTGTTTGTTCTATCGTGTCTTAATTTGTTCGTGCTTTTCTTCGATATGACTAATTTGTTATATGTGCGCAGATTTTTTGGGTGGTGGTGGTTTAGGTTTTCTTATGATGATTTTTTTTGTTTGTGTTCTCTGGTTTTATCAGTCTGTAAATTTGTCTACTTCTCCCGGTGCTCACTTACTAGTTTTTATTTCCTTGATGGCTAATAGACCATGAGTTTTCAGTGGGTGTATGTCATTCATAATTAGACGATTCTCTAGTGATTTTATTAGGGTGTTAAATTGGTTTGGCTGTGCAGGTAAGAGGTGATTAGAGGCTTATGGAAATATTTTTTTTGCTCAACTAGCATTTGTTTCTAATGGTCTGAGGGCTGCCAGTTCACTAACAACTCTATTTGTGTTGGTGATCAAATGACAACTTGAAAAAAGTACACTAAAAACTCTTTTTATGTTCTTTCTAGCTATTATCCCTTAACATCTTGAATACAACACCTTCATATATGCCTAGTTATACATTTGTAGCCGAGTCTTCAAATTTGGCGATAAAGTGTATCAGATATCTGGTGTCTTTGCTCAGTGATGTCTCCTTAATTGTTCTTATTTTCGACCCTTAGGAGACATCATTTTTGGTGTTTATTTGACTATTTAGATAGACTTTTGGTGCTAATATGCAATAATATGATTTTCCTCTTTTATTTCTAGCATTTTTGATTTATTAAGCTGTTGCGCGTAATATTGGTATTTTTAGTGAAGATTTTACAGGTTTTAGATGTTAGCTAGAAGAGGAACCCGAGAAGAAAGTCAAAGATCGTGATATAGAGTCAAGACTTAAAGATAAATCCCGAAGATATTATTTTTAGAGCTGAAAATCCATTTTCCAGGCTATAGATTGCTGATTTCGAGGTGCTTAAGAGATTATTTAGCCGCTGACCTTTTAAGAGAAAACATTCCTTATCGAGTTACGGAACTTTAGCAACTGGAATGAGGTCAATCGGAGTCATAACGAAGCGGGAAAAGCCGTTTTAGTGAAGGTGTATCAGCAGTTACGGGATTTTGGGCTTAGAATTTGGGCTTGGACATTTAATTATTGATTTATTCTTAAGTCCAAGCCCTAATCCGTTTTTAACATTATAAAAGGGCTTTAGACCTCTATTTTCACACAATCTTCATATCTTTTTCATAATACAACATACGCTTAAGAGTCAGACACCAGAGAAGAAGCTAGAGGCAGGAAAAGAAGAAGCAAGAGCTGGAGACGGTCTATATCTCCACTTCTCAGCCAATTCAATTCCGTAATTAGGTTCTTCTATTTTATTCTGTAAAACATGATGAACCTATTTGTTTCTTTAGTTTTTATCTTTTCAATTATTATGAGCTAAACTAAATTAGTGCTTGAGAACGCATAATGGGTTAATCCCAATTTGATTTCGTTTTATACATTTGGATTTGGGATTATTATTATTTAAATCAAATTGGGTGAATTGTATTTTTCTTTAATTTGCATTTTAATCACTATTTTTGACCTGATCAATCAATGATAGAACTTAGTATCTAAGCTATTCCAATTAGTGGCGATTGGATCACCTTGACGGGGGGTTTAGGTACCGAACTAGTTAATGAATGTAGGTTAGAAATTATTGACTCTGACGAGCTTAATTAAACCTATGGCCTATTGGGTAATTTGAACTTAAACACTTGAGAGTGGACTATAATCACCCTGACGGGGTTTGTAGCATTTGAGAGTTGCTCCTTAGTCCACCCTGACGGGGGTAAGGAGAATCTAGAATCCCGACCAATACAAATTTACCAATTTGTCCCTTAAACAATGTATGAAATGAATGATAGTTAGGTAAACCCTTGCGCCTCTCAAGTACTACCTGTTGGCTTATTGCCCCCATCGATTAGGTGTTTTAATGTGACAAATCCTCTATTGTTTAGTGTGCTAATTTCACTTTATTATCTTGCACTCTAAATCATCAAAAAGCACAATTGACATCATTTTGATCAAAGCTTAACTATCTTATCCTTAATAGCTAATTCTCTTACCATTACTTTTAACCTTATCTTATGTGTACATTGAGAATTAGCTTTCATGATCAACAACAAAGTTTCTTAAAATGATGTTTACAACAACTCTCGTGAAGAAAACTTTTCCATCCGAGCAACGAATCAAAATATCATAAATCTCCAAGTCAGTAGAAACCGGGTACCCGCATTTGGGAAAACCGGGAACCCGGTTTGGTGAAGCTCAAGTCAACATCAAGTTAATATAGCCGTTTTATAGCCGTTACAATTGAAATCCGGGTACCCGCATTTGGGAAACCGGGAACCCGGTTTGGAACAAAGTTCACCATCAACTTTATATCCGTTGGGGACTTTCTTGTGCTATAAATATGAGCTCTTTGAAGGAGAAACTTACCTCTAACATTTCAACTATCATACATATCTTTCTCCTACAAAGTTAGAGGTCACAAGCTATCAAAGTTAATTATCCAAGCTTGATCAAGAGCTTAATCAATAAGCTTCAAAGTTATTATCTACTCAAGAGGAGTTTACATGCTTATAGTCATATCTACTCTTTAGGAGATTATCTAGCAAAGTTGTTTGCACCCCTTTAAACACTTTGTATCTATCCTCTTAAGTCTAGGTCTTGTAATAGATAGATTAAGAGAGAATTCAAGTATAGGGAGTATACTTGGTATCCTTGTGTTGAGATAGCACAAGTGTTAGAGTATCGGGAGTATACTTGGTGTCCTTGTGTTGCGATAGCACAAGTGTTTGTCCTTCGTGTTATCGAAGAGGTTGTAAGGGTTATTGTGTTCTCGACCCGGTTAAGAGAGACACGGGAGCTTAGTGAAAAGCTTGAAATCCTAAGGAGGCTTCCTTAGGTAGTGGATGTAGGGAAACCGAACCACTATAAATCATGTGTATCTTTCTATCCCTACTCTATTTACTTTCCGCACATTATATGTTTGATTACTTGCTAGTATTAATATCGTTATAGTATTCATCTAGTTAATCAACCAATTGCCATCTAGAGTAGTAAGGAAATAGAAACTCGTTTTACATGTTAAACTTATATATCAAACCACTAGCTTATCCTTTGCATGATCCCATTAGTGTTTGATATAGTAGTTGTCTTAGAAGTTTCTTTTATAAACTTATATTTATCCAAAAGATTTTTTAATTAGGCATTAATCTTATTAGTAATCCTATTCACCCCCCTCTAGGACTTTCAATTGGTATCAGAGCCTAACTCTACGTGAATAGCTTAACCGTTAGTAGAGTAAACGATTTGGAATCTAATCTTTTGGAAAAGTCGTCTTCTACCCGACCTCCACTTTTTGTAGGAACTTACCATTTTAATTGGAGAACAAAAATGGAGAAATTTATCAAAGCCAAAGATTCCGATCAATGAAGAATCATTATGGAAGGTCCATTCATTCCATATAAAGAGGAGTTAAATGAAGCGAGAGTTCGTAAGTCAAATCAAGAAGAAATAGATCATAATGAACTCACCAATGAGAAGCTCACTCAAAATGAAAAACCGACATGGATCGTGAAAAATACTAATCGTATTCCCGGATCCATTCCACCTCGGTTACCATAGTAATATTCATTAAAGGTGTTGAGCGTCAAGAAAATTGAATTATATGCAAAAGGACGTTCATACCTCGTAAAAGGAAAATACGGTGAATTCTCTCCTTTATTCCTTTTTATCTTAATGTTTACTATGTGTTTTATGTGCTTTATCCTCTATGTGCTATATCTTGCTAGTCTTGACCCTTTCATGCTTTAAAATTGCTTAGTTTTCACTTTGGGTCTTTTTGTACTTTTTAGAAAATATAGGGGTCTTTATGCAATAAACCGTTTTCTCTTTTTTCGTGTTTCCCTTTTCATTTTTTTTCATAACAAAAATTATTTTGGGAGTTTTATAACATGTCTAAACTATTGGGGAGGTTTCGAACTAGTTTCGGGTGGTTTTTGAAAAATGTCTTTTTCCTTTCTTACCCTTTTTTGTCGAGGAAACCGGGTACCCGGTTTTGGTGAATGCGGGAACCCGGTTCCGGATCTGTGTAAAACCGACTTGGTCAAAACCCTTGGTCTTTACTCTTTTCCTTCACTTTTCAAAACCGTTTTTCTCCTCTTTCTCTCTCAAAAACGAAAACCCTTCAAACCCTAACTCCTCCATTAAACCTTCATCATCTCCTTGGCCATGGCTTCATCTTCCAAAGCTTCTAGAGCTTCAAGGGCTTCCAAAAACAAGAGAATCATTGATGAAGAAGATGAAGATATTGAGATAGACCCAATCTATGAAGATGAAGAAGATGATTTAGAGCTTGAAGAAGAACCCACAAGACAAAGAATGGTGAGGAAAAACATCAAGATCCTTTGGGGAAGATCAATTTCATCTCCTTCACTAAGTGCTTCCATCTCTTTGGTAAATGGCTCAAATTCTAATCTCTTCCATTTATTTCAATTCCAAGGATTAGATTTTTTCCTATCTCTTGAAAATAAGTCTTATGAATCCCTTGTTAATGATTTTTACAATAATATCCATCCACTTGATTGTGATTCTTGCACTTTAAAATCAATGGTTTCAAACAAAAATCTTTCCATTACTCCAAAAACCATTGAAAAAGCTTTTAAACTTCAAAATAGTGGTTATGAGAATTTTATCGTTTCGGGTTGGAATAGAAGTAAAGAATTGATTGATATTCCTTTGAAAAACGAGGTTGAGGCTTTTATGTCATCGAAAATGTTTCAAACCCATACTCAACCTTGGCTATCGAGTTTATTTACTCCGGATATTCGTTTAGCACACAAAATTATCTTGTTTTGTCTTTTAGGAAAAGATAGGAAAGATGGTACAATTGCTCCTTATGAAGCAATACTTCTATTTCATCTTTATTCGAAAAGGCCTATCAATTTTTGCAAAATTTTCATTCGTAACATGGATTATCGTGCTCATTCGAATTCTACTCTACCATATGGTATTGCTCTTAGTTATCTTTTAATCAATGTTAAGAAAATATCTCCCTCTCTTGACCCTCATGATTTTGAACCAATTTGGAGGTTTGATATTCCTTTTTTGAAAACTATGAAAATTTTCGTTTACAATGGAGAATACAATTATAAGCATGTTTTTGATCATCTTCCCGAAAATCTTCGTAAAACTATCTTGAAAAATGTTGGTCAAAATATCACTTCCTCGGGTCCCACTATTGAGTCTCTTAACATTCCTTCCCGTGAGGTTTTGCCTATTAATCCTCCTCCGTCTTATACTACTTCCCGGTCAAAATCTTCCATTGGTTCTTCCTCAAATGTTGCTACTAAAGATGATCTTGATAAAGTTGAATCTACTTTGTTGAATGTTATTAAAGAGGGTTTTGCGGAAATTAAAGGTTGGTTTGAAAACATGAATAATCGTATTGAGGGGTTGAAGAATGAAGTTTCATGTATTCGTGATGATGTTGGAAATGGAAGAAGGTCTAGGAGCCGCTCTCCTCGTGATAATCGCTAAATCGTTCTTGTTTGGATGTTTTAGTTTAATCTTCATTTTACTTGGCTTTTATGTGTTTCTTAGTGTTTTGGACTAAGTTTGTGGTGTTTATGCTTTAATTGTTTATGGGTCCGTGTTTTGGACATCTAGGATATTGTTGCTACATGTTTTATTTGGATAATGGTTTAAGATGCTTTATGTTTAACTTGGTGTTTAATTTGGATATTTGTTTTAGTATGCTATGGTTTTATTTTGGAAATTTAATGTTTAGTTGCTTCAAGTTTATGCCTTGATATTACTAACATTTTCCTTGATGATATAGGTACTATTGCTCTCTTATCCTTGATCTTATCCTATATTGCATTTAGGTCCCTATAGTTTGTTCAAATTTGTCTTGTTCCCAAAATGATTGAAAATTGCATTTAGGTCCCTAAAAGATTTTTCAAATTGCTTTTGAGTCCTTAAAACTTTTGAAAAATATTTTTATCACCCTTGCTTTTCAAAAATTGCATTTTACCCCCTAAAGTTTTTCAAAATAAATTCAAAATATTCTTCTTAGGGAAAAATTATAGATCAAAACTTTTTACAAATTGAAACAAACTCTATGCATTGTGTAAGGGGGAGTTTTTGTTAAATCATATTTAAAAACTCAAATGCTTAGTCTAATCTTTCATCTCATATATTGCAACTAATCGTTTGTGTCATTAGAAAGCATATGAAATGAAAATCTATCGATCAAGGAGTTGGTAAAAAGTCTCTATCTCTTAGCTCTTACAATTATCTATCTTTGTGCATCTCTTTCTTAAAATTGTTTTAAATCTCTATACTCTTGCACACTCTTGCATCTTTGTGTAAAATCTATTCACTTGAGTCTTTGCTCTTCTTCCTTAGTTATGGTTTATACATTTATTTCGTCTTTTTGATGAAGACAAAGGGGGAGAAATATGTGCACTAAAACTTTCAAAACTTGCACTTTACAAAACTCACAAATGCATGTCTTTTTCATAAAAATACACTTTGACTTAATGCTTTTTGTGAGGGGGAGTTTGACTCCATATGTGTTTCAGTGATTGATTTGTCATCATCAAAAAGGGGGAGATTGTTGGCTTATTGCCCCCACCGATTAGGTGTTTTAATGTGACAAATCCTCTATTGTTTAGTGTGCTAATTTCACTTTATTATCTTTCACTCTAAATCATCAAAAAGCACAATTGACATCATTTTGATCAAAGCTTAACTATCTTATCCTTAGTAGCTAATTCTCTTACCATTACTTTTAACCTTATCTTATGTGTACATTGAGAATAAGCTTTCATGATCAACAACAAAGTTTCTTAAAATGATGTTTACAACAACTCTCGTGAAGAAAACTTTTCCATCCGAGCAACGAATCAAAATATCATAAATCTCCAAGTCAGTAGAAACCAGGTACCCGCATTTGGGAAAACCGGGAACCCGGTTTGGTGAAGCTCAAGTCAACATCAAGTTAATATAGCCGTTTTATAGCCGTTACAATTGAAAACCGGGTACCCGCATTTGGGAAACCGGGAACCCGGTTTGGAACAAAGTTCACCATCAACTTTATATCCGTTGGGGACTTTCTTGTGCTATAAATATGAGCTCTTTGAAGGAGAAACTTACCTCTAAAATTTCAACTATCATACATATCTTTCTCCTACAAAGTTAGAGGTCACAAGCTATCAAAGTTAATTATCCAAGCTTGATCAAGAGCTTAATCAATAAGCTTCAAAGTTATTATCTACTCAAGAGGAGTTTACATGCTTATAGTCATATCTACTCTTTAGGAGATTATCTAGCAAAGTTGTTTGCACCCCTTTAAACACTTTGTATCTATCCTCTTAAGTCTAGGTCTTGTAATAGATAGATTAAGAGAGAATTCAAGTATAGGGAGTATACTTGGTATCCTTGTGTTGAGATAGCACAAGTGTTAGAGTATCGGGAGTATACTTGGTGTCCTTGTGTTGCGATAGCACAAGTGTTTGTCCTTCGTGTTATCGAAGAGGTTGTAAGGGTTATTGTGTTCTCGACCCGGTTAAGAGAGACACGGGAGCTTAGTGAAAAGCTTGAAATCCTAAGGAGGCTTCCTTAGGTAGTGGATGTAGGGAAACCGAACCACTATAAATCATGTGTATCTTTCTATCCCTACTCTATTTACTTTCCGCACATTATATGTTTGATTACTTGCTAGTATTAATATCGTTATAGTATTCATCTAGTTAATCAACCAATTGCCATCTAGAGTAGTAAGGAAATAGAAACTCGTTTTACATGTTAAACTTATATATCAAACCACTAGCTTATCCTTTGCATGATCCCATTAGTGTTTGATATAGTAGTTGTCTTAGAAGTTTCTTTTATAAACTTATATTTATCCAAAAGAGTTTTTAATTAGGCATTAATCTTATTAGTAATCCTATTCACCCCCCCTCTAGGACTTTCACTACCTGCTCTTACTTGCGTATCACTTTTATTTACTTGCGTCTTAGTTATTTATTTACATTTTCGCATTAGTCTTTCATTCCTTAGGATTAATACAAAACCAAACAAACATATTATCTTTATTTGTTTTCATAAGTGCATCAATCATTAATAGATAAGCATTGTAGTCAACCATCCCGTCCTTGGAACGAACCTGTTTTATCAACTATATTACTTGGGACAACCGTACACTTGCGGTTGTGGTTCGATTATCATTTGCATTTATTTTTAGAACACACAAAGGACCACCAAGTTTTTGGCGCCGCTGCCGGGGACGGTAGCGTGTGACCACGGTGTTTATCCTTTAGTGATAGTTGCATTTATTTTTATTTTTGTTTTTATCAGTTTTACGCTTTTTGCTTGTTTAGTTTTCTCAGGTTTTTAGGTTTGGTGTATGCGAAGGAGACTCTTTAAGGATCTAGAGCCAACACCTCCGATCCTTAATAATCCAGAATCATTAATCAGACTTGCTAACAAGAGAAGAAAAGAACAAGAATCCTTAGAAGTAGAAGAATTAATTCACCAAATGGAGAACGTTAATATTTAGAACAATAACGGACAAGCTCAAATCGTGATGAATCAAGATCCTTGGTTTACTAATGGCCCACCAGAAGTCCCATTCCGTGCCCCTGCTATAGGAGTAGGTGCTCCAGATATAAATGTTCCGAAGTTTCGTCCAGATCCGGGTATGATAGCTCAATTCCAAAACTTTGGAAATTTTCGTGGTAGAGTTGGAGAAGATCCTCTTAGAGCGATACAGAAATTCAAACAGATATGTGATTCTTACATCACACAAGGAGTTTCAAAAGAACAGATGTACTACGCTGTGTTTAAATTTTTTGTTATTGATGGAGCAAGTGAATGGCACGATACGCAAGATCCGACGAAGATTACTAATTGGGACCAATTAGAGATTGCTTTCTTTGACAGGTATTACCCAAGTAACATGAGGTTAGATGCTGAATTAGAGTTGACGCATTTCCGTCAAGAATATGATGAAAATTTGGGTAGGAGTTGGACAAGATTTCAGATGTGCTTACGTAGAGTCCCCAATCATGGCTTTTCAGAACAACAACAATTAAAAATATTTTATAGAGGCCTTGATGGGACTTCAAGAGAGAAATTGGATATGCTATGTGGTGCAGGTTTTCTTCAAGTTCAACCCGCTCATGCAAAGATCATCTTAGAGAGAACAGTCAAGAATGAAGTTGGGTGGAGTTCAGTAAGAACACCAGTTAAAAGAGTGAATAATGTTGATATGGAAGAAAAGTTTGCTACGCTAGAGACAAAGCTTCAGACCACACTAGAACAACAATCGAGACAACTTACTCTAGCCGTGAAGGAAGGATTTTCGGGTAAGAAGGTAGTTGTGCATGCTGCACAAGAGGTTTATATGTGTTCGATTTGCAAGGTAGATGATCATGATGAGGAAAGTTGTCCGAATAACCAAGAATCCGTGATGTTTATGTCCAATAGAGGTAACTTCAATTCAAGTGGTAATGGATATCAGCCTAACAGAAACCATCCTGGGTTTCAATACTCAAATCCTAATGGGGCAGCCAATCCTACATATGCGTATCAGCCACATCCCCAAGGTAACAACTACAATCCAAGACCACACAACAATTATCAAGGAGGACAGAATCAAAATTATGTTCAGAGACAAGCTCCTCAAGACAATTATGATGACACAATGAATCAAAAAGCCTTACCTGCTCATCCACAAGAAGGAGCAGCTACCCTTCAGAAAACAGTTGAAAGTTTAATCGCTCTTCAGACACAAGCTATGGAACGTCAAAATGCAATCGAAGCTAATATGAATTTGTTCCAGAATCAACTAAGCCAAATAAATAAACAACTGAATCAACGTCCACAAGGGCAACTCCCTAGCGATACTGAGAATCCAATCCAAATCGAAGATTGTAAAGCTATTACTCTCAGAAGTGGTAAGAACCTTCCTCCACCTCCTTTTCCGATTATGAAAGAAAAAGAAGTTAGAAAAGAAAAAGAGGTGGTGACTGAAGATAAAGAAGTTGAAGTGGAAGAAGGGGAGATGCCTAATGAAATTCCGAAGAAGAAAGATGATACTATAATAAGCCGTCCTCCTCCACCATTTCCATCAAGAGTTCAAAAGAAGGGTGATATGGCTGATTATCAAAAATTCTTTAACAAGGTAAGAGGTCTTAGCATAAATATTCCGTTGCTAGAAGCTATTAGAGATGTGCCCAAGTATGCTAAGTTCTTGAAACGAGCCCTCACGAATAAAAGGCCGTATTGTGATAATGAGATGATTGGTCTCCCTGAGGAATGTAGTGCTATTTGTCAAGGTAAATTACCTCCAAAGTTAGTTGATCCTGGGAGCTTTACAATTCCGATATCTATTGGTAATGAATGGAGAGGTAAGGCACTATGTGATTTGGGTGCAAGCATCAATTTTATGCCCAAATCTATCTTTGATAAGCTTAATATTAAAGCAAGACCCACTTCTATGGTCTTGCAAATGGCGGATCGATCTCTTGCACATCCAGAAGGCCGAATCGAAGATGTCCTCGTTAAGGCAGGTACGTTAATTTTTCCCGCTGATTTCGTTATACTTGATTACGACGCGGATAGGAATGTCCCCATT
This sequence comes from Nemophila menziesii, assembly GCA_029959085.1. NCBI lineage: Eukaryota > Viridiplantae > Streptophyta > Magnoliopsida > Boraginales > Hydrophyllaceae > Nemophila > Nemophila menziesii. Next base: position 48,442,995 of record JARWIR010000001.1, on the reverse strand, counting down.
ATTTTGGGAAGACCATTCCTAGCCACGGGGCGTACTTTGATTGATGTAGAAAACGGCGAAATGATTATGAGAATCCAAGACGAGGAGATGAAGTTTAATGTGTTTAGACCTATGAAGTTTCCGGATTCCAAGGAAGAATGTTTTCGTGTAGATGTAATGGAACCGGTAAGAAAAGAGCCAATCAATGTTGTGGAAACCTTAGGGGTGGAGGAAAAAGAACTAAGAAAGAAACCACCGATCAAAGTTCCTCCAAATCCTAAGAGAAATCCACCACTCAATCATGCGAAGAAGAAAGAGAAAACACGTTTCACGAAGGTTCCGAAAGAACCTAAGAAAGAAAGCAAGAAAGAGGGGTTCAAAGTAGGTGAAGAAGTAGCTATGAAGAAGCCTAAACCTCCTCCAAAGGTACGTGAATCGAGAAGTTCTTGGCTAGGACCATTCATGGTCACGAAGGTTATCTCAGATAAACTAGTGGGCATAAAAGCTAATGGTTGTAAATTCCGAGTTGCAAATATTGATAACCTCACTCACTGCTGGGGAGGTTATGTCAATGACTAAATAAACGAGGTAACCCGTCGAGCTTAACGACGTTAAACAAAAGCCAATTTCTTGTATATTAGTTTAAGTTTTTATTTTTCGTAGTTTAAATTAGTTTGATTTTCGTTAATTTAGTGTTTATTATTAAGAAATGAGGAAGGGTAGTTGTTTTTGACGATTTCAGGGGTAAAAGGGTCATGAGTTTGGGGTCAAAACGAGGAGAAAACGAAAAATTATGGAGTCAACAGCAGGTTTCACCGGCTAGCCGGCGAGCTGGCCGGCATACCGGCCAAAACGAGCTGATGACCCCAAAGCTTCTGACCACTGCGTCAGCGATGACGCAACACAGCTGCGTCACGATTCGCGCCAGCGGGATTCACCGGCATGCCGGTCAGCAAAAAGAGGAGTTCTGATCACTGCGTCAGCGATGACGAAATCACGCTGCGTCTCCATTCCCGCCATCGACATGCCGCCGGCGTGCCGGCGTATCCGCCGGCTAGCCGGCCGAAGAAGCTGGACTTTCTGATCACTGCGTCAGCGACGACGCAAGGAGGTTGCGTCAGAGGTAAAAAAGAAAAAAAAGAGTACAAATTTTTCGAAAATTTATTTTTCGCCAACGCACTGGCCGGCATGCCGGTCAACCGCCGGCTAGCCGGTCAACTGCTGTGATCGGCGGATTTCAGGGTTCAAACCCTATATTTTTAGCTTCTTTCATTAAGCCTATCTCCAGTAACGAATCCTAGCCTCCTACCACTCCAAGAATCATCATCAAAACAACATTATACCACCAATACTTCCCTCTAAACATCATCCAAGTTCACAATCAAACCATAAATCTCCCAAAATACCAAAGATTTACACTTTAAGCTGAAGTTTTCTTTCGCCAAAACTAAAATTTATCCATTAAACCTTTCCCAAACCTTGAAATATCCATGACCCAGCGCTAAACAATCCATAATTCAAACCCAAACCTTCAAGAACACTAAAATCACAATTTTATCCAAACCTTTTGAGGGTCTTGAAGCTTTGAGTTTGGGGTCATCGGAGATGACCATAAAGGTTAGGAAAGGTACGAAGAACATGGTGAAGAAAGAGAATTGGGTATTGAGGAAATATTTTCATAGAGGAGATGATGCTTAGAGGGCAAGTAATAAATGAAAACGTGGAAAAATTGAAGAAGTTCGAGGTGATGAAGAACACTTTAAACGCAACCATTAATGAAGAAGAACTCAAAACCTCAACTTGGACGCAACACCGACACCAGCCTCGCGCTGGTTAAGATACGTTTTATTTCCCTTCTCATTTAGTGTAAATTATTTTATTGCTTTAAGTCTTTTCGAGTCGTGGGGACACGACTCATTTTTGAGTTTGGGGTGGGGTTCGTTGCCTCATCCCAGTTTTTATGTGTTTATTTGTTTTCAATAAATTAATTAGGAGTTGCGTTTGACTGTAGAAGATTTTAAATGACCCTTTTAAGCATACTTTTGATGAATCTATGATAGTAGATAGTGGACTTTAGGGAATAACATAAAACGCACTTACAATTGCATGCGAATATAGGTAATCGATAGGAAAAATTAATGAACAATGCAAATGAAGTAAGCTTGTACTTAAGGAATATGTTTGGTGTGTAGAACGTGAAATCTTAATTAGTAGAGAACCCACCTAGATATGAACTAAAGACAAGCTATGTACTTAGGAAAATGATAGGGGCAGTTCTTTGTTAGCCATTTGAAGCCTTTTAGCTTGCTATCCCTTATTATAATTTTATCCGTCTTAGCCCAATTTTGAGCCTTAAACCTTTTCTTTTGTAGCCACGATATAAGCCCATTATCCTTTAGATTATTAGGCATGACCAAATGACCCGCACTTGAATCACAACCTAGAGACTTGTCTCGAGCTTGAGTTTGGGGTGGTGGGACCACATTTGGGAAGATACATTGGGAAGGGATTATATGTGTTTGTATTGAGGCACAAAAATGTAGATGATATTATTATTTGTAACCCTTTGCCGGGATTTGAAAAGAAAATAGAGAAAAAGAAAAAAAAAGAGAAAAAGAAAGAAAAATTTATAAGAGACATGACTTTTCACATCAAAATGATGGTCATGGGTATCTTGTACAAAAAAAAGAAGAAGAAAAGAAATGAAAAAAGAAAATAAAAAGAAAGAAAGAATAAATAAATCGGCAAAGTGGAATATTTTTTGGAAATCATCTTAGTCTTCATTGGGTTGATATGGGGACGCAACATTAGCGCGTCAAATGGGTGAGTGAGAACATTTTTTAGCGTAAACTCAAGCTCGAGGACATTGTTGATGGTAAGTGAGGAGAGAGCCAAAAGCTCACTTCAAATTTACCAAATATACATCCATACCGTCCTTAAGCCATCATTAAAACCATAAAGACCTCGTGATTCCTAAGTGCATAGTGAATTTATGATTCTGTTGATAGGGAATACACTAGGTGGAGCGTTCAAAGCGAGTTAGGATTAATGACCACCCTATAGCCATCATACAGAGATGAGTACAAGTGTAACCTTCAAGCATTGCAACTTTAATTTTATGATTGAGATTATTTATGTTTGATGTTGCATGATTAGTGTATGTATATGTTAGTTCTTAATGTTTTCTATATGAGATTTATCTTTAGCATTGCTTTAGGGTTTATTTGCTAGCTTCTATTTTCTCTTGCATCTACTTCACTCCCCTTGTTTTTAGTTTTGCTTTGTCGGGACGACAAAGGTTTGAGTTGGGGGTCTTGATGTCTCCTTAATTGTTCTTATTTTCGACCCTTAGGAGACATCATTTTTGGTGTTTATTTGACTATTTAGATAGACTTTTGGCGCTAATATGCAATAATATGATTTTCCTCTTTTATTTCTAGCATTTTTTATTTATTAAGCTGTTGCGCGTAATATTGGTATTTTTAGTGAAGATTTTACAGGTTTTAGATGTTAGCTAGAAGAGGAACCCGAGAAGAAATTCAAAGATCGTGATATAGAGTCAAGACTTAAAGATAAATCCCGAAGATATTATTTTTAGAGCTGAAAATCCATTTTCCAGGCTATAGATTGCTGATTTCGAGGTGCTTAAGAGATTATTTAGCCGCTGACCTTTTAAGAGAAAACATTCCTTATCGAGTTACGGAACTTTAGCAACTGGAATGAGGTCAATCGGAGTCATAACGAAGCGGGAAAAGCCGTTTTAGTGAAGGTGTATCAGCAGTTACGGGATTTTGGGCTTAGAATTTGGGCTTGGACATTTAATTATTGATTTATTCTTAAGTCCAAACCCTAATCCGTTTTTAACATTATAAAAGGGCTTTAGACCTCTATTTTCACACACTCTTCATATCTTTTTCATAATACAACATACGCTTAAGAGTCAGACACCAGAGAAGAAGCTAGAGGCAGGAAAAGAAGAAGCAAGAGCTGGAGACGGTCTATATCTCCACTTCTCAGCCAATTCAATTCCGTAATTAGGTTCTTCTATTTTATTCTGTAAAACATGATGAACCTATTTGTTTCTTTAGTTTTTATCTTTTCAATTATTATGAGCTAAACTAAATTAGTGCTTGAGAACGCATAATGGGTTAATCCCAATTTGATTTCGTTTTATACATTTGGATTTGGGATTATTATTATTTAAATCAAATTGGGTGAATTGTATTTTTCTTTAATTTGCATTTTAATCACTATTTTTGACCTGATCAATCAATGATAGAACTTAGTATCTAAGCTATTCCAATTAGTGGCGATTGGATCACCTTGACGGGGGGTTTAGGTACCGAACTAGTTAATGAATGTAGGTTAGAAATTATTGACTCTGACGAGCTTAATTAAACCTATGGCCTATTGGGTAATTTGAACTTAAACACTTGAGAGTGGACTATAATCACCCTGACGGGGTTTGTAGCATTTGAGAGTTGCTCCTTAGTCCACCCTGACGGGGGTAAGGAGAATCTAGAATCCCGACCAATACAAATTTACCAAATTGTCCCTTAAACAATGTATGAAATGAATGATAGTTAGGTAAACCCTTGCGCCTCTCAAGTACTACCTGCTCTTACTTGCGTATCACTTTTATTTACTTGCGTCTTAGTTATTTATTTACATTTTCGCATTAGTCTTTCATTCCTTAGGATTAATACAAAACCAAACAAACATATTATCTTTATTTGTTTTCATAAGTGCATCAATCATTAATAGATAAGCATTGTAGTCAACCATCCCGTCCTTGGAACGAATCTGTTTTATCAACTATATTACTTGGGACAACCGTACACTTGCGGTTGTGGTTCGATTATCATTTGCATTTATTTTTAGAACACACAAAGGACCACCACTCAGGATGTCTAGTATTCGTCTTATGTGGTACTCAATTGATCCATTTAGGTCTTATGACGTTGCTTCAATCTGGAGGTTTGGTCTTCACTTCTTCTCAACTCCAATATCCAATAGGTTTAGGCATTCAACATTTCTTTAATTTGGAGGTCTGGTCCTTCTCTTCTTGTCATCTCTTTCCGCAGTAAATTTAGGCATTTTTCCTTGTCGTTGTTTACGGATGTCCGATCTTCTTACCCTTCTTTTTCTTCTTCAATTGTCCACTTTAGGCATTCTGCTTGTGTAACTCCTCTAAGGCTTGGTACTCTATTTCTAGCATTTTTTATCTCTTCCAAGCTCCCCTTCTTCATCTTCTAAGCATTCATCTTCTTTTAACCTCTCAATATTCATATTCCAAGCATTCATCCTTCATCCTCTAAACGCTCATATTTTTCTCTTTAGCTCTCCCCTTTACTATCTTCCTATTCATCACCATCATCTTCATGCTTCCTTGGACATGGAAGTTAACTACAAATCTTGGCTTCTTCGTAATATCAGACATGTTCAAAATGTATTATTTTATTTCTAATTCATCAATGCAAATATTATATTTAGACTAACAATATCACATATGTACTTGACATTGTCCATAACCAGCCTCTTTTAACTTTGAGCCGCAGTTACTTTGATACCCTTTAAGGGACATTATATGAAAAAAGAGACAAAAATCTGATGCCATAAATTACACGTTAATGTTGCTGCAAAAAAAGGAGCTTAAATGTATATTGGCGATTTCAAATTGAAGGTCACCAACAATAGTTGAGCAACTTATATTTTTGGGCTAAAATTATTGGACCCGATAGTTTTGCTCCAAAGTTCTTGAGAAGGAAATGGGGGACCATTAAAGCTTAATTCCCTAAAAACTATCAATTACGAGAAGCTGTATGTCTTAACGCTTCTTTTTGCCAAGTCTTTTTGCGTTTTGGTTACTCATTATTGTTGTTATTGGAATATGACACACCCATTTATGCACTTCTCATATACAATTGTATGTCTAAATGTATAAATTTGCCTCAGAATATTTCCACAAAAAGGAATTCTTAAGACTTTCCAGCTAGATCAACATATTTTTTTAACACCGCACTAAGGGTCTGTTTGTATTTAGGAGAGGAAAATAATAATAAAGAAAAAGAAGGGAAAAGTTATAAAAGAAAAGAAAGGGAGGGAAATCTTGTTTGGATTAGAATTTTTATTAGTTGGATTTAAAAAAATAATAGAGGGAATGGAGTATTTTAGTCACCTTAATTTCAAGAATCGACTACAGATATGTACCATAGCGTTGTTTGAAATCACCTTTCACTCTTTCCAGTAACACAAATATCATACTTTTTCCCAAAGTCTCATCAACAACAATAAGAAAACCTGATAAAAAAATATCATCTATCTCTCTTAGTGACATATACATATACTAGTATATAAATGAAAGAACAAGGGCCATATGATACAAAATCCAGTGTCGACAAGGAAGATGAAAGTGTGGCCATCAGAAGAGTAGGTATATCCACTACTATTTGAAGGCATCCTCCGTAAGCATTTGACAAGAATGGTGATGAAGTTTTCTGAATAAGATGCATGCTCTACTACTACAATACTTTGCTTTGCCACAAAGCTATAAATCAAACCTTTTAGACTTATTTTCACTATATCAGCCTTTACTATTGTAAATTAAAACCGATTCAAATTATTAATCAAACAAATCCAATCATCCCTACAATATAACAAATGACAAAATATGAAATTAATACACAAAGGGACAAAAAGTAATGAATTACAAACTATATGCATGTTGTTGATATGAAATATGAATCGGGAATCGCAAATCGCACCTTAATGTCTAAATATATAAACTATATAGGCATAATGTTTGAAATAAGTTTTTCATCCAAAAATTTAATAATATTAAAACTACTTCTCTGCTGCTGCTTAACCTAAAACAAGAAAAAGAAATAAAATTGGTTATATTTATTTAATGTTATACAAGTCATATTATATTTTCCTTAAATTTGATCTCGATTTGGATTGATTATAAAATGAGGCACATAAGTGATTTTCATAATCATCTCTTTTAGTTTTATTTAGAAAACATCCTAATACAAACGATGATATTTTTTTACCTCCCTTCCTTTATTTTCTTTCCAAAAACTTCAACCAAAGAAAGCCTGAGAAGAAAAACATTTCGTAGAAGTAGGTGAAGGTGGATGATTCATGCTAGTTTTAACCAGGTATAAATCCAACATAATGATGCCACACTTTCCTTCTGCAGCTCCGTTATTTCTTTGCATATGAATATACATATTAATTCCCCTTATGTGATTATCTCTTAAAAACACACGCTCAAATAAAAGCACAGACGTGTGATGTTAATTATCCCATCAAAATTTGATTATCAGTGGGATTTATCCCATCAAAATTTTCTAAATGATATGATTCAACTTACCATTCCTTCCCTGTACCTCTTGATTAATTGAACCTCAAACCATGCATTCCTTTCTCATTTATTGTTTCAAGAATACAAAAAAATGGAGAATAAGATCTATTAGCAAAATCTACTGTACAACCTATCAAAATTTGCTAATTGATGGATTTATACCACATATTTTTTTGCACCTTTTTCTAAATTTTGCCTCAATAGCGTCTTTCTTTCTAGTCTACGATTTCATATGCCAAAACAATTAGGGAAAACATTGGTGTTTAGATCAAACAGACTTACAAAAATAGCAGTGTAGCAAGCACAAACATAAGAAAAAGATGAGAAAAGAAGTAAGCATAAAAAACATTGGCAACACCGAATTATAGATAAGTAGTGGATAATCTTATTACCTTAGGAGCAAGAAAGTCCCTCCTAAGGTTAAAAACTTTCTTTGGAAAGCTTGTAAAGGCATCTTATCTACTGAGGAACAAATATATAAGCGAAAATGTGAGGATAATAGCTTGTGTAAAATGTGTAATAATGAAACTAAAATTGTGGAACACCTACTGTTTACTTGTCCATGGGTTAGGGCCTTTTGGTTAATATCTCCTTTGCAACTATTATCTACACACCCTAGTACTGGTATTTTTGAAGATTGGTTTCTACAATTGGAAAGTATTAATAACAATACCGATGTAGCTAATAAAAGGCTGGGAGATTTAACCCCCTTCCTACTTTGGACAATTTAGAAAACGAGAAATAAATGCTTATTTGAAGGTATAGCTCCTGACCCAATAATTGCAGTATCACAGGCTATTAAAGCCTATGATGAGTACTCTAAAAGTAATAGTACAACCTCTGAGGCTAATCAAGATAATTCTCAAAATCTTGATAACAATGAATACGCAACAGGATGAATCCGATACTGGAGAATGATGAGGTAGGAAAAATAGGACAAAAAGTTATAACAGATAATACTCGTGAAAAAAGAAAACAAACAACTACGAGTGAAATACCTTTTATACACCAATGTTTTAATAATGCTACTGATAATACTTTATTTGTGCATACTGATGCCTCTTTTAAGACAGATAAAAAAACTTCATCTGCATTTATTTATTCGAAATATACATAGTAAGCTAATCCATGGCCATGCTTGGTCATTTACTTGTTACAGTGCCGAAAAAGCTGAGTTTTTGGGTGTTAGAAATGGCTTTCTTTCAGTAGTCAGCCTCCAAGCTACCGATGTTAGGGTGATATGCGATAATAAAGTGGTTGTTGAAGTCTTGAAGTCGGCGGTTCCTCCTTTAATTACTCGCTTTAAGCATTTTTATCTTGATATTAAGTCTTTTTGTAATAATAGGAATGTTAGTTTCTTTCATTGTAATAGGAAAGAAAATTAGATTGATGATTGGGTTACAAAACAAAAACTATCGGGTTTGTTGCCGAATAATTGGGTTGTTAAACCCCCTCCGCAATTGGTACAACTTTTAGGTTCCTTTTCTATTTCTAGAGTTCCTTATTCTTAGAGGAATAGGTTGATTTATATTTTCTTTATAATGAATATTTCATATTTATTTAATGTTTTTGAAAAAAAAAGGGACTAAAATCCAAGAAAAAAATTAGGAAAAGAAACGGAAAGCGGTCGATTATCATTTCTTATCTCACAAAAATAGTCTATCGTAAGTAAATTGTGTTACCATCTGTCATGTTTTAATATATTTGATCTCATCTTAAAAAATGAGTAATAAAAGGTATCATCCGTGTTATCAAAATATCACTTATATAAAACTTAAATGAGCAAGAAAAATACAAATTAAAAAAATAAACAAAATGTTGGATATTTAAAATTTACATATATACTAATCAGGTTATAACTTTTTGTGATGTTCATCATTACACTTAAATAAATTACTATTATTAGTTGATAACATGATGAAATATCTTGAAGTATTTACGGATTTTTTAAATTACATATTAAGATATTTTGTTTGTCGATAATTTATAATTTAGATATTTTTTTGTTTTTTGGCATGATAGTATGTTTTGTTGTAACGGCCGATTGAATCGCAAACATGACAAAAGTGATTGCCACGTATAATAATAAATTACGTTTATTTTAATATTTATTCCTATGCTCTCTTTACTTTACGCCGTCGATCACTAAACTTAGTACACTAGGGTTTGCACTTTACAGTGTGGTCTTGTTTAGAATCCTTACACAAAAACCCAACAAAGCAAAGATTCTCTCTCACTTTGTTGATCGATAATCATCAAATGGCCACCATGTCTCAGCTCCGTTTCTCCCCTCTCTCTTCCCGACAACCTCGTTCACCTCCGGTTCATCGTCAATTCATCGCTAAATTTGCCGATAATGCTTTCCCATCTAACCCATCATCTATCTCTCCTCTACGTTCCACCAACCAATCAAAGCCGCTCTTTTTGGTACCTAAGCTTCAAGTTTCTTATTCCGACGGCGGAAATGGAGGTCCTGGTGGAAACAGCGGTGGCGGTAGCGGAGGAAGTGGAGGAGGTGGTGGTGGTAAGTCTTCCGACGATTCGGGGTCTTCCATGGATAGTTTCGGACCTATCGGAGCATTCTTGAGTGGATGGAGATCAAGGGTTGCTGCAGATCCTCAGTTCCCTTTCAAGGTTTTAATGGAGGAATTAGTAGGTGTGAGTGCTTGTGTTCTCGGAGACATGGCTTCACGTCCTAATTTCGGTTTAAACGAGCTTGATTTTGTGTTTTCAACTTTAGTCGTCGGATCTATAATGAATTTCGTGCTTATGTACTTATTAGCACCATCTCTATCAGCTTCAAGCAATTCTCTCCCATCAATCTTCGCAAATTGTCCAACGAGTCACATGTTTGAGGCCGGATCTTTCGGTTTAGTACAACGATTCGGTACTTTAGTATTCAAAGGTACAGTGTTTGCAGCCGTTGGATTTGCAGCTGGATTAGTCGGAACAGCATTATCAAACGGGTTACTCAAGATGAGAAAGAAGATGGATCCAAATTTCGAGACACCAAACAAAGCACCACCAACAGTTTTGAATGCTACAACATGGGCAATTCATATGGGTGTTAGTTCTAACTTAAGATATCAAACTCTAAATGGTGTTGAGTTTTTATTAGCTAAAGGACTATCACCATTTTTGTTCAAGTCATCTGTTGTGGTTTTACGTCTCCTTAACAATGTACTTGGAGGTATGTCTTTTGTGATATTGGCTAGGTTAACTGGGTCCCAGAGTACAACTGTTGAACATGTGGATCAAGAAGAAGCAACTAAGGTTCTCATTGATGAAAATGGATCTGCCATTGATAAAGAGAAGTTGTTGAACGAAGCTTTTGATCATATGCAGAATAAGGAAGCTTCCACAAAATAATTTTGCTTTGTTTTCTGTTATCTTCGGTTTTTTTTTCCAATGTCTTTCTTTCGACAAATAGAATAACTTTTATTTTCATATCACTTTCCTTTATGTTGATGGTCATTTACCTGACTGTATGATGTGTAGTTTCATATTCTAATGCTTCAAGTTCAAATTGTGCGCGCTAGGTTATCAAGTTGTTTCATTGGGTTTTTAATGGTATTACTGTTTCCTGTCATAAGGGGATTTGTGGGTTGAATTAAGCTATTAGCGTGAACTTAATTGGAATCGTTACAATTTAGTAGGATCTTGCGAATAGAATAATTCCACTAATTATTTTCAATGCTCATTGATATAGAAACCGAAGGCATGATGGTTCAAAACATATAGCCAATCACACACTAATCTTAACCACAAATTGACCATTCTTGTAAAATACATCATTTAGTTCGAAATACCCAGAAAAGTTCCAAATAGTAAACAAACTCAGATTTTCCTATTAAAAATTTGACAAAACATGGTCTCCAATGTAATATGTCTTTTACAACTATTGTTTTGTTTTGTTCCCTAATGTAATATGTCTCTTACAACTATTGTTTGGTTGGTGAGTCACAATTTTACCTTGGGTACCAAAACATACCTTTGATGCCTTCAGGATCAGCTTGAAAACCCAAATTTTGATAGAATTCAACCACTGAAACCAAATTATACATCACATTTTTTCAGGAAGATGTTCATTTAAACAATCATATCTGAACCTTAAAGATAAGTGGTCAATACCTTGACTATCAGCAAATAATGCTATGTTCCCTATACCTCTTCGCAAAAGAGCTCTTATAAGCTTCTCAATAAGAACTTTTCCAAGTCCTTGACCCTAAAGAATAACATAAATTAGTGTCTTCAACTCAACATATATTTATCTATATATACACACCTGATAAGCAGGATCAACAACAACATCCCAAATTGTAGCATTAAAAACATGATCAGAGGTTGCACGAGCAATGCCTATCAGCTTCTTTTGGTTATTCTCCTCTGTACACTAAAACATTCATGACTTAGTTTAAAATACATGAATCAGCTTTCAAATCTATAAACTAAATTATACCTTCACCAGATGATTTTTGTATGGAATGTAAAGTTACTACCATGTAACTATTTTTCAAAGCTGCAGCTAGCTTTGCAAGTGGTCTTTTCGGCCAACCCACCTGTTCAATCAACACATAAACATAATAAATCAATTAAATATAGAAAAAAAAAAAAAGGAAACCTTTAAAAAAACTGAAATTACCTTATCACATAAGGTTTGGACCTCATATACATCAACATCTCCACCAGAAGAGAATACTATTTGTTCGATTGTGTTATCTAATTGAACCCTTTCCACTAGAATAAATTCTTCAGGTAAAGGTTCTTCCTCTTCTTCAACATTTGGTGGTGTTTCAATTACTTTTATTGTATTATTCTTCTCAAACCTGGAATTTTTTACAAATTTAAAGCTATACTAAATACAGTTATTATTAAATCGATATATAATTACCCGGATCGAATGGATTCCCAGAAATTAGCCTTTAATCGAGAAACGTTACACTTCCTTCCATCTAAAAATAAATTACATAATCTTGTAAAGGCTCGATCACAGGTCACATTAAGTTAATTAGATAGTGCAATATCATCCATATCTAAAATGAAACATGAATGGAAGAGTAGGTATATATTGCACCACAGGTCCTATGTATTTATTTGAAATAGGCAAATATACCCCTGTATTTCGGAAGTATATAATCTATGAACTTTTCGTTATATACCAAAACATTGAAAATCTGCCTCTTAGCAATGACCAATGCTGCAATAGTTTGAAATAGAGTATTATTTTTCTGTTTTTATCTAGCCATTTATCAAAAAATAGAGACCAAATGTGCAATTAACGCAAAAACTGTTGGTTTGAGGGGTTTAATACTCAATTTAGAGCAGTAAATTTGATGCCAAGACTATTTATTATTAAGGTTTGGGCCTTTGGGGCGCAAGTGGGTGATACGTGTCTGTGCTACTAAGATGATATGAAGCAAGAACATAAAACAAACAAAATCTTAGCAAGACCTGTGAGAATTCCAGAGCTTAAAGTACGAGGAAATTGCAAGTGATATGAAGATGACGATGATGGAACTGAGAAGCTGCAATGAACAACATAAAAAATTGGGTGTGTGAAATAAATTAGAAGTAAAATGAAAAACTCTCACTATATTAAAGTTGTGTTATATTAATAGTTGAGTTAGGAAAACATAAAAATGGTAATTATATGTAAATACTCACAGTGGAGAAGACAATGCTGTAACTGTGACGCGAGCTTTCATCTTTTTCTATCTATGGAGTTTGTGGCTCAATTTTATATCTTCCACTTCTTTCATACTTGATATATCTTTTTACTTTGTAAGTGGGTTGGGCCCAAGGGCCCAATTTTTGAAAATGTTAAGATGGCTCTAAGTTTTTTTCATTCTATTTTTTTTTTTATTAATTATGAAAGTGATACAACAAAACCAGCTTGAAATAGGGATAACAATCACTGTCAAAAAAAAAAAAAAAAAAAAAATAGAGATACCAATACTTGGTTAATCGAAAAAAAAATATAATGGAAAAAACTTAGAACTTAGAACTTAAATAGAAACAAATCACAACTACTTTTACTTTTGAAAAAAAAATAGAATATTAGAACTTATTTGTACACCTCTATGGCAAATTATGTGGAATAAAAACAAATTTATATATAATGGAAAAAATTATGACCCTATTAGCATTATTAATAATTCAATTGATACTTGGAAAGAGTATTATAAAATATCAAACCCTAATGATATTAACTTCATGGATAAGATTAACGGAGAGATTAATACAAATCAAACCATAAATACTAATACTAGTACTAATACAAACTTAAATATCAATGTAAAATTTAAAGATAAGTGGAAAAAACCACCACCAAATAAATTTAAAATAAACTGCGATTCTGCTTACTCTGATAAAGGATCAGCTATTGCATGTTTAGTAAGGAATTCTAATGGTGAATTTGTGACAAGTAAGAGTTGGAAAACCGAGACAGATTCAGTACTAGAAGCAGAGGCCACGGGGATACTTAAAGCAACAGAGATGGCTTTAGATTACCCTTTTGGAAGCGTTATTATAGAGAATGATGCTGAGCAGATCATGAAGCCCCTTTCTTCATGATCTATTGTCCCTTGTCATTCTATTAAGAACATTGTTTGTAATATTTATTTTTTGGCGGAACTTTCGAGTCCTTCTTTTACTCTTATTCCTAGGAGTAGAAATGTTGCTGCTGACTGGGTTGCTAAACAAGAGCTTTTAAGAAATTTGTTTGGTAATTGGGATGTTTGTATCCCACCCCAGTTAACATCTATCCTTTGTGTTGACAAGGACCCGATAGGGGTTGGGTAACTTTGTAACCTTTATCTATCTATTTATAATATGATTTGAACAAAGAAAAAATCGAAAAAATATCAAAAACCATAGTTATAACTATTTATTTTATTATAAATCAAATCTAACGATTTTAATCATTGATTTCACGATTTTTAACTATTAAGTTTTAATTTTTTAAAACGAGTTTGAGATTTTTAACCATTATTAAATGATATAAATATAATAAAAATTGCTAAAATAAAATCACACATATTTTTTTAAATTATATACAAATATTGTTTTTTTTATTAAATTAGATATTTACTATTTAAATGGTTAAATTTAGTATTTGAATCTTACTTGTAGAATTTGAATATGTTATTTTACTTAAATTATTATAAATTACGAAAACATAAATAATAATAAATAGTTTTTGGTCATTTGGTTTTATGTTTATCTAAAACCATAACCTAATGGTTTTGACCACCAATTACACTTTTCAAAATCGTTACCTAATAGTTTTAATCATGGTTATATAATCAATTTTTAATCGACTGGGTTTGGTTTTTAACCGTAACCATTGACATGCCTATCCTGAAAGATGAGATTTTTTTGTCAATCTGAAATAAAATGTTATAGAGAAAATGATATATGAAAGACAATTGCGAGTTCGGTTACAACAAAACTAGAACTAAATGTGTCTTAAAAGGAGAACGAACAACAAACCAATAAACCAACAAATCAACAAACATGATAAAACTAAGATGGCCAAACTCCAACGGCAACACCCTCCTGAAAGATGAGATGACCTATGAGACAACTACTTTTTGTTTAAAGAAATATATTTTAATTAATTACGCTGAAAATTGCAAGCCAAAAACATAAAATAAAATAATATATAGATTTTGGACTTAAAAAAAATCCTTCAGTGATGAAAGAAGGTAAATAAGAATAGTAGGATCAGTAACAACATGGGTTGATATATTATCTTGAATTGGGGATGAAAGATCGACAACTTTTCCATTTTCAACCTAATTTTTTTCCAGTAAGATGCAAATAAATCAATATATATGTAGTAATCAATAACTTTGAGTTTTGAACATTTGTAAACAATCAAAACTTTACACTTCAAGTATCATATACACAATTTACAGTTGAGTTCTAAATCTTTAGCACTTAACAACTAACTTGTATTAAATATTTAAGACTTAACTGTAAAGTGTAAGTTCAATTTTGACACTTTAGTCGTCCAGTGTTAATTATTAACAATTAAAGTGATAAAGTTTTAAACACTTAATAATCAACTTATTGTGTGTTATAGTTAAAGCTATACACAAGACACAATATACTATTATATTATCAACTAATCTGCTAAGCTTGAAATATAAATAAATGTATTAACAACTAATCTACTTAAGTCTCAAACACAAACATATTAAAAAGAATTACATATAAACGACTCAAATCGTTAAAAATTACATCATTTAACAAATCAGATTAGTAATTTATTTTTACACAAAAAATTTTAGATGTTAAACAAATTATAAAATTATTAATCAAATTAAGTAAAAAAATTAAACGTGTAAAATTACTAAAACAAATTGTAATATTTGCCTAAACCAACAATATAATTATACAAACTGATGTTGAAAACAATTATTAATAATAAAAAAAATACAGATATGAACCCTAAAAAGATAGATCTATAGATTCAGCTAGATAAATCAGATAAAAACAATAAAAAACATGTGGTTCCAAAAAAAATAAAGGACTTGTAAAAATCTTACCTAAAAATGAGATATGAACATTATACACATATGTCGTGGCTTTATAGCTATTTTATAACAAGGTGGTGATTGATTAGAACCCTTGAAAAATGGTGAGAGCCAGAAGTGATATGGCTAGACGATTATAGTTGGATCATTTATATAAAGATGGTAGTAAGCATCAACAACAACTATTTATCTTCTCAAACTGCCAAACAAATTAACCTTCCAACACCAGTGCTATAACAATAGGTAGGATGAAACATTCAAATACTAATAAAATGATCAAGACCTTGTGCACTAAGAGTTGACAAATGTGACATTTATGACTTGTATTGATGTGATATATCACTAAACCTTCAAAGAGAGAGGTTTTAAACACAAAAAGATCATGACTGTTGATAAAGTTAGAGAAATATTCACTATCCATGTTAGAAACAAAATAATTCTTGTCGGTTATGTGAGTTGATAAATAATCACCTAATTAAAACGGTCTTTAAGCACCCGCAAATGTACGAGGTTCGTTGACAAGTAATATAAAATGGTAAGAAAAGGGATTTTGTTCTCAGGGATTAGAAAAGTTAAAGTAATTGTGTTTAAAGAGGTCGTGGTTTAGTTGCGAATACAGATAAATAAAAGGTAAATGTTTTTCGGTTTTCTGAGGATTAAACTAATTGGAATAATTTAAAAGACTAATTTAAATAACTAAGAAAGAAAGATTGATAGGCAGGAATTAAGTGAAAATTAACTAATAAAATATGAATAATATGAGAGAGTAATGTTTAATCATTGCTGGTAATCCCCTAAGTTGCTTAATTAGACGGTTCTAGACATAAGAGAAAATTGGTCATTCTACGTTAGTCGGGATTCAATTATCTTCCTAACCCATCCAGGGTGAATAGGATGCTATACACCACTACGAATGAACCCTCTCAGGTGACCTACAATAATCTTGGACGAATTGGTTTATACCCTATTGATTGCTTAGTTAGTCAAGGCATCCCGCCTCAATAATACATACCAAGTGCTTATATCATATGTCCGTAATTAAATCCTCCTCTCTGATGATAATCTAACTACTATTACTATCTTATACTTGACCAGAGTAAGAATAGCTTCAAAGCACAAGAATATAATCAACGCGAATTTAATTAAGTTTATTTAAATACTAGAAATAACCCATAAACTAAAAATCATCAATTAATTTTTAACTAAGGTTCATACACTACACAATTCTTAATCACATAAGGGTTTATCTCATATTAAAATTCTGGAAAGAAATAACTAAAACTAATAAATTAATATTTAAAAATTAAAAAAACAAAAATAAAATACTCTAAAGAAATAGATGAAATTGGCTTTGGATGATGAAGAATTGTGGAATTATTATTGTCCTCCTTCTCTTCCTTAGCTTCCAGCGTGATTAGCTTCTTTTTGATATGATTTGTGTTTGTTTTCTAGCGAATAAAAGGTATTTATAGAGTCCATAAGCGTTTTTAGGTCATTTGGGCTCTTTTGGAAGGTCCAAAACTCTCAACCCATTTTTACTAATGCTGGACAACTTTGAGTCACTATGGTAGAATCACCATAACTTTTGCTATTAAATTACAAATTGACTTACATCATCTATCACGCGACACCGACTTCAATATATTTCCAAATCAAAATACATCAGGTGTAAATCTATTGCCAATTTTCTGTGGCGATTGAAACAAAACACGTCAACTATTCCAGTAAATGGCTCAAACTTGACTTCTTTCTCTATCTACGCTTTGAATTGGGTGTGGATTTGACTTTCTTGACTTATCCATATCATCTTAGGGTTCCATGCCGGCCATGTACCTATGAAGTTACGCAGGTAACGCACAGTTAGAGCATAAAATACTCTAAAAATAGTAAAAAGCTCAAAACGAAACAAGAAAGTAAGAAACGTCAAATATTAAGGAATAAGATGTCTCGTGATATGATTATTCTATCACAAAAGATGAGACATAAATTGCCACAACACCAAATCAAGAACATAAAACTAGAGAAATTGAGCCAACCATATTGTTCTTTACTAATTGCAAAAGACTGCAACCTAGTCAACCATCCCCAAGCTACCCACATATGACTATTAACAAGCAAACACATACCGATGTTGTTGCATTCGTAAAAATGGACAAAACATTCGACCGTCCCACAAAACACGCAAACCACATAACAAAAGTAGAAGTAAAAGGACGAGACAACCGTGTATTGATGTGAAGAAATGCCTCAGAGAGACCTAAACATAGGACAAGAAGACAGTGCACCCACTGCCGTATGAGTCACCATATTAGGGGAGGCCCCAACCCCTATAAAACTTAAAGTCATCCTTCATATTTTCTTCAACCAACATGAGAGATAACCCCACAACTTTATAATAAAGGTCCGCTTGGTAGTTTTGATACCACCGTCTAGTTTGAACTTGTTAGGATAATCACTACATGACTTAGCCTCCTTTTGGAGATATCGTTTTAACATCATTCCCTACATTATCTCATAGAGGATTACGATTAAAAAATATCTCGTTTTTATTATTCAAAGTTAATAGATTTGTAATTAATATGAATAAATTAGTCGCATTATATTATCATGGTAAGCTAATAAAAAAAAAAAGGAACTCTGGACAATTAGAAAATACTATTAAATTATATTATCAACTTAAGCATTATATTTTCTTTACTAGAAAACTTGTGAACCAAAAACTTCTCACTAACCTTATATTTTTAGCCAACCTGTGCCCCTCCCAAGCTAAGGTTTCCGACCATAGCTAGAGGAAAGGAGTTGGTGGACTAACATTGTTGATAAGATTATAAGTATTAGTGTGCCTTATCTACTTGGAAGAGATGACACTTACTCGGTTGTTTTTAAAGATGGAAAGTTGAACACTAAACAAGTGTACCATATGTTGAAAATAATTAGGAGGTAGACTGCCAAAACTTACTAGTGCATGACCCTTCCTTTTCTTATGCAACTCAAAGTCTTATAGACTACTATTTGTAACCTGAACATACCTCTTAAGGTAATATAATGAGGGCTTGTAAGAGGGATTTGGCTAATGGGGATAAAAAAAATTTAAAGACATTTTGCTTTGGATTCTCTGTTTAAAATTTGTAATATTGAAACATAATCAACTAAACATATGCTATTTTCTTGTCATTGAACTAGAGTTGCATGGTATGCAACCCTTATATGTGTTTTTACAAGAAATGAGACCACTAATAGATATATACATGGTTCTTATCTATGGTTGATATGACTGATATGTGTACAGATAAAATGTGCATATATGGAAAGGGCTTCTATGATGGTTTAGGAAAACAAGAAATTACAATTTTTTTAATAGCAAGGAAATTGAACCCATGGACGAAATCTCTAATAACAAGTATAACCTGTGAAAAGTATGATGAGAGTAATGTTATTCAATATCAGGCAGACTCCACCAAAACTTCACATGATGTTCAAAGGGCTAGTAAAAATAGTTATGAAAGTAACAATATGTGCTTTAATGTACAAGCTAATGCTATTAGGACCAATGTTGATAAATGCTACAGTAGAGAAACTGAACAAACAAGTGTTGTTCGTATTGTAACAGACAAGGAACAACCATTGGTGGGAACGCATGAAGCTTTCTTGCCGAGTCTGCTTCTGAGGCTGAGATCCTATGAGTAAAAAACACTTGGTTTATTTGCACTGTCTTATCCAAATGTAGCACGTAATATTATTAATTATTGTAATAGTGTAATTGAGTTTTGGGTAACTAGTTTTGAACCTATAGACAAAACGTTGATTAATTTTATGCAGGATATCCCCTTTCTTAGTAATGATAGGGATTTTGAGTGTTTCTTTACTAATAGGAAGAAAATTTATGTTGTTGTCTGTGGATTGGGTTACTGGTGTCGCCTAGGGTGTGATAAAAATAAGATCAAATTAAGTATGGAAAACTATGCACTCTCACCCTAGACAGGCACAGTACTGGAAGTATTACAGGACGTATGCAAGTTTTAATGATAAGTAGAGTTCGTTCTCAGGGACTTAAGTGTGTTAACCGCGTAGGTAAGAATAACGAGTAAAAGTAAATAATTAAAAGACAGAAAAGAAAGCAAATAAGAATTCGAAATTAGCAATTAAAACTAGGAAAATAAAGACAATAACGTAAAAGATTAAGAATATGAGATGAGAAGTATAGCTTAGGTTTTGCTAGTATGCACTAATCCTTCTAATTCTATCTATAAATCTAGTTCATAAGGGAGAATATTAGCTCTTGGTAATACTTAGTCAGGATTCTAAATTCCCCAATCTTAGACCTTGAGAGCGACTAAGGGGGCTACGGCACAACCAAGACGAGGACTCAAATAGGGTTATCAAACGCCACTAAGGCCCTATCCAGCACACTACAATCAATTGGTGATATGGTGGTTAAAACAAACCCTAATGACTATCTAGTTAGAAGTATGTTTTGTCAGAACTGCTATCGACACTAGACATTATGTGGTGGTTCAATAGTTAAACACCCTGTCAAGGAGACTATCTAACTACTCTTAAGACAATCCTAAAGTGATCAATTCTAGGAAAGACATTAAATCAAAACGCATAAGCAAATATAAAGTAAGTAGCTAATATCAGATTAAAACATATAATTCCCAAAGAAACTTAGATAGAAGAATTAGAATTCATAGATTATACATATGCAAAACCCAAGCTATGGGAGGTTTAGTTCATACCTGAAGGAAATAAACTAAAAGAAATTACAAAAGACATCATCTTGCTCTCTACAATAAACTGGAAGAATAAAACCTTAAGAACTAATTACTATGAGGCAAGGATGATTTACAAGTGATATAAGGGTGTATTTATAGGTGTTTAGAAGACCTAATTCGTTTTCTTGAGGAATAGTTAAGGTAATGGACTTCTAGCCCAACTCAAATTCGTATGGAAATAAAGATAAACACTGCTATACTATTTTGGGTGTATCTTCTTCGTTATTGGTCCGATTTTGCTCCACAAGATACCAAAAGAATCGCAACATAATTATCTAGGCCCTTTAGAAGGAAATCTCCAAATTCGGCCTATTTCTTAGGTAAAAACACCAATCTTTAGACGAGTGTGCAGAATCCCAGATTTAGGCAGCTTTTCCTTTTCCATCTTTTAAGCTTTTATTTCCTTTTCTCCAATTACCATGTAAATCTCTTTCCATAAGTTGTTGTCTTTGACTTGGACTCTAATTAATCTCCATAATTATCTTTAAAGCTACACACTAAATAAACAATTAAACCCAATATGCTCTAAAAATATTATTTCTACAAATCAAGACACAAAAATAGGAAAGTGCACTAAAACTCAAGAAAATCGACATTATTGACTTCTAAAACACTAAAAATGATGTCTCATACTAACATAAATCTATCACAAATGAGGAGACATCAAGACCCCCAACTCAAAGTTGTATCGTCCCGATACAATAAAGATAAAAACAAAGGGAAGTCTATAAATACACACTTATAAAATTCTCAACACAAGGGAAAAAGCATAGCAGAATATATAGAATAAACCTAAAGCACATAACTCAGAAAATTTCATGCAATAATATTCATAAACTACATACCTGTACACTTCTCATATCCACAGTCAACACGGCTTGAATTCAAGATCAGATTAGTTTCGCAATGTAAGAAGGATTGGGACTTTACTCAGTTCCCCAAGAGAGCTATAGATTGTTCATCAAACCTCACTAGTATCCAAGGATCCACTTAACTAATCTCTAATGGCTCAATCACTTCTCAATTACATAACAAAGAATCACAAGGTCTTTAAGGTTGTAATGTAGGCTTAGGGACGGTCTGATAGTATATTTGGATAATTTGGAGTGAGCTTTTGGCTCTCTCCTCACTAGCCATCAACGAATCGCCCTAGAGCTTGAGTTACTCTCATAAAACGTTTCTCACTCAACCCAATGAATTCCTTGATGCATAATTTAGCATCCCTAATAACCCAATTTAAAGCTTAAGATGTTCACATAAAAATCCACTTTGCCGGTCCGAATATATATATTTTCTTTTCTTTTCAAATCAATTTTCTTTTATAGTTATGACTCTCTTTTTAATGATGAGATATCATGCTACTTTCTCATATATATTTTTCCTTTTAATGCCCTTATTGGCAATATTAGCTCGAAGCTTCTTTTTCATTCACTATTACCCCGGTAAAGGGTTACAATAAGAATTGTGAAACATCATTAATATAAAGCACAAAGCACAATAATAAGCTCAAAAATCCCAACATAACAATTCCCATAATGGTGGACCCACCACCCCAAACTCAAGCTCTAAAACAACTGTCTAAGCATCGCGATTCGAGTGCGGGTCATATGGAAAAGTCCTAAAATCTAAAGGATATGGCTTATAACGTGTTCAATCAAAAGGCTTTACAAAGGCTAGAAGGGGCTAAGAAGGATATAGCATGTAATCAAAATCACAAGGTGAGAAGGTATAAAAAGGTTTCAAAGGCTTAAAAATATGAACGAACCGCCTTGATCACTTTCTACACTATGTAATTTCGAAAATTTCTTACCTTTAGCACTTTCATCAATTGGTTTTTCAACTAGTTTGGATCTCACGGCCTACACACTTCTCAAGGTTCCCTGAGATCGAACATACTTTCTATCGCATTGCTCACTAATCTTTTCTTTACTATCAACGTGTGTTTTCCTGCAAATACTCTAAGCATACAAATACATAGCTCATAAACATATCACTTACTATCATTAATCTACTGAGCTTATGCTTTCAAGTTATTAAACACACTCTACATCTAAATCCCATGTATCAAAAATTTTAATTTTACCTAAAAAAACAGAAAAATGGAGATGAGAGACAACGAATCCCCACACCCCCAACTCAAAAATGAGCCGTGTCCCCACGACTCGAAAAAGACTCGAAAAACAGAAATTAAAATTAGCAGATAGGCATATTTACAGAAATGGTAAGGAAGAAAGAGAACATACTCTCGAGGCTATTGCCTCGCATCATTGATATCCAAGTTTGGAATTGCTGGACCTTTCGTTAATTGCTCAAGGAGTTTCATGATGCGCACTTGATTAGCATTGATTCGTGCCACATCATTGGCTAAGGAAGTTTGAGCTGCTTCAAATTTCGTTAAACGCTCCTCCATCTTCTCTTGCCAAGATTGCTCCTTTTCTTCCTTCGAGACTTGAGTAGAACCCGCTCTTCGAAGACTTTCTTTGATCCATGCATTATCAATATAACTCATCTTAAATTCGAGTTTCTCTTCTTCACCCAATACTACATTCGCTTTTCGCACAAGACACGTGATCATAGTAGGAAATTTAACATTATAAACTGATTTAGGAGAGACCGAGAATCGTATCACCTCCTCATAGATCAACTGTGCCACATCAACTTCTTCTCCTCTCAAAATACAGTCCAAGAGTAGCGCGTTCTTCATAGTCACATCTAAAGTTCGTGTGTTTCCAAAGACATTAGGAATAAGGAAATTGTGCCAAATTCTAGCATCTGCTTGAAGATATTTGTAAGGCCAAGGTGCCTTCAATTCTCCCTTTTGAGATTGCACTTTCTCCTTGTCTAAAACATGCTCAAACAGTAATTCCTCATCAAAGATCTTTCGTTTAGCAACTGCTTCTTCAAATTTGCAGAACCCTTTCAATTCCTTAAACTTGAAGTGGTTCCTAATCTCCTCAACTGTGAAAGGAACTAGCTTTCCTCTAATCGGAACACAATTACTATCTTGGCTAAAGAGGCCTAGATAGAACTCCAAAACTAATTTAGGACATAATTCAGAACGGCTTACCATGAACGTAGACCAACCCAATTTCTCACCAAGCTCAAAGAATCTCTTGTATTCTCCATCTCTAATTTCTTCCTTGAATACTTTCTCATAAGCAAAAGGTAATTCTTTTAATTGCTTCTCAGCAGAAATCTTCAGAGCTCTTGAAGTATCCACTTTCTCTATAGGTATAAGATCTTGTTGAGGTTGAGTTCTCTCCTTTGCATAATAATAAAGCTTTTTACCATTACGATCATACGAAGGTTTCCCACTCTTCTCTACTTTCTCTTTACCCTTTGATTTAGAATTAGCACCTTTGTTAATTGATTTCTTCTTGTTTAAATCCAATCCCTTGTTACTCTTCACCTCCCTCTTGTTAGATAAGATTGTTGTTCTATTAGTCATCTTCAATTAACCCCCAACTCAAAGCTTTAGCAACCCTTGAAATAAACTCTTGAATTAATGGATGAACAAGCTTGATTTGGCCTAGGATGGGTGAATTGGTGATGAATCTCTATGTGGGTGAGGATGATTTGTAATGGGTAGGCTTCGATTTTAGAAATTGTGTGATGAATTTTGTTAAATTTGGCTCTTTGATTCTTCAATTTGAATGAATTTGGTGATGATTGGTAGCTTGATTCTCTCTTGTAATGATGTGGAGAGAAGGTTTGATGTGTTTTTCTTGATGATTGGGTAGTGTTTTGGTGATTGGTGAAGGTTTTGATGAGCTTCAATGGAGTTAGGAGAGTTGTGGAGAAGAAAGAGAGGGTTAAGGTTTAATAAATTCGGAATAATAAGCTTAATACCTCCTTTATAACTCAATCCCGTAACTTTCTCTCTCCTCTGGCGGTGCTGCGGACTACCCCTGCGGACCATGGGGTGCACCGCAGGGTAGTCCGTGACATCTAATGCTCGAAAATTTTTGCTCTCTGGTCTAGACCCGTGGTAGGACCCCGTGGCACGGGTTTTTGGCTCGCGGACTAGGGTCCGGTGTACCGGAGGGTACCCCGCGGCTTCTGTTGTGGACTCCGTTAAAATACCCGTGGTACCTACCCCGTGGCACGCGTTCTTGAGGCGCAGACCATGGTGCGGTGCACCGGAGGGTAGTCTGTGGAAATTTTTCTGGTTTCTGGATCAGAACCGCGGTAGCAACGCGTGGTACGGGTTTTGACCTCGCGGACCATCCCTGCGGACCATGGGGTAGTCCGTGAGGTAGTCCGCGGGGTGCATTCCTTTGCTCCAAAAATTTTCCTCGCGTTCCCTAACTCGATTTCTCCAATTCCTACACACCAAAAACACTAATACCTTCCTCAAATATGCACTATCAACTAAAAACATCTAAAATAAACTTAAACTAAAAACGTAAAAGACATGAAACACATAAAAAAAAACTTCGGGTTGTCTCCCGAACAGCACTTTTGTTTAACGTCTTTCAAAGTTAGACGTGTTACCTCTGTCAAGATTTGCGAATATAGCCTCCCCAACAACGAGTAAGGTTATGAACGTCAACTAATCTGCGCTTGACCCCAGTTTTGGGCCGAATTTCTATCACCTTGGCTGAAACAACCTTAGTGACAATGAATGGTCCCATCCACGAGTCCTTGAAACTTCGTGGCCTATTTTCGCGTTTGTGAGCTTTCCATAGGACTTCATGGCCAACCCCAAACTCAATGTTTGGCTCAGTATCCACAAGCTTTAAGTGGATTTCCTCAGGAGGGACTTTGTGATGTGAAAGACTGTGGATGATAGGCACGGCGGGATCCAACTTCCTCGGTTTCTTACCCAAGACATAGAAGGTCTCAGATACATTCTTTGCATGAAGGGTGATGGTCCCATCTTGGAAGTTGATCACACTTTGACTTGTGGCCATGAAGGGCCGTCCAAGTATGATCGTAACCTGCTTATCTGCATCAAACTCAAGAATAACAAAGTCAGTAGGGATGGCGATATTACCTGCACGGACTAAGACGTCCTCCACTGTTCCCCATGTCCTTTTCACTGAGTTGTCAGCAAACTGCAACTTCACTGGGGTTTTCTCTGATTTCTGAAGTCCAAGTCTCTCGAACACGGACTTAGGCATAAGATTTACACCAGAACCCACATCGTACATCGCTTTCACTTTGAGCCTACCATGTAATTGAATAGGAAGGTTAAAACTTCCTGGATCTTTAAGCTTTGTTGGTAGCTCTTTCTCACTTCTTCTCGAAACTCTCAGGTTCTCTCTTGGGATCTCTACACTCGCTTCTTTCTCAGGAATAACTTGCGTAAACACTTGTTGCGGTGTAAGTCCTCTCTTCGCAATCTCAAGCATTTGGGCGTTGATATTTTCAGGTTGGTACGCCTCTACAAATGTCTTGAGAACAGTGTCATCCTTAGGATTTGTATCAGGAATAGTTGATGGCCCTGGTTGAACACTAGGTGGCGATTCCACCTTCTCTTCTTCTTTCTCTTCTAGCACAGCAGGTGCCACTTCATCTTTCGATTCCTCTATTGAGGCTTCTTCCTCTTTCTCTTTAGCCAACTCATCTGCATATTCCACTACCGATCGAATCTCCTCTTGCACTTTCCTCAGTAATTCTATGAAATCGTCTTTCTCTTTATCATCCTCCAGACAAACTTCTAGACAGTCAGATTCCTCGGGGTTAGACTCGGTTGGTTCTTCTTCATGGCTGGGAACTTCCACGACACTAATGGCAGCATGTGGTGCTTCCTCTTTCTTTTCCGTAATCTCAAGACATATAGCCTTGCAAGCTTCGAACTCATCCTTATCTTCACCTCCTTCGATTGCATTTACTTCCTTTTGGTCTACAACACTTGTTAACACTTTGTCTAACTGTGTCACTTGAGTAGTTAGCATCTGAAGTATGGCATCATGTCCTCTGACC
The DNA here is from genome assembly GCA_029959085.1 of Nemophila menziesii. Lineage (NCBI taxonomy): Eukaryota > Viridiplantae > Streptophyta > Magnoliopsida > Boraginales > Hydrophyllaceae > Nemophila > Nemophila menziesii. The sequence goes on along the minus strand of JARWIR010000001.1, from coordinate 48,416,407 downwards.
TTTTCTTCTTGAGCGTTTATGGTTGTGTTTAAACGGTCTAGAGCTTGTACTATCTGTGTATTGTCCATAGACCCTTCTTGCGGATACTGCGGTAAAGCTTTTTGTTCTAATGAATCGGTATAGGCGTCTTGAGCAGGTTGTTGTGGAGGAGCAGGTCTATTCTGATATTGGTTTTGGTACTGACCTCTCTGTTGGTAAGAGTTGTTCTGGGGTCGCGATTGATATTGACCAGGATTAGCGGCCCCTTGTGGATTTGAATACTGCATACCCAGATGGTTGCGGTTGCCCCATCGGTTGGATATAAAGTAAACAGATTGCGGATTTGATTCGCACTCTTCCCATACATGATCGTTAACTCCACATTGTTGACAACCTTGTGCTTCTTGTACTACCTTTGTAGCGGCTAAATTCTTCTCCATCGCGATTCTCAGCTCCTTGATTTGATTTTCTAATGAGGATATTTGAGCTGAGTTCGCAGTTTCTGCATCTAAACGAAGCGTTCCTCGAGTTTTTGCTGTAGAAGCTCGCGTTGAAGGTCAACTTCTTTCTTGTTCCATAATATTTTCCAACACCTCGGAAGCTTCATTGTGATTCATGGACACAAAATTACCCTTTCCAATGTTATCCACCTTTTCTCTACCTTTATCATTAAGACCTTCATAGAACATAGCAAGTTGTAGAGCAGGTGTATAACCATGGAGTGGACATCTAATTAATTTTTGTTGAAACCTTGTCCATGCTTCTCCCACTGTTTCTCCATCTTCTTGGCAAAATCTTGCAAGCTCGGCTTGATCTTTAAGTCTCATGCTCTTCGGATAAAATCGGTTAAAGAAGGCGGCTTGCAGTTCTCTCCAAGAGTGAATGGTTCCATGTGGTTGTCTTTCTAGCCAATCGCTAGCTCTTCCGGTCAAGAAAAACGAAAACATATGACAATACAGTTGCTCGCGTGTAATGCCAGGAGTAATGTAGGCATCACAAATCTGCATAAACTTCTGAATCGCTTTTACCGGATCTTGAATAGCTGTACCAGTATAGAGTCCGAAACTTTGAAATTGACTTAGCATACCCGGATCAGGTCTAAATTTGATATTCGGAATCTCAGGGGGGCGGTAACCGATGGGTTGAACATGGAATGGTACGTTAAGGCCAGGTAGATCTTGTTCAACTCGGTTCTGTTGATTGTTAAGTTATTCCCATAACCTCCTCATGCTGGTAGTTGTACTCCTTCTTGCCCACCAAGTGGTAGCTCTTGTTGTTGTCCACCTTGGTTATTCTGCACTCCACCTAGTGGTGGCCCAAGTGGTGGATCTTGATGTAATCCTCCTCCTGGTAATTGTTGTCCTCCTCCAACTGGTGGATCTTGTTGGGATGCCATAACTCTTCTCAAGGCTCTTTCCTCACGAACTCGTTTGTTGTAAGGTCTGAAGCTCCTCTCAGGCTCCGATAAGGGAGGCCAAGAATTAAACACTGTGAAACCTGAAAAAGACTAAAGCAAACCCAAGCGTAAATCTGGAATAAATAAAAACTAAAACTATACTAAACTGAAAAGTAAAAACTAATTAAAAACTAAAACTCGAAATAGATAACCCACACGCTAACGAGACACAAGTCCCCGGCAGCGGCGCCAAAAACTTGGTGTCGCCTAGGGTGTGATAAAAATAAGATCAAATTAAGTATGGAAAACTATGCACTCTCACCCTAGACAGGCACAGTACTGCAAGTATTACAGGACGTATGCAAGTTTTAATGATAAGTAGAGTTCGTTCTCAGGGACTTAAGTGTGTTAATCGCGTAGGTAAGAATAACGAGTAAAAGTAAATAATTAAAAGACAGAAAAGAAAGCAAATAAGAATCCGAAATTAGAAATTAAAACTAGGAAAATAAAGACAATAAAGTAAAAGATTAAGAATATGAGATGAGAAGTATAGCTTAGGTTTTGCTAGTATGCACTAATCCTTCTAATTCTATCTATAAATCTAGTTCATAAGGGAGAATATTAGCTCTTGGTAATACTTAGTCAGGATTCTAAATTCTCCAATCTTAGACCTTGAGAGCGACTAAGGGGGCTACGGCACAACCAAGACGAGGACTCAAATAGGGTTATCAAACGCCACTAAGGCCCTATCCAGCACACTACAATCAATTGGTGATATGGTGGTTAAAACAAACCCTAATGACTATCTAGTTAGAAGTATGTTTTGTCAGAACTGCTATCGACACTAGACATTATGTGGTGGTTCAATAGTTAAACACCCTGTCAAGGAGACCATCTAACTACTCTTAAGACAATCCTAAAGTGATCAATTCTAGGAAAGACATTAAATCAAAACACATAAGCAAATATAAAGTAAGTAGCTAATATCAGATTAAAACATATAATTCCCAAAGAAACTTAGATAGAAGAATTAGAATTCATAGATTATACATATGCAAAACCCAAGCTATGGGAGGTTTAGTTCATACTTGAAGGAAATAAACTAAAAGAAATTACAAAAGACATCATCTTGCTCTCTACAATAAACTGGAAGAATAAAACCTTAAGAACTAATTACTATGAGGCAAGGATGATTTACAAGTGATATAAGGGTGTATTTATAGGTGTTTAGAAGACCTAATTCGTTTTCTTGAGGAATAGTTAAGGTAATGGACTTCTAGCCCAACTCAAATTCGTATGGAAATAAAGATAAACACTGCTGCACTATTTTGAGCGTATCTTCTTCGTTATTGGTCCGATTTTGCTCCACAAGATACCAAAAGAATCGCAACAGAATTATCTAGGCCCTTTAGAAGGAAATCTCCAAATTCGGCCTATTTCTTAGGTAAAAACACCAATCTTTAGACGAGTGTGCAGAATCCCAGATTTAGGCAGCTTTTCCTTTTCCATCTTTTAAGCTTTTATTTCCTTTTCTCCAATTACCATGTAAATCGCTTTCCATAAGTTGTTGTCTTTGACTTGGACTCTAATTAATCTCCATAATTATCTTTAAAGCTACACACTAAATAAACAATTAAACCCAATATGCTCTAAAAATATTATTTCTACAAATCAAGACACAAAAATAGGAAAGTGTACTAAAACTCAAGAAAATCGACATTATTGACTTCTAAAACACTAAAAATGATGTCTCATCCTAACATAAATCTATCACAAATGAGGAAACATCAGTTACAAAACAATATTTTTTAGAATATTGTTTGGCAATTTGGTGTCTGCACCCCTCCCCTTACATGAGGATTGTATGGCTAAGGACATTGGTAAATTAGTTTATTTTAATGTAAGGGTTTCGCCCAAAATCTTGTTTTGATTAAATGTGTTTTTGACGGAAAAAAGCTCTCATAACAACTAATAAACATGTTTTCAAAAAATATTTTTTTATGACCATCTTTTTGAAAAAATCCACTCATGTTGCTCGATATTTTCATCTCATTTTCTCTAGTCTAATAACAACTATTATTATTATTTTTATTAATAGTATTATTATCATTAATTTTACAAAGTAATTAAGTATAAACAATGCTATATAAATTTAAATATATTACATCTTTTCTGTATTAATCATAACAATTGTTGCTTTAGTATATATAGTTAATTATGTTGACAATAATATTTATTTTTTATATATAAAAATATATTAATAATTTTTTGTATATAATCTATATGTACAGTGATTTTAAAAATTAATAAATGATAAATTTTATTAATTTTTTTTTAAAATATTATATCCGTTTCATGTAAATTTTAATAAATAATGAATTTGGAATAAATTATATTTTTAATTAAAATAAAATCAAAATGTCATCTTGATACGTAATTCAAACATGTTTTATCATCCTACCCACTAATTAAAACTGAAATATTTATAAATAATCGAAAGATTATTATTAACACATAAAATTTAAAACCTTAATTCAAATTTTTTAATCTATTATTTTTCTCATCCATCATTCATCTTAGCAAAACAAACTTCTTTCACAATTTTTGTAAGATTTTTTTTAATATTATTTTTTACTAGAAATTTAATTTAAAATTTTGTCCAAGTTTTTCAAAATTTTCTAGATAGTTGTTGTAACCAATAAGGCTAAGTTGAACAACACTCTACTTTTTAAGCTACAACCGATCGAGATGGAACCCAATCTCTATTAAAATTTTATTACAATAATTGTTTCTATTTTTTCTATCTTATTTATATTTTATTATTTTAAATTAATTGTTTTATTTATATTTTGAATTTAGTAGAAGAATATTTGAAATTAATATTTTTTATTATAATTTTTGTTATAAAAATATTCACAAACAAATAATTTAAAATGATAATATGTTAATTATAATCCTCTACTAAAATCAAATTAAATGAAAACTACATTTGCTATTATGTTTAATTAATTTTTAATAATAAAAAATATTATTTTGTTATTATTTATATATATTTTCAATTAATATACAACTATATTTCTCAATATTCCTAGGCATTAGATTTATTTTTTATAATAATTGATCAATTATTATATATATTACTTGTAATTTCTCATTTAAAGATATAAATAAATCTAATAATATAAAATAAAGAGATCGAAAAAAATTCAAGATTAAAAATATATAGTTTAAAATATTTAGAATATATATATATGTGTGTGTGTGTGTGTGTGTGAGAGCCATCTTTAAACTCACGGTTCGAATCTATACCGCTTAGAAAAATAATTAAGGCTCTGTTCAGTTAAGCTAATCTAACTAATTAAATATTATATATTTACATCAAATAGAGAGACAACTAAAAAAAAAATAGAAAAAAAATGAAAAGAATTCATAAAGGGTTGAATACACGAAGAAAGATAAAAGGAAAAGAAAAAGAAAACAATTAAATAAAAAGTAGGTAGTTATTTTTTATCATTACATCTATTGAGAAAAGAAGAGAAATCATTTATGATTGTAGAAAATGGGAAGGTCGTTGAAAGTTCAAAATTCAAATATTTAGCCCCTAATTGTAATAAAAAGCTAAAACAAATAGGGTATTGGATTTGTTAATATCCCAATTAATCTTTTACTCCCATTCCATCCATGTTTACCCATTTTTGACATTTCTAACGGCTAAATTTAATGGATACCCTATTCTAGCAAAAAAACTAGAATTGGAAAGTTGAAAATGAAAAAAAAAAGAGCTTCAATAAGCTCTCTACAATTGGATACCCCCAATTATTGAGTATCCTATATTTTGGATTTTTTAGCTACATCTAACAATCTTTATTTAATTTTGCTATATATTTTTTTTTTTTGCTTTTAATTAAAATATGTTGTATATTTATTATTTATATTTGAATTTTAAAAAAGATAATATATTATTATATCTTTAACACTATATATGTGAATTTATATTTAATAAAATAATTTTTTAAAACTAATAATTGAATAGATTAAAAAATAATCATCATTAAAAAGATATTTTTACAAAAATCTAATAATCATAATTAATTGAAAAAAATTCATACCATTATAAATTATTAAATAGTTTTTCATAATTTTGTTTGATTATTTCATTAAATACCATTATATAAAAAAATTAATAGAATAATAGAATTTATAAAAATAAAAAATAAATATCCTTATTATTCATAAAAAGCAAATACATTTACTTTTAAAATTTTGTATTAAAAAAAATTAATTACTAAGAATTATAGTTATTTTTTTCAATATTTTATAACAAGTTAAGAAATGGACATATGAATTAAAAAAATTCAATAACAATTTAAAAAAAAATAATTAATTATAAAATATATGTTAAAATAAAAATATAATAGAATTTTTAAAATTAGATAGATAGAATTGAGAAGCTGATGAAGATGAAGTAATCTAATTTAAAAAGTTGTTATTTCATAGAAAAATTGTATTTGACCTCAATTCTGGTGATAAATGTAAGTTAGCCTAATATCACAACATAACCTTGTACTCATATACAAATGTTTATTTTTGACCAAAAAAAAAAATACAAATGTTTATTCACTAATCACTACACAAATACCCATATACCCTGCATTGCAACCTCTTGAACCTCATCATCAAACTCAGAATATGAAACAAAAAGTATTTGATATTGTTATAGACATTTTAATATGATTCACTAACCAACAAATATGAAATTAGTTTCGATTCCATCCAACCTAAGGCTAGAAGAAGAAAAAGTTAAATTTACGAGAAGTATGTAGTTTAACAAATTTAAACTACTCCTATCAATTATAAATATAATTATTTTTCTCAAAAGGATTTTTCTTTCAAGTCGAATAGGCTTCTGCCTTTGAAACCATCCCAGTTGCCAACTCTAATTATCACCCTTGCTCCGCGATCAGCTTCTTTATGCATTTATTTTCTCGTACAGTTTCTTCCGAATCTGCATATATCGCAAAATAAACCACAAAACGAAGATCATCATGTAATGATTCTTTTAAAATAAGATAAAATCAACGAGCCGGTTTTAAATCAATATCATGACTAACGTATCTTGGCTGCTCTGTATATGGTCACTATAATATAAATAAGAAATGGATACGTACCTCAGGGAGCTTTTGGCGGAAAGCAACATCTAAACGAGCGTCCAGTGTATTCTCGCACACGATCTTCCCATCCTGAGATGCCATAACTATACCTCCAGAGCTTCCATTCCACAATAATGTATATGATCAGATCAATTACTAACACTGAGACGTACATATATACAAAATCGGAAATTTATAATAAGTGAACTATTACTACCATGAAGCACCATGAGATTCTTTGCCTGGAAAGGGAGGTGGTGGAAGATAAACACGAGTATCAATGTTAATATTGGGGGGATTTACTTTCGCTTTCTCTGCATATTCATTTTTTGCTTCAAGGACAATTGACTTCACCAATGCCGCATCTTTTTCTCTACATCGCAACAACACTGATGTTTCCTTCAGCCTCTGTAGACTCTACAATTCCACCCAAAGAAATAAATTCAAACCTTACATTATTTCAAGAATTTTTTACCAACCCTTATATATATAGATCATATTAAGGTAGGTAATACCTGAACAATCAAACCCTTGATGAGCTTTTTATATGCATTTTTGTCTTCAGAAAGTTTTATTAGCTCCTTGGCAGCAGAGTCTTTCATTGCATTGATCACATCATCTTGTGCTTGAAGTACTTTTATCCGGGATGCGTTTAATTGCATGGAGTACTCACTGCATCCATAGATATATAATTGAATAATGATATGTACCACCCATTGTATGAGAAAATGAAGATGGAAATTAAATATGTGAAACTTACATTTTTTTTCTAACTTCAACTTGCTTAGTTTTACGCTCAAACTCTTGTCTGACCTTTTTCTTTTCAGCTTCAAGGAGTTGCAATTTCTCAATGTTAAATTCCTAAACAAATTGAAAGAGCTAGCCCATTATGGTATGAGGAATTGATAAATTCTTGTTAACACTTATTGCTCATGAAATGGAGATAATCTAAATTATAAAAGAGAGTCTGTATTGTTTCTATTCGCCTTTATTATGATATAGAACGTTACAGGAGAAATTTGTACAAAAAATCGGGACATATATTGATGGTGCATTTCATGGCTAATAAGTAATTAATGGAAACTAGTAAACTATATATAGATCATGAAGAATGAAGAAAATCGAGAACCTCTTCAGCAGAGACAGAGATCTCATTGGCCTTCTCTTCGGCTTCTTGCCGAATGAATCTAACCATCTGCTGTATCTGTTTTGATACATCTGCATCGTTCATATTTCCTCTTTTCGTTCGATAATTCAAGGTAAAATTTGTTCTTCAATTTTAATGGAGGATTCTATAGTTTGCAGCTAAATGCACAAAATTTGTTTTGTGTAGAAACATTAATTATGTGTTATGATGTTTAGTTGTTAGTATTGGAATAGTTGCGAAGTTTAGGCCGTGCCCAAAGTTCGGTTATTTAACATTTGACAAGTTCTTACCACACAAAATTAGTGTAATGTTATTTTGGCATTCTATTATATATGTGGCTTTTAATTATATAGTCACGATTCCCCCTCCTACAACTTCTCTCCTCATGTAGAACATTTTAATAAAACACTCCTCATTTATATTTGCTTCCATCTTCTCTAGTCTAGTTACCGTAACGGGATCGAAATTTTACCAAATAACAATAACAATAATTTTTGTTACTGGTAATATAAAGTAAATAAAAAGTATGAATCAATCTATTTATAATCTCGAAAAACAACACATCAATCTTTTGATACTCTACTCTAACACTAGCAGTCCATTAAGGTGTGTAACGGCATTGTTTTTAACGGAGACGAACCAATTTCAAGCATGGATATGTTGCGGAAAGCTCGGCTCCTAGCACATTCCTACGCTAAAACTTGGGGGACTATCCCGGAGAGTATACCGATTAGTAGAAGTTTTGTCAAACTTGTTGGATGGTGTAAACCAGCGAGAGGGTGAAACTTAATACAGATGGCAGTTGTAATAGATGGCGCAAGGAAGGAGGTGGAGGGGGACTAATCAGAGACGTAGAAGGTAATTGGATAGGTGGTGTTTCGATGAAGATCCAACATGATTCTCCGGTAATTGTGGAGTTGATAGCTCTATGGGAGGGGTTTAAGCTACTTGAGGCATTGCGCTTGACGGAGGTGAGTGTAGAGGTTGATTCGCGCGATGTGTTTGAGTTGATAAGTAGTGTGGGGCAGGACAAAGGGCCAGCGGCTTTCTGGGTTGATCAAATTCGTCGGATTATGGGACGTAATAGTTTGTCACCATTGGTTGTATTTTTCGAGAGGCGAATCATTGCGCAGTTTGGTTTGCTCGTGCTGGGTTAGTGCAAGCTGATAATTATTGCTCACACATGGACCCACCCAAGGGATTTGGAGACTTCTCACACGTGATCAGATGAGTTTGAAGACACCTAGAGACATTTTTAGTCCCGCTTTATTACATGATGTACTACCTTAGTATTTCACGATCCTTTGGATCTTCTTATAGCAAAAAAACACTAGCAGTCCATTTAGTATTTTTCCAATACAACCAGTTTGGCCGTTAAAACATTTTGAGAGATGATGAAACAAGACCGACACCATATGTTCCACCAATTCCACTATTTTTTTTTCAACACTAGTTGTACCGACCAATTTGCTAATGATAGTAACCTAATACCTTAAATAATTTCAAGTATATCGCAAAAAAATGTCGTTCTTGCCTTTGGTAAATCCTTGCATAACTCCACAACTTCCAAAATCACTCGTGTATCTCCCTCAATAGCCAATGAGCCGAAACACATATGAAAATGTTCTGTTATTCAATCGTCCTTTTTAAATATAATTGAAAAATTATAATATAAAGAACCACATGTAGATAAAGTTCAACCGTTTTTTCTAATATCTTGCTAGAATAAGATATGAGAAATTGACCTACTATTATATGCTAGTTTAGACAAATAAGTACTAATAGTTTTAATTTAAATAACGTGGTACCCAACATTTTAATTTTAGTTTAACGTTGATATCTATTTTCAACCCGACATTAAGTATTTACATGTCAAGAGTATAAGTATCAATTTGTCTTTAGCTAATTCTTTTAAGTATTTTTTATTTTTATTTTTTCTCTTCTTCATTTAATAGAAATAGACTACGATTACCAATAATTAGAAAAAAAAATATAAAATATTATATTATTTAAATAAAAAATATAGAATCTTATTATTTATTTTTCAATCAGTAAATACCCAACAACATTTTTCCATAAAAAATCAAACATTCAGGTTCTTTGATTTAGAAATAAGTTCAAATTAGAATAAATAAGTTCTTGAATAGTAAATAAAAAAAAATATGCTCTATCCTGCTAATTTGGATCTTCTCCTAACTTGACTTCTATACTGACTCTACTAACTCCAATCACAATTAAGTAATTCATCTAATATTAGTTAAACAAACTAAAAAGTAAAATCAGAGAGCCCATCAAGGGTGTGATGATTTATTCATATTTAGCAAAAAAATATTGTTCACGGTTACTTCTTTTTCCATCTTATTTCATTTCAATGTTTTTTTCAATTAATAATTTCTTTTAATCGAAAGCATAACTTAGATTAGAAAAACAAAAATACAAATACAATAAGTTTAGAAGTTTGAATCAATAAATCAACATGATAATTATCATTCGAAGTTAACTATTTGGATACATGTATAAAGTTAATATAATATTAAATAAGTATATTTTATGAAATTTTTAATATTAAAAAATCATTAAAAAAATAAATCGAGAAATAAACTAGACATCTATGAAGGTGCAATGAGATTATATGTCCTAACAATTTTTTTTAATGAAATCCTACAATGAACGTTTCTATGCTGAAAGAATAAAATGTGTCTTATAGGCCGAAGTATTAAACAAAATCTCATATGCCGAAAGGATAAAGTTAATCGTATGAGCCTGAAACCTAAATCTAATGATTATAAGCCCGATGACTAGAGACAAAAAAAAAATGCTCGAAGCATGATATTGATTTTTAGGTCCGAAATCTTGAATAAAAAATATATATGACTGAAGTATAAATTAATTGTTTTTGGCACGAAAGTTGTAACAGTTCTCATAGACTTGACGTCTATTTAGTGGACCGAGAATTGAAAAAAAAGGCTCAAAACCATAATTAACAAAAATAAAGATACATGTTTGAAGAAAAAAAATGTTTTATGATGAAAAACTCATACAGATTTCATGAATATTTAAGAATGGTATTTTGCTAAATAAAAGGAATATGAACTATCTTTTTAAAGGCTTTATGACACATTAATGGAGATAATTCTCATGAACCAAAAGTTTATTCATATATATAATTCCTGAAGCAATATTATAAACCACAAGTTAGTTGATACATTTTTCGTATCATTTGATTAATATTTCTTGAATATTGAAGAACTTGTTTTAGTAACAACATGATTTTATACATGAAAATGATATAAAATTAAGGGGGAGGGGAGAGGAGGGGGGGGGGGGGGGTGTAAGTTTGGAAAACTAAGTAATCTTATGAAGTGCTCTATTTTTTATTTTTTTTTGGATAATTTATGCAAAGTTCGTATAGTAAAGGTTTTGAACTTGCAACCTCCCTTGTAAATGTTTGAAATCTTACCATTTGAACAAACTAATTATTTGTTAATAAGGTGGAAAAATGAAAGTATTAGTACAAGTTAATGTACTATTAAATTAATTAAGGGTTTTGAACGAGCAAACATAATATTACTGGGTAGAACATATACTTGTATCCTTGTATCATATCGTGCATATACTCCTGAAGTAGCTATATCACGAATAAAAGTTTGAAAAAATATTATGAGATTGTTTATCTCGTAAGAAAGCAAAATAATGATTAGTTGATATAAAAATCATAATTCGCATTCCATTTACTCAATATTATACCCTAAAGTGATTAGAATTACATTCCGAAAACAAATGCAATAATTTTCAAACATTTATTCAAATAAATATTGAGGTGACAAGATTTGATTGAATAAAATCACATTCTTTAGATCAAGAACATTCCCTATAGTCGTAGAAATTGCAATCCCTGTAACGATTGTGGCATTTTTTATTTTCTAGAAATATATATGTAAACAAAATGGTAGGGTTACATAAGATTAAATATTGTATTCTCTGGCTGAAACTATTCATTGTAGTGAATAAAACTGCATTTCTTGAAAAAAATGTTATGTCTTCTGGAACATTGTGGAAGTGATCGCTGCTCCATCTAAGGTTGAGATCATGATAGTGTTGCAAACTTTTCTTTTCAAGTAAGTTTTTATGAAGTGTATATATATATATATATATATATATATGATTGTTTAACTAGTATTGTTGTTAATAAAGTTTGAAGTAAATCAAAGTGATAAGAAATATAAAAGAGGTGATGACCACAAGATTTATCGTGAAAAAAAATTGAAGTTGAGCAAACTGAAAAAAGTGAGAATGATTATTTTAAGAGCAAACTTTAAAAACCTGGATATTATATATGATATTCTATATGCGTCTTAGAAGGGGGGGTTGAATAGGACTACGGAAATTAATCGGCTAATTAAATTCTAAGTAAATAAAATTAAAAACTAATTTAAATCCTATTCTCTTTCTAAACTAGATGGACAAGAGTTTGATAAATGAGCAATAAATAGTAATCACCTAGATATTCATACAAGCATATTATCAAACAATTAGAGTGCGGAAAGTAAATAGTTTAGGGAAAGAAAATACTCAAGCATGTATAGTGGTTCGTTTTCCCTACTCCACTACCTAAGGTAGCCACCTTAGGATTTTCAAGCTTCTTTACTAAGCTCCGTGTCTCTCTTAACCGGGGCGAGAACACAATACCCTTTTACAACCTCTTCGATAACACGAAGGACAACCTCTTGTGTAATCCCAACACAAGGACAACCTCTTGTGTAATCACAACACAAGTACACCAAGTATAATCTCTATACTCACACACTCTCTTAATCTAACTATTACAAAGACTAGACTAAGAGGAAGAATCAAGTGTTTGAATGGTTTTACAATAGTGATGAACTCCTAAAGAGTGGATATGACTTTATAGCATAAAGAGAATGATTTTGACTATGATTAGCTTCTTGACACCTTCATGAATGATCACAATTAAGCCCCTAAATGTTGGTGGATGAATGATGTATGTTGTGTCTTCAAAGAGCTTTAATTTATAGCTGAAATAAGCTTCCAACGGTCAAAAGGCTTCTATCTAACGGATCTATTTATCTCCCAACGGATATAAACTTTGTCTTGTTCTAAAGTGCAGAAAACCCTTTCTCGCGGTGTACCGCGGATATGGTGCGGTGTACCGCACTTCTCATCGTATCGATTTCATAGCTTACTGACGGGCTACCCCATGCACCGTGTTCTTGGTCCGCAGCCTTGGTCCGGTGTACCGCGCCTTCAGTCCGGTGTACCGCACATTTTCTTGCTTTCTGTTCGGACTAGCTGTGCACCGCGCCTTTGGTCCGTGGAACTGTGGTGTACCGCAGGTGTTGTCCGGTGTACCGCGCTACTGTACTAATGAAGCTCAAGTTCAAGGATGTTTAGTTCATGAATAAAAGGTATTAAGTAAGTACAAATGTAATGTACAAATTGGGAATAGTTTAAAACACGATTTGGCAAATATTAAAACAAGATTAAAAGGACGTTAGGCCAACAATCTCCCCCTTTTTGATGTTTGACAAATCGAAAACTTTTGAAGTGATTAGTACTACATTTTTAATCAAAAACTCCCCCTCAACCTAGGCATGAGATTTTTAAGGATAAGTTAATTTAAAAAGCTCCCCCTTACGAAATGCATAGAGTTTTTGTATTCAACGAAAAAGTTTAACTAAAATTTCTCCCCCTTTGTCAACAACAAAAAGAAACGATTACTAAGTAATAGGAGCCAAATGTAATTTTGTAAAAACTATAGGGACCAAAAAGCAATTTGTTTAAATTTTTTTTAAAAAAAAATTTGCAAGAGGGATCCTAGATAATAGAGACATCAAAAAAAAATTATGAAAATTAGCACCAATGCAAGTAATATCACTATATTCCATTTACATCTTGATGCTTGATTCCTACAAAAAAAAAATTAGGCTTTAGGTACCCAACTTGGTTTGGGTCCATGAGTGTTAGGGAATTTTCTTTTTATGATCCATAAAGGCTTTTTCCAAGATGGTACAAGAGATCCTAAATCCAACAATTTACGATAATAACAATGAGATGCATTATGACCAAGTGTTTCACCCAATCCATCCAATCCATCAGAACACTCATCCAAGAAGAAAAGCCCAACATGCCACCAAGTCCAACCCACCAGAACACAAAGATCAAAAAGATGGAGCAGCCAATTATACCTGTAAGGGAACCGACCAAACGACCAATTTTCCATTGAAGCACAGATCCGGTGAGAAAGTTCCTGATTCCAAAGAATACCAAGAGAGCGAAGTCGGCAACGAAGAAAAAAGTATTGGGCCCACAAAGCCCAAGCCATCCACGGCAGGCGAGAAACACAGGTTGCACGAACATCAATCTTTCCAACATAATTCTTCAGCAATCAAATGAGAGTGAAAAGAAGGAGCAAGGGACAGGGAAGGATACCGATAGGGAACAAAGGGAACAAAATACAAGTTAAAGAACAACAAAGAAACTGAAACAAGAAAGGAAAAACGAAGCAGGAAAATGAAACAGAAAGAGGGGTCGTCGCCGTCGATCTAGAAGAAGAAAAGAAAGGGGCTGGAAGATCGACGGCGGCGGAAAGGAAAAAAAGGTTGAGCCAATTAGAGGTAAATGCCTATTTAAAAAGTTATTTAAAAAAAGGTGCCTCCAATAAAACATTTTAGAGAAAACAGCCTCTCCCAAAACTACCCCTAATTAACAATTAAAAAATAATAATAAAACAAAACAGTGTAGCGTCCATTTCATATACACAAACACACACACACAACTGCACACACAACTGCACACACAACAGACGACGATGGCGAACGATGAAGAAGACTCACCGGCGACTCACCGGCGACTCACCAGCGACTCACCGGCGACTATAAAAACACGAGCAAATCAACACAACTAAAAGCAAACGCGATCAACAACAACAAAATACAAACATACGTAAGTGAAAAACTGAAATATAATCTAATTTCTATGTTTATTTTGAGGTTTTTGATAGTGTTTCTTACTTTTGAAACTGATTTGACGTGATTTATCAACAAATTCTTACCGATTTCTATATAAAAACCAAATTTAGAAGTTTCTAGGGTTTAAAATAGGATTATTTGATGAATGTGTGTTCAATTTACTGTGATCAACATGAACGAAAGATGGATTAGAGTCATAAAATGTGAATAATGTGTTAAACAGGGACCTAAAATGCAATTACTGCATAATGCAGAATTCTGCACAATGTTTTTCGTAACTGTATTAAACATGGAATTCCATGTTTAATACAGTTATCAAATCATGAAATTACATGTTTTGAAAACTGTATTATAGACATCATGTGTAGTTTAGGGACCTTATAGTGTAATTACTGCATAATATGGAGAATATATTTAGTAACTGTATTAAACATGGAATTCCATGTTTAATACAATTATCAAATCATTAAATTCCATGTGATGATAACTGTATTATAGATAGAATGTGTAGTTTAGGGACCTTATAGTGTAATTACTACATAATATAGAATTTTGCAGAATGTTGTTAGTAACTGTATTAAACATGGAATTCCATGTTTAATACATTTATCAAAACATGAAATTCCATGTTTTGATAACTGTATTAAACATGAAATTCCATGTTTTGATAACTGTATTAAACATAGAATTAACTCAATTCAGGCTACTAATATGTTTTCTTGTGCTTGGAGTTTGTGTAAAACAGGTGAAAATGACACCAAGAAGAAAAGTTATCAAGTCAAGACGACTAATTTGTTTCTTGTGGTTGGAGTTTGTGTAAATACAAGTAAAAATGCCTCCAAGAAGAAGATTTACTGATGAAAAAGAAGATGATAAGATACAAGCAGTGAAAAGGAAGAACTACTAGCTTTTCTAAGTGATGAGCAACCCCTCAGTGGATTATGTTCATTGAAGAGTGTATATGCAGTTCAGCGAAAACAAAGATCAAAGAATCAGTTATCTAAAAGAATATTGATGAATGTGTTGACGTTTTTATTATTGTATTGAAAAGAGTATTTCGTATTTAATTGTACTTATTTTGGAATGTTTTAGATTGTAATGTTTAAAATGACTTGTTAGTTTATTAAGTATTATGAAGAATTTGATTAGAAATGGAAATTGATTAGTATTTCAAATTGTGAAGGATTTGATTAGAACAGTTTTAATACCAACAAAAAACTCAAAAAGGCACGCAAAATCCGCAACACATAAAATGACTTGTAAATTCCATGTTTGAAACATGGAATTCCATGTTTGAAAACATGAAATTCCATGTTTGAATCATGGAATTCCATGTTTGAAAACATGGAATTCCATGTTTGAACATGAAAATTTACTAACCTGCACACTAACAACTTAAGCTACTCGAATCGAAACCTATACAGAAAGATAATAATTATAAAGGAATGAATCAAAACACAATAAAAAAACAAAAAGGATCCAAAACATAACAATAGAAACTGTAAAAATTGTTAAACTGGTGAATATTGAACAACTGTTACAAGAATATAATGATCATAAAAAATAATCATAGAGCAACTTGACAATTAATGGCATTGACCGACGTGACTGATTAGTTGACTCCAACGGTTTCTTTTCAGAACCAAATCTTTGTGACCACCAAATGTATGCTACTTGGGATCGTGGAAACACGTAAGTGAAAACAGAATCGAGAGTCGGGAAAAGATCAAACAAACGCATAGAACGTTGAGAACCGAACCTAACTACAGCCATAAGCATCTGCAGAAAACAAGTCATGACATAAGTACTAGAATACAATAACACAAACAAGGGAAGAAGTAGAAAAGGGAAAAAATTCAGTGCAGTTGCAGAATTCCATGTTTCATACAGTTTCATACTGTTTAAAACATGGAATTCCATGTTTTAAACATGGAATTCCATGTTTCCTACAGAATTACAACCCAAACACACAATATACTGCGAGTAAAACAGTTTAAACACAGAATTTAGCTGTATAGAAGCAAAAAATGAACAAAATGAAGAATGTAACACAGAATTTACAGAAAAGTAAGCAAAATATGAAGAAATGAAGAGTGTAAACACATTATCATAACAAAAAGAGCTTAAACACAAAAATTTGCAAATATCAAAGCAAAATATTAACAAAACTAAGAATATAAACACAAAATCATAACAAAACAAGCAATTAGAAGAGAAAAACCTTCAAAACAGTAGAATTGCTTCAAGTTGCAAAGTAGGATGAAAATGTGAATAAGCAAAATTCCATGTTTCAAACATGGAATTCCATGTTTTGTACAGTATGAAACTGTATCAAACATGGAATTCCATGTTTAAAACAATGAATTCTAGACTGTACAAAGCTCGTCACAGAATTCCATGTTTTAAACATGGAATTCCATGTTTCCTACAGTTTCATACTGTACAAAACATGGAATTCCATGTAAAAAACATGGAATTCTGCAACTGCATAAACCTGTTAACAGAATTACAACTCAAACACACAATATACTGCGAGTAAACCAGTTTAAACACAGAATTTAGCTGTATAGAAGCAACAAATGAACAAAGTGAAGAATTTAACACAGAATCTACAGAAAAGTAAGCAAAAAATGAAGAAATGAAGAATGTAAAAACATTTTCATAACAAAAAGAGCTTAAACACAACAATTTGCTAAAATCAAAGCAAAATATGAGCAAAACTAAGAATATAAACACAAAATCAACACAAAAACAAGCAATTCGAAAAGAAAAAGCTTCAAAACAGTGTAATTGGTAAAAGTTGTAAAATGTGAATGAAAATGCTTTAAAAACAGAGAATACATACACATTTATACGTATATCTATAAACTAAAACCTGCAAATCAGCAAAACAACAAAAATGAAATCAAAAATTCAAAAAAAAAAAGAGAAGATGAAACAGAGCCGAGAGAGAGAGGGAGCATGGAAGGTAGAGGAGATGTTAGATTACATTTTGGAGAAGAAGAAACAATCGATTAATGTTTGTGAGTTAGATTGGTGAGTGTGATTGAGATGCGTGAGCTTGAGTTTCTTAGCTTAGCAATGGAGAATCGGTTAGAGGAGAGAGAAGGTGAGAGAGAGAAAGTGAGAGAGAGAATCTATGTGTGAGTGTGTGATAATAATTAGGGAATTAATTACCTAGTTTATAATATAAGTAGTATTTATATGGGGTAAAAAGGGAAAAAAAATAATTAAGGGGAGTTTTTCTCTAATTACTTAATTAACAAGGCATTTATCTCTAAATAAAAAAGTTAGAGGCTTAAAAAAATTAGTAGCCTCATTAAGGAGGCATTTTTCTCCAATTACCCCAAAAAGGTTTTATGAAGATGGGCTTCTGTTACTAGAGAGAAAAAAAGGTCTAAACCGAGACGAACGCAACATATGATGCGGTTAAAAACAAAGAGAAATCCCACTATTTATGATTATGGGAGAGAAACCGCAAGGTTTTCAAACCAAAAAAAAAAAAAAAAAAAAATAACGCAAGGTTTTGCCAGAGTGCCATCCCACCATTAAATGTATCAACACCACTCAGATCCATGTGCAATATCAGGAAGACCGAAACACTTAATTGAAGAGAGATTCCATGATTAAAACGAGAAACAAAAAGATTCACATGGAAGGCATAATTATATCGTCTAATGAAAACCTGAAATAAGATTTACACAAAACTATAATGCGAAACAAAACAAAAATAGAGAATACACAAAAAGCAGGTAACATGCCCTTCTCCACCATGCATGTCACTCTAATTTTGTATTCATTCGAATAACATGCCTTATGTCAGAGAACCTTCAACCTCATTCATTGTCTACCATGGACACAAATATAATCGACCCAATCACTAAAAACATGACCATATCTATCTTTTGGTAAGTGAAATAGCTAATTTATATATATTTTACTTAGAGTGGGTTTAATTTTCAGAATTTTCTTTAATTTTAATCTAAAGGAATGTTTGATAGCATTTTCTTCATTAACTTTATTTCAAAATTAGTTTTCGGATATGAATTTTTTATCCTTTTCTCATATTGTAATTTAATTATAAATAAAAATAATGCTAAAAACCAACTATTTAATTGTGATTGAAGTTAGTAGAGTTAGTATAGAAATCAAGTTATGAAAGGATCTAAACTCCTTAAAAATTAGAGAAAACCATTCCTATTAAAATTCTAAGATATTTGTTTAGAATTTATTTTTCTTTTTCCCCTTTTCTCTTGCTCAATTAAAGAGTTCTATCTCCTCACATCCACCAACCACGACCACCACTTTCATCAATGTTGAGAATAATTGGTAAACTAACGAATACGGATCATACATTGGTTATCTCAAAAATATATATTTGTTAACGAAATTATCTTACAACAAGTTAAGCGTAGCTAAATAAAGACTACAACCGAAAAAACTTACAACATATATATTTCAAAACCACCGAATTATAGCGTAATTTCTAATATAAAATCGCTAAAAAAAGATTTATTGGGTATGACCGGTATCCTCAAAAGGATAACTATTACTACTCTATTATGTACTAAGTAACATTTTTTTAAGCAGGAGAATTTTTTTATTTTAGGACATTGAAGATGAATTTTTGGTGTGTTGAATAATATGACTTTAACATCTTTATATAGTACCCTTGTGTGTTTCAAACGTTCACAATAATGGTCATCATAAAGACTCCACTCCACCATAAAATCAAAATCATTTCTCTTTTCTTGAAAGGTGGAATAAACCTGGATATATTTTTTGACATGGGGTAATTAATCTAGCCAGCCTTTGTAACTCTTGAGTCATAAGTGCGAGAGTTACCATCGAGAACATTCATTGTCATCATTTGTAACTTTGAGTCATAAGTGTGGGAGTTACCGTTGGAGATGCGAGCAATCATAACGATCTTTTAATGCATGAGTTTTTGTCATGTGGGAATAAATACCATGAAGATAGCTGGTGACTCTTAGAGTGTGATAAAAATCAACACTAAATAAGAGACGCGACTATGCAAGTGTACGGGTCGTCCAAGTAATAAAACAGTTAAAGCGGGTTAATCGTCTGCACATGGATTGCTATGTAAGACAGATGTGTTTAACAATAGATATAATTAATTGCGATACAAAATAAATAAAAGATAAAGATATGTTTGTTTGTTTTTTGATTATGAAACTACTAGACACAAAAAAATAAATTAACTAAAATATTAACTGAATGTAAAATTAAAGACTAAACAGGTAGACACAAATATGAGAGGTGTATTTGAGTTTCGCTTGGGATCCACCTAATTTCATATATTTAATACTTTCGTGTAAGGGTCAAGTCGGTATTTATATATTAGTTGGGACTCTACTATCTCCTAACTCCCGTCAGGGTAGACTTAGGAGCTATCCTACGGTATTATAAACCCAGTTAGGGGGATTATAAGCTACTTTCAGATTTTGAAGTGTTTTACCCAATTGGTTGCATGGTTAGTCAAGCCCGTCAGGATCAGTGACGAACACCACACGTCTATTACCTAGGTCAGTTTAGACCCCCTCTTCCGGATGATCACCGCCACTAGTGAATAGCCTAATTACTAATACCTATTTCTAAATGGCCAAATTAAAAACAATTAACAAGCATACGATAATAGTCAATACAAAACACACAACTTAATTAAATAACGATCCCGATTTGAAAATCATTGAATTAAATAAACTACGACTTAACCTATTATGCGATTCTTAGGTACTAAATTAACTCATATTTAAACTAAGAACAATAAAGAAATTAAAATTACACATGATTCCGAAAAACAAAAACAAAAGATAGAACCTAATTAAAGGAATGGATTGAGTTGTTGTTGAAGAAAAATAAATTCTCCATTTTCTGTTCTTGCTCGGCCTCTTTCTCTCTTCAGAATTTAGAAATAATAGTAAGCGTACTGATTTATGAGGCTTAAGAAGTCTTATATAGGTTTAAAAAAGGATTGGTCCCTTATTAGACTTAATTAAATGATTAAGAACCCAAATCCATTTTACAATTCCCGCAATTGCTTAACACACTTTAGTAAAACAAGTGAAACTTTTGCCTCTTAATTCCAAATCACCTGATCTCAAATTTTTCTAACTCAGAGCTGCATCTTTTTCATTTAAACCACCATGTCTGAATCTGCATCGTTTGGGCTCAAGAAGTGCTAGAAGTGACGACTTTCCATTTTTTGATGCTCCTCCTCCTTTACTAAAGTGATGGCTTTTGTTCTTTTAACGTTTCCATTTGGTCTTGGAATTTAAACTTCACTTCTTCTCTTCATCTCAACGCCTCCTAGCATCCATGTACCTAAGAACTTCACACTAAACAAACAAATTAATGCGCAAAAGCTCTAAAAGTAACAATAAGTATAAAACGAAGGTAGAAAGTGTAACATAGCGAACTATGTTAGCCTCACCGTGTTTTTATTCCCGTTTTAATATTCGACAAATCATCATTTAAACTAAAATTCATTTTGGTATCACTTAAGATGTTTTCCAAAACCCCTCATTAGATTAGTTGTGTTTACTTCCTTGTATTTAGCTTGAAATTCAAAATAGCAGCTCCGCGGTACACCGGACGAATCACGCGGTACACCGCAGAGTCACGGACCAGAAGCGCGGTGCACAGGATAGCCCGTCAGTATGCTCATGAAATTGCACGGTACACCGGACCTAGGCGCGGTACACCGGACCAAGGCACGCACCAGGGTTGCGGTACATTAGATAGTCCGACCAGTAAGCTCGAAGTTAAGTCGAACAGCTCCGCGGTGCACCAGACCATATCCGCGGTACACCGCACAAGAGGGTTTTCTGCACTTTACAAGAGGACAAAGCTTATATCCGTTGGAGATAAAATAGATCCGTTAGATAGAAGCCTTATGACCGTTGGACCATATTTTCAGCTATAAAATGGAGTTCATTCAAGACACAACTCAAGCCTTCCATCTACCAATCTTAAGAGCAATTAATTCTATCATTCAAGGAGGTTTCAAAGGAGCATTCAAGTCATATTTATTGTGAAGCTAATTAGTTCTTATCTACTCATTTAGGAGTTTAGTTACAAAGCTTTTATAAGCACCCCTAAACACTTTTCCCTTTCCTCTTAGTTCTTGTAATAGATTAAGAGAGTAGTGTGAGCATAGGTTTATGCTTGGTTCCTTGTGTTGGTGATAACACAAGTGTATTTTCCTTCAAAGGGTTTTTGAAGTGGTTGTAAGGGTTTGTATCTCACCCGGTTAAGAGTTACGAAGATTAGTTGAGAATCTTGCAAATCCTAAGGAGGCTTCCTTAGGTAGTGGATGTAGGAAAACCGAACCACTATACATCGTTGTGTATCGTATTCTATCTCTACACTCTTTATATTTCCGCACTCTATATGCTTGATAAAATGCCTACTTGAATAGTTTGATAATATTGTCTATTAGGATTATCTAGTTTTATACTATTTAGTTTGCTAATATAATAGGATTCAAATTAGCTTTTAATTTTATTTACTTGAAATAAAATTAGCCGATTAATTTCTATTGTCCTATTCAACCCCCCTTCTAGGACGCATATAGTATATCAATTGGTATCAGAGCCTAGCTCTATTGTACTTAATCGTTTCTAGAGTTAATACGATATGGATTCTAATCAACCGGAAGGTTCATGTTCTACTAGACCTCCGCTTTTTGTAGGAAAAGATTACTTTGGATGGAAAAAGAAAATGGAGATTCATGTAAAAGGAATTGATTACTTCTTATGGCTTGCTATCAAGAAAGGTCCCTATATTCCTTATGTTACGGGTAGTACTACGGAGGTGAAAAATGAAGATGATTACAATGATCAAGACATAGCAAAACTCACCAAAAACAACAAAGCTATGAACATTCTCATTAATGGATTAAGCGTCACGGAATATGCTAGAGTTAGTGAATGCAATTCCGCTCATGAAATGTGGCAACTCTTGGAGCTATCATATCAAGGAACGGAAGATATTAAAGAAACTAAGATTGGTCTCTTTATCACTAAGTATGAGCTTTTTCGTATGGAGCCCGATGAAGCCTTGAATGCTATGCATCAAAGATTTTCTAACATTGTTAACACTTTGAAGACTCTTGGTCAAGAATACACCAACAAGGAACAATGCCGAAAAATCTTATTTGCTCTTCCAAGGAAATACAAGACAAAGATCAACTCTATAAGGGATACTAAAGATCTTTCAAAAATGACGGTTCATGAACTCATTTGCAACCTCATGACGGAAGAGCTTGTGCTTGAAGAAGAAAAGATAAGAGATGATGAGGAGAAAAAGATTAAGAAATCTATTGCTTTCCATGCCATGAGTACCAAGTTGAAAGAACGAAAAGAAAGGAAAGAAAGTGAAGAAGAAAATTCTCATGAAGAAGAAACTAGTGAAGATGAAGGAGTAGCTATGTTGGCAAGAGACATGAAAAAATTCATGAGATACAAACGCTTTGCCAAGAAAGGAAGTTCTTCCTCACCTTACAAGAAGAATGATAGAGCTATCAAACAAGATGAACCCACTTGCTATCATTGCAAGAAAGTTGGTCACATCAAAACTTATTGTCCTCTTCTTCAAAAGGAGAAACCTAAGAGAGCAATGCATGCTAATATCACTTGGGATACTCAAAATTCGGAGGAAGAAGAAAGTGACAATGAAAATGTCAATCTTGTTGCTTTTATGGGAAAACTTGAGAATGATGAAGATGCTTCTTCGGATGATGATACCGGTACTACTCACTTTGCCTTTATGGCAAATCATGATGAGGTAACTCCTAAATCTAAACTCTCTTTAACCAATGATGATGCTACTGAACAAGATATTCATGAGGCATTTGATTCCCTTTATAATGATTTTTTAAATTCTATTGAAACAAACAAAGTTTTAACAAAAGATTTAGAATTTGAGAAAAATAGAACTAAAGAGGTTTTGAAAGCTTTGGAAGATTGTCAAAATCTTTGTGATGAATGTATAGATGAGAATGAAAAACTTCATCTTATTGAGAAAAATCTTTTGGAAGAAAAAGCTTTATTAGAGAAAAAGATTATTGATCAAAATGCTATTATTTTAAAATTTACTAGTGGGCAAGAAAACTTGGATTTGATTTTAGGTTCTCAAAGAATGGCTTGTGAAAAAAGTGGTGTTGGATATGATCCATTCACTCACCAAAAACCTTTGAAAAATGTCTTTGTAAAATCAAAAATTTCAAATGCAATTCCTTCCTCTTCAAAATCTTCTATCACTTGCACCTATTGTGAAAAACTTGGTCATGATGCATCTCATTGTTACTATCGTAAATTATTGGATTTGGGATCTCTTGTGCCAATTTGGAAAAGGCCTACATGGGTCTTAAAAAGGAAATCCACTAACCCTCATGGACCCAATCCAAATTGGGTACCTAAAGCTTAAATTATTTTTGTATGTAGGGATTGAGCATCAAGAAGCAAAATATATGGCTACTTGATAGTGGATGCTCAAGACACATGACCGGAAATCCATCATTATTTACAAATTTATATAAAACAAAAGGTGATAGAGTTACTTTTGCCGACAACACTAAGAAACGCGTTTTGGGTAAAGGTAACATTGGTAATATGAACTCTTTACTTATCTCTAATGTGTTACTTGTTGAGGGTCTCTCATTTAACTTGCTTAGTATTAGTCAACTTTGTGATGTTGGTTTTAGTGTTAAATTTGAAGCATCTAGATGTGTTGTTTTCAAAAATGATGAGTTAGATACTATGTTTATTGCAAAAAGATCGGATAATGTTTTTGTTGTTGATCTTGAGAGTCTTATGTGTAAACATATTAAATGCTTATCCGTGGTAAATGATAGTTGGCTTTGGCATAGACGTTTAGGACATGCTAGCATGGATTTAATTTCAAAATTATCTAGAAAAAATCTTGTTGTTGGTTTGCCTATTTACAAATTTGATAAAGATAAATTATGTGATGCATGTCAACTTGGTAAACAACATCGTTCATCTTTTAAATCCATTAATAAGGTCATCACCGTTAGGCCACTTCAATTATTGCATATGGATCTTTTTGGTACCGTTGATGTCACTAGTCTAGGAGGATCTAGATATGTCTTTGTTGTTGTTGATGATTACACTAGATTCACATGGGTGATGTTCCTTGCTTTGAAAAGTGATGCCTTCAATGAATTTGCAAAACTTTGTAGAAAGGTGCAAAATGAGAAAGGCTACTCTATTACATGCATTCGTAGTGATAATGGTAGTGAATATGTGAATTCTCCTTTTGTGCATTTTTGTGATGAATTTGGGATTGAGCATAATTTTTCGGCCCCTAGAACTCCCCAACAAAATGGGGTAGTGGAAAGGAAAAACCGAACTCTACAAGAAATGGCTAGAACAATGCTAAAAGAACATAGCTTGCCTACATACTTTTGGGGTGAAGCCGTTCATACGGCTTGTTATGTGTTAAATAGAGTTCTAATTAGACCCCTTATTAACAAAACTCCTTATGAGCTTTGGAATGGTAGACCACCAACCATTGCTTACTTTCGTGTTTTTGGGTGCAAATGTTTTATCTTAAACACTAGGGACTATTTGGGAAAATTTGATGCTAAATCGGATGAAGGTATTTTTCTTGGTTATTCCACTAAGGGAAAAGCTTATCGTATTTTCAACAAACGTACTCGTACTATTGAGGAATCTATGCATGTTGACTTTGATGAAACCAATCCTTTTAATATCAAGAAAGTAGTAGATGTTGAATTACATGAAGATGCTCCACACGATAAATCCTTAGAATCTCCTACTCAAGAAGTAAAATCTCATGATGAATCTCCTAAGGAAAATGATCAAATACCAAATGAAGCTAGTACGGATTTACCAAAGTGTTGGAAACATATCAAAGATCACCCAAGTGAATTAATTCTAGGTGATCCAAAAGAAGGTGTTACCACTCGCTCTCGTATTATTGCTCTATGTGCTCATCAAGCGTTCTTATCTCAAATTGAGCCCAAGAATATTAAAGAAGCATTGCTAGATGATCATTGGATTAACGCTATGCATGAGGAATTAAATCAATTTGAGCGTAGTAAAGTTTGGACATTAATGGAGAAACCAATTGGCCCTACTATCATTGGCACTAAGTGGATATTTCGCAACAAGCTAGATGACACCGGTATAATCACTAGAAATAAAGCAAGGTTAGTTGCTCAAGGATACAATCAAGAAGAAGGTATTTATTTCGATGAAACTTTTGCTCCCGTAGCTAGACTTGAATCTTCGTATGCTACTTGCTTTTGCTTGTTATATGAATTTTAAACTTTACCAAATGGATGTCAAAAGTGCTTTTTTAAATGGTTTTATAGACGAGGAAGTTTTTGTTAAACAACCTCCGGGTTTTGAGGATCCAAAATTTCCAAATCATGTTTTTAAACTTTCAAAGGCTTTATATGGTTTAAAACAAGCACCTCGTGCTTGGTATGAACGTTTAAGCAAATTTTTATTAGATGATGGTTTTAAAAGAGGAAAAATTGACTCCACTTTATTTATAAAAAGGTCTTCAAAAGATATCCTTCTTGTTCAAATTTATGTGGATGATATTATATTTGGTGCTACTAATGAAAATCTTTGTGAGAATTTTTCTAAAAGCATGCATAAGGAATTTGAGATGAGCATGATGGGAGAATTAAATTACTTTCTTGGACTTCAAATCAAGCAAATGAAAGATGGTATCTTTGTCAATCAAGCCAAATACACAAAAGAATTGATCAAAAAATTTGGACTTGAAGATGCAAAGGAAATTGGAACTCCAATGAGCACATCCACAAAATTAGACAAAGATGAAGATGGTAAGGATGTTGATGTGAAACTATATCGAGGTATGATTGGTAGCTTACTTTATTTAACCGCTTCTAGACCCGATATTATGTTCCCCGTGTGTCTTTGTGCTAGATTTCAATCTTCTCCTAAAGAAACCCATCTTAGTGCCGTTAAGCGTATTTTTAGGTATTTGAAAGGAACCCTTAGTCTAGGACTTTGGTACCCAAGATTTACCTCTTTTGAACTAATAGGTTATTCGGATGCCGATTATGCCGGTTGTAGACTTGATAGGAAGAGTACTAGTGGTAGTTGCCAATTCTTAGGTCAATCCCTTGTCTCATGGTCTAGTAGAAAACAAAATAGTGTTGCTTTATCCACGGCCGAAGCCGAATATGTTGCGGCCGGAAATTGTGTGACTCAAATTCTTTGGATGAAACAAACCTTACTAGATTTTGGCCTAGAGTATGATCGTGTTCCCATTCGTTGTGATAATACTAGTGCTATCAATCTTACCAAAAATCCTATTCAACACTCTAGAACGAAACACATAGAAATCCGTCATCATTTTATCCGTGATCACACTCAAAAAGGGGATATTGTACTTGAATTTGTCACCTCCGAAAATCAACTAGCCGATATCTTTACTAAACCTCTACCCCAAGATCTTTTTGAGAAAATTCGTTGCGAGATTGGCATGCAAATTCTCTAACCTTCGTATCTTGCCATTTTTGTTTAGTGCTTTTTGTGTATATTCTCTTGTTGCTAATATTTTCTTGATTGTATAGGTTCTTTGAAGCTTCTAATTGTTATCCTTGTATTCCATTAGTCCTTGTTTTTTTACTCAAAATGTGTTTTGACCCCTTAAAATTTTCAAAAATCGTTTCATTAGTTCTTTTTGTTGTTGACAAAGGGGGAGAAATTTTAGTTAAACTTTTTCAAATGCATTTTGTGAGGGGGAGTTTTTATAAAAACTCTAGTGATTAGGTTGAGGGGGAGTTTTTGATCAAAACTAAATCTTAGGCATCTTCAAAAGTTTATGATTTGTCAAACATCAAAAAGGGGGAGATTGTTAGCCTCACCGTGTTTTTATTCCCGTTTTAATATTCGACAAATCATCATTTAAACTAAAATTCATTTTGGTATCACTTAAGATGTTTTCCAAAACCCCTCATTAGATTAGTTGTGTTTACTTCCTTGTATTTAGCTTGAAATTCAAAATAGCAGCTCCGCGGTACACCGGACGAATCACGCGGTACACCGCAGAGTCACGGACCAGAAGCGCGGTGCACAGGATAGCCCGTCAGTATGCTCATGAAATTGCACGGTACACCGGACCTAGGCGCGGTACACCGGACCAAGGCACGGACCAGGGTTGCGGTACATTAGATAGTCCGACCAGTAAGCTCGAAGTTAAGTCGAACAGCTCCGCGGTGCACCGGACCATATCCGCGGTACACCGTACAAGAGGGTTTTCTGCACTTTACAAGAGGACAAAGCTTATATCCGTTGGAGATAAAATAGATCCGTTAGATAGAAGCCTTATGACCGTTGGACCATATTTTCAGCTATAAAATGGAGTTCATTCAAGACACAACTCAAGCCTTCCATCTACCAATCTTAAGAGCAATTAATTCTATCATTCAAGGAGGTTTCAAAGGAGCATTCAAGTCATATTTATTGTGAAGCTAATTAGTTCTTATCTACTCATTTAGGAGTTTAGTTACAAAGCTTTTATAAGCACCCCTAAACACTTTTCCCTTTCCTCTTAGTTCTTGTAATAGATTAAGAGAGTAGTGTGAGCATAGGTTTATGCTTGGTTCCTTGTGTTGGTGATAACACAAGTGTATTTTCCTTCAAAGGGTTTTTGAAGTGGTTGTAAGGGTTTGTATCTCACCCGGTTAAGAGTTACGAAGATTAGTTGAGAATCTTGCAAATCCTAAGGAGGCTTCCTTAGGTAGTGGATGTAGGGAAACCGAACCACTATACATCGTTGTGTATCGTATTCTATCTCTACACTCTTTATATTTCCGCACTCTATATGCTTGATAAAATGCCTACTTGAATAGTTTGATAATATTGTCTATTAGGATTATCTAGTTTTATACTATTTAGTTTGCTAATACAATAGGATTCAAATTAGCTTTTAATTTTATTTACTTGAAATAAAATTAGCCGATTAATTTCTATTGTCCTATTCAACCCCCCTTCTAGGACGCATATAGTATATCAAACTATGCTAATAAATCTAATAACTAAGTCAAATTTCTACCTAAAATGATGTCTCCTAAAGGGATTTATCTATCACAAACAGGGAGACATCAATAGCCGACGACACTTCGACGGGTACGAAATGACTTAGTCCCGACTCGATAAATACATGCTCCCAAATTTATTTATTTATTTATTTATTTCAAAACTTCCCAACACCCCCATGTCACGCCACCTCCCAGTTACTGGGTAGAGTTTTTTGTTAGGTAGTAAAATGGAACTCATCCCCAAAATAGTATTCAAAGGGGTTTAAACCCTGGTTGGTTGAATTTCACAAGACCTAACTTTCCATCTAAGTTAAGACCTTTATGTCTTAAACTTTTGGAAATTTATAGAAGAGAAAATATTATAAACCAATATTTTTCACATCTCCATTTCCGATGTGGTGGTTTTCTTTTTCTCCAAGAGTATAAAAAAACCTATATAAGCCTTTAATATCCAACAATCCCCCACTCAGGCTCTAAGAGAAGAGTGAACAGATTTTCATGCATACCGGCGTTGGATGAATTGTACTTAAGTGTCAATATCTTTCTATTTGAATTGGCACATAGTGAAGTGAGGCAACCACCAAATAATGTCAAGTGAACATACCCTTGAACTTGTCAGTCTTCGATCGAGACCCTCACAACACATACTTTATCCGCTAGTATTTATTGATTCCTCAATCATCGCCCTTTTTTACACATATGTGATCTCCAATAATGTCTAACCACATTAGCTGACCCCTTTTGGATCTTGAATCATTAAGAGCAATAGAGTCCATCCTCATCATGTGTCTCGAATTCATCAATTCCTTCTTAATAGGACCACCACTACGGGCTATAAATTCAGATTTGATATATAAACTCATCCTAATATGACCATCAAGGATGTCTCCTTGAAGGCATATTATGAATAACGTATCTCAATCTTGTCAGTGAATTCATAGAATTCTTCTCAATATTGACCACCATTAAATAGTTATGAATTCATTAAGAGTTATAAACTCATCCATAATCTCTTTTAAGAGCAACAATCCCATCCATGTTAATGAATTCATCAGGTCATTATCAACAATACTATCACTGAAGGCTATGAATTCATTAAGTTGGAGCACTAAATATCGACCTCAACGGAGAATTCATCAATTCCTTCTCAATAGGACCACCACGCATGACTATAAATTCATGAAGTGGGCGCAACATATATCATCCTCAAAGGTGAATTTATCAAGTCCTGCTCAATAGTCACACCACACGTGATATGAACTCATTAAGTATAAGCAATACATATCAACCTCAATGGTGAATTCATCAAATCCTGCTCAATAGGACCACCACTGATGGCTATGAATTCATTAAGAGTTAATATACTCATGTATGCACAATTTACGCCATAGGGATGGGAAGATAGTCCTTATATATGCTCATCGGTCATATATTCCCCATCAATGGGTTTTAGTCCCATCCCTCTCGATATTTCTAGAACTACTCTCCTGGTTAAACCTTTAGTCAACGAATAATCTAGATTATTCTCTGATGTACATATTCATAGGCTATCACACCAGTCTTCAACAACTGTTTTACTGAACAATGTATGAAGCAAATGTGTTTCTTTTTTCCATTGTAGACATAATTTTGAGCGAATCTAATCGCCGCTTGTGAATCATAATGTATACACACTGGTGTGACGCCTTCTTCCTATAGTGGCACATCGGATATGAGACTCCTTAACCACTCAGCTTCTTACCCTGCCAATTGTTTTATGAACTCGGACTTCATGGAGGATGTGATATACAAGTATGTTAATAGGACTTCAACGATATAACACTTCCTTTTGCGGAGAATGTATATCCATTGTTGGAACTAACTTCATTATTTTTTGGGATCCAGTTTGCATCATAGAATTCTTTGAAAACTGCAAGAAACTTGTTAAAGTGCAGACCTAAATTAATGGTACCTATCAAGTACTTTTGGTAAATGACAAAGAATAACACATTAGTCACTACCCAGGTTATGAGTATAGCAACTGGGTCTCTTTGCAGCATAGTCAATATCATGTTGAATATAGTTCATTAAAAAACGTCACACTTCCTATAATTTTATCATATTCATTAATGGATACCATACCCCCACAATTCTTACATGCATAAATTCTATAATTATAAGGAGTTTGGTGTCGCCTAGGGTGTGATAAAAATAAGATAAATATAAGCCAGAAAACAATGCACTTTCACCCTAGACAAGCACAGTACTGCAAGTATTACATGATGTATGCAAGTTTTAATAATAAGCTAGGTTCGTTCTCAGAGACTTAGTGTGTTATACGAATGTGTAAATAAATTCGAGTAAGACGCAATTAATTAAAAGACAGAAAATAAAAGAGAATAATTCGAGATAATAAATTAAACTAAGGAAAAATAAAAGACAATAATTAAAAGATAGAAATATGAGATGAGAAGTATAGCTTAGGTTTTGCTAGTATGCATTAATCCTTCTAATTCTTTCTATTAAACTCTAGTTAATTAGGGAGATAATTAGCTCTTAGATACTTAGTCAGGATAATGTTTAAAGAAAGAGAGGTGAGGAGGTTTCCGGAGGGAGAGAGAGATGACTAAGAGTAATTGACAACTGACCAATATGCAATTACATGATTTTATTTGCTATTTTTTCAAATGCACATGCGCAGTTGGTTGTTTTGTCTAATACAGGAAATTTAACGATTTTTGTTACCTTATTTTCTTATGTTTCCTTGATATAATTTGTGGTTAGTTTCACATACAAAAAATCTTCTCATGGTAAATTTCCCAAATGGTCCTTTTTCTATGCAAAATAGCCAAGTTCCCCATTTTTTCGAGAAGTAATTTTTGAAAAAAAAAATGTAAAATTAAGAGGAGGAGATTTGGATTATCTCTGAGATCGCAAATAGGTTGAATCGGCTCACCAAGCAATAAAATTCTTAATCAAAGAAATTAAATGTTCCACAAGTTATGATACACATTTTTTATTTGATATTAAGATCAAAGTAACTTTGAAAGTAGGTGTATTTTGTTCTCCTTATAATATGAATGTTAATTGAAGGTTGCATCGAGTAACAAATGAAAAGCCTAATCTTTTTTTATATATAGGCATGGTTAGAAATAACCTTTCCCTCCCAAATATCATATATGTTGTAGGTACGTGTTGACCAATCATGGATCCCCGACCTGATTTAGATTCTAACAATATTCCACTCGAAAATGATGGGTTAAACTTTATGCTCATATTATATTCCACTTCACATAAATTCCACCAATACTAAATAAGCCTAACAAACTGGGTAACTAACTCATGTGACACATAACGTATACAATTATCATTGTTATAAACATGTATGGCAGATAACTGCTCCATCAAATCTTATTCCTAAAGAATTATTTTAGGACCCTAAACTAAATATATAATATCAATAATGTAGTAACTCATATCTCTAAAAAATAAGTTACCATTTTCATAGTGATAATATGACTCTACTATCATAACTTCATGTGTCTAACTATCGTGTTATAGTACTAGTTGATTTACATGATCAGTGCACCTGCAAGAGCGCATATTTGATATTTAGTTTATTCTTTCTCTTATACTTTAATCTTTCAATAATAATGCAGTCGCTTTCTGGACATATCCATTAGGTTGAATCAACCATGACCACTAATAATATGCTAAAGAAGCAAATATTAAATTAAAAAATCAAGAGATAGAAAAAAGTACTAACAGTGCTTGTTAAAAATCTCACACAATATAGAAGTAAGAATAAATTCTTCATTTTCTTTTGTCGTAACATATACACACGTGGTATGATTCACATACTACGATTTCATACAACGTATATCATTTCATAAGAAATAATAAACATATGAATAATTAGAGACTTCTGGTTGTCTGAAATAATCTTTCAGTTAGTTAACTCTTTCATAAATCAATTAAGAACTTCAAATTAATTAGTATGGAAAAAGATTTAATTATATCTTACAAAGCATTCTTTTAGATCATACTAGACATGGGCAATCTATACAATATGTTAAGCATGATATACCACAAGGTAACCGTTTGGGGAAACGGTAAAATAACATGTAGGATTATGCCGTTTAACAATAAGGCAAGAGGCACGATATATCGCAAAACATACAAAAAGAAACATAATGCTTTGGTGGTACACCATAGTGAGGCACGGTATACCTCAATGGGTTATAACAACATCAATATATTGACACTTGGAATATAATAGTTGGGGTTTCTCTTGTACTATAAATTAGAGCTTCTTGAATGCAATTCTCACCTCTTTCAAACCAATATTAACCACTATTTTTCTACTACAATCCACGAGGTCTCAATATAACAAAAAAACAAGTTCTAATCTTTATTCAATTAGCTTGATCATCATAATACAATTAAGGAGATCATTTCAAGCCATCTATTAACCTTGTTCTCAACTAGGAGTTCAACCTAAAGTTAATCTTTCACATTCAAGGAGATCAAATCAAGCTTTCATCCAAATCAACTCAAAGAAGAGATCATGTCGAGACTTCACTTTGTATCAACTCAACAAGGAGTCTACAATATATATTTCAAAATTTCTCACTAAGGAGCAGATTCATTTGGTTGTAATATTATCCATCTAACTACTTAGGGTATAGATATATCTCTGTATTAGAGAAGAGGAAGTTTTCATAGGTTAAGACTGAAGCTTGTAAAAATCTTTTGGGTTATCACTTAACCGCTAAAAGTATCATTGGGTTGTGACTTAACCGGTAAAAGTCTCAAGGATTTTTAGGTTGGGGTTTAGCCCAGAAAAATCTCATTGTAACGGTTTGTTTCTCACCCGGAAGAGATATCAAGGATCTTAGTGTAGAAGCTTGAGAATCCTATTAGGATTACCATAGATAATGGATGTGGAGAAACTTAACCACTATAAATCTCTTGTGTAATCTCTTCCCTTGAACTTTTAGATTGTCACTTGCTTTTTCTTTCATTTACTTACTTATATTGTTTATGCTTAGTTTCACTTAGTACTAGTTAGCAAATTTAATAATCATCATCCTTAGGTGCCCAATAGTTTTACCATTTGTGCTTTATCTTATATTGATTTATCCAACTCTAGCCTTAGGAATCCCTCACTCTTTGTATAGGAAATCAGGACTTTAGCTAAAACTAGAAATACTTAGGTTCTTACTAATCCCCGAGATAGATAATCCATTAGGACTTATCCTATTCTTAGCTCCTCTATCATATTCATATCTTGCTTCCTTGACTTCCTATCATCCTTAGCTAGAATCTTACCTCTCCTAAAACTTATCTTTTGCATCTATAACTCTTAGAACACTCTTAGCATCATATCTTAAGAGTTTGGCCTATAGGTTTGATCAACCTTAGTTTAGGAGTCCTTTAGGTGTAGATTACATCTGTGTCCTATTCACCATCTCCCCCCCTCTAGGACTTTACGAATATGTATTATTTACATAACCCATTTCCCATTATATATCCTATTATAACCCACAAATCGTGAACCGAACACACACTCCTTACTTAGTCTACAAACTCCCTCACCCCCTCCATGGACGTAAAAACTTGTGGTGGTTCCTGGGGTTGAAAAACAATGCTCATGGTGGTAGGAAACCGGTCAGGGTTCATGACAACCATCAAAGCTTTTGTTTCAAAAATTGGAGGTGGGAAGGATATGGTGGCTACAATTATTTCTTTTCCAGATCTACAAAGTCGCGGTGGTCGCATCTAGATCAATTGTGTAGCGACGCCATGGTGGTCTTGATGTAGCTCAGGCTTAAATCCTTAGTGACGCATATTAGGCAGGGTTGGTGCGAGAGGCAACAACGTGATGAAAAATTTGTGGTGCTTATAACCTGGCGGTAATAGTGCAACCAGGCGTTGTTGGTAGTTAGATTCATATAGAAGTAGATCAATGTCGGGTTACTTAGGCAAGAACGTGGTCTGTGGCGGGTTGCTCAGGCGAGGGCGTGACTGACTTTGGTGGTGAGAGATTAGAAAAGAAGACGTCATGGTCATTGTTGTTACGGAAGCTGGTAGTGAGTGATCAAATAAGACGATGACGTCAAACGAAGTTATCATATTGACGTCAAGCCACCAGCGTTGTGTACGTCAACTTATTTATTTTCTTTTTCCTTTTTTCTCTTTGGACTGCGTTTGTAGTTCAAAATTAGTTTTATTCTTAATTAAAAATCAAACTACTGTATATTTATTTTTGTAATAATAATTGGAAATGGTGCAATTATTTCATCTGAATTGGTGTAATTTTTTTATTTTATTAAGGTTCTTACACGCTCAAGAGTTCAGTTAAAAAAATTCTCAGTATAAAAAACTTTCACTAAAAATGTCGAGCGTGCTTTTTTTAAAGAATTTCAGGCATGTTAAGTGATTTTTCGAGTAGCCTTGGTGATTTTTTCATGTTCAGAGATTTCGCATGCTCATAAACTTTTCGCGCTAGGAGACTTTCATGTTTCGAGACTCTTTGAGCAGGTTCAGTGCCGCCTTCGATTGTTGCACATCCCAGTGATTAATGATTGAGAGTGAAAAAGGTTAGTGTCCAATAACTCCTAAACATGTACTTAGTAATCACTTTGTTATTTTTTTTGTCTTCTTATCGTTTTATTTGATTGTATTCTAATATTTAACAACATATAATTTATTACGTGGCCACCCGTAAAAAACAAATATTTCATTCTATTTCTATTGGCAATTTAATTCATTTAAGAAAAGTTATT
This sequence comes from Nemophila menziesii, assembly GCA_029959085.1. NCBI lineage: Eukaryota > Viridiplantae > Streptophyta > Magnoliopsida > Boraginales > Hydrophyllaceae > Nemophila > Nemophila menziesii. The sequence continues at coordinate 48,380,887 of JARWIR010000001.1, read as the reverse complement.
TCATTTTTTGACTCCCTAAACTCCCCACGGCCGTCGCCGGGCCTGGCCGGACTGGGCAAATGGTGGTGGTGCGTGTGGGGCTTTGTCATTTCCTTTTTGGCTTTCATAACTTTTAGTTCTTTTGAAAGTAATAAATAGGTAAGTTATTTTATATTGTTAGTTTTTCTATCTCCGCTCCTATGTGGGACATTTACTTCACAAAAAATGTATTTCCACTTTTCCGAAAGAGTATAAAAAGTTTTAATTAATACTTTATATTAATTTAAGCCTTTCTAATTCTTCAAAAGAACATGAATAGATTTGTGTTTAAGAATATATTAAGCTAATAATATAAATAATAATAATATAAATAATTAACATGAAATTCAACACTCTAGCCTCTACTTCAGCAATCAATAGAATGGACTTTAATCATCTCAGTTCATTACTCAATACTACACCAAGAATAGATCTGTCCAGCAACACAACACATTATTCGCCAATCCATCTCCTTTTACTTTTGAACTCATTATTTTGATGACGTAAAGTATAATACTTTCAACTTGCAAACATTATAAATAATTATAGATCTCAAATAATGAGTCTCATATTTTTTCTTATGGTCATAAAGTGACGCGGAATAATTCACAAATGATTTTATCCTTTGATGTTTAACCAAAATGGAAAAGAATATCAAACACTTGTTTATTTCTTGAACATCAAAGAAAATTTATTCATATAATTTACTTAATACATTACTTCTCCATACAAATAAATGGCCCAACAATTCTTTTTTGACGGACAATACGTACTAATATCAATAAAAATACAAAATAAATAGTAAATTTTATGCGTATTTTAGGAAGTTAACGAGGAAAATATAAATTGAAGTCTAAAAAAACTTTAAAATTTATTTTTAAATTCCAATTGAAAAATAATTCTATAAAAGTCTAATTCTAAATATCTGGTTTGGTTTTTACACTTATATTCTTTGTTGGTTTGGGGAGAGAATTTTTTAGATTTTTCCGTAGATACGGACCCATTATCACTCGCACCCATTTTCGTAAATTAACCGATGATGGTACGGACCTGTGTCGTTTGTAATTTTCTATTAATTAATTTATTAAATATTATTAAGTCCTTGATAGTTGTCCATGTAAAAGTCCATGTGGGTACGGACCCATCTTAAACAAGGGCTATATAGGTGAGGGCCCATTTAGACCATCTCCCGCAGTTAGTGCAGTGGTTGTACCCATTGCCCAATAACAAACACAAACTATTGGTTAACTCTTCACAATGGTTCTTGGGCTATACCCATCAGGAACATAAACAAAATAAAAATTTCTTGACAATAGTGGAACAATAACGAAATGAAATCTCTTCACACACGCATTATTTGAACAGATAACAACACGAAATCTCTTCACACTCACATTCTTAGAACAAAGAATAAGAAAAATCTCTTCACACTTGTTGAACTGGAACAATAAACAACTCGAAGCTTTTAATAAAAAAAATTTCACCGCCAGTGCGAACGTGGCCCAACTCGATTCACGGGGCTATATCCATGGCTAACTAGATTTACAAGCTGAATTGTGGAAAATAGACACAAACGGCAGATCTGAAGATATCTCTTTTGTTTTATTCCAAACAGGCGACGAAGACTGGTCCACAACGGGTTTCTTGTACGTGAGCCCCCTGCCGCAAGGACAACGACTTTATATTTGTACGGGAGAGAGGATTGGTAGGAAGGTGAGATCTCGTTGTGAAGAAGACATGGTGTGAATGTGAGATCTCGTTCTGGTGGTGGTAGAGACCGACACACGGTGGCGGCGATTTTCTGAATCAAGAGAGCGACGTGGGAACGAGACATGGTGGAGGATGGTGTGGGGGTTAGTATTGGTGATGGTGGAACGATAGAGAGGGATGAGAGTGGCAGTGACTTTCTGCATCAGGATAGCGACGATGGCTTTTTGCAACAGGAGAGCGCGGTGGGTTTTTGCATCAGGAGATCGGCAGCTATATAGAGAGAGAAGGGCGATAGAGGAGAGGGGCGAGGAAGGTTGATCAACTTGGTTGCTGTTTGTTGGCGGTGGGATGGTGGGAAGGTGATATCCGAGTGGTGAGGGGATGGGAGGCGGTGGGTTGGTGAGAGAAGAGAGAGGCAAGTGAGTTGGTGAGGAGAGCGTGAGAGAGAGGGAAGGGAGGGGGTTTAATCTCTTATTAGGGTTGTGTTTTAGTTTTTGGGTTTTTACTGTGATTAAGAGGGAAGGGGAAGGTTATTTTTGGGTATTTTAGGCCTTCTAGTTGGTTGCTAATGGGGTAGTTAGGTTGGGGATGTTGACTAAACTTTGGGACTTATAAACTCAATACCCCGAAGTTATACTCTTTACTTTTGAACTTTGAGTTTATGCTACAGGAAATAATGCTCTGAAATTTCTTTTTCTTCTTTTCCGGTTACGTAGGTGGTTTGGTCCAACTTGCGCACACCACAACTAATCCCACGAGAATATGCAAGCTTCCTTATGCATATTTTCAGGTAACCCACTTAAGTGCTGAAAAAATAGCAAGGCCCTGGCCAGTTGAGCTAACCCAACTGGTTAAATTTCTTTTTCTTCTTCCACATTCTTCCATGGCTCTTTTTCGCCTGTAATTAACTTCTTTTTCTCCTTCTACCTCACCCTATCTTTCCCTCTCCCTTACTCTATGGCAACTGATATTCTCCTTATTCATTATTTTGACCTCAACCCCAACCCTTTTCCCTAGCTTTTCTTTTTATTGTCTTCCTTATATATGGTTCTTTGGTCCTTATACACACATGCATTACTTGGTTTAGATCATCCTTGACTTGATCCAGGTTAAGAGATCATTTAATACTTCTTTTCGGGTTATTTGTTCACATGCAGCTACCTTTAGGCCTACTTCTTCACTTTGCATAAGTTTATACTTCCTTCTTTATATTTTATCTGGCTTTTGCATTGATCTTTTGACACATGCAGTCATTCTATTGGTTTCTCGTTAATCGCTCATTGGAACTATTTTCTTATAACGACGTTGTCAGTTTTGGCCTCTTGCATGGGTGCCTTTTAATCCAAAGAAGATGTTGGCTTGATTCTCTTATTCTTTATCAACGTAAAACCTTGCTTCTTCTTATGCCGCCTCAGCTACATTATTTCAATCACCTCTCTTCACATTTCCCAACCTATATATTTTATAAACATTATTCACCTGAAGAAGCGTATATATCTGCAAAGCTCAACAAAAATCTACTTTTTTCTCCAATCTCTTGGAAATTCCCGCGGAGGATATTTTTTCTTTCCCAAATCTTGTTTCTTCATCTTCTCACGCTTGGGTTATACTTTCAAACTAGCCTCCAACACTTGTCTCCTTCTCATCAGTCATGCAAAATAGTTAGTACACTATATCATGTTTCTAGTACATATATTATCTACATGCTCATTTACTACATCACACACATACTCATATCAGTCTTCAGTCTTCTGCTAACCACCATGGAAAATGTCAATAATTATTTCCTTCCGCTAGCGAGATTCACTAAAATAACCTTAGGAAACTGGAAACACTATCGCACTCTATCAAAACTTCATCAGCTAAGCCAAATCAAACCGAGTTTGCCTTTTTAACTCGTGTTATTTCATTTCGTACTATTTCCTTTGGTACATTTAGAAAATTGTTTTAGAAACATGGGTTATCAAAGGGAGGATTTTGTTTGAATAAATCAAACCTAACACGTTCAAACTCATCCTGGAACATGAAGATGAGGCTGAACACCTCTAGTTTATTGGTACAACTCTCATCCAAGGCTTGCACGTCCTCATTACAAAATGGGAAAATGTTCTCAAACTCGAGGAACTTGAACTCGTTAACTCTTTTTCTTGGGTCAGAATCTACGACCTTACTGGCCTCTAAAATAATCTCGACACCATTGAAGCATTTGGAAACAACATTGGAGAGCTATTAAAGATCGATTACCCTATTGCAGACAACGACAACTTTAGCTTCATTCGCTTCAGGGCAAAGTTTGATATGCAAGAACCACTCAAAATAGGAGTCTTCATAGAGCAACTGGATTGTAAATTCTGGGTTTAATTTATTTATGAAGGAATTTGACTTGTTTTGCTTCAATTGTGGCAAGACAGGTCATAATAAAAACAGTTGCACCATTCCCATGGTGAAACCTCGATGGAATGACGGTGCATTTTGTTACTTTAATTAGAATAAAGACACGACTATGATAAGTGAGGACTCTATTGTACACATGATTAGAAAGAGGGACATGTAGGGTAAATTCGACGAGATCACCAAGTTCTTCCCTTTCGGCTGATCTCAAGGGGATAATGAAGATGACGACGATGCTCCCTTTGATGGAAGTAACACTGGCTCTATCAATAATATCTAATTCAGATCCTTTACAACTAATTCCAACAATATTAATGAAGACAATAAGGAAACAAGTAATAAGAAAACTGAAAGTGAATCATCAAAGCGTAAAAGAGAAAACTTGTAGCTTTTAGAAGACATGTTTAATAACTTAAACAACCAAGAGGGCCCTGTCAGGATTTTGGAAAAAAATCCTAGGTTTATTAAAGTTTTTTTTCAAGAGCTTGACGACATCAAATTAAGCATTGTCGTTAACAACGAGACTAACACTGACGTTCCCAATGCCCGTGATTTCCACATAGATGCGGTGTACATACAATTCAATTCTGGAGTCGAGAATGAAGCTATTAGAGAATTTTCTTATTTTGGTTTTGAAACAGTACAAACTAAGGAAAAGAACCATGGTTTTATGGTGAGTAGTTCTATGGGTAATGTTTCAGGTGTGTTAAGGTTGGGATGTGGCGAGGATATAATGGGGTCAAGAAGTCAATTGTAAGAGACCAAGAGAATGACATTAAGGGGAAAAAGTTGTGAACTTTATGGACTTCGAAAATGAATCCTTCGAACTCGATGACGAATCGGCTAAATCTCAATATATACATGTTAGCCGACATGAAAGGCAAGACAATGGGTTTGAGGAGAGATGGTATTCTAATCCGAGAAGTAGGGTAATTCCCTCAAATGAAAGATTCGCATGGCCAAAGAACCTCAAAAAGAAGACATCTCCAATTTTTGGGTTCCATTGAAAAATCCATAAATTTAATCATGACATATGGGAAACTGTGGAGTGAAGAATTTGCGACTTATAAGTAATCGTTGAGCAACGTATGATCGGCGAGAAAAGCATTGTCGACCAACCGGGCCTGGGAAATGATGAAGACTATCTCAATTAGAGGAAAATCTATTTTTGTAATTGGGGAAGAGTATTAAGGCCACCTTAGGATGATTTGAGCAGTGACAGCAATTTGGGGGAGGTGATAAGTACCCGGGCCTAGCCCATGATAGAAAATGTACCTCCAAATCAGCTTGTGGATAGCAACCAGTCCCTCAAAGTGGTTGGGTCGAATAGATAGTGTGATAGTGTGGAACTGTCAAGGGGTTAGGCATCCTTGACAAAGAAAGCAGCTAAGTTCCTCGACTTGAAATATTCTATTTCTATTGCGTGTTTCCTAGAATCTAGACTTAGAAGGAAGTATCTAGTTTCTTGTAATCATCTAAATCCTTTAATAATTCCCACATAATCGGAACCTGAGGAAGATCTTATATGTCTGGGGGAATACTTCTTGTTTGGAAAGATTTTGTTAAGCTAAGAGTGAATAACTCGACAACTTCTTTTGTTATCGCAAAAGTCGAAGAATCTAATAATTTTTCATGGTACCTTATTTGTATTTATGCGCATACTAATCTAAAGGCAAAAGGTTTGGAACTCTCTAACGTCGTGCTACTCGAAAGTTTACGGACCGACTCTTTTCATTGGAGATTTTAACAATATCGCAAAAAATTCGGAAAACAAGGATTTTTTTTCAAACATCGATAGAATCATCCGATTCAACTAATTTATCAATAATAACCATCTTGTTAATTTCCTCGGCAAAGGGTGTTTTTTTACTAGGTCAAATAAAAGGATGGGAGATGAAGATATAAAATAAAAATTTGTTCCGAACGCAAACCGTATATCAACCTCCAATTAAATCAGATCATTCGCCGCTCATTATGCAAAAAAATATATCAAAATCTAAATATAAAGACTATTTTATTTTTGAATCAAGGTGGCTTGAGAACAATCAATGTTGGGAAGTGATTGTCAACTCCAGCGTAAATTTTCGTAATATCTAAAATATCCAAGAATTCTGGAACAAGAAAGATGCTACTTTTCCCGCTCTCAATGTTTGGAGTAAGAAAATGTCTCTTAACAATGGAATACGTATCGACAAATTACAACAAGACTTGGTTAAAATCCAGAATAGTGATCCCTCTAATTTGAATCTTGACAAGGAAAAAACTATCAAAGATGAACTTGAAGATCTTTGGGACATGGAAGAATCCTACTGGGCCGATAGAGCTAGAGATATTCGGATAAAAAAGTGTATAAGAACACCAAATACTTTTATGCGTCGACTGAAAAGAGAAGGAAAATCAATCGCATTTGTAACATCAAGACTGGCGACGATTATTGGACAGATGATCTGGAAATTATCAATAAAACTATTATGGACAACTACACGAATCCTTTTGGGGAAAATAAGTCTCCAACATTATGATGGTAACGAGACATACTCACTGTAGAATTTCGACTCAGATGAATGATACGCTCACTAGAACACCGGACATGGATGAATTAAAAATGTCGTCTTCGGTATATCGAGCTCAAAAGCTTCAAGCCTAGATGGCCTTCCGGGATTTTTTTTCAATAATTCTAGGATATTCTCAAAGATGATCTCTTTAAACTGGTCACCGATTTCTTTAATCTCAATATTCCTCTTCACAAAATTAATGATGCTCATCACGTTAATTCCATAAGTCGACTCCTAGGAAATCCATGAATTACTATGTAGCAGTTAAAGTTGATATGGCCAAAGCCCATGACCAAGTCAACTGAGAATTTCTCATGGAAACTCTTTAAATCCTCGGTTTTTGCTTAGTTTCTTTTCAAATCAAAGTCAGTAGTCAATGTCTTGAAAATTTCTATCCAAAACAAGGCATCCGACAAGGTGATCCGCTCTCACCTCTCCTCTTCACTCTTCTTACCGAGAGTCTTATTGGCCTTATCAGCTATTAGTGTTGAGATGGTAAGATTAAGGGAATCTCAATTGCGAGTCAATGTCCTAAGCTGACATACCTCTTATTTGCAGACGATACTCTCTTCTTCATCAATCTGAACAAAGAAGAAATTGAAACCTTTCACAAAACAGTTACATATTATTGTTTGGCATCAGGTCAAAGGATAATGTTCATAAATCTTATATCTTTACCAGCATAGATACCCCATAGGAGGTGAACAAGGAAGTCTCTCAATCGCTTAACATCAATCTTACTAATTCACTCGGCAAGTGTTTGGGGACCCCTATATCTCTTAAGAGGGCTAAATCAGAAAATCTCAATTATATAAAAGATATACTTTTATCTAAATCGGCCAGCTGGATATCTAGCTTACTCTCTGATGGGGGTAAGGAAGTTCTTATTAGATCTATTCTCCAAGCTTACCCAACTATGTTATGTCTATTTCCAAAGTCCCTAATAATATTTGTAAAAATGCCCTCTCTAAAGCAAAAGGTGGAATCAGATTCAAAGATGTCCACAAAATGAACCTTGCTATCTTTGCAAATCAAGCAGGGTGTATCCTTAATAATCTAGATTCCCTGGTTACGAGAGTACTCAAAGGATTTTATTTCCCTACCGATAATATTTAATCTTTCAAAGAAAAGATCTTGAAGTTGGGAAACCATATCTAAAGGAATTCTAATTCTCAAAAAATTCTCTATTTGGAAATAACCTCAATACAAGTATTTTGAACCACAACTGGATTAGCAAAGGATATAAATTGATCAGGCATGAGAATTGTAAGATTGAAGTTGTTGCCGAGCTTTTTGATAAAGATTGCTCAATAACATCTCAACATCTAATGTCATCCACGAGATCAAGAAGATTCCAATGCTTAATTTAAACAAATAAGACAAACTAATCCGGCACTTAAATAAAGATGGATCTTATTCAAGCAAGTCAGGTTACCATGCCCTAATCATTGAAGAAATCTGTAATGAGGCTCAAAATTTGAAATCAGGAGAAACCAACAACAATGAAGTTTGGAATAAAGTTTGGCACTCCAATATCCCATCAAATATTAGAATTTTTGGCTGGAAGATTTGTAACAGCGTTTTAACTATGAAATCTAATCTCCACCAAAGGATTTGTTCCCAAGATGCTCGATGTGAGTGAATCCTAAAAATAACTTTCCCGCTCCTGGTTTCCAAGGGAGACCGGTCATTCATGATTCAGATTAATTCTTTCTATAGTTCAATAATACTTATTTTATTATTAGGGAAAATCTGTTTGCTCCAACTTTTTAGAGCTCTGGCTATTTTGTTTCTTTTATCTAAAAACTTATACGGGGATACCTCAACTCCCGGTCAAACCATGCCTCTTGTATTATTCCTCTACAGACTTGATGGTCTGATTCAAATTTGATTATTTTTTTGTACTGCCGTGTCTTCCTATCCAGCTGCAATATAAGGGGCGAATGATCTAACCCAATGCCTGGTGGAACATAAATCATTGCATTCAGGAACCTATCAATCCATTCAGCACAAGAAAATGTCTAATCAAGTTTTACCTTGATGAGATCCATAACAACTTCACGATTAGACCACATGTAATAAGACCCATACGATTGTATTTAATACAAGGAGTTACTGGAAATAAAATTAATTAAAATAGTAACTTGTTATTCAATAACCTGGTTGCGATTATATTTCTCATTAAAGTTTAACATATCATTAAAATCACACATTATAATCCAAGGTTTGTTATGATTTTATTTCCATTTGGTTTATTCATTCCAAAACTTTAAACGGTCCTCATAAATAAAAGGAGCATGAAAACAAAACAATTAGTAGGGGAAACTAATATAATTGATTATGCGTATTAACAAAAAGTGGTTGGCGTTTACGATACTAATATTAGCCTAGTTCTACCATGACATCAAAGATTCTATAGCAAAATTGTTATCATATCTAAGACAATGGACAACAGTAGGCACGTCATTAGAGCTTAACATAGTTTCAAAAAAACAGGCAATCCTAGGTCGATGTGAATCTAACAAGTCCTACACCATCCAAGCTGTCGGGGGGCCCTAATCCCCTTGTAGTTCCACACATACACCATTATTTTACTTTGGTGACCATAATCGAGGGGTGGTCGCGTCCCTTACCCATACCATAATCCAACTTAACTTCCAACCTGCGATACTCCTTATTGAATTCATTAAATCTCTTAGAGCCCGAACTATTCATCTTAAACTCATCATCGTCACCACTAAACACACTAGCTGGATCTTCCACTTTTGTATCCCCGTCTGAGTTCACCTCATCCACATTTGGACCAACTTCAAATAAGTCCACAAAATCCTCATCGGTCAACTCAATATTTGATTTTTATTTACCTTCTTCTCTAGTAAAGGACCCGATTAAATCCTCCTCCATGATGTCTTCATCAATCCTTTTGACTTGAACCTTAAACACCCTATTTAACACCCCATTTCCTTTTTTAGCTTGCTTATATGCTCCTGAAACCTACTTCATGTAAGACATTATGCGTTTTAACTTTGCTAGTGAATCAAGTCTAGCATGAACCCTACCTATTTTTTTGATCTCCCAATTACTTAATGGAGTCTTTCCCCCTCCCATTTCTTATTGTCGCTCGTGTTCTTCCGAAAACTTCCTCTTAAGGGTTGATTAGAGATCAAAACATTTAGGAAACTCTATGTTTCTAGCACCCCATCACATTCCACCCACTCCTTACCTGTAACCCTAACACCTTTCTCTCCTACCACATTCGTCTCTTTTTCCCCCACCACTGTACGTGCTTGTTGCGCCAAAAGTTTACCCCTTTTTGCCACTTTTGAAATAATTTTGTGTAACCTAAATGAATCCTCATCGCGAGTCTCATTAGATCATTTTACTTTGTCACAATCCTATCGTCCATACCTACCATCATCTTGTTGCTTTGTACCCAACGATTTCTTACCCCTGTCGCCCTAGTAGTGTCCTTTATGATATTCTTATCATTGTTACTTGGTGATGGTGTTCTTCCATCACACCTCTCCTATTTATAAAATCTAAAATGCAATAAAAAACCTCCCCTCAATTTCTTCCTAATATCGTAGATAGGTTTAGTAGGTAGGACCTAACCACGTTCTCCAAATTCCATGTAACCAGCCTCACCATGTTTATATCTCCAAGTACCCTATTCGCTGGCACCTTACACCACTCACTCTTATGTCCAAAATTTCCACACACGAAGCAAAACACGCTAATGTGTTCATATCTAAAGAAGACCCACCCCGCTCCTTCTTCTTGGCAAAGATACGTCCCCGATGGTAGTGGAGCAATGATATTAAACCTCACCCTAAATCTTAGGGGATCTATCTCAACGGGGTTTTCCATCAGGTAGTCAACCCCTTCAATCTCCATGAATTGCGTAGAACTTGTGCATATGGTTTCGAGAGTGTTTTAAAAGAAGGCGAGTCCCATCACTTGAACCCATGGAGTGAAGTATTTGATGGGGATGTCTTAAAAGCACACCTTTGATGTCCATTGGTTGATCCTAACGTGCATACCTAAGACAATCTCAGGATTCAAGTTCCATAAACTCGAGAATTTCTCGTCGCTCTATATTTCAATCTTGAAAATATTATTACAAAACTCAGCACACCGAAAATTACTCTCTACTAAACCTATATTACAAATGATTTTTCTAAGGCCTACAAACAAAAATTTGGTGTTCCCAACAACATGCAACACCATCGTGCAACCTCCTTGTTGATGGACTAACGGATTTGCTATTGAGTTTATACTAAGGACACCTAGATTCTTAGCAGAAACCTTGTGGAGTATGACAATAGGGAGTGCATGCCTAAGTTTAGTAGCCATGTCTATAGGATATGGTAAAGTATAGTTAATGTGATGATACAAATGAAGACTAGTTTGAAAATATGAAAAATGAGTTGAATAAACTGAGCGCACAAAATGATAAACAGGGCAATGAAGATAATATTTGTAAGAGAACACATAATCTTGCAAGCAAGAATAGTTTTTGGTAGATGAGGAAAATGTTACCTTGGTATTTATATTGGAATATGGGGGCCGAAGAGGCTTCGTTTCTGCATAGGAAGCCAAATGGCATGACTTGAGATAAGTGAGGTTAAAGTGTCTCTCCATCATCCTTTGCAGACACACCTGACACCTCCACAAAGCTTCATAACACTCGATAATATGCCAAATATGAAGGGTCTTCCAGTTACATGCCCTCCAACAATCATCCTTCATACTCCTAGCTTTTTTTAGTAGACCACCACTACCTCTCCTTACACCTTGAGCCCCACGCACCAGGTGTTCTCTCCTTCCAAACAACAAATACAAAACCATCCCCCATCTAGTCTATTTTTATTGCCAATTTTTTTATATCTTCCTCTTTCCCCCTTATTTTGGAGGACACCTACTCGTGTCTTAACCAATTAAACATAGGCCAAACTCAACCTAGCGCCATTTAAATCTTCTCAAACCTTCTTCCCTTCTTCCTCCCTCATATTTGCTTCAATGTCCCCTTGACCACCATAGTAATTTAGGGCTAGATTTCTTCGAGACTTCACACGATAACTATGCAATTGTATGTTAATGGTATTAGAAGCCTTGATAATGATCCTTAACTCTACCTCATTGGTCGCTCCTAAAGTGTGATCAAAATCAACACTCAATTGGAGGAGCCACTAACCCCAAGTGTACGGATTGTTCCAAGTAATAGATATAAGGGACTTCATCTCCACATGGATTGCTAGATTAGAGTTAGATGCTTAATTAATAAAGTAGAACTAATTGCGATGTAAATAGAAATAAAGATACTTCCTCCGTCCACTTTTATTTGTCTTTCTTTCTAAAAAGATGTGTCCAAATATATTTGTCCTTTTACATTATCAAGACATTTTTTCTCCCATTTTTCCAATATCACCCCTAATTAATTAGTTTAAAAAGCGATACAATAAATTACCTTATACTTAATGAATAAGGGCAATATAGTAAAAAGACGGTGTATTTAATGCCTTTTTCAATCTTTGTGCCACAAAAAGTAGGAAAAATTAAACTGGACGGAGGAAGTATTTGTTTTGGTTTTAACTTAACAACTACTAATGCAAGAAAACTGAGTAAATTAAATTAAACTAGTGATTAAACTAAAGAGATTACGTAAATATGAGAGAGATACTCGAGCCTCGCTAGGGAATCACCTAAGTTCACAATCTAATCCATTCGTTTCAAGGGTATAGCGGGTAATTGATATTAGTCGGGACTGTAGTATCTTCCTAACTCCCGTCAGGGTAGACTTAGGAAGCTATTCTATGGTATTACAGACCCCGTCAGGGAGACTATAAGCTACTTTCAAATAATTATGGTTAAACCCAACCAATTGGATACGTGGTTAGTGGTGTCGCCTAAGGTGTGATATATTAACAGATAAATATGATGCAACAAAACACCCTAGGCTAGCACGTTACTCACTGGAAGTATCATAGATCGTATGCAAGTTTTAATGATAAATATAATTCGTTCCTCAGAGACTATGAGAGTTAGAGAGAACTTATGCAATTATCAAGTGCAAATAAGAAAATATACACCCCTTCTGGGTGACCATCTAACTACTATTAAGGTGATCCTATACACATGCATTCACAAGGAAAATAGACAATAAGTCAAAGCACATAAAACAAAAAATGAAACTGTCATTCATTTAAATATTTAAAATCCCAAATTAAATAGATGTAAAACAAGTCTAGGGTTCATACCAATATGCTAATTATCAAGCTAAAATAAAATTAGTTCATTCTAGAGAAAGAAAAGAAAACAACTACAGAGTTGCAGACTCGTCAAGGCATAATTTGATGATTAGCTCCTTCCAGACTTCTCTTCTCTTGTTGTAAGCTTCCTCTTGGCTTAAGGATTGTCCAAGGATATGTTTCTACTGAATAGAGGGTGTATTTATAGGGTATTCCTAACCCTAGCTCGAAATCTTGGAGTAGAGGGCAAGTAATAGGACTCTTTTCCAAATCAAATTTGTCACCCTAAAATATATAAAAGGTAAAAAACTGTTGTTGTTTTGTTTTGGCCGTAACATCTTCGTTTGTATTCTGATTGATACATTCCTTATATCAAAACGGATCGCCTCAGAAAGTTCTACACTTTTGCTTCTAGCCATTCTTCCAAATTCCCAGCTGTTATTGAGTTATGATCAATTGGTGGGGCCTAGGGTGTGATAAAACAAGATATAAATAACGTGCCAATAACACACTAAAGCTACACAGTTCTGCAAGTATACAGATCGTATGCAAGTTTTAGATTAAGATTCGTTCCGCAGAGACTACGAAGGTTAGAGGAATCTTATGCAAATATCAAGTGTAAATAATTAAAGCTAGAACAACTAAACGCAAATAAAAGTAAAGACAAAGAGATTTTTGTTTGGTTTTCTACTTAAACTAACTTAAACTAAGAATTTAAAAGACAGAAAATAAAAGATGAAAGAGAGGAATATGAGAATATAGCTCGAGTTATTAGCATGTAATCCCCACTACTTTTGCCGTTCAAAACATGTAAAGGTGAATTACGTAGTATTTCAATAATCGGTTCCAATTTGCTATCGGTAGTTTAAAATAGGATTTACCTGTGTCAATAAGGCTTCCTAAGCAAACTTTTCCTGTAATTGGTAAATAGTCACAAGAACTAAACCATAGTGATTATCTAGCTAGGTTGCGTTGTCAGATCAGACCTAATACTAGACGTTATGTGCTAAACATGCAATTAAACACCGTTGTCAATGGTGACCTAATTACTAGATGGTAATTCTATATGGGCGCGCATCCACAAGAACACAGAATATAAATCCAAACACATAAACAATGAATAAAAACTATAATTCAATTTAAAACATTAAGTTCCCAAATTAGATAGATGTCAACCAAAACTAGGGTTCATACATATATGCTAAAAACTCAAGCTAAAGAAATTTAGTTCATGAAAGAAAAGAAAGAAATTACAAATTTAAAGGTAGAAGAAGACATTGTTGATGAACAGCTCCTTCCAGACTTCTCTCTTGTGTTGTAAGCTTCCTCTTGGTTTAAGGTTTCACCAAGGATGATTTAAGAGTGTTAAGAGGTGGTATTTATAGTGTATAGGTTGACCTAATTCGTTTCTTGGAGATAACTCTAAATAATGGACTCCTAGCCTAACTCAAATTCGTTTGGAAATAAAGATAAACACTGCTGGACCGTTTTGAGCATATCTTCTTCGTTATTGGTCTGGTTTTGCTCCATAATATACCAAAAGAATCGTAACAGAATTATCTATGTCCCTATGAAAGGAATCTTCCAAAATCGGCTTCCTTGTAGGAGTAATCATCACTTCTTTAGGCGTGTGCTGCAGAATCTCAGATTTAGGCAGCTTTTCCTTTTCCTAATTTTTAGCCTTTGTTTCCTTATCTCTAATTTCCATGTAAATCTCTTTCCATAAGTTGTAGTCTTTGACTTGGATTCTAATTAATCTACATAATTATCTTTAAAGTTTCACACTAAATAAACAATTAAACCCAATATGCTCTAAAAATATTATATTACTAAATCAAGACTCAAAATAGGAAAGTGCACTAAACTAAGCTAAAATCAACCTATAAACTAATGAATAAGCCTAAAATGATGTCTCATGAATAGATTTTATTATCACAAATGAGGAGACATCAAGACCCCCAACTCAAAGTTGTATCGTCCCGATACAATAAAAGTAAAGAACAGAAGGGTAGTCAAATAAACAAGAAGAAGTTGGAGGAGAATAAGAACAGAATATAATGAATGATCCTAGAGCAAAATATCTAAAAGGTCTCATGCAGTCATGCTCAAGAAATAATGCACAAATATGCCTAATATACATGTAATCAACAATCCATAAATTCAAGTTAAGATTAATTTCGCAATGCCAGAATGAGAGGATGACAACTTAGTTCATGTTAATGGATATAGGTTATTCATAGGTCCCAAATACAGCATCCAATGCTCTACCTACCTACTACCTAATAGCTCAATTGTCTCTCCACCTAGTAGTTAGAAATCCTAAGGTCTTTGTTATAACTTGGCTTAAGGACGGGTGTGGTATATTTGGATAATGAAAAGTGAGTTTTTGGCTCTCTCCTCACTAACCATCAACGAATCGCCCTAGAGCTTGAGTTTTCACTCGAAGATGTTCTCACTCAACCCAATTTATTGATGCTTTTAATGTGCATCCCCATCAAATCCCAATTAAAACCTTTGATGATATAAAATCCACTTTCCCGGTCCGAATATATATTTTAATTTCAATCAATTTTTCTTTTGCATAGCCATGATTCTCTCTCTGATGTTAAGATATCATACTATCTTCATATATATTCTTTCTTTTTATGCCCTTGTTGGAAAATTTAGCTCGTAGCTTCTTTTTCATTCACTATTACCCCGGCAAAGGGTTACAATAATAACAAGTTCATTATCAAGAAAATCACAAATATAATACCCAAATCCCAAAGTTCCCTAATGATGAAACCCACCACCCCAAACTCAAGCTCTAAAACGAGTTGTCTCAGGTTTTGCGATTCGAGTGCGGGTCATATAGATCAGTCCTACAAACTAAGGGTATGGCTTTATAATGTGTTTCAATAAAAAGGCTTTAGAAAGACTCGGAGGGGCTAAGACGGATAAATAATAACAATATCAAACAACAGGGTGAGAAAGTATAAAGGCTTCAAGTGTTTTATCATGAAAGAACTGCCTTATTCATTTTTCTAACTACCGGATTTCGTTACGTTTTCATTATTAGTTCATAGACAAGTGGGTTTTCAACTAATTTAAAACCTCACGTTCTACACACCAAATAACTCTCCCTAAGTTTCAACGTGATTTCTTAGCATTGCTCATTAACTTTTCTATCCTTTATTTCCTGTTTTCATACATGCATCCTAAACAAATTTGTATAATCTTTCAAAAACATACTACTTACTATCATTGACCTAATAAGATCATGCTCAAATAGGTACATTCAAAAATATTCTATGCCTTAATTCAACCTAAAAAATTTAAATTTTATGCAAAAACGAAAAGAAGATGAGGACAACGAATCCCCACCCCCGACTCAAAAGTGAGCCGTGTCCCCACGACTCGAAAAAAAAACTCAGGAATGGAATAAAATTTAAAATTAAAACTAACTAAACTACCTAATGCATACAAGCTATTAAGAAAAATTAGAATGACTTACCTGGCTGGCCATAGAGATCCATTATATCCTCATCCTCATCCGAGGGATCAGAATAATCATCAATATGCTTTTCCAAGGTCAAATCTTCTATCTGTGATTCCAACTGTATGACTTCTGTCCAAAGTTCTCTGTTATCTTCTTGTAATCTTTCGATAACTTGAGAGCCCAAGGAGGAAGATCATGAACAATTTCAGAGGAAGAGGTAGAAGAACCTTGGTCTTGAATTTTGATCTTTTTCAATGGCCTTCTTGATGGTATAGACTTTCTAGCAGTTAATCTCTTCTTTGGTAGTGGTTGTGCTGGTGCCTTTTCTTTTGAATCTTCAGTAACCTCATCAAGATTGATGGGTTTTTCAATGGTGGCTCCAGGCAATTTCTTATTCTTCCCAAGGATAAAGCACTTTCTCTTGTATTCCATAGCTTCAGACTGTTAGTCATGCTTGATTCACCCACAACTCAAGTTATACCAAGGATGGATTAAAATTTTAAGGAAAAGTTGGTTTAGCTTGAGGTTGTTGCTTGGAATTGATGAAGGAGAAAGGTTTCTTGAGGATCTTGGAAGAAATCTTTAAAGCTTGTTGAATTTGATGGTGTTTAATGGTGTAGTGTGATGAATTTGATGAAGAACTTGTGTTTATGGAGGATGGAGGAGAGAATTTGTGGAGTTGTTGTGTTAATTTTGAAGGTTTTCACAAGCTTTGAGGTGTATATATAGTGTTTGGGTCTGAAATTTCGTATGGGAGAGGCTAGGGTTAATCTTGGTAAGGGGAATTTGATTAGGCAAGAATTCCTTCATAAACCGCCTCTGTGCGGTATACCGGGCCTAATCCGCGGTATACCGGACCCATCAGGTCTTCAATTTTTCGTCTCGGCTAAAATCCCGTGGCATGTAACCCGTGGCACAGGTTTTCAATTTATCACCTCCGTCAAAAAACCCGCGGTATGAACCCCGTGGTAATAGTTTTTGCTTCGCGCAGTATAACGGACTTGAGGCGCGGTATACCGGAGCCATCATGCCTCAAAATTTTTTGTCTCGGTATAAAACCCGTGACAGCCACCCCGTGGCACGTGATTTCCAGGCGCGGTATACCGGCCGTGAGGCGCGGTATACCGGACCTGCCTGCGAATTTTCTCCAAAAATTTTCCTTTGACCACAAACTCATTTCCTGCACAATAACACACTACCTTTCTCTCCTATTAGCTTGTAAACACACTTTAAAAATATACACTAACTTAATATTATACACTACAAAGCCAGAAACAACCAATCTAGAAAGCAATTAAAACAAGGGGTGTCTCCCAAGAGCACTTTTGTTTAACGTCTTTGAGTTAGACGTGTACCTCAGGCTAAGCGCATTCTACGAGATGGATTGTCTCCTCTCGCCCAAAGTCTTCACTGTCATGGTATCTTTTCAAACGCTGTCCATTCACCATGAATGTCCTTTGCTCGGTTGGATGTTCAATTTCAATCGCTCCATGAGGTGTGACTTTCGTAACAATGTAAGGTCCTCCCCAACGGGATTTAAGCTTTCTTGGGTAGTTCGAAAATCGAGAGTTGTATAATAAAACCTTTTTGTCCTATCTCGAAATGCTTGGGACGGGGCCGTTTATCATGCCATCGCTTTGTTTTCTCCTTGTAGAGACGTGAATTTTCATAGGCAAGATAACGAAACTCCTCCAACTCGTTCAATTGCATCATCCTTTGCTTCCCGGTCAATTCTGGGTCTAGATTCAGAGTTTTAATAGCCTAGTAGGCTCGAGCTTCAAGTTCAATCGGTAGATGACACGCTTTGCCGTAGATCATGCGATATGGAGATGCCCCAACTGGTGTTTTAAATGCTGTTCTGTAAGCCCAGAGAGCATCATCTAGATTTAAAGACCCAATCCTTCCTCGATTTGTTCACGGTCTTCTCAAGAATAGATTTGATTTCCCGGTTGGAAACTTCAGCTTGATCGTTGGTTTGTGGGTGATAACCGGTTGAAGTACGGTGTTTCACTCCAAACTTACGAAGATAGTTTCTCAGAGGAGCATTCAGAAAGTGGGTACCTTTATCACTGATGAGAACACGTGGTGTACCATGTCTTGAAAAGATGTTTGATTTTAAGAACTTAATCACAGTTTGAGCATCGTTCTTTGGTGTTGCCACTGCTTCTACCCATTTTGATACATAGTCTACCGCAAGCAAAATATAAAGATTTCCATGGGAAGTGATGAAAGGCCCCATGAAATCTATTCCCCATACATCAAAGATTTCAACTTCTAGGATATTATTAAGCGGCATCGCGTCTCTTTTTAATATATTGCCAGTGAACTGTCATCTTGGACACGACTGGACAAAACGATGACAATCTTTATGTATGGTAGGCCAATAGAACCCGGATTGAAGAATTTTAGCTGCGGTTCTATCGCCTTTAAAGTGACCTCCATAAGGTGAACTATGACAACCTTCAATGATTTTTTCCATTTCACCTTCATGCTCACATCTTCTAACCACTTGGTCACTACAAATCTTCCAGAGGTATGGTTCATCCCAATAATATTGTTTGGCCTGGTGATTTAATCTTTGTCTTTGTTGTGGGTGGAAATCTTTGGGAAAAACACCACTCACAATGAGGTTGACTAGATCTGCATACCATGGCACAAAAGCATGTTTAATAGCAAAAAGTTGTTCATCAGGGAATACCTCTTTAACTAACAACGGTTCTTTGTTCACATTAGATCCTTCGAGCCTTGATAAATGATCAACAACTTGATTCTCGCATCCCTTTCGGTCTCGAATGTCTATGTCGAATTCTTGAAGCAATAGTACCCATCTAATAAGACGCGGCTTAGCGTCCTTTTTCTCCATGAGGTACCTAATAGCTGAGTGGTCCGTGAATACAACAGTTTTCTTCCCAATCAGATAGGAACAAAATTCATCGAAAGCATAAACCACGGCTAACATCTCTTTCTCCATTACTGTATAATTCATCTGGGCAGCGTTGAAAGTCTTACTTGCATAATAAATTGTATGGAAAACCTTATCCTTCCTCTGTCCCAACACAACACCCATAGCGTGATCACTAGCATCGCACATAAGTTCAAGCGGATCTTTCCAATCAGGAGGTATAACAATAGGTGTAGAGATCAGCTTCTCCTTAATCGTCAAGAACGCTTGAAGACATTCTTCAGTAAAATTAAAAGGAGTATCCTTTTCAAGTAAAGAGCAAAGCGGTTTGGCGATCTTGGAGAAATCTTTAATAAATCTTCGATAAAATCCTGCGTGACCCAAGAAACTTCTCACTCCTTTAACAGAAACTGGAGGCGGTAATGTTTTGATAACTTCAATTTTAGCACGATCAACCTCCATCCCTGCCTTCGAAACTTTATGTCCCAACCCAATTCCCTCTTGAACCATGAAGTGGCATTTTTCCCAATTAAGCACAAGATCTTTTTCTCTACATCTCACAAGGACCTTCTCAAGATTATTCAAACAATCATCAAAACTATCTCCAAACACCGAAAAATCATCCATAAAAACCTCCAAATATTTATCAATCATGTCCCAAAATATCGCCATCATGCACCTCTGGAACGTGGCAGGTGCATTGCATAACCCAAACGGCATTCTTCTATAAGCAAAAGTACCAAACGGACAAGTAAAAGTTGTTTTGTGTTGATCAAGGGGATCTACACAAATCTGATTATAACCTGAATATCCGTCAAGGAAACAATAATATTCTCTCCCTGCAAGTTTGTCTAGCATCTGATCAATGAATGGTAGCGGGAAGTGATCTTTCTTTGTAGCTTTGTTCAGTCTTCGGTAATCCATGCACACTCGCCACCCCACAACTGGTCTTGATGGTATGGCTTCGCCTTGATCATTAAGGATGGTAGTCATACCTCCTTTCTTTGGAACACATTGTACTAGACTAACCCAATCACTGCTTGCAATCGGATAGATAATTCCTGCGTTAACAACTTGATAACTTCCTTCCTCACCACTTCTTTCATAGCTGGCATTAGTCTTCTCTGTCCCTATATAGATCGTCCACCTTCGTTCTCAAGAATGATTTTGTGTTTGCAAACAAAAGGACTAATTCCCTTGATGTCGGCAATAGTCCATCCGATTGCTTCTTTGTTTGCGCGAAGTACTTGAAGTAGCTTCTCCTCTTGAGGACCTGAAAGGTTAGCTGAAATTATAACAGGCAAAGTTTTATTCGTACCTAGATATGCATAGCGTAGGTGATCTGAAAGCGGTCTTTCTTCGAGAACAGGTGGACATATTATAGATGGTGGTTTCATAGGTTCAATGTCACCTGATTCTCGAAGTAGTTCTCGTACATTTGATCCTAATGCAGCAACATCTTCAGGGGGAATCTCGAGTTCCTCTGGTGATTCAAGTGCTAAGGCTTCGTTAAGATCATCATCTAAGCTTGCTTCATTGAAGACTTCTTGCGCAATTTTTCCGATGACATCTATTTTGAAACATTCATCCTTCGACTTTGGTAACTTCATAGCCTGAAACACATTGAATCGTATCTGTTCGCCTTGTACTCTCATGATCAATTCACCATTCTCAACATCAATTAGTGTACGCCATGTGGCTAATAATGGTCTACCCAAAATGATGGGGACATTCTTTTCCGTGTCGTAGTCAAGAATAATAAAATCACAAGGAAAAATAAAAAAGACAGCTTTAACTAAAACATCTTCAATTTTACCTATTGGTCGTGAGAGGGAGCAATCCGCCATTTGTAATACCACAGACGTGGGTACTACTTCTCCAATATTAAGCTTCTCGAACAGGGATCTAGGCATGAGATTGATACTCGCGCCTAGATCACATAATGCTTTCCCGGTCCAACTATCTCCAATGCCGATTGGAATTGTGAAACTTCCGGGATCTTCTAGCTTTGGTGGCAACTTACTTTGACATGTAGCACTGCACTCCATAGGTAATCCAATTGTTTCCCCAGTCTCTATACTTCGCTTGTTGGAGAGAATGTCTTTCATGAATTTAAGATAGGTTGGCATTCTCTTGAGAGCTTCAACAAGTGGTATATTAACTTCCAACTTCTTCAACATGTCAACAAACTTCTTGAATTCCAGGTCATTGTTCTTCTTCCTGACACGTGAAGGGTAAGGTGGTGGAGGGTGTGTATTAAGTTCCACTGGTTGTCTTGTCTTCTCAGGTGTCTCGGTGATGTCTCCCTATTTGTTCTAATTGTTATCCCCTTGGAGACATCCTTTTAGGTGAATAAATGACTTATTTGATAGACTTTTAAGCTTAATTGATCATATTGCACTTTCTCTCCTTGGAAATTAACTATTTGCAGAATCTGAGCTTTTGTGCGTAAATTTGACTATTTTTAATACAAAGTTAATAGGTTCTTAAAATTTCATGAAAGACCAATCCAAGGAGAAGAAGTGAAAATAAAGTGTTAGTGTATTTTAGAGTGTTTGGAAATGATTTTGAGTCGAGTTTCTATTTTTAGAGTACACTTTCCTATTTCGTTTTCATGATTTATTGATTTATTCTTTTTAAGCATATGCGGTTTAATTATTTATTTAATGTGAAGATTTAAGAGATAAATGGTAATTACTTAGAGACCAAGTCAAGATAAGGATTAAAGGAAAGAAGATTTACATGGAAATAAGAAGATTCGGGAAAGATTTATTCAAAGAAGGAAAAGATAAAGCTGCCTTTTGAAATCTGAAAATCCAGCCACGTTTTAAAGATTAAATCATAATTAAAGATTGGCTAGGATTCTGGACGAGTGGTCTGCACCAATAGAAAGCTCTTTCCAAGACAAGCAGTTTCATATATTGGAACTTCTCAAACGGATAAGTATTGAAAAAAATATGACCAAATCAAATCAGCATCAAAATCTTACCTTTCCTAAAATTTAGAGTTACGAATTTAAGAGTCTTTGACTTATCTTCCACTCCAAGCAAATTCGACCTAGGGTCCTCCAAACACCTATAAATACACCCCTTAACCACCTACTTCCAAACACTTCAGAGAATTAAACAAGAGGCTTAAGGTTTTCAAGTCAGAGCACGAAGGAGAGAAGAAGCTAGAAGCTGGAGGAATCCTGTTCTTCCAACAATAGTCATTCAACCCTTTAGGTTATTTATTTCTTTCTTGTAATTGATCATGAATTCCTTTTCTTTTATGTTAGTTTTTAATTTCATCATGAGCTAAATTTCTTTATACTTGAGAATCGCATTAAAAGGATGAACCTTAATTAATTAATCTATGTTTTGAATTTGGGATTGTTAGATTTAAATAGGATTGAGTTTTATATATTGGTTATTACTTTGTTTTTATTACTAATTCTTTTCCGCGCAACTAGAATTAGCTGTTAGTATTTGGGCTATTCATTTTAGTGGCGAAGTGATCCTTCGACAGGGGGGGTTTGAATACAGATCTAGGTAATACCCGTGTAATGTCCGTTATTGACCGACAGGCTTAACTAGTTACATAGCCAAAGAGGTAAAATCATATCATCCGAAGAGATATATTCGACCATACAGGTGTTTATAATACTTTAGGATAGCTTCTAGGTCCACCCAACAGGGGGCTAGGAAATATTAGAGTCCCGACTAATATTATAATTCCAATTCTGCCCTTAGACATAACATAGATTAGATTGATTAAGTGGATTTCTTTGCGAGACTCAAGTATCTCTCTTATCTGAAGTTAGTCGTTTATTTTCTTTATTTCCTTTCTCTTAATTTAATTTTAATCTTTATTTAATTTGCATCTTTTAATTTACGAAAACCAAACAAAAATTATTATCTTTTATTTTCTGTTTAGCAATTATTCCTACTACTTGATTAATATTTGGGTTGAACCTAATCCGTCCCTGAGAACGAACTTGATTATCATATATTACTTGGGACAACCGTACACTTGCGGTTAAGTGGTTCCTTTATTTGCACTTAATTTTATAACACCCTAGGGACCACCACTCGGTGTGGACACTCTTCTCTCTAACTACCTCCTCTACTGTATCTTTGATTGTTTCTTCCCCCTAGTTTCTGGAATAGGGACTGGTTCAGGCTCTCTTCTGGGTGGAGGTAGTTGTTTTCCACTTTGCAATTCAACTGCATGGCAAGAATCATCTCTAGGAGCAATAGTATCACTTGGAAGTTGCCCTTTTGGCCGATTTTGTAATGCACTCTCCATATGTGATAAAGTATGCTCTAGGTTCTTGATTAACTTTTGTTGGGCTTGAATTTTCTGTTGGCTACGATTCATATTCTCAGCTGCTTGCATTAACTTAGCCATACTCGATATCAAGCTTTGAATTTGTTCTTGTTTTACCAGTTGCATTGATTGCTTTGGTGGATCTTTCTTTGTTTCTTGACAAGCTTTCTTAACAATGGGTGAATTTTTCTGAATAGGTTGTGGTGGTTTATAGGATTGAGGTTGGGGTTTCTGATAAGTTTCTTGCTTTCTGACCCAACTCTTCTGTTGCGGGGGTTGTTGATAATTAGTGTAGCTTTCTTGAGGACAAGTATAACCATTAGAGTAATAGTTATCTTGTGGATCGGTAACATAAGCTACTGCTGGATTATTCATACATCCTTCCCACACATGGTTTCTTGATCCACAACCACGACACGAAGGAATTGTACGCACTGTATTTACCTGAACAATTGTTCAGGCTTGTTCTTGTAGTTCTTCGAGTTGTTTAGCCAATTCCTTGAGTTTCAGAGATTCTGAATTGTCTTCTTTTTCTGGTTTCTTTGGCCAACTTCTCTCGTTCTCAAGAATTCTTTCCATCCCCAACTCAGCTTCTTCAGGATCTAGCAACACAAAACCTGCGTTTCCCAACGAATCTGCTTTCTATCTTGATTTGTCATTAAGGCCTCCATAAAACAAGGTTAAATAATATTCCGGCGAGGATTGATGATATGGACATCTCACCTTCTTTTCTGTAAATCGTAACCATGCTTCACCCAAACTTTCTCCGTTTTCCTGTATAAATTGTTCAAGCTCCAACATATCTTTTAAACGTCTACTAACTGGATAGAAACGGTGTAGGAATCTTGTTTGAATAATATGAGGGTATTGGGTATCATACCAATCGCTTGCACATCCGGTCAAGAAGAATTGGAACATCAGGTAGTATACTTGTTCCCTAGTAACTCCTCTTATGATATAAGCATCACAGATCTGCATGAATTTCTGAATATATCGGATCGGATCTTGATGTGCAGCACCGCTGAATAGTCCATGAGTTGCAAACTGAGTTAGCATCCCTGGATCAGGTTTAAATTTTGCGGCTTGGATTTCTGGAGCGCGAATTCCTCGTGGCTCCACTCTAAATTCGATGGGTAGCTCAAGTCTCCTTGGGTTCTCCATCTGTAACTAAATCTGAAAAACAAAAACTAAAAGACAAAAGCGTAAAATAGAACTAACTGAAATAAAAGCACAAGATATATTCACAAAGACTAACGATGTAGTCCCCGGCAGCGGCGCCAAAAACTTGGTGGGGCCTAGGGTGTGATAAAATAAGATATAAATAACGTGCCAATATCACCCTAAAGCTACACAGTTCTGCAAGTATACAGATTGTATGCAAGTTTTAGATTAAGATTCGTTCCGCAGAGACTACGAAGGTTAGAGGAATCTTATGCAAATATCAAGTGTAAATAATTAAAGCTGGAACAACTAAACGCAAATAAAAGTAAAGACAAAGAGATTTTTGTTTGGTTTTCTAATTAAACTAACTTAAACTGAGAATTTAAAAGACAGAAAATTAAAGATGAAAGAGAGGAATATGAGAATATAGCTCGAGTTATTAGCATGTAATCCCCACTAGTTTTGCCGTTCTAAACATGTAAGGGTGAATTACGTAGTATTTCAATAATCGGTTCCAATTCGCTATCGGTAGTTTAAAATAGGATTTACCTGTGTCAATAAGGCTTCCTAAGCAAACTTTTCCTGTAATTGGTAAATAGTCACAAGAACTAAACCATAGTGATTATCTAGCTAGGTTGGGTTGTCAGATCAGACCTAATACTAGACGTTATGTGCTAAACATGCAATTAAACACCGTTGTCAATGGTGACCTAATTACTAGATGGTAATTCTATATGGGCGCGCATCCACAAGAACACAGAATATAAATCCAAACACATAAACAATGAATAAAAACTATAATTCAATTTAAAACATTAAGTTCCCAAATTAGATAGATGTCAACCAAAACTAGGGTTCATACATATATGCTAAAAACTCAAGCTAAAGAAATTTAGTTCATGAAAGAAACGAAAGAAATTACAAATTTAAAGGTAGAAGAAGACATTGTTGATGAACAGCTCCTTTTAGACTTCTCTCTTGTGTTGTAAGCTTCCTCTTGGTTTAAGGTTTCACCAAGGATGATTTAAGAGTGTTAAGAGGCGGTATTTATAGTGTATAGGTTGACCTAATTTGTTTCTTGGAGATAACTCTAAATAATGGACTCCTAGCCCAACTCAAATTCATTTGGAAATAAAGATAAACACTGCTGGACCATTTTGAGCATATCTTCTTCGTTATTGGTCGGTTTTTGCTCCATAATATACCAAAAGAATCGTAACAGAATTATCTATGTCCCTGTGAAAGGAATCTTCCAAAATCGGCTTCCTTGTAGGAGTAATCATCACTTCTTTAGGCGTGTGCTGCAGAATCTCAGATTTAGGCAGCTTTTCCTTTTCCTAATTTTTAGCCTTTGTTTCCTTATCTCCAATTTCCATGTAAATCTCTTTCCATAAGTTGTAGTCTTTGACTTGGATTTTAATTAATCTCCATAATTATCTTTAAAGCTTCACACTAAATAAACAATTAAACCCAATATGCTCTAAAAATATTATATTACTAAATCAAGACTCAAAATAGGAAAGTGCACTAAACTAAGCTAAAATCAACCTATAAACTAATAAATAAGCCTAAAATGATGTCTCATGAGTAGATTTTATCATCACAAATGAGGAGACATCATCAATTTAATGGGTGTAGCTGTTGAAATTCATATTTACTTGACAACTTTTCCTTTCCTAATTTATCTTTACTTACTTTTATCTCCAATTTCCATCATTATCTTCTTTCCCTTATCTCTTGGAATTTATTTGGCATCTAATTAATTTTCATATATCTTTAAAGCTTCACAATTAACAAACAATTAAACCAAATATGCTCTAAAAATAATAAATCATCAAATCAAGACAAAAAGTAAGAAAATATAATACTTTGACTAAAAATCGATTAATTAACTTCCTAATACACCTAAAATGATGTCTCCAACCTAGATTAAATTATCAAAAATAGGGAGACATCAGTTAGTTAAGGTCGTCAGGCTCAATAACGAACACCACACGTTTCTATCCTAGTTCTGTAATTAAACCCCTCTCCCAGATGATCACCTCCACTAGCGAATAGCTTAATTACTAAAATATATATTTAATTTTCACCTAATTAATTATAGTAAATAAATACACAAATAGAATCAATACACAATTACGCGAGTTAATTTAAATTGACACAATCCAAAATTAGAAAAATATTAAATTGAAAACTAGGGTCATCCCAAACATGTGAGTCTCAAGTATTTAGGAGTTTAGCACATATTTGAATATAGAAAAGAAATAAAAGTAATTTAAAAAATTAATTCCTAATTAATGAAATATATTGAAAATAACCTAATTGGAATGACTTAAGTTGTTGTTGAAGAAGAAAGACTTCTCAAGTTTCTAATTCTCTGCTTCCAAGCTTCCTCTCTCTTAAAATATTAAAGCGTACTGAATTTAGAGGTCTAAAAAGCCTTATATAGAGGTGAAAAATGGATCAGGCCCACCTTTGGCCTAAATTAAATGATTAAGGAGCCAAATTTGTTTTATTAATCCTGCACTGCTATACACCATTCCAGTAAAACAGGTGTAACTTTTGCATTGTAAGTCCAAATCTACTGAAACCACTTCTCAAATCTTTATAATTCAGATGCCCATCTTTTTTATTTGAACCACGAAGTCATAATCTGCATCGTTTGGACTCAGGAAGGGGTAGAAAACTTTCCAGTTTCTAATGATCTTCCACCTTCACTAAAGTGATATCTTTTGCTCCTTTAACTCTTCCTCTTGATCTTGGAGTTTAAACTTCGCTTCTTCTCTTCATCTTGGTGTCTCCTAGCAATTATGTATCTTAGAACTTCACACTAAACAAGCAAATTAACACACAAAGGCTCTAAAAGTAACAATACTACAAATTCGAAGGAAGAAAGTGCAGTATAGCAAAATATGCCTATAAATATATCGACGAAGTCAAATTCAACCTAAAATGATGTCACCTAAAGGTGTTTTATCTCACAAAAAGAGATACATCACTCACCCTGCCATTACTTCTTTCCCCTATCGGAAGAGAACTCCATCACGACACATCCAACATAAGATTCGAGTTGCGAGCTGGGTATTAGATAGTGTAGATCAACCTTGTATCGGTCATTATATGTTTATGGATGAACAATATGATCACAAATATGCCAAAAAGACCAACCTTAGCCCCCTCGTGTCACAAATACTTTTCCATCGCCGTGCATAAACTAGGCGAATTAAACGTAATATAGATTCAAAGCAAAAAGGGAAAATAAGAGATATTCAACTAGTGTGATTAAAAATATTGAAAAAATTCAAGTGGAAAAGTAAACTTAATGATGAAGAAAAGTATGAGAGTGGAGAGAGAAGTCGAGAGAAAAGTATTATATATATGGTATTTTTATCGAGTTAATGATCCAAAAATGTAAAAATAAATTGTAGATTATACATATTTTATTATTATTATAGGATAACAATATCTATCCCTTAATAAAATATAATAAAATGAAAAAAAATTAATGAAAGAGATATAAATTTAATTATAAGTAAAAAAATTAATACACTATTATTATTTTTCTCGATTCCACTCTTACTCTAAGAAGCATAAATTACAATAAAATTACAATATCTGTAAAAAATATTAAAAAATATTTTGACATCTAAAATCACTTTAAATGTTTTTTTAAGAATCGCATACCTAGTACTTTTGAAACCATAAATCCCAACCCTCCTTTCACTTATGAAACCGCCATTTTTCCCAAACAACCAATGAATTTTCTTTTTCTCCAAAGAGTTCTAAAAATTCGCGACCATCGATGCCAACTTCTGGGGAAACGTGGTTGGAAAAGAGAAAATGGACATTGTGTAAGTCGGGATGGCTTGGAGCACTATTTTGATCATCACTCTTTTCCCTCCTTCACACATGAGTTTGGCCTTCCATCCTGGGATTTCGTGAAGACTATGTCAGCTATCCATGTGAGCATCTCAATCTTTGATCTCTTATGACATAATGGTACCCCAAGTATTTTCCCTAATCTTGTGCTTCTTTGATACATAGATAATTAACCATGTTGCGCATGATGGAATTAGGCATGCCCTTCCTAAAACAAATTGATGATTTTCCAAAATTTACTCGTTGTCCCGACCCTTCAAAATAAGTCTCATTACATTCTTGAAATTCATGAATCTCTTGCCCCTTGAGCGTAAGGAAAAATAATGAATTGACTGCGAAAAGCAGATGTGAATGAATCGGGCATATACTAGTTATTTGGATTCCCTTGATACATTTTTGAGATACTTTGTTTTCAATAAATCTAATTAGAGATCTAGTCATAAGTGAAAATAGAAGCGGGGATAGTGGGCCTCCCTGTCTCAATCCCCGCCCCGGGACAAATCTGGGAAACCGTTCTCCATTGAGATTAATTTGGAATGACACAGTCGAGATGCAATTCTGAACCCATCGTATCCAAGCCTAGTGGAAACCAAGTTTCTCAAGAATAATGTATATGAAATCCCATCTTACCTGATCATATGCTTATACCATGTCCAATTTGACTGCTACCAGGTGGTATTCTCTTTTCTTTTTCCTCATCATAATGAAAGAAACTTCATGTGCGATTATGATGTTGTCTTGTATTGCTCTCCCTTTAATAAATGTCAATTTAGTAGGTGATGTCAGTCATTCATAAAACCCTGCAGTCTGTTTGTCAAAAGTTTTGAGATAATTTCATATCCAAAATTAACACATGAGTAGGCCTATAGTCACCCAAATAATTTATTAGGCATATTTCATATTACCCCTCAAATATTTCATATGTAATAATTACTCTTAAACTAAAAAATTGGTTTATAACTCCTTAAACTATTTTAAAAGAAACTAGGTTTTTACCCCTCAATTTCATTTTCAGTTATATTTAACTATAGAGACTTGAAATACAAACAAATCTAATAACTATAAAATAAAATAGAGGTGGTAACATGCTAGTTTATAATTGTTTAAAAATTATATAAAATCATTTTTTTAGTTTAAGGAGATAATCAACACACATAAAATAGTTTAAGGAGATAGTATACAATATCTACCTTAATTTTATTTATTACAATAGACCACAATCTTTGTATTTTTTTAATACGTAGATGGTCCAGACAAGTTTCCATGCACCACGACTAATTCCACGAGAATATACATGACTCTTCGAACTCTAGACCTTATGAAAAATATCATACAACATCACCACAAAACTAACAATACTACTTGTATATAATTATTTAAATCGGGTATATATATACACACACATAATACATTTAGATGATTGGGGCTCCTAAAAACGTCAACAAATCGGAGGCCCTACGCGACTGCGTCTTTCGCTTTAATACAGGGTCGACCCTGGTCATAAATATGTAGTTCATCCGCTAAAAGACCGTGAATTATCCTTTAATAAATCATTTACGCCTATATTTTCAGTACCATAAGACTAATGAGTGATTATACTTGTATCTCGAACAATTTAATCGTTAAAGTTTAAAAATGTTGAAACATATACTAATATCTTGATTTATTAATTTCAACTTTCAATAATGATTTTTTTTATCCATATTTTTAGGTGTTTAAGAACCCGATTTGTATTATAAAATGAATTTTTTAATGGTTATCACATTCTAACTCGTCAAAAACATATAATCAAATTTAATTTTAATGGGATTGAAATGCGGAATATGGTGGCGGCACTAATCTGGCACATTTGGGTGGATAGAAATACGAAAATTATCGACCCATCCGCCCGAAGGAAGTCGAGTACTGAAATAAGTGCGATAGTTTGGAATTCAGCGAGTGAATACGTGCGAGCTTGGGGTTTCGAGAGGGACGGAGGTTTAGTCACTTCGTTTAACAATGTTCTCTTCAAGCGGGTTAAACCACAAGACGGTGTTAAGATAAATGTGGATGGAGCTTTTGACGCAAGTAAATCCTTAGCAGGTATTCGAGGGCTTTTTCGAAATAATAAGGGAGAATATTTAGACGGGTTTGCAGGTTCTTGTGTTGCGTAGACACCTTTTGAAGCAGAACTTATTGCGCTACAATTTGGCCTAATTATGGCAGTATCTTGTGGTTATTCTTCTTTGACTATTGAGGTAGACTCGTGTGAGTTGCACGCGCTAGTGAAGAGCGGTGTGAACTTAAGAGGATCTTCGAATAGTGTTCTAAATGTGTGCAGAGATATCCTGGCTACTAAAGTACTGTATGAGTTAGTGTGGGGGTATCGTGAAGCTAATAGCTGTACGAATTGGATGACTAAATTTGGCGCAAAAAATAAGGAGGAACCAAGCTATTATAAGGAACCTCCAGATGGACTATGGCGTCTGTTAGCGAGAGATATGTATGATTGGACTGTACCGAGAATAGTTCTTAATAGACAATAAGTTGTAAGGAAGTTTTGCTTCCCGGTCGTTTGACCTCATTTGTAATTAAAAAAATAATAAATTTGACGGTATAATAACAAAGAAAATAGAGTAAGATTTACCTCCAATATTGTTTGATTTATTATCTATATCGTGTCATTAAGTATAAAATCAAGATATATAATATTATATTAGTTAGGTAATTATTAGAATTAGTTTGTATAATTTTAAAATATAAGGTATGTGTTATTATATATGTGACTAATATTAATATTTGATGGAAATTTTTCTAAAAAAATATCAAAATATACATTAATTTTCATTTACATACCCATTTCTAATTCTTTCCAAAAATTCCAAAATAGTATTCTTTTAAAACTTATATATTTTGGACAAACATATCTAGTATATATAAAGAGACAAATCATATAACAGTATTTACTTTTTTTTCATAATTATTTCATTCCTCTTTCCTCTAACACATGAGGAATAATATGTAATATACCTAATAAATTATTTAGTTAAAATATAAAAATTAAAAAGAAAAGAAATTAAAGGAAAAAGGTTTACATTACATGTGCATCTAGAGTGTAGACCATTGTTTACATACATGGTTGATAATAGGACGGTGCAACATCTCTTTCTCCCACGCTATAGTTAGTCACATGTTCTCGCGCCCTCTTTGTCTCTGTCACTATCTACAGTCTTCTTCATTCGTGTTAGACTACATACATTGCCTGTTTTTCTCCTTATCAACTCAATTCATGCTTCCCCCTTCCCTTCAACATTAAATTAAATTTATCATAATTTTTATTTATTTTGTAAAAATATGAATCGAAGCTCCAGAGAAGCTATGATTAGCGGTGGCAGGAACGTTCCTATAGCGTCTCAACACCGCCGTGGACTTAGTCTTAACGGAGCTTATTCTAAGGATGTCGATGACAATAACACCAATCACTTAGATCTCTTCTCCAAGAACCGCCGTACTCATTCCTCCGACGAGTCTGAAGGTAATTATAACTGCAAACCCTATGGCATTCACCCTGAGATTGGATCGTGTGTTATTTTTTTATTTGAAGATTTGAAAATTGCGTGGAGGTCAAGATAGTAAACTCACTTTAGCTTTTCTCCACTTGCTTTAACTTTAGTTAAGCTATAACTAAAAAGTAGAAAAGTAGATAAGAGTGAGGGTTTTGGAGGCACTATTATGGAATTATAATAATAGTAAACTGTGAAGTTTAGATATTAATAAAATGATTACTTATATAGTGATCTTGTTTAATATTATGTTCTATGGAATCTCGCAGTTTCAATTAAGCTGGGGAGACTTTCCCTTGGATCAGCAAAACCTGTAAAGAGTGCATTGGATGATCTATTATCCTCAACCGATTCATCAGGAAAGCATGACTATGATTGGTAAATTCTTTGATCTTTTCTTTATATTGTCGGATCTAATTTCTGTTTGTGTAAAATTGCCTTCAAATTAGTGATTTATGTGAAGCTAATTTTGATTTCCTGTGTATTATTTTAACTTATAAGGATCTAATGAGTTTACGGTATACTCTCAAACCTTTATATTCCAGCATTTCCATTTTCCACTACTTAGGTTAATATTCTAATCTAGGAGAGATTTCTTTGAGAATCCTTATCTTAGAATGGACGAATATAATTGTTTGTATTGAGGACAGAGTAACATAACATGAGTATTCGAGTAAGTGATATATGCTCAGAGTTAGGATTTTTTGTCGATCATGTGGCCTACTCAAAACATGGTTCTAGATGCAAATTTCACTTGCTTTGTTTATATAGGTCCAAAAATAAGATTTTCGAAGATTAAGTTTCTATTAGGTCTCGCTGTATATATCTTAGTAAAATTAATTACTAAAGCTAAATTAAGTAAATGCGTGTGTATGTCTGTTACAGAAATTAGACACTTACTCGTCGAGTTTTTGTGGTTATTTATTAACGTTATGAAAGTAAATAAACATTTAGAGCTTACCTTAAAACAATTTTTTACGTTAATAGGCTTCTGACTCCTCCTGAAACTCCTCTCTTTCCTGCCCCGGATGGAAATGAATTTCCACCAGCAGCAGTATCTCGAAGAAGCGGCTCCTCCGTTAGATCAGTCTCCACAACAAAGACTTCTTCTAGGGTAACTACTTAATAATATACTAATATAGTGTTGAAAATATCAACTAAATCTATAAATGCTTTTATTTTAGCTTTCGGTGTCACACACTGAAAGAAATGATGGTGGAAGACCGGAAAGCAACCATGGAGGAAGACCCGCACGGAGTAGTTCAGTGACACGTTCATCTATATCTAATCCTCAATACAATTCATACTCAAATAAACCGGGTAACAATATTCTCAATACTAGTTCAGCATCAGTATCGTCTTATATAAGACCATCTACACCCACTGGTCGTTCTTCATCTACATCAAGACCTTCAACACCTTCATCTCGTCCATCTTTATCTAGACCTTCTACTCCTTCTAGAGTCCGTCCATCTTCAACTTCTTCTTCTTCTATTGATAAAACAAGACCATCTCAATCTTCAAGACCTTCAACTCCAAATTCTAGACCACAAATTCCCGCCAATTTAAATTCCCCAAACGTTAGATCTACATCAAGACCATCCACACCTACACGTCGAAACTCCGCACCTTCACTTACTCCAGCTTCAATCGGACGTTCACCTTCCAACGGACGTAATGTATCTCGTCCCAGCTCACCAGGCCCGGGCCCACGTACTCGCACCACACCACAACCTATCGTTCTTCCGGATTTTTCACTCGAAACACCACCTAATTTACGTACGACTCTACCAGATAGACCACTATCTGCTGGTAGGTCCCGCCCAGGTGCGTCAGGTACAGGAAAAGGGAATATAGAGACCGTACCAATAACAAATCCTCCTCCTAGGAGACAGTCATCACCAATTGTCACTAGGGGAAGAGTCGTCACAGAACCCTCTCCACGGGCCCGTAATGGGCCCGTGCCCGAACAACACAGGACCCCGGAGTTGTCAACCAGAAAACCGCTAAAGACATCTAGTGAAAGCACGGGATTTGGGAGGAATATATCTAAGAAATCACTCGATATGGCTATTAAGCATATGGTAAGTAAATTTCTTATGCAGATATTTATTTATATATAAAATAATTTAATTAATGATAATATTTTTTTGGTGCAGGATATTCGAAACGGAACAAATGGTGGTCGTTCTCTATCAGGATCAACTCTTTTTCCACAGAGCATTCGATCCACTAGTATAAAGACCCAATCTAATCATGCATATACAAATGGGAATTTACCTATATACAGCAATGGTGGGATTACAGAGAATGATAATTATAGGTATTCTAATGAAGGATATGAGGAAGATAGGGCTCGAATTTCGGCAAAGTTAACAGATATTGACATTTACGAGAGTTCACGTTACGATACATTATTGCTTAAAGAAGATTCAAAGAACACAAGTTGGCTACACAGTGTGGATGATAGAACGGACCAAGAATCCATCTTTGATAATGGATTTGAACATTTACCTGAGCCCTTTAGCCCATTATAGTATATCTGTGAAAGACTGCTTATTTCAATATTGTGGATAGTTATAAGTTTTACTGATTTGTCGATTTACAGAAGGGTTGTTTTCGAGATGATGTATTATTCTGTTGTATCGAACCAGTTTCACTGTACGCCTTACGAATGGCAATTGTTACTGGACTACAAATACTAATCATGGATGTGTTCAATTATATTAGAGGCTTTATTCAAATGCTTTAGGTGACAGAATTTAATTTTGTTTTTATACATGTGGTGCCTACTTTTAATGTGTTACGGACACTCGTGATGAAAACATTCGGGACAATTATAAGGCTAGAGTTTGAGTTTATAACTTATCTCATCCCTTGTATTAATAAATGTAGAATGTGACGATTTTTGTTGGAGATGTTTTATTAGATTTTGAATACCATAATTAATGTTTGTAAACTAAAAATATAATGATATTTAAATTATTGTGTGAAATGGAGTAAGAGTGCAGTTTACACAATCTCAAATATTAGATATGTGCAGTTACAATAACATACGTGTTCTTAACAACAAGTTGATGATAAAATCACATGACATGATGACAAGTTGACTATGTACATGGAGGTTAGGAGCCACAGGACAGCAAGTATATTTATATTTATTTGGTGAAGTATAATACAAGCAAGTGAGGTTTATAGTTTTCTTTATTGATTAATGTAGGATATCAGAATATCATTAATTGAGTGAATCTTAAGTGAGATCCAATCATATATATATTAAGAAAGAGAAACTATTTGATCCGATTATTTAGGTTTCATGTACTATGTGATATTTGATAATGTTAATTGTAGTGATATACAGTGTTACTCCTTTTTTTTCCAATAGGTATGCGATTGAAATTAGCAAGAAAAACTTATTACTTCTTGGGAGATCAACACAGCTTGAGGTGTAATAACCCTATAATGGTCTTTAATTAGTTTTTGTAAATTGTCTAACAAGGTCTTCCCATATTGCACTAGTTATCTCATCCTTATAGTTTTCTGCTTAAACATTTTTTGCCTAAATATTCAATTTGCATAAATGCTTGTTTTTCAAAAGATATGATCCACGACGTTTTTTTCTACATACATCTGAAACCAAATGCCCTCTTAGAGAAATCTTACTAAGCCTAAGAAGGAGCACTCGCAATTATTCTCGTGGTTGAATCACTTTTACCTCTGGTGATCGTTCTCTAAATTTAGTTTATTTTTTTAAGAAATTATATACAAATCTAAATTCTTTATTTCGAAAAAATGTCTTTCATTTTATAGTCAGTATTGTTTATAACCCTTATTAACTCTACTCCTGCATTATCCGTGAATCTAATTAATCAATAGTCCATTAATGATGAAAAGTTGGAAAAGTTAAATACTACTTTTTTTTATGGCGTTAGTTTATTTAATGAAGCAAGGTTGTTGTTGACCTACTGGCTACCAGAAAGAAGAGTAAATTATAAGCTTTTATTTTAATTTATTTTAACATGAGCGTTTATTTAAAACTTGGTATGAACTGTATATGCTAGGTCAACATATCTCGTAATGGTGATGTGATGGCAAAATATTTGATGCGGATGTAAAATGATAATACATTTGAATATAAGGAGTTGCATGTGCAATTAATTCTAAGCTTACTCTTTCATTCATTTTTCATTTTGGGAGGGGGTCCATTTAAATTTTCTATTTCTTTTAATAAATCATGTATTATTGGATCTAGAATCTTTAGGATGTGTTTTCGGATGAGGAATTTGAAAGGAAATAGAAGGTTAAAATAGATAATTTAAGTGATAATGCCAAAAAAATTCTTTATGTTAGATTTAATTTTTTTTACCATAACCGTTATTTATTTGTCTATCAAAGGTATTATATATTTTATTTTATTTTCTCCTTTTTGTCTTTTTTTACCACCATGGTTCTCGATTTTCTTTATATCTTCCAACAACTTCTATTTTTTTAAATCATTTGATACCACTGTAATAACGGTAATAAAAAGGTAAAAAGTAAAATTATAATATAACTGCTTAAAAATTAATCAAATATCTCTTGAATATATATATGTATCCAATTGATTATAATAAATTGCACTATAGTTCTTTGTTAAATTTTGACATAGCATATTCTTTTTTTTTTCTTTTTTTTTTTGTTTCATTTTATATTCTTGATATATATTACTTCTTTTTTAGTGTTTGTGAATAACAACTAATAAGTATATATTATAAATTATAAATTATAATATATATATATATATATATGTGTGTGTGTGGGTGTGTGTGTGTGTGTGTGTGTGTGGGGATTACAAAATGAAAATTGAGCAAAAAAAAGAATGATTTGAGTTTTGGAAACGTCCCAGAACTCAAATCCTGAGTTCTGGAAATTTTTTCATAACTTAAACTCTTCATCTTTTTTACTTCACTTTTGCATTCTTGTTATTTTTTTTAGTGTTTGTGAGTAACAAACAATAAGTATATATATCATAAAATATGAGATATATATATATATATATATATATATACCATATGTTTGTGCATCACAGAACAAAAATACAACAAAAAACAGTTTGAGTTATAGCTAATTCTCAGAGTTCAAATTTTGAATTCTGAAAATTTTTCCCTAACTTAAACAACTCTTCCTTTTTGATTCATTTTTATCTTGTATGGATTTGTTAGTTCTTTTCAATGTTTGTGGAGTAATAAACAATGAATGTGAATCATAATATATGATATATACGACATTTTATTTTTACTTTTTTACCTTTAATTTGAAGAACCGTTTGATATCTTGAAAAAATTTCCAAAACTCAGATTCTGAGGTCTGAGAATTTTTCCTAAACTCAAACTGTTTTTTTTTACTGTTTTTTTGTTCTGTAATTTTAACTACTTCTATTACTAATCAAATGTCATTCAACGACTCAAATCGTAAATCTCTTATTTCTAGAATTGTGAGAAACCGAGTTTTACACTTATACAACTACTAAATGTTACTTAAAAGTTGTTGACATGTTGTTTAAGCATTATACTGATGGTAGGATGTAGTTAGTATAGTTTGTTGACTAGGATCAATTGTCTAAAGTTTGTTAGTAGATATAGAGAAGGTTTGTTACTGGCGTATCAAATAATTTCGAAGTAAGAAAACTGTTGGAAATTATAGAGAAGATCGACGCGGCTGTTCTAGTAAAATAAGGTAAAAAAGACTGTGTCTTTCGCATAGGTTTAATGAACATTAACCCTTATTTTAATTAGATTTTTAACTCGAAAAGGTCATAACCCTATAAATTTGTTCTAAAAGATTCAACCCATTTTACTACATAGTTGGGTTAAAAATACCCTTCAGTATTCACCATGCGTCTTATAAATTTATAATGATGATAGATTACAAGTATTGGTAACAAGCGATGATCTAGGTAATCCATAAGTCTTTGCTTAACTTGCACCATAATAACATGTTCTTTTGTATTTAACGTAACCCAACATTTAGTAGGCTAGAATTAACTGAAAAATGAAGAAGAAGACGAAACACCTATAGAAAAAAACTACTCTAGCGAAGCCGTCCGTCAAACGTCGTGGCCCACTTAGGCGTTCATCATGAACTAACCCAACAAAAATGAGTAGTGGGTCGACAGTTTAAAAAGGCCATTATGTGTGAGTCTTCTAGCTAAAAGTGGTCTGGTGTCGCCTAAGGTGTGATAAAATAGGAGATAAAATAAAGCAATAAACACCCTACACTTAACACGGTTCTGCAAGTATTACAGGATGTATGCAAGTTTTAATGATAAGAAGATTCGTTCCTCAGAGACTTAAGTGTGTTATGATTATGGGTAAATAAATCAGAGTAGCAATTAATAATTAAAAGACAGGAAAATAAAGATGATTGATGGAGAGATTAATGATTAACTAAATAAAATAAAAGACAATAAAATAAATATGAGAGAATAAGATGAGAAAATATAGCTCAGGTTTGCTCGTATGCACTAATCCTTCTATGGAGAGATTAATGATTAACTAAATAAAATAAAAGACAATAAAATAAATATGAGAGAATAAGATGAGAAAATATAGCTCAGGTTTGCTCGTATGCACTGATCCTTCTATTTCTTCTACTAGTTACTAAGGGTGACAATAGTTCTTAGATAAGTAGTCAGGATTCTAAATTCCTCCCTACACCCGTCAGGGTGGACTAGGGTGTCGACCTCACAATCACGAGGGGACTTAAATAGGGTGCTCCTACGCCACTAGGTTTCTAAATGAGACTGGCCTTCTAATGATGATCGGTGATTAAATCAAACCCTAATGACTATCTAGTTAGGCAAGCCCTTCCGGATCACTACCGCACACTAGACGCTTGTGTGGTGTTTCAATAATTAGACACCCCCTTCCGGGTGACCATCTAACTACTATTAGCACAACCCTAAATTGATCAGGTTTAAGACAAACAATAAATCAAAGCACATAAAACAAATATATGGTTAAGCAGCTAGAATCAATTTAAAGTAATTCTCCCAGAGAAACATAAATAGAAGAAAATAGAATTAATAGATTATACATATGCAAAACCCAAGCTATGGGAAAATTAGTTCATACTAGAAAGAAATAAACTAAAAGAAAGATACATACGTTCAACTTGCTCTCTTGAATGATCTCTAATGCTGAATAAAACTTAAGGACTGGTTGCAGGAGGCAAGGACATGTTTACAATAGTTTAAAGGTGTATTTATAGGAGTCTAGGAAGCCCTAAAACGTTTTCTTGGATTAGAAGACAAGTAATTGGACTTTTAGTCCAACTCTAATTCGTAACCCTAAAATATAGAAAAGGTAATAAACTGTTGCTGTTTTGTGTTGACCATAACTTCTTCGATATAACTCTGATGGATGCCTTCTTTATATCAAAACTGATAGTCTCGGAAAGATCTACAATTTTGCTTCAGACCATTCTTCTAAATTCCTAACCAATCTTGAGTTATGATCACTTTAATTGACGTAGTTGCTGGAATTCAGATTTACTTGGCAACTTTATCTTCCATACTTATCTTTTCCTTCCTTTATCTTCATTTTTCATCATTGTCTTCTTGCCTTTATCTCTTGGAATTGATTTTGCATCTAATTAATTACCATATATCTTTAAAGCTTCACAATTAACAAACAATTAAACCAAATATGCTCTGAAAATAATAAATAATCAAATCAAGACAAGAAATAAAAAAATACAATAATTCTACTAAAAATCGAGTATAAGCTTTCCTAAAACATCTAAAATGATGTCTCCAACTAAAATTAAATCATCACAAATAGGGAGACATCATGGTCTCATCCCAGTGAACAAAGCATTTGAGAGACCTTCAGTGAAGGCGATGGTGGTGGTGAAAAGGGGAAAAAAGCTCGATCCTTACATGGAGTTGTATCAACGGACAAAAATTTGCAAGGTAAGCAAATAAAGACGAGATTGCGCGACAAAGACCGTGAAACCGACAATGGGCCAACAGTGAGAACAGAAGGTATGTGCCAAACGGGCTTTTATTCTACCTTTGATGATCCAATAGAACTGTATTTTGTTATTTTGCATTTACGAGACTTATTGGCATGTGGGATTCTTTGACTGATTTCAACTTAATTTAGCATTAAGTAAACGGTGTTAAATGCATGTGTAAATCGCTTACAATTTGTGTAAAATACTTTTAATTATCAAACTGAATGTTGTTAATCGATAAAAGTGTGTGTGTGTGTGTGTGTCTTTGTGGGTGTAGATGTGTTTAGTGGGTTGTGAGTATGGATTGGGTAGTATTTTTGTTAGTTGATCACTAATGATAGTATTGGGTTGGACCATTTGGATCAAATTTGGTGGGCATGTGTTATTTGATTCCAAACTAATATATCAGTAGTTGATCTATGTGCAATTCATGTGTAATTTGATTACGACTTTTGAAAAAAAGATAGTGGATTGTTAAGCTTGCGTATTGTTCAAACGAAAACTTTGTGTGAATTTTTTGTTAGTAGATTGTCTAAGTGGGATGTGAGAATGGATTATGCAGTGTTAGTGTTCTTGATCCAATCTTCGGTTGGTTCAATGGTACTGTTTCTAAACGATGTGTTCTTGCAGATTTGAACAAAACACATGGATTTTAGCAAAGAAGCGAAAGAGACTTGGTCCACTGCATGAGTTTAATGGTGGATCAGAGGAGTCCAAGGAAAGGTGGATTCCATGTGAGTTGTTGCCAAGGAAATTGCAAAATATGGTGAATGGTGAGTTAGTTTGTGTGGTCAAAATTGTGTAAACTTAACTGCTGCCTTCAAACTGCATTTGTGAAGATTTGAAGATGATACAAGTAATAATCAAGAAAAAGAGGTCGTCCAAGAATGCTAGTGGCGCCGTCCCAGAGTCCAAGGTATGTTATGTATCAAGCAAATAAAAGTTTTCGATGAAGACCCCCATGTATCCAACTGAGTAGAAAGAGTCCTGGACCGACGAATTAGCCCGATAGTGGTTCATCGGACTGCGAAGAATCCTTGCTCCCATGTAAGTTGGGGAGATACAACTTTCTTTAGTGACCATCTATATTGTATGTTGATTTGTTGTAGCACATGACTAAACTAGTGTCTCCCTGTAGTTGTAGAGACCCACAAACAGCGATGCATACGATAACAAAGAAAAGGACCAGCCAAATCTGGAAACACGAAGAAAGAAAATGCGCACTTTGAAATGCAGGCGGCCAAAAATCTGTTAATTTCCTAAAGACTTTTTCAATGGAGAAATTCGCAAACGCGCACTTTGGTGGCTTGCCATATGGAGAGACGGCATTGAATGCAGCAGAGTCGTTCAAAAAACAAATTAGGTCAACGAGGGAGCATCCGGTTACCGAGCTTATTGACACAAATTTATGTTCTCCTCATGGAACAGATGCATGAAAGGTTGACCAATGCCGCATCTTTGACCACCTTTCTTTCTCCCAAGGAAATTTCCAAGTATGAAATAAAATTTGACTATGCTCGTGCTTGGTTTGTATTGCGTTCCAGCACTTCATTGTTCAAAATTCTTTTTGATCCTACAATCTTAGGTTACACATGCGTGCACGCCGTTGCTACAATTGAGATCGCCTCCCCCGAGCAACCATATCCTTACATTGATACTTTTTGGCATACGACAAGGTACCAAGAAATGTAGGTTAATAGCATACCAGCGCTGACTACCTTCCTAACCCACACGAGGCTGAGGGTGTTATGGTTATAAACCCACCAATTTAAAAAGCGCAACCAGGCAGACCCAAGAAGAAGAGGATCCTTTTGGAAGGAGAGTGTGTTGACTTGTCGTAACATAGGATGTTCAGCAATTGCCACACTTACGGGTACCCTAATCGTGCAACATGTCCCAAACCTCGTTGATTTTCATAACCAAGTCCATCGTTTGAGTTATGTGTTTAGATAATAAGTGAATGCGATTGTGTCACACTATATTTCTCTTATTTTCATTGACACTCATTAATTATTGTTTTAGTTCAAAAAACATATTGTTTAATTTTCAATCATCTTCCAATAATAATGCGGTTTACTGTAATTAAGCTAGACTTTATTTACTTCAATGCGAATAATATTTTTATTTTCATTACTATTCACACCTACTCTCTTGGCTGAAAAACATATATCAGGTGTAGTTACAACATATAGCATGCATTATGGCCACATGTTTTAACTCACTAACATTAACTTACATGCCACAATTATGAGAACACCTACCAAATCAAGTAATGTTCATTTTGTTTGCATGTTAGTCTTTTATTCACACCATCAACTACAACACTTACACCGCCATTCCAACACAAATAACCCACCTCCCATACCACAAATCTAGCTGCTTATATACATCAAAACACACACCACTGATTAATTGCACCACACCAACATATTTACTCAAGCAACCCTACAAGATTTAGTGATGCACCAGCTACAATTTCTACAATCCATGCCCCATCAACAATAAACACTTAAACACCATCAACATTACATGACTTGCTCACCATCATTTACAACTACCTAACCAGTCCAACTTGCCAGCACCAATCTACTATACAACACATCTCACCACAAATAGAATCACACATGATTACTATGAATACACAAGCACATGAAGAATGCATAAAGTCAAACCAAATTAAACCAAATTACAGAATAAACCATCCAGAATAATACATTGTTCAAAACAAAAGCAAACCACCAGAACAATAAAAGTTCAGAATAACATTACGAGAGTGACACAACAATTGAAAAAAGAAAAGTAAGTTTCAAGAATCCAAAAATGATTACATTTTAATTAACATGTTCACGGATACGTTGTTTCCCTTACATGTAGGGCTGCAAACGAGCCGAGCCGAGCCGCATACTAGATGTACAGGCTTGATTGTTTATTTTATACATTTAAACGAGCCGAACTTTGAAAGCATTGTTTGAGTTCGACTCGCATGTAAATAGCTAGGCTCGGGCTCGAGTTTGAAAGCTCGATAAAAAATCGAGCTTGAAAGCTCGGTAAAAAACCATTTTAAGCTCGAGCTCGAAAGCTCGTTCGAGTTGTTAAAATTTTGATCACAGTTCAAATTCTTCCTTTTTACAATATAAAATATTATAGCATAGGAATCAACTATGAACTGAAATATCATAATAATCCATAGAAATAACTAAATTATCATCATTCTGATCTCTCAAAATATTTTAAGTTTAAGAAATGTCAATCAAAACCATCCAACATCATGTTAAAATAATTACAATAAGATTCAAAACACATTGCATAACTTCTTCCTCTAAATGTCATGGACACCAAAATTAGCTGT
This sequence comes from Nemophila menziesii, assembly GCA_029959085.1. Taxonomy (NCBI): domain Eukaryota; kingdom Viridiplantae; phylum Streptophyta; class Magnoliopsida; order Boraginales; family Hydrophyllaceae; genus Nemophila; species Nemophila menziesii. Next base: position 48,337,351 of record JARWIR010000001.1, on the reverse strand, counting down.
TCTTCACTTTCAATTCAATTCTTCAATGATAAAATGTTTTCTTCACTTCTAAACTGCACAAGGGGATTTTTTAATAAAGATACATATCTCTAAAGCAATAAATATTCACTGATTAGTATTGCTCTACATTGAATGCTCTCGAGCAATACTAAAACTTTCATATCGAAATTAACAAAAATATTTATATAAAGATACAAGAAATGTTACTTGGTAAAGTTCCCGAGCTCAAGGAATTTTGATCATTGTATATCCTTGATCTTCATCCTACACGCAAGGGGGGAACTTTAAATATCTACCAAACTATTGCTATGCAATAATAATAAACAATAAACTAATATTTACCTTCGTCTTTCTTTTAACTCCATGAAGCACATATACCCAATCTGAAGCACAAAGTAACATTTCCACTGTTTTCACTGCTAAAGATGCACGGTGTTGATCAATAACTCTTCCTCCGGCACTAAATTTAGATTCAGATGCAACCGTGGTTATAGGAATCGGTAATATATCACATGTCATTTTTGATAAAATGGGAAATTTGATGTTATGCATTTTCCACCAACACAAAGCATCAAATTTGATAGTTGACCCTTCTTCAGAAGTGAAATTACCCTCCTCTAGGTATATGTCCAACTCAGATTTCTTGGGTTCTGTAGTTTTAGTCTGTTTTAGATAAGAATCAAAAGTTGCTTTTCCACTAGAATCATTTAGAATTCCACTTTTATTAGAATTGAAACCTGATGAAGAACTAGTCCCTCGAGATTTCTCACGACCTATGTTGTAGATCTCGGTTTTGAGGCCTGGGCGCTCGACCCGGGCCTAGCGCCTAGACGGGATTACACGGGGCCTAGGCGGAATTATACAGTTTTGAATCCCGCTGTGTAATTTTGTATATTTAGTAATATATATGTAGTAATTATAGAAATTTCAACTATTTAAGTCATAAAATTCATCTTAAAACACTATAGTATATATAAAAAATACTAAAAATTGAGTTATAATATCAATCAAAAAATTCTCGAGAATAAGAAAAATAACAAGAAGGCCTATACGGGTGTCGGCGCCTAGGCGGCCATTTATTGCCATTAATCGGTGCCTAGACGGGCTAGGCGCCTACTCCACAGCGACTAAGGCGCTAGGCAAAAACGCCTAGAGTTTTAACTAGGCGTAAGCGCCTGAGGGGGGAGTTGACGCCTAGGCGGCGCCTAGGCGCACCTAGGCGGGGAGATCTACAGCATAGCTCACGACCTGAATATTCATGGGTCGATGAAGTATATGAAGCTGAAAAGTCTTTATAGATATCATATAAAGTATCACGAACCTTCTTGATATTTTCCTTAGATTCAGAAGGCGAATATATTTTCGGATAACAAAACTCAACTAACTTCATTTTGTACCTTGGATCTAATACAGCTGCTATAGAAACTAACAAATTGCAATCACCCTAATATTTTTCATATTTCTCACTTATAGCCTTTGCCATAGACTTTATAAACTCACAACTATCTCTCTTTTTTTTTATCTAAAATTTCCTTTACCCTCCACATCTCTGAAAGAAACAAATTAGATGTTGGATACTCGGATCCCGAGACTATATTGGTGACTTCATTGAAAATGGCCAAAAATTCACACAATTGTTCCACTTTAACCCATTATGCGTCGGTAGGTACAAATGTAAACATATGATCTCGCATTTCATACATATGAAAAACATCTTTGTAGACCAATGCAGTTGCTAACATCATATAAATTCAATTCCATCTCGTTGGACAATCCAAAGTTAACTTTCGAGAAGGGAGAGATCTCTGGTTTGCTAACTCGTGAAACTTACCAAGCCGAGATTCATTATGTGATATATACTTGATAGCTTCTCTAACAGTCTTAATAGTATCAGTTATCTTTTCCAAACCGTCTTGCACTAATATATATTTAGTATGTGTGCACAACAACGTACATGAAAGAACTCCCCACGAAAACAAAGATTTCCCTTCGATGAAAAATTTGATTTTAATATCTCGACTGCACGATCATTATATTTGGCATTATCCACGGTAATAGAAGATAATTTATCTTTAAGCTCCCATTCACTCAAACAACTTTAAAGAGCATCAGATATCACAAGTTCAATATGCGAAGGGGGAATGTTACAAAAACATATCACACGTTTTTCTGTAAATTCCAATCGGAATCAATATAATGACATATAACAACCATATATTGTATGTTTTGCCCCGACGGCTTCCACAAATCTGTAGTAATACTAACTTTCCTCACGTTTTTTAGTAAAAGTTGTAGCTTCTTTTTTCAATTTCACAAGTAGTAAAACAATCATCTTTAACTGTGTTTCATGAAATCTTTTTGTAAAAAGGTGAAACAGCCTTCATGAACTTATTAAATACGATGTGCTTTATATGGTTGAATGAAAATTCATGTGCAAGCACCATATGTGCTCCAAGCTCTCTTACCTGGTTTCCATTATCAGACGCACCAAAATCTTGAACACCTTGACTTTTATTAGCAGCCTTTTTTCTCAAGCACGACTTTGCATGTCGCGTTAAATGTGTAGTTGTACCCGTTTTTGAGATGGCCAGAGCTTTCCTATAGAACTTGCAAATTCCTTTTGAACTCCATTAACAGTGACTACTTCAAAATCTTCCCATACTTTTGATATTTTTTTTTCTAGCTTTCTTCTGAAATGCTCCATTTTGAAGTTCTTTTATCTCAGCCATATCGGGATCCGGATCAATATCAATTTCAATTTCTTCTTTATCATGCATTAGATCATCATACTCTTCATTAAAGAACGATGAATTTTCAACAGACATCTGAAAAAAGGATAACTATTTAAATATGATATTCCAGTTAACAATGTTTTTGTAATCAATAACATTTTGGAAAAGATATATATATATATATATATATATATATATATATATATATATATATATATATATATATATATATATATATATATATATATTCTTATCTAGAATAATCTAGTTACCAAAACAAAAAAATATTTCACAAAATCCTTACTAGATAAAACATAAAAAAGTTATTAGCATTCTGATAGTTCATTAAGTGTAATACATTTTCCTTATATTAATCGTCTATATTCTTCTTCTAATTCTGCTCATAAAGTGCAAAGCTATGTTTGATTTCAAGCCTCCCAAACAAAATCAACAGAAAATGCATTTTGTACTATTGAAAAGTAGGCATAAATAATAGACTAATCTAACAAATAATATAACAGGATCAGTTTAGATTTCAAGACTAATCCATTTCCTTATTTTGTACTGAATTAGAGACAATACAAATAATCTAACATGAAGAATTCAGATTTTACGCCTAATCTATTTCATTATTTTTCTTTTATCATCAAAAAGTATTTATGGTCTCTTTTTAATTCCATAAAACAACTAAATTTTTATAAAATTAACATCCTAAAGGACCAATAGTGCAATTAACAACTAAACCCAATTTCATATTTAACAGATAATTAAAGAAAATATTTATTATTTATTCCATCGATCAAATGATCTTTCATAAAAAATTTACCATATTAAATTGATATGGTTTCATGAAAATAAACTTTTAAAGAAAATATAAATAACTATTATTGAGAATACATTGTGGGAATCATACATTTTTTTTAATTTGTTAGTTAATGGCAAGAAAGGATTGATTTTTGTTGTCTTCTCTCTTCTGTCTCTGCCGTGGGTTATTTTTTGGACAAATATAAAGTGTAAATTTGGAATGGGGTTTGAAGGGTTTGCTGAGAAGTAAGAATTATTTGATTACTTTAAATATTTTTATATCTTGGAACGAGGATTAATTCATACGATATAACTTAGTGTTATACTAGTGTCTAGTGTATAGTGTAAATGGGTAAGTTCAACAGACTCAAAACGCGTCAAAAAAAAGACTCAAAACGTTTGGGATATCTAGATAGGTGTGAGTTTCAATATAAAAATGTGTTAAAAAATATTATAATATTATATATATATAATATATATATTAATAAACGAGCTTTTCCGAGCAGCTCGCAAACGGGTTCGGTTCGACTCGTTTAATGAACGAGCTATATTTTGGGCTTGAGCTCGGCTCGTTTAACTTAACAAACGATCTCGAGCCGATCTCGAGCGGCTCTCGAGCAGGTTGGTTCGCTTGCAGCCCTACCTACATGTCTTGAACACCATTCCAATGTGTGTTTGTCATTCAGAACCCACAAAATTATCCTAATGCGTTGATCCAGCACGACCTCGTGTTCATACTTCTTCTCTACCTCTTGATCTCGCATCACCCTCAAAGCGTATAGGATCGTATATATACCAGTGTCTTGAACCCGACTCTTTACATGCTCAACCCTGATATGCGCGATACCCCACAAGTCATGTGTTGCCCGTCCCTAAATCATTGTACCACCCATGAACAATGTTATCCGCAAGGAAAGTGTACATATTGTCGGCATTGTTATTGGCTTTTGACCTGATGGACGACGATGTAGACTCCCGAGACCGTTCTAGTGATAGAACTGACCATGTTCACTGTTCCACATGAGCATCGTCCAATGCTTTGAATCCTTTCTCCTTGTCTCGAGCGGGATGATTATGTTCTTTAACGTCCTGATAGTGTCCCTGAAGAATGCGATGACATATTTGTCAATAGCTTCCATTACACCTATTCTCAAATACTCCTGGAGTTGGCAATCACAACCAAGTAAATTTAGGTAGCTTATAAATAAAAAATGAAATTTATTCATAAAATTGTCCATAGACCAGCACTTGCAGGCATGTTCTTGAATTTCAAGATCGATTTTGGGATTTTATTCTTCATGCTCTTATTTCTCAAATCCTTCTTATAAAGTCACAACGTCACGTCCATCATATGTGACATACAAACCATGTTTCGTTAGTGAAACTGTCTAGGTGTAAACAAATATATAAATTTTTATTCAATATACTAATCCTTGTGCTGAGTTGCATCTCGTTTTTTATGTCCTGGCAGCCCAACACCGTCACATAATGGCCCGAATAATTCCATACCTACACCTTGTACAGTTCATCACCGGCCAGGAGCTCCAGGATCTTTTTGTCACTTTCTTGTATTATCATCTTCTTTTGTGTTTCAACGATTCTAGGCTTCTTCTTTGCGGGCATGATGAAATCTTATCCCACCCCTTTCTTTCTTTCCGTCCTATTGGCTTTCTTGATCGCCCGACTCAATGAGCTAGGAGTCAAAGGTTTCCCCTTCCGTTTTTTATCCACGCTTCTGCTAGCCGACCCAATCATTAACCCCCTGTTTGCCATCCGTCTGAAAGATTCCCTATTCAACATCGCAAATCCCGGTCTATCTCATTATCTTCCCTCTTCTCCCCAACCAACTCCTCATCATCGTCATTCGACTTGCCCATAGAGTCTACAAAATCAATGTCGCTATAACCCGCATGTTTTGGCACTTTGTCATTAAAACGTCTCGATATCTTAGGGTCCTTAAGTTTATCCAACCCATTATCTTTTGAATCCTTAAACACAATATCAAAACTAACAGTAACACTGATGGAGTCTTCAACCCTTTCCGCTTCGTCAGCATTCTCAATATCCTTCATAGAAACCGTGTCTTCATCCATCGGTCCATCAACAACCTCACAAGCCACATCAGTTGGTTCTTCAACCACTTTTTTATTATCCTCAACTAACTTCCCGTCATCAACCACAACACTACTTGAACAAGTTTCTTATTATTGCATAGCATCCCGACCCTTCAATCAGAGTATCTCATCAATAGCAGTTGTGTACGTACCTCTTATCGCAACTAATACGCTTTTTGCATCACGCAACAATTTCCTCATATATTATATTGTCTTTCCCTTTATTGTAACTATTTTCGTGTTGTTCCACTCGTGTTGCATAACCTTTCAACCTCATCCTCAAACGCATAATCTCGTCCTTCAACTTTTGTACCTCAGTAGGTTCACCAACCACTGCATCTCTCCCAATATTTTTTTGCATTTCATCTCGTTTAGACTCGACCCTCATCAACTCAACACGACTGATTTCCTCTCCCGAGTGATTGGTTGATAGAATCTATGTCTGCGACCTGTTTACGCAACTCAACTGTCACAATTTTTTTGGAATACCACCATCGAAGGTCGGTCATCCACATGGTTAACATTTTCTCTATAATCAGCAATCTTAGAGTTTGTTTCATTTGCACATGATATTTCGAATCATTCTCTCTCATAACATTATTAGCCAGCTCTCGCACATCATTTGTACCATTCACACTATTCGATGTCCCTGCTACAAAGACACCTCCTATTGATTCAACAGGCACTCTCAAACCCACCAACGTATCACCTGCCACTTCAGATTCGATAACCGTACCAGTCCTCTGACCTTGACCCACCTGTTTTGCATCCCCCTGCTCAAGACGCTACTTGGCGGGTGTTATTCGAAGTTCAAGGTCATTGGCCTGCATAAACACAAACACATACGTGAATTTTATCGGTGCATATGAAATATAACATTAGTTTACAAGCTACGATGTGTACCTGGTGTCCCTTAACCGCGTTGACTGTATTGCTGAAAGGCCTCTTTGTCAACAATCTGACCTTCCATTTCAAAAACCTTGGTTTTGATCACGGTACTTTGGCTCCAGCACCGTCACATGTTCAAAAAACCATGCGTGCAAATTTGAGTTAGGTTAGCAAGGATGATTTTCTAGCTATTCAGTTATAAAACACATAGTCCAATCGATATTATATACTTACCACAAAAACAAGCATGCATCTCAAAATATGATTGATTGTACCCAAACGGATAGGCTTCATCACAAATTCAGCAATATGTGTTGCCTAATCATAATCGCGTATATATTCTAGGTCTTTGCACACCCTCACCGCCCATTTTGGTGTGCGTGACCCGGTTTGGTAGAACACCGTTGACATAGCTAGGATTCCCACCAAGATGACGAAACTTCTCACGGCCGACATCAATACTTGTGTGATCCTCCTTATTAGGTCTGCTTGAGTTAGTTGATCGGTCATATTAGGAAAGTTCTGATTAAAACAGTCTGAGTTTTCATAACTATCCGTCTAAAATTCCAAGACTTCTTTCTCCCTCTAACAAATCCAAGTATTAGCCTGGTGGGTCCTGGTGTGTTATTAAATTAATGCGAAAGTAAAGGAACCACAATCACCGCAAGTACGGTTGTCCAAGTAATATTCGATAAATCTAGTTCGTTCGCAGGGACGGATTAGGCACAACTCAGGTATTAATCGAAAAGTAGGAATAATTGCTTAACAGAAAAGAAAATAAAGATTTTTGTTTTGTTTTTATAAATTAAAAGATGCAAGAAAATAAATTACTAAATTAAAAGAAAGCAAATAAAAGAGATTTTGAAACTTCAGATGAGAAAGAGTACTTGATCCTCGCAAGGGTTTCACCTAACCTATCTAATTCATGCTTCTGTTTAAGGGCTAAACTGGTATTATTATGCTAGTCGGGACTCTAATATCTCCTAGCCCCCGTCAGGGTGGACCTAAGAGCTATCCTACGGTATTACAAACCCTGTCAGGGTGAATATAAGCTACTTTCAGATGAATAATAATTTACCTCATTGGCTGCATGGTTAGCTAAGCCTGTCAAGGTCAATAACGGATACTATGCGTCTATTATCTAAGTCCGTAAGTAAACCCCCCGTCAAGGTGATCCATACGCCACTATATGGAATAGCCTAATTACTATGAGCTAAGTTTGATTCATGACTTCAAATTAGTAATTAAAACAAGATAATAGTCAACACAAAATACCTAGTCTAATTTAAACTATCAAATCCCAAATTCAGAAAACATAAATTAAACAGAATTAAGTTCAACCCATATAGCGATTCTCAAGTACTAAAGAAATTAGTTCATAACGGAATGAAAAACTAAAATTAAAATAAAATAATTCATAGTTTCGAATTACAGAAAGAAAATAAAGAACCTAAAGGTTAAGATGACTGATGATGGAAGAACAGGACTCCTCCAGCACTAGCTTCTCCTTGCCTCCTTGCTCTGACTTGAAAACCTTAAGCCTCTTGTGTAATTATCTGAAGTCTGTGAAAGTAGGAGGTTAAGGGGTGTATTTATAGGTGTTGGAAGACCCTAGGTCGAATTTGCTTGGAGTGGAAGACAAGTCAAAGACTCTCAAATTCGTAGCTCTAAAAGATAAGATTCTGCTGATTTGATTTGGTCATATCTTTTTCAATACTTATCCGTTTGAGAAGTTCCAATATATGAAACTACTTGTCTTGGAAAGCTCTTTCTATTGGTGCAGACCACTCGTCCAGAATCCAACCCAATATTTTATTATGATTTTATCTCTAAAACGTGGCTGGATTTCAGATTTCAAAAGGCAGCTTTATCTTTTCCTCCTTTGAATAAATCTTTCCTAAATCTTCTTATTTCCATGTAAATCTTCTTTCCTTTCATCTTTATCTTGACTTGACCTCTAAGTAATTACCATTTATCTCTTTAAAGCTTCACATTAAATAAATAATTAAACCGCATATGCTTAAAAAGAATAAATCAATAAATCAAGAAATCGAAATAGGAAAGTGCACTCTAAAAATAGAAACTCGACTCAAAATAATTTCCTAACACTCTAAAATACACTAAGACTTTATTCTCACTTTTTCTCCTTGGATTGGTCTTTCATGGAATTTAAGAACCAATTAACTTTGCATTAAAAATAGTCAAATTTACGCACAAAAGCTCAGATTCTGCAAATAGTTAATTTCCAAGGGGAGAAAGTGCAATATGATCAAATAAGCCTAAAAGTCTATCAAACAAGTCATTTATTCACCTAAAAGGATGTTTCCAAGGGGCTAATAATTAGAACAAATCGGGAGACATCATAGCCTCACATCGTTTGGTGTGAGCTCTTACCTATCATAAAATCCACATGTTTCAATATCTCATAGCTATATTTTCCGCCTTTCTTGAATCCTTCGACATCCTTCCTTGTAGTGTGTATCCCTTGAATCATCCGATAAAATGGAAGGTTCCGACACGCCTCCAGGCGCTCCTCCTTCAATTTATTACTATCCAAAACTGTGAATAAAGCCTCGAAGGAGGATCTGTACTGGATCTTTCCGTTCTTACTTCAACCACAAATAAATAGAGACAAATTATTACCATAATAACAAGCAAGCGCTACTTATGTATTTCAAGGTATATCATGCAGTCACACATTTGTTGGTTTACACCACAAACTTCATACAAATTGTGATTTAATTACACCAAACTACTTGCACACGACAAAACTGAAAGTCCTAGAGGGGGGGGGTGAATAGGATTACTAATAAGATTAATGCCTAATTAAAAAATCTTTTGGATAAATATAAGTTTATGAAAGAAACTTTTAAGACAACAACTATATCAAACACTAATTGGATCATGCATAGGATAAGCTAGTGGTTCGATATATAAGTTTAACATGTAAACCGAGTTTCTATTTCCTTACTACTCTAGATGGCAATTGGTTGATTAACTAGATGAACATTATTACGATATTAATACTAGCAAGTAATCAAACATATAATGTGCGGAAAGTAAATAGAGTAGGGATAGAAAGATACACATGATTTATAGTGGTTCGGTTTCCCTACATCCACTACCTAAGGAAGCCTCCTTAGGATTTCAAGCTTTTCACTAAGCTCCCGTGTCTCTCTTAACCGGGTCGAGAACACAATAACCCTTACAACCTCTTCGATAACACGAAGGACAAACACTTGTGCTATCGCAACACAAGGACACCAAGTATACTCCCGATACTCTAACACTTGTGTTATCTCAACACAAGGATACCAAGTATACTCCCTATACTTGAATTCTCTCTTAATCTATCTATTACAAGACCTAGACTTAAGAGGATAGATACAAAGTGTTTAAAGGGGTGCAAACAACTTTGCTAGATAATCTCCTAAAGAGTAGATATGACTATAAGCATGTAAACTCCTCTTGAGTAGATAATAACTTTGAAGCTTATTTGATTAAGCTCTTGATCAAGCTTGGATAATTAACTTTGATAGCTTGTGACCTCTAACTTTGTAGGAGAATGATATGTAAGATAGTTGAAGTGTTAGAGGTGAGTTTCTCCTTCAAAGAGCCCATATTTATAGCACAAGAAAGTCCCGAACGGATATAAAGTTGATGGTGATCTTTGTTCCAAACCGGGTTCCCGGTTTCCCAAATGCGGGTACCCGGTTTTAATTGCAACGGCTATAAAACGGCTATATAAACTTGATGTTGACTTGAGCTTCACCAAACCGGGTTCCCGGTTTTCCCAAATGCGGGTACCCGGTTTCTACTGACTTGGAGATTTATGATATTTTGATTCGTTGCTCGGATGGAAAAGTTTTCTTCACGAGAGTTGTTGTAAACATCATTTTAAGAAACTTTGTTGTTGATCATGAAAGCTAATTCTCAATGTACACATAAGATAAGGTTAAAAGTAATGGTAAGAGAATTAGCTACTAAGGATAAGATAATTAAGCTTTGATCAAAATGATGTCAATTGTGCTTTTTGATGATTTAGAGTGCAAGATAATAAGGTGAAATTAGCACACTAAACAATAGAGGATTTTTCACATTAAAACACCTAATCAATGGGGGCAATAAGCCAACAAAAACATCGTGTCTTAGATTAATGTTACACAAGCCTATTTAACACAAAAGCTCAAAATATGTTTGCACCGCACATTACACAACCCATAGATTATTTATATAACCTATACTTTTTCTACAATACAATTGGTTCAACACTACCCACAAAATCCGTGACCATCCAATACCTTCTTTTAACATAACAAAACACACAAAAGAAAACACAAACCAAAATAGTCATCAGCGTATCTGCACACGCCAAACAGCAAATATAAAAACCCATTAGGTTTATACAACTTACCGTGATCCACATAACATGGTTGTCATCATCTCCGTTTTCAGAATTTTAATGACCAATAACATGTAAAACAAAAAATTTATATGCTAAAGATGGTGAGTTACATCATCTAATAAAAGAATGATCTTTTTAACGACCTTAATCCCACCTATTACCCACTATCTTAACATGATTACCCAAAGTTACAACATTTAATTTCACGCACACACACCATTCTTTACAGACAGAAACTTACCTTCGGTGGGCTGCGGCTTCTTTTTCGTTTTCACCATTATCGCTTGCAGAGTCGTTACGGTTTCGCTGCTTTGGAAGGTAGGAGACAATTGGTTGCGTATTTTAATTTATGAATGGGTTTTGGCGCTGCTTTATTTTATTTTTTTTGAAACTCCTTGACTACTTGCATGTAATCAAGGAATTTGTTTGAGGTAAGTCTAAGGTTCATTTCGTTGAGCGTAGAGGCATATCCTACATTGAGTTGGGGTGGACTTATTGGGCAACATTTGATGGGTTATGGATTGTATGAGTTATAAACCCTTTACTTAGCTAATATCACAATATCTATTTATATGAAAAGTATTTTAAATTGATTAAAACTAAATGTATAAATATTTAAATGTGTGCTGTTTAGGGATGGCAAACAGATCAGATATCCTCAAAAAATGAAATAACCACATCAACATCCATTAAGAAAAACGATAACCAAATCCACATCATTAATCATCAAAACTTAGAATTATTTACCAAATCCACATTCGCGACGGATGCGATTTATCCGTGGTTAATCCATATATGTAATCGTTTACTAGGGTTTAAATAAAAAAAACTAATAAAATATTTTTAAGATTCTAAAATTAGCTACAAAGTTATTGGAATACCATAAATAAGTATTAGACAATATAATTTTAAACTAGATACTAATTAATTAGGTATTTTATGTATGTGATAATTTTATTTGGTCGATATTATGTATTGAATAATTTTATTTGGTTGATATTATATATGTAATTTATATATTTTTTATTTTTTATTTTTATATTTTATTCAAATTTCGAATTATCCGTTGGATTATTGTAAAATTATGAGAACTTTTATTAATAAATTTTTTAATCGAATCAGATATCCATCGATTACTAATACCCCGTTGTTATCAGGGGCGGAGCCATGCCCATGGTAGGGGGTCCATGGTCCCCCTGATTTTTTGTAAAAAAATAATTTATAACTATCTCAAAAAAAATTATAAGTAAATAATCTTTAAATATTTTAAATATCTTCATTTACCCCTCCCCCTACTAAATTTTTGTAATTGGATCTAACTACCCGCGGTAAACGACTCAAAATGTTAGTACTATCGTTTTGGTGGAATTTTTTTTTTTTTGGACATTGAGAGGGTGCTAAGGCACCCAAAAGAAAAAAACCAAAATTAACCTATCCCTATTTTCCTAAAAGCTGAAGATAAATCGAAGATACTGCAAGTATTCCGATAAGCAAAAGTTGCCGTGTGTCTAGCCTCCTTCGCCAATTTATCGGCATTCTTATTGAGCTTCCTACTGATGTGTTTGAAGGAAATATTTCCGAGCTCTTCAGACTTACGGGTAATTTTTTGTAGGATGGGTTGGATATTCCAACGAGCTGCTGACACCTGCTTAATACCTTGAATAATCTCAAGGTTGTCTGAATGGATAGTAATTCTTTTCCCCGGAAAATAAGCTCCAATTTGTGTAGCTTTAAGAACTGCTTCTGCTTCTCCTTCCAGGGCTGAGTTACAATCCATATTTGTGCTATGTTTGATAGGTGAATTTTGTTCCTTTTGTTCACCCCATACTGCTATTCCTGTTGGTTCCCATTTGTTTGAAAAGGATGCATCGCAAAATAAGTTGATGTCTTGTTCCTGTTCTTCTATTGTTAAGTCTACGTTTGTTTCACTATTATTTCTAAATCCTTCATATCCCTTGCTTATCCAGTTGATCCCATGAATCTCTTGCATCAATTTCTTCGATGCAATGTTGATTCCTGTTCCATCGGCTACTGTTCCTTCATATGTCGCCTTCATTTTTGCTTTCCATATATTCCATAAATTTATCATTAAGAAGTCTCGTATCACGTTTTCATCCCATCCTCCTTTAGTATAAGCCTTAATTACCTTCATGAACCATTCTTCTATCTCATCCTCCTGTTCTTCCGTAATCTTTATCTGTAAGATGGAGCCTGCCCAAATATCTTTGCACATTGTACACTGAAGAAGTAAATGTTTGACATCTTCTTTCTCGTTGTTACACCATAAACAATTTTTCCCATCCGCACATTTCCTGTTAAATAAGTTTACTCTAGTTGGAATTGCGTTGTTGACTAGTCGCCACATAAATAGTTTAATTTTTTTTGGTATGTTTGACTTCCATATTGTTTTCCATATTTCAGAATCTTCCCTTGCTTTAGTATCTATTGTTGTAGCTTTTTTGTCATTTTGCTCTTCGATCATAATTTTATAACCTGTTTTAGTATCGTATTTCCCATCTCTTGAAAAAGGCCAAATGTACTTGTCGTGTGTCCCATATTCTTTAATTTTTGTTCTCTTGATGAGTTGTATAATAGGTTTTGGGAGTAGATTATCCAATATCTCTGTGTCCCATTCATCTTTGTCTTTTTTCATTAGTTCGCTTACTTTCATTAACTTTGTCCCTGCCGGTTTCTCTAACTCCCATTTTGTATCTATCCATCTTTCATCCCATATACTCGTATCTCTCCCATCCCCAATAATTTTTATACCATGTTTCTTTAAGAAATCTCTTCCTTCTATTAGGCTTGACCAGCTCCATGTCCTGCTTTGTTTTAATTTACATGTCAAGAAACTAGACTTATTGAAATAGATACCTTTTAAGAGCTTTGTTGCAAGGTTATTAGGATTATGCATTAGACGCCACGCTTGAGCCGCAAGGAGAACCGTATTCATTTTTTTGAAATCTTTGAAACCCAATCCACCTATAAGTTTGCTTACCGCAATCTTCTCCCATGCTACCCAGTGTATTCTATTTCTTTCACCTGAGTTCCACCAAAAATTAGCAATAGCTGAAATAAGTTTGTTACAAAAGGAGATAGGAAAAGAAAAGATAGACATATAATAATTAGGAATAGCTTGTAAGATAGCTTTAATAAGCACTTCCTTCCCTCCTTCAGAAAGAAGTTTAGCTTTCCATCCTTCCGTATTTTTGAAAACCTTTTTTGCTATCCATTCCAGAGATTCTACTTTTGATCTCTTGTGACAAAGGGGAATCCCTAGGTAATAACCTAAGTCCTGTGTCTCTTCTATTTCCATTATCCCAATTACTTCTTTTTTGGTTTCCTCTGGAGTTTCTTTGCTAAAAATCATTGCCGATTTGTGGAAATTTATTCTTTGTCCGGAGATATGACAATAAGTATCTAGGCATTCTTTGAATTTGCTAACATCTGTATCTTCTAGGTCAATGAAGAAAAGAGAATCATCTGCAAATAAAAGGTGAGATATCGTGGGGCAGTTTCTATTTATCCTAATGCCATTGATAAATTTGTTTTCGACGTAGCTGTCCATTAAGCTGATTAAAGATTCTGTCATAATAGAGAAAAGAAAAGGGGAAAGTGGGTCACCTTGTCTGATTCCTCTGTTTGGTTTAAAGTTTTCAAGTCGTTCACCATTTATGTTAATATAGAAAGATGAAGAGGTGATGCAGTTTTCCATCCATTTTATCCAAGTGTCATTGAAACCCAATTGCCTCAATATTTTAAAAAGGAAAGACCATCTGACTTGATCATAGGCCTTAGCCATATCAATTTTGACAGCAGCCATATGTTTTCCTTTTTTCCTTTTCCTGCTCATAAAAAAAGAAATTTCTTGTGCAATAATAATATTATCTTGTATTGCTCGTCCCTTAATGAAAGCCGATTGTGTGGGTGAAATGATTTGATTCATGATTACTTTCAGTCTATTCGAGAGAATTTTTGTAATAATTTTATAAATAAAGTTTACACAAGAAATGGGTCTAAAGTCTCCTAAGTTTTCTTGAGTTACACCTTTCGGGATAAGTGTTATGAAAGTATCGTTAATAGTTTCTACTGAACAATTATTTTCAAAAAAATCCATAATAACTTGTATAACATCATCTCTGATAATGTCCCAAAACTCTTTGTAAAATTTACCGTTTAAACCATCAGGTCCCGGAGCTTTGGATGCTGATAATTCCTTAACAGCATTTTCAATTTCATTGATATCCGGTTTTTTTGTTAACTCTTCGTTCATGCTTTCCGTAACTCGAGGTTTAATTAATGCAATAGCTTCATTAGTAATATTCTCATCCACTTCATTATCCTCAAAAAGTTTTTTGTAAAATCTTGGAAACAAATTTTAATATTTTCAGTATCCTCTACCCAAGTTCCATCCTTGTTTTTAATTCTTGTGATTCTATTCAATTTTCTTCTTTTAATAGTTGCTAAATGGAAAAATTTAGTATTCTTATCTCCATAAACAAGCCAGTTTTGTTTCGCTCTATCACTCCAATATTTTTCTTCTTTTTCATACTCTTGTTTGATTTTTCCTTTAATCTCGATTTCTTCTTTAGTAGATTCAGTGTTATTAGCTAAGTTTAGTTTTATGAGTTTATTTTGTAAATTTCTAATTGTTTTCTCATTATTCTTAAAGTTTTTATCACTCCAATTTTTAAGTATATTCTTTTTTTTTTTAAATTTAGGTATGGGGATATAATCATTAGGGATTCTCCAACTATCATCTATAATTTTTCTACAATTTTCGTTATCTAGCCACCTAGTTTCAAATTTAAAGTATTTTTCACCAATTTTCGTATCAATATCAAAATGAAGTATTAAGGGAGAGTGATCCGACCCAATAGCCGGAGGGATATGAATTTGAGATCTTGGATATCTTCTTATCCATTCGTATGTTGCAAGTCCTCGGTCTATTCTTGTTTTAACATTTTTCTCCCCTTCCATCCTGTTTGACCAAGTAAAGAAACATCCGTTAGAGTCTATTTCTGCTAAGGAATTAATATTAGTAAAGTCTACAAAAGCGTTAATATGATCTATGTTAGCTTGGTTCTTGCTTTGTTTCTCCGTTATATTAAGTATCTCGTTAAAATCACCCATAATAGCCCAAGGTAGATCAATGTCTTTACTCCAATTGGTTATATCTTTCCAAATATTAAGCCTTAGATTATAATCATTAGGCGCGTGTAAGAAAACTAAATAATACGAAAATGAAAGTTCATTAATCAGGACAATTACATACGAACTACAACTAGAGATAACAAGCAAACGCACATAAGAGTGCCACAAAACCAAGAAACCCCCGGAATGAAAAGCATTTCCCGAGGGCTCCACAAAAAAGGAATTTTCAAAACCCAAACGAGCCAACACATTCTGAGAGTCCACCTCTCGCATCATAGTCTCACAAAAAGCCACAACACCAGGTCGAAATTGAGCCACCATCGAGCAAGCTTTGGATAATGTCAAGGGCGCTCGAAGACCCTGGACATTCCAGAAAATGGTCGTCACTTTGCTTTCGCGGCTTTTTTGGAGTAGCCGCCTCCACTTTTACTTTCAAAATCTTCCTCCCCATCCTCCAACGCATCTTCATATTGAAAATTCATGTCATGATCGTCTCCTCCTCCTTCATAATCTTTTTCAAAATAATTCTCGCTGCTCTCGAAATTCCCTTCCTCCTCTTCTGGCTCAAACTGCGAATTAAACTCCTCATTAAGCTTAGAGCTGTTTTCTGACTCTTTACCTTTACTCTTCAATGGGTAAATTCCTTCCTCGCCTTATTTCTCACTCTCCAACAAGCTAAATTGATTATTATTGACGAAGTTCTCAATGGGATCAACAACTCTGAGTTTTTTAAAATTCCCTGCAACTTTAGAGCTAATCTCGCCACTACCTGCTTCAATTCGAATTCCCTTCCCATCTCTTCTTCTTTTAATATTATTCTGGGAGTTGGATGAAGTATCCATGTGTTGGTCAGAGGTATTACTATTACTTGCTGCATATTTCCCTTTAATTTTCTTCATCTCTTCCTCAAAAGCTAGAAGCGCAGCTCGTATGTCACCCTCATTTCCTTCTTCTCCCTGTTGTGTTATACCATGTGTTTTTTTAAACGCCTCCATTTTTAGTGTTGATTCGTGCAGCTCATTGCGAATATCGTGCATCTGCTTGTTCCAATTCTCCCAATCTTGGTTCTCTCTTTCCCTTTCTTCTTCAGTCTGAGCTAGGTTGTTTTTCGTGCTAGTGCCCCCCCTTTTGGTGTAGTTGAATTTACTGAGGACATCTTCTTCATCATCTTGAACTTGCCTCCCTTTAGTTTGGTTATTAATCTTGACACTCGAACCTGCATTTTTAACATAATTCCCACCATATAAAAAGTTAGAAAATTCTCCATTAACTTTAATGTGTAATCCATAAATAGGATTAAAAGGTGGAAATTTCGCCACGTTGTCAATACTCCATGACATTTTCCTGCGCTCATCTATGTCTTCAGTTTGTTTGATGACTTTAACAGGGCAATCACCATATTGGTGACCAATTCTACCGCATCTAAAACACAAGAGGCCTGTGTTCTCGTATTGGAAGAGAACCCAAGCAGGGCCTTCTTCTTGATAAAGATAAGCACCAGGTGGTAATGGTTGTTTGGTATTAATCCTTACTCTGAATCTCAAGACCTTCACATCACAGTTCTGGGTAGTTGGAAGATCAACAGCTTCTATCCTGATGAAGCACACCTCAAGAGCTTTGACAGTTTCAACATTGTTCTGTATGAAAGCTAGACCTCTGACCTGGACCCAAATGGAGGAGTAATCTGTATTAAGGTCATTGAAATCAACCGTGAGTTGGCATAAAGTCAGGCTGAGATGAAGTTTCTGGTATAATCCCGGTCTCATTTCCCAGACTCTTCTAAACTCCTTCTCATTAAAGACCTCTAACTTGAACATATTGCTTTTCACGTCAGTTAATCTGTAGTGCCCTTGGATACCCCACCTATCTTCAATGTAATTCCTCAGCTGGACTGCATATATTGGTGAAGTTCCAATAGCTTTAATGAGAATAGCCTTCTCCTCTTTCATGCTTTCAGATAGCCTAGCTTTTGAACCAATGTTGATAACCCCCAACTTCCTGGCCTTGTGATCATTAAGAGGAATGATAGGGAGGGCGTGGTGTTCTCTAGAAGCCATGTTAACACCTGCAGATAAGAAAAAACCAAACGCAGAGCACACACCAAAATACCAAAAGTACAGAAAAAGGAAATTGGATTTTGAAAAGCAGAAACTAGGAGTGGAAGGAGAAAACTGAAAATAAGAGCAAATGAGTATATGAAGGAAGTAAGTGACTAACCGAGATGAAACTACAGTCTTATATAGGTAGTAGAATATGTCTGAGCTAATTACCTTACTTCTGCTAGAGTGAGGATCACGGTTACTACGCCAGTCTTGAGAAGTGTAATAGACTCTCACGCTTCTTCTAACCTTGTTCCTCTCTTCCAAATTATTACTCACAGCAATTATTACTCTTGGAAGAAACAAATTGTTTAGGTCTATTTTGGATTTATTATTTTGGCGTCTAATGTTGTCATCATAGTTTCCGACTCTTCGACTTCTTAACTTGATCACTCTTCCTTCTTTGATTAAATCCTGCACGCAATATAAAACAAAAACAAAAGAGATGGGTTTTGAAAAGAGATTAACCTCGGTACTCGGCGAAAAAATTCCTGCAGCCATTTTGGTCTTGGTAATCTCAATCAACAGCTTAAGTTCTTGCTTTAGCCACTCATTATTACTCTTGATTCTTTCAATACTCCATACGGTAAGATTTTGCCCAATAGTTGTGATTTGCTTCCGATCTAAAAGCCATTTCCCCAAATTGAAATTATTAATCCCTAACCCTAGCTTACCTGTGCCATCCGAAGAGACCCCCATATCCGCTGAGAAGATGGAAGGCGGGTGAGATAGACTCCACGCGTGATGAAGACAAGAAAGCTTGGAAACAAAACCGTGAATAACGAATTTTTTAGAGATTTTTCGAGCAGAAGATCGTAAGGAGAGGAGAGAGGGGAGAGGGCGTGATTTTAGAGAGAGGGTCTACTCTTTCGTTTCCTGAGAGGAATTCAGATAACTATTTACACAACAGCTCACAACTTATTGACTTTTTGAAGTCAAACAACAATAGTATACTTTTTTTATCTACTACTAGTTAGGGGTGAGCACGGGTCGGGTTTACCCGGGTTGGGGTCTAGGGTAAGGGTAGGGTAATATTGGAAAGTGGTAAATGTTGGAGGGTAAACCCGTGTTAATGGTAAAATAAAAATTACCACGGGTTAAGACGAGTTAACTAACGGGTTACCCGGGTTTTACCCTTGGTAAAATTCATAATTTAATCACAATAAAAAACATAAAACCAAATAAAGTTTAAATGCTACTATTCAATTAAAAGAATTTTTGTTCTTCAAAATAAAGTACATATTAGGTAAAATTCAAAGAAGAGACGAGGATAAGATTTCGGTGAACGAAGTAGCCAAATGTGTCAAATGGCCAGGTCTTGACCATATACACACACACACACACACACACACATATATATATATATATATATACTAGGTATGAACCCGTGCCTGAAGGCACTCTAAAAAATTTAATTTAAAAAATAAATTAAACTCTGAGTAAATAAATATGTCTTGAGATAAATAAACTAAAAGAAGCTAAGATTTTATTGTTAATTCTTTTAGGAAAATATTTTTTGTTAAGAGTTTATTGTTAAGTTACCTATAAAGATTGATAGATTGTATTTTCTATCTAAGAAATTTGGATTGAAAAAAAAAATTAGTTTACAATAAAAGATATTGTATTTAATTACCAAGGACAATTTACTGCTAACCTTTTCAGTCTGCCTCATCTTGGTGTTGTGTAAATACCTAACTTCAAACCTATTATTTCAAATATATAAAATAAGGAATCTAATATCTAAGCATGGTAAAAGACTAAACTTCAAACCTATTATTTCAAATATATAACATAAGGAATCTAATATTTGAGCATGGTAAAAGACTAAAAGTAATCTCAGTATAGTCTAGCATATATGAGTATATGTATAAGACTTGAATATGAGTATATAACATAAGGAATCTAATATCTGAGCATGGTAAAAGACTAAAAGTAATCTCACATATATGAGTATATGTATAAGACTTGAATATTATATACCGGTTATAATAACTAAACGTACTTTGTCCTAGAAAAAAAAATCTAAACGTACTTCTCCCAATATATCTTGTTTTAAGGCCAAAAGACTTGTATAGACAATACAAAGTTAGAGGATGGCTCAGCCAATTCATTGGGGGCAATTATTTAAAATTACATGTCGAAGTTCAGAAGGATAATTATTACACCGATTCAATGGTAATAGATTCTGAGAGAGCTCAAATTTTGATTAAACAGATGCTGATTCCATATTTCAATCATGACTACAATAATTCCAAGCCTCACATGACAGCGTATTACAAAACAACCATCTCAATGGAACTTAAAATTTTGAAGACAATAAAAACCAAAATTTGATTTAATGTATTTGATTAACAATTTATCTACTATGGCGTTTCAATCATCTTTAAACGGCTTTAGGTGCAACTATTAAATGAGGACCAGTTACATTTTTATTTTCCATAAGATAAGCAATCAATGAAATAGCTTGAATAGTTTTTCCTAATCCAATTAGCTAAAATTCCGTTAAGATTATTATTAAACAAAGATAACATCCATTGAAGACCTTCTAACTGATAAGATCTTAATTCTCCACCTTGAAGCATAGCTGGTTGTTCAACCACCTGTAATATTAAACATGATATAAGTAAGAATATGAGAAAAATAATTAGTAAAATATTTATTACCTTCTCTTGAATTGAATGTACAACTGAATTATACTGTCTTTGACCTTCGAGTAAATCACCAGCTTTTACATTAGAAGCAGATTCACCATCATCTTCAATAGGAGATTCAGAAAAGGGTAAATCTGGTAAACCTGGTAAATCAATTTCAGGTCCATTTAAAGGCTCAATACAAAGGATTTCATCATGGCTCTCCTTGCATCCTCATCGACATCTTTGTATATCTCTCGAAATAATTTGTTCAAAGCTGCATCTCCATCCAATTTTTCATATTTTTCATGTTAGTTGAGAATCAAATCAAAAAATGCAGTATAAGAAAATAATTGCTCACTCTAACAGGCACGACAAATCATGGGACCCAAAAAAATTCACACGCCATCCCCTCTACTATTCTTAGTGTATCACGTTCATAAGCTAAAAGCTTCCAACGTTCAGTGAAAACTCTATTTACTGCAAAAGTTAAAAAAAAAAAAGATGAAACATACCTGTTAAACCTCATCAGAAAACATTAATGGAGAATAAGAACTAATCAGAAAGATAGTAAACTTGATCAACTACAGTATTACCCAGTTTACTCACTCCACTATCATTTACTTGCTCAACTACAGTTCCCCTGCATAATAAAAAAATGGTTTATTTCAATTTACTTTACTTTACTTTTTCAGCAAGGGAAAAATTAATTGTATACACCAAAACAAACATTTCATGCAAAAAATATGGAGCTGATTATATCAACTAAGTACCTCCGAGAAATGATTTATCAATGTTTTCTTTCGTGAAAGATCGTGTACAAAATGAATGAGAGAGAAAAATCGACGAATCATCTGTTTATAATCCGTGAGTCACTTTGCTATTGCTTGACATTCTGCTAATCTGTTTTGTTTTCTCAAATAGCAATAAAATATAATTAAACATTGTAAAAATTATATTTTCTTATGTAAATCTTATCGCACACTATTCTTGATTTTGTCATGAATTTGGATCTACTTTATATGCAAAATAGTCAAATATTACTTAGTTCAAAAAATATTGAAACAGAAGGGTATTAATAGGCTACTCTGCAATATACAGGGACCAATGGTCTAATTAATATTCATCAACAGCTCTATTTGGATCTACTTTATATGCAAAATTAGAAGTTCAAGAAATGCAGAATATGACCAATTTGCTTACTCCAACTCTCCAAGCGAAAAAGGCTGCGCAGGTCAACTTTTCTTTTGTAAACATTCAAACATTCTTGTTCAAATTACAAAAGCATTTTGTCCATTTCAATCTCGTATTCTCCAATTTTATTCCATATTTTCTGTTTAAACCAAAAACTTGTTAATTAAACCATAAAAAATTAAAAATACACAACCAAATGTATAAAGTAAACCTGTAGCTGACCAAAAAAGAAATCAAATGGTATAGCTAGCCTTTGCTTCAGATCTTTCAGTCTTGATTCCTGTAATAATTGAATATTTTGAAATCAAATGCTAAATATATTATGTATGAGCTCAAAACAGCTGATATGTATCAAATTTCAACTATATTGATGAGATAAAAAGAAGTCAACATGCAGTAATTAATCTTGCTGTTACGATTATTCTTGTTACGATTATTCTTCAAATGGGAACAGGTGGACATGGTGTACCTCCTTTGGGTACTCCCGATGGTTAGTTAGTTATAAAAGTGGGCCCCACTACTAATTTTTGATAGCTTATTACTTTTACTTTTTCAGGTAGAGTAAGATATAAATTTGCTTCATTCTGGAATAGAAATCACGCGTTAAGAGTTTTAGAACGTGCAGTAAAAAACTATCATACCATGTTAGAAGCTGAACAAAAAGTACTAAAATTCTCAGTTGTTACCATTTTACTGTGATTTAAATATAAACACTTGAATAATGTAATATTTTTGGGTTAATTGCACTATAGGACCCTATATTTTGTAAAATATGCACTTTAAGTCCCTATATTGTAAAATTTGCACTATAAGTCCCTAGATTGTAAATATTCCAGTATAAGTTCCTATAGCAAAAGTTAAATGGCAATGGATAAGAGAAGATGGGTAAAAAAAAGAAGTACCTGCATCCTGGTTTAGCAAGTTCGATAGGGTAACAACTGATACAGGCTAGAAAACGTGCCATTGATCCAACTACTGTAGGAGCATAAGGTGTCAAGCTTGGGAAATTGGAGAACAATTGCAATTCTTTCATAACAGGGACCGATAATGCAATTAACCATGCATTTTCCACTTCTTCTGCCTCGCCAAATAACTCATAACAAAAAGATAAATATAATCACAACCCTACATCACGAAGAAAAGCCAAATATATTCATTATTTCAGGAAACAAACACATTCAAACTCATTTCATCGTACACCTGAATAAATGAGCTGGAATTATAAACATCGATAAAAAGGTTAACAAATAACAAAAAAATTGACAATATCATGATATTGTATAAGAATGCTTACCACTGAGATATGACGCAAGGGTATTTGATAATATGCTGCTAGTGGTCCTACCTAAATAGGTTCAAATTAAATCAAATTAAATTCCAACTCAGCAAATGACTAAAACGGACTAAAACATAAAGAAGTGATAGAGATGATGAAACTAACAGCTTCCCCACTAAAATTCATGTAAGCCTGAGGCTTTACTATAAGCACAGGTACCTCTCCAATAGAACCTGCACTGGTTTGAGTAATTACCAACAATTAAACCACTACATCTAAGTACTACAACGAAATAAAGAAATCATTTTAATGTTAAAAATAAAATAAGCACCTATGCCAATCAAGGCCTTGGATTGTATAGTGTTCATTAAAATTCCTTCAGCTTCAGATATTCGATCAATCATTTCAAAACCAACCTAATTCCAGAATTAATAAACAAATTGATAGGGTAATATTAAGCATTTCATGAAGAAATTAAAGCTGCTATTATTACCTTTGATAATTAGAAAAAAAATTAAAGCTGCTATTATTACCTTCGATAATAATCTTAATTTGGGTTTTCGATTGTTTTTCTTTTTTTGTTCAAATGGGTTTTCGATTGTTTATGGCCAAGCTGCCATCACTTCTCATACGGTCAAAGGCTTCAAATGGCCAAGCTGCCATCACTTCTCATACGGTCAAAGGCTTCAAATGGCCAAGCGGCCAGTGTAGGATTTGAATAAAAGAATGATAAATACGCCAAATGGATATTTACTGCGAAACAATTCAATAAATGAAGTATAACACCAAGTTTTCTCACTCTAATAGAAAAAGGAGAGGGACGGAGTGGTCGCGGCGGCGGTGGAAGATGGTCGTGGCGGCGGTGGAAGATTGTCGTGGCGGCGGATATAGAGGGGGAGGGTTGATTTCTCTTTGTTTTTTGTTTTCTATTCGGATTGGGAATCCACTATGAAGTAATTTCTTTTTCTTTTTTTTTTTTAATTTTGGATTTTAAGAATAAGTTATCCAAGGGCTGAAAAATATAGAGGATACATCAAGATATTTTAAACCGTGGATTGAATTTAGACAATCTGGACCATTAATTATAATTGATCTAAAGGCCAAAAATGATAGAAATTTCATCTGAAGGTTAGAAAATGTGGAGAAAAAATGGAGACATTTCGGGCCGTTGGCCCTTCTCTAATATTATATAGATATATATATATATATATTAAATGAACAGTATACGGGTTGGACGGGTCCAACCCGTGTGGTAATGTATAGAAGGTAAACCCGTGGTAAAAAAATTAACATGCCCAAAATTGAAGGGTAAGGTATGTTATAAAATGGGCTAGGGTAATTTTTACTCTGTTTTAGGTTGGTTTTTATTACCCTAGCGGGTCGGTTTACCATTTACCACTATTCTGCTCAACCCTACTACTAGTACTTGCTTAGTGTCGTGACGGTGGCAGAAATTCCACTAAACAATGGACATGAACGTATCAAATCCCTAATTGAAAAAAAAAAAAAAAACCTCATCAAATCCCTCGTTGGAGAATAAATTATTTGAGTCGAAAATACTTATTCATTTTTACATTAGTTTTAATAGTTTTTGTATTTTGACTCAAAAAAAAAAGATAGATTTTGTACTTTTACCACATTTGACATTTTAGTAGGCAAGGAGGTACCTATATTTTTTAGTCTAGGAACGTATAACTCAAGAAAATTTCCATCCGGTCCATATACAAGAATTTCCATAGTCATCTTGGGGATTTATATATTTGTGTTACGATCATTTCCACACATTTGTTGATTTCTCTTTAAAATTGTGAAATCTAGCTAAATTTATTTAGCTTTAAACGCAATAGAATCACACACAATCTAATTGCACGCCCAGGTACTCCGCAAGGGTAGGAGAACAACCATCCTGGTTAACCAATTTAATGAATTTATGGTCTATGTTAGGAGAGAAAATTTATTTTTGTCAGATAATCAGAATAAGATGTATGAACATAAAGTATGATGATATTTAAACTTAATAAAGTAGTTTCATGCATAAAAACCAAATTTAATTGTATTCAGAATATCATAGTACTAACCTTACCTAATCCTCCATGCAATAGTTTAGTAGTTAAGACTAAGAACATGCATTAAAAAAATAGATATAATATAAAATAAAAACCCCATAATTGTCAATAAAATTGGAGCAGAATGTGATTAAAGTCATCGAGATCTGTGCAGACAGTGTTGATGGCCCTCTAACAGTCACAGCTGCCGTTTGCTTGACGAAGAAGCTCTCAAGATTCTTGAAAAAAGACAATTCTTTAAATTCTCTGCAGTGGAAAATAAAGTAGAAAAAAACAAAAGTGAGATTTTCTTTATTAATTTAACCGTTGTGTATAGATTCAGCTTTCTTAGATTCATCATTTTTTTATATTTTAGGCCACTGCAAGCTTCCAGGACCTGGAAATAAGCTCTGCCATTATCAGATATTCTCCAGGTATTCACTCAATCTCTCCTACCTTGAATCTCGGTGTTACAGTGCGGATTTGACCCAACAAGTGCTCCAGAATTTATATAATTTTAAAGTTGAAAGTACATTCTCAATCACTTGTTAAGCCCAGTCCGCACTACATTACTTAGTATATGTATATATCTTATCATTCCACATTTATCTTTAAAAAGATTAGCTTTAGATAGTCTTATAACCCATTTGAATATCACACCACTACAAGGTTTAGTCCCAACCGCAAGATAAAAAAATGTTCATTCAAGCATATGAATATTTTGTTGATATGGCTAAATAAATTTATGGAAATGTCATGAGTATTTTTACAGATCAGATGAATATAATTTGATTTTTATTTTTAATGCAAATCTAGTTTTAATAGAAAATTCGGCTTGGTGTTTCGGGTTTATTTGATCTTTTAGTTAATATAGTTGCTAATTTATTTGCTTTTATTCATTTTTTGGTCAAAAAATTATTAGCTTGAATGCTATAATCACATTAGTTGTTAATATCCCATGTATAGTTTGGAATGACTATATATCTTCCTAAAGTTTATGATGTCCATAATGTGTAAAATCGCTTATTTATGAAAACGAAACTTGTTCAATAACCCTGTTTTTTATTTGTTATATAGGTGTATATCTGATTGTTTTAATATCGAAAATGGATCTCTAATCAAAACCATCTCATACAAGAATGGAGCTACGTTACAGTGTTCTAATTCTATTATTCCCTTTCATATTCATTTTCCGAGACACCATAGCTGATCTGAATGCAGATAAACAAGCATTGCTCAACTTTATATCTGCCGTACCACATAGCCGAAAACTCAACTGGAACACTAACACATCAGTTTGCACGACATGGTCTGGTGTCACTTGCTCACCCAATAAATCTCGTGTAGTTCAACTCCGGCTTCCCGGTATTGGCCTATACGGTCCTATACCAGAAAATACCCTCGGGAGCCTCGATGCTCTCGAAACTCTTAGCCTCAGATTAAATCTACTTGAAGGGAGTCTCCCTTTAGATATCCTTTCACTTCCTTCAATTCGTTACATATATCTCCAGCATAACAATTTCTCTGGAAATATTCCTTCTTCTTTTTCATCACATCTCAATTTCATCGATCTCTCGTTCAATGGTTTCACAGGTAATATCCCATCCGGGATCCGAAATTTGAGCCGTTTAACTGATTTGTTTGTTCAAAACAATTCCCTTACCGGACATATCCCGGATATCAATCTTCCGAAACTTAAACAAATAAATTTAAGCAACAATCAGTTAAACGGTTCGGTTCCATCTTCTCTTCAGAAGTTTCCCGCTTCCTCCTTTGAAGGGAATCCTTTATTATGCGGATCTCCTTTGAAACACTGTGCTTCAGATTCCCCTCCACCTTCACCCTTACATTCTTTGCCAAATCTACCTGAAAAGAAAGAAACCAAGAGAAAGATAGGGATTTGGGAGATTATAGCCATAGCACTCGGAAGTGTTGCAGCATTAGTGCTTCTAAGTTTAGTTTTAATCTTTTTATGTATGCGAAAAAAGAATCGAAAGAGTGGTGCAGCAACAGAAGCGAAACCGAATATGATGCCAAAGATGGAGTTTGGAAGTGGTGTACAGGAAGCTGATGAGAACAAATTAATCTTCTTTGAAGGATATACACACAGTTTTGATCTCGAGGATTTACTAATAGCCTCAGCTGAAGTATTAGGAAAAGGAGGTTACGGAACAACTTACAAGGCCACTCTTCAAGAAGGCACAACAGTGGTGGTAAAGAGACTGAAAGAAATAATGGTTGGAAAAAAAGAATTCGAACAACAAATGGAGATCATCGGAAAGATTAGTCATCACCCAAATTTTGTTTCTCTTCGCGCTTATTACCATTCCAAGGTTGAGAAATTACTCGTTTATGACGCTGTAGAACATGGTAGCTTATCTACTATAATGCACGGTAATTACTATTTACTCCTCTCATAAAATTACTAGTAATATGACTTTATAATGCTTAATGATATTTCTTGTTTTTTGAAGGGAATAAGGAGTCAGGAGGAGCGCTTGATTGGGAAACGAGAGTGAAAATCTGCATTGGAGCTGCGAAGGGTATCTCTCATATACATTCTTCGGCAAACGGGAATTTGATTCATGGGAATATAAAGTCATCGAATATTCTAATCAACCAAGAATTCAATGGATGCATCTCAGATTTTGGTTTGACGTCACTAATGGTGTTAGCAAATACCCCAAAGAAAAGTGCAGGTTACCGTGCACCAGAAGTTATAGAAAACAAGAAATCTACGCAGAAATCTGATGTTTACAGTTTCGGTGTTTTGTTACTAGAAATGCTTACAGGGAAAGCACCGATTCAGCCAGATGGACACGATGAGGTGGTGGATTTACCTCTGTGGGTACAATCGGTTGTTAAGGAAGAATGGACTGCAGAGGTGTTTGATGCTAATTTGTTGAAGTATCATAATATTGAAGATGAGATGGTTCAGATGCTTCAGATTGCAATGGCTTGTGTGGCTAAAGTGCCTGATATGAGACCTAATATGGATGAAGTTGTTAAATTGATTGAGGAAATACGACCATTTGATTTTGAGAGCCGTCAATCATCGTATGATAGTAAGTCCAGAAGCCCTATTAGTCCTGCACTCTGAGAGGCCGCTACTTCCGCCAAAAACCCACCAACCTAACGTCTCGTAAGAAAATAGATTATTTATTTAACAAAAGTTTATCCGTGTTTGGTACAAGTTAACTCTCTTTGAACCCGGAATTTGCATAATTTATTTGTTTAGTTGCTTATGACATTGTTCACAAGGACTTCATTTATATTTTGATTCTTTAATGGACAACTTTTTTTAGCAGATTTCTTGTATTTGTACCCATCATAGCTTCAGTAGCACTTTGATTGCTCAATGTTATTACACCTAAACTGTTATGTATAGAAGAAATCATGATCATGGTTACATCAAACGAATTCAAAATCGTAATATAGATGCATAGCTCTTGAATCTAAAGCCATATTTGAATATGGCTCTCTTAGCCTGGAAACTCTCCAATCTTTTAACAAAAATGGCAACTACAAGTCATATGATTGGAAAATTCTCCAACTTTCATGTGTAGTTTTTTTTCTATTGACGACCATTTTATCCTAAACAGAAAGGATAACAGTTCTCTCATACCAAACTTAAACTCAGAACCATGCATCCACGATTCGACAAAGATAAATGAAGAATATATATATATGTTATGTTTATATATATATTCTCGGCGAATTGTTTTAATTTGATTGGTTTCTTACTTAATGACGTGGCCTTATCTGGACGCTTGATCTTTACTCACATCCTACGGCTCTCACTTGATTTTGGCTTATGTCTCTTATATAAGGAAAATGGGTTTGACCGAAGTCATAACCCTTCTCTCAACTCACGCGTTTCACTCTCTCGCCTATCTCTTCATACAAAACCCTGGTTCTTAGAAGATCAATCTCTGATTCTTCTTGTAATCAGTTAGATAGTTTCTTGGTTGTAATATCTCGTGTAATTTGTGATAATCATCTTGATTAATCACTAGATAGCCTTATTAGATCTTTTAGGGTTCGAGAATTAGATTAGAAGCGGTATTCAATTGATTTTGTGGTTTGTAATTGTAAGGTGATCTGAAACATTGTATCTCTTGTGATTTCTAGTGGCTGAGCAACTCTCATCGGAGCTCAACGTGGATGTAGGTCTATTTTGACTAAACCACGATAAATTGCTGTGTTCTTACTTTCTCGCATATTTTCTTTGGTTTTGGTTACTTGCGTATTGTGATTTGAAGGTTAATCTTGATAAGAAATTACAACAATAAACATAATAATCATCCAAATAATAAAATAAAACAATTATAATGAAATTCAAATCATTTTAACAAAACAATACACAATGCCTTTTTAATACGAGATAAGAGATAAAGTAATCAAGACAAAACACCGCTTTAGGAAATGTTGAATTTCCAAGTTAGGGGTGGACATTTCCGTCACCTCTATGCCAGTTTGGCCTCGTGATACTTCTTAACCACCACCTTGTAATCGCTCCTCTTGCAATATGATCAAGTTTCAAATGTCATCTTGACGAAGGCACATTCCGTTTAGATCTCCGTTATTACAATCATACATCTTCATACCCTCGTCCTCATTTATCTTAGACAACTCTTCATTGCTCTTCTTCTCTATGGACCTCACTTGGAGATGGAGCGTCTTGCATAGTCTACTTCACTATGTGCTCATCAAATGACACACCATCTACGAGCTCCTCGGCATAGAAAGGCACGCATGCACCCTACATAAAGACTAATCAAAAAGCCGAAAACTTGACATTTAGGAAACTTAATGAGATTATCACGTGTTGTGGGAAGTCGGTTGAACTTGTCGGGGTAGGTATTGACTCGAATGAAATGGAGACACACTCGACACTCAACCTTAAGCTGAGACATATATAGTTGACTAAAACCGGTTTTGTTGTAGTTCTATTATTGGTTGGGGAAACAAATTGAATTCTAGATTAAGTCCCAATTGCGGTGGGATTGGAGAGTTAAGTTATGATATGCACACGGTGCAACTTCTAGCAAGTTGAAACGTCAAACGATGATCAGTGGTCAAAATGACACCAACTTCACTCCCACTGTAACTCGCCCTTTTGCGTCTCAATTAATTAAATCCTTTATAAATCAATTACCACTGACCTCCTAACCTTGGTATTCAGTTTGGAAAAACTACCCCAATCGGTGTCCCTTATCTTGTTGTAGAATAGGGCCATCTCTTCAGGCATGTGTGGATCTTGAGTAGGAAAAGCAGGAGAATCCACTAACAGTTAGCATTATCAGTGGGGTTGGCTCGATATATTATTTTGATTAATTTCTAGTCCTGGTTGGGCTAAATGGGTGGTATTTGAGCCGCGTGATTGTAATTATTTCTTAAAAAACTATTTTTGGAGCATATATACACGGTAACCCACTCCATATTTGCGATGAATTCCGAGATATCTATCCCAATTCATTGTCTTATCCAACGCATCTTGTTTTGACATATCTTGTTGAGAAGAACTTTCAGTTTCGTATGTATCATGAGTACACTTTGAAGGTCATGATCCATTGCTTCAAAAACTTGGTGGCATAAGTTTTCACTTAGGATTTTGGAGATGTCTTGTAATTTGGAGAAGAGACGATTCTTATGGTTAGAAATGCCTTGATATCGTCGTTGATTGATTGGAATGTTCGTATTTTCCATCTATTAATCT
Source organism: Nemophila menziesii (assembly GCA_029959085.1). Classification (NCBI taxonomy): domain Eukaryota; kingdom Viridiplantae; phylum Streptophyta; class Magnoliopsida; order Boraginales; family Hydrophyllaceae; genus Nemophila; species Nemophila menziesii. The sequence goes on along the minus strand of JARWIR010000001.1, from coordinate 48,306,291 downwards.
AAGAAAAATAAAACAAAAAACTAATTCTCCTACGCTAATAAGAACACAAAAATTAACAATATAATCTCTGGCAATGGCGTCTAAAACTTGTCGTCTCTTGAGGTGTGATAAAATAATCGACATAATAATAAATAATAAATAGTAACTATAAAAAGTAGAGTAATGTTAGATATCACCCAAAATCAAATCACCCTTTTTATTGCCTCCTACGTGGATTCTACATGAATCATCATATAATTTTTCTTTTCTAATTTATAATATTTTTCTCTCTTTTATGATTGGTCCACGTAAAAGGCGATAAAAGGGTGATGTGATTTGGGGTGATATCCAACATTACTCCAAAGAGTTACCATCTCCGCATATAATATGATTATTAAGTCTTATGTTGTGTTCTCGTAAAGTGTATTGGAATGTATTGTTCAAATAAAAGGTAAAAGTAAAAATTAATGGTTATGAGATTAAAAAGGACTAAAGTGAAATTATATTAAATTAAGCTAAAGATAATAATTAAACTAACTACTAAAAATGCAATTAACTGCAAAGATGAGATGAGAATATATCTTTAGAACTTGCAATACACCCCACTACTATTGATCTATGTTTATGGTTTAAGGGTGAATTGGTAAAATATGCAATAACCAGGATTTCATATTATTCTTAAACTTTCATCCGGGTAGCTTAGGAAGCTGCTAACGCTACTAGAGGCCTCTCCCAAGTGAATTCTAAATAATGATAGGCGCTAAAGTTTATTACGTTTTAGCTATCCGTCTAGTCAAGCATTCAGGATCGCTAATGCACACCATACGCTTAAGTATCGTTTCCGTAACACGAACCCCTCGTCATGGAGACAGTTCTAATTACTAAGGGAAACCCTATACTTGACCAGAGTAAGGGCTTAATTGTTGAGTCAACTACACATTCAAAATATTTCATTAAACAATTCATTCAAATACGCATTATCTCAAATTCAATGAAAGCGTAAATTCAAACTAGGGTTCATACATAATCGTTGTTCTCAAGCTATGAGAATCTAGTGCATAAAAAATTTAAAGTAATGATTATACGTGTAAGAGTTATGTTTAAAAGATACAAAAAAGTAAAATTACACTAATAATCTTGATAGAATGATGATAGTAAGATGTGGAATGGAATGAATGCACTTCTTCTTCTCCAAGCTTCTTCCTGCTCTTGGGCGTGTGAAGATTATGTGGGATAAATGGTTTACGAGTAGAAGACATTTATCCCACATAAGTCAAAATAGAGTTTTTTATAGACATTACCTACCCGTCGGAAAGAATAGTATACAACAACGAGCTTTTGATCCAATTCAATAGGGTATATGACCTACACTTTTGGGATCTAGAATGAAGACCTTGGAGAGCTAGTCTTGAGACACCTTGTACTATATATACAAGACCTATCACTCTTGGTTAACCTCTCATAATATCATTTTCAAATGAGTTTTTCAAGCACGTGCGCGCACACGCGCACACACACACACACACACATAGGAGAGATAGAATTAACTAAGCAACCAAATTTCAATGTTGTCATTAAAATTTTGTCTTTTTATAACGTAATACACTCTATATATCTACTCATATAGAAGTATAGGTCTAGTATGTTAGATTGTAATCTACAAAACCTCAAACAGTGTGTTCCTCCTTTATTTATGGAAGAGGATATGTGTGTCTTGATAGGAAAAATAAGAGATCTAGAGTGGAGATTGTCCACTTGACTTTCCAAGTATTATAGATATCATTAGTGTTCCTTCAAAGGGTTATTTCGAAGAAGGTGTAAACGATTGCAGTCTAACCTTCAAGATATACAAGGAATTTTAGTGGAGGAGTTTGAAAATTCTAAGGGTGGACATACCTTAGTATTATAGGTAGGCAAAAGAAATCAAACTACTATATATTTTATTTTTGTCTTCTTCCCTCAAACTTTGTACATTCTTTCATGTTGTTTATGTTTCATAGTCCATCTAAAATTTCTTGGACCAAAGAGTTGATATTGTATGAATAGTATTTGATTAATTTTACTCGATACTTAAGCTTGCATCTTAATATAAACATATAAAAAAATTATATTATAGTAGCTTGGATAATTTTAGTATACTAAAGTCTTATTCACGAGTAGTTGAAATGTTTGGAATAACTAATGAATTAGGTTCACGAGTAGTTGATGATCGAACCCAAGAAGGGGCTTGCCTGCAAGAATTTTTGGGTTGTTAAGTTGGATAAGTGGTTATTCCTAAAGATATGTTTGAATAACATCAGGTAGGTTATTGTTGAGTTCTGAGGAATCTCCAATCAACATGGCAGTTAGTCCATCTACTTTGACTAGTTGAATTCCATTTCCTCTTCTAACATTGGGGTTTGCAACCATTACCTTGGTCTCAACCCCATGGTGCATGATTCTCCATCGTGTTTACTCAATATATATAGAAGCACTCACACATATGTTGCCAAACTGACCAACCATATTATGTCATCGGTAGAGATTGAGCAAATATTGTCTTCTTCGAATGATATTTATGCGTAGACAATCTTAGAAGTGCATTATTCCTGAAACCAGACACGAAGTTAGTGAACCAAGGGATAGGGTACCCACGTTGACACCCCGACACTCAAGTCAAATATGTAGGCATATGAAGATAAGCCTTCCTCGAGGGGAGAGAGGAAATGTCTTCAGGGTGATTAGGGTCTTGAGAGACATTCCAAATTTTAATATGTTTTATAAATTGTAAATAATGAAGTGTATATTTTTTTAACCCTCACGCCCAAATATAGTATATCACTTGCATCAGCAATTGCGAAATCTCTTCCCAAAAAGGAGGAAACATACGAAAACGAAGTGAATCAAAACAAACAAAACCAATATCACATGGGAAGAAGGATCTCGGAGGGGCAAAAAGGGAAAGCACCGTTGCCGAATTTAAGACGATGCAATAGTGAGATACACGTGGCTAGAATTGAGAGAAAGGCGAAACGGTGTTAAAGATAATAAATTGACGCGTGTATCTAACCGAATAATATTGATTGAAATTACCAAAAAAGAAAAACTTTGTAATGGAAACCTAGTTGAGGTATGTTAGTTTACCCTTTCAATAACCTATAGGAGGATAATAGAAATAACTTTTAAATATTCTTATACTTATGTGGAAAATTAAAAGGCTAAAATGGTAATTTAACATCAACCTACAATCTCAAATAAAAAGAAGGGTCCATAAGGGTCTTGTTTGTGTTCTCTTCGAAAGTGTGATCGAACCGCCTTTTGGCAAGGGGAAAGCGGTCCACACACAGAGAGTGTTGTTTTAGTTCTTGCTAGCTATCATCAACTCAAGCAGTTACTTCTTCTAGGTCTTTTACTAGGTCTCATCTCCATCTCTGGTATTTTTCTTATTCTTTTTAATTTTTAGGTCAACGTCGTCGTTCTCAGTATCCACTTAATCTTTGTTTCAGACCTTTTTAATTAAAAATTATTGGATGTTTAAGCTTAAAGCCCTTCGATTTCTGTTTGATTTTTCTTAATTATTGTGTATGCAGGGTTTACAAAGCAAATATGGCGTCGAAGCGTATCTTAAAGGAATTGAAAGATCTGCAAAAGGATCCTCCTACTTCTTGCAGTGCTGGTAATATTAATCCCTCGTGTTCTTACTTTTATGCATCGTATATATAAAATTAATAAAGGGGTTTAGCTCCGAGGCCAAGTTATCTTCATATCACTCAGGTTCTTAGAAGCTTGAATTTTACCCAAGCTTTTATGTATAATATTTACAATATATGTTTGGGATGATTAGAATTTAATTGGTTATTAAATTGGATGTACAGGACCTGTAGGTGAAGATATGTTTCATTGGCAAGCAACGATAATGGGACCTCCCGATAGCCCTTATTCTGGAGGTGTTTTTTTGGTCACCATTCATTTCCCTCCTGATTACCCTTTCAAGCCCCCTAAGGTCATTATCATTAATCTTATAAGGTAAATTATGTTTAAGAAAAGGCTGATATGATATTCTTGTTTACAGGTTGCTTTTAAGACTAAGGTGTTTCATCCAAATATCAACAGCAATGGAAGTATTTGTCTTGACATCCTTAAAGAACAGTGGAGCCCAGCCCTAACTATCTCTAAGGTTTCTTTTTATCTTCATATTTAATTACTTTGTTTTCTTTTCAATACTAAGAAGACACTTAATTGATAACAGGTTTTGCTATCAATCTGTTCATTGTTGACTGATCCAAATCCAGATGATCCACTTGTACCAGAGATTGCACACATGTACAAGACTGATAAGACCAAGTATGAGGGCACTGCTCGTAGCTGGACTCAGAAGTATGCCATGGGTTGATGATATCTATTATTATTATTAATTAGATTGCTTAATATGAACAAGTTTTTATAATACTCTCGTTATATTATGTCTCCCATTGAGGAGAACGTGTTTATGTTTTGGCTTGGTTTGATTAATGTGGCAAGTTTGTTGTTGTTTTGGATATGGAGAATCAGACCTCTTTTGATGTTTGTGTTGATATTTATGTCTTTAAAATTATTGAGTTTGTTATCTGCAAATAAACATCTCCATTCTTTCTCTGTTCCTTAGTTGTAATTGTATAATAAATCTGGTGTTTGGATGTTTCCTATGTTTTCTGTTTTAATCAATTAATAATTGACAGTCCAATCTTTCAAAATATTGGGATAAACAGATCTTGTGTGTTTGAGTTTGTGAAGACTGTTATGTTATTAGTTGTTTGCTTGTTTGGGTTGATTGAATAGTGGAGTGGGTTATTTGGTTGGGCTTTGTCTTGTAAATTCCTTGCTCTTCTTTTTAAAAATAAGATTCTGAATAATTGTAATAGTTTTTTATTATTTCAAATATGATCTACATCAAACAAATTTTTATATTAGATAAAACCTAAGAGAACCAGATGGGATTAGCTCACTGACCAGGGCCTTGGTCTACCAATCTAGTAAGAGGATGAAAATATTATTATAAAATGATAATATATAAAGAGATTGTAAATCAGAAAAAGTTTGAAAGTTTTATGTGATGTCTGTCATATAAATCTAAGGGATGTAAATATTATTATAAAAATCATAATCATAATATTATAAATAATTTTTTAATTTGAAATTTTTGAATAAAACTTTGAATTAGATTTTTTTATATTTGTTTAATTGAGATGGGATGGACTGAAAAAGTTTACTAGAATTTTAGTAATGATTGAGAAAATGCTCCTTGTATTTTATTTAGCATTTGAGTTTTCTCTATTTAAAAGGTATTGTTTTTTCTTCTACTTACTTCTTGTCATTACATTTTATTTTTACTTGACATTAAGGTTACACGTATCACATATTTACAAATTATTAAAATTTACATTAAATTAATATAATATTATTATATTTATAGTATTAATTGATTATGTATCATTACTTTTGTAAATCCTCTCTCTCTTTCATGAAAAAAAATGGAAAAGAAAAATATGCTTTTGCAATTTATTCCTGTTTAAGGTTTATAAATTTCACATTTTACCTTTATAGTTTATAATCGCATTCTTCCCCTTGTTGTACCTTTTTCTGACAAATTTAGGATCATGAGCAAATAATTTAATTTGGGTGTAGATCTAAGTGTTTTTCTTTTAACAAGATTGCAATAATTTTAATAAAAAAATTTCATCCATTATGACCTCTCATAAGAAGAACAAGATCCTAGCCACTTGGATAAACTCAACTAGTTAGAAAACTATTTTTTTTTTAATATATAATACTAAATTAATAAATTAACTAATTTTTTGTTAATATATAATACTAAATTAGTAAATTAGGGTTTCGCTAAAATTTTATATGGAAAAATTCCAACGGGATAAAATCTTAAACAAAGGACTAAGAGTATTTCACATTACAATATTATATAGTGTAATATTATAATATTTTTATATTATATAGTATTTCTTTCATTTATTCATCCATGAGTATTTCATCTTCTTTAAAAAGACGTCGATTCCTCTTCATAATTCAGCTTATGAACTTGACGGGTTGGCGAAACCGGAGAAAGGTTTCAAGCTGAACACAGATGGTAGTATGAATCAGAGTAAGTCTTTGGGAGGAGCTAGTGGTGTAATTCGTAACTCGGAAGGTACATAGATGAGTGGATTCTCGAGAACGGTTACTTGGATTCTCGAGAACGGTTACTTGTAGTTTACCGGTAATTTATGAGTTAGTGGCTATTTATGAGGAAATTTTATTGGCGGAGTGTGGAGGTAAAAGAGAGGTGAAGATAGAAGTCGATTCTTTAGAGGCGATTGAGCTGATTGAGAGGGGTACCTATGGGAGAGGACCGGGTTGGTCGTGGGTCGAAAAGATCAGGGAAGTTCTCAGTAGGAATTGTAATTTCCAAATAGGGCATGTTTATCGAGAAGCGAATAGATGCGCGGATGGGCTTGCGCGTCGAGGACTTCACCAAAGGACATTGTTCGAGATTTATGAGGACCCCCCAAATGGTATCTGGAACATACTAACGAAAGATTGATATGGTTGGAAACAGCATCAGATGATTTTTAGCCTGGGTTTAGATGTAATAAGTCATCACTAGTGTTTGTTTTTCCATGGTCCTAAGGGCCTCCGATGTAAAAAAAATAATTATAATTGCATTTTTTTTGAAGTAAAATCATCATAAATATAATTTAATTGAATAGTTTCTTAACATATCTCTTTCGAACACATTATTACTAACTCATTTAATCAAGCTTGAATCATGGTCGTCTTCTGATAAGATTTTGATAAATTTAGTCTTGAAAAACATTTTTCTGCATCACCATAATAGATATTATCAGTAAAATTATATATACAATTGGAAACATATCTATTTTTTTAAGAAAACTTTTATTTAGATAGAGGTACATGGGTTGTTTCAATTAAACAATTCACAGGATAACATTATATGTAACATTTTTATTTTTTGAACAAAAATTATAATAATTTTTGTAAATAAAAATCTAGACTTTATTAAAGATATATATATATATATATATATATATATATATATATATATATATATATATATATATATATATATATATATATATATATATATATATATATATATATATATATATGTTTTTCATCTAAATCAACAATAGAAAACAATAAGCAATGAAAATGCCAAAATAAATTAAAATAAAGAACACACTTGTAATTGATTCTTGCCCAGCCGTGTCTTTCTACACTGATAACCTTGAACTAGTTCAAGGAATCGCGGGCATGACCGGACTTCATTGGAGTCTTAAACATATCCTATCAGAAATTAGGAAATGGTTAGGTCATTCTACAAATTGTAGAATTGCCCATATTAACAGAATATTTAATTCTACTGCTGATGCTTTTTCTAAATGTACGATAAGAAATATTGATCTGTCCGGATGGAAGGACTTGTCGTTGATTGCTTCTAATAATTGTCTTTTAAATATATGTAATAACTATAGTTAACTCGTGTGTTGGTTTTGAATGACAAAAAAAAAAGTAAGTTGGATTACACCTTCAATCTACTTTTCACCTTAATACGAACACTACCATAATAGGTTAAATACCACTAAATTTACTATGCAAAACTATAGAGATTACACCTCAAGTATGCTTACAGGGCCGGTCCTGGGCATAGGCCTAGGAAGCAACCGCCTTAGACCCCACAAAAATTTGGTACTTTTAAGGGCCCCTTTTATGAAGAATTAAATATGTATATGTAAGTAGTTATATATTTAAATTTAGTAAAATAACATGAATCATAAGTTATCTCATTGGTAAATTTATATAATTTTTTGTGAGAGATTCAAGGTTCGAGTCTCATCCTAAAATAATTTTTTTATAAATATATTTATCAATTTTTTTAATAATAATTTTTAATGTAAATATACAAGGGCCCATGTTATGAAATTCGCTTTGGACCCCAAATATGTCAGAACCGGCCGTGCATGCGTAAGGTACACACAAAAACAAGCACGGTCAATTAAGAGCCAAACAAGAGAGAATATCAAAATGTTAAAGATAATGGGATAACCTATATTTTATTCAGGGCCGGCCCGAGCTTCTCGGGTACCTAAGGCGAGAAAAAAAATTGGGGCCTTTTTCGATATATGTTAAAATAATTTATCCGGTTTTTAACAAAATGCATAGAGCATAGTCTCGAACTCATGACTTGCGTGTAGACAAAAACTTCCATTTCCACTAAGCCAATTATTATATATACATCATTTTAGTAAGCGTTAAGAACTATATACTATAAAAGAAAAGAAGTATTTAATTTTCATGGTTCTTTCTTCAATTTATTCACGAGTATTTCAACTTCTTCTAAAAGACGTTGACTCTTCTATAGAATCATACCTTATGCACCTACAAAATATTAACGAAAAAACTTAAATAAAATACCTTCTAAATGCTTTTTTTGAAGTAAAATTATCAATAATATCATTAGATCAAATAGTCTCTAACATATTTCTTTCAAACACTTTATTGCTAACCCATTCAATAAATCTTGAATCATTGTCGTCGACTAATAAGATTTTGATAAATTTAGTCTTGAAAAACTTTATATGTGTCACCGTCATAGGTATTGTGACTAAAACTATATATGCAATTATTACGTTTGGTAACATACTATTTTCTTTAAAAAAAAATTGGATAGATGTACATAGATTGTTTCAATTAAAAATTTCACCTGTAACACTTTTAATTTTGAACAAAATTGTAATATCTTTTGCAAATTAAGAACCCAGAATCTACCCTTTGACTTTATTCAATATAAATATACGCTCCTCATCTAGAATCAACAATTAAAAAACAATAAGAAACGAAAATGGAAAAAAATTAAATAATACAAACAATTAATCAAGGTTCTCCCAAAAAATGGCTACTTCCTCGTTGAGTTACGATGAGAGATGCATGCATTGCACTAGATGAGTCGAATTACACCTTCAATCTACTTTTCACCTTAGTACGAATCACTACCAAAATAGGCTCGATACCACTATATATACTATGCAAAACTATAGAGATTACACCTCAAGTATGAGTAAGGTACTCGCACACACATGCACTTCCAACTAAGAGTCAAACAAAATGTACACAAGACACATAAACTCTGACGACTCGAGATAGAAGAGACAATATAAAAGTATATGAGAAAATGGGATAATTAACTAAACCAGTTTAAAATAGCTTTATTATATATATAATATATATAAATTATATTTATATGTGGTACCTCCATAGATGTATCACATAAATTCAGTTTACCCAAGGTATTACCAGCGGGAGCGATAAAGGGATTGCGTTCTTGTGTGAGTCGTAAGGGAAAGACAAATGTATCTCACCCTGGCTATCGGACCGGCCCTACAGACCAGACCAGACCGGCCGGTGCCAAGAAACGAACCGGACCGACGCTATTCGGGCACGGACCCTAACGAACCGGATCCAGCCCAAACGGAGTGGTTCCTATAAAAAAACCATGTTAAGGGTCGGTCCGAACCGAACCAGACCGATACCCTATTATATATAAAAAAATTCTTTTTTTTATTCTTATTCATTTATTATCCAAACCCACCACCCCAATAATCCCCTTCTCTCTGCGTCTTTATTCACTTCACCAAACCCACCACCCCCAATTGATTACCCCTCTATAACCTCTTAAATCTTATCTCTAATCTCACCAACTAGCTTTTCCAATTACTTGTATAATCCTTGAAACTATTTTATGGTGGTGGTGGTTATTTGTTTATTTCGCCGATGTATGTCTTTTTTATTCTGGTTGAGGTATGTTGGTATATTTCGAATTTTGAAAATGGATTATGGTTGAGGTATGTTGGTATATCATATTTTTTTGGGTAATTACATGATTACCTCTTGAATAATCTTAACTTTGTGGTTTCCTGATGTGTTTCATCTTTCTGTCATTGGTAAAGAATTGCTTTTCCTGGAAAAGATTTATCCATGTCAATCCATTTCAAGGAATTGTATTAGTTGAGTTAAAATTTTATATATATTGCTAAATTTATGAAATTGAATTTGGTGATTTCTAATTTTATATTTGTCTTGATGTTTCCTGAAGATTGCATGTGCTTTTGCTATGTAACTGATGAAGGAATGAGTTACTGACCAGGGTTTAATTACTTATATTGTGGGTAAGTTGATGGCTTGATCCCTTATGATACTTGGAGTAGCTGTTTTGTGTGGTTTTTCAGATTTAGTCCCTATATAACACTTAAATGCGAAATTGATAGTTAACTGTCCTTGTTTTTGCGTAAGTGATTCTTAAGCCACATGGTATCTGATTTTCGATGGTTTAAGTCTTTGATTTTCAAAATTTATGGTATGAGATTATGTTATGTTTAATGGAAACTGGTTTTGTTTATGTAAATGAGTTATTTTAGAAGAGGATTTTTTTGTCCCACTATGTTATGCAGAAGTTTTGAATATTACACTTTTAGTCCCTACAAAAAAGTATTTTTTATTACAATTTGTGTTAATTAAATTACACTATAAGTCCCTTTCACAATTTGTCAATCTGTGGTATCATATTTTCAAAAAATAACACTATTTATCCATTGCTAATTTTGAAAGTAATGAGGGAATTACACTATCAATTTTCTATTTATATAAGTTTTGGTAATGATTTGGGAGAAAAGATTTGTTAAGATCAAGTAGTTGAAATTTTGTTTGTATTGACAGAAATAGTTGCGCGTTTTTAAGAATTGGCCGGTTCCAAGTTACAGAAAATGCAAATCAACCCCTGTTTACAAAAATGATGAAAATACCTTTAAAAAAGATAACTATCTTTACAAAATTGCCCCAAATATTTGTAAAATGGTTCATTTGGACCAATTTTTTTGTTTAAAACATCTTCGTTAAGTTTGTTTAATTTATGATTATAATTCTGAAAATTCACAAAATGGTCCCTAAACTATTAAGAGATGTTTTTCTTGGTCCAGAGTGTCCTTTGGCGTTTTTATGATGAAATTGCATTAAAATTTTAAATTCTAAGTGTTTATTATTTGCAAAGTAACATTTAATTACGAAGGTGTTCCATTTAAAAAAATTTGGAAAAAGAATTTGGGGCTAATATTTTGATTTGTAAACTTATTTAGGGGTTTTTTTGTAAATATTCTGAAAAATAAAAGTGTAAACGAATTTGTTAAACGGTTTGTTGTAAAGGAATGGGAAAAATGCATTTTTGTATATCCAAAAATTATGTGAAAATTCAGAAATTTTTATATTTATGAGGGTAGATATTGAGATTTGGTGTTGAGATATTCTGTAAGAAACTCCGTGATTTGGTGTTGAGATATTCTGATAGTAACCCCATCTTGTCAAAGGTAGTTGGGGTTATTTATTGCAAAAGCTGATATTGAGATTTGCTGTTGAGATATTCTGATAGCAACACTTTAAGAGGATGGGGTTATTATATCCCAGCTATCATCTTAAATACAATTCCACTTGCCTATAAATAAAGACTTGCAGATTTTCAAGGATACTGTTTCAATCTTAAAGCCTTATGTTTATTACTTTGTTCTCAAATGTCTTTCTTTACACAATTACTCCATAGTTTCGAATACAAGTAAAATATATTAAGCAATTTATCTTCTACACGGGAGGTTATCTTAAAAACTCTTGTACATTTTTTAATTAGTGGTGTTAGAAAAAATGTTAAAATTGTTTCTGAACTTTGTTTATTATAGATTTCTAACAAGTTTTCTTTGCACAAAATATCATTTTTTTATCCTTGAACTTTGAAATAACCCCTAAGTTTCCAAAATAACTTTTTAGACCCTAAAATTCTTTACTTGTTTAAAAAATATGAAAATGCAGTATAAATATTAACCCCTAAGATTAGAAAATGCTAAAAAAGACCCTAAACTTTTTTAAAGAATGAAAACTAAGTTTAAAACAAATTTGAAAATGTCCTTTAAGTTTCAAAAATATATTTTAGGCCCTAAAATTCTCACTTGTTTGAAAAATATGAAAATGTAGTATAAAAATTAACCCCTAAGTTTCTACAATGCTAAAAAAGACCCCAATTTTTTTTTAAAGAATGAGAACTGCGTTCAAAACAACTTTGAAAATGTCCTTAAGTTTTGAAAATAAATTTTTAGGCCCTAAAATTATTTTGTTGTTTAAATCATTTATTAAATTATAATTTATAAGCATTTAAATTTATGTATTAAATCAAATAAAAAAACAAAGGAAAAAATTTAGAAACCGTTTGGAACCGGTTAACCCGGTTCATCTTACCGGTTTGGACCCTATGACTTACCTTTTTGGAACCAGAACGAGCAGGTCCAGAAAATTGGGGACCGTTAAGAAGGACCGGACCGGACCGGTAAGGTCCATATCCGACAAGGACCGGTCTAAACCCCTCCGTTAGCCACCCTGAACAGTATCCTTACAATGTGATTAATTATGTGTTATTATTGTTTGCTTGTGTATATAGCATGTTGAGAGGTTAAGGTCTTCATATAAGCTTAATTTATTTCTCACCGAGCTAGTGGTAATTCACACCCTTTCCCCTACCCTTTCAGGTAGGAGATAATTAAGGAACTTGGGTAGTGGTTAGTAGCACATGATCAACTGCAGATGAAAAGTAATATGTGGTTACTAGTTTGTATTAATCTAATTTTAATCAGTGTAATGTAATAAACAATCATTTATGTAATAAAATGTACTTCTGTGTATTTTGATTTAGTTAGAGATAGTCACGTTTTTTGGGGTGTGACAACTGGAATACTAATATGATGTACATATGGCTATTGTACATCCTACGTCACATGGTGGAGACGATGATGGTAGATATCCTACTCGTAATCCTAATCGATAATTAACTAATTATAATGCTCCCAGGTATATGAAATTTGTAGTTAGATTTTTTATTTTTTATTTTTTATCAATTACATCTTCATTCATTGTGTTTAAATACATAAAAGAGGATTAAAGCCCAAGGGTAAGGCAACGCTGGCATCTGCATTGAAGGCTTTGCGTGATTTAGGTAGTTTATCACCAGTTGACTTCTATATCTTAGACGATACATGGAATCTGACTAGCGTGTACAAGAAAAATGCCAGTCCGATTGTTGTGAACACGGTTAGGGAGAGAGTCCATCCGTGCTTCAAGAAATGGAAAGAAGTCCCAAATGAGTTGAATCAGACCATCCTTGATCGCTTATCAGTATTTTTTATTCTAATTTCATTTTTAAATCATTCATTAATGTTTAATTTAGATGATGGCTGACTTGTTTATGTTGGTTACATGAATTATTTGATATAGTGGAGTGGCATAGAAGGGATGACAGGGACAGTGTACATCAGAGCATCAATAAAAGTTGTCAAGAGAGGTAGAAGGACTACAAGTACAATGTCAAAAAGGACTATTATATGTAGGGGTTGAAGCCCAATGATATGAATGACGAGGTTTGGGGAAAAAGTTATGCCAACTGGGATGACGAGCAGAGCGATGTAATAAGAATTTAACTTATAACACATGTTTTACTATATGTTATTAATTTTTTAAAATTAAAATGAACCGGACCCATGCAAAGGTTAACACGTCCTAGTGGAGCGGGGTCAATGAATTATTCCCGGACTCGGGATATTATTTATGAGGTACATATTTTTTTTACTAAAATAACTATTTACTTATTTAAATTTTTTAGTTTCATGACTATACATTAACCCCACCTCATCATCAATGGTGGTCACTGATGAGGAGACCTAGCAACATATCCCACTTCCACCATTGGGTGGATTTCTTGAGCACGTCAGTTTTGACAAAAAGAAAGAGGAGTGGAGGATAAAAAAAATACGAGTAGGCCAACATAAGTGTTTCTATATAAAAACTTATTATTTAAACAAATAAATGGGTTGATTTTTTAAAATTCAAAATGTATTTATTTAAAGTAACAGGATGCGCTTCAGTCCATGATGAAAGAGAAAGACATCAAAACCTAGCCATGGTCCGGGTTATCTATATCTCCATCGTCTACACCTCATTTGACGCTGAAGAAGTAGGTAGATGATGTGAAGAAGCCGCCAAGATAGGGATGGACCTATTGACTAAAATTTGAGCACCCTGAGTGATACCCCCTCCAAAGATCAGACGTGTTACTAGACCTACAACTTCGATATGTGAGCAGGATGAAAAACTAAACGCTATAATGGCCACCTTGAATGAATATCTCATTTCACAGGGTTTGTCCGACGTACACTCTTCCAGGAAATCGCCCATGAGTTTGACAGCTAGCAACCACTTCTTTACTTTTACGATGGATGACATTAACCCTGAATTGGTTTTTTAATGATATTGGCCACCGCGGGATTTTCCACTTACACTCCAGGCCACCCTAACAACCCTTCAACATGTCTTTCCCCCTCTGGCGCATCTGGTAGCGGACAGCTCGTAGACAAAATAATTGAAGATGAAGAATAAAAAGATGCTGAACATTTAGAAGATCTTTAGATTGTGTTGTGTTTGAGCTATTTTTATTGACTTTATTTTATTTTTCTGTTGACTTTATTTTATATTTCTGACTTTATTTTAAATTGATCGATTTTTTCTCGAGATATATTAATATTAGTTATTTCTATTAATTTATGTATTCTACCAGTTTCAAAAGTTTAAAAGAAAAAAATAAATACATACCACATTTTGTAAAAAATAATTATTAAATTAAATATAATTTTTTTAAATGTCATTGGCAACTACATTGTCGTCGCAAATGACAGAAACAATTTAGTCGCTAATTATAGAGTTATTACCGACGACATATATGTCTTCAAAAAGCACAAAATTATAGCGACTACAAGTGTAGTGGCTAGAAAAAAATAGCGACGACAAAAAGTGGTCGCTAGAACCCTATTACTGGCGTCGACATTCTTCGTCGCTCGTAAAATAGATTTCTGGCGAAGACAAACAAAAAGTAGTCGCCAATAATGATCTCTATCGACGAAATTCTCACGAATGATCAATCAAGCCTTTAGCGACGAATTTTTTTTATCACTAGCAATGACAATGTCATCGCCAGTAAAGAAAAATCGAGCAATGTTTATTCTTATTGGCGAAAAGAGTTAATAGGTGGGGAGATAGAGTCACGTCTTCTTTTATACTCCTCCGTTCCACAAAGATTGTCCACTTAGTTTTTCACATATATTAAGAAACATAATAATTGCATTTATCACTACAAAAATACCCAAAGTATCTTAGAGCCCGTTTGGAAGTGCTTATTTTAGACTAAAAAAGCGCTTTTAGAATAAAATTCAAAATTTAAAAAAATTATTAAAAATAATTTCGAAATCTAAAATTATTTTAAGTGCTTTTTTTAAGAAGCACCTATTTGGTGCTTCTCATAAAAGTGTTTTTCAAAATCAAAAAAACTCTTAAAATACTAAAAGCACTTTTAAGTGTTTCTCCAAAAAAACACTTCTAAATGGGCACTTAATATCTTAAGTGTATATTGGAAATATAAATTTCAATATTTTAATAAAGGTAATAGTAAAAAAAAGTAAGAAAAAAGTGTTTTAAAATTTGAAGTAAACAATATATTTAAAATATTATTTTTAATAAGTGGACAATTATTGTGAAACGGATGGAGTATTTGTTACTATTTTATTTTAGAAAAAGAATAATGTAGGTATACAAGTAATTAATTATAAAATAAATACTATCCCTATTCCTTAATAATAGACATTTAGAGTTTTTTCACACATATTAAGAAATTTAAATAATTGAAAAAATTAAATAAAAATGATTAACATAACCCTATTTATTAGAGAGATTTTCCATAATAATTAGGTGTTAAAAGATTTTAGAAAAATATAAAATAAGATATAGAGTATCTATTTGTATTGAAGCTTCAAGTGTAACGTAGTATATTATAAAATAAATGTTTTCGTTTAAAGCGTCTATTATTATCAAATACAAGTAGGGTCAAATAAATTTTAAAGTGGCTCTCTCGTGTATTAAAAAAAAATTTAAAAAGAAAGTAATTAAATGATATTTCAATTTCTAAGGAGTATTTAATTTGTAATTATTTTCTTACTTAATGTTCATATTAAACCCATTTATAGTTATCGAGAATTGTATAATTATTTAAATTATATTAATTTTAAGTTGATTAAAATCTAGGACATCTCTCGTTATCATTAAGAATGATAATGCAAATTTTATACTTTTTATTTTCTAACATTAATGCTTCGAAACTTCTATTTGCGAACAATCTTATCTATCAAAAATTATTGAATACTAGTAGTAGTTTTTGTAAGAGATACCTAGATTACCAAATTATTGAGTATGAATAGAATCAGTAGATCATCTCTTTATTCCAAGCGAACATTAAATTATGCATTAGACTCAAAATCCTGAATTTAAAAATTATGTTTAAACTTTTTACTCTAAAAGAGTTTTGCTTTTAAAGAAGGGCCTATGAAAATTATTAATTTTTAAAAATTTTAAGAGAAGAAAATATTAAAATACTTAATTTTTCTAATCTTTTTGGTGTATAATTTTTTTTAAAAAAATTTAATACTTTTCTTTTCGGGTCAATGACCCAAAAAATCAAAATAATATTATACTTGCCCCAAAGAATCATCCATTAACTTACTATTATAAGATTACATGTTTACCCGTCAAGGACGATTCCCGTCAAGGACGATTCCCATCAAGGAGGATTCCCGTCAAGGACGATTCCCATCAAGGACGATTCCCGTCAAGGACGATTCCCGTCAAGGACGATTCCCATCAAGGACAAAATTTAGTTAATGATGTTATTGGGCAGAAATTTTGTCATTGATGTTATTGGGCTGAAAATAATATTATTTTGATTTTTTGGGTCATTTTCCCTTTCTTTTTATACAGTTATCTTACTTAATATATATAATTATTTATTGTAATTTTTTCTGTTATTTAATTAAAAGCAATATTAAATTAAGTAAAAAAAAGTATCTTATATTAGTACAGAAATAAATAATATTAAATACAAAATTAAACATTTACTCTCCTTTTTATGGGCCACATTTCGAACCAAAAAGAAAATAATAAATGAACCACATCGACATCATCATCATCGTCAACAATAGTGTAAATTAGCTATAAGAAACATCACAAACAATTCGAATGTGTTTGTTGCTCCTTTTTAACGCAAATATCTGTAAAACGTCGTCGTCAACCTAGTCGAGATTCCTAATTTTCTCTTCATCTCCGGGGCATTCTTCATCCTCTTTAATTATTTCATTTCATATTTACCGTTTATAGGTAAACTTTTCTCTAATTTTCACATATATTAATATAAATCTCAATTCTTTATCAAAAAAAAGTAGTATGCTTTGAAATAAGTATTGATTATTGAAAGTGATTATAAGTTCTGCGTTCTACTTGATTACCTATATATGAATCTGTCTATCATGATGTACTTTTAATTGGACTGAAAGATTAAATCTTTCTTTATTGCTCAATAATTTAATTACATTAGGTCTATATTTGTTTATTATATCTAGTAAATTCTCAAAATTTGCAGGTTCAGGGTTTTTTATTTGGAATTATACGAAAATGGGACAATGTGCAACTAAGGTATGTTTTCTCAGCTTATTTCTAAAAGTTATTATAGTAATTCTTGTTCCTTCTTTGTTTAGCTAATTAATTAGCACAGCTTCCATTTGAATGAGTTCTCGTATGTTATTGTAGTTAAAATTAAATCATTCTTATAAACTTAAAGATTATTTAATTAATTTTTGCTTACTTGGTTCCCTAATGCATAATCTTTCGTGTAATTAAAATATGTATAGCAACCTGACCATGATGATGAGAGTGAGCATCATACGGAATTTGCTGGTGGAAATGTGCACCTTGTTAATACTAAAGAAGTTTGGGAACAGAGACTTGCAGAAGCAAAAAGAGATGGAAAAATTGTAATAATCACATGCATTTACATGGTTTCTTAATTTATGTAGTTTTCTAATGAGTTGATTAATTTACAGGTCATTGCGAATTTCAGTGCAACATGGTGTGGTCCTTGTAGACAAATTGCACCGTTCTTCAGAGAAATGTCTGAGAGTTATTCTTCGATTATGTTTATAACAGTTGATGTTGATGAGTTAACTGTAAGTATTAGTATTAATTTGTGAAGATAATATTAGCTAATTATTTTATTATGTTTTTGTTTTGGTTCAGGATTTTAGTTCATCATGGGAAATAAAAGCAACTCCAACTTTCTTCTTTTTAAAAGATGGAGAGCAAATTGAGAAACTAGTGGGAGCTAATAAACCGGAACTGCAGAAGAAGATAATCGCTCTTGTGGATTCTGAAGCTTCGACACATCATCATTAGTTGTTATATTAGTCTTGTTTGTCTATTGAGTGTTACGAAATGTTGTTGAAATTGTACATTGTGATATCATTATATGGATTATGTAATGTAATGTAATGTAGTAATTATTAGGAAATTTGGGGTGGCTCTTTTCTTGATAGCCTCCATTTCTCCTTTATGTTGTATCTTTCATTACATACTTTTTGTAACGGTATAATGTTTTTCTTTATATTAAAATGAGTGTGCATAATTAAAATTCTACTTGTTTTGATTTCTGTTTGATAAGGTAAAATTGGATGGAAATATTTAAACGAGATTGCGTGTTCATGGAGTTATTATTAGAAATCTATAATAGACTGATTTGGTGGTATAATTAGATTTATTAAACCAAATTTACCTAACAAAGATTGATTTGATTATGGTTAGATAATCTTGTATTGCTTTGTACCTATGTGACGATTTATTATGTATCCTTTTACAGCTCAGAGTGGTGGAGTTGATTTTCAATATTGTTAAAGGTGTATAAATTGTTTGGTATTGAGTTGTATTTTTACACGGCAGGACAACCTGGCTCATGAATAGACCAAATTTTGAGTGTTGGAAACGCGTCAAAACAGGCTGGGAGTGTTATGAAACTTCTTGTTTGGACCCGACTAGGCACTAGAAACTAGTCAACTTTCCTAAGAATTGCCTGGCTAGGTGCTACTTATAGAAAATTCAATAGAAAAATTAATAAATTATACACAATGTTCAAATTTTCAAATATTCAACCAAGTATTTTATGTTATAATTTTTTAAAAATAATATGAAAAGTCTTTTTTTTTTCTTCTTTTCAAAATACTTAATTAATTAAGATATAATTTTGTACAACTTTAAAACACCTAAACACAAAGATTACATCTAGACTCGTGAGCGATTAAAGGTACCCTATTAGGGTCTTTTAAAACATCGGTCATGAAACCTAGTTTCACCCCATATAGCTTAGGTGACACTCAAGATATATATAGTGTTATCAAGAATACTATTTAAAGTTTAATTATCAATATGTATATTTTAAGAAATATATTAACAAAATTTCTAAATTTTAAAAAGAGAAATGATATTTATCGTTTCTTTTCAGTTTACCCTTACATCACCTCATACATGGAGGTTTTAAACACCAATCAGAGTATTTCTCTTTCATAATTACTTATTTTCTCTCTCTCTCTTTGATTTAATGTCACATAAGGTGACACATAAGAGGTGATAAAAGGGTGAACCAAAAAGGATGATAAATATCATTACTCATTTTAAAAATATTGTTCATTTAAAAAAGAGCCAATAATCAAGAAATATATATTAAAAAAGATATTAATAAAAAGAAGCCTAGAATAAGACTCTTTATAAAAAACAACCCCACCCCAAACTACCCCTACGTTTAGCAATTTAAAAAAAAGCACAACAAGCGGTTTTTTAACTTTATCTAATTAAAAGAAAAGAAAAAAAAATAAACAACAACAAAAACACACGCATATACACACATAACACACAAACACACACACTCTTAGAAAACCAAAAGACAGCAAGCGAGAGAAGAAGAAATGAGATAACCGACGGTTACGGCGGCGAACGAAAGCAAAATTCGACGAAACAGAAGTGAAAATCAATACCTAACGACGAGAAGCTAACAACAAACTCGGTACTTCAAAATCCAAAAGAAAACCATACGTAAGTGAAAATATACTCCTATTTTTATGGTTATTTTGAGGTTTTTGAAAGTTTTTTGCGTGATTTATGTTGATTTTGTACGATTTCTTACTAATTTATGTTTGATTAAGTAAATAGTGATAGTAAATACCAATTTTTGAAGTTTCTAGGATTTAGAATAGGATTTTATGATGAATGTGATCAAATAATGTGATTAATATGAACAAAAATTGGATTAGAGTGATTAAACATGATTAATCTGTAAAAAAGGGACCTATACAGCAATTAAAGCAAAAAATTTGAAGTATAACTGTCAAATATAGATAAACATGGACTTACAGTGAATTTTTTGATAAATACAGTGCAAATTATATAGAAACTGTGTAATTTAGGGACCTTACAATGTAATTTTTGCATAATATAGAGACTTAAACGGCAAAACTGTGTGTTTTATAGAATTCACTAAATTAAACAGTGAGTTTCATGTTTGGAGAAGTGAATTTATTTATGATAATGTCAGTTCAGACTACTAATATGTTTCTTGTGATTGGAGTTTGTGTAAATACAGGGAAATTATGGCTCCAATAAGTATAATAAATGATGAAAAAAATGGAAAAATCGATGATATAGAAGAACCACAAAGAAAATACAAAGGAAAGGCTACAAATATGACAGATGGAAGCACTAAAAATCGGCAACCAAACGTATAGATGATAACTTATCCGAAAAAAGAAAGAAAAATGCAGAATAGCTATTCACCAATTTAGAAGTGGGACCTGGAACTGATTTCAAGAACCCGACCCAAGCATAAATGAATAAAGTTGATTGTCCCAAAATGAATGAAGGAAGCCTAGTTTTTTAAGTATTATGAATGTTTTCTTTAGAATTGGAATTTGTAAGGTTTATTATGATTTGTGATAGAAACTAAATTTTAAGAAAACCCAATATTATGCTATTGATTCCAATATTTATTATCCACCAAAGGTTTGGATACCAACTGCAACATGTATTGCGTCTAACAAATATCTTGGAAAGAATGGCACAATTGAGTGGCTATTATTTCTTATACATTCAAAGTTCAAGTGAAGAGTAAAGGTCAATAAGTTACGTGAAAGTCGTCAAAATTTGGAAATATTCATAGTTTCAAACATGGAATTTCATGTTTGAGACATGACATGAAAAA
Source organism: Nemophila menziesii (assembly GCA_029959085.1). Lineage (NCBI taxonomy): Eukaryota > Viridiplantae > Streptophyta > Magnoliopsida > Boraginales > Hydrophyllaceae > Nemophila > Nemophila menziesii. The sequence continues at coordinate 48,285,086 of JARWIR010000001.1, read as the reverse complement.
TCATGCCTGAAACATGAAATTTTGTTTACTTGAACACTAACAAAGTTAAGCTACTTAGCTCGAAACCTATACTAAAAGACTATTCTATTGAAGGAATGAAAGACAACATAATATATAGATGAAAAGAATCTAAAGGATAGCAATAGAAATGTAAAAAATGTTAAACTCGTGAATATTAAAGAACCGTTCAGAATATAATTGTCGTACAAAATTCATAAAATAAAAGAAACATCATAAAAGAATCTTGACAACTTTTAGCATTATGGTTTACTGGTATGGTTTCCACAAGTTATCATCTTAAATTCATACTAAAATTCACAACGAGACTTGAAACGCCTCTAATTCTCGATCATCCGTAACATAAATATACATACGCTGCAAAGTTGACTCGTTAACCAAAAACTACATGTTAGAAAAGTCTTCTGCATTGTTCAACACACAATTAACGTCCTCTCTGACTGAATACATTAAATGCGTGGAGCTTGAGATCAAGGAAGACCACTTTGACAGCATGTAATCGAAAACAGAATCGAGACTCGGGAAAAGATCAAATGAACGCATTGAACGTTAATAACCGAAACTAACGATGGCCATAACCATCTGTAGGAAACAAGTGATAACATAAGTTGTAGTAGAATATGATCACATACACAAGTAACAAGTTGGAAAAGGGAAAAATTGTTACGAAAAATAAAATTTCATGTTATAAACATGAAATTCCATGTTTAAAACATGAAAATATGTGACTTCACAAACCGATACAGAGCATAACAGTTGAAAAACAACCTCTACTCAAATCAAAACAACTTAAACACGAAATTCATCAACGTTAAAGAAAAATATCAACAAAATGAAGAATATACTACACATACATACAAAATATGAATAAAAACAAAATCAAAAACATAGTAAATGCATAAAATCAAACAAAAAAAAAAGTAAGAAAAAAAATACAACAAAACATAACATATAAATGAACAAATTCAGTATATAATCAAACGAAATGAATAAAAAAAACCTTGAAAAACAGAGAAAGTGGATTAAATTGAGATATAGGAAGAAGCTTGAATTAAAATGCACTAAAAATCATCAATACATAATGCAAGAGAGAACAACCGAGTTAGAGAGCGAGTTAACTAGAAGAGAACGATAGAGAATGAACACGTTCAATTGAGATTCATCTGCGCGACAAAGAAGATTACGTTCGCAAGCGGAACTAAAATATCGTTAGAGAGAGATTGAAATAAGTAGCAAAGTAGTGTATTTTAATGCATGGCTTTCTTTTTCTTTGTTTAGTGGAGATCTACTCGCAAGCTAAGTGTTTTTTGCAAACAGAGGCGTGACTTACTGCTCAAAGGCTGGCCCTTGCAGAAATTTTGAATTCCCTCCTGCAATTTAGCTAGGTTCTTTCATAAATCTCCTGGCTCTTGCAACACTCCTTGTTCCGTAAACCGGTCATTGGTTGATCATTTTGAGATATTGTTGGCCTAACATCCTTTTAATCTTGTTTTAATATTTTCCAAATTGTGTTTTAAATATCCCCGAAATAGTGTCTTATACTTGTCCTAACTAAATAACGTTTCTCCATGCTTTTAACATTATTTTTCAAGGGTTATTTAGTAGCCACGCCGGCATACCGCCCGTAGGACCGGCATACCGGCGCAAGGAGCCGTTGCCCAACGGTCACAAGCCGCGTTGGATCTTCCCGTTGACTAGAAGACAAGCCGGGCCGGTATTACCGCCCAGATCACCGGCATACCGTCCAAGGGTTAGAATATTTGCTTATAAAAAGGGGTTTTGAGCTATGCAACAAACCACCTCTTGCCAACACTTTTTATACAATCTTATACATTCATTAGAGGTCTCAAGCTAATCAAAGTTACCAAATCCAAGCTTGATCATCAACTTGTAATATCTACTCAATCAAGGAGTTAATCAAAGAAGCTTCAAAGTTCCAATCAACTCAAGAGAAGTTTTAAGCTTAGAGTTATATCCTCTCTTTAGGAGTTCTTAGGAAAATTATAACAACCAACCAAACACTGGATTTTATCCTCTTAGATCTAGTTCTTGTAATAGATAGATTAAGAAAGAGTGTGAGTATAGGGAGTATACTCGGTTTCCTTGTGTTGCGATAACACAAGAGTTTGCTTTGTGGTATCGAAGTGGTTGTAAGGGTTATTGTGTTCTCGACCCGGTTAAGAGAGACACGGGAGCTTAGTGAAAAGCTTGAAATCCTAAGGAGGCTTCCTTAGGTAGTGGATGTAGGGATAACCGAACCACTTTACATCGTTGTGTACTTTCTATCCCTACTCTATTTACTTTCCGCACTTTATTTGTTTAATAATATGCTAGTATAAATACCGTAGTAATTATTATCTAGTTAATCAAACTTATTGTCATCTAGAGTAGTAAGAGAATAGAAACTCGATTTACTTGTATTACTTTTATATCGAACCTCTAGCCTATCCATTGCATGATCCCTTAAGAGTTTGATATATTAGTTGACTTATAAGTTTCTTGTATCACTTATATATCTAACCTCTAGCTTATCCATTTCATGATCCCGTAAGAGTTTGATATATTAAGTTGACTTAGTAGTTTCTCTCTAAAACTTATAATTGTCCAAAAGATTTTTAATTAGGCATTAATATAATTAGTAATCCTATTCACCCCCCCCTCTAGAACTTTCAGATAGAACTTAGTAATTGTTGCGAATAAATCTTCAATAAATGAGAATTGCCACACGGTCCTAAGACGGATCAAAGAAGAGTGCAGAACGTCTCAGTGTTATTGGATATTTATTCAAAGAAGGTTCAAAGAAAGGGTAGAAAAAAATAGCATCTATATAAAAAAAATGAGCATATCCAGGAAAGACACAAGTGGTTGCCTTGATGACAATTGTTCTTGCACTTCGGACAGACGTCCGTAGCATCATAAGGAGGACCTCCCTTTTGAGGTAAAAAACGAGTACATTACATAGGCTTTCTCAACGACACGAAGAACCTTGTGTGTGTGTGTGTGTGTGTGTGTGTGAGAGAGAGAGAGAGAGAGAGAGAGAGAGAGAGAGAGAGAGAGAGAGAGAGAGAGAGAGAGAGAGAGAGAGAGAGAGAGAGAGAGAGAGAGAGAGCTAAATAATGGGAGTAATTAGAATTTTGTTGAATAAGTATTGTATATATATATGGGGTACATTAAGAAACAAAAATAGAATGAGATTGTTCTTTATAAATAATTAATTAGGAAGATATTTATGTATAAATAAAAAAATTAGAAGCTTAAAAAATTATTAGGGAGATTAATGAGGATGCTTTGAGCAATAACTCCTTAGAAATATAAGATACTTTTTATAATTAATATTAATTAATCCTAATTAAATATTTATATTTATATTTTCAATATAAATTTAAGATATCAACATTTAATTAAACTGTTTTAGTAACTATATTGTTAATTAAATATAATCTTCAAGGGTGATTGACTCAAAAAACTCGCATCACAGAAAACTTTCTATATCAAATTCAATAAAAAATTATAGTATTATTTTACCCTTGTCTGTCATTGATGCGTTTAACTATTAATTGAATAAAAGTAACATTTCTTCTCTACTCCATTTGAATTATCTACCATATTTATTTCTCTCTCCATTAACAACCTTTTGTTGCCATAAATTATGTTTTTTTACCATTATTTGTGTATTGAAACCTAAAATTAAATCTCTACCAAATAGAAAAATATTTTATAGATGGAAAAAATAAGATTAAAAAGTAGAACAATAATTATGGGTTGATTTGGTTGTTTGATGATTGTTCAATGCTCTAGAGCATGAAAATTAATGGATTGTGTGTAGTGTTTAGGTGGGCAGTCATTAGAAAATGTCTATGTCGTGGCAATTTTGCATGGGTTGTCTTTGATTTTTTTTGGTTTTGTGTAAGATTTAATGGTTTTTCAGTAAAAAATGATTGTGTAGTGTGTACTTATGAATGGAATGTCATTGAACAAGATTGGGTTGTGTGCTCGTTTAAATAGGTTAGCAGTGAACAATGATTGGGTTATGGGTTTCATCATTATAAATTGTTTACTAACCTTGATTAAACCTTGTATTTCTTTTTTAAAAAAAAAATAAATTTCATTTCGTAAAGGATGAATTTAATAGTTGAGGTCTTAATGATGGTGGTTATGGATTTAATTCTTAATACTTTTCAAAATTTGGTGGTTCAAATTTTTTTTGATAGTAGTAGTGATGGTGGTGGTGGTATTAATGGAATGAGATTTTACAACTGTGGTGGTGGTGTTATGGAAGTGGTAGCAGTGTCATTAGTGGGAGGAAAGGTGTGTGGTGGTTGGGAGATGGAATGATGCGTTGTGGTGTTGCAAAGGAGAGAAGAGGACATGTAAGAAAAGAGGAAGAAACTTATTGCTATAATCCTGAAAAAATGTTATGAAATGAATTAGATATTTAAATAAAATATTTATGGAAAGATTTTATTATTTTTAGGCATTTTTAAACTTTGATAATTAATTATTAATATATTTAAGTGTGATTTACTCATGAAATCCATAATCCACCAATTATGGCAAAAAACGTATAAACCAAACAAATGTCTAAAATACTCCTTTTCAAACAAATTATTCCATAAGAAAACACTTTCCATAATTAAAAACTATATATTAAAACATTCCCATATTACAAAATTCTAAAATCAAAATATTTCTATAATTATAATATTTTCTATTCTAACTAAAATATTCCATAATTTTTTTTAATTTTATAACACAGAATTAGATCAATTTCTTGAATCGTCAAACATGCATGTTCAAAAAACAAAAAAAATCAATTAAAAAACAAGAGCTAACACCGTTGGTTGATAGTGCAAAAATAATGAGTTGACATCACAAAATCGTGGGTTGACAGTGCAAAAACATTGGGTGACAATGTAAAAACAGTGGGTTGACAATACAAAAGCAGTGGGTTGACAGTACTAAGACAACGGGATGATGGTACAAAATAATGGGTTGACAATACCTTTTAAATTTTCACATAAACATATTTTCACATTACTCCTAATATAAAACTCTTTAAAATAACATTATAAGTTTTAAGATAAAGAAAATTATGCAACCGGAAACGTTGAAAATTTTCTAACAAAAAAATGAAAAAGTAAATAATGAAAAACATTAAACACAGAATCTAAAACTCGTCCAAACATTAAAACATAGAACCTAAAACTCGTCCCTTTAATTGTAAAAGATAATTTTTTTACCTTAATTTGGGTTCTTCAATTATTGATGGCGTAGTCAAGAAGAGTTGATGGTGGTGGAGAATGGTCCCTGATTGGTGGCGGTTTTCTTGTGTGATTGATGATGGTGTAGCCAAGCTAAGTTGATGATGGTGGATAATAGACTAGAGTGGCAGTGGTTTTCTCGTGCACATAGCAAACTGGTTGATGGAGAAAAGAGAGGGTGAAGAGATTTCTATTCGTTTTTTGTTCAATGTGAGTTTGAAGATATGGTTTTAGGTTTCATTGTTTTCCAACGTTGACATTTTTTTCCGAAAAGTGAAGAATCAGTATATGTTTCATTGTTTTTAAACGTTTACTTTTTTTCTTTCTTTTCTTAGTTTAGCATTTATAATATATATATATATATATATATATATATATATATATATATATATATATATATATATATATATATATATATATATATAAGGCATTTAAAATTTTGGGGTAGAAACGGTAAAACAAAAAATATGTGGACCTTTAAAGGGAGTAAAAAAATTGTGAACTTGGTTGGGGTAAGTTTTGTATATTTGAACCTAATAAGCTAATAACTTTATATTTAATTTATTGAGGGGGTAAAATAGGCATATTAACCTATCAAAATAATTTGTAGGATATTTTATAGTTAAAGAAATAAGATGCACTTTTTTAAAAATGACATTAAAAGGTTAGAAATCTTTGGGAAATTATCTCAATTTTTCACTTTTGTGTAAATATATTAATTGTAATTCGAAATCAGAGGGAATAACTTTATTAATAAATGAACTAATTAAATATTGAGTTAATTGCTTAAAAAGTCCAAAAATACAATAACCCACCTTCAACCAACCCATTTTTCTTTTTTACATCCGGAAAAGGTCTAAATATTTAGTGTTATACAGTCTTTATGATTACTTACCTATTTTAGAAATTTTGAAACATTACATGCATAACAAGTTCTTAAATTCAAAATTTATAATGTAGTGATATCAAATGACATACTCTTATATTTCTAGCGTGATTTTATGTCTCTATTTCGATTCAAAACAATTGTTCTTCAATCAAATAGCATAATTTTCATCACTAAGGCTGAAATTCTACGTTTCTAGGTATATTCTTTATCATTTTACACTATTTCGCGTTCATTTGATCGCAACACATGTCGTGTATTCATTCATTTATTGAGTGTTTGTATCGTCGGCGTCAATTTGGAAATGGGATAACTTCTCTCTCTCCTAAAACAAACACTGTAGAGATAAAAAAAAACTGATTTTACACAATCTCTTCTTCTATTCCTTTCCTTTCCTATTTCGTCTGTTCTAATCAACAATCAACCTTTCACTATAATTCCCTTCAACTTCTACTGATATAAACATTTCTCTGGTCCTCAAATAATTAGAAATTCCGTTTTTCACTTTGTAATTGGTGTTGAATTGGGTACTTTGATGCTCTTCCAAATTACCCACCTCTGTAATGGTTTATCAAATATTATGGGTTTCGTTCTGGTTTCTAACACTCATTGATGATTTGGTGGAGGCTGAATGTCACTGGTATGGGCTTCCCTTCAAGAAAGCTGTCTTCGGGTCTTATAGAGATAGAGCAAAAGGAGATTTAGACACATGGATACACATGCAAAGCCCAATCGGGACTTCAATTATGTTTCTGGAAATTTATCTTAGGATTAATTGGATTGGAGTTAAGTTGCTGAGTAATTTACTTCTAATCCAGTTCAAAGGTTTCAAACAATTATGGGCTGAAGGTTTATCGACTGTAATGGACTCTCTTTGGACTTGGGCCTTTTTTAATCAGCTAAGGTACGAGTCTAGTATATGGATTAATTGCGTTAAGGATGTCTGTTCAATAACCGATCTACCATTTAATATGAATGATAACATTAACCTCGATTGTACAAAAAAACGGCGTGTGAGAGCACGCTACTCGTTTCCCGAGAAGAATAAACCTAGGTGGGATTTGCTTAATAGACTATTGAGTAACAATTCAGGTATTATGTGTGGTGATAAAGGTGTAAGAATAATCAAAAAGGGGCTAATAGCTGCTAGCAGTATCTTTCTAAATATTATTATATCTCACCCTGCGAATCTCAAGATAGCATTTGAACGTGTGTCCAAATTATGCTGCAAGACATGCAATGAAGATAATAAATTGGGAGTCGAGGAGTCTCTTTGGCTCCTATATATAAGGAATAGTGAGTTACAGTTCTTTAAACACCTGCAAACCTTCTGCAATATAAAGTTTCTCCACAAAACAATGGCTACAAAATCCAATCATGCTCTGCCAATAGCTAAGATAACAGAAGATAACCTCGGAAAATTTGTGGTTCTATCCCTCTCGTCAAAAGCTGCAGCTGTGAAGCCGATTGCCCCTGAATATAATCTAGTGGCGAAAATCGTATCTGAAAGGGTCATACCACTCCCGGTGTTTAGGAAGGCTGTCCTGGACAACTGGAATATCAGATGTAGAGTAATCTTTGAAGAAATTTCTCCAAACACTTTCAAGCTTACACTTGATGAGGAGGAGGAAGCAAACAGGCTTTATTTCATCAGACCTTGTCTAGTACAATCACTGCATGTGATAATAGTGTGGCTCAATGATGGGGAAAAGGTAACTAATCTTGATCTTATCAACTCTTATGCCTGGATTAGAGTATACGGGCTTGCTAGCTTTCAGTGTACTATTGATACTATTGAAACACTTGGTAATTTTATGGGAGAGGTCACTGAAATAGACCATCCAATAGTTGATAACGATAACCAGGATGTAATAAGGTTTAGAGTTAAATTTGACACTCGAAAAGCTCTAAAAACTGGGGTATATGTGGAACAATTTGAGGGACCTGCGTGGGTAGCTTTTGTATATGAAAATATTGGTTTGTACTGTTTTAACTGTGGGGTTTTGGGACATAATAGAAATGCATGCTCTACTTGCATTGTAAAACCAAGGTGGAATGACAACTCTTTTAAGTACACTAACTGGACTAAAGAATTGTCAATAAAAAGTGAAAACAAACCCCTCTATGTTATTAGAAAACGCGATAGATGGGGTGTATTTGATGAGATTATCAGGTTTTATCCATTTCGGAGGTTTGATGGTGACGATGAAGATACAGACAGAGATTCTCAGCAAGGAGGTTCAGTTGGTAATGTTCAAACTTTTAATGTTGGAACTATTCAGATACCTGTACAAGCTACTGAAGACAAAGGTAGTAAAGAGAAAAAAGATGGTGGAGAGTCAAGCAAGAGAAAAAGGGAGAACACGGGTCTTCTTGGGGACATTACAAATGGAATTGAGCTTCCTGATGAACCGTTTGAGATATCCTCTACAAAATTTCCAGGTTTATACAGAGCATTCCAGAATGAATGGGCAGATACTGGGAAAAGTTTGATTGTTAACAGTGAAAGTGTAAAAGAACTAATAAATGGGAAAGCTATGAATATAGATGAGCTGTATAAAAATTTTATGACAGGTGGCTATGCAACTACTAAAGGAAATGGAGATCAAGAAATTGGATTTCAAGTCAAAGGCAAGGCTATAGTCATTGAGTCAAGCGCTGATCGAGAAAGGAGGACTAAATTCAAATACGATGGGAAAGCGAATCAAATGGAGAATGGAACAAGTGAGGTAGCTGTTGTACCAGATGTTGATCACAATGGCGGTCAGAAAAGGAACAATAATCAGGAGATGATGATTTGGAATGGACAAAATACTACTGAGGCCTATGCAACTAAGGGAACTAATCAATTCAATGAAGGCTTTATACCATGGAACATAGCGGATAACAACAAGAGAAAGATGGCTGAAGCTAGGGATAATGAAATCTTTGTTACCAAGAGAAGAAAGCAAGAAGAATTTGAACGCATGGGGAAAAAGATTGGTGAAATACAAATGTTTATGGATGACTTGTACGATTGCCTCAGCGATGTTAAACATGAGTTCATGATCAAGGAGGGACTTTACCTAAACCAACAACTTAATCTGGATAACGGAAATGCAAGGAATGGCAAGCTCTACTTCTGCAAAGGAATACCATGTGAAGGACATTTTGAGATAGATGGTGGAAGTGTGGGAAACTCGAATGATGGTGCAACTTCCGAGGTACCACCTGTGAGAAGTGGCTTCATCAACAACTTTCAAGGAGATGAAGGCAGGTTCAACTTGAATGTCTTTGATGGATAGTATTATGGAATTTCCAAGGTGTTAGGGCAACCTTGACAAAGTTTAGTTTAAAGTCCCTTCTATCTAGATTTAATGTGTCTGTAATGTGTCTAGTGGATTCTAAATTAAAGAAATGTAATGCTAAGTCAGTGAAGGTGTTAGAGTCTTTCAAGTACAGCCATATCATTGATCCCATTGGCTCCTCTTCTAAGTCAGGTGGGATCATTGTGGCCTGGAAAGAAAATATTAAGTTAAGCATTAAGTTCTCGTGTTTATCTTTTGTAATATGTGAAGTGGAAGAAGTATGTAATAGACTATGGTACCTAGTCTTTGTCTATGCACCATGTGATGAATTGTGTAGAGAAAACATTTGGCTAGAAATAACTAAATGGATGAAAACACATGACAAAGCGGTTTTGATGATGGGCGATTTCAATGAAGTTGCAAGATTTGAGGAGAAACAAGGTAAACACCAAGCTAACCTTAATCGTATTATGAAATTCAATAAATTCATCATGGATAATAGCCTAATTGAAGTAGAATCGAAAGGATGTTTTTTCACTTGGAACAACAATAGAGAGGGTACTAGAATGTGTTAAAGAAAAGTTAGATAGAGGATTAGCGAATGTTAGTTTTTTTGAGATGTTTCCAAATGCAATTGTCAAGGTTCCCCCAGCAGTAGGGTCGGACCACTCACCTCTGATTTTGGAAAAAGAATTTAGGGGCACCAAAAAACAAAATTATTTTCTCTTTGATTCAAGATGGATTGAGAATGAAGAATGTATAAACGTAGTTAAAAGTGCTTGGTCTTGCAAATACATAGAGGATCCTATAAAAAAATTCCAGAAATGCAAGGAAAAAACATGTAAATCCCTAACTAGGTGGAGTAAAAACATAAACTTTAATAGTAAAAAAAGAATCAATGATTTACAAACTAAACTAGAAATATTACAAGGAGAAGAACCTAGACAAGAAATATTGGAAAAAGTGAAAGAAATTAAAATTGAGATGGAAGAGTTATTATTAAATGAAGAAAAATATTGGGCGGAAAAATCAAGAGATCAACACATCAAATGTGGAGATAAAAACACGACATATTTTCACAATCTCACTAGAGTTAGAAGAAATATTAATAGGATAGTGGCCATTAAAAATGAAGATGATATGTGGATTGAAGATCTAGAAGAGGTTAAAAGAATTTTTCAAGATTTCTATATCAAACTATTCAAGAAAGAGGATAAAAGATATGAAGAAGACATTACCAACCTTATACCAACAAAAATATCTAGTGAAATGAATGAAGAGCTAAGTAGAGTACCAGATTACGAGGAGATCAAGGAAGCAGTGTTCAGCATATCCGGAACAAAGGCCCCAGGTTCAGATGGACTAACGGGAAGGTTTTATCACGAATATTGGGATATAATAAAAGATGACGTTATCAGAATAGTGAAGGATTTTTTTGAATTAAAGTGTTACCTATGGGAGATAAACGAGACGATAATCACGCTTATACTAAAAGGAGAAATTCAGGAAAAACCAAAAGACTATAGGCCGATATCATGTATCAACCTAATTTATAAGATTATAGCAAAATTACTAGCCCTTAGGCTACAACCTATGATGGATAAGATTATATCGCCAACTCAATCGGCGTTCATTAAAGGGAGGAATATTCAAGATAATATTATAATTGCGCAAGAGGTTTCTTTCTTTTTAAATAACAAGAGGAGATCAAAAAAACATTATGCTGCTATCAAAGTTGACATGGCGAAAGCATACGATAGAGTTAATTGGGAGTTTTTAATGAAGGTATTAGAAAAATTGGGCTTTTGTGAGAAATGGAGAACTTTAATCTATAAGTGCATATCAACGACTAGTTTACAAATTAAAATTAATGGGGAAAGACTTGGAATTTTTTTACCAGAAAGGGGCATTAGATAAGGCGATCCACTGTCGCCTCTTTTATTTTCTATAATGACTGAAGCCCTAATTTATACCTTGGAATCTTATAGAGAGGCGGGACAACTAAATGGACTAAGAATTACGAGGAATTGTCTGAACCTTACACACTTACTATTTGCGGATGATGCTTTATTTTTTGTGGAAGCTACAAGGGAGGAATTTGAGAATTTTAAGGAAATTATCGAAAAATATTGTCAAGAATCGGGTCAAGAAGTCAACTATAGTAAATCATCGATCATTTTTAGTAAAGTAATAGAGGAATGCAAAAAGAAAGAACTTGAAGGTATAATGGGAGTTCCTAGTACCAATTCACTTGGAAAATATCTTGGCTTACCTCTCACACTGAAGAGATCGAAAATAGAAAATTTGAATTACATCAAAGATAGAATAATTAGCAAGGCTTCTAATTGGACTTCAAAATATCTATCCGAAGGTGGGAAAGAAGTCTTGATTAAAGCGGTAATACAAGCAATCCCAAATTATGCAATGTCTATTTTCGAATTTCCAAAGGCTTTATGCAAAAAATTATCTAGTATTGTGTCTAATTTTTATTGGGACACGATGGATAAGAAAAAAATTCATTGGGTGTCATGGAAACGAATATCAAGATCAAAAAGTATAGGTGGACTAGGATTCAGAGATTTTCATAAAATGAACATAGCAATGTTGGTTAGACAAGCATGGAAGATCATTAAAAATCCAGAGTCTCTAGTTGCAAAAGTGCTTAAAGGAATCTACCATCCGAAGACGGATATATGGAATGCTAAGCTAAAAGCTAAAAGGTCATGGGTTTGGGCTAGTATCATGAAAGGGGTACAATTCCTTAGGAATGAATGTTGTTGGCAAATCGGAAATGGTTTAACTGCTAATGTGTGGGAAGATGCTTGGATTGGCCCAGGAATGAAGTTAGATAAATGCGAGTGGCTACCAATAAATAAAGTTGCTGAAGAAGAGAAGAGAAGAGATGTAAATATTCATGCAATCGTGTCTGGTTTTTGAAAAATGTAAATAAGGTTTAAATATCTTTTTTATTAACTTATCTTCTCTACTTAAATTTTTTATGTAATCATTACTAATGTTCTTTACTTTTGCACAAACAAATCATTATAGACCTGAAGTAATATAATGGATGTACGGGATGGAATGCGAATCTCGTTGATCTAATTTGTAATGAACGGGAAAAAAGGAGGTTGTTAATATTCCTTTACTAGGAATTGATAAAGATGACAAGCTAATCTGGCCAAATTCGCGAGATGGGGAATACAAGACTAAGTCAGGATATCACGTTTTGGTAAACCATGAAGTAAATCTCGAAGCACAGCCGTCAAGAATTGGAGATGCAAGTAATGAAACATCAATGTGGGCAATGGTGTGGAAGTCAAACGTACCTACAAGAATGAGGAATTTTGTTTGGAAGCTATGTAATGATGCAATACCTACAAAAAAGAATCTTAAGAAAAAAAAGTGCGCCAAATCGACATTATGTGAATGGTGTGAGCACAAGGAGGAATCAATAGAGCATCTCTTTATTCAATGTCCCTTAAGTATGGCGGTATGGGCTCAATCAGCGCTTCAGATAAAGGTTAATTTTGACGAAAAATTAAAATTCAGCGAGTGGTTTATGAATATTGCTAAAAGTTTCTCGGAAAATGGACATGACAAACGATGGGTAATAAGTAATTTAATTGTACATTTATGGCATATTTGGAAGGCAAGAATGAAAGGACTATTCGAAAGAAAAGAATGGAACGTATATGAGATTATTGATAGCTCCAACAACCTTATAAACAGGTTATTCAAGCATAGTCAGATCCATGAGAACGGGAATGAGAATATAAGGAATTTAGAAGATAAAAAGAATAATGAAGAGAAAAAGGACATGGAAGATGTTGACCTTATTTGGTACAATGATGCATCGTTTGTTAGTAACAATGAATGGAGTGCAATTGCATCTATCGCGATTAATCAAGAAGGAAATGTTACCCGGAAAAAGTATAGAAGAGGCATCTATAAGACTGCGAAAGAAGGTGAGGCATGGGCTATAATTCAAGCTATGAAAGACACAGATTCTCTAAAAATAGAAAAAGCGAGTTTTTACACGGACAATCTGGAAATTGCCCAGAATATTAACAAAAAACAAAGCATTGACTGGAAGATTAAACCGATAATCGAAATAATTTGGAAATGGGCAGCAAGATATCCGAAATGGAAAGTTGAACACATCAGAAGAGATAGAAACGTGTTGGCTGATAACTATGCAAAGTGCGCTAGGAAAATGGGAGAAATACCGGTGGAGAGCTCGAATAGTGTTGAAGAAAATATTATATTTTGTACTAATCTTTTGAAACAGTATTGTAATTGAGTTTCAATTAATGACAAAAAAAAAAAATTTTGAGTGTTTGTATCTATTTTTTGTACTGATTTGATTTGTTTAACCATTTTTTGTGTTTGATTTTAATTTTTATTTATAAATCAATATATGTTCATATCATTTAATTATTTCATTGGTTGTTATTCATATCATTTTCATCAATTTATTATTACATTGTCAATTGTAAAGTCTAATTCACCACTTTTCATTTAACCAGATTATAATTAATCTTTGTTCGATTTCTTCCTTTTATTTTATCTCTCTGGCCTAATTAACACTTCCCCTTGTTTGATCTTGTGTTAGCCCGGGTTATTTTGTTTTGTGTGGTGATCCTTATCAACGGGCTCTCGTTATTACTATTTCATCTAAAAACTAACTTTTATTCCCATCTCTTTCCAGTATGTTTTGTTTTTATACTATTTTCTTTCGCGCCTTGTGGATTTTTGTGTTTTGTTTTTTTCCTAAAGCCTTGATTGCTTCTAAGGATGATATTTTTGGGTTTTATCTTTGCATATATACGCCGTGGAACTTTTTCTTGATGCCTAGCTCCTCTTACATGCATAACATTGACATAGGTGTTTTTGCCTTGGAAATGTCTTCTGGAGTGGGTCAGCTTTGTGTGGTCTCGGTAAACTATCTGCATGTGCTCAAGAGAATATTTAGAACTGTAAGAGGGTTATTTTGGTTGTGAGTATCGAAGTTATCAACCATGGGAGAAATAAAACTTTCCTGAGGTGGGTTTTCTTTTACTTTATTAGAGTTTTTTTTGATTTTAGCTTTTTTTTTTTTTAAAGTAATTAGCATATGGTCACACCTGGGGAAAGTTTTACACATTTAGCACCGGGGCGGGTTCCCGGTTCCCGCCCCTAGTTAAAAATGTGATTAAAATAGGGGCGGTCAGGAGCATTCCGCCCCTAGTTCAAAATAAAAAAAAAAAAAGCAATTAAGGTCTTAATATTCCGCCTGGGGGGCGGTGGCGAGCATCACACCCCTAGGCCAAATTGGAAAAAAAATAGGGGCGGTCATCGGGTACCCGCCCCTTGATGAATAAAGGTTCTTCCCCAAACATTCTGCAGAAAAATTAAAAACCCTTTGCTTTGCTTTGGAGACTGCCGCCGCCGAGAAGTGCACCAGAACCGCCGCCGCCACCGAGGAGACCAATAAACCATCGCCGAACAAGGTAGGTATGCCTTCCAAGTGCTCCCTTTTTTATTTTACTACTTTTAATCCATAAAATTAAAAGTTAGGGTTCTTCAATTTTTTTTTTTTTAATTTCGATTAATTAGTTTGATTAATCCATGTATAAGTTATATTAGATTGTAATTTATTTTGATGTAAATAGAAAGTTGTGTTAATTTTTACTTTTAGGTAATTGCAAAATTGGTCCATGAAAATTTGAAATTTGCATTTTTAGTCCTTGTTATATTATGTAATTCCATTTAAACCCTATGTTGATTAAAATTAGATTTTTGATGTAATTGGCATTTTTTAGTTAATTGCACAAGAGGTCCTTATTAATTTTAATAATTGCATAATTGGGCATTTTAGTTTTATATATTTGCAAGTTAGTCCCTTTATTTTATATAAATAGAAATTTGTGTTAGTTGTTCTTTTTAGGTAATTGCACAATTGGTCCTTGAAGTTTTATACAATTTCATTTAAACTCATTCATTGAATAAAAATATTTTTATTCTTTTTCTTGATAGGTATAATGGCTTCGAGTAGCAATACGAACACTCTTTTGTGGAGACAAACCAAACACGAGCACCTTAGTGAAAGAGTTTGGAACAACGTAAGTTTTTTTAGTGTATTTATATAATTTAATTTAATTTTTTTTTATTATCGCTTACTTTTTTGTTGGGTTATAGGGACGAGATGCCGGTGTCTTGATAAAACCCTTAACCACAACTCCGTGGAAATTGGACCCACGGGTGGTGCCGCTTGTAGAAGAAGCCGGGTTTGGCGAGATTCGGAAGATTGAGCGGATAGTATTGGATCACGCTCTACTATCCGCGATGGCCGAAAGGTGGAGACGGGAGACTCACACCTTTCATATGCCCGTTGGTGAGATGACCGTCACGTTACGAGACGTATCCATGATCTTGGGATTACCTATTAGAGGACAAGTGGTGACCGATCCGGAGCGGGCTAACTTTGACTTTCAAGAAATTTGTCATCATCTATTTGGTGTGGTTCCGGAACCCGATAGCAATGGGCGTAACGTGATATTGGTTAACTGGCTAAAGACCACATTTGGTACTACAAAACCCCGAGTAGGAGCTGAGCCGGAAGAATTACGTCACTTCGCAACGACCTACATTTTGTATGTAATTGGTACCTTTCTTTTTCCAAGTGGAAAACAAAACACCGTGCCTACAATATATCTTCCACTGTTGCGTGATATAAAGGGTATTAGTCGATATAGTTGGGGGTCGGCCACGTTATCATACTTATATAGTGGTCTTTGTCAAGTATGTGAGGGAAAAATTTCAACCCTGAAAGGATGCGGGCTACTATTACAGGTATTTTCCAAATTTGTTATTCCCCTAATGTTTTATTCTACTAATTGAGTTTTCATTAAATAGTTATGGTGTTGGGATTATCTACACACTAGACCCCGCGTTTTAGTGAACCCCGTTCTAGAAGGATACGGTCCCGCTTCTCGATAGTAAGTTAATTGTTATTTGTTAGACGAATCAATCTATGTGTTTTTAATGGTTCGGTGTTTATTAATTATTAGTTGGAATGGAGCGAAGACATGGGTGGAAAGTTGCGGTCGGACTTTGAGAATATATCGCGATGACTTAGACTTGCAAGAACCAAATCAGGTTGGTGTTTTTTGGATTAATTAGAAATTTAAACACTTATTGATTATTCTATTTTTTCTCCAATAGGTTAATTGGACACCGTACGAGAATGATAGAATTAATTTTGTTTCCGAAACGTGTTTGCAATGGCGCGAGGTGTATCTATGTGTCGTTCCACTTATCCATTTCAATAACGTTGAGTGGTACTGATATACTATATGCGTCCTAGAAGGGGGGTTGAATAGGACAATAGAAATTAATCGGCTAATTTTATTTCAAGTAAATAAAATTAAAAGCTAATTTGAATCCTATTGTATTAGCAAACTAAATAGTATAAAACTAGATAATCCTAATAGACAATAATATCAAACTATTCAAGTAGGCATTTTATCAAGCATATAGAGTGCGGAAATATAAAGAGTGTAGAGATAGAATACGATACACAACGATGTATAGTGGTTCGGTTTCCCTACATCCACTACCTAAGGAAGCCTCCTTAGGATTTGCAAGATTCTCAACTAATCTTCGTAACTCTTAACCGGGTGAGATACAAACCCTTACAACCACTTCAAAAACCCTTTGAAGGAAATACACTTGTGTTATCACCAACACAAGGAACCAAGCATAAACCTATGCTCACACTACTCTCTTAATCTATTACAAGAACTAAGAGGAAAGGGAAAAAGTGTTTAGGGGTGCTAATAAAAGCTTTGTAACTAAACTCCTAAATGAGTAGATAGAACTAATTAGCTTCACAATAAATATGACTTGAATGCTCCTTTGAAACCTCCTTGAATGATAGAATTAATTGCTCTTAAGATTGGTAGATGGAAGGCTTGAGTTGTGTCTTGAATGAGCTCCATTTTATAGCTGAAAATATGATCCAACGGTCATAAGGCTTCTCTCCAACAGATCTATTTTCTCTCCAACGGATATAAGCTTTGTCCTCTAGTAATAGAGCTGAAACCCTCTCGTGCGGTGTACCGCGGATATGGTCCGGTGCACCGCATGACTGTTCGACTAACTTTTGAGCTTACTGGTCGGACTATGTAGTGTACCGCATCCCTGCTCCGTGTAGTGGTCCGGTGTACCGTGACAAAGGTCCGGTGTACCGTGCATATTTTTGAGTATACTGACGGGCTATTCTGTGTACCGCGCATCTGGTCCGTGACCTACGGTGTACCGCGTCACTCGTCCGGTGTACCGCGGGGCTGCTATTTTGAATTTCAAGCTAAGTAACAATGAAGTAAACACAACTAATCTAATGAGGGGTTTTGGAAAACATTTTAAGTGATACCAAAATGAATTTTAGTTTAAATAATGATTTGTCGAATATTAAAACGGGAATAAAAACAAGGTGAGGCTAACAATCTCCCCCTTTTTGATGTTTGACAAATCATAAACTTTTGAAGATGCCTAAGATTAAGTTTAGATCAAAAACTCCCCCTCAACCTAATCACTAGAGTTTTTATAAAACTCCCCCTCACAAAATGCATTTGAAAAAGTTTAACTAAAATATCTCCCCCTTTGTCAACAACAAAAAGAACAAATGATATGATTTTGAAAATTTTAAGGGGTCAAAACACATTTTGAGTAAAAACAAGGACCAAAGGAATAAATGGATAACAATTAGAAGCTTCAAGGACCCTAAAACATCAAGAAAATATTAGCAACAAAATTATATACACAAAAAGTACTAAACACTAATGGCATGAATGAAAAGCTAGAGAATTTGCAAGCCAATTTCACACCGAATTTTCTCAAAAAGATCTTGGGGTAGAGGTTTGGTAAAGATATCGGCTAATTGATTTTCGGAGGTAACAAATTCAAGTACAATGTCCCCTTTTTGAGTGTGATCACGGATAAAATGATGGCGGATTTCTATGTGTTTTGTTCTAGAGTGTTGAATGGGATTTTTGGTAAGATTTATAGCACTAGTGTTATCACAACGAATGGGAACACGATCATACTCTAGGCCAAAATCTAGTAAGGTTTGTTTCATCCAAAGAATTTGAGTCACACAATTTCCGGCCGCAACATATTCGGCTTCGGCCGTGGATAAAGCAACACTATTTTGTTTTCTACTAGACCATGAAACAAGGGATTGACCTAAGAATTGGCAACTACCACTAGTACTCTTCCTATCAAGTCTACAACCGGCATAATCAGCATCCGAATAACCTATTAGCTCAAAAGAGGTAAATCTTGGGTACCAAAGTCCTAGACTAAGGGTTCCTTTCAAATACCTAAAAATACGCTTAACGGCACTAAGATGGGTTTCTTTAGGAGAAGATTGAAATCTAGCACAAAGACACACGGGGAACATAATATCGGGTCTAGAAGCGGTTAAATAAAGTAAGCTACCAATCATACCTCGATATAGTTTCTCATCAACATCCTTACCATCTTCATCTTTGTCTAATTTTGTGGATGTGCTCATTGGAGTTCCAATTTCCTTTGCATCTTCAAGTCCAAATTTTTTGATCAATTCTCTTGTGTATTTGGCTTGATTGACAAAGATACCATCTTTCATTTGCTTGATTTGAAGTCCAAGAAAGTAATTTAATTCTCCCATCATGCTCATCTCAAATTCCTTATGCATGCTTTTAGAAAAATTCTCACAAAGATTTTCATTAGTAGCACCAAATATAATATCATCCACATAAATTTGAACAAGAAGGATATCTTTTGAAGACCTTTTTATAAATAAAGTGGAGTCAATTTTTCCTCTTTTAAAACCATCATCTAATAAAAATTTGCTTAATCGTTCATACCAAGCACGAGGAGCTTGTTTTAAACCATATAAAGCCTTTGAAAGTTTAAAAACATGATTTGGAAATTTTGGATCTTCAAAACCCGGAGGTTGTTTAACAAAAACTTCCTCGTCTATAAAACCATTTAAAAAAGCACTTTTGACATCCATTTGGTAAAGTTTAAAATTCATATAGCAAGCAAAAGCAAGTAGCATACGAATAGATTCAAGTCTAGCTACCGGAGCAAAAGTTTCATCGAAATCAATACCTTCTTCTTGATTGTACCCTTGAGCAACTAACCTTGCTTTATTTCTAGTAATGATGCCGGTGTCATCTAACTTGTTGCGAAATATCCACTTAGTGCCAATAATAGTGGGGCCAATTGGTTTCTCCATTAATGTCCAAACTTTGCTACGCTCAAATTGATTTAATTCCTCATGCATAGCATTAATCCAATGATCATCTAACAAAGCTTCTTTAATATTCTTGGGCTCAATTTGAGATAAGAATGCTTGATGAGCACAAAGAGCAATAATACGGGAGCGAGTGGTAACACCTTCTTTTGGATCACCTAGAATTAATTCACTTGGGTGATCTTTGATATGTTTCCAACACCTTGGTAAATCCGTACTAGCTTCATTTAACACTTGATCATTTTCCTTAAGAGATTCTTCATGAGATTTGACTTCTTGAGTAGGAGATTCTAAGGGTTGATCTAGTGGAGTATCTTCAACAACATCTACCACTTTCTTGATACAAAACGAATTAGTCTCATCAAAGTCAACATGCATAGATTCCTCAATGGTACGAGTACGTTTGTTGAAAATGCGATAGGCTTTTCCTTTAGTGGAATAACCAAGAAAAATGCCTTCATCCGATTTAGCATCAAATTTTCCCAAATAGTCCCTAGTGTTTAGGATAAAACATTTGCACCCAAAAACACGAAAATAAGCAATGGTTGGTGGTCTACCATTCCAAAGCTCATAAGGGGTTTTCTTAATAAGGGGTCTAATAAGAACTCTATTTAACACATAACAAGCCGTATGAACGGCTTCACCCCAAAAGTATGTAGGCAAGCTATGTTCTTTTAGCATTGTTCTAGCCATTTCTTGTAGAGTTCGTTTTTTCCTTTCCACTACCCCATTTTGTTGGGGAGTTCTAGGGGCCGAAAAATTATGCTCAATCCCAAATTCATCACAAAAATGCACAAAAGGAGAATTCACGTATTCACTACCATTATCACTACGAATGCATGTAATAGAGTAGCCTTTCTCATTTTGCACCTTTCTACAAAGTTTTGCAAATTCATTGAAGGCATCACTTTTCAAAGCAAGGAACATCACCCATGTGAATCTAGTGTAATCATCAACAACAACAAAGACATACCTAGACCCTCCTAGACTAGTGACATCAACGGGACCAAAAAGGTCCATATGCAATAATTGAAGTGGCCTAACGGTGATGACCTTATTAATGGATTTAAAAGATGAACGATGTTGTTTACCAAGTTGACATGCATCACATAATTTATCTTTATCAAATTTGTAAATAGGCAAACCAACAACAAGATTTTTTCTAGATAATTTTGAAATTAAATCCATGCTAGCATGTCCTAAACGTCTATGCCAAAGCCAACTATCATTTACCACGGATAAGCATTTAATATTTTTGCACATAAGACTCTCAAGATCAACAACAAAAACATTATCCGATCTTTTTGCAATAAACATAGTATCTAACTCATCATTTTTGAAAACAACACATCTAGATGCTTCAAATTTAACACTAAAACCAACATCACAAAGTTGACTAATACTAAGCAAGTTAAAAGAGAGACCCTCAACAAGTAACACATTTGAGATAAGTAAAGAGTCCATATTACCAATGTTACCTTTACCCAAAACGCGTTTCTTAGTGTTGTCGGCAAAAGTAACTTTATCACCTTTAGTTTTATATAAATTTGTAAATAATGATGGATTTCCGGTCATGTGTCTTGAGCATCCACTATCAAGTAGCCATATATTTTGCTTCTTGATGCTCAACCCCTACAAACAAAAAGTAATTTAAGCTTTAGGTACCCAATTTGGATTGGGTCCATGAGGGTTAGTGGATTTTCTTTTTAAGACCCATTTAGGTCTTTTCCAAATTGGCACAAGAGATCCCAAATCTAATAATTTACGATAGTAACAATGAGATGCATCATGACCAAGTTTTTCACAATAGGTGCAAGTGATAGAAGATTTTGAAGAGGATGGAATTGCATTTGAAATTTTTGATTTTACAAAGACATTTTTCAAAGGTTTTTGGTGAGTGAATGGATCATATCCAACACCACTTTTTTCACAAGCCATTCTTTGAGAACCTAAAATCAAATCCAAGTTTTCTTGCCCGCTAGTAAATTTCAAAATAATAGCATTTTGATCAAAAATCTTTTTCTCTAATAAAGCTTTTTCTTCCAAAAGATTTTTCTCAATAAGATGAAGTTTTTCATTTTCATCTATACATTCATCACAAAGATTTTGACAATCTTCCAAAGCTTTCAAAACCTCTTTAGTTCTATTTTTCTCAAATTCTAAATCTTTTGTTAAAACTTTGTTTGTTTCAATAGAATTTAAAAAATCATTATAAAGAGAATCAAATGCCTCATGAATATCTTGTTCACTAGCATCATCATTAGTTAGAGAGAGTTTGGAATTAGGAGTTACCTCATCATGATTTGCCATAAAGGCAAAGTGAGTAGTACTGGTATCATCATCCGAAGAAGCATCTTCATCATTCTCAAGTTTTCCCATAAAGGCAACAAGATTAACATTTTCATTGTCACTTTCTTCTTCCTCCGAATTTTGAGTGTCCCAAGTGATATTAGCATGCATTGCTCTCTTAGGTTTCTCCTTTTGAAGAAGCGGACAATAGGTTTTGATGTGACCAACCTTTTTGCAATGATAGCAAGTGGGTTCATCTTGTTTGATAGCTCTATCATTCTTCTTGTAAGGTGAGGAAGAACTTCCTTTCTTGGCAAAGCGTTTGTATCTCATGAATTTTTTCATATCTCTTGCCAACATAGCTACTCCTTCATCTTCACTAGTTTCTTCTTCATGTGAATTTTCTTCTTCACTATCCTTCCTTTCTTTTCGTTCTTTCAACTTGGTACTCATGGCATGGAAAGCAATAGATTTATTAATCTTTTTCTCCTCATCATCTCTTATCTTTTCTTCTTCAAGCACAAGCTCTTCCGTCATGAGGTTGCAAATGAGTTCATGAACCGTCATTTTTGAAAGATCTTTAGTATCCCTTATAGAGTTGATTTTTGTCTTGTATTTCCTTGGAAGAGCAAATAAGATTTTTCGGCATTGTTCCTTGTTGGTGTACTCTTGACCAAGAGTCTTCAAAGTGTTAACAATGTTAGAAAATCTTTGATGCATAGCATTCAAGGCTTCATCGGGCTCCATACGAAAAAGCTCATACTTAGTGATAAAGAGACCAATCTTGGTTTCCTTAATATCTTCCGTTCCTTGATATGATAGCTCCAAGAGTTGCCACATTTCATGAGCGGAATTGCATTCACTCACTCTAGCATATTCCGTGACACTTAATCCATTTATGAGGATGTTCATAGCTTTGTTGTTTTTGGTAAGTTTAGCTATGTCTTGATCATTGTAATCATCTTCATCTTTTACCTCCGTTGTACTTCCGGCAACATAAGGAATATAAGGACCCTTTTTGATAGCCATCCATAGAAAATAATCGATTCCTTTCACATGAATCTCCATTTTCTTTTTCCATCCAAAGTAGTCTTTTCCTACAAAAAGCGGAGGTCTAGTAGAACATGAACCTTCCGGTTGATTAGAGTCCATATCGTATTAACTCTAGAAACGATTAAGTACAATAGAGCTAGGCTCTGATACCAATTGATATACTATATGCGTCCTAGAAGGGGGGTTGAATAGGACAATAGAAATTAATCGGCTAATTTTATTTCAAGTAAATAAAATTAAAAGCTAATTTGAATCCTATTGTATTAGCAAACTAAATAGTATAAAACTAGATAATCCTAATAGACAATAATATCAAACTATTCAAGTAGGCATTTTATCAAGCATATAGAGTGCGGAAATATAAAGAGTGTAGAGATAGAATACGATACACAACGATGTATAGTGGTTCGGTTTCCCTACATCCACTACCTAAGGAAGCCTCCTTAGGATTTGCAAGATTCTCAACTAATCTTCGTAACTCTTAACCGGGTGAGATACAAACCCTTACAACCACTTCAAAAACCCTTTGAAGGAAATACACTTGTGTTATCACCAACACAAGGAACCAAGCATAAACCTATGCTCACACTACTCTCTTAATCTATTACAAGAACTAAGAGGAAAGGGAAAAAGTGTTTAGGGGTGCTAATAAAAGCTTTGTAACTAAACTCCTAAATGAGTAGATAGAACTAATTAGCTTCACAATAAATATGACTTGAATGCTCCTTTGAAACCTCCTTGAATGATAGAATTAATTGCTCTTAAGATTGGTAGATGGAAGGCTTGAGTTGTGTCTTGAATGAGCTCCATTTTATAGCTGAAAATATGATCCAACGGTCATAAGGCTTCTCTCCAACGGATCTATTTTCTCTCCAACGGATATAAGCTTTGTCCTCTAGTAATAGAGCTGAAACCCTCTCGTGCGGTGTACCGCGGATATGGTCCGGTGCACCGCATGACTGTTCGACTAACTTTTGAGCTTACTGGTCGGACTATGTAGTGTACCGCATCCCTGCTCCGTGTAGTGGTCCGGTGTACCGTGACAAAGGTCCGGTGTACCGTGCATATTTTTGAGTATACTGACGGGCTATTCTGTGTACCGCGCATCTGGTCCGTGACCTACGGTGTACCGCGTCACTCGTCCGGTGTACCGCGGGGCTGCTATTTTGAATTTCAAGCTAAGTAACAATGAAGTAAACACAACTAATCTAATGAGGGGTTTTGGAAAACATTTTAAGTGATACCAAAATGAATTTTAGTTTAAATAATGATTTGTCGAATATTAAAACGGGAATAAAAACAAGGTGAGGCTAACAGGTACCGTCCCGATCGAGTGTTGAGGCAATTCGGGCTCGTTCAAGATATTCCCGAACCCATCGATCAAGAGCAGGATAAATATCATACAACATTTGATCGTGTTGGGAGATCGACAGAGAATTGGAGTATAAAGTACGAGTGCGAAATCAGAAGATGGACAAACGCGTCTCATTATTTGCTAACGGGTTTAACACAAGGGCACGGGTGTACTCCGGAGTATGAGAAATGGTATCGCGAGAATTCTCGATTATTTATCGCACCTCCTTTTGCACGAAATTTGGCCGATGAGGAAGGACAAGAGTACCATCCACGGGGATCTCAACTTAATAAACTTGTAAGTATCCAAGACTTTGTTTTATTATTTTGTTATACTCCATATATTCATTTGTTTTGTGTAATACTAGATTCAAGCTTCTATTGACGGGGCATACCGTGTTTGTGAGCCGGGCGTTACTATGAACGATATGAAGGCGCATATGAGACAAATGCTTGTATATTCCGGGGAACAAGGCTTGATCGATCGCATACCCGGCTTGAATATCACCGAAGAGGAACCCGAAGCTGAAGAGACTAGGAGACCATCAAGGAGGATACGAGGAAATAGAAATTAATCCATTTCGTTTTAATCTTTTATTAGTTGTAATCGTATTGTAGTACTAATCTTTTATTAGTTGTAATCGTTTTCTAGTTATAATTCTCGTTCTTGGATATTTGATTAACTTGGTGATGTAGTTGGATTTGTGTTTAATGTCATTGTGTTTGGAAATTTGTTTAAATTGTTGAAATAGAAATGTGTTAGGAGGAAATAGAATTGTTTTAAGTTGATTGCTAAGTCAGGAAACAAAAAAAAAAAAAAAAGTCTGCCAAGAGGGGCGGCATTCAGCCCACCGCCCCTAAAACTCATAAAATTTCTGTCTAGAGGGGCGGTATGGAGCATACCGCCCTTGTTTCGATTTTCTTTTTCTTTAATGCTCTTTGACCCCTAACCCCTAACCCCTTAAACACATAAAAAACTATCCACTAAACCCTTAAAAAACTATCCACTAAACCCTTAAAAAACTAATCCCTAAACCCTTATACACATAACCCCTAAACCCTAAAACACATAACCCCTAAAACCTTTAAAAAATAATTCGAAAAACAAGTAGGGATAATCAAAATGATATCGTACTAAAGTAAACAAACAAGTTCGATTATATGGTTAGTCGTTTTAGTTCGACGATATTACATCAAAATAATAAATAAAACATAAGTAAAACTACTTTTTATTTTTCCGAGGCCTACCGCAAGTCTTTTTGTTGTGCCCATATTGTTTGCAAGTACCACACCGGTTGGTAACTCGATCTTCTCTAGCATTCATTTCGTTGTGAATTCGAGAAGATCTCCTTCGACCACTTCTCGTAATTAATCTTTTTTTACATGCCACAACTTCGTACCCTTCGATATTTGGGTAGTCGAGAACATCCATTAGGGGACGGAACTTTCCAGCATACGAATCCATGTATTTCGAAAGTGTTAAATACTCGGAAACGTACGCATAATATCCTTTATTTTTATCGTACGTTTGAGTAATGCAAATAAAATTCCCACATGGACGGTGCAACATTTGCCACCGTCCACACCCACACAATTGGTCGTTTACATGTACGATGAAACTTGTTCTATCGCTGTCCGATCTCCTACCATCCAACGCCTTAACTACCCAAATATCATCATCTGCGTCGTATAGATATGCACGGTAACCAAGGGCATATTCCTCACTTGTATTTAGCTCAATGGTGACCTTCGGTGGGAACACCAATCCCTCTACCAATGCATCTTTTCCTAGTTCCCTCCTTTTCACAAAGTAACCAGCACTTTTCTCAAATGTCAACAACACAATGGCCGTAACAGGCAACCCCCTAACTCCCTTCAAAACATTATTAAAAATCTCTGATAAATTTGTTGTCATATTACCATAACGGTACCCCCCGTCATGCGCAAGAGCCCATCTTTCTTTAGGGATATCTTCAACCCAACTCTTGTATTTTCCGTCGTTTAAGTCGCAAAATTCCCGGTAATACTTGTCGAATTCATGAATATCCGACATGTACGCAAGATCCATGAAAGCCTTTTTCGCCACACGGTTTTTGAACCGTTTATTCAAATTGCTTGCTACGTGACGCGCACAATATCGGTGAACTCCTTCGGGTTCCGGATATACATCGCGTACGCTTCTCAATATACCTTTATGTCGATCCGACAATAAACATATTTTTCGATCCTTTGTAAGATATTTTTTTAAACAAGTCAAAAAAAAGGTCCATGATTCGGTTGTCTCTTCATCGGCTAAAGCATAAGCTAACGGGAATAGTTGATTGTTCGCATCGTACCCAACCGCAATAAGTAGTTTACCGTTATATTTTCCATATAAATGGGTGGCATCGATGCTAACCACGGGCATCATATGCTTGAAACCTTCAATATTCGGTCCATATGCCCAAAAAACCATATTAAATGTAGCTCGGTTACCGATCACACGTTTGTACTCAAACTCGTATATTGTTCCTCGGTTAGTGATTCGAAAAGCGTTTAAAAGTTTAGGCAACTCTGTGAACGCACGTTCATGAGTACCGTATAATTTTTCGAGCACTTTTTGTTTACCACGCCATGCCTTAGCATACGAAATGAAATGACCATAGTCCTTATGTATTTGAGTTTGAATCAGTCCAATCTTCATAGCTATATCGGTACTCACCATCGCGAATATTTCATCCCTTACAAAATCCAAACTCAATTGCCGGTGATTTTTTACGAGAATTCCGTGATGACACTTATGTCCTTCTAACCTAGTAATTTGCCACACATTATTACTACTATTAAAAGTACCACGAATATAAAATGGACACCCGTCTTTAGCGTGTACACAAATGCGTGTAATATATTTATTTGTTGTCCTTTCCGATTTACATTCCTTGTGGTTTTTAAGGTGCCACCTACTAACATCCAACAAAAGAGCACGCCTAGAAGCGTACCGCTCACCCAACATGAGATTAACTCCTTTCACCATGGACGATGGTTGACTCTTTTCCCAATCATGACACTCGACTCCTTCACTCATATCAAGAGGACCAAAATTGTATTTAGTTGGATTAGAGCGATCATCATCGTCATCGACGTCTTCACCACTAACTTCACCCTCATCACTATATCCATGATAACCCTCTTCATCGGATGCCACCGAATCGGTTTCACTATCACTACCATGTTCACTATCAAAATCACGAATTGTCTCGCGAATCGGCTCAAGCGGTGTGGATGTATTACCACGCTCGCATATCTTTTTTTTCCCTTTCTCGCACGAATTCGACGCTTGTGTTTTCCGAATATCTTTAACCACGGCATAAATCTCGATAGCTTGGTATTGTTCGTTCCTCACCCCACCAATCATCGCATTGATTGTCTCCTCCCCAACATCTATCACATGATACCGTGGAGGGTTTGCCGAAACCGGACAACGCCATTTCATATCGAAAATCACTTCATTTTCGTTCCACTTGCAATTTGAACACACGGCTTGTTTTAACCCACGTAGCCCAATATCTCCTCCGGTCATAAAAGCTTTACAATCTCCCCCGTTATATTCAACAACACCGTTACCGCTTTGAACAATATCACCCCGATAAAAACATAACCACGTAACATTCATTTTTTCCTAAAACCCAATAAAACACACAACCAAATCAATACTAAATCAAGCACAATAAATAAAACCTATTTTAAACTAATCAAATCTAACTCAAACACAATATATAAAGCCTAGTTTAAACAAATCAATTTAAACCACAAAATACTACAATTAATATTATAACAAAAAAACCATACTTTTCTTACTTAAATATATATGATATAATACAAAATGGATAGAGTAATTACCTTTAAGGTGAGATATCCAAGACTTTGATGAAATGGTTGTAGATTTTAGGATGAATTTGGGTGTAGAAGAGAGAAATGGGGAGAGGGGGAATGAATTTTCGGATTAGGGTTAGAGAAATTAGGGGAAGAACATATAATCAACAAGGGGCGGGTTCCCGTTGACCGCCCCTCTTTTTTTTTTTTTAATTTTGCCTAGGGGCGGGATGCTCCCCACCGCCCTCCTGGCGGAAAAATTAAGCCACTAATTACTTTTTTTTTCATTAATTTTGAACTAGGGGCGGTTGGCTCTATACCGCCCCTCTTTAAACAAGATTTTAACTAAGGGCGGAAACCCGGAACCCGCCCCTATTAGAGGGGCGGAAACCGGGAACCCGCCCGGGTGCTAAAGTTGTAAAACTTTCCCCAGGTGTGACCATATGCTAATTACTTTTAAAAAAAAGGCTAAAATAAAAAAAAACTCACTTTATTACTTTTATATATTTTATAATAACGGGTGTATATGGAAATATTATGAGAATAAAAATTGGTTTAACAAGAAAGGGGGAAGATTTGGAATCCATAAAGCGTGGGAAAAGGGGATTTCCAAGTAAGCTGCAAAATTTGGAAAAGGAAAAAGAGAAAGAAGAAGAGGACGAGGGAGAAAAAGAAGAAGAAGAAGAAGAAGAAGAAGAAGAAGAAGAAGAAGAAGAAGAAGAAGAAGAAGAAGAAGAAGAAGAAGAAGAAGAAGAAGAAGAAGAAGAAGAAGAAGAAGAAGAAGAAGAAGAAGAAGAAGAAGAAGAAGAAGAAGAAGATGCTTAAATTTAAACTCAATTATAAAACGAGTTTATTTAAACTGTTTCGTTATTGTTCGTTTATATTCTGAATTATTATATAATCATATATTAACTTGTAAATATATTATTAAAGTTTAATATTAACTACGACGTTGTTTATTTTTTCCATCAATAACACATTTCATAACTTCATACCGTACATTCTATTCAAAATCGATTAATCATGAAAATTCGACTTCAACCATAAATAAATAAAAATTCGTTACCAACTCGGGTTTGCCTCCAAAAAAACTCGTGCGAGAAGTTGAATAAACAAACTTACACGTCTATTACTCGACTCAACTGATAAATCAAACAAACCAACTTGCACAGCTAGTATTCGACTTGATGTGTGTACAACTTTAGTACAAAGTAAAACGTGTCATTCAACTTGAATATATTTAAAAACTATAATCTTCTTTTATACCAATAATATAATTTATAATCTAATTTAAAAATTAATTTAAATAAGGGTGAATGCCCAATAAGCACCTGACACCTTAGCCACTTGCCCAGAAAAGGCACTTAAGGTAAATATACCTTAATGCCCTTACTGATGTCTACTGCCGTCTGCTGCTGCTGCCAAGGGCGAGTAATGGGAATGTTTCCCAACACTCGTGCAAGTACACTTTTGTAAAGGTTGAGTAATGGGAATGTTTCCCAACACTCGTGCAAGTACACTTTTGTACTTGTGGGCTAATGTTGAGTAATGGGAATGTTTCTCAGCACTCGTGCAAGTACACTTTTGTACTTGTGGGCTAATGTTGAGTAATGAGAATGTTTCCCACCACTCGTGCAAGTACACTTTTGTACTTGTTGGCTAATGTTGAGTAATGGGAATGTTTCCCAACACTCGTGCACTACACTTTTGTACTGTCTGCTGCTGCCAAGGGTGAGAGAGAGAGAGACAGAGGAGATATATATATATATATATATATATATATATATATATATATATAACTAACTCAATGTATACGAACTAACGACTAATAAACGGACGGCGACTGGGGTGAGGGGGTAAAATAGGAAAGAAAAAAGAAGAAGTGCCTTTTATGGGCAAGAAGAAAGCGGTAGGGATGTGGGGGCATTAATTCTAATTTGAGGTATTTGTTGGGCAATAATCCTTTAAATAATCTCCTTCGCTCTTATATCTCTTATGAAAAAAATCTATAAGCTTTAATATTTTTATCAATTTTTTTTTCTTATTTTTCTATATTTTCTTTGGACAAAATTATTTTTCCATACCTACCCAAATAGTATAATAAACAGTAGCAAAATTTAAAAATTGACGGACATTATGCCATATGTTTTTTTCGTGAGAGGCCTATAAAAGATCGGGAAGTAAACTTCCAAATAAATTATTAACTAGCTTAAGTTAATATAGGTAATTCCCAACCATAACGATCTCTCGCTAAGAGTCACCATAGTCCATCCAGTGGATCGCGATACGGTAACAGATCTTCCGTGCATTTTAATCCAAACTTAGCCATCCAATCCGCACTTCTATTCGCTTCTCGATAGTTCCAAATCAGCTCGAATTGTGTATTCCTTGTCAATATATCGCAGCACTGACGTATAATAGTACTTGAGAAAGTTGTTGAATTCGTACCGCCCTTCACTAGCGCGTACAATTCACTCGAGTCTATCTCAATCACTAATGACTTATATCCACGCCTTACTGCTTGCTCCAAACCAAAATATAGCGCAAGGACCTCCGCTTCAAACGGGTTACGCACAACGCATTTACCTGCAAACCCATCCAAATACTCTCCTCTACCATTTCGGAACAAACCTGCCACTCCTCCTACTGATCTCCCTAAATCAAAGGCTCCATCAACGTTTAACTTCACCCCCGATTCTGGTCTATTCCATTTGACAAGACTACACTTTGATGACACAACTAGCCCACCATCCCCGTTCTTTACCCCATGCCCGCATATAATCATTAACCGAACTAAGTACAATGGATTTCAATTCACTTTTCATTCTAATCCTTGCCGATTGATCAAAAAGCATAGTGTTTCGGCTTACCCATATTTGCCAAACCAAAGTCGCCACTACAAGCCTCAACTCAACCCCATTCACTAAAGTTTTACTAGCTAACAATTCCATCCATTTATGTGGGAAATTAACCCCTAATTGTTGTTCATCTTGTACCTGAATATACGGCTCGGACAGTATCATATTTGTACTCGGGATAAGCTGCTGCTGACTCACAGTTGAAGACGCATCACCATCCAGGCACTGCTGACGTGACCACTGCTGATCTGGACCTCCTAGCTGATGTTGCTGCTGTCTCCGAACTGCCGTGTACTGCTGCTGCCAATCTCCCAGTGATTGCTGCTACTGCTTTCCTCCCTCCAGCAGCTTCCCGTCCCTATCTGTCCATGGCTACACTCGCCGACTTCCCAGCTCCTCTGCCCGACTCCGTCCAGCTGCCCCGAACCGCTCCATCCCTCCACGAATCTGCTGCAACATCCCTCAAGTCCCTATGCTCCCTGCTGTACACTCAAAAGCCAGATTAGCGTAAAAACAATTAAAAAATAGATGACCTGCTGTTTCCATTTCCACCCCACAGCTCCTGCACTTCGGGACCTCCACTACCCCTCTTATCTCAAGGTTTTTTCCGGCAGGGAGACGATCCGACACCGCCCTCCAAATAAGTATTTTAATCTGTTGTGGACATTTTAATTCCCAAATTAACTCCCACTTAAAGTCCACATTCCCTTCCACCGCTGTTAACTTATTATAGCCCGTTTTAACTGAGAACATCCCCGACGGCGTCAAGTTCTATCTAAACACTCTTTCATCCCCATTCTCCACTATACTCAAACCTCCTTCCAGCACCTCTCTCCCTGTCAAGATGTTCTTACAAATTCTCGAATCTGACGGTTTCATGTCCCGCTCCATAAACCCATCCCAAAAGTATTTCTGCCTCAACACCATAACCCACAAAGTGGGATCATTACGCAATACTTCCCAACTAAGTTTCGCCAAGAGCGCTCTATTGTAATCTCTCGCCTTCCTAAGACCCAGACGTCCATTCTTCTTTGGTCGGCATAGTACATCCCACGCTAACCAGTGTATCTTCCATCCTTCACTAGACGACCCCTAGATAAAATCACGAACAATTATATCGATCTCATCGCATACATACACAGGGAGTTTCATGGTCTGCATAATATATGTGGGGATTGCTGCCAAAACTGATTGGGTAAGTGTAATACGTCCTGCTAAAGACAAATTATGACTCTGCCAATTCGGAAGCCTTTTTTGCATCTTCGCCGTAACTCTCCTAAAGAAGCCTATAGGGAGGCGCTGCGACCTAATCGACGTTCCTAAATAGACGTCAGAGTATCACTTAACGTAAACCCGCTCAAAACCGCAAGTTCTTCCGCCCTCTCACCTAGCACATAAGTCGAAAAGTTAATCAAAGATTTCTCCTCGCTTACTGTTTGTCCCGCCTCATCACAGAAGACCCTTAGGACCTCTTTAACAAGCTCCACTTGAGATATTTCCGCCTCCGCAAACAACAGTAAATAATCTGCAAATAACATGTGTGAGATTGGCGGACCCTGACTATGAATGTGGATGGGTAACCATTTCCCACCCTCGCAGATCCCTGAATAAGGGTAGAAAGTCTTTCCATACATAAAACAAAGATATAAGAGGAAAGAGGATCTCCCTCGCAAAGCCCCTGAACAAGGATAGAAAATCTTTCCATATGTTTCTTTTTTGTATAGTACATAAATATATTAAATTTTTTAATACAAAACCACGTATCACAAATAGGTTAGATTTACCCAAGTTTTTCCCCAAATGTATTTACTTTCATTTTATATTGTAATTTCTTCTTGGACAGAAATAAAATTCCAATTTAAATAAGTTTGAGAGGATCTTTTGTCTAATTAAATTAAATAACTAGCGTGTTCCAAAATTTAGAAATATTATTTAAAACTTGAGTATAAAAATGAGTTCAATCCTTTGACCTGACTTGCACAAACCGTACAAAGTGCCGTGCACATCTTCTACAGATAACTAGCAAGTCAAAAGTATTAGGGTGAATTATCTATAGGGTCTTAGGAGCACTTTTTTTTCTCTATAGAGTAGTGTCTTGAAAGTTGTTATTCTTAGGGACCTCATTTTTGACAATAGTCTTTACTACCCTTACTAACACTAAAAGACAAAAAGGTATGATGTCACTGTTTCTCTCTCCTCCACCACTACCCACCTACCCCCTATCACCTATCTCCGACCAGTGACCACCGACCTCCGACCACCGACCTCCGACCACCCACCACCCACCACCCACCACCAGTCACCGGAAAAAACTGAGAGTATCGGAAAAAACTAAGAGTATCGGAAAAAACTGAGAGTATCGGGAAAAAACTAAGAGTACTCTATAAATTGGCTGAATACTCTATATATTTTAATGAGTACTCTCAGTTTTTTCCGATACTCTATGAAATAGAAAGAGTACTCTATAAAAAAATACGGAGTACTCTATAAAAAATAGAGAGTACTCTATAAAAAATAGAGAGTACTCTATAAAATATAGAGAGTACTCTTAGAAATTACATATTAAAATCATGTGTATCATTTAATAAACATTTCTATTCAAAAATTAAAACCATTTACAATAGAATAAAAAAAAAAACCTAAACTAATTACAAGTTGACCAGATCTGGTCAAACCAGATCTGAAAAAAAAAAAAAAAAAAACAAACCTAAGTTACAGCGTACTATGTACGCAAGCGAGTAAAAAAAAAAGAAAAAAAAAGACAAGACTCCGGCGAAGCAGCTGTGTTGAAGACGAGCTCACCAAACAACCACCGCCACTGAGCAGCGGCGCCGTTCGAAGCTGAAGGAGCAGAAACATCGCACAGCCCTTGACCACCATCGCGCAGCCCTTGACCACCATGACGAAGAAGCACGGGGCCACCACCGTCTAGCAGATCTGTACCAGCACAGCGAAAAAACGTTGAAGCACCACCATCGCGCAGCCCCCCTAGCAGACCTGTTCGCCGACGAGGAGGCATGGAAGCTTGAATGGCTTCGATCTGCAGCGCGGGACAGCCCTCCACTCCGTGAAGCTTCGAACGGCTTCGACCAGATCTCGCGCCGGAGTTGCAGTGAGGTGGTGGAGGAACGGCTTCAGCTGTTAAACAGAAAGAAGGAGAGCTTCCATGGCAGCTCCGATGTGTTAATGGGAAACCGGCGAGTTCGTGGAGTGATATGGTGAATGAGAGCTTGCCGGTGCTTCAAGCAGAAGAAGGAGCTCGGTGGTGGTGGTGGTGGCCATATCGGCGGTGGTGGTGGCAATTTAGGTGGGATCGGTGGTGGTTGAGAGGAGAGAGGAGAGAGGAGAGAGGAAAGAGAAGCTGTGAGGTGAGGGAAATTATAACGTGAATAATGAAATTAGAAATAGCAATTAGTATATATAGGTATAGAAAAAACAAAAGAAGGGTAGTCTAGTAATTGGGGTTTTGGGGTTCATGTGTTAAAAAGTTCCTGAGGTCTTTAGTAAGAAGAGGCTCTAGGTGGGGGTGCTAACTCGAAGAGGGGTGTGTCTTCAAGACCCTAGGTGTAATTATCTTAAAGTATTAGAGCAAATCTTTCCACCGAGAATAAGCAAGTCAAAAGTATTAGAAATGGAGTTCTACCTCCAAAATCAAATCTTTCACAGATTGGAATCAAACCAATAATTGAAAAGATTTCCTAGAAATTGACAATGTTTTGGCAAAATATATCCGTAAAAATCTTGATCTCTCTGAATAATTTGACACATCGCTGGTGGAATTTCATATTTTTTAAACTAAATTGCTTTAAAAAAAAAAAAGAACTAGGTTAACCTTATGTAAATTTTTCTGTTTTCATTATTAATGACAAAAAGAAAATCTTTCCACAGATGAATTTCTTTTCCTTGCTAATTCAGCGAACGTTTTTACTAATTAACAAGAAGATATATATATTTCAGAAAACTAAATCTCTGTAGATTAATAGAAGGTAAAAAACAAGGATAGGATAATTCCATGATGATGTATAATAATCTCGCCATTCTTCTTAGCTAACAAAAATAAAACTAACCAATACATTCAACATCGATCACATGATACTTCCAAAACATAAGACAACACGAAAATAAACAAAGTAAAAACAGTATTACCAAAGAGCAATAACAAAAAGCCACAGGAACAAACCATGCATCGGTCAAGTTATTTCACACTCTATTTATAATCTCAGGTACAACTTACCCAATAATATAACCAAAACATAATAATCTGAGCTTTACGCTTAATAATATCTTGTCTGAATTATATATTACAAACCCCAAAATTCAACGTCCTTTCGGGTTCATGATCTGCGAGAACACAGCACTTGGTGTTAACCCATCCGAATCTTCACTCATAAGACTCCTCCCACCCATACTCATAGACATTCCACTGCCTTGTGTACCCGTTGTACTATCATAACCCGGATTTACATCTGGATCCTTCTTTCCTTTAAACGGATCCT
Organism: Nemophila menziesii; assembly: GCA_029959085.1. NCBI lineage: Eukaryota > Viridiplantae > Streptophyta > Magnoliopsida > Boraginales > Hydrophyllaceae > Nemophila > Nemophila menziesii. The sequence goes on along the minus strand of JARWIR010000001.1, from coordinate 48,249,451 downwards.
CAACAGACGACCCGTTTTCAGTTTCTACTCCTTTACCAACTTTCCCACTCTCCTCAGCACTCTCTTGTAATTGCAAAGCAAATTCAAGATTCCATAACACATCACCCATTGATGGTCTTTCAGTTCCAACATCCGCTACACATTTCACAGCTGTTTCAGCAACTTTTTTCAAACATTCCGGTGCGATTTTCCCTTTTAAATAAGGATCAACTAATTGGTCGAAATTACCCTTGTTATAACAATGTAACGCCCATTCCGCTAAACTCACTTGCTCTTTCGGTAACGTTGTATTTAAAGCTGGCCTTGCACATAAAATCTCGAAAAGTACCACTCCGTAAGAGTATACATCCGATTTATCAGTTAATTGTTGCCTTCTAAAGTATTCCGGATCTAGATACCCGAAACTACCCTTTACAACAGTACTGACATGAGTATGATCCATCATAGGACCCGTTTTCGATAACCCGAAATCCGATACTTTCGCGACTAATTTCTCGTCAAGAAGGATATTCGTAGTTTTCACATCACGATGAATAATCGTATGCTTAGCTCCCGTATGAAGGTAATGTAACCCACGAGCAGCTCCTATGCAAATTTCAAGCCTTTGTTTCCACGGTAAAGGTGGATTTTGAGTCTTGTAAAGATGTTCACGAAGAGTACCATGTGCCATGTAATCATACACAAGTATCATTTCCTTATTTTCTTCGCAATAACCGATTAAAGAAACGAGATGTCGATGACGAAGCTTTGAAAGCATTTCGATCTCCGTTTGAAATTCATGTACACCTTGTTCCGAAAGTGGGTTTCCACGTTTAATCGCGACTTTTGTCCCGTTATCAATTTCTCCACGGTAAACTTTTCCGAATCCACCAACTCCGAGTACACGAGACTCCTCGAAATTATCCGTGGCCGCTTTAATCTCCGCAAATGAAAAGTGTCGACAAAGATTAGTCGGAAGGGTAGAAGCGTAACTTCCTGTAGTATTTGTTTTTGTACCGGAAGTATGAGAGTTTCCGTATAAAGAAAGTGGTAACCACCCATCACTAGTGTTCGATTCTTTACCTTTCTTACGATTTTTAACACAAAAAACGCATAATCCGATGAGAATTAACGCTACAATACCACCTCCGATACCTCCACCTATAGCTCCGATATTCGACTTTGATTTACTCGGTTTAGTCAAACCCGGATCGATTTTAACTACCACCTTTGGAGCGGGTATAGGATTGGGTCCCGCTAGACTCGTTCGACTAAGTTTATATATCTCCAAACCGTTTAAAATTGCGTCGTAATAATTTGGTTTCGATATAGTATTTGGATGTAAACCAAGCCACATGTCTTGCTGAGGTGGACCCTTTGGTACTTGTACGATGAAATCCCTGTATAACGCAATTCCGTTTCTACCACCTCCCCAAGCTATGACATCAGCAGCTGGAAAAGCAGTGCGGTTATTAAGGAATATATCAAACACCCTTTGGTTTATTTTCGTGATATTATGAGTCAATTCGCAAAAATGTAGCCTAACTAAATAAGTAAACTCTGAATCAACAGTGAATAACCAAGTAAGGTTAAATTCAAGGTTAAGTTTATAACTCGGACCCATTGCTCTATAAGAGCTGTATACATCAAGAGGTGCCACATAGCTCGGAATACTCGCTGGATAAGTGATATTTACGTCTGGATCAACCACTAATGTAACTCCATCTCCACCTCCATATACATAACCAATGTCATTATCCCATGATCTATACATACCAGTATCATGGGACGGTGAAATGTCATTTCCGCCCACGTTTAATCGATAAACTTTCTCCATTACTGTGCTATTATTAATAATGAAGGGCGTATTTGTACCAACAATTAATACAGTTCCATCAGTAAGGCTGTATATATCAGGATGTGAAACAATTTCGATTCCGTTAATAAACGCGAAGGAATTTGGAGAATCTGAAGAAGGAACGAAGGTTATGTTTAACGTACTGGATGGTACATCAACGTTAACGGAATATTCCTTGATAAGATAATCGTAATTAAGAGCATCCACAGTTTGTTGAGCGCTGAAATTTGTTAAGAGAGTGTAGGAACCAGTGAAAACAGAGAATACAGCGTTTGAGGAGTTTAAATTATTGTATATTTCGGGGTAAAAGTAAAGACGGATAAATTTACGACCAGGGGAAACAGGGAAAGAATATGTGAAGTTATTTTGGAAAATACGAGCTGTCATGAAAGGGATTTGAGGAACAGAAGGTTTTTGAGAAGAAGCAGAGGAAATTGATGATTTTCCATTAGCAAATTTAGAGCCGACATCAGATGTCCAAATCCGGCCATCGGAATCCGTTGAATCAAAAGGACCACCACAGTTAAGGAGTGTATTTTCACTTGGTACATAAGCACAACTTGCATAACTAATTAAACAACTCACTGACACAATAATACTTAATACAAGCTTCTTTCTGTTGACCTTCATGTTCTTCATTATATATAATTTGTGAAATCAACACAGGAAATTCTCTGAAACAAAGAATAAATTCAAGAATTAAATAAGGATAACTATAACAATAACAAAAATAGCTTAATTTTTTTAATCCTACTGTGTTTAAATTGAAAGATAATGCAAAAGGTCAAAATTTCCTTAAAAGGCAAAAAGGAAGAGATGAATGAAACAATTTTGACAACAATTATTATTTAACATAACTTGTAAATTATAATTCCCTAACACAAAACAAAAATTGAAAAAACAGATGAGATGGGTGAAGACGAAATTAACAAAAATTGCTATTTAAAACCATTTTGGCTAAAATAAACGGAAATTAAAAAAGGATGAGATTTTTACAAAGAAACAAGACAAGACAAGTTTTTAGATGGATCTAAACGAAATAAATTGATGAAAAATGACTAAAGAGTATTTGAATTTTACAGAAATGATTAATTGAAAAAATAGTGAAGTAGTAGAGTACCTTTATAATCGATGATGATGATGAAGAGAAATCAACTTAATTAAAGTAAACTCCAGCTCAAGCCATTTTTGGAGAACCCTAAGATCATCAAATTGGTCAGATGAATGTTTTTATGTGAGAGCAGAAAAAACTGAGGAGGTCTGTAGACGAAGTATTATCTGTTGTCAACTAAAAATCATGGGACTCATTCATTACGCGTTGACTGGTTACTTTACCCTCGGCGGGGTTAATAAAATTACAAATTAACCCTTCTTTTTGGATATATTCAAACGCAACGCGGTGGTATTTATTAAATTTTTGTAATATAATAGTTGGTTAGTTGGCATGATGGGCTGGCGACTTTAAGGATGGAGTTCGTATTTAGACAAACATTTTCACGTTCACAAATCACAATCACGTAGGTTGTTAGATTAAATCTGTCATTATTAATCAATTTAATATGTAAAATAATTTTTTAATGATTAAAACAAAAAATCTCATTTAGATAAAGGCTAATGACCGAAAACGTCAACAATACAAATAGTCTATTCCAAAAAATCCACAACAATATTATTGGAAATTTAGACAGGTTTGCTCATGGGATACATCTCTTGGTCGGTCTTAATAATTCATTAAAAAACACTTCATTTCCGCCACACGCGTAATACTGGTCATTTCAAACAATTTCTCTCTCCAATACTGAACTTTCACTGCCAAAATTTACAATTCTTAGCAAGATTGTTGCATCCAAATCAATAACCATTGACGAGTAATTAGAGCAACGTCATCCAGGTAGCGAAAAATCAAAAAGCAAAGAATTCTCAAAAAAACAATAAAGCGGTATGCAAAATTCATCGAACGTACATTAAATTATTTAGGGGTTTGTTGTATTATTTGTTGTTTTGAGTCATTTTGGTAGGGTTGACAGTATGTGTAGTTATTTTAAGTGGGTTATAATATATTGCAAAAGATGGTATAGGTTGTTCATAGTGTAGTGATGGATTATGGGTATTTAAATAGTTATTGTATGTGTTGTTGTTGACGGTATGGGATAAGGTCTAATATTTGATGGGATGGAACGTTGCCAGTGCAGTTTGTTGGTGGTATTGTTGTATCGTTCTAACTTAGATGTAATGATAGGTATGTGTATTGTAGCTTTGTGTTATGATGCATGTGAAGTAATTGTTTTTATCAGGTGCAACATGGTTATGTCAGATTTTGTGTAGTCTTGAGATTACTTTGTGTATTGGGTATAACCCAGCTTAATTTGCACGTGAATGACTTGTTTTGTATGAGTGGCTTGTATCCCATGTCATTTAATATGGCAGTTTTATGGGGTGATCGAGTAATTATGCATGAGATATGTTTTGAATATGAATGGGTTGTTATACAATTTTTTTCGTTGGTGTGTAAGTGGGTGTGGATAGCATCTAAATGTGAATTAACACTTGTTTTTTATGAGTGGGTTGTACCATGTGTCCTATGGTACGGTGTGTTTTGGGGTGATATCGTAATTGCATATGAGATGTGTCTTCAATATGGATGGAGTATTACACAAATGTTGTGTAGATATACAATATCCCACCCAAATAATTATGTGTCATACAATATCTAGTTGAATTGCCTACGATCCAAATCATCAATGTGATTGGAAACATATTAATAATTGTATGTGTATTGTGTGACAAAGATTGATTTATTCGTGCATGTAATGATGTGTGTTGTATCATGTTACTAACATGTTTATGATGTGTTGTATGCAGTTACGAAAATACAACTCAATCATTATTGGACTCCGAGTTCAAAACTTTAAGAAGCGACATAGTGATGAACACACTTTGGATAAATGTCATTGTATGTCATTCTACATGCTAATGAGGGTATGTACGACTAACCACACGAGAGAAAAATGTAAGGAAGGGTGATCGATATATATATATATATATATATATATATATATATATATATATATATATATATATATATATATATGTTATCATTAGATATAAGATAGAGCGGTCGGGGTTCGTAATAGCTGGGAAATCAGTCCAACTTACAGAGAATGGTGTGTGTATCATCATAGGGGTAGAAGGTGGTGATTATGAAGTCCCTAAGTTCATCTACAAAAATTGACATGTCTCCAAATGGTTGATTAGCCATTTCCCGAATATGGAAACCTAGCTAAGCAAAAACCAAATAAAGGAATGGATACATGTTATGTTGGCGGTGACACCTTAGACCAATAACACCATTCATAATTTTGCTATCTCTCTGGTGATACTTGATATGGATACAATATTTTATCCAACTGGGTTGAGCTTGATACCTCGATGAGTTGTGAGGCTCTACGAGGATATGCCCCACATGAAGGACTACAAGTGGACAAGTCATATGTGTGAGAACCTAATGAAGCACATTCGATAGGGTATGCTCAATCACGTACCAGACCATTGTTCCGTTTTTTTGGTAAGGGGCAGTTAGTGGTTGTACGTGTTTCACATGTTCATTTTGTTTGATATGATTGTGTAAGAAATACTTCAACTTTTTTTTGCAGTTATATGGAAATGTGGCAGTCAAAATACCCATCTATCTAGCTCTGTACCCACACTTCCTAAAATGGAAGATAAAGTTGAAGAAATTGTTCTCCAAAGTAATACATGCAATTACAGCTCGACATGTAATTTTGAATCTTGAATGTACAATTGGGAAAAACCCTTTCAATTATGGATGGACTTTTCCTAGTGCGTGTGTTTGTGTGATCAAGTGCACTGATAGTTACACAACTACATGGTTTTGCAAGTCAGCACCAGTGATATGAACACTCGTCATTGTAGAGATAAAAATATTGAATGGATTTTTAGGTGAGGGTGAAGACAACAGTAGATCCAGAGTTGGAGATGCAAGGAATGAAGATGGAGGTGATGCGAAAGAGGAAGCAGACGTGGTAGGAGGCGAATGTGACTCGTACAATCCGGTGAAGTGGAGATTATCGAGGTTGTAAGTGATGTTGAGATTGGTGGTAAATAAATCATTGTCGATAGCAGAGGAAGCAACAACGGGTCGGAGTTCGCTATACATATGGCACACAATCCAATAAAGAATTTGAATAGTGTCTATTTTACGGGTTGATTCAATCATACAGATGATGGGTTTGAGTACTGCCCAAAAAAAAGGAGTTGTGAACTCTCATGGAGTCGTTGAAAGACAGAAATAATGTTATGGAAAATGAGTTGGCCAATCAACGGATGATAGAGGAAAGGATGAAACACAAAAACATTTTGACTACTCTAATGTCCCTCATAAACAACTTAACATGTGTTTCAGATGAACAAGATGTTCTACTGAAAGAGATAGAAGACCTTAAAGCAACAACGATGATGCGCTATGAGAAGGGGAGAATAATCCTATAAGCACAATAGAGCACGAGTTGGAAGATTTGAGAGCCAAATTTCTAGTTTCCAGAAATGCCACATAGTAGCACTAGATTGGAAGTTCTTCAATAAGTGAGCAGTTTTATTGTGGGTTCTTTTATGCTTTACACATTTCAAAAAATTAATGACACCTTGCAAATACAAATTCTCCGTGATACACAGTTGATCGTGCACCACATGCTAGAACAAGTCTCATAATTTTTCAAGCATTTAAAATTTCATATCAATTCCCATTTAAAGGTGAGTTCTATCTACAATGAGTCGGACAATTATACCTAGATTTTATTATGAACACTTTACACTTTTGAAGGCTCCGAATTCCATTTATATCGTTTCTCATTCTCATCTTCCATTTCCACGATAGCCATCTACAATATACTTTTTCTTCCATATTGTTGTTACAAATTTTTGAATGCCACCGTTTTGGTTTGAAATGCATGATTCCATTACAAAAGTATTTGTGCTTAAACACTTTCACCTATAAGATTGGGCTATCTTGGAGTACCTTTTATCCCAACTTTGCTAGCAGCGCTCTCTTGTAACATGCATCTCTAAGTTCCACCCCCCTCCTTCAAAATTTGGTCTACGCATCTTCTCATATGTTATCCACCGATTATCCTCTTAGAAGTCACGTGAAATAACTTGTAATTAGAACAATTCGATAAAACAGTTTTCAGTCCTATTATAGGATGGTCATATAAGTTTGACTACCAAATGGTATTAAGAAAAATGTCATACTAAGTTAGTCGAAGGGAGAGATCGGTTGTTAGGTTAAAGTCTAACTTCGCGATTGTTTAACTAAACTTAAGGGTCGAACACACTCTACCTCTCGAATAGTATGTTCCAGTAACAGTTTTACTCTAGGAGCTTCCCTAGTTCAGACTCACAATTTTAATAAACCATATGATGTTTTTACTAAAATAGTTCTCTATTTCAACTAATTAGTTATTTTAAAAAAAAAACAAGTAATTACTATATGACTATTTCTAAATTCGTTAAATATTGTTCGAAATCAATATTTAATAAAATTATATTATTATAATTATCAAACAACATAACCTAGTTCCACAAATAATAGTTAATCATCGTAGCACCCAAAGATTTGTTGAAACCCATTGGGTAAGAATTATACTAAGAAAGAAGGATATTAAAAAATTAGAAAAAAAAAAAGCTAGTTAGATTTTTAACCGCACCTGGCTAAAAATTTGCACAGAATTCTGGCATTTGCTAGAAATAGGAATCTATTGGAAACTTAATAAACTATATACAACTCCCAATTCTAACTTTGATGTTATTAGATGTAGCCTTACTCCTACAATTCATCAAATCACAAAATTATACTCCATGTGTCCACAAAAGGTTTTTTTAAGTCAAAGGGGCATTTCATAAAATAAACACAAGTGGGTCAATAACCAAGTACACTAGAGATTCAATAGAGGCACAAAAATCCTAAATTAGGAAACCACCTAACTATAATAACGTCCTATGTTGGTAGTGACTTGAGTGGCTGATGATTGAGCCATTCACTCGTACTTCTGGTAAAAAAAAATTCAAACATGAAATAGTATACATGTTATCATTTAATGTCTTCAGTGACGTAGTCGTCACATATCAACATGAATTTCTTAAAAACTCGTACCTGATCTTGATGCGCAACTCCAATATAGTTTCCATAGTCCGAGAACTGATTCAACATACCCGAGTCAGACTTGAATCGCACGACTTAAATGGTTGAAGGGAATATCCCTAGGGGTTGCACTCGAAATTGGACTCCTTGGCCTAGGAGACCTTGTTCTCTGTGTTGGTTGTTGGGAAGAGGTACAAGTGGTGGTACTTGGTGTCCTCCTCCACCTACTTGTTGCTCAACTATAATGGGTGGGTCTTGGTTGTTCATGTTCACCTCTTATTGATCAGCTGGCAAGACTAACCCTGGTGATACGGTTGTGGTGCCTTGCGCGTCGTACTTTGGAAAGTGTACCATTGGTTCTCTCTTCTTTCGTTTGTTCTCCCGCTTCCTATGAAGTTTGACTATGCTCGTAGGATCGTCAAACATGCACTAGACGATGATACATGATAAAGATAAAACAAGAACCAGCGTAAAAACTAACAACGAAAACTAACTAGCTAATCCCGATAGCGGCGCCAAAAACTTGTTGTCTTCTGAGATGTGATATAAAATATCTCGAAAGATCAAAACTTGCAAGTGTGAAAGTAAGTAAGATCATCTCCAGACTAATAAAGAAGTTAATAAAGAATTTTAGTTTCAAGTTTAGAGATTCGTTGTAAATTAACGAACTTAAAAAGTAAAGATTTTTTATTTAGGTTTCTTTTAAATTATGCCTAAGATAAGAATTAACGACAAAATTAAGCAAGAGAAATAAATTATGGATGTAAACTGATAGAGAGTAACGTAAAATCTTCATGGTTACTGCAATGACCACTAACCGTCGTCGACTGGAACTCCTTGAATTTTGATCACAAAGACGTTAGGACTTATCACCATAACTACGCAAAAAAGGAGTTGCATTGGAGTTGAGAGAGAAGAAAGGGGTGGTTGCAAAAAAATGAAGAGGCTACATTGGGTGGGAAAAAGAGAAAAGAAAAAACAGAAAGGAGATTAGATATTATAGTATTTATGATTTATGTGTGTAATTTATTATATATAATAGGTAAAAAATAAATATATAAATATTATTTAATGAAAAAATAGTTATAGTGTTAAATATTTTAAGTGATTTCTAATAAGAAGAATAGATTAGATGAAAGTCGTTAAATATTGGAGAAAAGTCTTCAAAATCCGTTAGATTATGATATCTAAAATTACATAAATGTTGTCAAGTATTTGAAAAAAGAAACATAACCAAATATATATTCTCCACAATAACAAGTACAACCATCTCCAACCAAGTAGCTACGGACCAGGAGGAAACTCAATCGTTCAAAATCTTATGTCTAGGTTTCAAAAAGAATTATACTTTACTTTTTAAATAATACGAGACATGCATATTTTATCAAACTTGACTGCTAAAACAGAACTTGTTAAGAGTAGGGGTGCTCACGGGTCGGGTACCCGGCTCTAGGGGGTGAACCCTACACCCAACCCTAACTATAGATTTTTGATAATGTTAAACCCAATACCTATTTTTTTTATTAAAACTGCACTGGTTGGGTTAGTGCGGGTGGGGTCGGTTTCGGGTCGGGTTCAGTTATGGTCAAGAAAAAGTCAGACAACATAAAATACTTAAAAAATATACAAAAGTCAAAAAAAATTCCACAAATAATAACTTTCCTAATGTAGAAACTTACTATGTATAATAAGTTTCCAGAAATAGTAATTTACCAAAATTTAATTACTCCCTCCGTCCACAAATGTTTGTCACAATTTCTAAAAATGGATGTCCACAAAAGATTGTTATTTTAAAATATCAAGAAACTTTTTTACATGTTCTACCAAGTTTACCCTTATTTAATTTTCAAAAAGTAGAAGACATTAATTGCTTTTCTTAATCATTAAATAGTTGGTTGAGAGTAATTTAGTAAAAGTAAAAGACATTAATTGCTTTTCTTAATCTATGTGAAGAAAAAGGTATGACAAACATTTGTGGACGGAGGGAGTACAAGCCAATAGTAAAAAATAGGCCTCATACTGTTCACAATTTAAACTTAGAATACAAGTCCAGATACAAGTCCAAATGCAGATTACATAAAACTAGTCCAAATACAAGTCAATCATCGAGAATTCTATCTGATTAGGGATTTTCTCTATCATCTTTCTCATATATTCGTTTTGAGATCTCACTCATGTTACTTTCGAGGCACCCATTGTGGAGAGAAAGAGAGATATTACAAGTTATTATAAGTAACAAATTAACTTGAAATAGAAAATAATCGCCATAAAAATAAAGTTCCTTAATCAAACAAGAAACCTGACATCCTAAAAGAAATCCAACAAGAAATTTGACAAAACCAGGCTAAGTGAACGCAAAGCATATACATTCATTGTATATGCATCTCATTCATTTATTCGTTGTACGACCACAAAAAAACAGAACAAACATTCAAATACAAATTGAATGTAAATCTTTTACAATTAAGCATTTAGGGTACTTTGAGCAATTAGTGATAATAGCCAGGTAACTAATCAACACTGTTTATTATATTCCTACAAACAAAATAAATAATTTGGCCATCACTAATCCATAGTCATGTAATTTAAAATTTAAAACTAATATTCACAGGAACTTGGAAAACATTCACCATCACAAAATCATTTCGAAATAGGATAGACTAGCAAGCCTCCATCTTTAATGCTCTAATTTTACATTCCTGTAAATAAGCAACAACTATTATTAATTTAATATTTGAAAAAATCTGTATTAAACATTAGACAGGAGCCTCCACCTAACCTTTAGTAGTCTAATATGGATAAGAGAATTCAAAGATTAAAAGCAAATTTTTGTTGGCCTTTATTTTTGCAAATCGAATTTGTATTAATAGATTATCAATCAAAAATTACTATTAAAGACTCTATTAAATTTTAAATCACTTCAATATATTATCATAAAAAATTACAAAAATTATATAATATCCCTTATCAAATAGATCTATCCATATCATATTTAATTTAATTATAGGAATATAAAAAAAGTAGAATTTCACAAAAAAAATCCATACCTGAAAAAAGAGGTTTTCAGATTATGAGACCCTAGCCGAGTAGCCATAGCCATTTTAGAATCCATTAACCAAGGATTAAAAACATATATGATATAACCATGGTAAACACATCAACCAGATTCCACACATGTCGGTGCTAAGCCAATAGTAACAAATCATAACTATATATTTAAGTAAAGGGTGTAATGTATAGAGTACAAATAGCCCATCTTTACCAGAGATAATCAGATAGATTAGATGGGAAAGGGAAGATAGGCTACGTTTTCGCCGAAAGAAAGAGAGAGTGAAGAGATAAAAAGGGTAAGGATGGAAAGGAAAGAGAGACTAGGATTTCTAGATAATGAATGAGAAGAGTAAACGTATTATATAAAGAGTTGGGTTAATGGGTTGGACCAAGTCTATTAAGGGCATATATACATACAAAACTGCAGCCTATATTTCGGATTGGGTTGGGTATCTGCAGTTTGGGCTGACCCCAACCCGTAAACCGACCCAAAATTTTAAAAAATATTTCCAACCTTAATGTGTCGGCGGGTGAACGGGTGTAGGTTTTTTTAGGTCATTTTGGGTCGGTGGTCGGATTTTCATATTCGTTTAAGCACCCCTAGTCAAAAAACACCATCTGGCTGCTGAATTACTTGAGCTATTCGGAAAATAATCTAAACAATTTATTTGAATATACCACCACTTTATTCATTTTAATCTTATGTATACTTAAAAGTATTTTTTTTTTTTTTTTGTTCGAAAATCCACTATTATTACAACAAGCTAAATTATTACACCAACTATCAACAAAACCAAAATAGACAAAAAGAAACAACACAGACTACCGATCTGAGAACCTAAAAACCAGCTATCCCGTTGTGGCCAAAGAAGATCGCAAAAAGTGCTATTCGTCGAGACATTACACCAATCTATTCGAAGATCGCAAGTATTAGTTTTATTAGTTCTCCAAAGTGAACATTCATCAATCACCAAACACCTCGCATTTTTCCGAACCCCCGTGAAAGGAACAACATCACCAACACCACACACCGAGTAACCAATTACCAAAGAGAGGTACTTAATCACAGTAGTAGCTGAGCTAACCGTGACTTGACGTAGTGTAAAACACCACAAGTCCCCCCTAATTGTAACCCAAAAAAGGGTTTGAACCACGGAGGATAAGGTAGTCCGAGGGTTGTGCTTGTCCTTGAGCTGATTCATATTATTTTTATCGATTATCACTATCCCAGAATATAACCCATAGTGGAACCAGACCAAATTCACATGTCCCTTCTTGTCAAACTTTGTATTCAGACAGTACATTATCAACAGTGTAGAAGTCAAATTTATAAATAACACAAGTTTGTTTCCGTGAAAACCTTTAGAACCATGAAACGTTGAATTGAGAAAAACATACGCGAAACTGCCCATCGCTATAATCCAGAAGTTGTCAAAATCCAGTGTGGCAAGTAATCCAACCAATACTAGAACTAGAAGTTTAACGTAAATAAACAAAGGCCCACGTTTAAGAAACTGTACCTCTGTATCCAAGGAAAAAACCAAACAACTGTCACGGTCCCAAATTGGTGAATCCACTGGACCTGGCCCATCAATCTTCACAGTCAGCCCGTACAATTCCATCTCTTCATTACTCGTCGTCGTCTCTGGAAGCCAATAGAGCCAGCCCATATGATGGCCGTGTTTCTGTTCGGCCATGACATACCAATTTCGCCGTCCCTTCCGCCGATTTCGATTCACAGAACCGCCGCTGTCGAGACCCATGGAAATCCGAGATTCGCCGTTCTCCGGCAAAAGCCCAGAAATAAAAAGAACTTCCCTGCAGTCTGCCATGTCTTTCAAATATAGAGAAGATGTGAGTAAGAGAGTATTGAAGGTTAGAGATGGGTAGTTTAAACAGGAAAAAAGGAAGAAAATGGAAATTTTTAATCAAAACCCTAGAGAGAGAAGAGGGAATTGCAGAGACTCTCTCTCTAGCAACCTTTTTTTTTTCTTTTCAGTAAAAGTATTTGTTACTGATAAATCTCCCTATGGTCTTCGCAATCTTTTTTTTTTCTTTTCTTTTCTTTGTCAAAGTACATTCTACACCTTTCTTCCTACAAACATTAGAAAGAAAAACAAAAAATTCATACATGATATTTTTTATTCTACACCTTTCTTCCTACAATCATTAGAAAGAATAACAAAAAATTCAAACAAACCGTCACGAGTCTATTCTGATAAGTCGCGTGTAAAACGAATTTCTAAATAAGCATTTTTTTTTTCGTCCAAAAAAAAAAAAATCTTGGTTTTTTCTTTTTTTTAATACATGAGAGAGCCACTTTGGACTTGGAGTCATTTCGACTCCAATAAGATTCGATCCAAGACCTCTTGGTCTCTGCGGAGTAACCTAACCACTAGGCCAACTATGATCTCTTTTCAAATTTTCCTTACAAAAAGAAAATGATTATCTACACATACCATAGGGAGGAAAAATATTGTCACAAACGATTTTTTTCAAATAAAGTTATGAATCATGAATCTATGAATCTATGAATCCTACTTATTGTACTTTAAGTGATAATCATTCTTTTCAAAATTAGAGACCGTAATTTCAATTAAACAAAAACACGTTTGATTACATCTTATATGATATCCTTTTTTTGTTACATGTACAAACTCACTAAACCATTATTAAAAGTCTCTAACATCAAAATGAAAACCAGTTTTACTATGCATATTTTAAATTTTATTACCCATGTTATTTTATACTAAAATCAAACCTCTCCATCCACTAATTTCTTTTTCTTTTTCGTTCAAACGTGGTATTCCATCCTCTAAATTTTTCAATCTACTACTTGGAAAATTCCCTCAAATAGCTTCTATATATACCGTGCTTCATTGCTTTGTGCACAAAACATATAGGGTACAGTAAAGCTGTAGATTTGGCATCTCCTACCATAAGTCTAATTTTCAGTGGAACACTTGACGTAATTCATAAAACTTACACTCTCAAAATTCCTGGTCACTATATTGACAGAGATACATAGTAATTTAATTTGAACAAAAAAAAAAAGATACATAGTAATTTCGACCCAATTTTTTTTAACCCAATTTTTTTTAACAGTTAAATTGTCTAGTGTAACACTAGGACACAATAACTTCCTTAGTTCACATTATGTATGTGAATTTCACATACTCCAATGTCTCCATATAGCATTAACCAATAGAAAGCATCAAACTCACCCAATCACAAGGATATCTAATATTAACCCTGAGTGATCACCCTGAGTGATCAACATAAAAAGAGCTAGAACCATATAAAGGAATCAATAGATTTGAAGTGCAAATCAAAAAATCAACATAAATGCAAAAATGTCTTACGAGTGATCAAAATGTCACTGCAATACTCTTTCTATGACAAATAAAAGAGACAAACTAATTCAGACATTCAAAACCAAAACAATAAATTTCATTTAAATGTGAATAGCATGTTCAATTTGCATATCACATCATAACAAGTAGCTTTAACATAATACAACATGAAACTAAAATTAAAATTCAGCACTTTTTGGAAAATAATTAAATCAAAGACAACTAGAATTACATCACCTCAAATCTTCTTCAATCTTTAGTAATGAAACCTGCCTTACGTCCCTCAAATCCAGGCCTCATAAGCTTCTTCTCTCTTTTAGCTATCTTCCTTGCTTTCTTTTCATTTGCTCTACCTTTAATGTTGTCTGTTCTCTTCTGTTGTCTATCTCCCTTCATCTTCTCTGTCCTACCTATTCTCTCCTTCCACTTCTCTGCATTCTTCTCTTTCTTCTTCTTATCTTTCTTCAAACTCTCTTTCAACAATCTTGGATTATCATGCACTTTCTCTCCTGTTGCTCTACTAATCGCTGCTTTCCATGATTCCTTTTCCGCCACAAAGGGATTCTCTTTCTTCGCTTCCTTCAACTTCTTTGCTTTTTGTAACTCATGAGCCTTTGAGATCTTCCTCTTTTTGTTATTACTCTTCTCATCATCACCTATCTTCAATTTCCCAAACGTTATTCCCTTTTCTATATCCTCCTCTTTGTTCTCCTCTTTGTTCTCACTACCCTCGATATTCCTCTCATTCCTCTCGCTTTTTCCCTCATCCCACTTTCGTTTCCTTTCTACATACCTCATCTTCTCGTACTTCTCAGATGCGCCTCTATTACCACGTAAAGATTCAAGCTTTTTACGCAGCCTTTCCTGTAAGGCCTCATAAGTGACTGATTTACCATCACCATCAAAATCGATGGGCTCCATTTGGGAATCATCGGCATCGTCATCATTATCATCTGAATTGTTTTTTTGAAGGGACTGATTGAGGAGATCAAGGGTTGATGACTGGGAAACCTTATCTGGATCGAGGCGTTGGCGGCGAGCGAGTTTAATGTTTTTTCTGGTTTGATGTTTGAGAAAGTCTCTGGTGCGTTTATTAAGACCTTTGACCCACGGCTTCGAGTCTGCGTCGTCGTTCGATAGGTAAAATCTCGCAGGTATTAGCTCAATTAGACTGTCAAAGAATACGCCATGGTCGCTGATTAGGGCTTTCAGGTCCACCGCAGAACTGGTGGTGGTAGTGGTGGCGGCGACAGCTTTGGGTGTAGACTTTGTCTTCTTTTTCTTCATCTTTTTTTCGGGTTGATTTGAGTAATAGGGTTTGTAATTTGTAAGAGAAATAAAGACGAGTTAAAAGGAGCTGAGATGGGTTGGGCTTGAGCCCACGGTGTTAAAAAAGAAATACTTAACAACCTCTAATAAAAAATCGACGTTTTTTTGTTTCTTCTTTTTTTACTAAACTTTTTTTTGTTCAAAAGCAAATATATATTAAAAATAAAGTGTTAAGTTTATAATAAACCGAACAATAACGATCCAGTCACCAATTCCATACAGAGTCTTGATCAAATCGGGGATAGGGATCCAGTTATCTAGTAGGAGGTTACATTTAAAAGTTCTAGCTAATAAGTCGATCTCTTTATTCCTATTTTAAAGAACATATGAAATAGAGTTTTGATATCTAGAGGTGATATGATCAATAATCTTCATCATAAGAGGTTGGGGTTTTCAACAAATATCATATGTATTATTTAGTTATTAAGTAACACCAAGACGCTCAATGTAAATTATAGTATTCGTATCCTTGAGGGGAACCACTATTTCACAAGCCAGAAAAACATTAGTAGCTCCCGCTTCGAGAATCGAACTACACCAAACCAGAGGCGGATGTGTGTATGCAAGTGGTGGGCTTAAGCCCACCCTCAATTATTAAAAAAAAAAATTAGTTTAGTTTTTTTAATATTTTTAGAATTAAATATATTATTAAATTTTTAATTCATTTAACTTCACTTAAAAATTTTAATGTTTAAAATTATATTTTTATTTACATCATAATTTTACACAATTTAAAATCGTAACCTATATTAACAATTTTTTATCAAAAGATATCAGGTATTTTCTAAATTTTGTTAATTTTTTTAATGTATTATAAAGATTCTCCAATTAATTACATAGGTATTATGTAGTTTGATTTTGAAACTTTTTATCATTATGTGATTTTTATTAAATATCAAAAAAAAATCGAGGATGTTTCCCTCAAGCCTCTTACTATTTAAGCCCGCACTCATTTATGTTTCTAGATTCGCCACTGCACCAAACCTTGTTCACCTTGTAGACAAGTGGAGCATTGTCGCCGTCGATACCAATCGTGGTTATATAATAGCTTCCTTCAACTTCTTCGCTCTCTTTAACTCACGGGCCTTCAAGAAATGGACTTAAATACGTGGAAATATAATAGCCTTTGATCTATTTCCATCTTGAACAACTGAGATCTTTGACCTAGAAAAGCCCATATATATACCCTCAAGTCAGCATTTGGTCATAATCAATCTTCTGTTATCTACTCTTCTTCACTTATCTCTCTCAACTGTGAGACAAAGGTTTCTGTACATTCCAATATCATGTTATAAAGATTGTAAATTAGTATTAGATTATGTTAGCTACATGCTTGCATGTATTGAGATAGAGTTATTCTCAATTTTGTCTAGGGTTTCAGATTGAAATCTTAGGATTTGCGTCAAACACTGTAATAGTTGAAAAGCAAACGATTATGAAGGTGTAATCCGCTTTTATAGAGAATTAAGCATCTCTCATAGATTCTCTAGTGTGGGCGTAGGCATATTATTGCCGAACCATGATAAGCATAAATACTATTCTTTCTTAGCCTAAATCTAAGAAACCAAAAGTAAGTATTTACAACAGTGGTATCAGAGCCAATCTTTGGTTTCTTGGTGTTACAAAAGTTGTTTACACATATCGTTCTGGATTCTTGATTATTGTCCTTTGAATCAGATCTTTTAAGAAAAATGTATTTTGAGAAAAATGTTTATGTGGTTATTTCAAATAGTTTTGTTTGAGTTTTCCTTAAATCGATTGAAAATTTGTTTCTGCAACAAAACTTTTCTATATCTTTTATTGTAAACTCACAAATCTAAGATTCTTTAAAAAGGTTTCCTCGACCTTTATCCTAGATTATATTTATTTAGGGATATTAGTTGTCTGCTAACCCTAATAAGTGTGTTCTTGTGTTTCTAATCTAATATTGTCACAAATCAAAGAGTGTGCAACTAACCATTCCCACCGTTGCAAACTGAGGTAGTATTTAAGTGTGTTTTAAATTATGATTGTCCTTATTTTTTAATGATGTTGGTTTGAATTGTTTTGGTTCAGATTGTCACTTACAAATTAGTATCAACAATTACGTTGAAGATGGTACAATAGGAGACAAAAGAGGTGGAAAATGGGCATACTAGGTAGGGGAAGCAGTGTTAGCAATGTATTTTCATCAACTTAAGCTACAATAAACTATGACAATTCTGCAGCTATTCACCATCCAAAAAGTTAACTAAGGTTGTTCAGTCTGTACCAACTAAACCTCTAATCAAGTTTGGTAACCATGCATTTACTGAATGACCAAAAGTGAGAGATAAAAGTCAGATAGGGTAAAAGAAGGAAGAATATATAGTAGTTGGAGAAGTGAAGCTCTTACAAGACAGTTGTCAGAGTGTTTGAATGTACACGTGAAAGAAGTCGAGGAGTGTTCAACACAAAAAAGGCGCATCCTACTACTAGAAGAAGAAGAAGAAGAAGAAGAAGAAGAAGAAGAAGAAGAAGTGAACTGTATTAATTTATTTTTGTTGTGAATGAATGTGTATTAGTTATGTGTACGACTTAGAATATGGTTTCGTGCATTTTGGATGAACTACGAGGTTGTAAACTATGGATTGTTTGATAGGCTATGATGCTTTTGTGAATGTTTAGAAGAAAATATGGATAGTGATATGGTGCTTATTTTGGTTGATTTTGGTGACTTTATTTTAGACAGTTAAATACGGTATCATGTAATATGTTTTTGAGATTTTGGTACTTAAATTAGTGTGTAACTTAAAAAGGTTTTGTATATAAGACGTGGAGAATTTATGTCCAATTTTATAGTTTTTTCAACATAAAAAAATATGTAAATTAGTACACAATTTTCATATTTTTTGTATTAAGTAATGTTCGCTTAACCCAAGTAACATAAGCGTAATCCAAGTAATACAAAATTTTCAAATTATAAGAAGATACAACCTTGATAATACTACAAAGAGATACAACAATTACACAACAACAAAAATACTAAAATATTCATACCAACACTACCTTAAACGTATTACAAGTAATATAAAACACTAAAATTACAAGAGTACACAATATCCATGTTACTACTTAAACTACCATCACTAACATTAGTTTATCTAATCCATTAATAATACATATACCATACCATCATTATAGTTATTTAAAAACTACGATAGAAAATACCCAATACGACTAATCCAAGTAATACATTTATTACAAACATGTTGAAGTGTGTTATGTGTTCTGGTTCAGGTATCAGTACTTCAACCACCTGACTTGTACAAGTTATTTCTGCTATCACTTGCCCACGAAGAATGGGTTGGGCATCTTCTCACAACGTTATAGATATCGACTCACACCATCTTAGAAAATGAGTACATTGGCCCCTAATACGTAGAAACCTTTTGTTTCATTAATGTGCTATTACAAATCAAAATTTTCGAGCTACCGAAAAATATGACAATAAACTTCATCGAAATGAAGGACAAATCCATGTCTTTCTTGTTTCCGTTTATTTGAACTAGACATTTTATGCATTCAAACAAACAAAATATCCAAGTTACTCTATTTAACACAAACACAAAAGTTATAGAATCAAATCTAGCTCAAAATAGTTAGAATTAAACGAGTTTGACAAATTACCAAAACATCACTATATTAGGAAATTCATTTTACATAATTAGGAAATGAAAAACTAACTTAATTGAAAAACAAATTAACTACTACGAACATTAACAACGTTATTTTAGATGTAGCTATTAACAAATTAATTCAAACTTAAATCGCTAAAAAATAAATATTGTTGATTCAAACTGTAATAAGAATGGTTGGAATTCGAAAACCCTAAAAAACATTAACAATGTTAACTCAAATTCGAAAACCCTACAAAAATTAACTTCTAACTATCACAATGTTAATTCAATTTTTTTATAAAAAATAGACTCTGAATGTAGCAACAAAAAGGTCTTGGGTTCAATCCACTTCTAAAAGTTTTCGCAGATAAGGAATAGAAGAAAAATGGAGTAAGTTGAACAAAAATTGTATTTCGAAAGGTAATAGTGTGATAATGGTTTTTAATAGGATATTCATAAGGGTGTATGAAAAGGTTAATCAAAGAGCACCTCACCCATTTTAGGCGTGTGAGGATCACATTTTTTTTAAAATTTGGACGAAAAGAAAGAATTAGCAAAAATATCTATTGTTGAAGGGGTAAGTTGCTATTAAAGCAATTAGGATAGGTATAAGAAAGTTTTTTGAAAATATTTTGACCCAAAGAGAGTGGGGGGGGGGTGTTGGTATAAACAAATAGCTCAAATAAAAACGATTTATTTAATTGAAATCAACATCGGAACCTATAAGAAGATTCAATAATTTTAATTTTTAATATATAAGGGTTCAAATTTGAGAGTTTGCTATGACCCTAAAAATATATAAAGGTATACATATGGTTTTTCTACCTCGATTTTGTTTTGATATCTGATATAATATCAATGTATATGGTTAGGGATGACAATGGTTAGGCTTTAAAACCGAAGTCGTTGGAAACGCAAACCGATTATGCAATAATGGTTATAAGGCAAAGGTTTTGTTAAGTTTAATCGATAGTTAAATGCATTAGGTATGGTTTTAAGTAAAAATAAAATTGAATAAACGAATAATTGAAATCCTATATATTATCATATATATTTTAAAATAATACAGATAAAAGTACAATAGTATTTCATAACTAAAATCCAAATATTAGATTTAATAAAAAAATTAATAAATATGTTATTTAATTAAGTATTAATATAAAATTTTATATAAGTACAAAATAATTTTGAATATATTATCTTATTTAAAAATAATATATAGAGTTATAATTTTATTATGGTTAAAATTCAAAAAAATTATGTAAAATAACCAAATCAATCTGGTTATAGTTTTAAAAAATAAATTTAATATTAAATTCATTAAAGTATGATATTTGTTAAATTAAACAGTTATAAACATGGATTTTTATTTTTTTCCAATTATCTAATTCGTTGCAATTTTATATGTGTATGATGAAAAAAGAGTAATAATATATACCATTCAAAATCATAACACCGAAATACCATCCAATGACGTGACTTGAATTGGTTGGTTAACCATCGTTAATTAGATCAAGAAAATAAATAAATTAATGATTATTAATCAACTAATTTACGCCACATAATTGGGTGATATAATTTTGGACGGTATATATCATTACTCATAAAAAAATAAAAATTCCCTATGCATGAATTTGTTTTCTTCTTGAAAATAGAAACTAAAATGTAGCCGGTTTGTTTTGTTTGTACACCGTTCTGTCATAAAGGGGTGAACATTGAACCTATGTAAGAGTCATCAATATTGTCTATTTATTCATCAAACAAAATCAACAACAAATATAGAAAGGCTAAAGCTATTAATTCATTAGCATAAATTGACATTGTTCTCAAGTCATTACATGGCGATGAAATATACTTGGTGTGGTTGGAACTGGAAATGGACTAACTCAAGCGTGAAATATTATAATGCATGGTTAAAGAAAGCCTTCAATTTTCTTTTTGGCCATCTGTTGAGGTAAATATTAAGCATTCTTTCATTTTGCAATATTATTTCCCATCAAGCTAATTAAGTACCTCTGATGACTAATCAACTCGCATTTGAAATCCTGTGGTGTTTTATTTCTTTTTAACATGATGCAACAAAATGATTTTAGCCTGTTTAGATTACTCGGGAAGCGAATTAGAACCTGATATTGACTCCTCTGAATTATACCTTGTGCCTGACTAATTTTACACTCAAATCTTGAATTATTAACTTATAAGTTATATCTAACATTACATGTTCATGTTATACTTTAAAGCTAAGAACCAATATAATTTAACATATTACAAAAAATAGACTGTTAACTGCTGAAATTGAGACAAACAGTAAAGTAGTTAAGATTTCTTCATTATTTCATCGCAATGATTAGGACATCTGAGCTAAATCTAAGAATACTTGTAGAAAAATTAAGGAATTTCAGACAAAATAGGAAAATAAGCAGCAACCCTTAAGCTCTCTCTATTAAGGGGTTGGGGGTAGAGTTAAGAATAAAGGTAGAGCATAGACCCACCATTTTCATATGTCTATACTCCAGTATAGCAGAAGCAAAGCAGCTTTGCTTGTAAGGAAGGTATACACTGTTCATTACAAATCAAATATGTAGAAGCAGGAATGCATATATATATAAACATTAAACAGATTTGGAAAATGAAACTTATTGTGGTCATTGATGTGGAGAAATGGAAAGGAACGAGATCAAATCTTCATTTCGATCCATTCTTTTCGTTATCATTCTTATAGCATTCACTACAGTTTCGTATTCCAACACAAGCCCTGATAATCTTTTGTTACCATCTATCACAGATCATGGGTATATATTAATAGGATTATTTACTCTTCCCTTTTATAAACAAAGATTTAACGTTTTGGTTACAGGTTATATGATCCGGTTAGCATGGAAGATGAAGAGTGGACAATGGTTCAGAGAAAAGGCAACCAATTTATCCTCGATGGTCAGCCTTTTTACGTGAATGGATTCAACACTTATTGGTTAATGGTTTTTGGTGTGGACAATTCAACTCGAGTAAAAGTAACAAATGTGTTCAAACAAGCATCATCTGTAGGGCTATCTGTATGTCGTACATGGGCGTTTAACGATGGTCAATATCGAGCTCTTCAAATATCACCAGGGGTATACGATGAAGATGTTTTCAAGGGTTTGGATTTTGTGGTAAGTGAAGCGAAGAAATACAAGATTAGGCTTATACTATCTTTAGTCAACAACTGGGATGCATATGGAGGAAAACCTCAATACGTGAAATGGGGTAAAGCTGCGGGGTTAAATTTAACTTCCGATGATGACTTTTTCTCTCATCCGACTCTCCAAGGCTACTATAAGGATCATGTTAAGGTAAAGTGTTTTGAACGACATTCTTGAATTTTATAATAATGATCATGCTTGAATTCTTGTTTTTTTATTCGTTCAGGCAGTGCTTAATAGAGTGAATACGTTCACTAATGTAACGTATAAAGATGATCCGACTATCTTTGCTTGGGAACTAATGAACGAGCCACGGTGTGAATCAGACCCTTCTGGGGATAAACTTCAGGATTGGATAGAAGAAATGGCAGTGTATGTGAAGACCATAGATCCAAAGCATTTGGTAGAGATTGGAGTAGAAGGTTTTTACGGCCCCTCGACACCTAATAAGGTTCAATTTAATCCGAATACTTATGCTCAACAAGTCGGGACAGACTTCATAAGGAACCATCAAGTTCTCGGGGTTGATTTTGCTTCCGTTCACTTGTACCCAGATTGGTAAGTTATGATCCTTCCTAATATAACGTTGAAATATCATGTCGCTCATTAGATTTCTCGATTGTATCGAAGGCTTTCAAAGACAATTTCCGATGCGCATATCCAATTCACAAAGTCATGGATGCAATCCCATATTGACGATGCTGAACAATTCCTGAACATGCCTGTTGTGTTTGGAGAATTTGGTGTCTCTGCAAAGGATCCAGGGTACAGCCCAACTTTCAGGAACGATCTTATTAGTACGGTGTATAAGACTCACTTGAGTTCTTTGAGAAAAGGAGGGAGTGGAGGAGGATGCTTATTATGGCAGCTATTTCCAGAAGGTACAGAGTATATGGATGATGGATATGCAATTGTTTTATCAAAATCTCCTTCAACTTCCGATATTATCTCTCTTCAGTCCACCCGTGTAAAGATCTTTAACTCCCTTTGTTCTTGGAAATGTCATTGGGGTTGCAAGAAAAAGCATGTTCTAGAGAATTTCATGTTTCATGATGAGCTTTAAGTGTGTGCAATTATTTTATATATGTAAATTATGCATAACACAACTTTGATTTATAATGTTTCAAGATGTTATATAATGACTGAAATCTAATGCTTACAGATTACTACTAGAGAGTGATTGGAAAATGC
The DNA here is from genome assembly GCA_029959085.1 of Nemophila menziesii. NCBI lineage: Eukaryota > Viridiplantae > Streptophyta > Magnoliopsida > Boraginales > Hydrophyllaceae > Nemophila > Nemophila menziesii. Next base: position 48,225,713 of record JARWIR010000001.1, on the reverse strand, counting down.
CATTTATAATGGGCCGCCTAGGCCCCTGATCTCCGAGGTTTTCTAGGTGGTGGGACATTTTCCACCACCCTAGGCGGTCTCCTTTTAGTTATTTTTAGATGAATTATAATTGTATTAATAATATATAAGAGTAGCGGACTCAACCAATATCTTTAGGATGCAAAATATTCAAGATTATAGGAAAGAAACTATTAGGAAAAGTAGAACAGTAATTACAAGGAAATGTTTAGGTATAGCTTTAACTATTCAGTCACCACTCTGTTAGTATTTTTTTCTAATGCAGAAAATATTCATGTGAGGAGATCTCCAACTATTATTTAATATCTTTGTCGATTGGTCTGACTTTTCAATTACAAACTAGGCTTGATGGTTTGATAACTTTAAACACTGGTTCTGCGTTCGAAGATTTTGGGGAAGCCATGTTCTTAGCCATGAGGAGGGCACTTTGCAGGCTGCATACTCAAATTCAAACCTAGATCTAACTTGAATTTGAGCAATATTGCCTTCAATAACATGGTTTTCTCGATTTTGAATAACCTAGGAAGTAACTGCTAGAATTAGGATCGCAAAAGAATAGATAAATAAGAAACAAGAAACTAAATGAACCCAAATCGGAAAGAGAAGAAGATTTTATTATATAAGATTGATTACAAAAGAGAGTCTAATAGCTGCTGCAAATTGAACTTGTTAACTAATAACCTATACAATACCATGTATTTATAAGTAAATAGAGATAGAGCCAATTAGAGATTAATGCCTATTAAAAAACTTATTTAAAAAAAGGTGCCTAGAATAAGATTTTTTATAGAAAAATGCCTCATCCCAAACTACCCTTATAATTAACAATTAAAAAAAAAGAAAGAAGAAAAAAAACAAAACAAAAACTAATAATCACACGCGCGCGTCCGTGAATTTTTTTTAAAATCGTCATAACTAATTCTAAAAAAATCAAAAAATTATATATTTGGATAAAGCAAATTAATATTTACGTCTATGATTTTTTTCAGAATTTTTTGAATTTTTTGATTTTTTGAATTTTTTTGAATTTTTTAATTCGCAGAAAATGGAATTCCATGTTTTAAACATGGAATTCCATGTTCTGCGAATTAAAAAATTAAAAAAAAAAATCAAAAAAATCAAAAAATTCAGAAAATTCCGAAAAAAATCATAGACGTAAATATTAATTTGATTTATCCAAATATGATTTTTTTCGATTTTTTTGATTTTTTTTGAATTAGTTATGGCGATTTTAAAAAAATTTCACGGACGCGCGCGTGTGATGAAATTAGTAGTAGGTGGTGGTGGTGGTGGTGGTGGTGGAGGCGGTGATGGTTGTGGTGGTTGTAGTGGTGGTGGTGGTGGTTATGATGGTGGAGGCGGTGATGGTGGTGGTGGTGGTGGTGGTGGTGGTGGTGGTGGTGGAAATATCCTATTATTTGTTTAAGATTTAAAAATAAATATTGTATTAAAAATAAAATAATATATTTAATAATAAGGATAGTATAGGTATAAAAAATATAAAGGGGATGTTTTCTATAAATAATTGTTCTATTAGGCATTTATCTCTAAATAAGAAAATTAGAGGCTTAAAAAAATGAAAGACATCATTAAGGAGGCATTTATCTCTAATTACCCCATAGAGATACTAGCATTAATAACTAAATGGGTCAGACCTTACAGGTCATAAGGCTAAGTCCAATGGGACCCCAATTGTAGCAAAAAGCTACAATTGGGAGTTGAATAATGAAAAATCAGCTCCAACAGGTTTCCAATTCTAGCTAAAGCCAGAATAGGGAACCCGATTCTTAAGAAATGTTAGCTACATGTGGCTAACCCCAATCTCATCCCCAATTTGATTTTTTAATATTTTATATCATTTTCATACCAAAACAACCTATTCCCAACAATCGATTTTATTAATTTAACACACATTTCTAATAAATTCTCATAATTAATCTACTTATATTATTAATTTATTTTATTATTTGAATATTAATGGCTTCGATTATATTCTTTGAATAAAATTTGAAAAACTAATACTTTTTAAATTCTCGTTTAAAAATAAATAATAGACATATTATTTAAAAAATATTACGATAAATAATAACTATATTTATTTTTAGTAATATATAATAAAAAAATAATATTAAATATTAATTTTAATTTCAAACATTTATGTATAAATTAAAAATAAATATATGAATAAAAAGTTATAAATTATTTAAAATAGAAAAATTGTTGAATTTTAAATAAGATTGGGAGGTTGAAATTGGGGAGCTGTTGGAGTAAAACTGTTTTTAAAGTTGCTATTTGAAAGAAATACCCTGTTTGACTTCCAATTCTGGCTTTTTAATTGGGTAGCTGTTGGACTTAGCCTAAGTCTAACAGTATCAAGTAAGAGACACAAGTATTAATTTTCAAATTCCATCAACGGTGACCAAAATATGTGACAAAGGGGTTGTACACTTCTACATCAACCGAAATAGGTCCTTGTTGTTGTTGGGTGGGTTGTTGTCTTTGCATAAGGATATCACTGCATAATTTTTTTATGAGTATATCCTATTATATTAAAAAGGGATATCTTCAATAAAGAATTTATTTCTTGCTATCTAGATATTCAATTAGCATGCAACTATTTTCACTAAGACAGGGTACATGGAATGGCCAATAGAGATAGAGTTTTAAAAAAATTAAAATGTCAAGTATCAAACCTTATGATATATATCCTCTAATTGTATGGCAAAGCAAAGGGGATAGATACCAAAAGGCCATATGTAACGGTCACTTGTGCTAAACTAGGAAAGATGCATCTACATAACTTGTTCAAATTGACAAGGAGGGAAAAGAAATGACACCATACCATGAGCACTTTAAAAGATTTAGCATAGGCAAAATTTATGTCATGGAAATAGATGCCTTTAAAGCTGGAAGCGACCAAAATATTTGGGAAATTAAGGAGGGACCAAACTTGCTTAGTTATAAGATGGTGATATATTTGTAGAGAAAGTTCATGAATGGGTGACACAACAATCAATTTATGGGAGGAGTTTTAACTACCAGGGTAACCTCCCCATCTTTCCCATACGATTATGGGCTTGGTAATAACTTGTTGCCGTTTCATACGGTGTAGTATCTCTATCTAACACTTATTAAGGGGTATTTGATATGTGGGATAAGAACATTTATGCGTCATTCAGAGTGTCCCTCATTGAGGAAAGATGAAGGCTCTCGAGCCAAGTTACTTGCGAGGAGACACCTTAATTGACCGAGGCCGCTATGGGTGTCGACGTTCTGTGTAGCTTGGAGTAATGCTTCTTCAACTCTGAGGAAGGTTCGAGGGTACTTTTGGTATATACATATACCCCTTAATTTTTTCAAGGGTGATACTTATTATCTAGGACACTTTATCTCGGTTAAGTGTTTCTTGGTACTTTTGCAGTATTTACATGTATAAGCTGGATTTCAACCCCTTAGGAGAAAACGAGGTATAAAAGTTGATATTGCAACTATTCAAGAAGAATCTATTTTGGCAGCTTCAAAAAGAGAAATTAGAATATTGTACCTCAAGATAAAAGTAAAAGACTCAAGATGGCCCAACACAAGGTATCCACATGCACCTGGTAGAAGCTAAGCTAGTTGAAGCCCTCATAGTCAAAAATAGTTGGAGGATCTTATCTCAAAAAGCTGGTTACAGATAGAAGAGTCAAAATATAAGAATAGTCTAATAGGATTAAAAGTCTGAGAAAATAATTACTATATTAAAATAATTAGCCAATTATTTTAATATAAAAATTACTTTGTAATTATCCGTTAGTCAATCTTTTTCTTCTTTTTTATTTAAATAGGGAAAAAGAACGTAAGACTGAGCTAGAGATTTACCATTCATAGTTTTTTTGCTTCTATCATTAGGATGAACAAATAGAGTCTGCCACTTAGGGTCACGATCTATGATTATTTGATGCTTTATATTTCACCTATATTAGCTTTCTATAATCCTTTACATGATTTCCCAAACATCTTTTTTCAACTCTTAGTTGAGTAGAACTCAAGAGTGGACCACTGAAGTAGAATTGGCTAGGAAATTTCAAGTTCATCTCTTATGATGTCGAAACGTTTAATAAATCTCCATAATACCTTAAGTCTTTACCGAAGGATTGATCTTCTACCTTGTTGCGATTATTATGATTCAACATACAAGGAGAAATTCGAACAGATCATCTTGAGCAAAAGAATTTGAAAGGATCATCATAGATGTCTCTCCAATTGTTTTGAGGTGGGCTTTTATAGACACAAGAGAGGCGAGGATGAAAATTGAAAGAACCTCTCGACGATTGTAGTTCAGGAAGCTTCTCAAGATGTTGTACCGAGTAATATCGTTTATGATCTTTAAAACGTCCACCAATTAAAAGGGTGCGAAACACAATCTATGCCTAATGACCCTGTGCTAGATATGTGTTATTCAAATTTGGAGCCTCAAATGGCATCACAATCAATGCCTTCATCCAAACCTGTTTAAAAGTGCTCTAGCTCGAAGAAGGTGGAAACGGTCTTAGATTTTTGGCATGAGCAGGTGGTTATCTTTTATTTGAATGGTTTTTGTATCTAATTTTGAAACTTTTTCACAAAGTTCCTAACATTAATCTTTAAGTGAGCAATTTGGACACATGGCCCAAGTTTTGTGACTTCCCTACCCTTTGAATCTTCCTTATCAAGATTATGAAGACTCTTCGTAGTAAAGTACATGCCCTAAGGGCTATCATGTATAAATAGCCGCCTAGGCGCGACTAGGCGCCGCCTACGCGTTAACTTCCCCCTCAGCCGCTTATGCCTAGTAAAAATTCTAGGCGTTTTTGCCTAGCGCCTTAGTCGCCATGGATGGAGGTGCCTAGCCCTCCTAGGCGCCGTTTAATAGCAAAAAATGGTCGTCCAGGTGCCAATTAATGGGAGAAAATGTTCACATAGTCCTTCTTTTTATTTTTCTTATTCTCGAGAGTTCTTGAATTGATATTATAACTCAAATTCTAGTATTTTTATATTTACTATGGTGTTGTTAGATGAATCTTATGAGTTAAATAGTTAAAATTGTTATAATTACTACGTATATAGTACTAAATATTTAAAATTACACAGTGAGATTCAAAACAGTATAATCCTACCCAGGCACCGTGTAATCCCGCCTAGGCGCTAGGCCCCAATCGACCGCCTAATCCGTGAAACCGAGATCTACAGCATAGCCTAAGGGCCAAGAAGGAGAAACAGATGCTGCAAGGAAAGTCCTTTGAGGTGAAAATGGTCGAGACTCATGCAGATGAGGTGGTTGCTTTGTGATCACAAGTTGAAGCTTAACTGGGAGTAATGTTCGGAGCATAAACATGACTTTCATATAGATGAGGTAACTTCCCTCAAGGAGGCCTAATTCCGGGATGCTCAACCTTTGAAGACAATTAGTCGATAAAACAAGGTTGTAGTTGAGAAAATTTCTTACCTTGAGTATGCTCTGACTAAAAGTGCGAAGGTCCTTGTTGAGGATTTAAGTGAGGTGAGACATTTTTCTACATAGTAGGTTGCAACCATAATTGAGAAGTATACAAATTGTTTCCAACACTTATGTTTATATTTCCTGATTCAGATGTCTCATGAATATTTTCAAATTTTATCTTTACATTGAAATAGAGATCTATCTAGGCAAGCTTAATTCCCACAAAATAACACTTTTTGTCGTGTTTTGTTCATGGGCCCGAATCTATGTATATGCTATGCTTGGCCCCAGGCCATTTCACTAATGGAAATACCATTTCTCTTGATAATGTGTTTCAAGAATCAAAGAGTCATTTTGCATCGATGTGGCAATCATTTTCATTTCAGAAAATGTAGACATGACTTATAAGGATTGAGGACCACCGCATTCAATATTTATTTACTTAAGAAAATATAATGTATTTGAGAGTCAAAAACCATGTATGTACATAATACTTTTTTCATTTTAGGAAAATGGAAGTTGAAGGTCGAAAGGCTATGGATAATCGAGTCCTTTTTCATTAAAGGAAATACAAAGTTGAGGTCCGCGAGCCTTTAAGTTATCTAGTAATTTTCATTAATTAAAAGATAGAGTGAAGGGTTGAGAGCCGTAGGGTATCTTGTTCATTGAAGAAAATATCGAGTTGGGTTCGAGAACCTGTAAGTATCTAGTCCTTTTTATTAAAGTAAATATAGAACTGAGGGTCATGGGCCCATAAGTTCTAGTCCTTTTTCATTTAAAGAAAGATAGAGTTGAGATTCTAAATCCCATAATATATCTAGTCTTTTTTAATTAAAGGAAAGATCGAGTTGAGGATACTCGCAAGTTATGTAGTTCTTTTTCCTTAAATGAAAGATCGATTTGAGGGTCGAGAGTCCGTAATTTATCTAGTCCTTTTTCCATTAAAGCAAAGATAAAGTTGAGGGTGAAGAGCTTGTAAGTTATTCAGACATGTTTCATTAAAGGAAAGATAGAATTTTAGGTCGAGAGTCCGTGTAAGTAAACACGAAGTTTTGAATAGAGTATTTTTTTCTCATTTAGTAATGAGATCCGTAGTATACCATACTATTCCCATCGCATTAAAAACCATTTTAGAGAATAGTATCTTCGGGATAAAAACTGGACTAAGAAAAAAAGAACGGTAGAGGCTAACGCAGATGATGACTTATTTACATCATCATGTCTAGTAAATGCTAATTATTTTTCTAAATGTAAACCATGATAAGTAACACTATATATTTAATTTTAAGTTTTCTTTTTATATCTGAATAATAATTAAATAAATATTTATATCTAGGAATATATATTTCTTATAATAAATTAAAACTAAAGATTCTAATTTTTTTTTAATTGTATAAAAAATTATAATTGTTTTATAATATAAATCTTAAATCTTATTGATTATAAGTTTAATTTATATAAGTGATGATAATATATGATATAAATGTTTTCATATCTAGTTTTTATACATTAAACCCCCTATGGATTTAAAATAGTAGTAATAATTAATGGATAGTATGAAATTTTCTAATAAATATATTAGTGTCATGTAAGTTTTGTGCAAATTATAATTTTAAAATAAATTTAACTTTTATTTAAATTAATAATGAGATGCCATGTTAAATAACGCTTTTAAAATTTTTCCTAAACTCTATAAATAAAAAGACTTTAAATGCTAAAATAAGATATATTATCATTACCTTAATTAAACAAAATCTTTTTTACAACTCTAATAATTTTTATTTATTTTGTATATGAATTAATTTTATTAATATAAGAAATAATTTAAAATTTCATCTAAAATTTTTAAATGTTCAAGATCATACAAAGTAGAACTTAAACACGTACATGACTTCAGTTATCATGTAAAAAAAATAGAGGTTCACTATATTATGACATCTAAATTCTATTATAGTACACAAAACTTGAAAAGTTCTAGAAAGATTGCAAACTCACAATGTAAAAATCTATATAATAAAACAGAATGAAAACTAATTTACCCTATTTATTCTCAAACTTCCCCGTTAGTCTCATAATCCCCCCATTTAGCTCATAATCCCCCCATTCATCTCATAATTTTCCTATTTTTCCCATTATTTTATTTATTATATACATATACGCATAGAAATATCAAATAATATATAATCCTTTTAACCTTCATATAAATAAAATTATAAAAATTCGAATTAACTTTCATATAAATAAAATTTATTCCTTTTTATAAAAATTTATAAAGTACTAAAAAATTTAAGATTTCTTCAAAATTTATTATAAAAAAAGTTCAACTAGATATAATATAAAATTAAAAAAATCACTTTACATTACAATAATTTACCCTATTTATTCTCAAACTTCCCCGTTAGTCTCATAATCCCCCCATTTAGCTCATAATCCCCCCATTCATCTCATAATTTTCCTATTTTTCCCATTATTTTATTTATTATATACATATACGCATAGAAATATCAAATAATATATAATCCTTTTAACCTTCATATAAATAAAATTATAAAAATTCGAATTAACTTTCATATAAATAAAATTTATTCCTTTTTATAAAAATTTATAAAGTACTAAAAAATTTAAGATTTTTTCAAAATTTATTATAAAAAAAGTTCAACTAGATATAATATAAAATTAAAAAAATCACTTTACATTACAATATTTAAATAATTTTTATTTATTTTATTTTCTTTATTTTTAATCTCATTTGAAACATGAACATTATGATAATGACAATGGGACCGTGATATCTTTTTTATCTCCTATAATAATAATAATAATTTTTCAATTAATTTTTTTGTGACATAAAAACTTAATTAGTAGAATATCTTAATCACCACATATAAATAAAGCCTTATCACCTTTTGGTAAACTTTTTAACGTAAATGGTATATTTCCTTCACATGCATTAGTTTAAATTATAATTAAAATACAAAGATAGTCATTAAAAAAATAATAAAAATGAATAGAAAAGATTGAGCAATGTTTCCCTCGAGGGGTCTAATTTACAAAATGAGACCCCTTTATGCAAAAATATTATAAATTGAAGACCCCTAAAAACATCAAAAAATTGGAGGCCTGAAGCGGTCGCCTCTTCAACCTACCCTCGGGACCGGCCCTGGGCCTTCCCTGTATAATTTACTTACTATATTGATTCATGACTTGAATTGATAATATATTTTTTAGGATTAAGGGACTAAATGTTGAATAGGATTAAAATGAACCTTAACCCTCAACCTATTAACCATGACCTCAACTTCTTAACTATTATTTCTTTAACCTTAACCCTAACCTTGACCTTAAATTTAACCTTAACCTTAATCTTAACCTAAACGTTAATCTTAACCTTAACTTTAACCTTACACCTAACCTTAAACCCTAATCTTCATCTTCATCTTAACCTTTAATTTAATCTTAACGCCTAAACATATATTCTTAAACCTTACATCTTAAACATTAAACCTTAAACCTTAATCTTCATCTTCACCTTAACTGTGACTTTAAACTTAACCCTCAACCCTTAAACCTTTAACCTTAACCCTTAAACCGTAAACCTTAAACCTAAAACCTTAACTTTTACCTTTACCTTCACCTTTATCTTAACTTTAAACTTAACCTTAAGCATAACCTTAACCTTGATCTTGAAACTTAACCTTAACCTTGACCTTGAACCTTAAATCTTAAACCTTAACCTTAACCTTAAATCTTACACCTTAAACCTTAAACCTTAAACCTTAAACCCTAATCTTCATCTTCATTGGAACCTTAAATTTAATCTTAACGCCTAAACATTTATCCTTAAACCTTACATTTTAAACATTAAACCTTAAACCTTAATCTTCATCTTCACCTTAACTTTAAACTTAACCCTTAAACCTTTAACCTTAACCCTTAAACCCTAAAACTTAATCCTAAAACCTTAACTTTAACCTTTACCTTCACCTTTATCTTAACTTTAACCTTAACCATAAACTTAACCTTGGCGTTAATACTTAACCTTAACCATAAACTTAACCTTGGCGTTAATACTTAACCTTAACCTTGAGCCTTAAACCTTAAACCTTAAACCTTAACCTTAATTTTAACCATGACCTTGAACCTTAAACCTTAAATCTTAAACCTTAACCTTAACTTTAACCTTAAGTCTTACACCTTAAACCTTAAACCTTAAACCCTAATCTTCATTTTCATTATAACCTTAAATTTAATCTTAACGCCTAAACATTTATCCTTAAACATTACATCTTAAACGTTAAACCTTAAACCTTAATCTTCATCTTCAACTTAACCTTAACTTTAAACTTAACCCTTAAACCTTTGACCTTAACCCTTAAACCCTAAACCTTAAACCTAAAACCTTAACTTTTACCTTTACCTTCACCTTTATCTTAACTTTAACCTTAACCTAAAAAATAACCTTAACCTTGATGTTAAGACTTAACCTTAACCTTGAGCCTTAAACCTTAAACCTTAGCCTTAACTTTAACCATGACCTTAACCTTAAACTTTACCTTAAAACTTTAACTTTAAACCTTAAACTTAATCTTAACCTTAACATTTAACCTTAAAACTTTAACATTTAAACCGTAAACTAACATTAACCTTAACTTTAACCTTAACCGTAACCTTACCATTAAACTTAACCTTAAACTAAACCTTAACCTGAACCCTTAATCCATTATCATTTTGCCAGCAAAGCTCAGGCATGGAGAACTCTTATTTTCAGGTTTATCTCAAGTTCCTCACTTCTACTAGCAAGTTAGTATTAGTACATTTTTTATTCTTTTTCTTTCGTCTTTTTCCTCACTAATGAAACGTGAAATCAACATGGAAGAGTTGAAAGGATTCAAGGGTATTAAAGTAAAGAGAGCTACTTATATTCTTGAATTACGTGAAGATTCTCCTAATCCATTCAAGTCTGTAAGGTCTATATTTTTCTTTTGTATTGTGATGGATCATGGATGATACTTTTTGTTGTTTGTTTTTAACAGCTTGACGAGATGGAAAAAATTGGTAAATCTGCGAAGTAGGTATTATTTTAAACTTAGGTAGTTACTTTTAACGTTGTATCAGAAATGTTTATTTTTTGAGTGATGTTAAAAAAAGAATCTCTTAATGGTTACAGGTGAAAATTATGATGAATAGGATAGTTGGATATCTTTTCAGTTTTTTGTAATAATTTCATATGTTTTTTGTAACCAAGGATATATGAAGTAAGGACAGACGGAGATCTTTTACTTTTTTGTAATCACTTCATATGTTTTTTGTAACCAAGGATATATGAAGTAAGGACAACTAGAAATCTTTTCAGATTTTGTAATAGCTTCATATGTTTTTTGTACACAAGGATATATGAAGTGTTATTGTGATTAATTCATAAAATCACTTCATATATCTGCAGTTTATCCCAAAAGGCCAAAGTGTATGATATGAATGTCATGTAAATCTTTAATATTGCCTTTGGGAGGAAAATGCTTTTAATTAAAAAAATTGTATTATATATGTCTCAAAAGTTTTGATTCAACTATACACGCGGAAGAATTGTTCATCTCAACTGTAAAGAGCTAGATAAAAATTGGAATTTTCACTAAACAGTATCAGTTGAATGTTAATATTATGGTGATAATTTGCAGAAAGGAGGAGATGCAAATGCAGCGGATCATACAAGTCAAACAATACACTGGCGTGCAGTTTGAGGTGTAGTTCAAGTTGTTGAGCTTTTAGTACAAGAAGGTGGCATGTAAGATTTGGGTTTGATTGATCAGTGTTTATAATTTCTTTCTAATTTTGGGTGAAATGCTTCATTGGTACATGTATTATAGGAAATGACCAAATATATTGCATCGTTGGTCCCCGTATTCATATTCTTATTGTTAAAATGTGATAAACCGTTTTAACTGTCTCCGTTTTCAAGTTGGAAAATCTACAGGGATTAGTGGTCCAACATAAATTGAATAATGTGTTTCATGTAGCACTACTTGAAGAATCAGGTTTCATTATGATGATAACGGATTTCAAGTGGAGCCAAAATGGGGTTGCAGTTTCATCGTATCGTATTAAGAATGAGGTGAACCGAGGAGCAGTTAAGTGCCAGATGAGATGGAGAATTCATAATTGAAAATAATGCTAGGTTTTTCAGTTGGTCATAGTGAATAAGTGATATATTTTTCAGTTGGTCATTCCACAATAAAAAAATCATAATGTTTCATTAAGGGATGACTTATGTTTCACTTTTTTTTTAATTCATCGTAACTCTATGGAAAATTTTGTGGTTGTTATTTTTTTTTTTAAATGTGGAATTGGATGAAAACTCATTAGTGAAAACACAATAAAGGTCCTCTTTTGATTTGTTTGGTTTTTCTTCTTAATTTCTAATTTTAATGTACTTCTAGACATATTTCATGTTATTTAAAATAGCAAATTATATACATTTTGTAAAATGTCACATATATTCGTGGATTTTTTAAAAAAGATTCTTAAATAAAATATGAAAAAATGTAGGATCAAATGTAAAATACGGTGGTTAAAGAAAATTTTCATGTTCTTCATATATCACTTAAGGATTTGAGAATCGTCAATATTTTTTGTTTTATATGTAAATTTTTTAGCTCAATTCAATCATCGACCTTTCTTATTATTGCATAACTTTTTTTAATCATCGAAGTGCCTTAAGGCACGGGTAATACCTAGTTAGCTATAAAACAAACTAGGACACACAATAAGCAATGGATATGAATTACTTTTTTTAAACCTTTATTTTAATGATTTTCGTTGTAAGTCCAGTAGAGTTTTATTTATATTTGATTGTTATAAATCTCATTCAAATAACTTTTTTAAATATCAAATTCTTTACATTCATTTTTTTTAGGGCTATCCATGGTGGGTAATTTATTTTATAAGACCCATACACCTTATACGTTTGTGTTTTAAATCCCAAACCAAACTACCCACTAACTAGTCCTAACTAGTCCAACTAGTAAGAGGATTTGGCCAATATACCCCCACCCTTTATCCCACTATGAAAAAGCTAAAATCTATCCCAAAACTCCATTAATATAACCGAAACCCCCCAACCCCCACTCACTCTGCCCACCCTAAGATTACGTGTTCACCAAACTCCTTATCCACCAATTTAACGAAAGAGATCCAAGTTATAGGACTACTGGTTGGGCCTTTAGATCTTTGAAAATAGCACAATATCAGGTACAATACTAGCCCAAGTCGAAGGCGGGAAGAGGTTTTCAGGGCAATCCATGGTAGGTGGTACTGGAATATTTCTTGTGAGAGGATCCATTCCAGAGAGAAGGAAAAACATGTTCTAGAGAGAAAGGCTTTAAACCCATCACATTAACTAACTAGCATAAGGTTAGATTTTATAATTAGAGAAACAATGAAATGTCTGAATACAAATAAACATAATTCTGAACACATTGTAGGTTTGGCGTTCAAATACAAACTGGTTTTAAATAGATAGAGCAATAAACTCAACACTAACTCGAGTGACTATCCTGTAAAGTGGTGGAAGCAGGTCGCTCATAAGCAAAGCCCTTGAATACATTTCCATGGCCTCTCGGACTTGAAACTGGAGAATTGAGCAACGACATATCTGTCCAACGCTTATCAAAGTTAGCAATACAGTGTTTTCCAGCAACTTCTGGACGAAAACTCGGCTGTATTTCCCTAGCCTCCAACTTCTTCCAATTTATTGATTTAAACCATTTATGCCGCTTTATTTCATCACTTCCATTTGCTCCACTCCCAAGTCTTTTACATGGTTCCTTTTGCAGAAGCTACAATACACAAAACAACAAAAGTTTAGTTTCCTTTTCAATGTAGTAGATTACTAGAGGGAAAACAAGGAAATAGATCAATACATACCGCTTTTAGCAGAGAATGTGCTTCACTTGTCAAAAATGCTGGAAGTTTGACTTTCTCCTTTACTATCTTTTGCTGAATTTTTTGTCGATTCCCAACAAAAGGAGGCTGTACAAGTATAGAAATAATATTTAGATAAAGCTTCAAGAAAAACACTGAAATAAAACTGTTGAATAATAGAGAGAGGCTTAACTAACCTTTCCAGTGAGCATCTCGAAGAGTAAGATTCCAACGCTCCACCAATCCGCAGCCTTGTCATGGCCTTGTCCAAGAATAATTTCGGGTGGCATATATTCTAATGTACCACACATGGAATTTGATCTTGTATTCTCCTCAAATTGCCTTGCCAATCCAAAGTCAGTCAATTTTACCTGCAAGTATAAAGAACAAACCTGTAAGAACCTCTAATCTGTCATTTTATCTAATGTCGAGAAAGAGCGAAAGAGAGGTGTGTGTACATGTCCATCTGAATCAAGGAGTATATTTTCTGGTTTAAGATCTCTATGCATAATTCCATTTGCATGAAGGTGAGACACAGCTGATACAATCTCAGCAGCATATACACGTGCAAGATCCTCTCTGAATAGCCCCTGGTTATAGAGCTGAAAGAAAAGGTGTCCACCATTTAAGAATTCTAGCACTAGGTAAAGCCTATACTTTGTCTGCAAATTCACAATTAGTATACAGTCAATATTCATTATTATCTCTAAACTCAATTATACTCGAGATTAACATGGAAAAAACTTACTTGGAATGAATATCTGAGCCGAATTATAAAAGGGTGATCTATCATTGTCAGAATATCTCTTTCTTCTTTCATGTATGAAGCATGATTCTTCTCCAAGATTTTATCCTTTCTCATAACCTTCATGGCATATATTTCTCCAGTGCCCTTCTCTCTCACTTGATACACTTTTGCAAAAGCTCCCTGACCAACAACTTTCATAAGCTCAAAATCTTCAAGGCCAATAGGGCTAATAAAGTCATCTTCTTGAGTTGTCCCATCTTCATTCTCATGTATAGTAAGCTTGCTAAGTTGAAGCGATTGGCTGACGCGATTTGAAGGACCGACTAAAGAATGTGAACGATTGTGGATAATCTCTGGTTCATCATAAACAAGCTCCATCACATTATCTTCAGGAATCAAACTATCAGATGCATTAATTGAGTCCGGAACTAGAATTGGACCAAATATATCAGAGAAGGGATCAATATTGGGAAGATTCACGGGTAAATGTAACTGGCATTGAACGGTTTTACAGTTAAGAGTTTGTGTGAGCACAGGTAACTGAGAAGCAACCATGATATCTGAAGATTTTGATAACAAAATCAGAATTCGAAGGGCTAGGATTCGATCAAACAGAGACTGGTGAACGAGGTGGAAGCTTGTAAAATTTTGAGAATAAGCAAACTGGAATACAGAAAATTTGGTTCTTCTTGTTTCCCTCGAAGGAAACTACAGGTGTCACAGTAATTGTCGTTTTCATGAAGATTCTGGTTGTCAAATCTAAACATACAAAAACCAATGATGGAGTTAGAATTTATATAATTTGTCTCAAACTAGACTTATTATTGAATAGGAAAACATGGTAACATGTGTAGAAATAAAAGAAAATCTTATTTAAAACTCGAGCCCACAAGATTAACTAACCCGACAAAACTAGTAATACAAAGTTCCACCCTCATTCGGCCAGAACAGGGACACAAATACATGGGACCAGCATATTTGCCGGGAACTTAGGCCCGAAATGATTGATAACAAAATTATTTTCATATCTCGCACAATATAGAACATTATGTAAATCAATACAATTCCACATTACAGAAACCACACAAACATCATCTTTGCTCTAAATGATCTCACAATTTTGTTTATTTAGTCTTGTAACGTTACAACCTTAATTTGTTATCTCTATGATCTTAACATGTTAAAAGCAAAACAAAAACCCCATAATTTATTTGATCCTATCTGTCTGATTATTAGAACAATACCTAATTACAAAAACTTAACAGAGAAATAATAACTTACAATAATAACGTAGAAGGTTGCATGAAACAAAATTAAACCTTAAAAAGAGAGCAATATATAGGAATTCAGAAGAAGAGGATGTAATGGTTACCTTTTGGAAGGAGTACGATGGTTTGGATGTTGAGACACATATATATATATATAGTTAAGGTTTCGTGTAGCCGCCTAAAATATTCCGAAATAATTGGTGCGTGTACCTGTAAAATTCCCCCACTAAACCAACTTGGTTAATATACTTATTTTAATTTGATAAAAAATAATCATTTAAGATGCTCATAAATTTTTAATTAACAAATGGAACGTGGGTATTATTAGGACATACTTTAGCCTTTAGAATATGCTTACTTATCTTGATTTAATTCTCAGACTATGTTGTTTTATTTGTTTACAGAGTTGAGTGGTGGAATCTTGATATGTAATATACAATTGTATTTGGACCCATCTATACGCTAACTGATATTTAGAAGGTTAAACTAGTCGGGATTAGTTTAACTAGTCAGATCCTTGATTATCTATCTATACGGTGTAGGTTTAAACCGTATCAACGATATCGAGTCCAAAAAATGGTTCTCCTATCTAACAAAAAAAGTCAATTCCAGAAAAAAGGTACTTAGAATAAAATTATTTATAGAAAACAGCCACACCTCAAACTATCCCTATAATTAATAATAATAATAAAAAACAAATAAACACGCGTGCGTCCGTGATTTTTTTTTAAAATCGTCATAACTAATTCTAAAAAAATAAAAAATTAATACATTTGGATAAATCAAATTAATATTTACGTATATGATTTTTTTTAAGAATTTTTTGAATTTTTAGGTTTTTAAATTTTTTTGATTTTTTTTTCGCAGACACGGAATTTCATGTTTGAACAAGGAATTTCATGTTTTAAACAATGAATTTCATCACCGCGGAAAACAAATTCAGTATTTCAAAACATGGAATTCCGTGTCTGCGAATCAAAAAATTCAAAAAATTCCGAAAAGAATCATAGGCGTAAATATTAATTTGTTTTATCCAAAAATGTAAATTTTTTTATTTTTTTGATTTTTCTAGAATTAGTTATGACGATTTTAAAAAAAATCACGGACGCGCGCATGTGATAAAATTAGTAATAGGTGGTGGTAATGGTGGTTGTGGTGGTGGAATAGAAGTACTTTATTATTTGGTTAATATTTAAAAATAAATATTGTATTAAAAATAATATAATATATTTAGTAATAAGGGTAGTAAAAGAATAAATATATAAAAATAATGTTTTTTATAAATAATTGTTCTATTAGGTATTTTTTTTATTAAATAAATAATTGAAAGCTTAAAAAAATATTAAACTATTTTATGAGGATGCTTTTTTTAATTACCTCAAAAAAAATTCTGAAAGTTAATAGATTGTTTGGATTTATATATATATATATATATATATATATATATATATATATATATATATATTGTTTTCTTTATTTAGATTAGATTTTTTATATAAAAAAAGTAATTTAATTAACTGTGTAATTTCTTTTAAAAAAATAATATTTAAAAAAATTTCTATTTTGGAATCATTTATAAAAATTGATCATTTTTTTATATATTTTCAAACAATTTTATAAATGTTATATATATTAGGGTTAATGCCCAATAGACACCTTCCACCTTACATCCTCATCCATAAAAGGC
This sequence comes from Nemophila menziesii, assembly GCA_029959085.1. Lineage (NCBI taxonomy): Eukaryota > Viridiplantae > Streptophyta > Magnoliopsida > Boraginales > Hydrophyllaceae > Nemophila > Nemophila menziesii. The sequence continues at coordinate 48,208,614 of JARWIR010000001.1, read as the reverse complement.
ACCGTATTTTTTAAAGAACAAAACTCAAAAGATATAAAGTATATATATTAAGTACATAACATAAAAAGGATATAAAATATTCAAAATATTAATAAATTGTTTGAATTTATATTTTTAAAGGTAAGTAAAAAATGATAGAAATAAAAAAATTTGTTTTGTTCATTTGGATTAGATTTTTTATAAAAAAAAGTAATTTAATTAATTGTATAATTTTTTAAAAATATCAATTTTTTAATCCTTCTATTTTAGAATCATTTAAAGAATGATCACTTTTTAAAATATTTCAAACAATCTTATAAATGTAATATATATATAAAAAGAAAATAATAGAAATAAAAAAATTTGTTTTCTTTATTTGGATTAGATTTTTTATAAAAAAAGTAATTTAATTAATTGTATAATTTCTTTTAAAAATATCAATTTTTTAATCCTTCTATTTTAGAATCATTCAAAAGAATGATCACTTTTTAAAGTATCTCAAACAATCTTATAAATGTAATATATATATATATATATATATATATATATATATATATATATATATATATATATATATATATATATATATATATATATATATATATATCTATATTATATAGGACAAGTCGAAAGTCAAAGAGTGGCCAAGATTTATCTAGAGAAAAAATATATGGCATCTTAAACCATCTAGATCTTGCCACATGTATATTTTTCTTTTATAATTTTTTGGTTGGATATATGAGACAATTTGATTTTTTACATATGGCCTCTAAAACCATCTAGATCTTGCCACATGTATTCTAACCATAATACATCCCACTACTATCACCACTACTTCTTCCTAACTACAAAATATCTATTTTATCCTATGAGTTTTCTATTTTTAATTGGAAAAAATAATGACAGATTTATTTAAGATGTTGTAATTATATTTTTCTTTTATAATTTTTTGGTTGGATATATGAGACAATTTGATTTTTTACTCATGGACAACAAATTTCACTTGCTTATTTTATATAGGAGTTCTCTATATTTAACAGATCGATGACCAAATATGTAATGTTTTTCAACTAAGTAATATTATTTGTGTAGAAAAAATACTTAATGTTTATTTATGATTAATGTTAATTATCAGTTAACCTGGTGTATGAGTTCTCTATTTTTTTAAGACCAAGTATAGTCCATGTTTATTATAAATTATATGTTAACCTGATATATGAGTTCTCTTTTTTTAATTAAATTAAGTTAGAGACATGGATGAGAAAATATGTAATTTTTTATGTACAAAACGTAGAAATTATACTTATTTATATATAATCAATTGTGTATCGTCTAACCTTTAACAAATACGTTATTCTGAGTAAGTAGATGTTAAATTCACACATATTTTTATATATTTATTTGAATATAGAATATAATATGTTTTTAAAATTATAATTAATATCTACTTTGTATGTCTTCTATTTTTTTCAAATGTTCTACATTTAAGATAACTATTGTTTCTTACTCAATGTAGTTTATTATGTTATATTGTTTAAGTAGTTTAGTCTTATACAGTTAACATAGTTTTGTCTTAAAGTGAAGTGGATTTATTTGCTACATTTTTTCGATAATTTATTGATCAATGAACTAAAGTTACCGACTATGCAAAAACCATATGGACGTTAATATTACGTGGAAGCAACAATAACTTCCTTTTTTGTGACTAATAAGAATTATGTAGGGCTATAGATTTATTGAAGGGTAAATGTATTTTAAGTTTCTAATATTGTAACGCGGTTCATTGATTTGCAAAAAAAAAATTATTTCAAGATACTAGATATTCTTGAGGGAAATAACACGTATTTTTATTGATATGGGGTATATGTAAATAGTTTAACGACTCAATGTAGATTTACAGATTAAATTATTGACATTGTATACTATTTGATTTTATCAATTGGAATAGTAGAACATTGTTATCTATATAAGAATGACAGACTAATAATTATTCTCTATAATGTAAGTTTGTTTACCAAATTAATATTTACAGTAAAATTATAGACTTATACTTTATATATCCACCAATTGTTAATTACAAGCACGTTTGAGCAAACCTAGACTTAGTCAATAATATAAAAGTTATAAAATTATCAAATCTACCCCAACCTTGGCCAGTCACGATATTAGTCAAAATTTGATCAAATGGTCAAACATTGGTCAACCGCGATTTTAACTATAATGTGATTAAAGGATCGAACATTGTCATAATATTCAATTATAGACTTATGATTTAGATATCCACCAACTTCCATTTGTGAAATAACTATTTGAGCACTCCCAAGCGCACTCAAGAATATATAAGTTATGAAATTATTTAATCTACTCATTTCTTAGTCAATCGAGATATTAACTAAAATATGATTTAAGGATCCTACATTTCTAAAATATTTATATTATACAATACATATTAATTGAAGAACTGATGAATGTTCATTCTATTTACTTTTTTAAATAGGATATTTTTTATTTCTTTTGATATAAAAATTTACTCAATGCTAATGAAAAATATTTGAATATAATTTTTAGAAGTTTCGTTATAATTAACATACTCATTAAATAAAAAATTTATGTATGTATTTTTGTAAATGTAATGAATTATGTATTATTAAATTAAATTATAAGAAGATAAAATAAGAAACATATTATGTTTATTTGTTTAATTAAAAAATAGATCAAGTTTTGTATAGTGCCCTCGGGCACGGGTTATATCTAGTATATATATATATATATATATATATATATATATATATATATATATATATATATATATATATATATATATATATATATATATATATATATATAGGGGCAACGCCCAATTAATTACGCGGAGAAGGTAAGTATTCCCTATTAATTACAACTTCAACTTAATTCCCAATTAAACACAAAATATTACCCAATTACCAAAATATCCTTCTACCTATTATTAATTATTTTAATTATATATTTTATTAATTATAGTTTAATATTTATTTATTTTTTTCAGATTTTTTTTTTAAATATTTTTTTTTTCGAAATATTTTTTTTTCAAAAAATATTTTTTTTTTCGAAAAATATTTTTTTTTTCGGAAATTTTTTTTTTCTGAAAAAAAAAAATTTCAAATTTTTTTTTTTCGGAAATTTTTTTTTCGAATTTTTTTTTTGTCGATTTTTTTCCCCCAGAATTTTTTTTCCATGATAATTGTGTGTTAAAGTAACACAAAATCATATGTGTTGTGTGTTGCATGAACATCCAATATGTATAATATTGAGTTGCTTAAACACACATAAATAACAAATTGTGTGATACATGAACACAAAATCAGACAGACAGAATATTTGTACACAAAGGTATAGAATAATGTATATGTAGGCTGATTATGTGTTCATGCAACACGCAATTGCTGAAAGTATGTGTTACAGTAACACACAACAGTATGGGTTTTGTGTTGGTAAGACACACAATGCGTTTATCATTTACAGTTTTGCGTTGCTTAAACACACACAAATAACAATTGTGTGTTGCAGGAACACAGAATAAGATATACAGAATATTTGTACACATTAATAGATAATAGTGTACAGATAGTCTGAACATCTGATTGTGTGTTAATGTAACACACAATCGCTTGATGTATGAGTTACAGTAACACAAAACAGTATGGACTTGTGTGTTAATGAAAAAATCTTCGAAAATATTTTTTGAAAAAAAAAAAAAAATCGAAAAAAAAAAAATTCCAAAAAAAAAAAAAAATTTGTGGAAAAAAAAATATTTTTCGAAAAAAAAAATTCAAAATTTTTTTTTTTTCGGAAAAAAAAAATATTTAAAAAAATGAAAAAATAAATTCAGATATTAAATATATAAATATATAATGAAATAAAAAAACATATAAGGGCAATAATGGAAGGTAAATATGACCATGTGCTTATTTGAGAATTAAGTTGAAAATTTGTGAGTAAGTAGGAAGTAATTTCCTCCTTCCTTTTTTTTGAGAATGAAAAGTGAGGAAGTGTAATTAATTGGGAATTATCTCATATATATATATATATATATATATATATATATATATATATATATATATATATATATATATATATATATATATATATATATATATATTAGTTTACATAACATAAAAAGGGTATAAAAGTATTTTTTTTCATGTAAGCAATTCCTATTCTTTTTTTCCATACATCGTAGGCTTACAAGTCGATTAAAACGAAATTACATTATTACACGCAATCCCTGATGAGGATTCAATAGTACTGCTGTTCCAGAGATATTCTGCTGGGTCTCGTAACTCCACTGGCCCGGAATGTGTCTTTGCTCCTTCCTTTGCTAATTTACCCGCACACATGTTGGCTTCACGAAAGACATGGCTTACCACAAACCTAGGGCGATCTTGCAACATATTCCAACATTCCCGTCCTATATTAGATAGTCGACTACTTGAACTCCCACCGCCCTTCACCAGCGCATGGAGTTCCTTCGAGTTCGTCTCAATGTAGAGTTCTTTGTAACCATTCCTAACTACCCAGCATAGCCCATAATGCAGAGCAAATAGTTCTGAGGTGAGGGGAGAGTCCACTAAACATGAATACAAACAAGTGATTTCTTACTCAATAACTTTTTTTCTTTGATATTATTTTTACAATCCAAACACAATTATCGCTTTCCTTTCCATTCTTTTACTATTTTTATATTCCTATCATTTTCATTCCTTTGACAATGTGAATCCAATGTATGCATAAAGTCGGGCAGTTACCTATTGACAAGTCTCAGGAGTGGATCTTGGGGGGTGGGTGGTTGGGAAGGCCATCTCGAACTCAAACATGATAAAAATAGACTTTCACCCCATATTTTTCCTTTTTCTGAGCCTAAATATTCGTTCCCAACCTACACGAACACTACTATAGCGCATACGTTTCGCGGACAAGGCTTTTGCGGCCACGTCATGTGGGTGCTATAGAGTAGAGAGTAGGTAGTACGCATTGAATTTGAAGTAATTGATGTTAAATAAATAATAATAAAAAATGCATTCGCGATCATATATGTGGTCACTAATTTACTGAATAATCTAAAATAAAATATTTAAATTATAGTGAATTTTAGCGAGCGAACGTGTTGCCTTTAGCGGGCAAATGTGTTCTCTCTAAAAGGCCTGTCGGGGTTTAAAGAAATACAAACTCTTCTTTCTTATTTCCCGTTTCAGTTAAAACCATTAACCTTTCCCCTTCTTTGCGTTGTCGATTACACCATCACCCATACTTGTTGACATATCCGAGCACCGCCTTCACCTTTGCATCATCACCGCGACGCTCACTTACATTACACAGGTTTTTTAATTTAAAATTTTATTGTTTTATTTGTATGAATCTATATGAATATTAATTTAATTTCGATCTGTTGTGTATGATTACGAAAATATGTATATAGTTATAGGTTAATTAGACTTGTATTTTTGGATTTTTGTTATATAAATAGTGTATTTGGAACAGTTGTGATAATAGTAGGGTTTGTTATGCAATTTCTAATATAGAAGTGTTGTTATTGGTAGGTATAGGGTTTGTTTAGAACGTCATAAACAAAGGGGAAATTAATGCATATTTTTTGAAAATTAAGAGGGTTTAAATGATTTTTTTATGGGTGAATTATACATAAGGTCTTAGAAACACTATTTCTTCTCTATAGAGTAGTGTCTAGAAACCTGTTCTTATTAGGGACCTCATTTTTTACAATTGTCTTTCCTACCCTTACTAACACTAAAAGACAAAGAAAGTGTGATGTCATTGTTTCTCTCTCCACTACCACTACCCACCTACCTCCGACCTCCGACCTCCGACCACCTACCTCCGACCTCCGACCACCAGTCACCGGTTGCCGGAAAAAACATAGAGTATCGGATAAATTGTCTGAGTACTCCGACAATTTGCTGAGTACTCCTACAATTTGCTGAGTACTCAGACAATTTGCTGAGTACTCAGACAATTTTGCTGAGTATTCCGATAATTTTGTTGAGTACTCCGATAATTTTGTGGAGTACTCCGACAATTTAGATGAGTACTCCGACAATTTAGATGAGTAAAATTAAAAATCAAAGAGTAAAAAGCCAAAATAAATATTTTATTTCACATTTCTTTCAATTTTCTAATGAATTACAAAAAAAAACAATTCAAATTATCTTTTACATTGACCAGATCTGGTCAAACCAAATCTAAAAAAAAATTAAAAAATCCAAAAAACAAAGCGTACTAAGTACGCTGAACAAAAAAAAGCAGCATCTTTGAGACCACAGCTCGATCTAGAACGGAATCATGAACTCCATGGACGGAGCTCCAACAGCCGGCCAAAGAACAAACTCAAACCTCTAAACTAGCCTGCAAATCTTGTGACCTTGAACTCAGATCTCGAAGACCGCCGCCCCACCACACCTCCATCTCTGATCCAACACAGCAGCTTGAGAAAATGGGAGCTCCGGCTATGGAGCAAGATGGATTCGTCGCCTATGCTTCACGAACGAAGCACCGCCATTCACCACAATGACCTCAAACGGAGCAGCCATGGAGTCTTCTAGTGCCGAGATCCGTTCGATGGAAGATTCGAGCTTTGAATAGTACCACCACCTCCATGGCTTCGTTGCTGCAGGCGCTGGAGGAGCAGCTTGCTAGAGCTTCACCACCGGATCTTTGAAGAGAAGGACTAAAAATGTTTAGGGAAAAGAGAGGAGAGAGGGAGAGCCATGGAGAACGATAGGTGATGGTGTTGGTGGTGTAGCCATTTCGGTGGTGGTGGTGGTGTTATGGTGGTGGCGGCGGTTTGGGGGTTATGCCCTAGCTCACGTCGGTGGTGGTGGTGGTGTTATGGTGGTAGTGGTGGTTTTGAAGAGAGATACAAAATAGAGAGTGTTTAGAACGTGAATGAAATTGTAAATGGGAATAATTAGTATATATAGGAATAAAAAAAACAAAAGAGGGTATAATTGTAAATGGGGTTTTGAGTTTCATGTGTTAAATTCTTTTTGAGGTCTTTAGTAAGAAGAGACTCCTAGAGGGGGTGCTATCTCGAAGAGGGGGGGTGTGTTCAAGACCCTAAGTGGCATTTTCTCTTTTTTTATTAAAAAAAATATTTGGGGTCACTATACAATTTTGAATATATGTGTATAGTTATAGGTAAGTAGACGTGTATATTGTGATTTTTGTTATTATAATAGGATAACTAGATCAATTATGATAATAGTAAGGGTACTTAGTGTCATTTCAAAAAAATTTAGATGATTTTAGATGTTTTAATTTAAAGATAAAAATAGAATGAATGCTTGTTTTGTCTTCTAATAATTAAATAAGAATGCAAATGATAATAGTTTAAGGTTTCAAGTACTCACATATCTTACGAAGTCACTATTCTAATTATAAGGGCGAATTAAGCTAATATAAGTAGTCGGTATTCTATAATCGTCTAACTCCCATCATGGTAGCTTAGAAGGCAATGTTAACAAAACTAGGGAACTTGGGTAATGGGGCCCTAGGAAATGATCGGTCCATAATGATTATCTAGTTAGACAAGCCTGTCAGGGTCACTACCACTGGTGGCTGGTAGGTTGATAAAATAATGATTAATAAAGATACGAACTATCACCCTAACCAATCACATTACTCACTTCAAGTGTCACGAATTGTATGCAAGTTTAATTGATAAGTAAGATTCGTTCTCAAGGACTTAGTGTTTTAGAATTGTGAATTAGAAGAAAGCGTAGTAAAGAATAGTTGCTTGGAATAAAAAAACAATACAATAAATATGAGTAATTGGAGAGATAATGATTAAACTAAAAACTAATGCAAATAAAGTGAATAGGTAAGAATGAGATAAGAGATATAGCTCAGGTTTGCATGTATGCATTTATCCTTCTATTTCTTCTAATAGTTATAAGGGTGATTAAAGCTCTTAGAGTAAGTAGTCAGGATTCTATATTCCTCCAGGGGACTTGGGTAAGGGTACCATGCGCAATGATTGGTGGTTAATCGCAAACCCTAGTGACTATCTAGTTAGGCAAGGCCGTCAGGATCACTACCGCACATTAGACGCTTATGTGGTGTTTCAACAATTAGACATCCCTTCCGGGAGACCATCTGGTAGGTCCTGAGGTGTGATAAAAATCAACAACAAATAGGAGGACCTACTATCCGCAAGTGCACAGGTCGTTCCAAGTAATAGATAGATATAAGAGATTTCGTTCTCAGGGATTGCGTAGGTATAACCATCAAGCGATAAGCAGAAATAATTGCAAGTACGAAAAATAAAAGATAAAAGATATATTTGTTTGGTTTTCAAAGATTAAACTACTAGACGCAAAGAAATAAATTACTGAAAGTAAATAGATTAAAACCTAAGAGATGTAGACGCGAGGATGAGAGGCGTACTTGAGTCTCGCAAGGGATCCACCTAAATTCATGCAATTAATGCTTTCGTTTAAGGGTAAAGTCGGTATTTATGTATTAGTTGGGACTCTAAATTCTCATAACTTCTGTCAGGATAGACTTAGGAGCTATCCTACAGTATTACAAACCCCGTCAGGGCGATTCTAGCTACTTTCGGATGTTGAAGTGGTTTACCAATTGGTTGCGTGGTTAGTCAAGCCCGTCAGGATCATTGATGAACACCACACGTCTATTACCTAGGTTCATAATTAAACCCCCTGTTAAGGTGATCACTTGTCACGTAGTGAATAGCCTAATTACTCAACGCTATTTCTAATTGGCTAGAATAAAAATAGTATATAAGCCTGCGATAATAGTCAATACAAAATACCCAACTTAAATTAAATTAAATAATCCCAAAATTAGAAAAACATCAATTATATAAATTAGGGCTTAGCCTATAATTGCCATTGATTGCTTAAAAAAATTGTGATTCTTAAGCACTAAATGTTTAGCTCATATTCAAAGTAAATACAATAAATATATTAAAGCTTACATTTTTCCTAAAACAGAAATAAGAAGAAAACCTTAATTGAAGGAATAGATTGAGTTATTGCTGAAGAAAGATAATTTCTCCAGCTCTAACCCTTTCTCTACCTTTTTGTTCTCTTTTGAATTTTGTAAATAATGAAGCGTACTAAAAAATAAGGTTTAAAAGGCCTTTTATACCAAGTAAAATCGGACTGGGCTTTTGTTTTATTTAATTAAATGATTAAAAGCCAAACTTCAATTAGTAATTCTCGTAACTATTGTACACACTCTAGTAAACAGGTGTAACCTTTGCGTCTTAAGTCCAAATCACCTGATTCCAGTCCTCAATTCAAGCTAACTCAAAGACGCGCCTTTTTCATTTGAACCACCATACTTGGATCAGTACCGTTTGGGCTCGAAATCAGTAAGAAGTGACAGTTTTCCAGATTCTTATGCTCTTCTACAACTCTTTGAGTGGTACATTTTGCTCTTTTGACCTCTACTTTTAATATAAGACTTTAAACATCACTTATACTCCTCATCTTGGTGCTCCCTAGAATTCATGTACCTAAGAACTTCATGCCAAAACAAACGAATTAACGCACAAAAGCTCTAAAAACGCGAATAACATAACTCTGAGGGAAGAAAGTGCAATATGACAAAATAAGCTCAAAAGTCTATCTAATAAGTCTATTTTCTACCTAAAATGATGTCTTCTAAGGGAATATATTTATCATAAAAAGCGAGACATCAGCATCGAACTACTATTAATGGGGTAGTCTATACTCGTGCACTAGCAAGAACTACAGTCAATACATCAAAGCACATGAAATAAATATAAAGGTTAAGAAGCTCAATCAATTTAAAAAGGATTTCCTAGACAAACTTAGATAGAAGAAAATTGAATTCAAATATTATACATATGCAAAACCCAAGCTACGGGAAAATTAGTTCATCCTAACAAGAAATAAACTAAAATAAAGATACATACTATCCACTTGCTTCTTTTGATGATCCTACTTGATTCTAATGACTAATAATTAAACAAGGACATGTTTACAATGATAATAGGGTGTATTTTCAGGTATTTCTAACCCTAGGTCGAAATCGTGGAGTGAAAGGCAAGTAATTGGAGTCCAAGTCCAATTCAAGTTCGTTTCCTAAAATATAGGACAAGATAGACACTGCTCACTGTTTTGGTCATATCTCCTTCATTACTGGGCCAAATTTCGCGTACTTTATATCAAAACGACCGCGGCAAAAAGATCTGTCTAACCCTTTAAATGATTTTTAAAAATAGCAGTCGATCTATAGTTATCTTCACTTTAGTGGATGTCACTGCAAATTTGGCAACTTTATTTGGTAGCTTTTCCTTTCCTAATTCAACTTTGCTTCCTTATATCTCCTAATTTCTTTTGGATCTTCTTTTCTTAACTCCTTGGAATTGATTTGACATCTAACTATATTCCATAAACCTGAAGAGCTTCACACTAACACACAAATTATACCAAATATGCTATAAAAGTAATAAATCTCCAAATCAAAACGCGAATTAAGAAATTATCTAATAATGGGGAAAATACCTAAACTATTAATAAAATACACCTAAAATGATGTCTCAAACCTAGATTAATATATCACAAATATGGAGACATCAGTCGCATACTAGACAATTATGTATCGTTCTCAATAACCAAACCCCTTGTCAGGGTGACATTCCTAATTACTAAGGGCAGTCCTATACTTGCCAAAGCAAAGGCTGGAATAAACGTCAAATACGCAGTGCAATTATAAAATATAGGCTCAACCCAGTTAAAAGATTTCCCAAATAACAGAGAAATAGCGAAATCAATAATTAGGATATATACATATTGCAAACACAAGCTATGGGAAATTCAGTGCATAATATAATTAAATAATAAAAAGCTTGGAAATATGGTTAAGCCCAAAATCTAAAGTTAATTACCCTAATGATAGAGACAGATAGATGCAGAATTGATGTTGTGATGCTCCGACTATGTTGCTTCTTCTCTACATCGACTTGCTCACTATTCTTCTAAAAGATGCTCAATGGAATGGAAATGACTTGTTTATAAAGTCAAATTCTAATATTTATATGTTAATGGACGTTTTACGGTCATTGGTTTCATTTGAATGACCTAACCCAACCCAAAAACATTTACTGCCAAAAGCGAATTGGTTCGAGTCACGCCAGCTGTGAAATTAATAACTCTTTTATTATAACTCCAAATCATGAACCATTAGTAGACACACGTTCCTAAATCAGTGTCCTATCTGGATATCAAAGGGATCCTCCAAATTCTTTGTCAATCTCACGTGACATAAGAACAATTCACTTTCTAATTTTGGTTGACAACTCTTATAATTTCTAAAAATGTTATTTGTCCTTTAACTCTTGCTTTTTTATTTGATCTCCTTTAGTCGTCTTCTTATCCATTCTTTGGCATCTTATATCTAAGAGTTCCACACTTAACACACAAATTACACCTAAAATGCTCTAAAAGTAACAAATCTTCAAACTAGACGAGAAATGAGAATATATCAAATAACAGGAAAAAATTCCTTAAATAAGCACGTAATGAACCTAAAATGATGTCTTCTGACTAGATTATTCTATCACACATATGGAGACATCAAGGACATATGTTAACAAAATAGTAGTTGGTCGTGTTGAATATGGGCGGGGTGTACCTCATTTATTGAATTGGTTTGACACATAACATAAATGTGATATTGAATATGATTGGTCTGTTACCCAACCAGATAATTGGGTATAAAAAAAAAGAACTTAATGTGTATCATGTGGTTGGATCGTAACCCAACCATATTATTTTGATAGTTTAATTGGATATTCTAAAGGGGTGAATATGATATGGGGCTAAAAAACAACTCCACTTTTACGAGCCTAAACTAAAATTTCATTGAAATCCATATCTAATCTTTGATACACTTCATTAGGAGTGGGTTGACCAACATCCTCGCCAAAGCTTTCTTCTTTACTTGAACAAGAAACATCAACATGGACAACATGGACACCATAAGAACCTCAGCTACTTCATGGTCATATTCTTCATTAGTATTATACATCCCCCTCTCAGCAATAGTGCATACAGTTTAACAGTTTGTTGTAAAAGGTTTATCAAATTCAAACCTTAACATATACACTTGTTTCATATTTAGGGAGATCTAAAATTTGTACCACTTTCTTCAACGGAACATGAATAAGTCAATCTTGTCCACCAATATCTCTTACATTACGTTGAGATCGACTATATCAAATATGAACTTGAGATTTCTGAAGTTAGGGTAGTTTTTTTTTAACTTATGTATATGCTACAAAAAAATGTATGCAAATTCAAACTTCAAACTGTATATATACAATAATACAATATATATTCCAAAAACAAAAGTATACCTCTTGGCATACCGGTTTTGGGTCAAGCCGATTGTGCAACTCATATGATATGTGTCTATAATGATGGATTGAATATGCAAGAAAGAAAATGTAAAATATAAATAGAAATGAAATAAGATGAAAGGGGTGAAATGTTAAGTCAATGGAAAATCTTATTAACTTTGATCATTTTACAGGGGCTCAAATAGACACTGATGATGAGCATTCATTAGAACTGTGTAGCATCTTTTCTGAATTATGGCCATCCTTTCATTGGCATAGTAGTAAAAGAAGCGGGATAATACCAAGAGTTAAAGTGATCAAATTTTAAATCGTAATAGTTGACCGTGCAAGTTAAGATTTTTATTAGAGTTTTAACTTTAAATAAAATGCAAAATTAACCTCAAATACGATCATACAATAAATTACAAAATTAACCACCAACAAATAAAATGTGATGAAAATACACATTTAGCCTAGAATAAATTAAACAATCATCCATTTACTATAAAAAATCAAAACAAAAATTATAATTAAATTTAATAATATAAAATTCATTTGAAGACAATACTACAAATCAAAGAAAATTTATAAAGTAAAGAAATTTGTCATTGTTTGAAGATGAAAATTCAACTTGACTTACTACTAATAGTGGTTGTGATTTTCTAGTGGTTATTTTCATGGTGTTAGAACTCTGATCGGTTATCATGACTCAACAACCGCAGTTATCCACTAAAATATTTGCTAACTAGAATATTTGAGATTAAGTGCCCTTGGTTATTTTTGATATATCAACAATTAGGAATGTAAATGAACCAAACAGTTTGCAAGTAGCTCTAACTCAGCTCGGGAAAAAACTCGCTCATGCTTGTTTGTTTATAAACAAGCTCACACTAAAGCTCTAATTTAAACCTTAAATATTAACTTGAACACTATTTATTTCTTTGTAGTTTTATATTTTCATTAATATCATGTTTCATATTTTATACCACACACTCCATCCAATACCAAACATTTATCGAAGTTCGCTTAAACTATAAAAACAATTTTTTTTTATGAACAACTCAAGCTCGGCTTGGAAAAAACTTGTTTGATTAGTTAAACAAACAAGTTTTAACATCTGTAGCTTGGCTCGTTAAATTTGAGCTCAACTCGAGAAGTTAATCAAACAATCTTGCATATCTAGTACTTGGCTCCACCCGACTCTTTTACAAAGGGTTTCCTTTGATTCCTTGTTGCCAAATAAAACCTTATTGAGAACGATCTTTATCATTTGTATTCTTGAATAAGGAATATAAAGGTTATAATGATTTTGGGATTAAGCGTACAATGTGGACATGGTGGTGGTTTCAGATTTATGATATGATGGTCTGTGTTTTGCTAAAGTAGCAACAAAAATTCCGATGGTATGATTCTGACATGAAGATGATGATTAGTAGAGAGGGATATGAAAATGGTGATGTCGACAGCGTTGCATAGGTTGTGTATGATAAGACGGTGACGATAGATGGATGTTAGTTCTTGAAAATCATCAGGAGAGGAAAAGGAAAAAGAGAGAAAGAAGAGTGAGAATGAAAAAAAATGAGTTAATTTAAGTTCAAATGTGATATCATGGACAATATTTTTTAATACTTTAATTCAAACTTTAATCTTTTATATAAAAATTTCTAAGTATATTAGTTTGACCATATAATCTCCCATTAATAGGGTGAATATACCACATACCTCAGGGAATCAAGGTAGGATTGAAAGGGGTATCCATCGTTTGACAAGAGCTACCATATTTATTTGAACATAGCCTCGTCAACTTAAATGAAGACATATGCTTCATTGAGCCAAGAAAAGAAGTTGGATTAGAAATTATTTTGGCTTTACGTTACAATCTGAGATAGACAGAGGATAAATATCTCTCTGAATTATATATAGAGACCAAATCGCTGAAATTCACGGGCTAATGAAGGATAGTGGTAGTTCCAAGAATGCGATTTGTCATATTGGTTAGAAATATTTTGAAGGAACCCATCCTTTGAAGTTGGGCATATTTTCCAGGAGGCTAACACATGTGTTGAGCTATTGACAAGGAAAAGAGCGGAAGCAAGGTTAGAGCCACCCAAATACGAGGACCCACCATACAAATTATGGAGAGCGGTTTGGAGAAAAAAAAGTGGATGAACCGTACCTCGAGTTATCTCAGAGTCGTCATTATGATTTTTGTAAGTTGTTGAACTTGTGTCTTTTAGCCTCTAATCTACTCAAAAACACATCTCCATCAAAATTTGTGTAGTTGTGCCTCCGTATACAAAGACTGTCATAATTTCTAAAAGAGTAATGGTACACATAATGTGACGTGATTTGAGTGGAAGTAAGTTGTCAATCAAATCTAGAAAATAAATAGATTAATGATTTATTTCCACCCAAATCACGATATGGTATATTGGGTGGCATATATCCTTAGTCTTTCTAAAAATAGTTGTCCACAAAACGTGTTTATTTAGAAAATCAAGATATTTTTTCATTTTTTATACCACTTTTATCTTTATTTGAGTAATGATATATACCACCCAAATACCATCCAATGACGTGACGTAAATTGGTTGGTAATAAATCGTTAATTAGATCAAGAAAATAAATAGATTAACTATTTATAGCCAATTAATTCACAACACATAATTGAGTGGCATTTGGGTGATATATATCATTACTTTCTTTATTTAGATATTAAAATTTATATTTTCAATAAATATTCAAAATCTCAAGATACTTTATAAAAAATATAGAAAATAAATATGGGCAATAATAATTATTTTTCTTGTTAATTATGTAAAAAAACTAATATATATCATTGAATGATATTGGTAAACAAATATAAGTGATCTTAAAAGGAAGGCGTTTAATTTGGTTTGTGAAGTGACACTAAACATGAAAGAAAAATGGCTAATTCATGGTATGAGTAAGTAAATATATATAAATATACATATTACGATATAAAGTAAAGAACAAAAAAGAAGCCCAAAATTGGCGCTCCTCCAGTCGTCCTTGTCTCTCTCCTTGATCTCTGTGCCCTCTCCCTCCTTGCCTTTGCTTCATCATCTCAACTATTATCAGCTTTAATCATCTACACCAAATTGATTATTTACGTTATAATCACATGTTAATTTTAAAAAATACAATAGATCATTTCGCTTGATTAAATTAGCTGATACTGTTTAGCCTCAGCGTTGCAGATCTGACGTCAGATTCTTCACCAATTTCGATAAAGTTGTCGATAATAAATAAATCACATTTTTCTTCTTCAATTACAGGTGAGCGTCCTTTTTTGCTGATCGGATAAACATTCTTTTTCCAATTTATTACTTCATTAAAATAATCCTAATGTTTTCTTTGTTGTTGCTTTCAGTTTTGTCATTTGGTGGTATTATTGGAGTTTTCTATATGATCGCTTCACACTCGTGAGAGATTTTTGTTTTCTTCTGCTTGGGTAACTTTTGTAATTTACCTAGCTTAGGGTTTTGATACTCGAAGAGGTGAAACATTCTAATACAGTAACAGAATACAGAAGAGGGGTTTGATCGGATAAAATGGAAATAGGTGAGAAGAGATATACAAAGTACGGTGTGTAAAGGAGTAAACTTTTGTGAAGTGTGATCACAAAATTCAAGGTATTTCGTTGAAATTAAACAATTATCTCCAATGTGTAACTATCTAGGAATCATCATTTATGACTTCTGGCAAGCCTTTGCTATCGCCATCAGAGACACCTTCAGCTCCGATCAATCAAACTCATCGTCGTAGTTCTTCATTAGGAATCATATCTCTTGGACGTCTCTGTCATAATAATCCATCTACAAACTCTTCTCCTCTTTATGATAATGATGGTGAAATTGAAGAGGAGTATGAGTTAGAAGAATTAGAAGATAGTAGTCCTCTTATTAAAGATAAAGATATCGAAAATTCACCTAGTTTAGCTAAAAAAAAAGCTTATTACTCTGCTGAACTTACTCCATATAGTCAATATCTTTCTCAAGACCCCCCACGTGAAAGGAAACGCCTTGTTTCGTGGGGTGGTATAATGGATCTTCAAGAAAAAAGCATCTCAAGTTTCGAAGTTTCAAGTGATGTAATCTCTGAACCATCTTTAACTTTAGAAACTGTTGAAGAGGAGAAGATTTTGAAATCAAAATCTCAAAGGGTTTATCACAAAAGTATGCAATTCGAAGAGAAGATATTATACGAGAATCCGAGAATGGTTTATATTAACGATCCGAAGAAAACTAACGAAAAGTTAGAGTTTACAGGAAATGAAATTCGTACTAGCAAGTACACTATTATAAACTTTTTACCCAAGAATCTCTTCATTCAGTTTCATCGTGTTGCGTATTTATACTTTTTAGCTATAGCGGCTTTAAATCAGCTTCCACCTTTAGCAGTGTTTGGTAGAACAGTGTCACTATTTCCTCTTCTTTTCGTACTTTCAGTGACAGCTATAAAAGACGGATATGAAGATTGGAGAAGACACAGATCAGATATGAACGAAAATAATCGCGAAGCTTTAGTACTTCAAGATCGTATGTTTCTTTTAAAGAAATGGAAATATATATTACCTGGTCAAGTTGTGAAAATCTTCACTAACGAAACAATCCCTTGTGACATGGTCTTGCTTAGGACAAGTGACCCTAACGGAATTGCGTATATTCAGACAATGAATTTAGATGGAGAATCGAATTTAAAAACACGATACGCTAAACAAGAAACACTTTCGTTAGCTTTCGAAGAAGCTATATCAGGTGTTATTAGATGTGAACAACCGAATCGAAATATTTACGAATTTACAGCAAATATGGAAGTAACTAATCAAAAAGTTTCGCTTAGTCAATCGAATATTATTTTACGAGGGTGTCAATTAAAGAACACAGAGTGGGTATTAGGTGTAGTAGTATATGCTGGACAAGAAACTAAAGCTATGCTTAATAGTGCAATTTCACCATCAAAAAGAAGCAGATTAGAAACATATATGAATCGAGAAACTCTTTGGTTATCTTTTTTTCTGTTTATAATCTGTTTTGTGGTAGCTCTTGGTATGGGTTTATGGCTAAAAAGAAATGAATCTCAACTTGATACATTACCTTATTATAGAAAAACATATTATGTTCAAGGAAAAGATTTTGGTCAACGTTACAAGTTTTATGGGATACCTATGGAGACTTTTTTCTCGTTTTTGAGCTCGATTATTGTTTTTCAAATTATGATTCCGATTTCTCTTTATATAACCATGGAGTTGGTTCGATTAGGACAATCTTATTTCATGATCGGGGATAAGTTTATGTATGATAAGAATAGTAACTCCAGGTTTCAGTGTAGATCGTTGAATATTAACGAGGATTTGGGTCAGATACGTTATGTGTTTTCCGATAAAACTGGTACTTTAACGGAAAATAAAATGGAGTTTCGTAGAGCAAGTGTTTTCGGGAAAAATTACGGTGGAATGATTTTTCGTAACGGGACTTTCGAAGATTCAATCTCTGGAGGTATTATATAACTGACTAATCTAGAAAAATACCGATTTTTTTTTTGTTTTTTTGTGTTTTAACTTATTATATGGTTTTTACTTATGCAGAGAAATCAACAGAAATTCGTATGGATAGAAAATGGAAACTAAATTCAGAAATTACATCGGATCCAGAGCTAATGAACATGTTACATAAAGATTTAGATAACGAAGAAAAAATAGCTTTACATGAGTTTTTTCTTACACTAGCAGCTTGTAACACAGTGATCCCTATACTTTCTAATAATGAAAGTTTCGGAAATGATAATGAATCATCAGCCATTGATTATCAAGGTGAATCTCCTGATGAAATAGCATTAGTTTCAGCTGCTTCAGCTTATAATTATACTCTATTCGAACGTACATCTGGTCATATTGCTATAGATGTAAATGGCCAAAAAACAAGGTACAATTTCACAATTTTCACAATTTCACGCACATTATCTTTTTAATATTGTCTTAAATTTGAATATACACAGGTTAGATGTATTGGGATTACATGAATTTGATAGTGTAAGAAAAAGAATGTCAGTAGTAATAAGATTCCCGAATAATTCCGTAAAAGTATTGGTAAAAGGAGCAGATAATTCAATGTTGAGTATAATAAAAGGAGGAAATGAAAGAGATGAAGATATAAAAGAATTAACACAAAATCATTTAAATGATTATTCTTCAGAAGGTTTACGAACATTAGTAGTAGCAGCTAAAGATCTTACAGGGTTAGAACTTGAAGAATGGCAAAACATGTATAAAGATGCAAGTACATCATTAACTGATCGATCTTCAAAATTAAGACAAACTGCTTTATTAATTGAATGTAATTTAAATTTACTTGGTGCTACTGCTATTGAAGATAAATTACAACAAGGTGTACCTGAAGCTATTGAATCTTTACGTCAAGCTGGTATTAAAATTTGGGTTTTAACTGGTGATAAACAAGAAACTGCTATTTCTATTGGTCTTTCGTGTAAGCTTTTAACTCCTGATATGCATAGGATTGTTATTAATGGTGGGTCCGAAATTGAATGTAGAAGACTTTTAAATGAAGCTATGGTTAAATATGGTTTGAAAAAATCGTTAAGTAATGGAAGTTCGAGAAACGGAAATGATAATTACGAAAATCCTGTTGATTCGGGTTTATCGAATTTACAGAAACGACATTTCGGTCAAGGAGTTGGTACTGGTAGTGCTCCTTTAGCTCTTATTATCGATGGGAATAGTTTAGTTTATATTTTGGAAAAAGATCTCGAATGTGAGGTACGTATTTTATTTTATTTTGTGTTTTTTATAACATTTAATTGATTGATTTTATTTGTTTGAATATAGTTGTTTGATCTTGCTACATCGTGTAAAGTTGTGTTATGTTGTCGAGTTGCTCCTTTACAAAAAGCTGGGATTGTTGATTTAATTAAAAGCCGTACTGATGATATGACTTTAGCTATTGGTGATGGTGAGTTTTTTTTTTTTTAAAAAAAAAAAAAAAGAAAAAGAAAAAGAAATTGAAAGATGTGATTTGTTTGTAGGGGCTAATGATGTATCGATGATACAAATGGCGGATGTTGGAGTTGGAATATGTGGTCAAGAAGGGAGACAAGCAGTTATGGCGTCAGATTTTGCAATGGGACAATTTCGATTTTTGAAAAGATTACTTTTAGTACATGGTCATTGGAATTATATGCGTGTTGGTTATTTAGTTCTTTATAATTTCTATCGAAATGCTGTTTTTGTAATGATGCTTTTCTGGTACGTGCTTCTTTTCGTTCTATAAATTATAGTTATTTTGAATATATAATTAAAATTTTACTATATTGTTCTTTCAGGTATATATTATGTGCTGCTTATTCAACAACGTCTGCGTTAACGGATTGGAGTAGTGTATTTTATTCACTTATTTACACATCACTCCCTACTATGGTTGTTGGAATATTGGATAAGGATTTAAGTGATAAAACATTGCTTAAGTATCCAAAACTATATGCAGCTGGGTATAGACATGAAAGTTATAGTTTACGTCTCTTTTGGATAACTATGCTTGATACTTTATGGCAAAGTCTTGTACTGTTTTGTATACCTGTGATGATTTATTTAAATAGTACAATCGATACATGGAGTATGGGTAGTTTATGGACTATAAGTGTATCTATTCTTGTGAATATGCATTTAGCTATGGATATTCAACGTTGGGTTGTCTTTACTCATATAGCTATTTGGGGTTCTATTTTGCTTTCGTATGGTTGTGTCGTTATATTGGACTCTATACCTATTTTACCTAATTACGGGTAAGTTAGTTATTTTTGTTAGTTTGTTTTTACATATTTTGTGAGTTTTAATTAATGGTTGAAATTTTGCAGGACAATATATTATCTGGTGAAGATGCCTAGTTATTGGCTATCGATATTGCTAATAATAATACTTGGATTGCTTCCTCGGTTTATTTATAAAGTTATATGTCAGACTTTTTGGCCTACGGATATTCAAATTGCTAGAGAAGCTGAGGTATTTAAGAAGCATTCTTCTCAGTTTGAAGATTTAGGATGAAGCCATGAGGGGGTAAAATGTAAAAAAAAAACCCATAAACATGTTGCTTATCAAGGGGAAAGTGAAGATAAAATGATCTTGATTAAAGATGCTTGAAAATTATTATGATATATATAGTGTGATGCTTTTAAGGTAAATGGGTCAAGAGTTAAACTTCAGCCAATTTTAATAGTGGTTTGAGGACGGAAAGATGGAAATGGAATTGAGAATAGATACAAAAAAGTATATAATAGTTTATTGTAAAAAATCAGGTGTGTAATTTTTTTTTCTTGTAACAATTGAAAGCAAGTTTTTGCGAATATTAGGTATATTTTTTTACTTTAACTTTTTAGAGTTTGATGATATTTAACTATGCAACTTAATGGTTTAAGACTTTTAATCACTAAAGTGACTTTATAGTAAATCTTTGTCTACATGTTTGTAGACTAAGGGTGAGTGAAATGTGTTGGAAAAAACGTAGTAAAGAATCATCACCCACCTGACCAACTTCAGTGTCTTATCCTATTTTTTCTTGTCAAGAGATTAGTTTTTCTTTTTTTTTTGGTTAAAAGTCAGAGATATTAGTTAAAGTCAGAGATATGAAACCCATGACTTTTATTTTTTTTGTTCAAAGATATAAAACCCATGATGATTTACACTGGTTGGTAGTAACTATTTTTACAATTCTTTGAAAATCGTTACATTATCTGGGTAATAATTTATCCGTCACAAACGTCGTTAACAAATGGGTTTTTTTGACCAGTTTTTTTTCTCGAGGAGTTCAATGGGAAAGCATCTTTTCACATACCTGACTTGACTTACAGAGCCTGAATATGGAATTCTTTAAGGTGTGAACATTTTCTAAGCTAACTAACTACTCAATGGGACAAAAAAAGTTCGATATATAATAAAAGAATCTTGCATTACCATTAAAAGTGTGACAGTGTGGGTCAGACTCAGAGATTAGAGAACGAATTGTTTTCCCGCGTTCTATAAGAATATTTTATTTCATTAAAAAAAGGTTAACACATTTTCAGTTATAATTACTCAAATTTTATTTGTTATGTACTTGAATTTGTATGTTCCAAAAATAAGGTACTAAAACAACGATATTTAGGACTGTCTCTACAGTTTTAGGGTTTTAGGTATTTATAAGAGATTTTTATCCAACGGATTTTGATGGTACTCCTATATGTTTTTTTCTACCTTATCTACATTCTACTCTTACTAGAGGCCTTAAATAAGATTTTACATTATAAATAAAAAATCCAATTACACTTTTATTCCTTTTTGTTTTATTTTCCTATATATACTATTTTTATTTTTAAAATTTATTTTCTCTATTTTTTTTTTCTCTTTCTTCCCCTCTCTCTCTTTTTTTTTTTTTTTTTTTTTTTTTTTTTTTTTTTTTTTTTTTTTTTTAGGTTACATGGGTTCCGGGCTTGCTTGCGCGCACCCGACTAATCCCACGGAGATATACATGCCTCCCCATATATATTCTCATGGTAAATCAGAACTAGGTGACCCATGTTCAGGGAGGGGTTCGAGCCTTGTATCTCTCACTTTACACCCGTTAGGGAGGGGATTCGAACCATGGACCTCCCCTTTAAGTGCTGAAGAAATAGCAAGGCTCTGGCCAGTTGAGCTAACCCAACTGGTTCCTCTCTCTCTTTTTCATACCCACAAAACAAATCCCCTCTATTGTTTTTTGGTCTTCTAGCAAGCTCCGACCAAAAAAAATTTTATTCTATATCCGTCGCCTGTATTTTTTTCCGGCGAAGCCGCCTTCGAAGGTGCATCATGAAGTTCGAAGCTCCGAGCAACCATGAGTAGTGAGTTATCTTCAGTTCGCAGCTGAAACTTTAAATACACCAAAGAACGAAGCTGGAGCTCTAGATCTGTGATTTTGAGCTCGCCTGAGCTCAGTTCGAGAAAGAAAACCGCCAGTTCAAGCTCGTAAAAGCAAAAGCTCGTCGTTAAAAGCTTTGGAGGTCTTCGAGCTCCTGCAGCTGCTGCTTCTCAGAAGAAAAATACTCAATACTCAGCTTTTTTCTTTTATTTTTTTTATTTTTTCCTTATTCAGATGTGATTCTCGAAAGGGTTAGCTGTAATGTACTTTTGCTGAGCTTTTGTTTTCTTTTTCTTATTCTTAATAGTCTTGTAATGTTTGAAAATCTAATAAAATATAATTGTTTGGTATCACTATGTATTTTTTTATTGACTATTCTGTATTTTTCATTAAGTACTCTCTATTTTTTTAATATTACTCTGTTTTTAACTGAGTACTCAACAAATTTTTCACTCATTGTTTTTATTCTGATACTCTATATTTTTACGATACTCTGTGTTTTTTATTCTCTGAGTATTCTATAAAATCACTGAGTTCACAACTGGCGGCGACGATGGTTGGTGGTCGGTGGGTGGTGGCCGGATATGAACAGTGCCAACAGTCAACATTATTTTTGTCTTTTAGTGTTTTTTGTATTGTATAAGGGTATTTTAGTATTTGGTCAGATTAGAAGTCCCTTTGAAGAAATAAGATTCCCTATGTTCCCTATAGAACAAAAATCTAGTCTCCAAGACTTATATATCATTCACTCTATTTATAATATGTACCCCATATTGAACAAAAATTTAGTCTTCAAGACCTTATATATCATTCAAACTATTTATAATATGTACCCCATTTATATATATCATTTATTTTGTTCACCTTCTATGTATAAATACATTGATTAATTCACCAAATATTTCTAAATTTCTAGTATTTTACTTGATCATCTATATGAATTTGTTACAAGTATTATTGAAAAGCGGTAACGTTAATCAACTATTATTGATACAAAAATTATATATAACAAATATGTACATCAAGATACAAAACATGAATTAAATAGGTAAAAATAAAGTGTTATATCTATCATCAGGGGCAGATCCAAGATTTTAAGTCGGGGAGGGCTATTATTGTTACAGAAAAAACCACACCCAATAAATCTTGTTTATATTTAACAAAATCATTAAAAAACACCCACAATTTTTTTTTTGCGCACAGCACGAAACAAATTTATTCACTAAGTTGCTACAAAAAAAATCCCCATACAGATAGGGTACTAAACTTTTGAACAAAAAAAAGTACTAAACTACTAATGCAATCTGGTGTATTTTAACGTTGTTCGTGGAGCTACTCATTTTATTAATTCATGGATGTTTACTATGCACTCTAAGCATAGTAGCTATAGTAATGCCCATTTCACAAATGGTCACAAGACTCACAACGGTTGTAATATATATCATGTACCACAACTCTAATACTTGTTCACATTATACCCGATTTTTTAAGTGCTAGCGACAGAGGTGAAAAGAACACAAACATGATTGAGTTAATTAAATAAATAACACAAATTTAATAAAATGCATAATACAAAAATTAAAATAGACAAATTTGATTTTTTTTTCAAACAATATAGAATATGTAAGGAAGTTTATGACACACCTGAGAATTATAGATTTTTTACTGAATTGATTTTAAAAATATATTTAGTTGAAGGGCTGTAATTTTAAATTAGGGAGGGCTAATTTTTCAATTAAAAGAGAATTAAATTTTTTTAATTAATATTTTAACCTATTAAAAAAAACAGACTAAGTTATAATGTGGTATAATGGGCTGGTGTGGGCTGCAGCCCACCTCAGCCCTCCCCTACATCCGCCCCTGTCTGTCATAAATAAAGATGAAGATTTTCAGACAAGGTTTGAGCAAAAAATTATTAGAATTTGACAATTTTTCTTACAAACTCAAATGCATAAAATTGTAAAATCGCTACTTTACTCAAGGCATATCATTATTAAATTCTTATTACTTAAATAATACACCGACTCTCTTGACATAACCTAGAAAAATTGCTCTCTCAAGATTGCAGATTTAGAAGTAAGTCGAATTGGTAAGGTAATCTTTTTAGAGACAACACTATGAACAAAGCCACACAATATAATGTTCTTAGAACCCCGAGTGAGGATGATGAGGCAGATGGACACTCCTACTACGGGCCTCAACTTTTAAGCCTCTTTATTGGTTAACATGATTTCAAATTTGAGCTGTGAGCATCAATAATGATTTTATGTGATATTTATGTTTTTATAAGATTTCTACAGTCATGAAAAATGTCTTTAAGAATTCCCTAATCTATGAATTTTGTCGCTTTTCATAAATATTATGTATATATAGTTTTGTATCTTATCCTAGATCGACTTTTTAGGAATCCCAAAAATTGGTACCAGATCCATTGTCATGACTTAAAAAGTATTGGAATTTTAAAAGTAACAAATTTTATGTTCTTTGCATATTTAGGGGCATTAAAATTTATGTATTATAAACTTTGTGATGTATGGTGTGTTTAAGATAATGTTTGCATGTCAATTTGTATAACAATTACTCAAAAGTTTCATTTTACTGAAAATATATTTTTGCATGTTAGTCATGGTCTATGCATTTTTTTTAAGGTAAATTGAATATTAGATATATGAATAAAATAATTATTATTCTAGTTTTTAAAGTGGATAATAAAATTAAGGTTAGGTTCGAACTATAAAAAATCTCTTCCACTGAGACTTAAACTTTGAGTGCTCAACTAACACCACCTTTGACTTACCACTAAGTTTACAAAGTTATTAGTTTGTTTTGACATTAAATATTACTTAATGTATAAGCTCCTGCAGCCGCCGTTTCTGACGGTTGCCGCTCAGAAGAAAAATACTCAGCTTTTTTCTTATATTTTTTTCCTTGTTCAGATGTATTCTCGAAGGGGCCAGCTATAATGTACTTTTGCTGAGCTTTTGTTTTCTTTTTCTTATTCTTAATAACTTTGTAATGTTTGAAAATTTAATAAAATATAAATGTTTGAATAAAACTATGTATTTTTTATTGAGTATTCTATATTTTTTTTGAGTACTCTGTAGTTTTTGAATATTACTTTGTGTTTTTTAACTAAGTACTCAACAAATTTTTTCAGTACTCATTGTTTTTGTTCTGATACTCTATGTTTTTTATTCTCTAAGTATTCTATAAGATCACTGAGTTCATTACTGGTGGTGGCGATGGTTGGTGGTCAGTGGGTGGTGGCCAGATATGAACAGTGCCAACGGTCAATATTTATTTGTTTTTTAGTGTTTATTGTATTGTATAAGGGTATTTTAGTATTTGGTCATATTAGAGGTTCATTTGAAGAAATAAGATTTCCTCTATTCCCTATAGAACGAAAATCTAGTCTCCAAAACCTTATATATCATTCACTCTATTTATAATCTGTACCCATTAATATATATATATATATATATATATATATATATATATATATATATATATATATATCATTTATTTTGTTCACCTTCTATGTATAGAACATAAATACATTGATTAATTCACCAAATATTTCTAAATTTCTAGTATTTTACTTGACTATCTATATGATTTTTTTGGACAATGGAAGGTGCTAAAGCACCAAAACAAAAAAAAAAACTAAAAATAATCAACCAATTCCAAGTTTCTTGAATCTATTAGCTAATTCGAAAAAGCTAGAAGTAGGTCTTTGGTCCCGCATAGCTCCGTGCCTAACTTCTTTTGCAACATTATCCGCCTGCTTGTTGAGATTCCTTCGAATGTGACGAAATGAGATCGGTCCGACCTCAATTGAATCTCGGATAATTTTACAAACGACAGGTTGGATTTTCCAACTTGCAACTGACACCTGCTTAATACCTTGGATAATCCGAAGGTTGTCTGAGAGGATGGTCTTCAGCTTGCCTGGGTATTTTTTGCACATTTCGACTGCTTTAAGTATAGCATATGATTCACCCTCAGGGGCAGAATCGCAATCCATAGTATACCCATTCTTTACCGTGATCTCCAAGGTTTTCTGAAAGCTAATAACTGCCAAACCTGTGGGTTCAAGTCTGTTATTGAACGAGGCATCACATTTAAAAGTGATATTTGCTTCCTCTTCTTGAGCTTGGTTAATTGTGTTCTCTTCTGAATTGCTACCAAAGCTCATGTGCCTATTTATTTATTTTCAATCAATTCCGTGAAGTTCAGTTATAAGCTTGTTTGGGGCTTGAATTATTAGCGTCGACCTTTGAATCCTCATGTAGCACCTTCATTTTCCCTTTTCAGATATTCCATAAGTTAATCATTATGAAATCTCTTGCCATGTTATCTTTCTATCCTCCTTGGGTAAAGCTATGTATGGTTTTTAGGAACCATTGCTCAATGTTCCCTTCCATTTGGTCTTCAATTTTAATTTGTAGAGGTGTTCCTAACCAGATCTCTTTGCACATTTTGCACTGGAGCAGAAGATGTTCCACAATTTCTTCTTTGTTATTGCACCATATACATCTGGTAGAGTCTGCTCATCTTTTCTTGTAAAGGTTATTCTTTGTCGGTAATGCATTATATGACTTTGTTACAAGTATTATTGAAAAGCTGTAACGGTTAATCAACTATTATTGATAAAAAAAAATTATATTTAACAAATATGTACATCAAGATAAAAAAACATGAAGTATTATTCTTAAATAAGTAAAACTAAAGTTATATTTGTCATAAATAAAGATGAAGATTTTCAGACAAGGTTTGAGCAAAAATTATTAGAATTTGACAATTTTTCTTACAAACTTTAATGCATAAAATAGTAAAATCACTACTTTACTCAAGGCATATCACTATTAAATTCTTATTACTTAAATAATACACCGACTTTCTTGACAACGTAGAAAAATTGTTCTCTCAAAATTACAGATTTAGAAGTAAGCCGAATTGGTAAGGTAGTCGTTTTAGAGACAACACTATGAACAAAGCTACACAATATAATGTTCTTAGAACCCCAAATGGGGATGATGAGGCAGATGGACCCTCATACTACAGGGCTCAACTTTTAAGCCTCTCTATTAGTTAACATGATTCCAAATTTGAGTTGTGTGCATCATAAATGATTTTATGTGATATTTATGCTTTTATAAGATTTCTACAGTCATGAAAAGTGTCCTTAAGGATTCCTTAATTTATGAATTTTGTTCATTTTCATAAATATTATGTATATATAGTTTTGTATCTTATCCTAGATCGACTTTATAGGAATTCCAACTATTAGTATCAGATCCATTGTTCATGACTTAGAAAGTATTGGAATTTTAAAAGTCCTAAATTTTATGTTCTTTGCATACTTAAGGGCGTTAAAATTTATGTATCATAAATTTTGTGATGTATGGTGTGTTTAAGATAATGTTTGCATGTTAAATTTTGTATTACTCAAAAGTTATATTTTACGAAAAATATATTTTTGCATGTTAGCCATGGTCTATTCATTTATTAAGCTAAACTGAACATTAGATATATGAATAAAACAAGTATTACTCTAGTTCCTAAAGTGGATAATAAAATTAAGGTTGGCGACTATATGCCTATATTTTGTGCAAATTTAGATTACAAGATTATCTCTTCTCTCCTAGATGAGCGTCTTAAACCTCATTTGGATGAGATTGTTTCTCCAACTCTATTGACTTTGTCAAAGGAAGGAATATTCTAGAAAATATCATTTTGGCACGTGAGGCGTCATATTTCTTCCAAAAAAAGTGTAAGACTAGCGAACATTATGCGGAGGTTAAACTTGACATGGCTAAAACTTATGTCACGTTAGATGGGATTTTCTGAAAGTTTTACTCATTCAACTGGGTTTCCATGAAACCTAGATTAGATGATTCATGGAGTGCATCTCTATAGTGTCCTACTAAATTACTTTAAATGGAGAACTTATTGGAGATATTTCACCCACAAATGGAATTAGACAAGGTGATTCGCTTTCTTCCTTTCTATTTTGTTTGCTCATTGAAGCCCTAGTGTGGTTGATTAATTTAAAATCTAGAAATGGGAACATTAAAGGAATCCATGTTGATAGAGTTTGCCCATTTTTTATCTCACTTACTCTTTGCGAATGTCTCACTTTTATTAGAGAGTCTTAATTTTTAAGGAAATCAAAGCATTTGAACATGGGTTGACCAGTTATGGTAAAGGCTCATGACAAAGAGCAAACTTAGTAAGTCCAACATTTATTTCAACAAAGATACCCCTAAACACTCGTGGACAACATGACAAAATCCCTTAGCATGCATGTCTCAGATTCTACTGGTAGATATTTGGGAATTCCTATGAATAGTTCGAGATATACAAATCAAGATGTTGCGATGGATGAAAGATCATTTATATGGAAACTCTTAATGATGGATCGAGAAGTTACATTATGAAATGGGCAAAGAAATACTTATCAAATCTATCTTTCAATCCATCTCCAATTATATTGTGTCTGTTCTTCAACTTTTGAAATACTTCTATAAAGCACTCTTACATATTATCGTTTGGTTTTGGTGGAGGGCCAGGTAATCAGAAGTGAATAACAACTAGTATTAAAGTTTATCTAGTAACACAATAAAATCATACATTATGCATTAGCGTGGACATCAACAAAGCAATATTTTATAACAATCAATATTAAAATTTATCCGTTAACATTAACGATATACCTACTCTTAAAATAACTTCAAAAAACAGAGTCTAGACATCACAGGTTGAGAATCATAATTATGGAAATTAAAAACAAAGTAATTAACAATTGAAAGACAAATAAGATGATAGATTGAGGAGATAGAAGATTAAATCACTGTACAGTAGATTAAGTAAAAAAATTAATCAAAATTATTAAAACAAACTTGACTAAAAATTAAATTTGTAATGTTTGAACACAATGATTAGTTGTAAATTTGTTTGAGCACTATAAACTTGAAGACCTAACTTGTATAGAAGTATTGTGAGATAATCTGAAGAACCTAAAAAAACCTTAAATGTAAAACATGGCAAAAGGTTGAATACATGAAAAATAAAATATTATTTGTTGAAACTCCGACTGAATCTGATACCGTTAAACTATTTAAGCCACATACTAATGTCTTGTGTATGTTTGGTTTCAATCTCTATGATATAATGACAATCTATCTGAATTATTGGCTTTTACTGATATAATGAATATTATTATACCTATAAATAAAAGTACATAAAAAATATAGTAAATTATTATTGTTTTTTTAGTGTCTAGTATAATATTTTTATTTATAATTTTATGCTAATTTATTAAAGAATTGGTATTGGTTTGATTTTAAAACAATAAATAAAAAATTAAATATGATTTAGAATATAAATCATAATAATTGTTTTCACAATAGATATTACATATAAAAAAAATCATAGTAAAAAACATCTATTATTCGATAAGACATGTTAATTATATAAAGAAGTAGCAAAACAAGTCACTTTTGTTGAGGTTTGAACAACCAACCTCATTATAAAATTTAACTAAATTCTCTATTCGGCTAGTAACAATTTTATTAGTAGATAACGAACTAAAATATATACATAAAGATAAACATATATAGAAAATTTGAGCCTTCCCGAATTTGGGGCCAAAGCGTCCGTCTTTGCTGCCTTGGGCCAGGACGACTTTGGGTTCAAAACATATAATAAAAATGGCTAAAAACTCATCATGTTTGGAAAGGTACATTCTAAAAAAATATCTGTTAAAGTCCGCTTATGTAATTTTGTTTTCTGAGAAAAATGATAATTCTGAACTATATACTAGTTAGGTGTCAGTCGTGAGTTGGAATGTCTAACCGATTATTGAAAGAATCAAACAATTAGTCGTTGATAGAGCCCTATTACCTTCAAGTTTATTCCAAGAAAGTTCAACGTACAAGCGAACAAGCGAACAAACAAACAAACGGCCAAGTTCACAAAAAGGAGGCTATAGACATGGAGCGATGGAAATCAGCAGGAACAACATTAACATAAATGAGTTGATAGAAAAATTCAGAAGAACGTGTATTGACAAATTATTTTGTTTTTGGTGTGTCTAGGCGCTTTTTTTTTGTCCAAAAAAAAAAAATATATTAGTTGAAAGTTAAATAAATAATTTATTTACCATCCCTACTAGTTACTTTTAGAATATATTATTTCATTATATATTAAATGATTTTGATCATGTAACCATATTTTTTTAATCTTCAATTTATTAATTATAATTTTAATCTAATTCATATTCATGATTGATTACAAATGATGAAATACAAAGTAAGTAACTTATTAATTAATAAAAATAAATTTTAGATTGATAGTTAGTCTATTGATTAGACTACTCTGCCCAGACCAAGAGGGTTTGGATCAAATCTTATTAGAATCTAAATTGAATCCAAAGTGATCTTATATGTATTAAAAAAATAAATTTTGAAACAAAAATGTAGTATATGATATGAAATATGAATGTGAACATAAAAGAAAAGAAAGTGTAAAAGAGAATTTTTTGTAGAGAATCTTTTTACATATTACCTATGCAAAACATGAAAATATTAAAATGTATTGGGTTTTTTCTTTAAGAAAAATTAATTATTATGCACATTTATTAAAAAATTAAACGACCAAAATAAATAAGATCCTAAAATTACTTTCAGCATCTTTTGGGCTATTTTTTGTTTTCTTAGCATCTTTGGACTATATATGTCTTATGTATTTATGATATTTTTAAAAAGTGAACCATTAATATAGAGTTTTTTTACTTTAGCATTAAAAATAAAAAAAATTGGCATTTTGGCATAGGTGGAGAAAGAATTGCGAAACTAACACCCGGGTGGTAACCCGGTTTCCCCCTTCTAGAAGGGCGGTCGGTTAGGTGCCGCCTTTAGTTAATTTCTTAATTAGGGAAAGGGCGGTCAGCGGGAGACCGCCCTTAGTGCGCTGATTAAAACAAAATTAAACTTAAGTAAGGGCGGTCTCCCGCTGACCACCCTTAATTCAAATTTTGACCGCCAGGAGGGCGGTATGCTACCTACCGCCCTTAGTTCAATTTTTTTTAAAAGAGGGGCGGTCACCGGGAGACCACCCTTAACAGATTAAATGTATCCCCCCCAAGTCATAAACCCGAATCCAAGAATTGAACCCCACCCTTCCCATTTCTCTTCTACACCCAAACCCATACTAAATTCTACAACTATTTCATGAATTCGTTGGATATCTCACCTTGGAGGTAATTACTCTATCCATTTTGTATTATATGTAATATATATAAGTAAGAAAATTGGGGTTTTAAAAAAAATATAATAATAGCTAGTTGTAGGAGTTTGTGTTTTAAACTGATTAGTTTAAACTAAGTTTTATTTATTGTGTTTGATTTAGTATTGATTAGTTTAAACTAGGTTTTATTTATTGTGTTTGATTTAGTATTGATTAGGTTGTGTGTTTTTGGGTTTTAGGTAAAAATGAATGTTATGTGGATATGTTTTTATCGTGGAGATATTTTTCAAAGTGGTAATGGTGTTGTTGAATATAACGGGGGAGATTGTAAAGCTTTTATGACCGGAGGAGATATTGGGCTAATTGGGTTAAAACAAGCCGTGTGTTCAAATTGCAATTGGAACGAAAATGAAGTGATTTTCGATTTGAAATGGCGATGTCCTGTTTTGGCAAACCCTCCACGATATCATGCGATAGATGTTGGGGAGGACACAATCAATGCGATGATAGGTGGGGCAGGGAATTTACAATACCAAGCTATCGAGATTTATGTTGTGGTTAAAGAAATTCGGAAAACGCAAGCGTCCAATTCGCGTGAAAAAGGAAAAAAAATTATGAGCGTGGTAATGCATCCACACCTCTTGAGCCGATTCGCGAGACAATTCGCGATTTTGATAGTGAAAATGGAAGTGAAAGTGAAATCGGATCGGAGGCATCCAATGAAGAGGGTCTTCATATTAATAGTGATGAGGATGAATTTAGTGGTGAAGACGACGATGACGATGCTGATTGCTCTAATCCAACTAATTACAATTTTGGTCCTCTTGATATGAGCGAAAGAGTTGAGTGTCATGATTGGGAAAAGAGTCAACCATCTTCCGTGGTGAAAGAAGTTAAACTCATGTTGGGTGAGCGATACGCTTCTAGGCGTGCTCTTTTGTTGGACGTAAGTAGGTGGCACCTTAAAAATCACAATGAATGTAAAACGGAAAGGACAACAAATAAATACATTACACGCATTTGTGTACATGCTAAAGACGGGTGTAAATTTTACATTCGTGGTACTTTTAATAGTAGTAATAATGTGTGGAAAATTACTAGGTTAGAAGAACATAAGTATCAACACGGAATACTCGTAAAAAATCACCAGCAATTGACTTCAAATTTTGTAAGGGATGAAATATTTGCGATGGTGAATACCGATATAGCTATGAAGATTGGATTGATACAAACTCAAATTCATAAGGAATATGGTCATTTCATTTCATATGGTAAGGCATGGCAGGGTAAACAAAAAGTGCTCGAAAAATTATTCGGAACGCATGAACGTGCATTCACAGATTTGCCTAAACTTTTGAACGCTTTACGAATCACTAACCGAGGAACAATATACGAGTTTGAGTATAAACGTGTGATCGGTAACCAAGCTACATTTAATATGGTTTTTTGGGCATATGGAGCTAATATCGAAGGTTTCGAGCATATGATGCCTGTGGTTAGCATTGATGCCACCCATTTATATGGAAAATATAACGGTAAACTACTTATTGCGGTTGGGTACGATGCGAACAATCAACTATTCCCGTTAGCTTATGCGCTAGCCGATGAAGAGACGACATATTCTTGGACTTTTTTTTACTTGTTTAAAAAAATATCTTACGAAGGATCGAAAAATATGTTTATTGTCAGATCGAGAAATATCATACAATCTATCATAACAAGGGATATAACTAGTTACATGCATGGATGGATAAATCAAAATAATCAAAAAAAATAAATAAGAGCCCTAACCTTATTTTTTAGGGTTAAAAGAAATAGAATCAACAAGGGAGGAGAAAGAGAGGGAGCACTTGAACGGCGGTGGCACAGTAATGGCGGCGGCAACTTGAACGGCGGCAAGGGGCGGCGGAGGAGGTGGAGGAGCGGTTTGTTTTGTAAGCTTTTTAATTTTTCATAAATGGGGTTTATGATTTGGGGAAGACTGTGACCGCCCTTCTTTTTAAAAAAAAATTGAACTACGAACGGTATGCAGCATACCGCCCTCCTGGCGCTAAAAAATTGAACTAAGGGCGGTCAGCGAGAGACCGCCCTTACTTAAGCTTAATTTTATTTTACAGATATTAACTAAGGGCGGTACCCAGCCGACCGCCCTTCTGGAAGGGCGGAAACCGGGAGACCGCCCGGGTGCTAATTCTGGATTTTCTTTGCCAAGTATGCCAATATGCCAATTTCTTTTATTTTTAATGCTAAAGGAAGAAAAAAAAACTCATTAATATAATCTTTTTTTTAGTCGAAATCTCATTAATATAATCTACTACACCTATCTAATTTGTGATGATGTTAAGATAAAAAATAGAGTAATGATATTTGTCACCCTTTTTGTATCACTCTTTTATCACCTCCTACGTGTATGTCTACATGTACTAATGAATGGATTTCTCTATACTATTTAATTTTTCTCTATCTTCTATTCAAGGAAATCAATACATATATATAAAAGGGTGATAAAAGGGTGATATGAAAAGAGGTGACATATATCTTTACTAAAAAAAAAATAAACCATCGTAATCATTGTGATGTAGGAAGAAACAGAGTGAAGAGACGAGTAAAATTGCAAAGCTGAAATTAAGTTTTTTTAGTCCAATGTTGAAATTAAGGTTACTTGCCTATGAAATTAGAAGTTAGTAGGGTATAATAATAAGCTTAGAAAAGGTATTGTTTTTCTTTTTTTTGTCAAAAAAAGGTTTACTACTCGGTTTAATTGGTCAAGAAAAGGCACCCAACATTTACCCAGCTTATTAATTAAAGCTCTACTCGTTTTTAAATTTTTTTAGAATATTAATTCTGACTCATCATTTATGGGAAGAGTACTCTTATGGGAATGACATAGTAGCCATGAGGTATGCAAGCTACGTCAGACACATGACATACAATTGCCAACTGGATCCACGAATGTTCCTTGCAAAAGGCCCCTTCTTTCTTATCTTCATCATATCCACTACTATAAATTCTCTCACATTCTAACACTCTTTTTAGTATAATAAACCACAGTATAAAAATCAAAATCAAGAAAAACAGATAAAATGGAATCTTATAATTGGCCTGAGAATTTATGTAACACTAAGAAAAGTGTAGTTGAAGAGATGATTCGAGCTCGTGAATACACCACCCAACTACAAGCTATTTTACAGAATTCCTCTGCTTCTGCTGAAAATCTAGTTGTCAAAATCTTGAAATCACTCAATGAAACTCTTTCAATACTGATGAATTCAAGTGAATCTGATGATGTTTTTGAAGAGCCTTGTGGGAGCTGGGATGCTCCTAAATCTGAAGATTCAACTGAAAGTAACTGCAAACCTTCTGAATTTAAAGATCGAAGAGGGCAATACAAGAGAAGGTATTATATTGTAGTATCTCGTGTCTTCTGTTTAGCGTATACTTAATGATTACAAATTTAATTAGAGAGATTCTGATTTTAATATCAAATACTTGTGATGATCAGGAGAACTTCAGATACATGGAAGAAATTTACATCTAATTTGATCGATGATGGCCATTCATGGAGAAAATATGGTCAAAAAGTGATCAACAATGCCAAACATCCCAGGTTTGTTTATACAAATTTATTTGAAAATTATAGGAAAATTAGGGGTTTGAAATTCACGCATCTTATAATGATTAATTATACAGGAACTATTTTAGATGCACTCACAAGTTTGATCAAGAATGCAAAGCAACTAAACAAGTTCAAATGATTCAAGACGATCCAACCAAATATCTGACCACATATTATGGTCAACACACCTGTAAAAATTCACACAAACCATCTCAAATTATCTTAGATTCTGCTGATGATGATGATAAAGATTCCTCAATCCTATTAAGTTTTGGATCAAACAAGCAGTCTATTCCCTTCCCTATATCATTTCCCTCGCCGAAACAAGAAATCAAGGAATTAGAGATTCAAGTTTTAACCGACAAGAAACAATCACCATTTGATTATTTTCTTCAGACTGATGTAATAGGTTATGAAAATTCTGCTGAGGCGATCATGGTTGCAGCATTATCATCTGTAGGGTCTGATCATGGAGATGCAATTTCTTCTGGGGTTAATTCATACATGCCAAGCCCTTCCAGCTTTGACATGGATTTGATGGAGGCACCTATTGATTTTAGTGATATTTTGTTTGATATTTGATCAACGTGTAGAGAGAAAATAAAAATACCTTAATTAGATTCTCATTTTTACTGTGAAATCTTATCCCAAAATCTTAGAGTCAGATTTTTTTTTTTTTTTTTATCGTTACTTAGAGTCTGATTCTTGTTATAGAGTTGACCGATTAAAGAGTGTATTTAATGGTACCAGTCATAGACATTGGATTATATTTAAGGACTGTATTCTATTCACAGCTCTTATAATTGGTTTTCTTTTAATGGAGATGATGAGCAATTATTATAAAATCACCATCATTTCGAATATACTCTATTACTCTATAAATGTTATTGAATACTTCCTGGTGCACAAAAAGAAGTGTGAAGAAGGCTTTAAAGGAAGGCACCAAAACTATAAAATTGAACACCAATATCCGGGTAATATCCCTTCCTATACTTATATATATGTGAAAGGTCTGTCTGATGTTTGCAGGGGATATAAGGATCGATATACCAGCCATGTTATTTGTTTTATTAATAAATCTAGAAAGACACTTTACAAACAAGCCAATCAAAACAAGTATAACAGCACGTTTTGTATGGAGAAGCGAGCTGATACGGCGTACGAATCTTTCTATATCAAAACATGCAAATTCTTTTTCATCTATTGGGCGGTTTGGGTGAATCAAGAGTTTACTTCAGATATAAGGTTCAATCTTGATTATTTTATTATCTGGGTTAATGTGCCTCCTACTCTGTGGGGAGTATTAGCCTTGCACGCTTGGATTAAGTATTTTTCTATTATAAAACGCTTGGTTAATTACGAAAGTTCTGTCGATAATGTTACACGCGACGTACAAGTGTCAAACATGCAATATTGTATAGATTTTGGAAGATTTATCAGTTACCTCGTTGATAAGAACAGAGTCTTTCAAGAGGCTATATATAAGATGCAAATCGTCTGCATTACATTTCACAGCAAAACTAAGAAAATTATATTTATCATCACCCTCAAAATGCAGCTAAATTCAGCCACTAAATCAAACCATTTCCTCCCGCTTGCTAAATCACGCACTGATGATCTTTTGAAGCTGGAATCTCTAACCCTTACTACTAAAACTTCGTCTATCAAACCTATCATTTCTGAATATAACTTCTACACTAAAATTATCTCAGATAGAATTATTACCTTCACTACTTTTCGAAAAGTTGTACTCGAAACCTGGGGAATCAGATGCAGAATCATCTTTGAAGAAATCCAACCTAACATCTTCAAGTTAACTCTTGACAGAGAAGAAGAAGCAAACAGACTTTTTTTCAACAGGCCTGGTCTTGTAAGTGGCATGCATGTACTCATCTATCAATGTGAAGGCAATGAAAAATGGAATGAGGCTGATCTCAATACTTCTTCAGTATGGGTCAGGATTTATGGATTAGCAGGAGTTCAGAACAACATAAATGCTATTGAAGCTTTTGGAAGTTACATTGGAGAGGTCTGTGAAATTGATTACCCTATTGCAGATAGAGATGATCTTAACTTTATACGATTCAGAGTCAATTTCGACACTAAAGAACCAATCAAGACTGGAGTTTTCATTAATCAATTGGATGGTCTTGCATGGGTTGGATTTACATACGAAAGCTTGGGATTATTCTGTTTCAATTGTGGTAGACTAGGCCACAATAAACTATCATGTTATGCAGCTATGGTACGACCTCGGTGGAATGATGATGCAGCGAGATATAGTAACTGGAGCAAAGACATGGTTATTCGTAATGAAGATGTTGTTTTTCATG
Organism: Nemophila menziesii; assembly: GCA_029959085.1. NCBI lineage: Eukaryota > Viridiplantae > Streptophyta > Magnoliopsida > Boraginales > Hydrophyllaceae > Nemophila > Nemophila menziesii. The sequence continues at coordinate 48,171,144 of JARWIR010000001.1, read as the reverse complement.
TGCTAAGGAAAAGAGATAATTGGGGAAACTTTGACGAGATCATAAGATTTTATCCTTTTAGAAGACACGATGCTGATGGAGAAGATGATGATGAAGGACAAAATGCTGGTAATAACGCGCTTATCTCTAACATACAATTTGGTTCAATATCTATACCATCTCAAATTCGCAACAGAGAAACTAATAAAGATGATAAGAAGAATGAAACTGAATCCCAGAAAAGAAAACGCGAGAACACTGAGATGCTTGAAGTCATTTATAACAACATTGCTCAATTTGATGGACCAGTAGAATTGTCGGAGAAGAATTACCCTGAGATTTTCAAAATCTTTAGGGAAGAATTTGGAGAAGTTGGAATGAGTATTATAGTATCAAGTCAGGCGATTAAAGAAGTTCTTGATAATAGAGAAGTGGACATTGATGGAATGTATAAGAAGTTCACTCAAGATACGAATTTCAATTATGGGGATAACAATTCTGCACTCAACTTGTTAAGCGACACTGCTGCACTTAGCGCCATTCATGGTGATCAATACGTTAACTACACAGAATTTCATAACATGAATAGGGACGTGGTTCAAGAGGAGATCAACATCAACAATCCACCAGCAATAGTGCGAGACATTAATAAGGGAAAGGCAATAATGGTAAATGATACAGAGAAGGAATTTAGCTATGAGGCTCAGGAAGTTACACCAAATTCACTTTCAGGTCATTTCAGTAACTTCCCACGAAGCGAGAATGATGAAGTAATCAACTGGCGCACTAAACCTAGGATGAGGGTTATTAATCCGTATGAAAAATTCACATGGCCAATGGAGACTAAAAGAAAGTCTACGCCAGCTCCGTTTCAACAGGAACCCAAGAAAAAAATTCAAAGAATTAACCTAGATGACTTTGATTCAATGGAGAAGAGAATCAGTGACATGCAGATGTTTGTTGATGAGCTTTATTCTAGCTTTTATGAAGTCAGAGATCAATTTATGTATAACCAAGAGAAAGAGGATAATTTTCTTAATGGAGAAATTCAAAATAACGGCAATCTTAACTTTTGTAAAGGCGAGGGTTGTTTTGGACACCATGATGATGTTTCTAGTGAAGGTTCTTCGGCTGAGGAGGCTGCAAGTACACAGGGAGTGCCCGTGATGGAAAGTGGTCCTCGTTTTGCTCAAGTGGATGACGGCCTATCCCTTAAGAGGGCCGGGGTGGATGGATAACGTACTTGTCTGGAACTGTCGAGGAGCGAGGGCACCCTCGACTAAAAGTATGTTTAAGTCCCTTATTTCTAAGTATCGTTTCTCTATTTCATGTTTGCTAGAAGCTAAATTAAGATCGAATAAGTTTGCTACTTGTAGTCATTTTAAGTATTTTGAAAATTCACACATAGTCGAACCCAGGGGAAGATCTTATATGTCTGGGGGGATTCTATTGATGTGGAAAAATTCTGTGGATCTTAGAGTCGTTAGCTCGGGTCCTTCTTTTGTAATTGCGGAAATTAATGAATCTAATAAAGATGTTTGGTACTTGGTGTGTGTATATGCTCCAACATGCGAGAAAGAAAGGAATATGTTATGGGAATCTTTTACGAAATGGTACTCTAAAATTAATGCTCCTACTTTATTCATTGGCGATTTTAATGACATCGCAAGAACTAATGAGAAATTGGGTAAAAGAGGTACTAATTTTGATAGAATTTTAAACTTCAATAACTTCATCAATCAATATAATCTTATCGATTTACCAAGTAAGGGTTGTTTCTACACATGGACTAATAAAAGAAAAGGCGAAGAGAATGTTAAAGAAAAACTTGATAGGGGATTGGCTTCATTATCATGGTGTGAAAAATTTCCTAATGCATGTATTCAAGTACCTCCAGCAATTGGTTCGGACCATTCACCTCTAATATTATCTATGAATTCGGTTAAATCTATATATGAGAAATATTTTATGTTTGAATCGAGATGGCTTGAAAATGAAAAATGTAAAGTAGTTATCAATGATGTATGGAAAGAACAAGGTAATATTCGATCCATTAAAGATTTTTGTGAGAAAAGAGATACGCTTTGCCTTGCTCTCACGGGTTGGAGTAAAAAAATCTTTCGTAACAATCGGAAACTTATAGAGAGTTATCAAAATGAACTAATCAATTTACAAAATATGGAGAGTACGGATGAAAATTGGCTCAAAGAAAAGGAATTATATACTAAATTAGAAGAGGCATGGAAGCAAGAGGAATTATTTTGGGCGGATAAGGCAAGAGACGAATGGATAAAAAAAGGAGACAAAAATACAAGGTATTTTCATGCTAAAACGTTATTTAGAAGGAAAATTAATAGAATTACGACTATTAAAAATAAAGAAGGATTATGGACAGATAATGAGGTGGTAATCAAAGGTATTATTCAAGATTATTACACTAATTTATTCTCTAATCAAGATATTAGTCAAAATCCATATATCTTTCAATATATACCTCATAAGATCTCTGATAAAATGAATGAGGATATTACAAAGATACCAGACTTAGAGGAAGTTAAAAAAGCAGTTTTTGATATGTCGGGATCTAAAGCACCGGGACCAGATGGCCTTCCTGGGATTTTTTATCAAGAAAATTGGGAAATTCTCAAAGAAGACATATATACCATTGTTAAGAATTTTTTTGAACTCAATACTCCTCTAAATGGGATTAATGATACTGTGATAACTCTTATACCGAAGGGCGATTATCAAGAATCTGTAGCGGATTATAGACCAATAGCATGTCTCAATTTTTGCTATAAAATTATATCTAAGATTTTAGCCAATAGATTACAACCATTGATGGAAGATCTCATATCCCCTACTCAATCTGCTTTTATCAAGGGAAGGAGTATACAAGACAACATTTTAATCGCGCAAGAGGTTGCTTTTTTTCTTAAGAATAAAAGAAGATCTAAAAAGAATTATGCAGCAGTAAAAATTGACATGGCTAAAGCATATGATCAAGTCAATTGGAAATTTCTAATCCAAACTCTCAAAGCTATTGGTTTTTGTGAAAAGTGGACTGAATGGATTTATAACTGTATATCATCGGTAACACTTCAAGTGAAAGTCAACGGACAAAGGTTAAAGAAGTTTTCACCATCCAGAGGAATAAGACAAGGAGATCCATTATCTCCACTTCTCTTTTCTATTCTTACAGAAAGTCTAATAAGTCTTATCAATTTTCAATGTCGGGAAGGTAATATTAAAGGAATTAAAATAACCAGAAACTGTCCAGCTCTTACCCATCTGCTCTTTGCTGATGATGCTCTATTCTTCATTAATATTGATAAGAATGAAATTGATTACTTTAAAGATACCATTGATATCTTTTGTCAAGCTTCGGGACAAAGAATTAATTTTCAGAAATCATCTATTATTTTCAGTAAAGGAACTCCGGAAAACATATGTGAAGAAGTGGCTAAAACCCTTAATGTTAAAAGAACATCCTCTTTCGGTAAATATTTAGGGATTCCTTTCTCGCTCAAAAGATCAAAATCTGAAAATTTAAATTATGTCAAGGATAAACTTCTCAACAAATCTTCAAGTTATTTTTCAAACCTATTATCAGATGGAGGAAAAGAAGTTCTGATCAAAGCGGTACTACAAGCAATACCCAATTATGCAATGTCCATTTTTGAATTTCCTAAAACATTATGCAAGAAATTATCCGGAATTGTTGCTAATTTCTGGTGGGATTCGAATAATAAGAAAAGAATTCATTGGGTTAAATGGAAGAGGATTGCGAGAGCGAAAAATATTGGATTTAGGGATTTTCAAAAAATGAATTTAGCACTATTAGCTAAACAAGCGTGGAGAATTATGAGTAATCCGAATTCCCTTGTTGCTAAAGTCTTAAAAGGTATATACTTTCCTTGGGATAACATTATTAATACAAAATTGGCTAATAAAAGATCTTGGAGTTGGGCAAGTATATATAAAGGAGTACAATTCATTAAACAGCACGCAATATGGAAAATTGGGAACGGAATTAATATCAATATTTGGGATCAAAAATGGGTAAATAGTAAGGTAACTTTGGAGCGACCAGTGGGATGTACAACAGAATATGTAGCGCAACTCTTTAATAAAGATTTAACCGGCTGGAATATGGATCTTCTGAGACAGTTATTCCCTCCAAATCAAATAAATGACATATGCAAGATACCAGTAATCATTGGAAAAGAGGAGGATAAAATAATTTGGCCACATTCTAAAGATGGAGAATACAGTACCAGATCGGGTTATCATAAATTGGTTGAACTAGAAATTCAAAGTGAAGCCCAAACATCGTCTCAAGGCATGAAAGAAAATAGCAATCTCTGGGATATTATATGGAAATCAAATGTGATGAATAAAGTCAGATCGTTCGGATGGAAAGTATGCAGTGGAGCTATTCCTACTAAACGTAATTTAAAATCTAGAAAAGTTGTTAAAGATGCGACATGCGAATGGTGTGAATTGGACAAAGAGGATATTGAACACCTTTTTATAAAATGCCCTCTTAGTATGGCGGTTTGGACGAACTCAAGACTACAGATCATAATAGAAAAAGATAAAAAGTATGAAATTGGAGAGTGGTTCATTGATCTTCGAAAAAAGTACAGCAAAAATGGATGGGATCAAAGTGAATTTACGGCGTATTTTCTTCTGACATTATGGAATATTTGGAAGGCAAAGATGCGAAGCTATCATGAAAAAACACCATGGGTTATTAAAGATATACTTATTAAAATTAACTTAGCGATGAATGACTTATTCAAAAGTAGAGTGAATGGTGATAAAGTAGATAATAATAAAAAAAGAACGGCTAAGGATGAGATGAATAATGAAGATATCATTGAGAACAACCCAATTCTTAAAGATGATTCAGAAATTGTTTTCATGAGTGATGCATCCTTCAAAAAGGACTATGAACCAGCAGGCCTGGCGGCTACAGCGATAAACAAAGAAGGCATAGTTGTTCAGAAGATTACTACCAGACAGCTTGTTAGAAGCTCTATCGAAGGTGAAGGTTGGGCGGTTCTTCTTGCTATGAGAAAAGCTGCCAGTTGTAATTTCCGGAGTGTTGCTTTTTACTCCGATAACCTCGAACTTGTTCAAGGTATTGATAAAGATACAGGTCTTCGATGGCAATTATATCCATTTATTGCTGAAATGAAGAGCTGGTTGAAGAGATATCCCAATTGGAAAATCAACTTTGTCAATCGGAAACTTAATAACGTTACTGATCTTGCAGCAAAGTCAGCTAGACGGAATTTGGATACCTCTAAATGGAAGGACGGAACTCTTAGTGACTATTATGCTTATCTTAAGTCATTGTATAAACGTTAATAATTTATCACCTTGACAAAAAAAAAAAAAAAAAAAAAACTAGTTCAATTATTTCAACCAATTTTTATGTGGAAACATGATTTGAGTTTTTTTTTTTTTTTTGTCAAGATGATTTGAGTTATAACCCGAATCGTTTTCTCTTCCTTCCCATCACCGTTCCACATCAAAGAAACCCTAGATAAGATGGAGGAGGAGTCTGAAACAAATCCCATATCTCAGAACAAAATCCTTTGAAATAATCAGTACTATCCTGATTTTTTTTATTTCTAACTTACTCTCCCTCCGTCCATTATCCATTAATGTTTGTTACCATTTTTAAAAATAGACGTCTACAAAAATAAAAGATTGTACATTTAAAATATACCAATAAATTTTATTACTTTTTCCGTCTATTTTTATTTGTCTTTCTTTCTAAAAGGATGTGTCCAACAATATTTGTCCCTTTTATATTATCAAGACAATTTTTCTCTCATTTTTCCAATATCAACCCTAATTAATAGTTAAAAGTAATGGTGCATTAAATGATAGTCTACTCAATGAATAAGGGAAATATAGTAAAAAGATAATTTATTTAATGTCTTTTTTAATCTTTGTGCCACAAAAAATAGGACAAATAAAAATGGAAAGAGGGAGTACATTTTCTACCAATTTTAATTTATTTAATATTCATAAACTTATCATCATTAAATGCATTTACTTAGTTTGTTGAGGGTACTTTAGTAAAAATAGAGTAAATTAATTGCTTTTCTTAATTTGTGTAAAAAAAAGTATGATAAACATTAATAGACGGAGGGAGTATTTTAAAATAAGAGTCAATTATAGATTAATGTCTATTAAAAAACTTAATTAAAAAAGGTGCCTAGAATAAGATACTTTATAGAAAACAGCCACATCCCAAACTACCCTTATAATTAACTATTAAAAAAAAGAAATTAGAAAAAAACAAAACAAAAACTAATAAACACACGCGCACGTCCGTGAATTTTTTTCAAAATCGTCATAACTAATTCTAAAAAAATCAAAAAAATCAAAAATTTATATATTTGGATAAAGCAAATTAATATTTACGTCTATGATTTTTTTCAGAGTTTTTTGAATTTTTTTTTTTTTGAATTTTTTAATTCGTAGACACGGAATTCCATGTTTTAAACATGAAATTCCATGTTTTGAAATAAGGAATTTGTTTTCCGCAGACACGAAATTCACTGTTTAAAATATGAAATTTCATGTCTTAAACATGGAATTTCGTGTCTGCGGAAACAAAATCAAAAAATTCAAAAAATTTAAAAAAAATCAAAAAAATCATAAAAGTAAATATTAATTGGGTGAATTACCCAAAGGGTCTTGAGGAAAATTAGTGTGCCACTTAGAAACTACCAAATTTCTCTCTCCTACTTAGAGGCCACAAAAATGTAAAATGTCATCTTTACCCTTACAATTTAAAAATCAGAAAAATACTAATAGACTCTTCGTTACCCGCTCAAAACACTTTTCATCACTACTCTCTCTCTCTCTCTCTCTCTCTCTCTCTCTCTCTCTTTCTGCAACTCTCTCTCTCTGATTACCACGGCAACTGAAGCGACACTCAGCACTCCGGTCACCGCGAAGCCTGTAACCGCCGCTCAGAACTCCGTTAACATCTCTAAACAACAACCGATCAACGTCCGATCAAAACTCAAAACTGTAACCGACTTTCTGAGCAAAAGCAGAGCACCGATCAACAATACAGCGGAGATAGAAGGTAGATTACTGATTAATCGACGAGTTACTGATTAAACTCAGAAAAACAACATAAATTTCCGCATAATGGCTAGTTCATCGCGCGCCAAGAGTTCGAAGAAGGATAAAAAGGTACAACAAAGCTTTATTTTTTAATTTTTGCTGTGTTTTTCGTATTTTGTTGAGCATTAAAACGAACCTTAGGATTATGTTAGGTTTTGAATAATGCTCAGCAAAATAAGAATGTTTAATTTCTGTGCATGTTACGTTTTATGTTTAGATTGTGTTGATTAGGCTTTGCATGTTCTGATTATGTTAGATTTTCTTATGAACTATTAGATTTTGTTTTTAATCTGAGTATATTTTAGGAAATTCCATTGAAAAATACCTATTTGGTCATACTCAGTGAAATTGAATAGTTTAGTTGATAACAGTAAGATTAAAAGCTCAGAAAGATTGAAATTGTATGATGTTTGGTTAATAATACTAGTTTGAATATTGAGAAAGATGATAATTATTACATTAGTATGCTCAATATGTTGTTTATGAGATCATAGATGCCATGCAAAGAATTTTTTAACAAATACTCAGAACTTTTTGTGCATACTCAGAACTTTTTAACAAAAACTCAGAACTTTTTGCGCATACTCAGAACTTTTTTGCTTATGCTCAGAACTTTTTTGCTTATGCTCAGAACTTTTGTTCATATTCCTCCAGGCTTTATTCATAGTGTTATGCCCAGAACTGTTATGTTAAGTAGTGTTATGCTCAGAACTTTAATGCTCAATAAAATTTGTTCTGCTATATGTTGTTGCAGGTGAAAAACCAACCCAAAGCTAAGTCCGATCTACAATATAGATCAACCATTGTTGGATTGGTCACTATAATAAAGCATGACAAATTCAAGGTAGAGTTTCTCGGAAAATCCGACAAGACACCCTTCCACCGATTGTGGATGGGTTTATTCGAGAAAAGAGAAGAATACAAGGTTTTTAAGAAATCTGATCTCGTTATTAGACAAATTATAGAAACTTTCGACAGAGATCAGCAAAAATTTATCATTGCGGGTAAGCGATTGAAAATTACTGCGAAAGAAGTCAAGATTCTTATGGGTATAGATTGTTGGAAGGTTGAGTTGCCTGATTACACAGCAGATGAACTAAACGAGCACAGTGAATGGTACACACGAAACTTTGGCGATCTAAATAAGGGAAACTGCACCCTGCCGAAGCTGGAAGAAAGAATAAAAGAGATACTGACAAAGCCAGTTATTGTGCAAGCTCAGGAGGATATGGCAAAATTGCTGAGCATGTACACAGTAACGGCGCTTTTATTTGCAAATAGAAATATTAATGTTAGGAAGCCCTTCATAAAGTTGTGTGAAGACCTACACAACATGAAGAGGTACGATTGGGCTTCGGCTATTGTGGGTGATACGATGGAGGGGATAAATACTTTCACGGACGTGCATTCCGTTACTGGTGGATTGTCCATACTTATGGTAAGTAGTACTTTGATTTAAATTTGTCCTTGCTCAGAACATTGTTCAAATACTCAGAAATTTTTTGCCCATACTCAGTACTTTAACTAATGATCATCTTTAAACCTTGCAGGCGTGGTACTATGAGCATGTTGAGGTCGGTTGTTTGAGGGACCAAGCTGCGAAACCAAGATTTTTAAAATGGGATTACTTCACTGGCTTTAGAAAGGCAGACCCACTTCGGGTAACCGCGGACAAGGTAAATAAAGTATAGTATGTTTTTTTAATTTTACTGAGTATGAAATATTAGTGGTTAATTTTGTTGTGTAAATGTTTATAGGTGCATAGAAGGAAACTACAGCCAACTGAGGAAGAAGAACAATGGCTTGTAGTACCCATAATACCCGAAGCTGAAGTACAGAATCAGGACAATGTTGAGGATAATCAAGGTGTTGAGCTTGCGGGTGTTAATCAAGTTGTTGATGATGGTAATGAAGGTGTTGAGGCTGCTAATGAAGGTGTTGGTGTTGGTGTTGATAATCAAGTTGTTGGTGTTGTTGATCAAGGTGTTGAGTGTAGTAATGTGAATTTAGATGATGTTGTCCTTAATAAAGGAGTTAATACAGATGATGATATAACTGAAGATGAGGGTGCTAATAAAGATGCTGTTGAGGTTGATAATGATAAAAATGAAGATGATAATGAAGTTATTGGAGAAGGTGGGAATGATGAGCCTGAGGATGGGAATGATGAGCCTGTGGATGATTGGCTGAACTCTCATGGGGATGGTGAAGAAATTGTTGGGGAAGAGATGGTTAATAATGAGATGGTTGAAGATGAAGAGCGACAAACGGATGTATCGAGTGACCCAGAGGAGATGGTAGTGGAGGACTCGTTAGAAGACGGTCCACCAAAAGGAGGTGAAGACGAGAAGATGGAAAGTGATGAGTTCTCTGAGAAAGCCAAGACAGATGAGCCTAAGGGAGTTAAAACCGGCAAAATGTTGGAAAACGAGGAGGCGGGATCTTTAAAATACAGATCCTGTGGTGCAAAAGAGATGGGATCAGGGTCGAAGGATCCTTTAGTGTTGAGCATGCGTGAGAGAATAAACGATGCCGTGTGTGAAATTGAAAGATTGACAGAGGAGATTCAAACACTAGAGAATGAAAAAGTGGCGTTAAAGGTGTTTGAGAATAAAAATGTTGACCTTCAGATAACTAACAAACAACTGAGCAAGAGGCTGGACTCAGTTGTAGTAGAAATGAAAGAGACTTAAAAGAAGTGTGAATCACAGGAAAAAGAGAACAATAATTTGAGTTAAGAGATAAATAGACTCGTTGAATAGAACAAGAATCTGAGCGATAGACTCAGAACAATAGAAAATTCCTACAAAATGATGGAGGAAGGACATGAATCGCTTGTTAATGGAGCTTTGCAAATAGAAGAAGAAAATAAAAAACTCAAACAAGAGATCGCGTCGCTCCATGGAATTAACAAGATGGTGAGAAGAGGGGAGGTTGAAGTGGAAGAAGAAGATGAGGAGAAAAAGGAGGGGGAGGGAGATCAGGTTATGAGTCGGGAGGAGGAGGTTAAACTCGATAGTGTGGTAAAGATGGCGTGTGAGAAAAACCAGGGGACCACGTGTCAGACAGTTGCGGGACCCAGCAAAAAAGAAGATACAAAGAAAGAATATCGAACATATACTCCGGGATCGATTACCCGGAATGTAAAGTTAAATAAGCGAGCTGTGAAGATCGCTTACCCAGATATCGTGGAAGATCCACCGGCTAAAGTAGCAGAAAAAAGGAAGGGAGTAACATTACGAAGAAAAAACCTGCAAAACTTGTCAAAACTATCACAAAGCCTGAGGAAATCAGAACATCGCAACCATGATTCGATCTTCTGAGTGCAACACAAGACGATGATGAACAGTCAAATCTGAAAAAAATAGAGAAGCCACTCGAGAAGCCAGACAAGGGCAAGAAGGTGGTTGTAGAAGAGGAGAAAAATGCCAAAATGGTACTTAAAGAGTGTTGCAAACAAAGTAAATTTTGATTGGTTGATAAAGAAGACGAAAAAGTAGTTGACTGACCCTGTATGGGCGAGAGATGCAATTGCGGTATCGGGATACGAAGCACTGAATGTTGCGCACAGAGGTGCATTGCCAGCTGAGGTATGAATTCTCACCAAGTTAAACAAAACAACACTCAACAAATATTTTTGAGTATTTCATATATACTCAGCAAAACACTGGGTATAGTTGAAAACTCAGAACTATTGTTGAGTGCAAACTCAGAACTTTTGTCATGCAAACTCAGAAACTTTTTTATAATCTCAAGTAATTGAAGCTATGCTTTTCATGATGAATGAAGAATTTGGTGATGGAAAGACAGGTCTTCTACACAAAGTTACGTATCAAAACACAGCATGCTACGTAAGTGAATCATATACAATTACATAAAAAGAATAGTTTTAATATAGTAAACTACTATAATTGCTAATTGTATTGTGTTTTTTAACATCAATACATAGACCGGAATATGGAAGAGGCAAAGAATGTGTTGGTAAAGGGAGCTTTCGCTAAGAACTGCAAGGAGTTCGATTATACGATGTTGCCAATTTTTGTAAAAGACAGTGAGAGTGGAAGCCATTGGAGCTTGATGGTGTATGACAAGCAGTATTGTACCTTCAACCACTACAACTCGATATGCAATAAAGGCGAAGGGTCGATAGGTTTAAAGACAGAAATTGCTGCTCAAAGATATCGAGATTACCTAGTGGATTCGGTGCTCAAGGCAAATAATCGGAACCCAGGAGAAGTATACAAACTATTTCACATGGAATCGCCTCAGCAAAAACAGGACAGTTTAGATTGTGGTGTCTTCATTCTCATATGGGCAAAGAACTTCTATAAGGCAGGAAAATTCTCGAGCTACCCAATCAAACAAAGTGTGGTAAATTCAATGAGGGCCGAGATTGTGAGTAAATTGTTACGCCACGATGAGTTTTCTCAGAGGATCACATGTGATTGAAAACCAGTCCTTTTAAATCTTTTGTCATGTAAACTCAAAACTTTTATCATGCAAACTCAGAACTTTTGTCATCCAAACCCAGAACTTTCAAAACTTTGCTGATGTATTATTTTGTTTGAACTATACTTTATCGTATTTTATCGTACTTGAATGTTTATGGTTCAATTGATTTTTATCGTATTTGAATGTTTATCATATTCGAATGTTTATTGTTTAATTGATGATTTTAGAACGCTAAGTAATCAACAAAGTGTAGAAAATGTAATCAACAAAAAAAAAAGCGAAGTATAGGATAAAAGTTCCGAGCATAAACTAAGTATAGAAGGATAAACTAAGTAAACTAAAAATGAAAATATGCAATTTCATTGTAAAAAAACTAAGTAAAAAGTTATGAGCATAAGCCATAAACTCAGATAATGTTCTGAGTATGTATAGAAGGATATGAAATTTCAATGTAAAAAAAACTAAGTAAAGAGTTCTGAGCAAAGAAAACAAATTAAAAAGTTCTGAGCATAATCCATGAACTCAGAAAGATTTCTGAGTATGGGCTATACACTCAGAAAAAGTTCCGAGCATGGACTGAATAATTAAAAAAAACACTATAAGTACTTCGTAAGTGAACCAATCAACAAGTACTAAAGCTTAATACATGATAAAAACAAAAGTTCATTACAAAAGAATCATATGACAGCCCTGCATGTTGAGCGGTTATGAGTTCCAATCTTGTGACACCTTCCACAGCGCATGAGCCTAACTGGTTTCTCGGTAAATGAACAAAATCGCTTAGACTGAGGCCTACCAGGTGGAACTCTACATGGAGGAGGATGGACAATCAAAGAATCATCTAGTGGGACGGCTACCTCAAAAGTTGACATGGGAGGAATATTCTTTGCATAAGTTTTTTTGTAGGAATCAACATGAAAATATGACTCAACGTATTCAAAAGGGTTAACAACTCCAGCAGACGACAACGTACATATCGCGTGTTGGCAAGGGAAACCGAGTTCTTGCCATGAACAACAAGAACAAGTCCGAGCTACGATGTCTACAACCATAACGGGATTTGACCCGACCTGGAACAGATTAAGAGTTGACTATTTAACGGCCCATGTGGAGCTAAGTCCAACATTTGTATTGTAAAGTGTCATAATAGACGGACATAGTGGTGTGGTCCACTTAGATGACGTTAGCGAACGATCGTGATACCATTGCATCAGTTTAACTCGCAACGCATCGATAAGATGTGAAATGGGAAGACTCCTTTGCTCTAATATCCAATAATTGAAAGATTCAACTGCGTTTGAGGTCATCTCACCGTAACGTCACCCAGGGAAGTGAGCATTAGCATAGTTCTCCTTCGGTAATGAACTAAGAAAATCGATAATCTTTTTTTCCCTTCAAGAAGCCATATTTACATAAAGTGGTCATAGTGTTGAGTCGTTGGAGCGCGTGCAACTGTGTTCATAAGATGAACCATTCGATCCTTGAAAAACGTTGAACCCTTCACCGAGACACGAATATTTTTCTCTATATGTTTTGTACATAAACTATGGCTTTCGTTCGGGAAAACAGATTTCACGGCGTTTAATAGTCCCTTATTACGGTCAGATATGAAAGTGAGTGGTCGACCGCTAACGAGAGGTTTCAAGAATTCCAGGAATCCGGTCCAGCTAACTGTATCTTCACCGGGAACTACACCAAAAACAACAGGAAATAACCCTGTGTACATACAAAAAGAACTGAGTATGGTCAAAAAAGTCCTGAGCATGTGCCATGGGCTCAGAAAGAGTACTGAGCAAAGAGCCATGGACTCAAACTAATCAGTGGTTTAACTGTGTATTAAACATTAAAACTTGTTATCTAGCTGAGTATGGAAACTAATACTCAACAAGTTACTGAGTATAAAAGTAGAATACTCGCTAACCTTGGTTACCATCTTTAGCGGTAGCAACAACTAACATTCCCTTGTATTTGGATTTCAGAAAAGTGCCATCCAAAAATAACATCAGACGACATGATCCAAAACCAGCTAGGGATCCACCAAAAGCAAAAAAACAACGATGGAAGACACGAGAAATAGGATCACACTCGACCGAAAATGCTGTATCAGGGTCAAGCGCTTTAAGCTTCTCAAAATAAGTCTGCAAAGGATTAAACGAGGAATCGATATCGCCAAATAGATGGTCCTTCGCCTTGTTGACCGTGCCCCAAGAAGTTTTGTAAGAAATATCAAAACCGTAGCTCTCCTTTAGAATAAACTGAATTTCTCTTGGCCTAAGAGAAGGATTCGCATGAACCTCGTCTGAAATAACATGAGATAAGACGCTAGAGTCCAACATATCGCTAGACATCTTCTTGTAAACGTGACCGCATGTATGAGTAGGCCTATAAGTCCTCACGTACCAAAAAGCGTTAAATTTCTTTGTAGAAACATAGACGTACCATTTGCAGCCCTTGCTAACCTTAAAAAAGCATTGTGCGCTAATACGACTCTTATTGTTATGAATAAAGTCAAACTAAAAACCTTCAACTGCGGCTTGTTTACAAAGAATTAAGTGAAATTGTTCGGCACCGCCCATAAAACACTGCCCTTTATATTGTAAACCAGCTTTCCAAGAGTCGCTTCTTAAATCCTTTACTTCGTGTGTGAAAAAGGATGGAGCGGGGCCGGATATGAAAGGGTCGGGAATAGATTGTATAGGCGCGGGTTGAATGAGTTGAATAGCTGAACGGGATGAAACGGTGTCCGGTTTACTAAAAGGTAAACAAGCTCGTTTGTCAGAAAAACAAATATCCATCTTATCGTATTTGCCACGCTCCAAAATCCACTTGATCGTGGTGAAATCAGATTCATTATCTAGTCTGGAATCTTTGTAATCACCAATAGTATACGATAAACTAACAGAATCGTCAAACGAACCCCATCTTTTAACTACAAAATCCTTTATCGAATTGAAGTCGACCAAATTGTTGAAAGGCAAAAGGACATGCTCTATACCAGCCTTGAACACAACGAGAACATCGGAATCCATATAACCTGGCAAATAAAACACAAAACTTATACACATAACAAAGTTCTGAGCATAGGCGTAAGATAGTACTGAGCATAGACATATAGTGTCGAGCATAGGATTAACTAGTGCTGAGCATAGGCATAACACACCAGAAAAGTATTGAGTATATGATAACAATAGAAAATACTAAGCGTATGCATAAGATAGTACTGAGCATATGCATAACTAGTGGCGAGCACAGGAAAAACTATTGTGCTGAGCATACGCATAACAAAACAGAAAAGTACTGAGTATATGATAACTAGTGCTGAGCGTAAAACACCGCGAATAGAAAAGTACTCAGTATTAAATAAAAAACAGATAATTACTGAGCATGAATGCATGCAAGTACATAAACACGTACTATAATCATAAACGAGCAAAAATCTTCTGAGAGTGTGGAATAAACAGAAGATTACTGAGGTACAAAGCATATAACGTGGCATAACAGCGAAACAATAGAAAACTCACGATGAACACAAAAATTCGATGAACACAAAAGATGAATAACGATAAACAACTACTCAAACACGAAACAAGTAAAAAAAAAAACAATTCTAGCAAAATTTAACACAGAATCAAAGAAAAATCATAAAAACCCAGCTAAAACAAGCAAACAAGGAATAATATATTAACTTACGTGAGCGCAAGAGAGAGAAGAACAAATTTGATAGCGAGAGAGAGAGAGAGAGAGAGAGAGAGAGAGAGAGAGAGAGAGAGAGAGAGAGAGAGAGAGAGAGAGAGAGAGAGAGAGAGAGAGAGAGAAGAATACCGTGAGAGAGAGCAGATAAAGATTACGAGAGAGATAGAGTAGAAAACAGCAAGAGAAGCAGATGAAAATAGAGAGCGATAGAGAGAGCACCGAGGTTTAGTGTCTTCGCATGGATAGAGAGAGAAAAAAATATGTTAGTGTGTGTTAGTTATGTGGGAGAGTGTGTTAGGGTTTTAAAATATATTATATAGTGTCCAAAAAACAAAGAAAAACATTTGAGGGTAGAAAGGTAATTGCAAAATTAGGCTTCTAGTGTTAAAATTAGTTTGTGGCCTTTAGTAAGAAGAGCCAAAAGAGACGGTCTTGTTAGGTCACGGAGTAGTGATTTCAAGACCCTTTGGGTAATAATCTCATATTAATTTGATTTATCCGAAAATACAAATTTTTTAATTTTCTGATTTTTTTTTGAATTAGTTATGACGATTTAAAAAAAAATCACAAACGCACGCGTGTGATGAAATTAGTAGTAGGTGGTGGTGGTG
The DNA here is from genome assembly GCA_029959085.1 of Nemophila menziesii. Classification (NCBI taxonomy): domain Eukaryota; kingdom Viridiplantae; phylum Streptophyta; class Magnoliopsida; order Boraginales; family Hydrophyllaceae; genus Nemophila; species Nemophila menziesii. The sequence goes on along the minus strand of JARWIR010000001.1, from coordinate 48,155,251 downwards.
GTTGTGGTGGTGGAGGTGGTGATGGTTTTGGTGGCTGTAGTGGTGGTGGTGGTTGTGATGGTGGAGGTGGTGATGGTTGTGATGGTGGTGGTGGTGGTGGTGGTGGTAGAAGTACCCTATAATTTGTTTAATATTTAAAAATAAATATGTATTAAAAATAAAATAATATATTTAATAATAAGGATAGTATATGTATAAAAAATATAAAGGGGATGTTTTCTATAAATAATTGTTCTATTAGGCATTTATCTCTAAATAAAAAAATTAGAGACTTAAAAAAATTAAAGGTATAATTAATGAGGCATTTATCTCTAATTACCCCTTAAAATAAATAATTGCATAAAAAACGCATTTAAAAAAATAATTACGAAAATAACATATAGGCGAGGAGCGTCTCACTCACATAATCTGCCCATTAAACTAATAAGCCCGTTAATTATTTAATAATAAGACGCTTCTCTAGAAAGCGCCTTTATTAAAAAAAAAATATATTGGCCAACGATCTTTGTTGGTAAAGAGAGCGATGATCCAAGGTCATTGAATATTACTTTGGGTGTTTCTGCAATTCAGATTCAATGACGGGCTATATGTTTAATATAGTTAAATTATTAAGGGACTATTCCATGAAGAGGGATTGGATTTAAATGTTTGTGTATTATTAGAATCCATTTATTTTATCCATTGAAGATGTTACATTTGATAAGGTTTTTATTAATAAAAGCAGTTGTACCTACAGAACTTTCATAAGTTTCCTACAAATCCCAACAGGACAGAAAATTTGGGATCAAACTACATTAGTTCTTTATAATTTTACAATGAAATCCACTGTTACATATTTTTATGGCTCCGCTCTTCTCCTGATGTTCAATCCCCGTGGTCAACACTAAAAGAGTCAGCAATCGATAAGGCACTGGTTAGCAATCACCTATTCTCCTCTACTTACTATTTCGATTTCTCTAATCTTTCTTGAATTGGAGTAGCCAACCTTCAACTAGCACAACCCAAGCAATGGGAAAGAAAGCAGGCAATTATTATCAAAGAATATTATAGAAAATTGTTTTTGCATTGAACACGCAGGTGCCTCCATCGGTGTTAGGGATATAGGACTCGGTTGTCATCCTTGATTTTGATCGACCGAACACTTTGTGTAATATTTAATTATATACGAATTAAAGAACAAGAGGTTTTAACAGGAATACCTCTTGAAAAGAAGCAGAACTGAATCAACTGGGAATCTGATAATCTTGAGGCCGTGGATCTTCTTGCTAGAAGAGGGACCTCTATATCCACAACCTAAGAGCCTTTGTGAATTTCTGATGGAAGTTGTATTTGTGTGAAAAGTATAAGAAGATAAAGAAATAAGAAGCGTTCTCTGATGAATTAACAAAACAGACACATTCTTATCTTCTTATATGGTTAAGGAGTTTTAACTGCTTAAAACTCTTTTTCTTTTTTGAATTTCAAACAAAAATAGATATCCTTTTATAACTTCCTTATGGGCGCTAAAAATAAATTACACTAATAAATAAATATTATTATATTTATTTCTTACATTCTCCCACTCGCCAAAGATGGAGTTATAATCGTACTCTAGGTACTTACATCCCAATGTTCCATATCTTCTCATATACACACTTGTATCAAACTATCATAATACTTGGCAAATAGGTCGTGCGACCGACAAGTATACGAGCATACGTTACTAATAACCTGTTAGGGTACATAGTTGCTCAAATAGTTCTCATTAGTTACGTATCCTGAAGTACCCCAAACTAATAATTTGTTGTATCATATTTTAGTAACTCTGACCCCTTAAAATTTATATCACATTGTTTATGTGATCAAAAGAGTTCACTTACATAACTTCATGTGTCTCACTACTATTTTATAGTCCAGATTGACTTACATGATCGGTGTACCTCCAAGCACACACTTTGATACACAAATTTAGTCTTTCCTTTACACTTACATCCTTTTACATTGATTTGGTTGCTTTCCCAGCCATATCCCATTAGACCAAATCATTCATGATCATTGGTAATATGTTAAAGTAGCATACACCTAATCAAAATATCAAGATATAGTTATAAGTAATAAGGGCACTATTTAAAGGCATCACACAGTGAAGAGACAGGGATCGACTCTTCACTTCCTTCTGATCGAAAGCACACGTGGCATGACACATGTGTTATGGTATTATTCATATAGCTAAATTTGTATGTCATAATTTCATAAATACCATATAGATATATAATTAGACAAGCCTCGTTGCCTAATATGAGCTCTTCGATCGATAGACCCTTTTATGAAATCAATCAAGCAACTTATATCTGGCTATTATAGACTAAGTAGACAGTGGGATTTTACTTCGATCATAATATAAACTTAACATGTTTCATTCATGTTTATGATCTCATCTTAATATTTAGTTAAGGCGACTATCTTAACTCAAGTTCTATCAAGGATACTTCACTACTATGAGTTAGTCTCATCTTTGCGCACTTCTTGTGCCAAAGGCGATTGCCCATGTAATAGGGACAATATCAGTCTATAGGACATAAATCCTTCAAAAAAAACACGCATTATAATATATATATCAAACATTATATTATTAAAAAAATAGTTAAATAAACATACTAATAAAAATATATACATGAATGCACATAAAATTGCAATATTCGTACATTATATCTTGCTTAATCATATAAATCCAACATATCCATAAATATATCCCTTGGGATATCCTTTGCGAATGGATTAACAAGCATTTGTGTGTGTGTGTATATTGCAAACGAACATCCTTTTGTGCAATAATATCTCTAACAAAGTTATAATTTATATCAATGTGTTTGGTTTTACTGTGATACTTAGGAGCTTTCGCACAAGCCTTTTCAGCTTGACTATAACAATGTATAGTAACAGAACTCCCACTATAGCTTGAGAATCCTAAATGTTCAAAGAACCTTTTTAACCAAATAGCTTCTTGAACCGCAGCTGGGCATGCTACAAACTCGGTTTCCATTGTGGACAAAATTACAAAGGTTTGTTTCTTGCTACTTCAAGAAATTGCGCAATTATTTAACAAGAATACATGACTAGAGGTAGATATATGCACATATATATCACTATCCCAAACGGCATAATATATTCTTCGAGGTGTAATCTATTTCCTCGAAAGCATAAGACATGATCCATAATGCCTTTTAGATATCTCAATATCCTTTTCACATCTTTCAAATTCTCTTATCCCGGGTTTGACTGAAAAAATTACTAACTAAACCTACCATATAAGACTATCTATGGCACTAGAACATGGCACTATACACATTTATGTTTCTCTTCTAGAGTACTAGGACACATGTTGAGAGTTAAGTTTATTCCCTTTGCTGCAAGAGTGTCAATGGCATTGCATTTAGTCATACTAAAGAATTCGAGTATATTCATGATGTAAGGTTCTTGAGATAAAGATAATAGTCTTCTAGACCTGTCTCTATGAATATTAACACCAAGAATATAATTTTCTTCTCCCATATCTTTCATATCAAATTGAGAAGCTAGCCACTTTATATTAGCTTGAATAAACTCTTTATCATTCCCAGCTAATAGGATGTCATCCACATAAAGAGATAAAATTACGAAATGGTCATCATTTATCATCCAAATCAATCTGATGAAATGACTTCATGAAATATCAAATTCCACTTTCTCGAGACTTGTTTAAGACCATAGATTGATTTTAACAATCTACATACTTTATTCTCTTGATATTTTGCAAGAAAACTCAAGGGTTGTTCCATGAAAATAACCTCTTCTAAATCTCCATTTAGAAATGCAGTTTTGGAATCTATTTTGGTCTTCCATTGATTTTCTCCATTCATTCTTAGCAGGACGTAAAAGTGCTTCATTTACTGTTCGGGGTTCTTCCTTGTCTTGTGGAGTTATCATAAAGACTTCTACTTCGATTTCAAATCAATGACGAGGAACTAAACCTCTAGCATATCTCTTAGGTTAAGAATCTTGAGAAATAGGATTATTAGATGATGCAATGGTTTCAACTGTCTCAAGTTATAGATGATCGTCATTCTCAACTTCTTGAGTATGTGTTACCTCGTCAGGTGTCACATTTTTTTGTATGTCATCCACCCGATTCTCATTATATTGACATAGAATATAATTTATATCAACATCACCTCTACTAAAAAAATCATTCTCTAAGAATGTAACATCTAGTGATTCAATTTCAGTAAGACCTCCATCGTTGTGTTCTCCAATAAACACATATCCTTTTGAGTGCTATGGGTGCCTCTTGGACCTAATTTTCCTATATTTATGAGATAGATCATGAACATAACCTGCCGACCCCCAGGATCGCAAGTAGTTCATATGGAGTTGATGGAACAGTCTTTGTGGGTACTCGGTTAAGTATATAACTGGTGGTAAGCAAGTGGTGTTGCCTAGGCTGTGATAAAATAATATAATAAAAGATAGATAAACGATGCACAATTCACCCTAGACTAGCACGGTACTGCAAGTATTACAGGACGTATGCAAGTTTTAATGATAAGAAGATTCGTTCTCAGGGACTTGGTGTGTTATACGAATGAGCAAATAGTTACGAGTCGAAAGTATTTAATTAAAAGACAGAAAGTAAATACGATTGATTGAGAGATTGAAAATTAAATTAAGTAAAATCAAAGACAATAAAATAAATACGAAGAAATATGAGATAAGAGATATAGCTTAGGTTTTGCTAGTATGCACTAATCCTTCTAATTCTTTCTATCAAATTCTAGTTAATAGGGGAGATAATAGCTCTTAAATACTTAGTCAGGATTCTAAATTCCCATACCTTAGACCTTGAGAGTGACTAAGGGGGCTACGACACAACCACGAGGCAGTCCAAACTTAAGGTTATCAAGCGCTACCAAGGCCCTAAGCAATACAATTCCTTCAATTGGTGATATGGTGATTAAAACATACCCTAATGACTATCTAGTTAGAATCGGTGTTGTCAGGATCAATATCGGACACTAGACGTTATGCGATGTTTCAATAATTAGACACCCCTTCTAGGCGACCATCTAACTACTAATAAGAAAGCCTAAAGTGATCAGGTTTAGGACAGGCAATAATTCAAAACTCATGAGCAGATATATGGGTAAGCATCTAATATCAAATTAAAACATATAATTCCCAAAGAAACTTAGATAGAAAGAAAATAGAATTCATAGATTATACATAATGCAAAACCCAAGCTATGGTAAAATTAGTTCATAACTGAAGGAAATAAACTAAAAGATTGAATAAAAGACTTCATCTTGCTCTCTACAATAACTCTAATGATATAAACCCTAAGGACTAATTTATGTGAGGCAAGGATGATTTACAAGGGATATAAGGGTATATTTACAGGTGTTTAGAAGACCTAATTCGTTTTCTTGGAGTCGAAGACAAGTAATGGACTCCAAGCCCACTCAAATTCGTAACCCTAAAATATAGAAAAGGTAATAATCATCCACTGTTTTGTTTTGGTCGTATCTGCTTCAATACTTATCCGTTTGATGTGTTCCAATAGTCGAACTGATCGTCTCGGAAAGCTCTTTAACTTTGCTCAGACCATTCTTCCGAATTCCTATCCAATCTTGAGTTATAAGCTCTTTTGTGGTTGTGGGTGCTGGAATTCAGATTTATTTGGCAACTTTATCTTTCCATATATTAGCTTTTCCTTTCTTTTCTCCAATTTCCATGTATATCTTCTTTCCTTAATCTCTTAGAATTGACTTGGCATATAATTAATCTCAATATATATCTTTAAAGTTTCACACTAAATAAATAATTAAACCCAATATGCTCTAAAAATAATAATTCATTAACTCAAGACAAGAAATAGGAAAGTGCACTATATCATGTTAAAATCGAGTATTTCGACTTCTAAAACACTAAAAATGATGTCTCCACTTAATATTAAATCATCACAAATGGGGAGACATCATCAAGGAATCTCCCCAATAAGATATTGAAAGATTAGCTTGTGCCATCATAGATTTAACCATTTCTAGGAGAATTCTACCTCTTTCATCACACGGTTCTTTCACTGTCTCAATAGATATTCACGTCCACGATTAAGGTTTAAGGTTTTTCACCTTCCTTTGTAACTGATTTTCTACTTCATTGAAATATATCATAAGAACATTTCAATGCTTTTGACTTATGAAAAATCAGGTAGACATAACCAAACCTAGTGATATCATTTATAATAAATGATGAAATAATGTTCCCCATATCTATTTTGAACATTTCTTGGGTCACAGATGTCTGAATTAATTACTTGCAATAAGTACTCGACTCGTTTAGCCTTTCCAGATGGTTTCCGTTTTGCTTTACCTGCTAGACAATTTTCAAAAATTGGCAAGTTGAGTTTAGTCAATGAACCCAAAAGGTTCGCCTTAGCCAACAAATTCATATGGCCTTGTTCAATATGACCTAGTCTAGCATGCCATACACTTCCTTCTATGTTATAATTACAAGAAGAAGTATTAGTAGAAAAGCAACTAATTACATAATAACTATTCAACGAGTTATTATCATCTAGTATAATTAAACCATGAGAAATGAAACCAGAACCATAATACTTAGCGTCATAATCGATATCTACTTGTTTGTTATGAAAATGCATATTAATACCTGATCCTAGAAGAACAGTGACCGATACCAAATTTCGTTGAATGTCAAGTGTGTAAAGTACATTATGTAGTTATAAGGTTTTACCACCTCGCAAGTTCAACTTGCAAGTGCCAACTCCTTTTACTTCAACCTTGTTGTTGTCGCCTATCATATATCCATCGTGTTCCCTCTGGAATTAGATGATACTCTACATATGCCTCTCGGTCTTTGGCTACATGGTCTGTCGCTTCTGAATCCACAGTCCACAAAGGATTAGAATCAGCTAGCAATAGATAACTGGTAACATAAGTAAAGTTACAAGAAGTAAATGACATTACTATCTTTCTCTGCACTTACGAGTGAAGTGACCAATCTTGTCACAATTATAGCAGTTCACTTTACTCTCGTCTTTCTTCTTACGAAAAAACGTTCTCTTTTATCGTTACCACCATTCTTGTTCTTCTTAGAAGCATACTCGTTTTCCGTTCTCTTCCTATTTTTCTTGCACTTAATGCCAGAAATCTTGTGGGAACTTGACTCAGCAATATGTAAGTCTGACCCTGAGGCTTAATTGTATCAAGTCGTTCATCTTCCAACGTCACATGACGAGCAATATCATCAAAAAATTTGATTTCGTCATTTTGAGTCAAGTTTATCTTCATATGCTCCCACTTATTTGAAAGAGATCGGATCACAGCTTGAACCTGATGTTCATCAGTAAGGCTATGACATGTAGTCTTAAGTACCCTAATTATGTTAGACATCTCCTGTAGATGTTGTTGCATGGTTTGATTAGGCTTCTTATCGTAAGTGTCAAAACTTAATGATCAATTGACTCAACTTAGTCATAGTCGTACGCTCGTACTTTTCATTAAGAGTTTTCACATCTCGTGAGAAGTGGGGTATTATTGACACTCATAGACAAGATCGTGATCCATGGAGCTTATCAAGATGCCTCTTGCAGTGGAGTCTCTCTTTTTCCACTTCTCATAAGCCTCCATGTCCCTTTTGTTTTGAGCTGTGTTGCCTTCCTCAGGCTGAGCCAGGACATTGTTTATAACCTCAAGAATATTTTGTTCCTCTAGAACATAATGTATTTTGAGTTTACCAAAGGTATAGTTCTCACCATTCATTTTGTCTCCTATGAGATCATCAATGAGGTTTTTTCATATCATTTTCTTATAAAGTAAGAGGTTTCCATTAGCATACATACAATTATTTAACTACCCAATGCTATTAATGCAAATATAATGAACAAGAAAGATAACAAACTAAGTGATAAAGAAAGTTCTTTATGATCCCAATCATGAATCACCATATTTTGTATCTTAACCATTCATTTAATTTTATTAACTGCAAAATAAGTTCCACTAGAACTCCCACTTACTCTAACATGAATAGAGCAAAATTGTATGAAAAACAACTAAAACATATATTCAAAGAAACAAGTTGAACTCATACATAACAAAAAATACAAGGTCGATAAGCAAATAACTGAATTAAAGGAACAACAACTAATGCAGTACCTAACGAACAGTGATTGAAAAAACATCAAAAAATCAAACTATTAAGCAAACTTTCAAAACATTAACTTAGGAATGGACTCCTTAAAGTTCGCTTCCTCATAGACATGAATTTGGATTAAATATATCCATATCAGTAGTTTGAGAATGCATCTCACAGTCGCACTGGTCTTACCTAATGGAGCTAATATAATGCTTCCACAAATGGGATTCAGTCAAAGCAAAGACTAAACACTCATACGTTGCTTCTCTTCCATGAACATGGTCTGCAGGAAGCTTTCTTTTCCATAAGATATTTAGACTCCTTCTCATACGTCTTGGTAAAGTATAGAATAAAATATAAACCTTTTCATGTTCATGTATGAGAACACCCCAATCAATGACATCCTGAATTATCTTATTCACACTACTACATGTTGTATTAAAGTGTTATTAGGTCTCATCTTATAGCGGAGTGCATTAAGGAAGTCCTCAAATGCTTGATTTTGTTCCAATGTCATTTCAACTTTTGGTCTATGAACCCGTAATGGTTCATTAAGATTTATTACTTTCTTGTGGAGCCCTCTGTACTTTGCCAGTAGATCGAGCCTTGATACTCGTGATCCCCGGAATCGTGTCCACACCATTTTTCTCTCTAGAAAAATAAGAACAATCAAAGAAAATAACCAAAATTGATTAGGAAAAATATATTTTGTAATGACAATATATAATTCCAGACACTATATAAGTCAACAACAAGTTTAGATAGCATAAATGTTAGACAACTTGTCATTGGTAGGAGTAGCTTGGGTTCAAACCCCATAAACTACATTTCGATTTTAAAAAAATGATTCCATCAGAACCACTAACAACCCATAAAAATAGAAACAAAATGATTCCATCCACGAACAATCTGTTCTATAGGCTCGTACATAGGGCTGTAAACGTACCGAGTCGAGCCGAATACTACATGTGCAAGCTTATTTTATAAGATTTACGAGTCGAGTCGAGTCGAATACTAGATGTGCAAGCTTGTTTGATAAGATTTACGAGTCGAGTCGAGTCGAGCTCAAATTTTAACGAGTCGAGCCGAGCTCAAATTTTAATGAGTCCAGACGAGCTCAAATTTTAAAGCGTGTTAACATATCGAACGAGCTTTTGTCGAGCTGATCTCGAGTTATTAACGAATAATTTGTTTTTGTATAGGTTTAACAATATATTTATTGATAACTAGAACATTAGTTTACAGATCATAAATTTTTAACGAGTTAACGAACGAACTCGAGCGAACGCGTTTTTTTAATGAACGAGTTCGAACAAACTTTTTTGTTCATTTGTATAAACGAACGAGTTCGAACGAGCTTTTTACCGAGCCGAGCTCGAGCTGCTCGCGAGCGGCTTGGTTCGTTTACATCCCTACTCGTACCACTGTATTATTGGTTTCCAAGGAGAGAGGAAATCATCTTTTTCAATAAAAACTTAGGTTACTTTTCTTTCTTTTCGACAGATCACAAATCAAAAGAATTTTTTTCCTTATCAAAAAAATATATAAGGTAAATTAAAAAATAAGTTGTGTCTAATTTTTTCGATACAAAAAACAACCTTTTCTTATTAAAAAAAATCACAAAACCTTAATTCTAATTAATTATCACATGCTCTGATACCAATTGTAATATATAATTAGATACGAATTAAAGAACAAGAGGTTTTAACAGGAATACCTTTGAAGAGCAGCGTAATTAAATCGATTGGGAATCTGATGATCTTGCGACCGTGGATCTTCTTACTAGAAGAGAGACCTCTATATCCACAACCTAAGATCCTTTGTGAATTTCTGATGGAAGTTGTATTTGTGTGAAAAGCAGAAGAAGATAAAGAAATAAGAAGCGTTCTCTGATAAATTAACAAAACAGGCACATTCTTATCTTCTTATATGGATAAGGAGTTTTAACTGCTTAAAACTCCTTTTCGTCTTTTGAATTTCAAACAAAAATAAATATCTTCTTATAACTTTTTTATGGGTGCTAAAAATAAATAATACTAATAAATAAATATTATTATATTTATTTCTTTCACTTTGGTTGTATCTTCTTTTTGGGTGATTAAGTATTTTCTTCTCGAGTTCTAGTATTGGCCAACAAAGATCGTTGGCCAATATTTTTTTTTTAAATAAAGGCGTTTCTTAAAGAAGTGCCTCATAAATAAGTTTTTAATGGACTCATTAGTTTAATGGGCTGATTAAGTAGGTGAGGCGCTTCTCGGAGGATCGCATATACGTTACTTTTGTGATTGTTTTATTAAATATTCACAAATTGATTATTTTAAAAAATGATTCCATCAGAACCACTAACAGCCCTGAATGATAGAAACAAAATGATTCCATCCACGAACGATCTGTTCTATGGGCTCGTACACTATATTATTGGTTTCTAAGGAGAGAGGAAATCATCTTCTTCAATAAAAACTTATGTTACTTTTCTTTCTTTCCGAAAGATCACAAATCAAAAGAATTTTTTTTTCTTATCAAAAAAATATATAAGGTAAATTAGAAAATAAGTTGTGTCTAATTTTTTCGATAAAAAACAACAACCTTTTCTTATAAAAAAATCACAAAACCTTAATTCTAATTAATTATCACGTGCTCTGATACCAACTATAATATTTAATTAGATATGAATTAGAGAAGAAAAGGTTTCAAAAGGAATACCTCTTGATGAGCAGCAGAACTGAATCGATTGAGAATCTAATGATCTTGCAGTCGTGGATCTTCTTACTAGAAGAAAGACATCTATATTCACAACCTAAGAGCCTTTGTGAATTTCTGATGGAAGTTGTATTTGTGTGAAAAGCAGAAGAAGATAAAAAAATTTAGATCCGTTCTCTAATGAATTAACAAAACAGACACACTCTTATCTTCTTATATGGATAAGGAGTTTTAACTACTTAAAACTCCTTTTCTTTTTTTGAATTTCAAACAAAAATATATATTCTCTTATAACTTTCTTATGGGCGCTAAAAATAAATAATACTAATAAATAAATTTTTTTTTTTTTTCATTTTGGTTGTAACTTCTTCTTGGGTGATTTAAGTATTTTTCTTCTTGAGTTTTAGTATTGGCCAAAAAGATTATTGGCCAATAGTTTTTTTTTAAAATAAAGGTGTTTCCTAGAGAAGCGCCTCATAATTAAGTTTTTAATGGACCATTAGTTTAATGGGCCTATTAAGTAGGTGAGGCGCTTCTCGGAGGAGCGCCTATACGTTACTTTCATGATTATTTAATTAAATACATTTTTATGCAATTATTTATTTTAAATAGGTTAGAAATAAAAAACACTCGTACAGTAGAATAACTCTTTGGTGGTCTTTCCCCTTGGGCGTATAATGACTCAAGTGTTGACAATTGGGGGTTTGAATCTAGGGAGAGAAATGGATTCCTTTAATATTTGGTAACTTTTATACCTAATTGATTGAAAACACATCCTGCAATTTCTATCCTCAAGGTGAGGTTTACCTTGTTTGATACCTGATATTATTAAATTAAGATTAATTCTACTAGGAACAAAAGAACTATATATAAGGTTCAGACTTTTATTAATTGTTGTTTTACATTGTGATATTAGATTGATCATGAAATTTAAGGGCGAGCGAATGAGAACTAAAAAATCAAACCAAACTAAAAAATCGAAAACAACAAACCAAAAGATCCAAAAACTAAAAAAAAATTTTAATGGTTCGGTTTTTAATTTTTAAAATCCGAATTTGTTTTGTTCTGTTTGGTTTACTGTGCAAAAAACCGAACAAAAAACAACGAATAAAAACCAAACCGACGAAATATGAAAATATTTTTTATAAAAATGATGTGGAAGAAGATTTAGTTGAGAATTTATTATTTACGTGAAATTAATCTTTTGTTTTATTGTTTGACGGTGTTATCGTGAGAATTTTTTCGTATCATTTAAGATTATATTAGTAAGTGTTAACTTGATTAAAGATTTACTTTCAACCAATTCACGCCACGTCATTGGTGGTAATTTGGTGGTATATATAATTACTCTTTTATTAATTATGATTGTATGGACTTGGAAGTAATAGTTTTAATTTAATAAACTTATTTGAGGTTGTAAATTAAGATAGTTAGTATTAAGGCATGTATTTCGAGAAATGGTATGACAATAATTATTGGTCAAGTATCCATATACGTAGTGAACCAAACCGAACCGAAGCAAACCACTCCAAAACCAAATACCTTTTTTTGTTGTTTAAATACCGAGGTGTGAAACCAAATACGAACCGTCCGGTTTGATTTTTAAATTATAGAAAACCAAAATATTGGGTTTCGGTTTTAGGCAAAAACTGAAATGAAGTGACCTATCCTCACCCCTAATGAAAAATCACCCAACCTTTTTTTAAACTTAATCTGTAATTGGTTCGTATTTTAGAAAATGAAAAGAATTTTTAGAATAATAAAAGTGACTGATAAATGACATCATAAGCTGACATTAGTCTGGCAACATTGCATGACGTACAATGCCTTATTTAATTTGGTCTGAATATAATGGTTTTGGACAAGCACGCATTTCTTTCTTGACCAAGAAAAAAAAAACAAGCACGCTTTTAGTGTCAGTAGCCAAACGCGCCAAACTATGCGTGTTCAATGGTTCCTAATGTTTTTTTTTTTTTTTTTGTCAAAATACTTAAATTAAAAAAATAGAGTCTTACAAAGAAAATAAAGCCATGAGGGCTGCCGCAGAACATCACTTACAGAATAGTTTTTTCTATTCTGACAACCTTGAATTAATACAAGGTATCACCAAAGACGGGTGCGTTAGTTGGCAAATCCGGCCAATGATTAACGAAATACTCGGATGGATGGGAAGATTCCCAAATTGGAAGATATTCCACATTAGGAGAGGTGTGAACCAGATTGCTGATCTAGCTGCTAAAACAACTAGGCGGGGAATCGACGTTTCGGGCTTACCGTCGAGTTCTATTACCGATTTCTATAATAGTTTAACTAGGGTTAAGATGTAATGTTTTTATTTCTTTTCATTGACAAAAAAAACCATCTCACCCAATTCCGTTAGGGGAAAGGGAATTAAACAAAAATTCCGTGAGTTGGTTAGGCGGGTTAAGAATCCAACCCCAAGGTAATGAACCCATAAGTTGTTGCCTTTCGACCCAATCCGAACTCATATTGTCTATCCTACTAATGAAATAGAACGATACTACTCTATTACAACTAAGCTTTTTGATATCTAAGTAAAAATTCTTGAGCCTTGCGTTTGGAGGAGCTTTAGATTGATTAAGCAGGTTCACAACCACCTTGTTATCACACAGGATGCGAATATCCTCTCGATGGAAATTAATTGCTGAACTGAGTTCATTGCGCACTCCAATTAACTCGGCTTCTTCAGAGTTGTAACAAGAAAATGACCATGGATTAGTTTATTATCCTTATCATATAGAATACTAGCAGATGAAGTTGTAATATCATGTTTAAAGGATGCATCTGTATAAAGCACAATAGTATTAGCACTCATGTTCTGATTCCAAGTATCATTTTTTGTTTTACCTATCTTTTCACCTTGTTGTTGCTTGTTTTCATTTTGGTTTACCTGACATGGCTGATCATTGTTTTGAACAGTAGGGATATTGTTTAGAGGTTGTACAATATTTGCCTTAGAGTTTTGTTTATTACATATTATGTATTCATCATAGGCAATTGTTGTTTGTTTTAGCACTTGTATAGGATCAGGGACCTTTCCTTCAAATATATATTTATTTCTTGTTTTCCGGATTTTCTATAATAGAAAGATTCCAAAATGATATAGGTTCCTTCATATTAAATCATGTTGTTTCTGCAGACATTTCATATCAGTGAAGCAGCTTTCAATTCTAGCTGTAAAGTTTGAGGCAGCTAGCATCTGTATTGGTAAGATTAGCCATAAAGATCTCACCCAAGAGCAATTAAAGAGCATATGTTCAATGGATTCTACTTGAGTACCACACACTTTACATAAAAAATTATCAACGCAATTTCTTTAAAACTTAAATTCCTCAGATGGTATTTTTCTTTTAACAATTTTACACATAAAATTTCTCACTTTAGGAGGTGCCTTGAAGCTCCAAACATCCTTCCAAATGGAATTCGGGGTTGCAAAGGAGCCACTAGGTTGTTCTCCTTTTATCAGTGCCTCTTTTTTCATTTCTATATCTTTCAAATGCCCATACATTTCTTTGGAGGTAATTTTTCCATTCTTAGAATGTTTTCAGAACATATTATCTTCACATGTAGTAAAAGGAGTCATAATATTTAGGATCTTGCCTTTTATATTATCATCAAACCATCTAGAGATTAATTCATAATCCCAGATGTTAGAGCCTGTATGAAATAACTCAGAGACTTTAATAAGAGGACAATTTTTCGGGCATTTTAAATTCATAATACCCGAGATCCAACTATGGCTCCAAATATTTATGAAGTTACCATTCCCCAATTCCATATTAAGATATTTTTTATATTGTTTTCCCTTCCATTAGGCTTTTCCATCCCCAAGAGGGATTATAGCCTAGATTAGCTTCTAAGAAGTGAGTATTTTTGAAGTATAAACCCTTAAGAGTTTTAGCTAATAAAGAAGTTGGATTATTTATTTTTTTCCAAGATTTTCTAGATAACAGAGCTATATTTTTAAGACTCATACTTTTGAAACCCATACTACCTTTACTTTTGTTAATAGTCATATACTCTATTTTATCCAATGTTGTCTTTTACTATTATTTTTGTTCTACCAAAAAGAAGATATAATAGAGAATGGGTAACTGTGTTAGACGAATGGGTAAATAAATCAGAATAGCAATTAATAATTAAAAGACAGGAAATAAATATGATTGATTGAGAGATGAGATTAATAACTAAATAAATTAGAAGACAAATAATTAAATATGAGAGAAATAAGATGAGAGAATATAGCTTAGGTTTTGCTAGTATGCACTAATCCTTCCATTTCTTTCTATATGTTCAGTTTATAAGGAAGATAATAGCTCTTAGATAAGTATTCAGGATTCTATCCCTGGAGAGCGAACTAGGGTGGCAACCTCACAATCACGAGGGGACTCAA
This sequence comes from Nemophila menziesii, assembly GCA_029959085.1. Classification (NCBI taxonomy): domain Eukaryota; kingdom Viridiplantae; phylum Streptophyta; class Magnoliopsida; order Boraginales; family Hydrophyllaceae; genus Nemophila; species Nemophila menziesii. The sequence goes on along the minus strand of JARWIR010000001.1, from coordinate 48,139,968 downwards.
ATAGGGTCATCTCGCGCTACTAGGGTCCTAGGTGTAGTCTGTCCTACTAATGATGATTGGTGATTATATTAAACCTTAATGACTATCTAGTTAGGCTGGTGTTGTCAGGACCAATTCCTTACACTAGACGTTTATGCGGTATTTCAATAATTAGACACCCCTTCCGGGTGACCATCTAACTACTATTAGCAAAGCCCTAAATTGATCAGGTTTAAGACAGACAATAAATCAAAGCACATAAATCAAATATATGGTTAAGCAGCTAGAATCAATTTAAAACATATAATTCCCAAAAAACTTAGATAGAAAGAAAATAGAATTCATAGATTATACTTAATGCGAAACGCAAGCTTTGGGAAAATTAGTTCATACCTGAAGGAAATAAACTAAAATAAAAATACATGAATGTCATCTTGCTCTCTTCAATAACTCTAATGATATAAAACTTAAGGACTAACTTATGGGAGGCAAGGATGATTTTACAAAGGTTAAAGGGTGTATATAGGGGTTTAGAAGACCTAATTCGTGTTCTTGGAGTGGAAGTCAAGTAACTTAGACTCCTAGCCCAACTCAAATTCGTAACCCTAAAATATAGAAAAGGTAATAATCTGCCGTTGTTTTGTTTTGGCCATAACTTCTTCGTTTCAACTCCGATTGACGCGTTTTTATATAGAAACCGATCGTCTCAGAAAGCTCTATAATTTTGCTTCAGACCATTCTTCCAAATGCCTAATCAATCGTGAGTTATGATCACTTTTATGGACGTGACTGCTGAAATTAAGATTTACTTGGCAACTTTATCTTTCCATACTTATCTTTTCTTCCCTTTATCTCCTATTTCCATGCATATCTTCTTTCCTTTATCTCTTGAGACTTGATTTGGCATCTAATTAATTACTATATATCTTTAAAGCTTCACACTAAATAAATAAATTAAACCAAATATGCTCTAAAAATAATAAATCATTAAATCAAGACAAGAAATAGGAAAGTGTACTAAATCATATGAAAATCGACTAGGAGACATCCTAAAACACCAAAAATGATGTCTCCAACTAAGATTAAATCATCACAAATAGGAAGACATCATGTCTTATATTAGTAATCAATCTTGGTTGGATTGTTGATTTTTTTTTCCGGTCTATCTCATGGATCTCATTCATACGTTTATTTGTATTAGAAGTAATAATTTCTCCAGCTATTTGTGTTTCTACATGTAGCGCTTTCATCTTTTCTTTCCGTATTCATAAGAATAAATTTAGACCTTGAAGGAATCAAAATTTAGAAAGGATATTGAATAATAATTGTCTCATCATGATTTATAACCACAAAAATCTGAAACGTGTTATCGAAACTTACCACTTCAGTTCTAGTCTGAATCAATCCTCACATCTGCTTATTTGATAAATAGACTACCCACCCCTCTACTTAAAAACCTTTCACCATATCAGGTTCTATACAATAAAACTCCTAAATTGATCCATCTTCGAGTGTTTGGTTCCTTATGTTATGCCTCTACTCTACAAAACAATAGGTCCATATTTGACTCAAGAGCTATAAAATGTATTTTCTTGAGCTACCCTATTGCTACCAAAGGATACAAACTCCTTGATATATCTAATAACACCACTTTTATCTCAAGAAATGTGGTTTTTCATGAGACAAAATTTCCTTTGGCCGAAACTACACCACAAACACCATTACATACTCTATTGTTCCCATCTTCCTCTACACCCTACATTGAACCTCCACCCAAAACCTCTGTCATTACCCGAACCACCAACACTACTAATCCCCCAACTCAACCACCAATAAAATCAACAAGGCCCATATATACTCCTTCATACCTTAAAGACTACATATGTCACTCTACATCTCTTTGTATTTTAAATACTCCCTCTACTTCTAACACATCTTCTTCTCTCTATCCAATCCATGACTTTCTTGGTTCAGAAAAATTATCACCAACCTATGCCACTTTTATAGCCTCTATAACTGTTAAAACTGAACCTAAATCTTTCGAACAAGCTTCTACATCACCTGAATGGATGGAATCCCACAATGAACTTTCAGCCTTACAAACAAACAAGACATGGACTATAGTTCCTATGACACATGACATTCATCCTATAGGCTCTAAATGGGTGTTTAAACTGAAATATAGAGTTGATGGATCACTTGAACGACATAAAGCTCGTCTAGTAGTTAAAGGTTACAATCAGCAGGAAGGGCTTGATTTCTTTGACACGTTTTCTCCTATAGCTAAATTAGTCTCCATAAAATCAATTCTTGCCTTAGCTTATATTAACAATTGGTAACTTCACCAACTAGATGTCAACAACGCTTTTCTACATGGTGAATTAGATGAGTATGTGTTTATGGCATTTCCCCAAGGTCTTCATGCTCCACCTAACTCTGTTTACAAGTTGACCAAAAGTTTATACGGTTTGAAACAAGAATCTCATCAATGGTTTGCTAAACTACAATGCGCCTTGATTTCTTATGGTTTTTGTCACTCATATAGGGACTTCAGCCTCTTTATCAAACACACCTCAACCTCCTTTATTGTTATACTCGTATATGTCGATGACATAATTTTAGATAGTCATTCCATCAATGAGATTCAGTACCTCAAGTCGTATCTTCACCAAAAATTCACTATAAAGACTTAGGAGAGTTAAAATTCTTTTTAGGGATTGAAGTAGCGCTTTCCTATACATTTATATCTTTATGCCAACAAAAATTTGCTCTAGATATACTCAATGGATGTGGTTTGATGGGATCCAAACCATCTTACTTACCAATGGAGTCTACACTAAAGTTACGTAATGATGAAGAAGATTTATTAGACAATCCCTCTTCATATCGCCGTTTGATTGGTAGATTACTGTATTTGACTATTACTCGACCGAATTTGTCTTACTCTGTTAATTTCCTTAGTCAGTTCTTATCTAAACCATCTAAGAATCACTAGAATACAACTCAACGTGTTCTTCGCTACATCAAGACTACACCTGGTCAAGGTTTATTCTATCCTACCACTTCTGAAATTAAACTAAAGGCATTTGTGATCGTGATTGGGCAGGTTGTATCGATACACGTCGTAGTATCACAGGTTTTTGCGTTTTTTCCTGGTGACTAGTTGATTTCATGAAAAAGTAAGAAACAGTCAGCGATAAGAAAATCCTCAGTTGAAGCTGAGTATCGAGCTTTAGCTGCCACTACTTGCAAAATTCAATGGCTTCTCTATGCCTTGCAAGATTATGGGGTTCTCATCCTTTTCACGCTCATGTCTATTCTGATAGTAAATCCGCTATTGCAATATCAACCAATACGGTTCAACATGAAAGGATTAAGCATGTCCACATTGCCTACGAAATCACTCGTGAAAAGCTGAACGCATGCTTGATAAAGCTTTTTTTACATCCCATCAACTTTACAACTAGATGATATTTTTACCAAGCCACTTGGTTCTTTTTTTTTCACAACAATCTCTCTAAGCTTAACATTCATAATATCCATGTTCCGCTTGTGGGGGATCTCGGAATGCAGCTTTAGTGATGGAAAAAAGAGAATTGAAAAATATAACAAATAAAGATTCTGCACGGACTAGTTTGTAAATACAGAAATTAGTTGTAGAAATCAGTTAGTCCAGCTGTAATTAATTAGATGATAGCTGTATTGTTTGTATATATACATTGTAACGATCATAATTGGAGGATCAATCAATAAGAAACTTCTTCTCCTAAAACTAAACTTCTTCTTCCTTCTTTTTCAAGTTCTTCTCTGTTATTTTTCTTGCTTCTTCTCACACCATTAATGGCTGCTCTCTTCATCTATTTTAATCTTAAGATTTTGATTGACTACTCATACCGTTAAGTGATCGGAGTTAAATGTCAGATTAAAAGAAGGAGCCTAGGATCCCGACGAGTATATATTGGGTTTGGAAGAGAGAGACAAGGTGAAAGAAAACAAGTAGATTGGAAGAAAGGGTTAAGGTTCCGACAACTATGTACGTGTATGAGAGAGAGAGTTGGGATGAGAGGAAAAAAATAGTAACTTTTTTTATATAAAATTAAGGTCATTTTAGTAGATAGATGTTTAAATAGGGTCATATGAGTATATTTTACACATTCTCGATTAGTTTTATGCAATGTTCTAAAAATCGGTCTAGATGGCCGCCTAGGTGCTAGATGGTAGTGTAACTTCTAGAAATGACCCAGGCGGCCTTCAGACGGTCCTAGGTGAGTTTAGACGGTACCTAGGCGGACCCAGGCGGCTGCCTAGGCGGTCTAGAAACTAAATAAATAAAAATTCCATTTTCTAATAAAAAAGTTAAACAATTCTATTTTTAACACAAAAAATTATATAAATCTAATTTAAAAATTTATATAAACCCAAAAAATATTTAATAAAAATAACAACTGTCTAGCAAGAAAATGCCTAGGCGCCCGCCTAATTCTTTAAGCGTTTGAAGGTGGTCGACCGTCCGCCTAACGCCGCCTAGCGCCTTTTAAAACACTTGGTTTAACTAAGAAAAATAGAATGAGAATATATTTTATTAATTAATAACTAAAGAATGGGTAGATTTTTAATTCGCTCACTCAAGCCAAGTATCGCACTTGGACCTACCACTTCCCGTATTGAAGCATCACGGCGAACTCATGGTCTTTGGCACCCAATTTGTTGTTTCCTTCGGTTGCTTTGGTGGTTGATCTTGCAGGCTTCCTTGTAATAATGATAATCAACTTGTTTTCTATTGCTCTAGTGGGGTGTTGTGTACGTCATAACATTTATCATATTGCTTGTTTTATTGTCGTGTCCATTTCAAGTTCAATTTGATTTATGTTGAATTAGAACCTACTATCACTATTTTGTTTTGCATGTTGGCCAACATTATTACTTTGGAGTATATGATGATAAAGGTTATCCATAATTCAACAAGAAGCGAGTGGTGAAACCGAAAAGAGAATAGCAAGTGATAGACACGACAAGTTGTGCGTGTGTATATTATTTCAAGCTTGATCCACGAATTTTCCTAGTAGAACTCCCTGCAGTGCCTTTTATATCTTTGTCCCATTTATTTGTGATATCCATCGCTATAAAATCTCTCACGTTTCAACACTCATCCCATTCCAGTAGAACCACAACTCGAAAAAGAAAATGGAATCTTATAATAATTTGCCAGCTGCAAATTCATCTAACACTAGGAAAAGGGCTTTTGACAAGCTGATCCGAGGTCGTGAATACCTCAGCCAACTACAAGCAATTTTGCAGAATCCCCCTTCTTCTGTCAAGGTTGCTGAGAATTTAGTTGTCAAAGTCTTAGGAACCCTAAATGAAACTCTTTCTACCCTTATGAGTTCACGTGAGGCTGATGATGTTTTACACGAACCATGCGGGATTTTGTATACTCCTAAATCTGAAGATTCAACTGAGAGTTGCAAAACTTCGGAATTCAAAGATCGAAGAGGGCAATACAAGAGAAGGTATTAACTGAGTATCTCGTAGTATCTATTTAAATTATTTACTAGTATCATCTCGATTTCAGAGAAAATTTGATCAATTTATTCTGTTTATATTATAACGAGGCAGATTCTGATAGTGCTAGTAAATATTTGTGATGAACAGGAGAACTTCAGAGACATGGAAGAATGTTACATCTAATTTGATCGATGATGGACACATGTGGCGAAAATACGGTCAAAAAGTGATCAATCATACCAAACATCCCAGGTTTGTTTTCTGGCTTTGGATTTGATTTTTATTATTTTTTGAAAAATTACGGGAAAATTAGGGGTTTGAAACTCGCTAGAAAAGCAACTCGTGAATCGTGATCATGAATTAATTTGTTGAGAATGAAATGCAGGAACTATTTTAGATGCACTCACAAGTTCGATCAAGAATGCAAAGCAACTAAACAAGTTCAAATGATTCAAGACGATCCAACCAAATATCTAACCACCTACTATGGCCATCACACCTGTAAAAATTTAGATAAACCATCTCAAATCATCCTCGATTCTGCTCCTGAGGATGTTAAGGATTCCTCAATCCTATTAAGATTTGGCTCAGTCAAGCAATCCGTTCCTTCCCCTTTACAATTCCTCTCGCCGAAACAGGAACTCGATGAATTAGAGATTCAAGCTTTATCCGACAAAAAAGCATTATCATTCGATTATTTTATTCAGAAAGATGTAACAGATTATAAAACTTCTGAGGTGATCATGGCCGCAGAATTGTCATCAGGATCTGATCATAGAGATGTGATTTCTTCCGGGGTGAATTCATCCATGCTAATTTCTTCCAGCTTCGACATGGATATGATGGCGGAACCTATTGACTTTAGTGATTTTCTATTTATAAGTTAGGTTCTTGTTAGTGTGAAATCTTATTGCAAAATGTAGAGTTTAAATTCTTGTTATAAAGATTTGAGCGATTAAAAGAATGTAAATTTTTTTTTTAGTCGAAAAAGCATAATACATTAAACACAAAAGTTGTTACACATTAGCCTACACTTTTGTGAGTAAAATAATAACCGGTTTTGACAAACAGAAATGGTTTTTTAAAAATAAACGAAAAAATATTCGTTTTAGTGTAAACTAACTATTACAGGAAAAAGAAATACGATTACAAGAACCAAAAAATACACTTACACAGAATGAAATGAATAACAAATTACACCTATGGTTGTTAAAAAGATATTCCGGCATACCGGTATCTCTAACGGAAAAAACTAAGCTCTACTTAGCGTTTTTTAGAGAGAAAGAGAGGCAGAGTGTTATTCTTTTCTGGTGTATTTCGTTCCTTTGGCTAGTGAGGGAGAGTCTCTATTTATAGGAAAATGGGGAGAGCAAGGGCCTATCGGAATCGTCACCATAAATGGTCTTCAAGTGCTCCATTAAGGCTGACGTTTTGGAGGTTACAGATGTTACTCTTTACAATGAACCTGGACACAAGCTTGACCACTAGTGCTTTTCCGAGTTGACCAAGACCTGTAACTGCTAGAGAATATTCTGACTCTATGGCGTCTTGAATGCGTGAACGTTATGAACGTTATGTCTTCCTGATGATAGGATTTGAACTTCAACCGAACACTATAAGAACCAACTTACTTCTCCTTGAATCATTTCAGAAAAGGTGTTTCATTTTTTATTTTTTGACTCCCCAAACTCCCAAGCTCCCCCACGAGCCCACGGCCCACGCCCACGCCGTGCCGGGCCAGGAGGTGGGGGGTGGTGGTGGTGCCCGCGTGTGGGGCTTTGCCTATTCTTCTTTTGCCTCCATAGCCTTTAGTCAATTTGGAAATAATAGATGGGTTAGCTAATTCATACTAATATTTTTTCCATCTCTCCTCCTATGTGGGATATTTCATGCAAAGTGACTTTTCCACTTCTCCAAAAGAATAGGAAAGGATAGATATGTTTAATACTTTAATCTAAATCTTTTCCACTTCTCCAAAAGAGAATGATCGGATTTATAATAACAATTAATCTAAACATTTGATTTAAATCCTAAAATCCCCCACTCAGGGTCTTTAGGAGAGAAGGTGAAGAAGTTTCCATAACTACCAGCATTTGGGTGAATTGTACTTAAGTAGAAATATCTTTCGATTTGAATTGTCACGTAGTGAAGTGAGGCAACCACCAAATTCCGTTTAAGTGTACTTACTCTTGAACTTAACGGTTTTCGATCGAGACCCTCACGACACATACTCTACCCTACTGAAAGTTATAGTTCCCTCGAACATCACCCTTAAGTTAGTTCATCAAGTCCTTCTCTAAGGACCACCCCTTGCGGGCTATGAACTTTGTGGATTTTATTCATATGAGATCTTTTAAGGACGTCTCCTTAATTTCTATCATGAATGTCGAGTCTCACTTTTGACCGTGAATTCATCAAGTCTTTCTCTAAAGGACCACCATATATTGGCTATGAATTCATTATGAGTTGAACACTCATCCTCGTGTTCTTCCTATAATGATACGCCTTATAAGTGAATTCATCAAGTCCTTCACGATAGGACCACCACGAGTGGCTATGAATTCATTAAGACGATTTATACATTCGTGTCATATCCCATGACTATTGAGTCTATTGTATTTGGTCCAACAGTGACTGTACTTAGATCTCATGTAACCTTTGCTAATCACCCCCACATTTGAGTTAGTGGGCCGAAACCGATAATCATATCCTCCAGCTATGTCATTACATAGGGGTATGTAAGGCACTAACTCTTTCGATAGTTCTGTTAATGTCACATAGCTATTACAGGGAATTTATAACAACATTCGTGCCTAAAGTCTGTTGATTCAGCAAAGTAGTTGGGTTTCAACCTCTGACTTATATTTATAAACACATGTTCCGTTTCACTTTAAGTATTAGGAGATATACTCTCAGAAACCTGACATAGTTACCTATTAAGGTTAAATAGTATAGGTTTTCTCCTTTAGTAGCGGAATTTATAAAAATATTTAGGTCAGAATGTACTAATTCTTGTAGTTTAGAATTCTCGAGGTTTTCATATTAAAGGGTCATATTCCGATGAGTTTGGACTCTACACATATCATATAATATATAAAGTCACCGACCTTATTAGTCCAAGAGATTTTTAGCCTTTTAATAGAAGAGAGAAGAAAGATGGCCTAATCTACCATTCCACACATCTAAACATTCAAATAGATAAGCATAATTAGAAACGCCTTATTAGAGGTTACAAGGTTCAATCACACAAACCCTTATTTGAAAAATAAAAACCTCTTCCCCCAAACTCATCATATTGGTACTAGTCATGGGTTATAGTATTTAAAACAAATAAACCATTATGTAAATATCCTTTTCCCACAAACTCATCATTTTTGGTAACATTTAATTCCCCCCTTTGAAAACTAGTTTGAGTCCCACTTTATTAAGAAGGCTCTGGAAACCAAGTTTCTACGGAGCGAGGGGACGAATAGAACATTGTTTAACTCAAGGATCTTACCAGAAGTGAGTTTGATGGTAACCTGTCCTTTTCGAGGATTGTAGTAGTGGATGAGTTTCCCAGCTACACACATTCACCATTGGTTTCTTCCTCGAACTTTTTAAACAAGGCTTTGTTTGCACAAAAGTGTCGTGAGGCCCCAGTATCAAGGATCCACTCTCTTTTGTTTTCTACCAAATAAACCTCAACGATTACCACGACGATTACCTCTTTGGTTTCAGTTAGGATTGCAACATGTTGTGGATCAGGAATAACTCTAAGAGTACATTCAAAAGCTCTATGTTCTTCTTTACCACAATAATAACAAGCGCCCTTAGGTTTCTAAATCTTACCAGAAGTTTTAAACCTTCCGTTTTGTTTGTTGGAGTTGTTGCGGTTCTAATTCCCCCCAGATTTGGAATTGGTAGCGCCTTGCTGTTTATCATTACCTTTGAACCTGTCCTTGTTACCATGCCCAGAACTTTCGACAAGGTTAGCCTTCGAGGAATGAGGAGGGAAAGAAATAGACTTATACTTGAGTCGATTGGCTTCTTCGACTTGCATGTGGCTAATGAGTTCTTGGAGGGTCATTTCCTTCTTTTTGTGTTTGAGGTGGTTACAGTATTCACTCCAAGATGGGGGAAATTTCTCAAGCAAAATGTTGGCTTGAAAAACTTCGCACATCTTCATGCCTTCGGGGATTACCTCCGCGCTTAGGTTCTCGTACACATGAAGTTGTTTAGTCATGGGTTTCTGATCCGTAAGTCTAAAATTGTACCAATTCCTAATGACGTACTTTTTCTTACCAGAATCATCAGCCCACATTTCTTCTAGAGAGTTTCCCATATGACCTTGGCCGATTTCTCTTTGGCAAGGAGATCAAAGATGGGGTTAGTAACATTGTTCAACATCCAACCCCGAGCCATGGTATTAGCCCGTTTGAACCTGGATTCGAGAGAAATATGTCTAGCTATCTCTTGTTCAGTATGAGCTCCAATTTCTATAAGTGGAGGAGCCTCGACTATAGCAAAGTCGAGTTCATACTGTTCAAGACAAATCATAACCTTTTGTTCCCAATGCTTGCAGTTAGAACCATTAAGGGGTTTCAACTTATTCACGTCGAGAAATGGCTTTGCGTTCAAAGGAGAACCAACAACCGAAACAGGAAGGGCCATTTCAGAAAATAACTGGTGAGTAAAGAAAATGAATATATTTTTAAATTGTGAGTAAAATAATCACCGGTTTTGACAAACAGAAATGGTTTTCCAATAATAAAAGAAAAAATATTCGTTTTAGTGTAAACTAATTACTACAGGAAAAAGAAATACGATTACAGGAACCAAAAATACACTTACACGGAATGAAATGAATAACAAATTACACCTATGGTTCTTAAAAAGATTTCCCGGTGAACCGGTATCTCTAACGGAAAAACTAAGCTTTACTTAGCGTTTTTTAGAGAGAAAGAGAGGCAAAGTGTTATTCTTTTCTGGTGCATTTCATTCCTTTTGCTAGTGAGAGAGAGTCTATATTTATAGGAAAATGGAGAGAGCAAGGGTCTATCAGAATCGTCACCATAAATGGTCTTCATGTGTTCCATTAAGGCTGACGTTTTGGAGGTTACAGATGTTACTCTTTACAATGAACCTGGACACAAGCTTGACCACTAGTGCATTTCCGAGTTGACCAAGACCTGTAACTGCTGGAGTTTATTATGGCTTTATGCCATCTTGAATGCGTGAACGTTATGTCTTCCTGATGATAGGATTTGAACTTCAACCGACCACTATAAGAACCAGCTTACTTCTCCTTATATCATTTCAGAAAAGGTGTTTCATTTTTCATTTTTTGACTCCCCAACTCCCCCACGAGCCCACGGCCCACGCCCACGCCGGGCATGGCCGGGCAGGTGGTGGTGCGCGCGTGTGTGGCTTTGCCTATTCCTCTTTGGCTTCCATAGCTTTAGTCTTTTTGGAAATAATAGATTGGTAAGCTAATTCATACTAACATTTTTATTCATCTCTCCTCCTATGTGGGATATTTCATGAACAAAAAAGTGACTTTTCCACTTCTCCAAAAGAATAGGAAAGGATAGATATTTTAATACTTTAATCTAATTCTTCTCCACTTCTCCAAAAGAGCATGATAAGATTTATAATAACAATTAATATAAACAATTTATTTAAATCCTAACACACCTATTACATCAAAATCCTTCCTAATCAAGTTGGCTAATTAGGGAGGAGGAACAACACTCCAAAGACCAAACAGGTTTCCTCTTAGCTTCTATTTGGCCACCCAATCCGCACTTCTGTTGTTTACTCTTCTAACAAAGGAGATTTCAATGTTATTCCCTTTCTTACAAAAACGAATATTCTTAACCACTAATTTAGTACAACTATCAATATTACAAGTTGTCGAATTAATTTGGTTAATAACACTTTGATAAAAAAATGTAAACTTGACTAGTTCATTTTTGTTCAACAAATAGTTTTTTTAATACATCTTTGGACTTGGGGTCAGTGACTCGGTTCGCACATGTACCATTTAGAAGGAGAATCAAGGTCCTGACCAATTGAGCTAACTCCAAGTGGTTTGTTCAACAAATAGTTGTACATGGAACTCCGATCAATTATTTGCATTTCGTAATATCCAATCTTTAAGATAAAAACAGGTCTTTTTGGCATCAAACCGTCTTGAATCTTTTTTGGAATGTGACGAAAATTCCATATACCTACAAATATCTAAACAATCATTTCCAACACGTTACGTCTTGTTTCAGACGAATGAGGCAAGCCATGAACAATATTTTTTTCTAAAATCAGAATAAGGCTATATTAAAATACGAGAGTAAAACCAAAGGAGACTACCTAATCTCTTGAGTTACAAAAGTAGCGTCACAACAAATTAAAGTATTAAAGTTCAATAAACGAATTATTACACTAATTCAATTGGAGAATAAAGTTAGTAAAAAATTTAACGAACTAATCTGTTACACAGTTTGTTATTTTTCAAATGCTCTTGATCATAATTGTTGGAAGAAATTTATATTCACTTCTAATATATTTTAGGATAGACCTATAATTCCAGTGGCAGACGAGACTAGGAGAGTGCATAGCTTGAAGAACAGTTGTTGCACCATTTTCTATAGTGACAGTAGAAGTTTGAAAATGGAAGTGAGAAAGAGGTAGAGAAAGAAGTTGAGAAAGAGTTAGTTGCACCGAGGGTGCAAGAAGAGAGTAGGGAGGAATCACCGCCTACAATTCCATTTTTGTCACCACTAATTCCTATGAAGATAGACTATCCAAAGGGTGACACCGCATACAAGAAGTTTGTAAAGAAGTAGAGGGAAGCAAGAATCAACATTTTTAGTCACTGGAAGGCTTATTGGAACTCCTTGGTCCATACAAAATATTTTGTCTTGTGTAACGTTTTAAAGAAAGGGGCACACTTCTCTACTAACTTAAATATAAACTATCCCATGGCTGTGAGATTTCCGGTTTGTGATTGCACCTGCTTGATGGATCGCGGGAATACCATATGGCTTGAACTTTGTTGGTGTTAACGTTAGTGCCACGTTTTCTTACCATGAAACCTAATAACTTGCACGACGATACACCAGACATGCATTTTTTTGGGTTTAGCCTAATCCTAACCCCTCACATGACTTTGAATGCCTCGATTAGATCTTTAATGTGTTCTTCAAGTGTTTATCTTTTGACGAGCATATGATCGACATATACCTCCATATTTCTTTCAACCTGACGCTCAAATACCTTTTTTACCATCGTCTTGTATGGGGCTCCAGCATTTTTTAGACCTAAAGGCATTATTTGGTAACTATATAGGCCTAACTCCATGACAAATGCTGTCTTCTCCTTGTCCTAGAGGGACATTATTATCTAGTCATATCCCTTGAATGGATATCACGTGGTTGTGTTGACTAACTTATCCACCTTGGTTAGGGGGAAGCGATCATATGGACAAGCTTTGCTGAGGTTGGTAAGACCACACATATTTTTTAACTACTATTAGGCTTCGATATGAGTATTGAATTACAATCCAGTCCATGTAATTAGCTTCCCTTATGTGTTTGGCCTGCAACAACCATTCCATCTCTTCCTTAATGGCGATTCTTTCCTTGTAAGAACATTCTTCTCTTCTGCTAGATACGCTTGGTCTCCAGTTTGACGTCTAACTGGTGGATAGAGACTTAAGGGTTTATCCCTACAATATCTTTGGCTTTTGAGGCAATCAAGTCCTTGTTGTCTTCTAGCGTTTGGCGTAGATGATCTCATTATATTGTGGTAAGGACTTCTGATAGCTTTACTTTGTGGTCTACTAAATCTAACCCGTCTGGTGAGTTCAAACTCTGTTTTTTCTTTTACCTTAGTGGTATCTCAATGGGTGAAAACGATGCCAAACTGATAAGACGGATTCAACTAGTTAAAATTTATCAAACTAAAGATATTTGATTTGGTGTTTTATTGTGTCTAAGTGGTGTATTAATGAAGGTAGAGATCTAGATTAGATAAAAGAAAAAGTAATAAAAGAAAAGATGAACTCTATTATAATAAGTTGGCATAAGATTTTTCTTGTGATCTAATGGTCCGTAATGGATTACAACAACCCTATTTATACTGATAAGTCCTTAGGTTGCACGTTTTCTCATCCTTCCTCTTTTACTTCACCATTTACGCACTGCTTCCCCTATCTTTATGGAGTGGACCCTCTATCGTGATGTGGGTATCATGTCTCCACCATAAGCCATATTTAGTATCGACTTCATGGAGATCGTGGGTAATTCTTTCCTGATGACTTCGAGTAGGGTGGGGGAATTCGATGAGCATTTTTTTCCTACGAGGTCCTTATCTTCTTACCTAGGGATTCTCCGAGGTCTTCGTAGTCCATTTTATGGAAACTGGTCGTATATTGAGAGTATTGTCCACTGATACACCTGTTTGAGGTTTAAGTGGTATTTCTCGCTATTAAAACCAACTTATATTAATAGAGAGAATATATTTCTCTCTCGCACAACTTATTTTCTGTATTGTTATTATATTGTTATTACGATTCAATCAACAATCAAACACTTTCATTCACCAAATTTAACATACTTAGTTCGATCATTTTGATCTGGTAGAATTTGTTTAATCAATTTTTTTGACAGAATTTATTCTATCAATTACACCTTCACATTTATCCTCTTTCTTCCCAATTTGATTCAAATTTCCAATACTAATAATCATGTTTATTTTAGGTTATAAATTTTTTGACAGAGAATCTTCTATAATTACATTCTTTTGGATTTATTATACTGAAACAATGTAAAAATTTAAGGGATAGTGACCGAAAAATCATTATAATATATTTTAAGTCTTAAAATATCTAACCTCATTATTTTTGAAAAAAAGTATCATTCTAATATTTCTATTTTAGGAATAATGATCGAAAAAATTATTATAAAATAAATTTTAATTTTTATAACACCAACCTTAATATTTTTTTTTACCAAAACATCATTTTAATACTTTTATTTATTATATAAATTAAACTTAATTTTTTTTATCTTTTCTTTATTGTTATTTAAAAAAAAAATCATCTATTTTTTAAATTTATAAATTTTTTTAAAAGTTTTTATTTGCTTTTTTTTCTTTGATTGATTTAACCAATCAAAAGTTTTGACAATACAAAAACTATTGGAAAAAATATTTCTCAAAACACTCATAACAAATGAAAATGGTAGTTTTTATTTATAACTTTTTTAAATATGATATGTAATTTTTGAGATTAATATGTAATAATTAAGAAATATATTTTTTATTTGTGTATGCAATAGAATTTGACCCATCAACTTCAAGATATGATTTGTCCTTTCAACTTTGAGATAAAGTTTGTCGCATCACTTATATGTACTAACTCATATGTACTAATTAAAAAGTAATTTGTCTTGAATTATGTATGTGATGAAATTTGTTATATTAACTCTAAGATAAGACTGTCTCACATCATCTTTTTAATACTATGATTAGATTGTCATATCTCTTTTCTAAGTTTGAGATAAGATAAAATCCAAATGTTTTTAACCCTGCCCTATGATCTTCTTTGAAAGAGAAAAAAATCAAATATAAAAATAAATAAATCATAAATTATTGTTTTCTAAAAATATAATAATTATTAATCTAAATTATTTTATATAATTCTTTTAGTCAAATGTCAATTTTAATATAATTTTTTTTAGAATAATAGTTTTAGACGACATTTTGAATTCAATATATTAGTAAATGATTTTTTTAATTTAATAACCCAAACCAGCAGAATAATGTATATTTCTATTTCTTTTAGGCAAAGTTTATTTCTATTGAACATGCATCATTGTTGGTCTATATTACGTAAAGTAAATTTGCCTAAAATGAAACACAATTTTGTCTATAATCGGGTAAAGAATATTTGATTTTTTGCTAGTTTATACATTGCAGACCCTACGCGGTATGAAATAATTTATTTATAAAAGTAAAAGTGTTGTCAAGTCTTTCTAGCCTTTCTAGAAGAGGCAACACTTATACTTACCGACCAAAAAAAAAAAATGATATGAAATTTTACTTGCTCTAAATACAGAGAAAAGAATGATCATTTTCAGAAGTTAGGAGTATATAGTTATAACTCTTATAGGATAGCAGTATATTATAATTATTAAATAATATTATATAATATATTTTAATTATAATTATAATAATATTATATTTTAATTATAATAATAATATATTTTAATTATAATTATAATAAGAAAAAATGACAGGTTTGATGTTTACTGTTCTAATCATTCACAAATAAATTAATATATATTTTTATTTTGAACAATGTAATATCAATATTATCTTTTTGTTCGATCATTATACCCGTTATGTATTTTACGTTAAATATCAATATGATAAATTAAGAGAAAAGAAAAAAAACTAAGATATACCTAAAAAATTAAAGAATTGATAAATAGATATTTATATGTTTATCTTGTTAGATTAAAATTAAAATATTAGTATTATATATATTAAAGTTATAAATATTTGTTTCTCTAGTTAGCGTTTAGGTACCTATGAATTATCTTTTTATATAATGACTAAAACATTTACGCGGACGTATATGTAATTATGTATATTATAGTACTTAGAAAGATGCATATCATTGAAAATAGCGTGTCGTCGTTTTGGACGTCGTTCATGGATAACAAAAGTTTCTTGACCAGCTTTCATGTGGGAAACGCATCTTTTCCTATACATGTTTGAATTCAAATAATATTATCCGATATGTGAACTCATATGAGTATCTAACTACTCTTAACACTAATACACTACTACTATACTGATACAAAGCGTATATTAAACCAATATCATATGAGACAAAATACAAAAAATATAAATAAAATAAAAAATTTAGAAAGTGTTTACAGATAAATATCTTAACAATAATTATTCTTCTTAACGTTATTTGATTAAAAGAAGTAATTCTTTTAAAAGAATCAACAATTCATTATCGATAACGCTATTATTACAATTTTGTAGAGTCTTAATTTGACCTCATCAAATCGTGAAAACCTTGCTTTATCCATTTCATAAAATTTATCTATTTAACTATTTATTGTATTCATCATTACAAAAATACTCCTAATATCTTAATATTTTAAATATAAATTGAAAATATAAATTTTAATATTTTAATAAAATAATAATAAAAAAAATAGGAAAAAAGTATCTTGAAATTCTATATAGACAATATATTTAAAACATTATTGTTAGTAAATTGACAAATTTTATAAAATGGAGGAGTAATATTTTAGATGTAATTAAACTACTAATATGACTTGGATATTTCAGTAACAAAAAAACAACTACTAATTGTTTTCGATATTACAAAATATAATATGAAAAATTGATATTTTCAAAGTGAAGGACAATTAACTAAAAAAGATATTGAAAGATTAGTAAATATTATTTCTAATTTAAATTACAAATATATAATATACGTTGAACAACTTTTAAACTATCCTAATAATAATGATACAATTATGAAATTACCTACAAACAAAAAAATTATTGAATTTATATTTAATGATGAAAATATCTGAAACCAATAATAGTTACATTACACCAGATGTGTCACTAAAATAAACTTTTAACTGATAATCACTCTACAAAGTGACAAAATTACTTGCTACAACATAAGCAAAATAATTTAATATTTTTGTTTGTACTAAAAAAATTTAAAATGTAATTCAGTTTGGTGGGGAAAAATCAATCGACATTAGACAATTTTTTTAGGGTCAATTACCCAAGGAGTCTTGTGGACCATCTTAGAGCCATATAGAAACCAAGTGGATTCTCTGTCCTACTTAGAGGTCTCAAAATTGACAAATACCTTTACTACCCTTATAATGTATATAAAACAAAAAAATAGATTCTTCTCTCTCCTCCATTACCATTATGCTCTCCTCTATTACCATTAATCTCTCTTCTCCTTTATCAATTTTTCTCTCTCCTCTTTCATTAACTATTAATAATTTCCAGCTCCGACCTCCGGCCACCGACCACCGCCGGAAAAAGTACTGAGCATAAAGTATTGAACATAAAGTACTGAGCATGGAAAAAGTACTGAGCATAAAGTACTGAGCCTGGAAAAGTACTGAGAGTGAAAAAAGTATTGAGCATTAGAAAAATTTGCTGATTATTCGAATTTTTTTATTGAGTAAATATACTGAGCATGCTCGTTTAATCAATAAAAGTGCTGAGCATGCTCGGTTAATCAAAAAAAAGTGCTGAGCATTTAGACGTTTGCTTAGTATTTTTACTAAGCATGCTCGTATAATCAGTGTTTTTACTGAGCATGCTCGTATAATCAATTAATGAGCATTTAGACGTTACATTTAAGTTACAACACCCTTAGAAAAAAGATCAATTAAGCTATATTTGAAAAAGAAAGAAAGAGAAAGAAAAGGAAAAGGCATTTTCTACCAATAAGTATCGAATTTTGAAGGATCAGATTATGTTTCCATTGTCCAGAACTTTTTAGAGGCTATTAACCTTCCTAAACATTTATTTTTTCTAATTAAAATTCACAGTTGAATCAATTCTTCTATTGATATTCAGAGTCGATTTTAATTAGTCAAACCTTTATTTTTTATTTTTTTCGCTTCAGACTTATTGTTTCTTCATTTGCAATGTAACGTCTAAATGCTCAATTCCTCTATTAACCTTCTAAATGAAGAATACCCTTAAACATCAAATGCTCAGTAAATGCTCAGTAATTGATATTCAAATGAAGAACATCCTCAAACATCAAATGCTCAGTAAATGCGATATTCAGAGTCTTGCTACAGATTTATGCTAGTCTGCCGTCAGTAATTGATTCTCTTCATTACAGCTACACTTGCTGAGTACGAAGGTGGTTTCCAAACGTGAACCCAGCTCGTCCATTAATGGTCGCGACCTCAGCTCACTCAAACTCGTCTTTTTCATGGCAGCATCTGGTTCGCCGGAAAATCTCTAAGCGGCGGCGACAGAGAAACGCTTCGTCGGTATTCTTGGAGCCGCAGATCTAGCCATGGTGAACAATAAACAGTCATCTCTTTTGCGAACGGAGCTCGCACCACCAACGGAGCTCGAACGGAGATCGGAGTTGCTGAGTTCAGTTTGCTGCAGATCGGAGGCTCGCCTGAGAAGAAGAATATCGCGGAGTATTGTTCGCCTGAGAAGAAGAAGATCGTGGAGTATTGTTCGCCTGAGAAGAAGAAGATCGGAGTGCTGAGTTAATCTGACGGGACGAGAAAAATAGGAGAGAGAAGGGAGGATAGAGAAATAGTATTTAGGGTTTTAGTTTTTTTTTTACAAAATTAGTATATATAGGAAATAAAATACAAAAGAGGGTATAATAGTAATAGGGTAAATAGCTATACAGTGTTAATTTATGGCTGAGGCCTTTAGTTAGAAGAGTTAATCTAACCGGTCTTGTTAGGTCCCGGGGTAGTGTGATCAAGACCCCTTGAGTAATAATCTTTTTTTTTTTATTAAGAAATGATTTTTTGTATTTGTTGATTGAACACATACTCTATTTAAGATATATATATATTATAACGATCATCCTTTTATATTTATACAGATTTTTAGAAATTAAAAAAAATTATTAATATAATTGATCAGATAATTTATTTATTTTATTGATTTAAGTCAGGATCGAAAAAAAATTATTCACTGCTTAAGTTTATTCATTTATCGAATTAATTTTCAAAATTTAATTATTGGTAGGATGTGAGATTTTTACATGATGTATACCGTTATTCTTATTTTAATTAAGTGGAATATGAAAATATTTCTTGAAATAGCTTACTCATTAAGCACAATAAATTGGTGTAGATCCTTTCAAGTTCCAACAATAAATCCTCTTTAATGCAATAATTTAAAGCTGGCAAATTAATTGAGTTTATCGTTTCTTTAAACAAATGTTAAAACGTTTAATTCACTTTTTTTTTTAATTCACTAATTTGCACAAGCTAGAAGGATCCTTGTAAAGTCTACCAACCATGGTCCATACAGGGCTAGCAGTCTGAACCGAGTTCTTCAATAAATTTGTGAGCAAATTTTTTTAGCGTAAAGCCTTCGTATGATTTGTTATCTTTGCTAATATTGCGCTGGAGGCAATGGCAGACCTACCTTGGGCCCCAGGGGGCTCAAGGCCCCCTCACTTTAAAAAATAAAAATAAATAATCTTATATATTCATAATTTCTTATCAAAGAATTTTTTTTTAACTTTTTTGTAAGTATAATAATTTTTTTTAATCCTATTTAATATATTTTTTTTTTTGCATACATAATATATTATTTTTTACACATTGTATACTATTATCTCTACAAACATCACTTTAATCAAATTTATAAATAATTTTTGGTTTATTTCACAGCTACAATCCATTTTTTTATAAAAATTTAAAAATTCAGTAAGATTTTTTTTTTAATATTTTTATAAGAATTTAAATAATTTTATGTGAATTATTAAATTTTATATACAAATTTAAAATTTATGAGTGGAAATTTAATTTTTTTCTTTCATATGAATAAAATTAGTTAATACATTTCTTAAATTTTGGTTCTTCTAATTTAATCTATCACCGAAACTCTCTAGAAGTATATGCTACTTAGTGTTTTTTTCTTTTTTTTCTAATCGCATTTTATGCTACATAGTACATAGGAAAGGAATTAGTATTACTAGTATTTATATTAATTATACAAAATATATTTTAATATTGATATTTACGTAAATATTGTACTAGTATTAAATAACTAAAGAAATGAAAAGATATACCCAAGTTTACTATAGGTATCAAAAAAAAAAATTCGGGGGCGTTGCCCCCAAACCCCCTGTATTTCAAGCCCCTCCTCAACTTTTGTTCTGGATACGCCCCTGGAGGTATCGTAATTATAAAAAGAAAATCGAAATAGATTCGTATGTTCAAATTTGTGACTCCCATAACCATTTTTCAACATTTCCGTCAGTCAACCATTAGTCAACACCGCGTGGCGCCATCTCAACGCTACGTTAGCATTATTATTCTTAGTCATCATCGTCTTTATTATTTATAATGATTATTAAAATAAACTATGAACGTTTGAAACGTTTAAAGATATTAACAATAGAAAACCCAAATCAAATAAAACAAAAATAAAATATCTTCAAACTCATCTTCTCACCGCCGTCACTCGTGTTCATTCTCCACCACCATCAACGGCTTGGCTACGCCATTAAAAATCGAAGAACCCAAATCAAAAGAACACAAAAATTAAATCTATTCAAACTCACCTTCTCACCGTCGCCATTAGTGTCCATCAACAGCTTAGCTACGCCATTAACAATCGAGGAACCCAAATTTAAAAAATAAAATATATCTTTTCAAACTCACCTTCTCACCGTCGCCACTCGTGTCAATTCTCCATCATCATCAACGGCTTGGCTACACCATTAACAATCGAAGAACCCAAATAAAAAAAGACAAAAAATAAAATCTCTTCAAACCCGCCTTCTCACCGCCACCACTCATGTCTATTCTCCACCATGGGCTGATGGGCCGAGAGTAGGTAATCGACAATGATGCAGAAATTTGTTGAGAACTTATGTTTACTAGATAATGCAGAAATTCATATTGATGGAAGTAGTGATCTTCACCCCGATCATGTTGTTAAACTTCTTCAAGGATTTTACAATGTCAAGGATCTTTCTTTTGGTTGTTCTACGTCTGCAGTAGAGGTAAATTGATCATTGTTTTGATACTACTTTATTTGTTAATCAATCAAGTGTATGAATTTTCATCATTAATCTGATTGAATTTGTTGATTGTCATAATAAAGATAATGAATATGTTGTCGGATAACCAAATATGAAGAAATCTCTTTAGAAATGAATTCTCTCAGTAACCAAATTAAAGCATTTTCTTAGGTTCTATGTTCAGCTATGGTGCAATAGGAGCTGGAAAAACGTATACGATGCTAGGTACTTGGATAATCCAGGACTTACGGTGTTAGTGCTTTTGATGTAATTTTTCATGTAATTTTTGATATCGTGAATGTTAGAGTGGGCAATTTGGTGTTATACTGTATTATTTGAATTGTAATGAAGAAGACATTTGATGTTGTGACTATTGGAGTGAGCAAATTGGTATCATACTGTGTGTTTTTGAATTGTGGCTGGGGAGTATACAACTTGGTATTATACTGTGTTTTTTGAATTGTAATGAAAAACACCAAGAACACCAATAATATGTGTGTTTTAGTGTGTTAGTGTATGCATTTTGAGGTGTTTGTGTGTATGTAAATTTGTTATAAGGGATAGATGATAAATTTGCCCTTGCCACGTGGAAAAAAAAATCTCAGATAAGGATGACGTCATGATAATGTGTCGTTGACGTGGAGTCACACGACGTTGACTAACGGTCAAATGATAGAAATGTTAAAAAATGCCACGGGTGTCGCAAAATTGAAGATACGGGTCAATTTCCAAGAATTTTATAGATACGGTGACTCCAATACATTTTCGGCAAAAATCAAAAGTCGCGCGTAGTCTTTATCCATTTTTTTATAGTGAATAAATAGATAAATACGTAATTATATGTCGGGTAGAGATAATGCTTGAATAATAAGCGAATGGTGCTTCATTGAATTTAAGATCACTTTAACTTGGAAGAAAAGAAAAGATTGACTAATAAGCGTTAAGTTTTAATCTGATTGGTAATGAAAAACACGTAATTATTTCAAAATCTATGAAACAAATAAAAATATATTATAGACTGAAAATTATAAAAAGTAAGACTCGTTCAAAAAAGCTCCATAAAAGTAGGAACTACATTGCTATCTCTAACGTTAACATGGCTGCTCCTCCGCCGCAGCTACCTGCCGGCGACTCCCCCCCTCCGGGGCTTCCTCCGGACGAACACATGATGGCCACAGATGATTCATATCAGGTGATAAACCATGGAAATCAAACCATGGTATCAAGCGCTGCAACAGAATCACAAATCCACAACAACGAGCCTAATCAAGTGAATCAAACCATGGTGGAATTCCCGGATTTGCAAACTGCTATGCAGGATCAAAGAGGGGGAAAGCGCCAACGTGCTACAACAGAAACATCCACAGGGCCTATTACGATAAAGGAAAATGCAGCTGCATCACCATTTCAGCAACCTTCATCAAAAGAAACTGTAACTGCTGCAATTCCAAACGCGATTAATACAGGTAACAAAACTACACCCTTTTTGAAACCCCAATTGAATGGTTGGAAAGGAATGGTTACGGGTAATAATAAGGTTATTCCGATTATCGATGATTTTGAAGAGAATAAAACTAAAAACGCTTCAGGGGAAGAGGAATTTATGGAATTAGAAGGGCTAGTTGAGGACGATGTGGAAATAACAGGTGACTCAATACCAACGGTAATTCGAACAAAAGATGAAATTCAAGAAGGCATTAGACTCTGGTGTAATACCGTTGTAATTAGACTACTAGGAAGGGAAGTGGGCTTTACCTATTTGTCCTCGAAATTGAAACAGATATGGAATCCAGCAGGTCATATAGAATTGGTAGACGTAGGACACGGGTATTACATGGTCAAATTCGAAGAGAGGGAGGATTTCAATTTTGCAATTTCGGGTGGGCCGTGGATGGTACTAGATCACTATCTAATAGTGCGAGAATGGACTCCTAGCTTCAACGCACTAACCAACTCGATAACTACTACTACGGCCTGGGTTAGAATATCCAATGTGGGAATGCAAAATTATACAGCTAGAATCTTAAGAAAGATCGGGGATAAACTGGGTAGAACGGTAAAGATCGACCCAATGACAAAAGGGAGGTTAAGGGGTAATTACGCGAGATTATCTATTGAACTCGACTTGAAGAAACCACTCGAACCCGAAGTAAGAATAGGATCAGAAGTTTGTAAGGTAGAGTACGAAGGACTTCATCTAATCTGTTATGAATGCGGGAAGTTTGGACACAGGAAAGATAATTGCCCAATAAATACCATAGTTAGAATGGATGAGGAAACAAGTGAGAATGCTAATCAACAGAAAGAGAAAGAACCTGAATTAGAGGCACCAGCTAACAGAGAAAGATATGGTGAATGGATGACGGTAAGGCGAGGTAGTCGGGGTGGTGGGAAAAACAGCGTGAATAACTCTACAAAATATCCACCCCAAAATAGTTTAGGTTCCAGGTTCGAAGCCTTGAGAATGGAGGAGGACTATTCGGAACCTAGAAAAACATCACAAAGCTATCTAAGCAAGGGCCAGTCATCCGGAACAAAAATAAATAATAACAAGGGTAAGTCAGTAGCTTGGATTGCATCGAGTAATAAAAGTACGGTAAGTGCAAAGGGTCATAAGGTGATTGCAACTCCAAGTTTCGAGCAACGAAAGAAACTTAATGACGAGGTAACAGTTCTTGAATTTTCCGCTAAGGAACTCAACAAAGGTGAATCTTCAGTGGCGCGGCGAAGGAAAACCAAAGGGTCAAAAGTGAGTAGTGAGAAATCCGCGAATACAGGGGCTGTTAGTGAACTTAATGGGAACTCAGGTGCAATGATAGGGGCTTGTAACATGGTGGAAGAAAGCGAATTAGTAGAGATTACAGTAGAGGTTAATAATGATCACCGCAGGGACCATAGTGCAATTAATATAATTGAGGGGGCCAGTTCGCCTGGAGCTAACAGCTCGGCAGTATCACAGCAACATGCTGCTGCAGTTTCCGCTCCTGTAGGTCCTCTTCAGCGCCTGGAATCAGGTAGCGAGATCGCCGAGAAACCTCCTCATCTGAGTTGGGACGAAGACGAGATAGATGCTAATGGGAATACAATCTGGCGCAGCAACCAAGGGGCCGAGTCAGAGCCTGTATCACATCAGCAAAACCATCAATCTAGCGAGCATAATGAGGACCACATGGACATGGAAACTCGCGCATAGAGCGCCATGAGGTAAACCTTGTCAAGTTATATTTATTTAATGAATTGTCAAAATTTTACAGGACGCGGTTGGGAGGAGTCCAAACAACCTCTAAATATTTTAATCTGGAACTGTTATGGCGCCGCTAAGCCATGTTTCCGAAGGGTAGTTCGTGATATGATGATCAATAATAGGGTGTGGCTCACGGTGATAGTTGAACCACGTGTTAGTGGAATAAATGCTAGTAATATAATTAACACATTACAAAAAGATAATTCGATAAGGTTGACTCAGAATGCTATAGCGGTGGTATTTGGCTACTCTGGAATGACTCGGACATTAACATTAAAGTTCTCTCAGCGGGTCGCCAAGTAGTTAATATAGAAGTTAGTAAAAAAGGGTGTGAAACGTGGATATTTTCTGCAATTTACGCCAGCCCGGATTACAAGGAAAGAGATAAACTTTGGGAAGCGCTTCAACAAGCATTTAACAATATTCAAACCCCCTGGCTAATAGCTGGGGACTTCAATCAAGTTGGCTTGGAAATAGACAAGAAAGGGGGAGTACCCGGTGTATCAAGAAAGATGGAGAAATTTGAAGAATGGAGAGACTCGTGTGGTTTAGTAGATTTGGGTTTTGTGGGTCCTCGTTATACGTGGAGCGATTCATGGAATTCAGGTCAACGTATCATGGAACGGTTAGATAGAGCGTATGGAAATGTAGAATGACAATTTATATTCCCGAATGCACGAGTACTTCACCTAGCGAGAGTTCATTCGGATCATATGCCTATTCTAATACAGTTAAATCCTAGCCTTGGTAATAAAATGAATTCTCGCCGCTTTAGGTTCGAAACAGCATGGTGTTTACATAAAGGTTTTAAAGAATTTATTAACAAAAATTGGGAAGGGAATAGAGTTGGGGTCTGTGAAGGAATAACTGAAATACAGAATTCGTTAAATAAGTGGAAATTTGAAGTATTTGGGGACTTAAATCGGAGAAAAAGAGAGCTAAGCGCAAGGATTAGAGGTATTCAAAAATCTCTACAAGTCTCATACAATTCATCACTCCGACAAATGGGAATTCGTTTTGTGAAGGAATACGAAAGTATTCTGGAACAAGAGGAATATATGTGGTTCCAAAAGTCTAGAGAAAAGTGGATTAATTCAGGTGATCGCAATACGAGGTTCTATCAACTTTCGATTACCACAAGAAAGAAATCGGCACAATGTGTAGGCTTATTTGATGAGGAGAACAATTGGATTGAGGATGAAGATATTATTAAAGGTATGGTTCGTGATTACTTTGAAGGTTTATATGAAATGCCTGATGAACACGTTGGAGAATATACATTACCTCACCTAAATGCCATAGAGAATGAAGTGTTTAATGATATTAGTCAACCCTTTTCGGATGAAGAAATTCGTACAGTTGTCTTGCAATCTGACCCAACAAAAGCTCCTGGGCCGGATGGAATGTCAACAGCCTTTTATCAGAAATGCTGGAGTACAGTGGGTCCTTCTATTTGTAACATGGTTCGCGAAACAGTAAGTTCTGGTCACCTTCCCTCGGGTCTGAATGGTACACTTATACACCTTATACCTAAAGTGCCAGACCCGAACCGGGTACGTTTTTTCCGCCCTATTAGTCTAATTAATTGTCCTGTTAAATTTATTATGAAGGCCATAGTCAATAGACTTAGGCCTATAATTGCTAATGTGTTGGTCCTTGTCAGAGTAGCTTTTTACCAGGACGCTCTACAGTAGATAACATCGTATTGATTAGGGAGGTAGATCACAGGATGCGCCACCTCCAAGGGAAAAAAGGCATAATGGCTGTTAAAATTGATCTCGCAAAAGCCTATGACAGAATTAGATGGGAGTTCATAAGAGATACAATCGCTCATTTCGGGTTGCCGAATAGTTGGGTGTCTTTAATAATGTCTAGCATGGAAGAGAACGAAATGAGGGTGCTTTGGAATGGCAAACCTTTACCTCCGTTTAAACCCTATCGGGGTATTAGACAAGGAGACCCTCTCTCTCCGTATATTTTTGTCCTTTGTATGGAGAGGCTCTCGTTACTTATTCAGAAATTGTGCTCAAATGGTGAATGGAAAGGAATAAAGCTAGGTCGACAAGGACCTAACCTCTCTCACCTATTCTATGCAGATGATCTAATATTATTTGGTGAGGCGTCTGTTTTGCAGGTACAATTGATACAGGAGACGATGAATCTATTCTGTAAAGAGTCAGGACAAAGTATAAGCGCGGAGAAATCATTGATATATTTCTCGAAAAATGTGCCGGAGAATGCGCGAAATGAGTTAACGGTAGCAAGTGGTTTTTGCTTTAGTGATACTTTAGGCGTATATCTGGGGGCTCCGATCCATTCGGGGAGGTTACCAAAAGGATTTTATAAAGGAATATTGGAGAAAATGAGAAAGAAGTTGACAACATGGAAAGCTAAGACGTTATCTTTAGCGGGGCGAATAACTTTGGCACAATCGGTACTAAGCGCAATTCCAGTATACCAGATGCAAGTTATGAAGCTACCTAAGTATGTGTGTAATGGAATAGATAGAATATCAAGAGATTTCATATGGGGTTCTTCATTGGGAGAAAGAAAACTTCACTGGGTAGCGTGGGAGCAAATTTGTAGACCGAAGAGTGAAGGAGGTCTAGGAATTAGAGGTGCGGAGAAATATAATCTAGCCTTACTAGCCAAACTTGGATGGAAAGTAATACAAGATGACAAGGCCGTAATATGGACGGAGGTTCTTCGGAATAAATATTTTAGGAATGGGATCCTGAATCGGCAACAAAATGTAAATGATTCGGGTATATGCAAGGCTATTTTAGCGGGAGTGGAGGTGCTTCGGAAAGGAATAGTTGAACAAAATGGAGACCTTGGATCAGTTGCGAAATGGCGGTTTGAAAAAACGGGTTCTTTTTCGGTTAAATCCGCCTATGAGAACATGGAAGAAAGTGCTATGGGTCAATCGTTCAAGTGGGATTTAATCTGGAAGTTAAAAGTTCCGCAAAAAGCAAAGGTCTTTCTTTGGAGAACTTGCTTTAATCGTATTCCCACTGCGGAAAATCTTTACAAACGGAATATAATCGAGTCCAAGGCTTGCTCGATTTGTGGCGCGGGGACGGAGGATATCCACCATATATTGGTAAAATGCAAAGTTCCTATTTTATTTTGGAAATTACTTGGGTGTTTTGCAGGGTTAACTAGGGGAACAGGTGGATATATGAGCGGGAACACTGATGCGGATAGAAGGGAGGCACTACTGGATGCTGGAGATAGAGTTGCTCGGCAGGCTGTGGAGTGGAGGTCTTGCGCTGATCGTGATGGTGTGATGCTGATTAACGAAATGTGGCAGCTGGACAGGAATAATGCAGCGCCTGCTGCAACCTTTCACGTGAGCAATTCTGCTCAATTTACTTCCGTGTACAGGCCTGCTACAATGGCCTATGTGAGTGGACAAACAATTTTGCAAAAGTGGATTACAAGCCACCTTAATTCCAAAGCTATAGTAGATGGAGTTGAGTGGCCTCTTGTTTTCACAGCAGCAATGTGGACTCTTTGGAACAAAAGAAATGCCATGATTTTCAACAATATTACAGAGGCTCCCAATATAAATCAACTCAAAACTGAGATTTTCAATCTTGCTCAGTCATTTATTTTAGCATGGGGTAAAATGTCAAATGGTGGGATTATTAAACTAGCTAAAAGCATAATGGTAAAATGGACATTTCCAGAAGCGGGTTTGTTTAAAGCTAAACGTAGATGGCAGTTTCAACGATACAAAAGGCTCCGCAGGTATCGGTGGAATTTTTAGAGACACTAATGGTACTTGTATATCCGGCTTTGTTGGTCCGTGTTTGCTAATATCACCTTTAATGTCGGAATTATTTGCACTTCATTTTGGTTTACGTTGGGCTATTTCTAGTGGTTACAAGGAGTTGTGTATAGAGACGGATTCAGAGGAACTCCACGCGCTAGTGAAGGACGGTGGGAGTTCGAATCATCACATTGATCAGGACTCGAGGGAGTTCCACGCGCTAGTGAAGGGCGGTGGGAACTCAGGTAGTCACTGGGTTTCAACGGCTCGGGAATGCTGGACAATACTAAATGGAAACCCGAATTTCAAAATGTGTCATATATATAGGGAAGCTAACTCTTGTGCAGACAAATTGGCAAGGGAAGGAGCTGAAATGATCGAGCAACCTTTGACTTTTAATGACCCTCCAGAATATTTATGGAAGTATATTACTAGAGATAGGAGTGGTAGTGCAACTACTAGAGTTGTGCTTGAGAATCAATAAGGACGGTTTTGTCCAAATGTAATTCGCTTTTTTCTTAACGGCTTTTAATAGCCTCTCATGTATGAAAAAATATATATATATATATCTATATTATATTTCGAAGTTTTTCCTACGGTCCTGATTTACCCACTTAAGTAGTGGTCAGGATCGATTCTGGAAAAACATAAATGGTGGCCAGGATCGATTTTGGCAAAACATAAGTGGTGGCCAGGATCGATTCTGGCCCCACTTATTAATTTTTTTTATACAAAAAAACAAAAAACAAAACCCTCATTCTTACATTGCTCTCGGAACCCTCAAGAGCCGCTACCCATCACTGATTTCATCGCCGCTACCCATCACAAGACAACCGCCGCTACCCATCACCGTTCTCAGAACAACCTCATTCACTCTCCTTCGCTCTCCATCACCGCTCTGCTGCAAAAGAAAACACGCCGCCGCTTGAGGACCATTCTCCACCAAGCTGCTGCTCTAGGAGCATTCTCCAGCAAACTGATCTGCTGCAAAAGAAAACACGCCGCCGCTCGAGGACCATTCTCCACCATCATCGAGGGGCATTTTCGACCATCAACCACCCGGCTTGGCTACGCCATCAACAATCGGAGAACCTAAATTAAAACACACTCACATTTCCACCAAGCCGTTCTCTTAATTTGTAACCTAATCTCATTTTTTTCACCTCTCCACCAACCCGCTCTCCTGCGCCGCTTGGGGACGATTCTAAATTAAGGTAAAATCTTTGCTCCCTCTCTGCGATTGATTTTACTTTTGGGGTTTTACTTTTGTGTTGTTGCAATTTTATTTCAAGTGCAGTTTTAGATTGGTTAATGGACATGTGAGCTGCTCCTTCTTCTTCAACCTTCGTAATAATTTTTCCTTAATGTTTCAATGCTCCATTACAACCTTCTGAAATAGTGGGTGTTAAGAGGGTTGTGCAAGAGAAGTTACCTGAAGGTGTTAATGAACATGGTCTTACATTAACGGGATTTCTGTTTCTCCATGCTCTATTTATAGAGAAGGGGCGTCTTGAAACAACATGGAATGTTCTAAGGAAATTCGGATATAATAATGAAATTAGATTAAATGATGATCAGCTCCCACCTCCTATTAAAAGACAAGTTGACCAGGTAAAATTCTCATAATGTTAAATCAAGTTACGATACGATTTTTACGTGAGAAAATTGATAAACTGATGCATTTTCCTTATTAAATATTCCCTTCGTGACCTCACTTGACTAAACACACCTTTTGAATGGAGAAAACAATGTGGCTAAATCAATATAGCGAAGAATTTACTATATACATAGATATATATATATATATATATATATATCTTTTGATGATTCTTGAGTGTAAATTTTTGCAGAGTGTGGAGTTGACTAATGAAGCTGTGGACTTCCTCAAAAGAATCTTCTTTACTTATGATATTGATGCAGTACGTACTAAGCATCTGAAATATTTTTGTTGAATTCTGCTAAGTATCTGAAATTTGTAATTTCATTGTTTTTTTTTTGTTTTTTTAAAATTCTGTTCTTCAATTTGACTGACCAATGCTTTGGCTTCTATGTTTTTTATTTCTAATATGAATCGCTTTATAACTTAAGTTTAATAAGTGCCTCTAATAACTTTAGATACAATATAAGTGTCTGTTTCTAACGCGTTTGAGGTGTGTTTGCATTATAATGTGAGTAGACTTAAACCGTCCTTGCCTAATGTCTCTTCCTTTAATATATAAGCTAATCAGATACTAATATTGCAGGATAAAACTCACAAGCTTCAAATATTTTCATGTGAGCTATTCAAAATTCTTGATAATGCAAGTGAGGGAACATTTTTATGGGCTGAGGGTGTTGAATCATTGCAAAATGACAATTCAGGGAGGAAGATGAGAACTTAGTTGATTGTGCTAGCCTCCTTTTTAATATATATGGGTATTTATTTACTTAATTTCTAAATTCTTTTTTGGGGTGATTTATTCTACAAAGATTACATGTTTGTTATTTTTAGGCAAAAGCATGGTTTGCTAGCGAAGATACCGAGGCTTTAAGATGCCAATTTTTTTTAAGGAGGAGGTAGATGCTGCTCAAAAGAGGTAATATGACTTTCAAATATTGGATTACCAAAGATTAAGAGTATACCATGCTTCTTTGAATGTTAATGATCATAAGCCTAAGCCTACTGTTTTGCGTCAGAAAGATGATAATTGGTCCATGAATTGATAGAGACTGTAATTATATATTGCTCTCGCAATTTGTTTGGGAAGACCATTAAGTACTTTGCAACCAAGCTAAATGTGGTCATCATTTAATTCCTCTGATTTTTACCTTTGTTACATCTGCGAAAGTGTATTGGTGTTCCTAACTTAGCTTAACTCAATTTTTGGCTTTTCAGGTGTTCTGCAAGGCATATAGACAGGTAGTATCCTCTATTTATTCAGGCATGATGCATCTGTTTTTAACAGTGTTCCCTTCTCGGACTTTGCAGATGATTTCGAAAGAACCTGGATCTGGCACTGTTGTTAATGGTTCATCATTAGCCACAAGACCTTATTCACACTTAGAGTCTATATTTGCCATTTGCAAATATTAATATTGTGTGTTTTTACTTCAATGTATTATTTAAAGTAAAATATAGATAATTTTTTCGGTTGTCAATTTCTTCAGGTATTAAGGTTAATTGCGCTACTGGTCCCTGTGTTATGAGTATGCATCCAAAAGAAGACAAAATTGCAATATAAAGGCAAGAAGATATTTAAAAAAGATGGGATTATTTTGAACTATTCGAGGTATCCGAGGATAAGATGAGGTTTGGACTTGAATTCATTTTAAAAACTGATGGGGCAAAGAGATTAATGATAATTACTATACCTGTTAGTTTAATGATTACAATGCAAGATAGAGTGATCCACAATACAAAGTTGTAAAACTAATGAAGGCAAAGGGGATTATGAAGGAGTTGACATCTCTTACTCTGTTTTATATATCAGAAAAGAATTTCTTGATGTCATATATATGAAGGTATCCAGATCATTCTGAAGAGTTGGTGATTACTTATAAGGGTCATCCTGGATTCTTTGGAAGAATGAGGGATTAGATGTTTTTATTTTTGTGTGAGGTGTCAAACCAAAGCTGGCTATAGTTACTCATCCAAATATTTTTTGAAAAATCAAAGTGGATTTTCCTCAATTAGTTGAAGGTATCATTTAAGATACATGATGGTTTGATGCTGAGATAAAGGTGTGGAGCTCTCATCAAATAATTGTTTCTTTTTTCAGAAAGATAATAAGATGCGTAACATGTAATTTTGTTTAATAGTTCAACATGAAAATATTTGCCTTGCTATGGAATTGTATATATTTATTTATGTTGAATGGTTGTAAAAATTTACATTCATCCGTTTTTTAATTACAATGAAGATATATTTTTCAGAAGTTATGTTGAATGAACATCACAGTGCCACTTATATTTGATTTCCCTCGCCTACTTAATTATCATATACTTATCCTGTAATATTAGTATAAATTATATGAAATTTGGTAGGTGACATATATTTATTAATCCCAAGTAGAACTTTTGGTCCTCTTATTGATTTACTTGACTATGGAATTCGATCTATTTATCTATGTTGAATTAATCTCAATTCAGTTTAATTTTTTCTTTTTATCTTTTACCTCTTTTTGTATATCGGGTTTTGGTATTCTAATGGTTTATTAGTTGATTATACTTCACATTATATTCTGAGACTATTTTTTTTTCATATTATAAGACTTTAATTTAACACGTTTAATTAATTTGTCAACCTTACTTCAAAGATCATGATCTATTTAATAAAAATTTGTTGTATTTAGTGATAATTGCAATGTTGGTCCGTGCCTTATTCTACAAAGTTACAACACGGGTCCCTTCCTGCCCTAAGAAAAATTAATCTAAAATAAATTGTAAATTTTGCTCAATCTATAAAATATAGTTTTTTAATATATTGCAGAGCCACTTTCGTCTCGGAGTCATTAACTCACTAGATTCAAATAAAAATAAAAATATATGTGTGTTTTGCTATATCTTCAAATTTCTCAAATTGGAAGATATGTAGATGTTGACACTGCTACGTTTTCTAGAGTTATGAGATCTATGTGCTGATATTAAAAACTCGACGATGTACGATTGACACATTTCAATTCCTTTACATATTGATTATTTTTTTGTTTTTTAAAGTATTGTCTGAATGTTTTATAAATTATACACAGAATTTATGATTCAATTGTATTTGATAACCTGAGAATTTCATTAGATTTATGTACACTATGTCTATTATTTGTGTTGCTTTCATATTCAATAGGTATAATAACCTTAATTTTGTTGATGTTCATGCTTATACTAACGCGTTTTCTTTAATTCTTGGCTCAAATATAAGTTTCATTGCATATTAAGCATGATTTATGAATTCTTAACTGATTTTTTTTTTCCGAAGTGACTTCAGGCACGGGCAATACCTAGTATATATATATTACAAGGTTTTTTGATAAGTGGTGACCAGGATTGATTCTGGCCAAACATAAGTGGTGATCAAGATCGTTTCCGGCACCATCTATCATTAATACCATTAATTAATCTTTATTTACTTAATAAAAAAATTATATTTTTACACAAAAAATCTTAAATTACTCCCTTATTTCTCTCATTATTCTTTTATTCTTTTCATAAATCTCTTAAAATTTTCAATTTTTTAATTTTCTCATTTGTTATATCTATATAAAAACTACATTAATCTTTTAAAAGATTTTTTTTTTGAATTGGAAATATGAGAGCAGTATATTACCCTACACGGTTTTTTGAAAAACCAATGAAGGAAAATAATATTTAAATATATGGTGGAGTTAAAATAATAATAATAATAATAATAATAATAATAATAATAATAATAATAATAATAATAATAATAATAATAATAATAATAATAATAATAATAATATCTTGAAACAATTAAGAACAATTGGGCAAATCCGATTTGGACCTTTACAACATATGAATATATATTGTTTAATAATACTTCAATAGCGGAATGAAGTATATTTCATTATAAAAATATATCAATAAAAGTTACATTATTAATTATAAATATTATAAGACTATCATGCATTTAATTTTTTTTTAGCCACAACATACATAAGTAGTAGCCAGGATTGATTCTAGCCACGACATAAGTGGTGGTCAGGATCGTTTCCGGCCTCACTTATCACTAATACCATTAATTAATATTTATTTACTTAATAAAAAAAATTATATTTTGAGACAAATAATCTTAAATTACTCCCTTATTTCTCTCATTATACTTTTATTCTTCTTATAAATCTCTTAAAAATTTTAATTTTTTAATTTTTAACCTTAACCTTAACCTTAACCTTAACCTAAACCCTATCCCAAACCCAAACCTTAACCTTAATCTTAACCTAAACCCATACCTTAACCTTAACCTTAACCTAAACCCTATCCCAAACCCAAACCTTAACCTTAACCTTAATCTTAACCTAAACCCATACCTTAACCTTAACCTTAACCTTAACCCAAACTCTATCCCAAACCCAAACCTTAACCTTAATCTTAACCTAAACCCAAACCTTAACCTTAACCTTAATCTTAACCTAAACCCAAACCTTAACCTTAAACTTAACCTTAACCTTAACCTTAACCCAAACCATATCCCAAACCCAAACCTTAATCTTAGCATAAACCCAAACCTTAACCTTAACCTCAACCTTAACCCGAACCCTATCCCAAACCCAAACCTTAACCTTAACCTTAACCTTAACCTAAACCCAAACCGTAACCTTAACCTTAACCTTAACCTTAAACTTAACCTTAACCTTAACATTAACCTTAACCTTAAACTTAAGAGTAATGATATATACCACCCTAATTCATACCACCCAAATACCACCCAATGACGTGGCGTGAATTGATTGGTTACAAATCGGTAATGTATTTATTTTCTTGATTTGATTAAAGATTTGCAACCAACCAATTCACGCCACGTCATTGGGTGGAATTTGGGTGGTATATATCATTACTCTAAACTTAACCTTAACCTTTAACTTTATTTTTAACTTTACCTTTACCCTTACCTTTACATTTACCTTTACCTTTACCTTAACCTTAACTTTAACCTTAACCTTGACCTTAACCTTAACATTAACCTTAAACTTAAACTATACCTTAACCTTAACCCTCAACCTATTATCCATAACCTGAACCCCTTAGCTATTAACCTTATTCTTAACCTTAGCCTTAACCTAACCTTGACCTTTAACTTAACCTTAACCTAAACCTTAATCTTAACCTTAACCTTAACATTAACCTTAATCTTAAATTTAACATTAAACTTAACCTTAAACTTAAACCTTAAACCTTAAACCTTACATCTTAAACCTTAAACCCTAATCTTAATCATCACCTTAACCGTAACTTTAATCTTACCCCTTAACCTTTAACCTTTAACCTTAAACCTTACACCTTAAACCTTAAACCTTAAAACTTACCTTGACCTTGAACCTTAAACCTTAAACCTTACAGCCTTATCTTCATCTTCACTTCAACCTTAACCCTTAACCCTTAAACCTTAACCCTTAAATCTCAAGCCTTAACCTTTACCTTCACCTTCACCTTCATCTTAAGTTTAACCTAAACCTTTACCATAACCTTAACCTTGAAGTTAAAACTTAACCTTAATTTTGAACCTTGAACCTTGAACCTTGAACCTTAAACCTCAAACCTTAACCTTAACCTTAACTTTAAACCTTAACCTTAAATTTCATCTTAACTGTAACCTTAACCTTAACCTTAAACAGATGAAGAATCATCGCGCTAATATTCGACCTTAAACCTGGAATTTTGTCAAACTTTACACGTTTAATCTTAAACCTTAACTCTAACTTAACCTTAATCTTAAAGTTAAATTTAACCTTAACCTTGACTTAAAATTTAACCTTAACCCTTAACTTTAACCTTAAAATTAACCTTATCCTTAACCTTGACCTAAACCTTAACCCTAACCTTAACCTTAAACTCAACCTTAAACTCAACCTTAACCTTAACCTTAAACTCAACCTTAACCTTACCCTAACATTCTTTTTGATGAGCAACAAAAGAAAAACCTTAACCCTAACTTTAACCTTGACCTTCACCCTTGGAACATGTGTTCGATTTTCGTTAACAAAACAAAACATTTCTTTAGTGTCTTCAGACACGGGTTTTACCTAGTATATATATATTAAACATCACTGATGGATGACATATCCTATCTACGTCATCGCGTGACGTAAATGCCTTGTCTTAATTTATTTTGAATACAATGGATTTGGACAAACTTTTAGTATTAGTAGCTAAGCGCGCCAAGCTATGTCATGGGAGTTTTTTTTAAAAATATACTAATTTTAAAAAGTATTTGTAATAATGTACCAAGTCAAAAAGTATTTACAAAACTATACTAATTCGGCAACTCAGTTGCCGAATCTTGTTTTTTCTTTTTTTAAAAAAAAAATAATGTATATCTCATATAATATATGAAATAGGTTTAAAAAAAATTAAGAAAACCTTATCGGCAATTCATATAGTGAAAAATAGTTTTATTTTTTATTTTCTTAATTAATACACATTTATTAATTGAATGGTTTGAAATAAAAAAAATAAAAAAATTAAAATAAAAAAAACGTGTATAATATATAACAACTAACCATAGTTTGTGGAACTTAATTATTTTTAATTAAAATTTTAAATTATTTCAAACTTTTATAAAGTCATTAAAAAAAACCTCTTTTGATATGTTATAAATATTTATACTTATTTTTAAATTAATTAGAATTATATATAATATATTAGTGTATCAAAAATAATTTTTTTTAATCTCCTATATATTTTAGATAGACATGTAAAGAATTAAAAAAAAAAATTTAATACACTAATATATTATATATAATTCTAATTAATTTAGAAATATTTATAACATATCAAAAGAGATTTTTTTTAAATGACTTCATAAAAGTTTGAAATAAAAAAAAATCAATTAAAAATAATTAAATTTCACAAAATATGGCTATTTGTTATATATTATACACGTTTCTTTTATTTAAATTTATTGAATATTTTTTTATTTTAAACCATTCAATTAAATATGTATTAATTAAGAAAATAAAAAATAAAATCATTTTTCAATATATGGGTTACCGATAAGTTTTCTTTTTAAACATATTCCATATATTATATAAGATATACATTATCTTTTAAAAAAAAAAAAAACAAGATTCGGCAACTGAGTTGCCGAATTGGTATAGTTTTGTAACTACTCTTTGACTTGGTACATTATTACAAATACTTTTTAAAATTAGTATATTTTTAAAAAAGACTCTATGTCATGGTTCCCATTTTTTTTTTGGACATAGCATGGTTCCCATTTTATTGTGTATATGCCGTTACGTCTAGAGCCTTTTTTTTTTTTTTTTTTTTTTAACTTTGTACCATTTTTAAAAACTATTTACAAAAGTATACCTATCAAAAATTTATTTATAAAAATATACTAAGAATTATTGCCCAAGAAACCCTTCAAGTTAGAATTAATTCCCTCTCATGCCTATAAAAAGCCACATATATTTTGTTTTTTCCTTTTTTTCCATAATAAGAGTCGTTTGAGTTATGGGAAGCTTCCCACTACTCAAAGTTTGAGTAGTAGGAAGTTTCCCATTACTCAAACTTTGAGTAGTGGGAAACTTCTCATTACTCGTTGTTCTTTAAAAAAGACAATACCTTTTATAGGTAAGAGTGTAAGGTAACAGGTGCCTATTAGGCATCAACCCATATATTAATTTGGGAGTTAAAGTTCCAAGGTCTTACTCTTAACCATGCAGAGAGACGAAACCAGGATCTATATTTGCAAATGTTAAAAAAAAATATTTCTAAAAATTTCGGAAGCGTGTTATTTTTTTTTTCTTTATAAAAATAAAAATGTAGTTTTTGAAAATTTTAGAGGGGCCCGAACCCCAAAAGCTATAAAGTATATCGGTCCTGATCATTTACGTATTCCATATTCTCCACAAGCAACATGAAATTTTTTATGGTAAGTTTGAGACACATCTAACATTTATCCTAATAAACTTTTTTTTTCTTTTCTCTCTAGAGCAATAATAACCTGCCTTTTATAGTTCGCTTTTTTTCTTCCTTTTTCCGTTTTGGGTCATTTTTATTTCCTTCTTTGACATTGCTTACCTACCTGAGGGCCAACGGTCACAAGAGATGGGTGGCCAGGGGCGGCCGCCGCCGCCTTTACCACCGGATTCTGGTAATGGGAAAGTGTGGAGACCATCTAGCTCGGCACCGCGCAATTCTATTTCTCTCCCAGGGACTCTGGCTGAGAAAATTAGCAATCCAAAGAAAAAATCAAGAAGTGTTAGAAAGCTTTCCAACAAGAGATTGCGCCTCTTCTCGCAATCACATGTCCACGCTCAAGGCCGGAGTCCAACGACAGTGGACAAAGGGGGTGAGAGTAGTGGAGCCTCTCATAGGTCGTCTAAACGTGCACTTAGTTCATTGATAGGGAAGAGCTCACCCCGATCACAGATAGCGGAGATAGACAGATGGTAATTGCTAAAGTGCATAACGAAGAGGTGGCGGGTATTTCAGTAGGGAATAGAGATGAGGATCAGTCAGAATCTTCTCCTCGTGTGGCTATCAAGATGATAGAGAACCCGGCATACGCGAATGATATTATAGGGGGAGATGAAGTGATGATGCTGGAGGAGGATATTAGCGCTAGTTCTGGCAAAATTGCAGATGAGATGACCCTCGCAGTTTCTGTAGTTGGGGTGGAGAAGCCCAATGGGAAAGTAAGATCTTACAAAAAGGTTTTTGATGAGGGTCCTCCGGGGTTTCCGCAACGAGTGAAAGAGGGATATAATCTGGAGAAAAGGGGGGGGGGGGGAAACGAATCTCAGCGGCGTTACTCCGAGCCTTCCTGAGATGGGTCAAAATGCAATTGGTTTCCTGATGGAGGACGATATCCCGGTTGATGACACCACATATCCACAATTGGTGCGTACGGCGGAGCAGATTCGTAATGGTTGTAAGGTATTGCAAAAGACTTTAATAATTAAGTTACTTGGGTACAATGTCGGTTTTAAATATTTACTGGATAAGCTTAACCAAATTTGGGCCCCAAAGCACATATGGACTTAATTGATGTGGGTTTTGGTTATTTCACGGCCCAATTCATGAGTTTGAAAGATTACGATAAAGTTCTTAGTGGGGGGCCGTGGATGATTTTAGATCGATATCTCGTTGTACGGGCTTGGGACCCTTTCTTTATGCCAAATGATGCTCCAGTTATTAGTACTACTGTTTGGGTTCGATTCCGTGGTTGCCTCTTATTAATTATACAGAGGAGATTCTAATAATGATAGATAATATAGTAGGGAGGATGGTTCGTATTGATATGTTTACTAGATCAAGGGCGAGGGGGAACTTTGCACGTATCGCGGTGGAAGTGGACTTAGATAAGCCTCTGGTATCCATTATTAGGATTCAAGATCATCTCCAAAAGGTAGAATACGAGGGGCAACATCTTATATGTTTTACACGTGGTAAGTTTGGGCACATGAAAGGGGATTGCGCGGTGGTCTCACATGGGGGTAATGAGGAAGGGTCTAGGGGAGAGCAACATAGTTCAAAGAAGAGAGTTGACAGTGGTGTTAATATTCCTATGCCGAGGTATGGGGAGTGGATGATAGTGGATAAAGGGAGAGGAAGAAATAGAAACAATACCAGAGGGCAAGGTAGTCAAGGTCATTTAAAAGGGACTAACGCGGGAAGCAAAAAAGGTGGGATGACTCATGCTAAAACTAGAGTATCTAAACTGGTTGAGAAGGATATGGGCTCACGTTACGGGGTTCTGTCGTCAACCGAGTTGGGAGAGTACAGTGGTAGTGGGCCGAGAGATGAGAGAATTGACAAAATAGTTGGGAACATAGTCGCGAAGGAGGGTGTGTCAGCTGGTCAAGGTTTGAAAGAGGTTGGGGTCCCTCCGGATCATGGTGTTATGGATATAGCGACGCATAATTTTGAAAGGGGTTTCTCTAATTTAGGGAAGCAAAACATTTTGGATGGGGAATCGGTGGGTCCAGCTCCGAGGAGAAAAGAAAAGAAAGGCAAGAACAAGGTAGCTAATGGGGCTAGTGAGGTCGAGGAGAGTGTTGTTCAGGCGCATGAGGTGGCGTTGGTTAGTGGGGCAATGGTGTACTGTAGTGAGGGCAGTGATGGGGCAAGACAGAGGGTGAAGGGTGTTGGTCGTGAGAGCATTAGTGCGCGTGAGCGGGTTTCAGTTAGGGAGAAGGTTGGGGGAGTAATGTTAGTATAAAGGGGAGTTTTGAGGGCAGGGACCAAACTGCAATTTCTGCAAATTTGGATATTTTGACTGTAGATTCCGATAATAATTCTAATATGTTAAAAGAGGGTGAAGGGGATATTCTGGAGGATCAGTTGGGGGAGAGGGGAGAAGGGGATAGATTCCCATCCTTTTTATATTAAGTGTTTTTTACTAAAAAAAAACTTTTATTCTTACCCACTTAAATTTCTTTATATTAAAAATCTCATTAATTAATAAAATATTAGTTTAACTTTAACACACATGTTTTCTCTCCGTGTTTATTACTCATGTTCTTTTAATCTCTGATCTAACTTTATTCGAATTCTCCAACATTGTTCATGTTAAATCTATTATGACCGTAATATATTATTACCTTATTAGATTAGTTTATTTCTATCTTATATTTGTTTCCTTATTAGCATAGTATTATTTTACTTGTTCCCCATGTTATTAGTCCTATAAATAGGATAATATTCTATTGTTTTATATATCACCTCATATTCACAATGTAGTCTCCAGTGTTTCATGTCCTCTAGCCTTTATGTCTCTTTCATTATCAATATATTATTTGCCTTTTTAGTTTTCTATCTTCCACATATTTAAATATCTCACATGGTATCAGAGCCACATTCCAAAGTGGTTTCTTGTTATCGTTTCGTATGTTACCACAAGTCGTTAATCTCCACCTTTCATGGTCTTCTTTTGTTATCGTTTCAATCGCTTCGTCACCCAAAAAAAACTTTTTTCTCTTAATCCTTTAGTAGGATTCGAAATCTTATTCCTCTTGTAGGAATCGAAATTAATCCTTTCGTAGGATTCGTAATCTTATTCATCTCGTAGGAATCAAAATCTTATTTCTCTTATAGGAATCATAATCTTAATCATCTCGTAGGATTTGTCATCTTGTTAGGCCATTCAACGGTCTCATCTCATTAGGCCATTCAATGGTCACATCTCATTAGGCTATTTGATGGTCTCATTTTGGTAACTCGCTCAGCATTCAGTTTTTGGTTTCCGGTTCTCATCGCTCCACCTCACCTCTAGGCCACAACATCAATATTGTCACCTCGCCAACTCATCTATCATGCTTCTCAACCAACAAGGCTCAAGACACGTAATCAACGATACAGGTTTCAAACTCAAGTTGCTCTCTATCCGACGTACTTGAGTTTGAGGAGGGGTGTTAAATATATTATTACCTTATTATATTAGTTATTTCCATCTTATATTTGTTTTCTTATTAGCATCGTATTAATTTACTTGTTCCCCAAGTTATTAGTCCTATAAATAGGATAGTATTCTATTGTTTTATATATCACCTCATATTCACAATGTAGTCTCTAGTATTTATTATCCTCTAACCTTTATTGATCTTGCATCATTAATATACTATTTATCTTTTCTTATTTTCTTATTTTCTCTTATTTAAATATCTCACAGTTCATGTCTTCTTACATCTTAGATAAAAAAATTGCAAAAGGCATTCACATAGAATGCATAAACAACCACAGTCCATTCATATTTATATATGTATACACAGTATTCTTTGTATAAAATGTTTGATAGAAAATACATTTCCAAGATCAAATCTTTGATATTTTTATATCTGGACAAAAAATTCAAGAAGGTCATGTGGACCAACTTTAGGTATTCTCTCCTTACCTAGCTACTATTACACCATTTTGCAATGCCTGCAAAAATATTTGTCCCTATCTTATAGACTTGTAAATGAACTTCAATAGACAATGTTGAACAAGGGTTGGGCAAACCATAGAAACTAAGTAACTTTAGGGATTAGAACCACTATCGAACAAATAGGAAATATTGGAACACTACTCCTAAAAATTCAATTGTATACAAGAAATGCTTTAGTGAGTTGAATGTTAACAAGGAATTTCAAGACTACTAAATATGGATCACAACAATTTATATATGTTAAACAACCTAATAGCAACAAAATGAAATTAACGAGGTCCTAACATCATATCATAAACAATACTTTAACCAAATAAACTTCATAACAAAACACTCATAAAAACATAAAAATGGTAGACATGATCTTCTTGAGTGAATTCCAACAAAAAAAAAGACTAAGGTTATTTCTACTTTCTATAATAAACTTCTTATGCAATATTTTTTTTTATCTAAAATGAAAGAAGCCATGAAGGATGATATAGAAGAGGAAGTGAGTTAGTGGAGAGAGAAAGAGAAGTTAAATGGTAGGGAGTGACGAAATTGAGAGAGAAAAACATTGGCTAAATTTAAGCTAATATTTTATAAATTAACGAGATTTTTAATATAAAAGAAAAATTTGACTGGTGAGATTAAAAGTAGGAAGGATAGGTGGAAATTCGGTGATGAGAGGATCCATGTCCATAAAACAGACCTATATGATACTACATGGTGATACTGAAAGGAAAATATTATGTGACACTACATAATACTTCATAGGAAAGAGACTATCGGTTTCCAAGTCTTGAAAGGAAAATATTTTCATGATACCAATTTTCTCCAAGTTAGTATTGGAAATAATGCATCATAGTGATGGAAGAGTCAATTTATTTTAAGATATGTCTTTAAGAATAATATCAAGTAAGTAGTCAGAGAAGGTTGTTCCATTCACATATGGAATGATACATAGACCCCTAATGGAAAAAAATTAACAAACACAACAAATTGCACCCTAGATTTTGTTCATGAGTTAATCAATGATAAAATAATAAAACATGGAACACAATCTTGGTCCAAAACATAATGTCTCCTTCCTCAACGAACGACATCAATCTTACCCACATCCGCCCAGGAGGGACGTGATAGCCCAAGTTAGACAAGATCCCTTTTGGGTCAAGTTAAACATGGTTACAGTTTCCTTATTGGTAAGAGAGGAATCGATAAGAGAAGAAAAATAAATATAAAGGTAGAACACTCCAAAATAATTCTGAATGTTTGTGGAATATAATTTAGGGTCTCAAGATCTACCCTAAATACGTTATATCTTATGGAAAGAAACGATCAATGCTTTGCTTATAAATATTAATAGGGTCAAGAGAAAAATAAAAACTAAAGCCATGTGTTAGCCGTGTAATGTAGAAGACGGATTGGTTGAACATCTTATCTTCCATTGCCACCACGCTAGAGCAGCTTAAATGGCTAGCCCTCTCAACCTTTTAACGCTTAATAATGTTACGTCTAGATTTGACGAGTGGCTTATCCTCCTATCTGATTACGCAAAGGACTTTCAAGGTAATTGATAAAGGTCTTTAGTCAGTTCACCAGGCAAACTTCTTAGTATGTAACATCTGGAAAGCAAGAAATAATGTTATCATAAACATAAAGGCAGATCCTTTAGGGTCAGTTAAGAATAATCTTTGATCCTTTCAGAAATTTGAGAATGTTTTCGTTAAACACACTAAAGAAAATAATCTTACTACTTAAACTTATGTCACAATATTTCTAACAATTTTCCTTTTACAAGAACAAAGGGTGTGTGCCCCCTGCAGAAACCCCTTTAGACTAATCAATTATAATAAACCCCTGGAGAACTGATACTGACCCCTAGAAATAGTTTGATGACCTCTAGAGCCAGCAGACCAATTAGAAGGGGTCAAGTAAACCAGGCATATAATAATAACCTTGTTACAAATAGGGGAGGAAGATTTCTTACTCTTACCCCAAATGGACCCCTCGTATTAATTGTGATGCGACGTGGGATATAACTAATGGCATCGTAGTTATTGTTTGTATTTTCAGGAATGTTATTAGAGTTATGATCGATGGTAAATTTTGGAGGTATAACATGCGATCCCCGGTGGACTGAAGTTGTAGGTATTATTTTTGCAGGTAAAATGGCTAAACAATACCCGTTAGTAACCATCATCATAGAAAACGAATGT
This sequence comes from Nemophila menziesii, assembly GCA_029959085.1. NCBI lineage: Eukaryota > Viridiplantae > Streptophyta > Magnoliopsida > Boraginales > Hydrophyllaceae > Nemophila > Nemophila menziesii. Next base: position 48,095,901 of record JARWIR010000001.1, on the reverse strand, counting down.
AACAACGTTATGCATGTCATCTCAGACTAAAAAATTTAAAACGATAGAAGATCATGAATAGCTTATTTGATATAAAGTTCTTTAGAGACATTTGTAATATATCTTTCTCTTTTATGGTCCGAAATTGTGTGTAAAAATAAAAATGGTACATCAATTTAATTGGCTATTGGGTGATCTTTCCCCCTCCCCAGTTAGCGAATTTTTTTATTTTTTGACACCGAACCTTCTAGGATCAGGTAGCCTGTTGTATCTCTTACGTCTTTCGATTCTTTAATATATTGTATGTTTAGATTAAATAAGAAAAATGAAAGGAAAATTGCTAAGATTTTTATTTAGGCAAAAATTAGCAAGTGATAGACACGACAAGATGTGCGCGTGTGATCTTTTATATATTAGTTAAAGCTCGACCCACGAATTTTCCTAGCAGAAGCTCCTCCTTTATTTCTTATCCCCAAATTAAATCACGTACCCATATGTATTGTGATTTGTGATATCCATCACTATAAAACCTCTCACAATGTATCGTCACCCCAAAAGAAAAAATCATTCCAATAGAATCACAACTCAAAATGGAATCTTATTTCTCTGAAAATTCATCTAACACCGAGAAAATGGCACTTGAAGAGCTGATCCGAGGTCGTGAATACACCACCCAACTACAAGCAATTTTACAGAATCCCCCTGCTGCTTCTACTGTTGCTGAGAATTTAGTGGTGAAAATCTTGGAATCACTAAATGACACCTTATCTACACTCATGAATTCAAGTGAGTCCAATGATGTTTTCGAAGATCCATGGGGGAGTTTGGATACCCTTAAATCTGAAGATTCATCTGAGAGTTGCAAAACTTTTGAATTTAAAGGCCGTAGAGGATGCTACAAGAGAAGGTATTTTATTTAATTTTTTTATATTGATTAGAAATTAATGAGGGAGATTCTGATAGTAATATTAAACATTTGTTATGATCAGGAGAACTTCAGAGACATGGAAGAAAGTTACATCTGCTTTGATTGATGATGGCCATTCATGGAGAAAATATGGTCAAAAAGTGATCCTCAATTCCAAACATCCAAGGTTCGTTTTCTATGAAGAGATTTCTTCACGTCTAATTTCTTTTTGTTGTTTATATGCACATGCTAATGAAGTGTTTCACTGTAATATAATATGCAGGAACTATTATAGATGTACTCACAAGTTTGATCAAGAATGCAAAGCGACTAAACAAGTGCAAATGATAGAAGATGATCCAGTATTCAAATATCAAACCACATATTATGGCCGTCACACCTGTAAATCTTTACATAAACCATCTCAAATCATCGTCGATTCTGCGGATGATAAAGATTCCTCGATTTATTTAAGTTTTGGGTCAAACAATCTGAGCAACAAGCAATCTAGTCCTGCTCCTTTATCATTTCCCAGCTCCCCTGTTACTAAACAGAAAACCGAGGAAGAGATTCAAGCACCATTTGATTATTCTCTTCAGACTCATTATTTTGACCGTACTTATGAGAGGAATGTGATCATGGCCACACCATCAGGGTCTGATCATGGGGAGGTGATTTGCTCATCCGTAGGAAGCCCTTCTAGCTTCGACCTGGATATGATGGTGGAACCCATTGCTTTTGGTGATTTTGGTGATTTTGGGGATTTCAATTTTGACCAAATCTTTATGCAGACAAATATATAAATTTAAAGAGTGGATAGAAGAAGTATGCGCTAGAATTTTTTTAATGTAAAATCTACCTTATAGTATCTATAATTTTTGTTCCAACACTCAAGCTTAGCGTGTAATTGGTTCACTATTTTGGATTTAAGCCGCACTTTTTTTCTTGGACGCGATTTAGGCCGCACTTGAATGTGCTAAAAAAAATAGAAATATGGTACACTTAAAATAACTTCGGTGATCATTCTACCATGTTTTTTGTTCAATCTATCATGTTTGATATGTAAAGTATGTAAGTAAATTAGGTGTAATCCGTGACACTACATAATTAGAAAGAGTGGGCAAAATTATAACAATTTTAAAACTTACGACACAATAGTTATTGCTCAAAACATCTTCACTAAACTTTTTAATAATTTTTTTCATAATTATCTTAATTATATATATATATAATATTGGAGAAGGGCCAACGGCCCGAAATATCTCCAGTTTTTCTGGATATTTTGTATGTATGTGTAGTATATGCTTCTTTTTGTTGATATTTTGCTTGAACGTTGTTGAATTTTGTGTTTAAAATGCATTGATTTGAGTAGAGTTTGTGTTTGCAGCTGTCATGCTCTGCATCGAATTTTTAAGACACTGAATTTTATGTTTCAAACATGAAATTCCATGTTTTAAATATGAAATTCCATGTTTTAAACATGAAATTCTTTGTTCCTTAATGACTTTTTCCCTTTCCAACTTGTTGATTGTTTATGTGATCATATTCTACTACATGTTATCACTTGTTTTCTGCAGATGGTTATGGTTGTCGTTACGTTCGGTTTCTAACGTTTTATGCGTTCGTTTGATCTTTTCTCGAGTCTCAGTTCTGTTTTCAATTATGTGATGTCTAAATGGCCTTATTTTCTCTTAAGTTCCACACATTTAGTGTATTCAGTTGGAGAGGACGTTATTTGTTTGTCGAAAACAAAGAAGACTTTTCCAACATGCAGTTTTTGGTTAGCGAGTCAACTTTGCAGCGTATGGATATTTATGTTACGGATGATCAAGAAATAGAGGCGAATTAAGTCTCGTGATGAATTTTAGTATGAATCTAAGATGACAACTTGTGGACGTTGTCACACACGAGGAAACCATAATGCTAAAAAACTTGTCAAGTTCATTTTATGATGTTTATTCTATATTTATGAATTTTGTACGATAATTATATTCTTAACGGTTCTTTAATTTTCACAAGTTTAACATTTTTTACATTTCTATTGTTATACTTTAGATCCTTTTTGTCTATATATTATGTTGTCTTTCATTCCTTTAATATTATAATCTTTTAGTATAGGTTTCGAGCTGAGTAGCTTAACTTGTTAGTGTTCAGGTAAACGGAATTTCACGTTTAAAACATGGAATTTCATGTTTGAAACATAAAATGTCATGTTTCAAACATGGAATTCCATGGTTAAAACTATGAATTTTTCAAGATTTTGACTACTTTCATCTAATTTGTTGACCTTTACTCTTCACTTGAACTTTGAATGTATAAGAAATAACAGCCACACAATTATGCCTTTGTTTATGAGATGTTTGTTATACGCAGAACATGTTGGAGTTGGTATCGAAACCTTTGTTGGATAATGAATATTCAAATCAATAACATAATATTGGTTTTTCTTAACAATTAGTTTCTATCACAAATTATAATTAAACTTAAAAATTCTAATTCCAATCAAATCATTCAAAATACTTAAAAAACTAGGTTTTCTCCATTCATTTTGGGACAATCAACTTCTTTCATTTCTCCTTGGGTTGGGTTCTCGAAATCAGGTCCAGGTCCCACTTCTAAATAGTTGAATACCTCTTCCATATTTTTATTATTTTTTTCGGATAAGGTATCATCTATACGTTTGGTTGCCGATTTGTAGTTCTTCCATTTGTCTCTTTTGTAGTGTTTTCTTGTATTTCTTTTGTGTTTCTTCTATATTATCGTTTTTTTCATTATCTTCATAATTTATTTTTCTTATTGGAGACATAATTTTCCTGCATTTACATAAACTCCAACCGCAAGAAACATCTTAGTAATATGAACTGACATTATTATATAAAATTCACTTCACTGTTTAATTCAGTGAATTCATTGTTTTGTTCAGTGAATTCTGCAGAGCACACAATTTTACAGTTTTAGTTTCTATATTATGCATTAATTGCGTTGTAAGGTCCCTAAATTACACAGTTTTTCTAGATTTTGCACTGTATTTACCAAAAAATTCACTGTAAGTCCTTGATTATCTATATTTGACAAAAATACTTCAAATATTTTGAAATAGTTGCACTATAGGTCCCTATTTTACAAATTAATCATGTTTAATCATACTAATCCAATTTTTATTCATATTAATCTCATTATTCGATCACATTCATCATAAAATCCTATTATAAACACTAAAAACTACTAAAATCGTTATTTACAATCACTATTATCCTTAATCAAACATAAATCAGTAAGAAATCATACAAAATCAACATAAACTTCATTTTTGTTTCGTTTTTGTTCATGAATCACACAATAAATTGTAACGAATCCAAAAATCACTCAAAGGATTATATTTGACTTACATATGTGTTTTTTTTATTTTTTAAGTCAATACTTTGTTGTTATTGCTCTCTTATGCTCGGTGTTGATTTCAGTGGTTGTATCTCACCGTTTTTCGTCGCGTTTCGCCGTTCACTGTCGAGCCTTTTCTTCTCCCGCTCGACGTGACTCTTCGTGTGTTTGTATGTGTTTTGTGTGTGATATGTGTGTCTCTTGGTTTGATTTCTTTTTCTTTCCTTTTTTCTTTTCTTTTTAATTTGATAAAGATTAAAAAACACGGCGATGTATAATTCTCTTCTTTTTCTTTTTTTCAATTGCTAAGTGTAAGAGATAGTTTGAAGGTGGTGTTGTTCTTTATAAAGAAACTTAGGCTTTTCTTCATTAATAAGTTTTTTAATAGGCATTTATAAATTATTGACTCTAATAAAAACAAAATGATTGTTTATATCATTACTTCATTAACAAAATTGTTATTGTAACTACCTTTAAATTTTTATTTCGTCTAATCATAGTTATCTTTTTATGTCCATAAAAAACACTAGCATATTATATCTTTTCTCTTTGTTTTTATTTCACTTGACTTTATTGAAAATCAATTTTTAGGCTAATTTATTATTTTCGTTAGATATTTTATTGATTTTAGGAATTATGACCCAAAAAATCAAATAATAATATTTTCGGTTTAATCACCCACTTAACAAAATTCCTCCCTAAAACATCAATTAGTGAATTATTTAAAGTTTAAATGGACTAAAATATCCCTACTTAATTTATATATTACACACTACTTAATATATATTTCTTAAAATTTAAAATTCTCTCTCTCTCTCTCTCTCTCTCTCTCTCTCTCTCTCTCTCTCTCTCTCTCTCTCTCTCTCTCTCTCTCTCTCTCTCTCTCTCTCTCTCTCTCTCTCTCTCTCTCTCTCTCTCTCTCTCTCTTATTTTGCAACGAATATATTTTTAAATTTATACCTTAAATTCATCTCGCTTTTTTTATATTCGTCTTATTTTTCAATAAATATATTTTTAAATGTATATCTTAAATTCATCTCACTTTTTTTTATATTTGTTTTTTTTCAGAGTAAATACAGCCCGTACACCCTATACTATGACCTGATTGACTACTTACCCCCTATTTTCGAAAATGTGACTATTTACCCCCTATACTAAGTTTTCATAACTCACCCCCACTTAACGGAATCCATGTACGTACTGGTGACTATTTACCCCCAATACTAAGTTTTTGTATATTTTCGTATAGGGGGTAAATAGTCACGAAAGCGTACATGGATTCCGTTAAGTGGGGTAAACGTGGGGTAACGAGTCACAAAAACTTAGTATAGGGGGGGTAAATAGTCGCATTTTAAAAAACCGGGGGTAAGTAGTCAATCGGGTCATATCATATGGAGTTAAAGGGGTATTTACTCTTTTTTTCAGCAAGTTCATTTCGAACTTCCAATACTGACATTAATATCAAGTTTCTTCAATCAATTTTCAGGTATTTTTCTATGAGTTCAAATGTTTTCTTTCACCTATAATCTATCATTTATCATATTTACATTAAACTCAAACTTTTCATTGATTTTTCCATACGTTCAAATTCTCATTCATAATTTCATAAGTTCAATCAACTATATTATTTTTTATGATATAATCAGTTATCGATCATTGAGTTGTTTTTTTTCTTCCAATTGTTAATGCTTGATCTGTGATGTTTTTATTATTTTATGTCACTGATAGATGATTTTAATTTGAATACCTATTTTATTAATAATTTTGTCCAGATTTACTATTTTTTCCCACAACTATATGATTTTATTGTTTGTTGTTTTTATGTATGGGCATATAAATTTTCTCTATTTTGTTGTTATTATGACTGTGTAATTGATACATATTTACTTTATTTTTAATTTTTTTATATAACTAAACTTTTTTATATGATTGTTGAGTTTTAGGAAAATTTTCAAAACTCATCATAGTCTGCAGTTTTGTTTCTTTTATATTGTACATGTTCAGTTTTTTTGATAGTTATGTATTTTTTTACATAAATTTAATTTTTATTATCAATGTTTATTGTTACATATATACATTTTTCCAAATTCTTCTATTTTCTCTCCTTTTTAAAGCATGCTTTTATATGATTATTGAGTTTTGAAATTTTTTCCATAAATCATTGTATAATTCATTTTTTTTGATTTTTTTCCAGTTTTTGTTAGATTTTATACATAGTTATGTGCATTTTTCTATATATTGTCAATATTATACTTCATTTTTATGTGATTGCTAAGTTTTGGAGAAATTCCCAAAACACACATATATTGTATTTTTACTCTTTTTGTTTATACTTTTTGTGTTATATTATTCTCTTCTTTTGTTACTTAAGATACCTTTTTTTGTGATGGCTCCTAAAGTATTGACTTTTCTTAAGTATGGAATTGATACTGTAATGTATCATTTTTGTATTTTGAATCTTTTCAGTCTATCAAAAAAATTGTGATAAAAATATGGGATGATTTGATTCATGTGTCATTTTATATCCACTATACTTATGGAAATCATTTATCCTGCAAAGTGGTGTTTGATACTGATTATTCAACTCTTCTTTGGTTGTTTGAACGAGATGGTGGAGATAAAGTTGAGCTTTTCATTATGAATTCTATTACTCATTCGAATTCTAATAGCTTACTTCATCATCGCATGTTGGTAATGAAGTTGATACTGATTTTGTTCCGATTGAAGAAGATAAACAAGATTATCCTTATAAACAAGTTATAATTTGAAGTAGTGAATGGAAAATGAACTAACAGATATTGGGTAGGTTTTTTCATGGTGGTTTGAAAGAATTCAGATGCGTGTTGTCTAATTTTGCTTGTGAAACTGCTAATCCATTTGATTTTTGTCACAACGATAGTCAATGTATTGGTGTTTATTGCAAAAATCGCAAACAATCAAGATATCTTTAGTATGTATATGCATCTTTTGATAAAGCAGGTGAAAAAGTTTATCTCAAATCATTCATTAAACAACATACGTGTGGTGTTCCTGATAGATCATTGTCTAACAAACGTTTGTCTGCTGGAGTTATTAAAGATGTTATAATCGATGAGTTCAAGAGTAGGTCTTCAGCAAAACCACAAGAACTTGTAAACCACATTAAAATGTTGGTATGGTTATGATATTAATTATAAAGTTGATTATGTTTCTTTGAACAAAGCTTGTGATGAGGTATATGTAGATGATGGTTTGTATTACAACAAAAATTTAAGATATTTTGGAAATTTAAAATATGTGAACCCAACTTCGCAAGTTCATCTTGATTTTGACCCATAAACTCGTGCATTTGAATGTTGCCATATTGCTTTTGGTGCTTGTCTTGATGGATTTTGTTATTGTCGTCCTATTTTGTTTACAAAGATACATTTTTAAAGTCTAAGTTCAAGGGTTACCTTCTTGCTATAAATGGTAAAGATACTAATAAAGGTAGTGTTTGAGTTTTGGGTCATTTCCCAAAACTGCATAAACTTTCAAATTCACTTTTTTAATTTTATTTTTATGTATATATGTAAATTTCCAATAACTAGTCTTTCTTAAAATCTAGTGGAATCCTAATATGTTCATTTATATTGTGTTTTCCCATATATCAACATTATATATCAGGTTTACAATTTATTTGTTGATATAACTTTTAATAAAGTTGAATTACTGGGCGCTTAAGGATTCGGTATACACAGAAAGAATGATTGACAATGAGTTTATCCTCATATTTAAGAATGAAGATAATAAGAATCGGGTTTGGAATCAAAGTCCATGGAAGTTTCTCGGCAAGCACTTTGCCATCAACCCTTTCAAAAGCTCTAGTAACAATGGTGTCACTTATACTACCCTTTGGATACAAATTAAGAATGTACCTATAAATCTTCTTAACAACAAGTGTATTGAAAAAATATCTGGATTTTTTGGAGAAATACACAAAATTGAATTACCAGAATTGGAAGAAATAGATGATAAATCTATCAGTCGTGTTCAAGTTATTCGGAACCTTAAGAGTCCAATTATTACCAAAATTAACGACTGAGAAGACGAATTAAATCAAACCTAGATTAAATTTCAGTATAAGAGCATTAGTCAAGTATGCTATAACCGTGGCCTATTTGATCATGATAAATCGTAATGTAAGAACGAGAAAATCTCCCCTAAATTGGGAAATTGGGCTAAACTCTACACTAGAGGCCCTTCTCAATCTTCAATCCTATATAATTCTAAGAATGATATGAACTCGGGAAGGTTATTCAATGGCAGAAAGAAGAACTTTAAACCAATTTGGAAATCCAAACTCGGTAAACGCAACCCATGGTTAACCTTGATGTTATTTAACAGATATCAATCATGTATGAGTACTACTGCTCCAGGTACTGCTATGATGGTGGATAAGCCAAAAGAATTTTTTTAAGTTGTAGGTACGAAAGGTAGTGGTGATGATAGAGATAAAAATGGTAAAAAGAAGAGAGGTAGTAATGGTATGTAACAACTCGGTTGAGGATAAGAACAAAACAAATGAGAAGGCTATTTATAAAGAAAAAGAATATCGTTGGCTTACTACCCCTCCTACACGTGTCAATGAGATCTTATTTGGCACAATACTAAGTCCTCTTCATTTTTCATTGACTGTCCCTACCTTATATCAAGTCCTAATCTTATTTTACCAAGTAATCTTATCTCCCCGTGCACTTCTCACTCTCTTGTCAAATATAAATTCCCTAGATCTGGCGAACATTCTTCCCCAAATTCTCCTAAAACTATATCACCCATCACTGGAGACACTAATGACCATATACCACCCAACCTTATATCACTTAACCACTTCACTTAACACTCTGACCTTTCAAATCCATCTGGTAATGGGTTCAATTCTCAATCTTACCAAACACCCATTCACCGAATCTCATCCATTATTCATATTGATGATGATGATATGGGGGGAGGTATACAATCAATTAAGAGAAATGGGAAACCCAACTACAAAAATCTATGGGGGAATCTAATCTAAATGAAAATCTTTGTAGTTTCAAAAATGAAGATAAGAAGATTGAGGCTATAGAGGGTAAAATGGCTGAGAAAGCAATTGAAAATGAAAGGTTAGTGGGTTTAGCGATGAATAAAGATGAGCTACAGGTTTGTAGGATTGACTGTATTCAACCCCTTGACGCCAAATGTTACAAACTATTTGGAACTGTCTGGGGATTGAGAAACCTCTAACAGTCCAGAACCTTATTGATATTGCCATGAGATATCGACCTTATGTATTATTATTATTAAACACAAAAAATTCATATCCTATTCTTATTAAACTGGCACACACTATTAAAATAGAGCTAATTACGACTGTAGAACTTGTGGGTAAAAATAGGGGCATGGCCTTGTTTTGTACTGAGAAATATATGATTAAAATTATTGATAAAGATAAATATTATATCCATTGTGATATTGAAAATACGGATGGTACAAAATTACAAGCCACTTATGTGTATGGATCTTCTTATGATAAGTTGAAAGATATTTCACTTGAAAAATTTACTAAATTTTCCCCTCCAAATGATATTGCGTGGTTATAAGGGATTTTAACTATATAAGATACATGCAAGAGAAATTTGGTGGAGATCAAAGGCTTTAAAAATATATTAACCAATTTAGTGTTTTAACACCTTAAACTAGACCAGTTAGTGAATAAGGGTTGTCAGTTCTCCTGGTCTAACAGAAGAGATAACCCTAATAGTATTAAATAACTTTTGGATAGATGTCTTTGCAATGATAATTGGTCTAAAATGTATCCCAATGCTTGGGTGACTTTGTTTCCAGCATTGGGATCTGATCATGGTCACCAAATTCTTTACCTTGATGATAATATAGATAGAACACAAAGAAAATTCTACTTTGAGCAATTTGGGACCGAGGAAAAAGATTGCTTGGAAATCATAAAAAGTGTTAGTAATACAAGAAGGAAGCTTAAAAAATTTGGTGGTAATAGACTAAAATCTAATATTAATATGTGGAGTAACAGAGAATTCCACAATAATAGGACAAAAATTAACCCCCTATTAATTGAATTGGAAGTCGTTACTAGCAGTACTTGTGCTTCTGATCTAAATAGAGACATGTATAATACTATTACTAAAGAAATTGAGACCATTTGGAAATGTGAAGAGGACTTTTGGGCCTCAAGATCTAGAAACAAATGGTTAAAAAGAGGTGATAAGAACACCTGTTTTTTTTTTTGCTACAAACATGGGAAAAGTATTAATACAATTTCAAGAATAATTAATCAGAATGGTAATTGGCTTGATTATATAGAGGATATATCATGTAATATATTGAGTTATTATAATAATATATTTAAAGGAGTGTGCCTAGGGACTATTTAGCTGTACTTGATATTATAAAACTAGTTATATCTGATAGTATGAACAATATTTTGCCCAAACCTATTGAAATGACTGAGATTGAAAATTATGATAGAGATATGGAGGCAAATAAGGCCCAATCCTTAATAGATTTCCTAGATTTTCTTATATTTCTAGGAATTCTACTCAACTTTTGTAGCTTTCTTCTACCCATAGCACACCAACAAAATGTTGACCTGGAGACTGCTATTGTGATGGTGGACAATTTTATGCACCAGGTGGGGATTTTACTAGGAATATCTTGGTAATAACTCTCTTGATCCTCTCGAGGGAAAACATCTTTGCACTGTGAAAGATTAGGCCCAAAATTGTTGCTCGTGACACAGTTGAACCTACGCGGCGAAGTTATCCGTCTAAAGACCTAGTCTAGGGATCTCGTAGAGACGTTTCAAAAAGTAACCCACTTACACTAGGTAACTCCAGATGATATTTGGAGGTAACCAAAGCGGCGGGGAAGGCTAGGCAAGAGTTACTCGAGAGCTTAACTAAGGTGGAGAGTTTCACTTAAGAGTTAGCCGAGGGAACAAATTTGGTTGTGAAGGTCGTCTACGACTACAAAGATTCAACAACTTTCAATGAGTATATATGGTTGGCATGTGAAACTACTCTTGGATGAACTATTTGAATAAAGGGTTATTGTGTTGTATGGACCATTCTGAGAAAAATACCCAGACTTTGTTGTGCCTATTGACATTAATTCTTTTCTGGTCCTAGCCCCACCATGGTGGTCCTTTGTGTGTTCTAAAATAAAATTCAAATAAGGTTAAGAGAACTACAACTGCAAGTGTACAGTTGTCCCAAGTAATATATGTGATAAAACAGATTCGTTCTCAGGGACAAATTGGTTGACTCTAATGCTTATCAAATAGTGATTAATTGCACGTGAAAGCAAGTAAATGATTTTAAGATTGTTGTTTTGGTTTTCTATAACTAAGACAAGAATTTAAAAGACTAAATTAATGCAAATATTAAACTAGACGGGATTAAATAAATAGCTAGACACAAGATATGAAAGGTAGTTTTTGAGAGACACAAGGATTTCACCTAACTCTATTCATTCCATGTTTTGTTTAAGGGACAAATCGGTGAATTAGTAATGGTCGGGACTCGGAATTCTCCTTACCCCCGTCAGGGTGGACTAAGGAGCTATTCTTAGGTGCTACAAACCCCGTTAGGGTGATTATAGTCCACCTTCGAATGGTTAAGTTCTTATTACCCAATAGGCCATAGGATTAATTAAGCTCGTGAAAGTCATTAATTTCTATCCTACATTCGTTAATTGGTTCCATACCTAGACCCCCCGTAAAGGTGATCCATTCGCCACTAAATGAAATAGCCTAAGTGTTAAGTCCTATTGTTGATTCTCAACTTCAATAATAGTCAATAAATGTAAATTAAGGAAAAATACTAATTACCCAATTTGATTTCAATTATTAGAATCTCAAATTCAAACACATGAAATGAAATAGAATTGGGATTAACCCATTATGCGTTCTTAAGCACTTTATAAGTTTACCTCATACTAATACGAAAAACTAAGAAATTAAAATAAAAGGAATTCATAATTGTTTTACAGAATAAAATTGAAGAACCTAATTACGGAGTTGAATTGGCTAAGATTGGAGATGTTGAATTTCTCCAGCTCTTGACTTCTTCTCTTCCTTGCTCTAGCTTCTTCTCTGGTGTTCTGACTTCTAAGCGTATGAATTGTATGTGAAAATAGAAGTCTAAAAGCTCTTTTATAAGCTAAAATTCGGACTAGGGCTTCTCTAAAAGATAACATGAAAATTAGAAAGCCCAAGTCCATTACTTAAGCCCAAATCCCGTAACTGCTGTACAACCTCCACTAAATCAGCTGTAACTTTCTCGTTTTAACTCGGAATGACTCCATTCCAGTTGCTAAATTTCCGTAACTCAATGGGGAACAAATTATATTCACAAGTCATATGCTAAATCCACTCTTACATGGCTCGAAATCAGCAATCATTATCAACTTTCCAGATTTGGAGCTTGAAATTGTCAATTCTTTCAGGATATTTCTTCTTACTTTGACTTCATTACACGATCTTTGACGTTATTCTTGGGTTCCTCTCCTAGCTAGTATTCAAAACCAGAGCCGGTCCTGGGGAGAGGCCAAGGAGGCCATGGCCTTGGGCCCCTCCCCAACTCATATAATTTTTGGGGCCCCCTTTGAAGGCCCAATTTTTATTATATAAGTATAAGTTTTTTTTTATTAAAAAGGCCCAATTTTGGCCTATTTGAAATGAAAAAAAAAAATGTTAGACTGTATTTTTAATTAAAGAAATATTTAAGTGGTTACTTGTTGATTTTATTTTACGAATTAACTTGTTGACTAAAAAGAAATTAAGATATTTTTTCTGTTAAAATTTATTTAAATATTTTTTTATAATATTTTGAATTTATTGATTTTATTTTATATCGTGAAGACTCGTATCTTCTATGTGATTGATAAAATCATAACTTGTAACCCTTTATTAGTTTTCTGCTTGCTATTTCTTGCAACTTTTTTTAAGGGCCCTTTTTTTTAAGTTTGCCTTAGGCCCCCGAAATGTCAGGACCGGCCCTGTTCAAAACCTACAACTTTTCACTCAAAACAAACCATACTACGCGCAAAAGTTTAATAAATGAAAAATATTAGAATTAAAAGAGGAAAATCGATTTATTGCATATTAACACCAAAAGTCTATCTAAATAGTCGAATAAACACCAAAGATGATGTCTCCCAAGGGAATAAAATTAGAACATTTAGAGAGACATCACACCCCCTGCATCCAGAATCTCCTAGCCGATATCTGGGTGATTCACATGTATTAATTTTTCACCCTAATCTAGGTTTGATTTATTTTATCTTATCCAATTTAATTAGATGTGGTCTTGTAGGAGATGGAGAATGGTGTGGGACTTCTTACGGATGGTGAGGCTAGAGCTGAGAAAGTTGTCGATGATACTGGTGTTTAGGGACTGGTCTGCTTCTATTTGAGTTGTCCAATCTTTGAATTTTTTTCATGTTGGTTTGTAATGGATTTTAATCCAAAAAGAATTTTAACTATATGGATGGTCGAGAGGTTTTATATGGATTATGTAGTGGAGACTCCCTCACTTCTTTTCTTTTTAGTTTTTTCTCATATTATGTCATATACATTATGCTTAAACATTGTATGCCTAGTTTGTATTATGGTCGAACATTGTATACCTAGGTCGAGCTTTTCTTGTAATGTCTTTATAATTGATAGGATCGAGTTTCTCTTAGGAATGAATTCTTGTAACAACTTAAATACATTAGAATCGGGCCATTTATGGGGACCAACCGTCCAAGGATATACAACTTACTTTTCAGCATAACTTTATTGCTTCTCTGTTTTTAGGTCACATAACTTTTTTTTTTTTTTTTTGGACAAGGTAAAAGCACGAAAAAAATAAAAACTATCCGATTCCAAGTCTCTTGAGTCTCCCTGTTAGACTCCAAATCGGATCTTCTATCATAGGTCACATAACTTTTATGCATATGTTGTAATGTCAGGGAGCCTTCTTGCCCCTATTTTTAAAGGTAAATTTTTTATGAGTAGGAAAACTTCTTACTTTTACGTTTTTTTGCTTACTTTTTGCTCGGTCATGTCCTCGATTTATGATTCCCGAAATATTGTTATTTATTTATCCTTCTCGATATTCTTTACTTTAGGGAGTATAAAGGATTTTACTTTTATTCCCTTTCTTTTTCTAATAATGAAATGCCAAAGATATGCCTGAATATAGCACCGATATAATGATCAAACTTGGATTTTTCTGAATTCTCGATCCCCTAGTTTACGAACATAAGATGTCGGGTGCAAACACATAAGTAGGTCTTTTGAATTTTTTTTATCTTTCGCCTTTTTCCAGGTCGGGTATTCGTTGAATGGCCCCCTAATCTAAGAACTGAAGATGATGGGTTGCCAAAGAAAAGTTATTTGAAAAGCTTTGATCTTTCAACTTTTTCAGGTAAGGAATTCATTGACCGGCCTCTTAGTAGGAAGTCGGATTCCAACACGAAGGTTATTCCTTTAGAAAATTTTGATCTTTTGACTTTTTCAGATATGGATTTCGTTTACTAACCATCCAATAAGAAGTTGGATGCCAACACAAAGTTGGTCTTTTAAAAAGTTTTGGTCTTTCACCTTTTTCAGGTCGAGAATTCGTTGACCGACCCCCTAGTAGGAAGTATTATTCCAACGCAAAGTTGTTCTTTTGAAAATTTGTGGTCTTTCGTCTTCTTATGGTCGGGATTCGTTGTACGACCCCCTAGTAAGAATTCAGATGCCATCATATTTTGGGTAAGGGTATTTATCGAGTTGGAACTGAGTCTAACCATGCCCATTCGAATATTATCGGTCATGTTCATTTCTCCCATTTCCTATAGTCGGACTCTTCCACATTAAATGATCGTCATGAATCCTTCCATCCCCAATAGTCTGGAACTTCCACACTTATGACTCAACTGTTACAAAGTTACAAGCATGTCCATATGTATCATCTCCTTTGTTAAGAGAACTGTCAAGGTTCTTACCAATTTTTAAATAAGAGAATAAAACAGTTGGATTTATGATGGACAATTTATTACAACCATTTATGATTACAGTTGATTACAACCATTTACGATGAATGTTTTGGAGGCTTATAAACTACTAATAAGAGAATTAAAGTCATTGGTTCAAGATTACAAAGAAAAAACGTTTACTCATCTGAAAATAACAACTCTCAACTTTCTATTTGTATATTTCTGAGTTTAAACCAGGATACTAATAGCAATACTTTTATATATCTTTATTAATATAATCTTTAGACAAAGTTCATGTCTAGTTGGAATACCCACTCCTTTTGATTAAAGTTATTACTTTTTTCGGAAAGTACTTTTTCTCACCTTTTTAGTTCTATAAATTGATCAACTCGTTCCATGGATTTATGTTATGCTCGGTCGGGCTATCAGACCAGTTCTACCAGTCCAGACCGGACCGATAATATAATATAAGTTTTTAAATCTGCCTAAACTATTAATGGGCCTGACCAACACACCCACCCCATTAATCCCAACTACCGACCTCACCCACCTCATTCACTCCCTAACCTTTACGTTCTATCTACCTCCTACCCTCTAATACTCACCGCCTCACTCTCTATTTCTCTATTATCCAATTCAATCTTTGAATCTTCTAAATTTTTATGGCATCCACCGAGAGATTGTTCACCAAGGCTGATTATTTTATCTTCTCCATCCTTTGTGGCTAAATGATTTGTTCATCAGAATTGGGGGTTTTCATGGTTTTAACCTTCTTCATCCTTGGTGGTTAACTGATGTTATATCATTGCTAATTAGAGATGGACTGAAACATGTAAGTATAAGTTTTGATAGGTTTATCCATTTATTACCTTAATTTATATTCAAGATAATTAGGTTATGTTTAATTTTGGGTTTTGCATGGATGATTATCTGGATTGGCTCATAAATCCAATGAAGGAATGATGGAAAGTTAATAGATGGTTGATGAATTTGTGGGAAATATACTTCTAAGTCCTTGAGATATGTTAAATTCTTACTACTTGTCCCTGTTAAATGCGATATTGGTATTACATGTGTGTGTTTTGTGTGATTTTGTGTATGATAATCCATTTAGTGTGTGGAAAAGAGACTTTAAGTCCCTGATAGCTGCAAAATTTATACTTTGAGGCCCATTTTGTACGCGAAATTGATAGTTAAGGTCCCTAGTTTGTGTGATTTCGATAGTTTAATTTCGTGTGCTATTAGGTATGCGAATTTGATAGTATAGGTAATTGATTTATGAAAATTAGAAGGGATTATTCTATGATCTATGTTTGATGTGTTGATGAAGTTAATGTGTTTTTCAAATTTTACACTTTTACTCCATATGGTATGCGAATTTGAGTCTTTTAGCCCTTGTATTATGATAATTTGAGAGGAGAAGTCCTTGGTGAAAATGATATTTGGAAATTTTGCAAAAATTGCACTGTAACTCCCTGTGGTTTTTAAAATTGATTGTATATGCAAATTTGGATCTCAATGTGTTATGCAAATTCAGACTCAATGTGTTTTGCAAAGTTGTTATGCAAATTTGGACCTCAATGTGTTATACAATTTTTTTGAGAATTACACTATAACTCCCTGTGAAAATGATATTTACGACCTCAATGTGTTATGCGAATTCGGATTTGACATAATTCAGGGACTTATAAGTATCAATTTCGCATGTTGTTCTTATTCGGTAATATTTTTTGAAAATTTGTATTGGTTAAGATCAAGTAGTTGTTGTGTTTTTGGAATTGACTGAATGAGTTGTGGGTTTTTTGGAATTGACGGATATTTGTGTTGGTTTTCAAAAAATCTTTTAGTGAATATTGGAATTGACGGAATTAAAGTTATAGAAAGTGCAAAACAACCCCTTCTTTATACAAAAATGATGAAAAATATACAAAGAAAAGATGTTTCTTAACAAAATTGCCCCAAAATTTTGAAAATGGATTATGTGGTTTAAAAGGAGTTGAAAAGAATCTTAATTAAGTTTGTAAAATGATGATTTTATTATTGAAAATTTGCAAAATGGTCCGTAAACTTTTATTAGATGATGTTTTTGGTCCAAAGTGCTCTTGGGTGGTTTTTTGATGACATTGCAAATACCTAAACCAAATACAAAAACAATTAACAAAAAATGTTATACTAAAAAATACACCTAACTATAAAAAAAATTTAAAAAAAATAAGAGAACTTGTTTGGAACCGAACCAGAACCGGTACCACCAGTTCGGTCCACAACTTTTCCACCAAAATACCGGACCGTTCCGGACCGGTAAGGAGGAGGACCGGCGGACTGGAACAGACCGTTAAGGGAGAGGTCAGGAAAGAACTGGTTCGGACTGGTCCAAACCAGACCGTTAGGTAGGCTGGTGTTAAGTTATCTCCAAACAATATTGGTGATCATTTTCGTTTTGCCAACGCAAGTATACTAATTTGTATAGGAGAAGCATTGTCACCTACGAGAGTCCATTTTTGGACTCAGAATCCTTTTAATTCCAATAACATTTGATCTCAAGACCTCTTGGTCTCTACACTTTGCAGAGTAGTCTAACCACTAGACCAACTATTGATCTTGAACAAAAAGAGTTTGAATATATAGATTCGTGGCTTAATGAATATTTTTCTTAAGATTTTTTAGAGATTTTTTTTGAAATTTTGGAGTGAGAAAGAAGAAATTAAATAAGGGAATGACAACGTAACTCGGCTTAAGCATACTAAAAGAAAGAGGAATATACCTTTTTAGGCCTAAAATTTAAAAATGAGAATTTTAAGGGCCTAGTTACTTTTTATGTTTTTTAAGGGCCTAACTAGGAATTTTCTGGTTAGGTTCACGTTTTTAGGGGGTACAAACCCACTTTTTTAGAGGGTATATACCCACTATTTTAATTTTTTGGGGGTAGATCCCCCTATATTAATTTTTCAGGGGTACACGCCTACCGTTTTTTTAGTTAAGTTCATATTGTTTAGAATCCATATTGTCCAAGGCAGTCCAAATAAACGGGTTCGTCCAAAACAGGGAGTATGTACCCCCTAAAATATCATTTTTACCCCCTAAAAATCATGTTTACCCCTTCAATTAAATGGTTACCCCCTCAAATAGCAAAACGGGGGGTTTATACCCCCTGAATATCTAAATCTGCAAAAAGCACCCTGCAAAAAAAATTAAAGAACAAAATACAATCTTAGGAAACAAACAGATCTGAGATTAGTTTGGTGAGTTTTGGAATAGCTGCGATGGGTGGTGTTGAGTGGTTTGGTGGGGTGTTGCTGGCGTGGTGCGCTGCTACGGAGGTCGATGGTGGTGGTGGTGCGCTGCTACGGAGGTCGCGGTGGTGCTGTTGATGTGATGACGAAGCAGATCTGGGAAGCTCGCTTGAACGGAGCAGCAGCAGCGCCGGCGAGGAAGAAGGGTGAGGGGGTGGGGGGTGGTGGTGCTGCTACGGAGGTCGTGGTGGTGGTGCGCTGCTATGGAGATCGATGGTGGTCGTGGTGGGGTGCAGTTCGCCGTGAACAAGGTGGTGGGGGTGCAGCTCGCCGTGAAGAAGGTGGTGTTGGTGTTGGTGGACCTCGAGGGCGTGGTGGTGCACTGCTGCGCCAGTGGGTGGAGAAGATAAGCAGGGCTGCACTGGTGGTGGTGGTGGCTCGTGGATCTCGACGCTGCAGTGTGGTGGCTCGTGGATCTCGACACTGCAGTGTGGTGGCCTGGGTTTTGCTGTCGAGAACGATGGGTGAGGGGGAGGGGGTTTCCGTCGAGAAAGAAGGGTGAGGGGGAGGGGGGTCGTGTTTTCTGTCGAGAAAGAAAGGGGAGAGGTGGGTTTTATGTGTTTTTTTTAGTTGGGATCCAACTGGACTGGTTGGCTTCTAATTTAGGCCCTTATTTATAAAACAAAAATTGTGTTAGGCCCTAAATCCTCTTTTACCTTAAAAAGAAAATCACACATTTTCAAGGATGTGAGATTCCTGAAAAGGAAAGAAAGCATTCTAAAAATTAGGTACCCGGACCACTAGCAAAAAAGAGAGAAATCATTTATTCATTTCAATGGAGTTGAGTGGCTTATATGGGAAAAGCCATCGGGTGAACTTGCGAATTCTTGTTGTTTTCCCTTTTTCGGAGCCTCGTGCCACTAAGATCAATCATGGGTCCATCTCTTTTACTACTACTTGCAGATGCTTCCTATTATTTCCTAGTCGAGCCCCATCGTCAAATGAAGAAGAAATCATGACCAATACTCCAACAAATTCTCGTGTTCACACTCTTAAATAATAAACACAATTTTTCCACAACAGTAGTAGTACATTACTTGTCCTGAATTTGGCAAATTGGCGTTACTTTCAAATATATGTGAACACTGGCGGACCCACATTGGCCCAGAGAAAGCTCAAGTCCTCCCTCACTTTAAAAAAAAATAAAAATTATCCTCTATATATATATATATTAATAATTTGATCTAAAAATTTTCTTTTTCAATTTTTGTAAGTTAAATAACTTTTTAATCTTATTTGATACATTTAATTACATAGTATTATATCTATAAATATTATTGTAATCAAATTTATAAATAGTTTTGGATCTATTCCGCAGCCGCAATCCACTACTTCATAAAAGCTAAACATTCGGTAAGTTTTTTATTTAAGTGTTTTTATGAAAATTTGGATAACTGTACGGAAATTATTAATATTTTTATACGAATTTGAAATTTATTAGTAAAATTATTGAATGGAAATTTAATTTTTCTTTTATATGAATAAAATAGTTAATGTCTTTCCTAAATTTTGGTTCTTTTAGTTTAATCCATTGTCGAAACTCTATTGAAGTCTATGCTACATAATGTTTTTTATTTTTTTTCTAATCATTTTTTATGCTACATAGTACATAAAAAAATAGTATTACTAATACTTACATTGATTACATAAAAAGTATTTTAGTATTAATATTTATGTAAATATTGTACCAGTATTAAATAATTAAAAGAAAAAAAGATGTACCCAAGTTTACTGCACGTCTCCAAAAAATATTTCGGGGGCGCTGCCCCCGAACCCCTATATATTTCAAGTCCCCACTCAATTTTTGTCCTGGATCCGCCCTTGTATGTGAAAGCAATCAAATATTATATTATTGAAATAATAGAAAATATTATATCTTAAAGTTAACCTAGAGTATAATGTTAATTAATAGAATATTGTTTTCATATTAGGGTGCTCTTATGGTGGGACCCACCTTCAAGAGTGTATACTAGTAGCCTTCCTCCGGGCATAACTTAATTGGAAAAAACCAATAATATAGATGTAGTGATTGTCTTGCTGACATGTGAAGGTTCGAATCTTGTTGGAAAACAAACCCTGTAAAAGCAGTTGTGGCAACTCGTGGACCCTGATTTGCTAACAAAAAAACGTATTAAACTCTTGTAATTAGATAGGATAATAGATAAGCTAAACTGGAGAGACGCCTTATCCATGGGGGAAATAGGTCACCAACTAATTGGGCTCCACAACCTCTCACATCCCGATATATGAATAAAGCAAAACACTATCCTTACACCCTATTCACTCTAAATAGTACCTTATACATCTATTTCAAGGGGCAGTTTAAAGTTTGGTAAGCTTTTGAGTTGGAGGTAAAGGAAGATGATTCGAAGAACGGAGACACTTGCTCATGTGAGGGAGATGAAGAAGAATCTAAACAAGGATTTAGGTGAGAACAAGAGGAAACCACTTAAGGTTTATGTGAGTCGGGGAAAGAAGAAAAAGGGTAATCTGATTCATGTGACTAAAGAGATACTGGTTATGGTGGATTCAAGAGTTCAAGAACAAGCGATTGAGATTCCGAAGAGAAGACACCACAACCTCTTCAAGTCAAGATGCCTCTACCCAAAAAGATCGATACTTCTAGGGCCATAGAAGCTATTGCAACAAAAATTATGCCTACTTTGACACTCACAAACGAGCGAAATTTGTGGAGGAAGTGGAAAAAGGTGAATATAGAAGATTTCTTGAAAATGGGGAAAAATTGGGATGGAAGAAGTTCATCATGGAGCGTTTGAGTTTGAATATTGAGTTAGTAAGAGAGTTCTATCTTAGTCTCTTTAGCAGAGATAGCTAGGGAAGAGTTCCCATTCGAGGCAAGTTTATTCTTTTGAAGAAATTCGTAGCCACTTCATGTTGAAGAAATTAGTCGGATCATGCAAGTACCAAGAAGCGGTGAAGAAAATTGAGACTTTTAATTGGAACCGACTACACAAACAGGTGTTTAGTGAGGAGTTGCTGCTAGATTATGAAAAAGAAGAAAAGGATTTGAAGATATCTTGGCCTTACAAGTGTCTACAACCTGATGCAAAAATATGGTACCACTTCCTTACACCCTCAGCCTTTGGAAACGCTCGAACCGCAGATGTACTTCGAAAATCCACCATCTTGTTGGATTGTGTTATGAGAGAGGAAGAAGTAGATGTAGCGCGAGTGATTTTTGTATGAGGTCATGTGATTCATAGTCGAGTTGAAGATGTTCTTTAATTTGAAGTACCCATCAATGATCAATAGCCTATTAATGAAGGTAGATGTGAAGCTTGGAGAGAAAGAAAAACTTGTTCGAAAATTGAGTACCATATGAGATTATGAGTGGATAAAGAATATTTTGAGAAGAGCATAGTCGAAAGAGCTTTCTTGGCAATAGAAGGTGGGTGAGCAACTTAATCAAATCGAATCAGCTCAAACCTTTCTTGCCAATGATGTGGTACTAATCAAAGTCAATCAAGTGCACATTACGACACTTCTGGAGCAAACAAGGCGCGACACCATGAAGGATCCATCGGGTCCTATCTTGGATGTTGATCACGTGTGCAATAGCCTCGAGAGTATGTTTCTATCTTCTCTAACACTTTCTCTATTTGTATATCAGGTGTTTGTCCTTAATTTTATTGAGTTTGTTTTAAGTTGTGGATGTTACAGCTTAACTTTGAGTTACGGGTGGGAATCTGTTGTTCCCGTTCCCACTTTTATGTGTTTTTTTAAATGGTGTGGCCTAAGGTGTGATAAAAAAATGTATAAAATAAGTGCAAATAAACACCCCAAGATAACACGGTTCTGCAAGTATACAGATCGTATGCAAGTTTTAATGAATAAGTAAGATTCGTTCCTCAGGGACTACGAAGTTTAAGAAGAACTTATGCAAATTATTCAAGTGCAAATATTAAAGATAGAAAAGATAACACGCTAGTAGGAAGAAGAGATAGACAAATATTTATTTGGTTTTTAAATAATAAAACTAAACTAATAAACTAAAGACAGAAACTAAATAAAAGAAAAGAAAAGAAGATAGTATGAAAGTTATAGCTTGAGTAATTAGCATGCAATCCCCACTAGTTTTGCCGTTCTAAACATGTAAGGGTGAATTATGTAGTATTTCCCTAATCGGTCCCAATTCGCTATCGGTAGTTTCAAATAGGATTTACCTGTGTCAATAAGGCTTCCTAAGCAAACTTTTCCTGTAATTGGTAAATAGTCACAAGAACTAAACCATAGTGATTATCTAGCTAGGTTGGGTTGTCAGATCAGACCTAATACTAGACGTTATGTGCTAAACATGCAATTAAACACCGTTGTCAATGGTAACCTAATTACTAGATGGTAATTCTATATGGGCGCGCATCCACAAGAACACAGAATATAAATCCAAACACATAAACAGAGAATAAAAACTATAATTTAATTTAAAACATTAAGTTCCCAAATTAGATAAATGTCAACTCAAAACTAGGGTTCATACATATATGCTAAAACTCAAACTAAAAAGAATTAATTCATACTAAGAAAAGAAGAGAAAAGAATTACAAAATAAGAGGTTGAAGGAGACATGATTGATGCACAGCCCCCTCCAGACTTCTTCTCTTGTGTTGCAGCTTCCTCTTAGCCTTAAGGTCTGGCCAAGGATGATTTAAGAGTGTTAAGAGGCTGTATTTATAGTGTATAGGTTGACCTAATTCGTTTTCTTGAAGGAGAAGGAAAGTAATGGACTCTTAGCCCAACTCAAATTCGTATGGAAATAAAGATAAACACTGCTGGACCGTTTTGAGCATATCTTCTTCGTTATTGGTCGGTTTTTGCTCCATAATATACCAAAAGAATCGTAACAGAATTATCTTTGTCCCTATGAAAGAAAATTACCAAAATCAGCCTATTCCTTAGGTAAATAACCACTTCTTTAGGCGTGTACTGCAGAAATTCAGTTTTAGGCAGCTTTTCCTTTTCCTAATTGAACTCAGTTTCCTTCTATCTCTAATTTCCATGCATATCTCTTTCCATATCTTGTAGTCTTTGACTTGGACTCTAATTAATCTCCATAATTATCTTTAAAGCTTCACACTAAATAAACAATTAAACCCAATATAGTCTAAAAATATTGTGTTACTAAATCAAGACTCAAAATAGGAAAGTGCACTAAACTAAGCTCAATTCAACCTATAAACTAATAAATAAGCCTAAAATGATGTCTCATGCATAGATTTTATTATCACAAATGAGGAGACATCAAGACCCCCAACTCAAAGTTGTATCGTCCCGATACAATAAAAGTAAAGAACAGTAGGGTAGTCAAGAAGAAGAAGTAGGAGGAGAATAAGAACAGAACATAATGAATGGTCCTAGAGCAAAAATATCTAAAAAGTCTCATGTAGTAATGCTTAAGAAATAATGCACAAATATGCTTAATATACATGTAATCAACAATCCATAAATTCAAGTCAAGATTAATTTCGCAATGCAGAAGGATAGGATGATAACTTAGTTCATGTTAATGGCTACAGGTTGTTCATAGGCCCTAATATAGCATCCAATGGTCCACTTACCTATTACCTAATAGCTCAATTGTTCCTCCATCTAGTAGTTAGAAATCCTAAGGTCTTGGATTATAACTTGGCTTAGGGACGGTATGATATATTTTGATAATGAAAAGTGAGCTTTTGGCTCTCTCCTCACTAGCCATCAACGAATCGCCCTAGAGCTTGAGTTTGTTCTCACTCAACCCAATTTATTGATGCCTTTAATGTGCATCCCCAATAATCCCAAATAAAGCCTTTGTGATGACATAAAATCCACTTTGCCGGTCCGAATATATATTCTCTTTTCACATCGATTTTTTTCTTTTGTATAGCTATGATTCTCTTTTTGATGTTCGAGATATCACGCTATTTTTCATATATATATTCTTTCTTTTTATGCCCTTGTTGGCAAATTTAGCTCGTAGCTTCTTTTCCATTCACTATTACCCTGGCAAAGGGTTACAATAATAACTTTTTCATCATCAGTAAAATCAAAATTACAATTCCAAATCCTATGTTCCCAAATTATGAAACCCACCACCCCAAACTCAAGCTCTAAATCGAGTTGTCTCAGGTTTTGCGATTCGAGTGCGGGTCATATAGATAAGTCCTAAAACTAGGGGTATGGATTATAATGTGTTTCAATAAAAAGGCTTTAGAAAGGCTCAGAGGGGTTAAGACGGATAAAAACAATAATCAAATAAAAGGGTGAGAAGGTATAAAAGGCTGCAAATGTTTTAACATGAAAGAACCGCCTTATTCATTTTTCTAACTACCGGATTTTGTTACTTTTTCACTAATAGTTCATAGATAAGCGGGTTTTCAACTAATTTCAAACCTCACGTTCTACACACCAAATAACTATTCCTAAGTTTCAACGTGACTTCATAGCATTGCTCATTAACTTTTCTATCTTTTATTTCCTGTTTTCATACATGCATCCAAACAATTTTGTTGCCTCTTTCAAAAACATACTACCTACTATCATTGACCTAATTAAATCATGCTCCATAGGTACATTCAAAGATATTCTATGCCTAATTCAACCCAAAAATTTTAAATTTTATGCAAAAACGAAAAGAAGATGAGGACAATGAATCCCCACCCCCAACTCAAAAGTGAGCCGTATCCCCACGAATCGAAAACGACTCAAGAAAAATAAAATTTAAAATTAACATACATATTGCACATAAAGAAATGGTAGGGAAGAAAGAAAACATACTCTTCGAGGCTATCACCTCGCCTTAATGATATCCAAGACAGGATTTTGCTGGATTTTTCTTTGATTGCTCGAGGAGAGTTATGATGTACTCCTTTTCTTCTTTTGAAAGTTGCATTACTCTCAAAACTTTAATGATCCAAGCATTGTCAATATTTTTATTCATCTTAAACTCACGTGTTTCTTCTTCACCCAACTTCTTATTCGCTTTTCGTTCAGGACACGGGATCATAATAGGATATTGCATTATATAACGACATGGGAGAGATCGAACATTCGTATCACCTCCTCATAGATCAACTGTGCCACATCTCCTTCTTCTCCTCACACAATACAATTCACAAACAACCCAAGCATTCCAAATCCCCATGAACCTTCATGTATTCACCTTCAACTTCTTCTTCAAATACTATCTTATAAGAAAAAGGTAGTTCCTTTAATTGTTACTTCGGAGAAGCTATCATGTCCATTGAAGCTTTCTCTTTTTCTTTAGGTGTAGAGTCTTTGATTTGTAGAGGTTGTGTTGTTTTCTTCACTAAAGTTATAACCTTTTTGCTCATTGAATCTACACAGCTAGCTACCTCTCTTTTATCGACTTGTTTTACCCTTTGAATTGGAACTAGGACTTTTCTCACTTGATTTATTCTCAATTAATCCAATATCTTGATTCTTCATCTCCCTTACAGTATATAATGTTCATGTTTTCTTAATCATCTCAATTGACCCCCAACTCAAAGCTTTAACAACTCTTGAAATTTGAAACTCATGATTATTGATTGTACAAGCTTTATTGGGTTAGGAGAGGTGATTGGATGATGATTCTCTATGTGGGTAAGATGGATTATTCATGGATTGGTATGGATTTACGAAATTGTAGGATGAATTTCTGGAATTTGAGCTTTTGATTCTTGGATTCAAGGTGTTTTGGTATGATATAGGTGGTTGAATCTTCGTTGTAATGATGTGGAGAAAGGATTGGATGTGTTTTCATGGTGATTGGGTAGTGTTTTGATGATTGGTGAAGGTTTTTATGAGCTTTAATGGAGTTGGGAGAGGTTTTGAGAAGACAAAGAGGCTTGAGGTTTAATAAATTCGGAATAATGATATTAACCCTCCTTATAAACCTTAAATCCCGTTTTCTCTCTTCAGGCGGCGATCTGCGGTATACCGCGCAAAGGGTCCGTGATGTCTCCTCATTTGTGATAGATTAATGTTAGGATGAGACATCATTTTTAGTGATTTAGAAGTCAATAATGTCGATTTTCTTGAGTTTTAGTGCACTTTCCTATTTTGAGTCTTGATTTGTAGAAATAATGTTTTTAGAGCATATTGGGTTTAATTGTTTATTTAGTATGTAGCTTTAAAGATAATTATGGAGCTTAATTAGAGTCCAAGTCAAAGATTACAACTTATGGAAAGAGATTTGCATGGTAATTGGATATAAGGAAACAAAAGCTAAAAAGATGGAAAAGGAAAAGCTGCCTAAATTTGGGATTCTGCATACACGTCTAAAGATGTGCGTTTTTACCTAAGAAATAGGCCGATTTTGGTAATTTCCTTCTTTAGGGTCAAGATAATTCTGTTGCGATTCTTTTGGTATCTTATGGAGCTCAAACCGACCAATAACGAAGAAGATATGCTCAAAACGGTACAGCAGTGTTTATCTTTATTTCCATACGAATTTGAGTTGGGCTAGAAGTCCAATACTTTACCTCTTCCTCAAGAAAACGAATTAGGTCTTCTGAACACCTATAATTACACCCTTATATCACTTGTAATTAGACCACCCTATTAATCCTTGCCTCATAGTAATTAGTTCTTAAGGTTTTATTCTTCCAGTTTATTGTAGAGAGCAAGATGATGTCTTTTGTAATTTCTTTTAGTTTCTTTCCTTCAGGTATAAACTAAACTCCCCATAGCTTGGGTTTTGCATAATGTATAATCTATGAATTCTAATTCTTCTATCTAAGTTTCTTTGGGAATTACATGCTTTAATCTGATATTAGCTACTTACTTTATATTTGTTTATGTGTTTTGATTTAATGTCTTTCCTAGAACTGATCACTTTAGGATTGTTTTAATAGTATTTAGATGGTCTCCTTGACAGGGTGTTTAACTATTGAACCACCACATAATTTCTAGTGTCGATATTAGTTCTGACAAAACATGATTCTAACTAGATAGTCATTAGGGTTTGTTTTAACCACCATATCACCAGGATTGCAGTATTTGCTTAGGGCCTTAGTGGCGTTTGATAACCCTAAGATAAAACACTTCTTGGTTGGGACGTAGCCCCCTTAGTCGCTCTCAAGGTCTAAGGTATCGGAATTTAGAATCCTGACTAAGTATACCAAGAGCTAATATTCTCCCTTATTAACTAGATCCATAGATAGAATTAGAAGAATTAGTGCATACTAGCAAAACCTGAGCTATACTTCTCATCTCATATTTCTTATCTTTTATTTTATTGCCTTTATTTTCCTAGTTTTAGTTATAAATCTCGAAATCTATTTGCTTTTATTTTCTGTCTTCTAATTACTTACTTTTACTCATATTTCTACTCACGCGATTAACACACTTAAGTCCCTGAGAACGAACTCAACTTACTAACTGAAACTTGCATACGTCCTGTAATACTTGCAGTACTGTGCCTGTCTAGGGTGAGAGTGCGTAGTTTCTTGGCTTATTTTAATCTTATTTTTATCACACCCTAGGCACCACCAAGTTTTTGGCGCCGCTGCCGGGGACTTGTGTCTCGTTAGCGTGTGGGTTATCTATTTCGAGTAGTAGTTTTTAATTAGTTTTTACTTTTCAGTTTTTAGTTTTTAGTTTTTATTTTTCCAGATTTACGCTTGTGGTTTGCTTTAGTCTTTTTCAGGTTTCACAGTGTTTAATTCTTGGCCTCCTTTATCGGAGCCTGAGAGGTGCTTCAGACCTTACAACAAACGAGTTCGTGAGGAAAGAGCCTTGGGAAGAGTAATGGCAGCCCAAGATCCACCACTCGGTGTACCCTTTGGTGGAGTGCAGAATAATCAACCAGGTGGACAACATGATCCACCACCTGGTGTACAATTACCAGCAGGAGGAGGTAATGGGCAGAATAACCTTAATAATCAACAGAACCGAGTTGAACAAGACCTACCTGGCCTTAATGTACCATTCCACGTTCAACCCATCGGTTACCGCCCTCCTGAGATTCCGAATATCAAATTTAGACCCGATCCGGGTATGCTCAGTCAATTTCAAAGTTTCGGACTCTATACTGGTACATCAATTCAAGATCCGGTAAAAGCGATTCAGAAGTTCATGCAGATTTGTGATGCCTATATTACTCCGGGCATTACACGCGAGCAACTGTATTGTCATATGTTTTTGTTTTTCTTGACCGGAAGAGCTAGCGATTGGCTAGAAAGACAACCACATGGAACTATTCATTCTTGGAGAGAACTTCAAGCCGCGTTCTTTAAACGTTTTTATCCGAAGAGCATGAGGCTCAAAGATCAAACCGAGCTTGCAAGATTTTGCCAAGAAGATGGAGAAACAGTGGGAGAAGCATGGACAAGGTTTCAACAAAAATTAACTAGATGTCCGCTCCATGGTTATACACCTGCTCTACAACTTGCTATGTTCTATGAAGGTCTTAATGATAAAGGTAGAGAAAAGGTGGATAACATTGGAAAGGGTAATTTCGTGTCCATGAATCACAATGAAGCTTCCGAGGTTTTGGAAAATATTATGGAACAGGAAAGAAGTTGGCCTTTAACGCGGGCAAAACCATAGGAACGCTTCGTTTAGATGCAGAAACTGCGAACTCAGCTCAGATATCCGCGTTAGAAAACCAAATCAAAGAGCTGAAAATAGCGATGGAGAAGAATTTAGCCGCTGCAAACGTAGTACAAGAAGCACAAGGTTGTCAACAATGTGGGGTTAACAATCATACATGGGAAGAGTGCGAATCAAATCCGCAATCTGTTTACTTTATATCCAACCGATGGGGTAACCGAAACCATCCGGGTATGCAGTATTCAAATCCACAAGGGGTCGCTAATCCTGGTCATTATCAATAGCGCCCCCAGAACAACTCTTTCCAACAGAGAGGTCAATACCAAAATCAATATCAGAATAGACCTGCTCCACCACAACAACCTGCTCAAGATGTCTATACCGATTCATTAGATCAGAAAGCTTTACCTCAGTATCCTCAAGAAGGATCTATGGACAATCAACAGATAGCACAAGCTCTAGACGGTTTGACCACGACTATGAACGCTCAGGACGAGAAGATCAGAGGACAAGATGCCGTACTTCAGATATTAGGTACTCAAGTAAAACAATTAAACAAAGTTTTAACAAATTTGGTAGAACAAAAGGAAGTAAAGGTAATCGAAGGAGGTGAAAACAATGTTGAGTTCGAAGCTTGCAAGGCTATTTGCCTTGAAATTGAAGATGCAAAAAAGGAAGTACCACATGCTGCCGTTAGTGCCGTGGAAGTTCCGAGTACCGAAGAAGAACCAACCAAGTCTAGCCCCATGGAATCTGACTGTTCTGAAGTTTATGTGGAGGACGATCAAGAGAAAGCCAAATTTATAGAGCTACTGAGGAAGATGCAAGAGGAGATTAGATCGTTGGTAGATTACGCAGCTGAGATGGCTAAAGAAAAAGAAGAAGAAGCCTCAAAAGAAAGATCAGAAGATGAAGTTGCACCTGCTGTGCATGAAGAGGAAGAAGAAAAGGTGGAATCGCCACCTATTGTTCAACCAGTGTCATCAACTATTCCTGATACAAATCCTAAAGATGACACTATTCTCAAGACATTTGTAGAGGCGTATCAACCTGAAAATATCAACGCCCAAATGCTTGAGATTGCGAAGAGAGCACTTACACCGCAACAAGTTTATACGCAAATTATTCCTGAGAAGGAGGCGAGTGTAGAGATCCCGAGAGAGAACCTGAGGGTTTCAAGAAGAAGTGAAAGAGAGCTACCAACAAAGCTTAAAGATCCGGGAAGTTTCAACCTTCCTATTCAATTACATGGTATGCTCAAGGTGAAAGCGATGTACGATGTGGGTTCTGGTGTGAATCTTATGCCTTAGTCCGTGTTCGAGAGACTTGGACTTCAGAAATCAGAGAAAACTCCAGTGAAGTTTCAGTTTGCTGAAAACTCAGTTAAAAGGACATGGGGAACAGTGGAGGACGTCTTAGTCCGTGCAGGTAATATCGCCATCCCTACTGACTTTGTTATTCTTGAGTTTGATGCAGATAAGCAGGTTCCAATCATACTTGGACGGCCTTTCATGGCCACAAGTCAAAGTGTGATCAACTTCCAAGAAGGGACCATCACCCTTCATGCAAAGAATGTATCCGAGACCTTCTATGTCTTGGGTAAGAAACCGAGGAAGTTAGATGCCACAGTTCCTGTCATCCACAGCCTTTCACATCACAAAGTACCTCCTGAGGAGATCCACTT
This sequence comes from Nemophila menziesii, assembly GCA_029959085.1. Taxonomy (NCBI): domain Eukaryota; kingdom Viridiplantae; phylum Streptophyta; class Magnoliopsida; order Boraginales; family Hydrophyllaceae; genus Nemophila; species Nemophila menziesii. Next base: position 48,065,108 of record JARWIR010000001.1, on the reverse strand, counting down.
AAAGCCTGTGGATACTGAGCCAAACATTGAGTTTGGGGTTGGCCATGAAGTTCTATGGAAAGCTCACAAACGCGAGAATAGGCCACGAAGTTTCAAAGACTCGTGGATGGGACCATTCATTGTCACTAAGGTTGTTTCAGCCAAGGTGATAGAAATTCGCCCCAAAACTGGGGTCAAGCGCAGATTAGTTGACGTTCATAGCCTTACTCATTGTTGGGGAGGCTGTATTCGCAAATCTTGACAGAGGTGACACGTCTAACTTTGAAAGACGTAAAACAAAAGTGTTGTACGGGAGACAACCCGTAGTTTTTTATGTTTTCATGTCTTTTATGTTTTTAGTTTGAGTTTATTTTAGTTGTTTTTAGTTGATAATGCATATTTGAGAAAGGTATTAGTGTTTTTGGTGTATAGGAATTGGAGAAATCGAGTTAGGGAACGCGAGGAAATTTTTCGGAGCGAAGTTTTTGATATACTATATGCGTCCTAGAAGGGGGGTTGAATAGGACAATAGAAATTAATCGGCTAATTTTATTTCAAGTAAATAAAATTAAAAGCTAATTTGAATCCTATTGTATTAGCAAACTAAATAGTATAAAACTAGATAATCCTAATAGACAATAATATCAAACTATTCAAGTAGGCATTTTATCAAGCATATAGAGTGCGGAAATATAAAGAGTGTAGAGATAGAATACGATACACAACGATGTATAGTGGTTCGGTTTCCCTACATCCACTACCTAAGGAAGCCTCCTTAGGATTTGCAAGATTCTCAACGAATCTTCGTAACTCTTAACCGGGTGAGATACAAACCCTTACAACCACTTCAAAAACCCTTTGAAGGAAATACACTTGTGTTATCACCAACACAAGGAACCAAGCATAAACCTATGCTCACACTACTCTCTTAATCTATTACAAGAACTAAGAGGAAAGGGAAAAAGTGTTTAGGGGTGCTTATAAAAGCTTTGTGACTAAACTCCTAAATGAGTAGATAGAACTAATTAGCTTCACAATAAATATGACTTGAATGCTCCTTTGAAACCTCCTTGAATGATAGAATTAATTGCTCTTAAGATTGGTAGATGGAAGGCTTAAGTTGTGTCTTGAATGAACTCCATTTTATAGCTGAAAAGATGATCCAACGGTCATAAGGCTTCTCTCCAACGGATCTATTTTATCTCTAACGGATATAAGCTTTGTCCTCTAGTAATAGTGCTGAAACCCTCTCGTGCGGTGTACCGCGGATATGGTCCGGTGCACCGCATGACTGTTCGACTAACTTTTGAGCTTACTGGTCGGACTATGTAGTGTACCGCATCCCTGCTCCGTGTAGTGGTCCGGTGTACCGTGACAAAGGTCCGGTGTACCGTGCAGATTTCTGAGCTTACTGGTCGGGCCATCTAGTGCACCGTGCTTCTGGTCCGTGACCTGCGGTGTACCGCGTCACTCGTCCGGTGTACCGCGGGGCTGCTATTTTGAATTTCAAGCTAAGTAACAATGAAGTAAGCACAACTGGTGGTCCTTTGTGTGTTCTAAAAATAATGCAATGAATAATCGAACCACAACCGCAAGTGTACGGTTGTCCCAAGTAGTAATTCTGATAAATCAGATTCGTTCCAAGGACGGAATGGTTGATCACAATGTCTAGCAAATAGTGATTGATGCACTTATGAAAATAAAAGACAATAATATATTTGTTTGGTTTTTGTTATTAAAGCTAAAGAATGAAAGACAAATATGAAAATGCAAATAAAAGCTAAGACGCAAGTAAATTGATTTAAAACGCAGTATGAGAAGTAGCACTTGAGAACGCAAGGATCCTCCCTATCCTATTTCTTAACTTATGTTGTTTAAGGGCTAAATTAGTCAATTACAATGGTCGGGATTCTAATTTCCTTATACCCCCGTCAGGGTGGACTATAAGGCGATCCTAAAGTGTCACTAGTCCCGTCAGGGTAAATATGATCCACCGTTGGATGATTAAGTGTTATTACCTCATTGGCCCTAGGATTAGCTAAGCTCGTCAGAATCATTAACTTCTATCCTAGATTGAATAAATAGTTCCGTATTCAAACCCCCCGTCAGGATGATCCAATTGCCACTTATTGGAATAGCCTAAATACTATTACCTGTTCCTAGTTCATGACGCTAAAAACAGTAAACATTCATAATTTATCGAAAAGAGTAAAAAGCCCTAATTTAGTTTAATTTATTAAAAACCCAAATTCAACATTCGTTAATTAATAGGAATTGGGATTCACCCATTGTTTGTTCTCAAGCACTAAATAAAACTTAGCTCATATTAAAATGAAATACGAAATTAAAATTAAAGGAATTCATATTGTTTACAGAATTAAAAAGATAAAAGAACCTAATTTCCGGAATCGGAATGACTACGAACGGAGATATAGACCCTCTCCAGCTCTTGTAGCTTCTTCTCCTTCCTTCAGTTGCTTCTCTCTGGTGTTTTTAATCTTGCAGAATGTGAATTGTGTGTAAAATAGAAGTCAAGGGCTGATTTTATAGTTAGAAATTCGGACTTGGACCTAGGCTTTTAATTAAATGAAATATAAAAGGCCCAAGTCCACTAACTTAGCCCAAAATCCCGTAACTGCTGATATGCCTTCACTAAAACTGCTTTTCCCGATGCGTTACAACTCCGATTGACCTCATTCCAGTTGCTAAAGTTCCGTAATTCGATAAGGAATGATTTCTCTTCAAAGGTCAACAGCTAGATCATCGCTTAAGCACCTCGAAATCAGCAATCTATGGCCTGGAAAATGGATTTTCAGCTCTAAAAATAATATCTTAGGGATTTCTTTCAAGTCTTGACTCTATCTTTTGATCTTTGACTTTCTCCTTGGATTCCTCTTCTAGCTAACATCTAAAACCTGTAAAATACTCACTAAAAATACCAATATTACGCGCAAAAGCTTAATAAATCAAAAATGATAGAATTGAAAGAGGAAAATCATATTATTGCATATTTAGTCCAAAAGTCTATCGAAATGATTAAATAAACACCAAAAATGATGTCTCCTAAGGGTCGAAAATAAGAACATTTAAGGAGACATCAAGACCCCCAACTCAAACCTTTGTCGTCCCGACAAAGCAAAACAAAACAAAACAAGGGGTAGAAGTAAACGCAAGAACAAATAGAAGCTTAGCAAATAACCCTAAAGCAATTCTTAAGATAAATCTCATATAGCAAAACTTTAAGAACTAACATATACACACACTAATCATGCAAAATCAAACATAAATAATCTCAATCATAAAATTAAAGTTGCAATGCTTGAAGGTTACACTTGTACTCATATCTGTATGATGGCTATAGGATGGTCATTAATCATAAATCGCTTTGAATGTTCCACCTAAATATTCCCTATCAACAGAAGTATAAATTCACTATGTATTTAAGAATCAAGAGGTCTTTATGGTTTTAATATTGGCTTAAGGACGGTATGGATATATATTTGGTAAATTTGAAGTGAGCTTTTGGCTCTCTCCTCACTTACCATCCACATGTCCTCGAGCTTGAGTTACGCTCAAAAATGTTCTCACTCACCCATTTGACGCGCTAAAGTTGCGTCCCCAATGTCAACCCAAATAAATCTAAGATGATTTCCAAAAATATTCCACCTTGCCGATTTATTCAATTTTTTCTTTCTTTTTATTTTCTTTTTTTTTTCATTTCCTTTTTTTTTGTACAAGATACCCATGACCATCATTTTGATGTGAAAAGTCATGTCTCTTATATTTTTATCTTTCTTTTCTCTTTTTTTTTTTTTTTCAAATCCCGGCAAAGGGTTACAAATAATAATATCATCTACATTTTTGTGTCTCAATATAAACACATATCATCCCTTCCCAATGTAAATTCCCAAAATGTGGACCCTCCACCCCAAACTCAAGCTCGAGACAAGTCTCAGGGTTGTGATTCAAGTGCGGGTCATTTGGTCATGCCTAATAATCTAAAGGATAATGGGCTTATATCGTGGCTACAAAAGAAAGGCTTAAGGCTCAAAATTGGGCTAAGACGGATAAAATTATAATATTAGGGATAGCAAGCTAAAGGTTTCAAATGGCTAACAAAGAACTGCCCCTATCATTTTCCTAAGTACATAGCTTGTCTTTAGTTCATATCTAGGTGGGTTCTCTACTAATTAAGATTTCACGTTCTACACACCAAACATATTCCTTAAGTACAAGCTTACTTCATTTGCATTGTTCATTAATTTTTCCTATCAATTACCTATGTTCGCATGCAATTGTAAGTGCGTTCTATATCAGTCCCTAAAGTCCACTATTTACTATCATAGATTCATCAAAAGTATGCTTAAAGGGACATTTAAAATCTTCTATAGTCAAACGCAACTCCGAAAATTATTTTTATTGAAAGCAAATAAAACATATAACACATAAAAATTGGGATGAGGCAACGAACCCCACCCCAAACTCAAAAATGAGTCGTGTCCCCACGACTCGAAAAGACTCAACACAATAAAAATAAACTAAACTAACTAAAACGCGAAAGGGATAGAAAACGTATCTTAACCAGCACGAGGCTGGTTATCGGTGTTGCGTCCACGAACTTTCTCCTGTGTAAGAATACCATAGGTGGCGTGTTGAATTGTGCTCACCCCCATTAACATGTTTCGGAGAAGTTCTAACTCTTTTGTAACGTTTCCTAAAGACGCAATCATCTTCACTTGGTTCTCTTCTAACACCTTCACTTTAGCTTCCAACTCATCAGTTGTATGCATCTTCTTCTTTGGAGGAGCTCTAGCATTCCTTGTTGCTTTAACCACTTCATCATGAATATTCTTGATCAAAGTTAAACCCATGCTCTCACACACTACAACACGATCAATCTCTGCGTCTTTACGCGGAACCTTTGCGTCTAAACACAAAGTAGTGACGGTACAAGGAAATTTGAGATTTTGTTGTGAAGTAGGAATTTTAGCAAATTCCATGATGGTATCATATATCACACGAGCAACATCCATGGGTTTCTCCTCAATAATACATTTAATGAACAAAAGATGCTCCTTCTTTACTTCCGATATGTGTTTAACTCCGAAGAAGGTAGGTATTATGAAACGTGACCAAATCTTAGCACATGGTAGCAAGTTACTACTATACATCTGTCCAGGATATCTCTCTCCTTCGGGAATTGGGCGGGCCCCATCAATAGTCACTTTCCCCCAAAGGGATTCATAGTCAAACGAAGGCTCTTGAAGAGATTCTTGAAACGGACATATTCCGGAAAACTTGGGTAATTTTAATGATTTACGAATAAGCTCAACGGAGAAAGGAACTACCTTTTTGCGAATTATAACAGCTTCTTTTGAGAAGGCGATTCCTTCATAAAAATCTCGCACCAAGGTAGGAATATACTCAAGCTTCCTTTCTCTCAATTCCTTCCAACCCAATTTATCACAAGTAACACCATAATCTTTATAAGCACTAGTCATAATACCTTTAGGAAGATTCATCTCCTCACCAAACTTCAAAAATTCAATTCGATCACGAACCTGAGTATCCCAAGGAACGAAGACTCTCTTAGGCTTTTGAGCCCAAGCTTTCCTACGCGGAGCTTTCGGTTGTTGCACTGGTTCTTCGGGAACTTCTTGTTCAGCTTCTTCAATCTCTTCTTCAACTTCTTCCTCACTTTCTTCATCACTCTCATCAATTAACCTGCTCTTTTTCGGATTAGCCTTACTCGGATTCTCTTTTCGTTTCGGAGCAATTTGGTTTTGGACAGTCTTTTTGGATCGCGAATCCGGAATCTCAATTGCTTGGTCTGGGCTAGCTCCAACAGTGTTCCTGTTTCTTGGTATGTTTCTTCGATAGTTACACATGGAATCGGTTCTGTTAGTCATCTCTTTTCACCCCAAACTTAAAACTTCAAATAAAGAAAAAGCTAGAGAAAAGCTTTGAAATTTGATGTTTTGAGGCTTAAAACTTGAAGAACTAGGTGTTATATGAGATGGGTTAAGGTGATTAGAGAGAGATTTTGAAAGAATTTGGTTTAATTTCAAGGTTGGGAAGAGGAAATTTTTGGAGAAAAGGTGAAATTTGATGATGTTTTGTAGAAGCTATGAGTTGATTTTGTGTTTTTGTGATGATAGAAGGCTTGATTTGATGATTTTATAGCTGTTTGTTGATGATTTTCGGAGTAGGTGGAGGCAAGAATTCGGATTATAAGGTTTGGCTTGGAAAAGAGGCAAAAAACTAGGTTTAATGAAGTTAAAACCGCCTCTCGTAACAGCTGGCCGGTATGCCTTCGGATTCGCCGGTATACCGGCCGATCCGCCGGTATGCCGGCCGAGAGGTCGGCGAATTTTTTTTTTTTTTTTTTTTTTTTTTTTTTACCTCAAAACGCAAGTGCATTGCGTCGTCGCTGACGCAATGGTCAGGGAATTTGAAATCCTTGACCGGCTAGCCGGCGGATTCGTCGGTATGCCTGTGAAATCTCGATGGCGCATTTGATGACGCAGCAACCTTGCGTCATTGCTGACGCAAGGACCAGAACATTCTTCCTCGTTGGCCGGCTAGCCGGCGGATTCGCCGGCATGCCGGTGCTTTCTCGCTGGCGCGAATGAAGACGCAGCATTGCTGCGTTGTCGCTGACGCAGTGGTCAGGGAGTTGGGGTCTACCTGCTCGTTTGGCCGGTATGCCGGCTAGCTCGCCGGCTAGCCGGTCAAACCTGCTGTGGACTTCAATTTTTCTCCGTTTTTCCATCGTTTGACCCCAAACTCATGACCATTATACCCCTGAAATCATCAAAAACAAACACCCTTCCTCATTTCTTAAAAATAAAACTAAAATAAACGAAAACTCTAACTAATATACACTACGGAAATTGAAATACTTAAACTAATATACAAGAAATTGGCTTTTGTTTAACGTCGTTAAGCTCGACGGGTTACCTCGTGCTTCTAAGGAGCTTCGAGGAGGTACATGACCTCTCCGGGATGTGGGTCTTTTGCACGATCGGTGTCTTCACCTCCATGATAAATTTTTAAACGATGACCGTTCACCATAAATGTACGGTTCTCAAGTGGATGTTCTATCTCTATAGCTCCATGAGGTGTAACCTTGGTTACAATGTAAGGACCCGACCACTTCGATCTTAATTTCCCCGGATAATTACTGAACTTCGAATTATATTTCAACACTCTTTGTCCCACTACAAAGTTCTTTTCTCGAATTCGATTATCATGCCATCTCTTAGTATTTTCTTTGTAAAGTTTAGCATTTTCATAAGCATGTAATCTAAATTCATCAAGCTCATTAAGTTTCATCATTCGATTCTCACCAGCTAGTGTAGGATCTAAATTTAACTTTGCAATAGCCCAATAGGCACCCATTTCAAGTTCAAGAGGTAAGTGACAAGCCTTACCATAAACCATTCGATACGGAGAAGCACCTACTGGGGTTTTGAAAGCAGTTCGATATGCCCAAAGTGCATCATCTAATTTCATAGACCAATCTTTTCTAGTAGGACCAACGGTTTTCTCTAAAATAGATTTTACCTCACGATTTGATACTTCGGCTTGACCATTGGCTTGTGGATGATAAGCGGTAGACACACGATGTCTGACTCCATATTTCTCTAGAACAGTCTTCAGATACTTATTAACGAAATGAGTACCTCCATCGCTAATAATCACCCTTGGAGTTCCATGTCTAGTAAAAATATGTGATTTTAAGAACTTAATCACCACTCTAGAATCATTGGTTGGTAGAGCCACCGCTTCTACCCACTTAGACACGTAATCAACAGCTAATAAGATGTAGAGGTTACCATTTGACGGAACGAACGGACCCATAAAATCTATACCCCAAACATCGAATATTTCAACTTCTAACACATTATTACGTGGCATCTCATCCCTCTTGGATATGTTACCGGCAAATTGGCATCTATTACATCTTTTAGTGTATTCATGACAATCTTTTATAATAGAGGGCCAATAGAAACCTGATTGTAATACCTTAGCAGCAGTTCGATCTCCTTTGAAATGTCCACCGTAAGGTGAATCATGACACCCAGCTATAATCGCCTCAATTTCTTCCTTGGCTACGCATCTTCTTACCATCTGATCAGCACAGACTTTGTAGAGGAACGGATCCTCCCAAAAGAACTGTCTTGCACGGTGAGCTAATCTTTTTCTCTCTTGATAAGTTGATCCTTCAGGAAAGGAACCACTTACCACTAAGTTTGCAATATCCGCATACCAAGGGGCTTCATAGTCACGAACTTCGAATAGATTCTCATCAGGAAATTCTTCTCTAACTGCTTCAGTACCACTATTCAACTCCGAACCTTCTAATCTCGATAGATGATCTGCAACCTGATTCTCGCACCCTTTTCTATCCTTGATCTCTAAATCAAACTCTTGAAGTAATAACACCCATCTGATTAACCTTGGTTTAGCATCCTTCTTCTCTATAAGATATCGAATCGCTGAATGATCTGTATAGACAATAACTTTCGCTCCAAGAAGATAAGAGCGAAATTTGTCGAATGAATACACAACCGCTAGCAACTCCTTCTCTATAACTGTATAATTGATCTGAGCACCATTAAAAGTTTTACTAGCATAATAAATCGAATGAAAAACTTTCTCTTTTCTTTGTCCTAATACAGCTCCCATACATAAATCACTCGCATCACACATAACCTCAAATGGTAAATTCCAATCTGGAGGCACTACTATAGGAGCAGAAATAAGCTTTTCTTTGATTGCTTTGAAAGCCGCTAAACAAGCTTCATCAAAAAGGAATTTGGAATCCTTTTCAAGTAAGTTGCATAACGGTTTCGCAATCTTAGAAAAATCTTTGATAAATCGCCTATAAAAGCCAGCATGGCCTAGAAAACTTCTTACCCCTTTAACAGAAACAGGAGGGGGAAGAGTTTTAATTACCTCAATCTTCGCTCTATCGACTTCCAACCCAACACTCGAAACTTTGTGACCCAGAACAATACCTTCGCGAACCATGAAATGACATTTCTCCCAGTTTAACACCAAATCTGTTTCTTTGCATCTGACTAACACTTTCTCTAAATTGTCTAAACATTTATCAAAATCATCACCAAATACAGAGAAATCATCCATAAACACTTCAAGAAAGTTATCGATCATATCCCAGAAGATGGCCATCATGCATCTTTGAAAGGTAGCAGGAGCATTACACAACCCAAATGGCATTCTACGATATGCAAAAGTACCAAAGGGGCATGTAAATGTTGTTTTATGTTGATCTTCTGGAGCCACGTAAATTTGATTATACCCAGAATAACCATCCAAGAAGCAATAGTACTCTCTTCCGGCTAATTTGTCTAACATCTGATCTATGAAGGGCAAAGGGAAATGATCTTTTCTGGTGGCCTTGTTCAGCTTCCTATAATCCATGCAAACTCTCCATCCAACTACCGTTCTTGAAGGAATCGCTTCATTTTTATCATTAAGAACTGTTGTCATTCCTCCCTTCTTCGGTACACACTGAACCGGACTCACCCATTCGCTACTCGAAATGGGATAAATAATCCCCGCATCTAAAAGCTTGATCACCTCTTTCTTTACCACATCCTTCATAGCGGGCATTAATCTTCTTTGACCTTCAACTGAGCGTGCGTTAACATCTTCAAGTATGATTTTGTGTTGACAATAGGATGGACTAATGCCTTTGATGTCAGCAATTGTCCAACCTATTGCTTCTTTGTTTGCTCTTAAGACACGCAACAGTTTATCTTCTTGAGGACCTGTTAAATTAGCTGAAACAATAACAGGTAGAGTTTCATTAGTACCTAAATACGCATACCTCAAGTGTGCTGGCAATGGTTTTTCTTCCAATTCCGGAGGAGATTCAATTGAAGGCTTCTTTTTAGGAACAATCTCCCCCGGTTCTCTCACAGGTTCATAGGCAGGACGCCTATACTTCGGATTTTCAGAATTGAGAGCTGCTATTGTTTCAGTAAGCTCCTCCATCATCTCAGGTGAATCTAGTGTTAAAGCAGCCTGCAAGATATCATCAAAATTTAGACAATTAAATACCTCTTGCGATGCTTGCTCTACTACATCCATTCTGAAGCAATCTTCCTGAGAATCTGGGAATTTCATAGCTCGAAATACATTGAATTTCACTTCTTCATCTTGTATCCTCATTGTTAATTCGCCATTCTCTACATCGATCAATGTTCTCCCTGTAGCTAGGAATGGTCTACCCAAAATAATGGGGACATTTCTATCTGCATTGTATTCAAGGATTACGAAATCAACAGGAAATATAAGTGTACCTGCCTTAACAAGGACATCCTCAATGCGGCCTTCAGGATGAGCAAGAGATCTGTCCGCCATTTGCAAGACCATAGAAGTGGGTCTTGCGTTTCCAATTTTTAGCTTATCAAATATCGACTTGGGCATCAAATTGATGCTAGCTCCCAAGTCACATAGCGCCTTTCCTTTCCATTCCTCTCCAATTGATATAGGAATCGTGAAACTCCCCGGATCTACTAACTTCGGAGGTAATTTACTTTGACAAATCGCGCTACACTCTTCTGGAAGACCAATCATCTCGTTATCACAATAGGGCCTTTTGTTAGTGAGGGCCCTCTTCAAAAACTTCGTATACTTCGGAATATCTCGAATCGCCTCAAGTAACGGGATATTAATACTTAGACCCTTCACTCTGTTAAAGAATTTCTGAAAATCACCCAAATCACCCTTTTTCTGAACTCGTGATGGAAACGGTGGTGGAGGGCGATTAATCACCATATCATCTTTCTTTTTCGGAACTTCTCGTGGTCTCACTATTTCTTCAACCTCACTATCTTTCTCATTTTCTTTCTCCACCACTTCCTTTTCTTTTCTTGGTACTTCTTTCTCTTTCATAATGGGAAAAGGAGGGGGAGGAAGGTTCTTACCACTTCTCAAAGTAACAGCATTACAATCTTCGCGTTGCTTCGGATTCTCAGTATCGCTAGGAAGTTGCCCTTGTGGGCGCTGATTCAGCTGTTTATTAATTTGGCTTAGCTGATTCTGGAAAATCTTCATATTCGCTTCAGCTGCGTTCTGACGTTCTAAGGCTTGTGTTTGAAGAGCAATCAAATTTTCAACGGTTTTCTGAAGGGTAACTACTCCTTCTTGTGGATGGGCAGGTAAGGCTTTTTGGTTTAAAGTTTCATCGTATGTATTCCGAGGAGTATTCTGAGGAGCTTGCCTTTGTACATAATTTCCCTGATTCTGTCCTCCTTGATAATTGTTGTGTGGTCTTGGATTATAGTTATTACCTTGGGGACGCGGCTGATATGCGTAGGTAGGATTGGCTGCCCCATTAGGATTTGAATATTGAAACCCAGGATGGTTTCTGTTAGGCTGATATCCATTACCACTTGAATTGAAGTTACCTCTGTTGGACATGAACATCACGGATTCTTGGTTATTTGGACAACTTTCCTCATCATGATCATCTACCTGACAAATCGAACACATATAAACCTCTTGTGCAGCATGCACAGCTACCTTCTTACCCGAAAATCCTTCTTTCACAGCTAAAGTAAGCTGTTTCAATTGTTGCTCAATAGTACTCTGAATTTTGTTTTCAAACGTAGCAAATTTCTCTTCCATATCAACATTATTCACTCCCTTAACCGGTGCTCTTACTGAATTCCACCCAACTTCATTCTTAACTGTTCTCTCTAAGATAATTTTAGCATGAGCGGGTTGAACTTGAAGAAAACCTGCACCACATAGCGTATCCAACTTCTCTCTTGACTTCCCATCAAGGCCTCTATAAAAGATCTTAAGCTGTTGTTGTTCTGAATACCCATGATTGGGAACTTTTCGTAAACACATCTGAAATCTTGTCCAACTCTTACCCAAAGTTTCTTCATATTCTTGACGGAAATGCGTCAATTCTAATTCAGCATCTAACCTCATGTTACTTGGGTAATACCTGTCAAAGAACGCAATTTCTAATTGGTCCCAATTGGTGATCTTCGTAGGATCTTGCGTATCGTGCCATTCACTTGCTCCCTCAGTAACAAAGAACTTAAAAGCAGCAAAATACATCTGTTCCCTTGAGACCCCTTGTGTGATGTAAGAATCACATATCTGTTTGAATTTCTGTACTGCCCTGAGAGGATCTTCTGCTGGTCTACCACGAAAATTACCAAAATTCTGGAACTGAGCTAACATACCCGAATCTGGACGAAAACGTGGAACATTAATATCTGGAGCACCTACTCCTATAGCTGGAGCACGGAATGGAACTTCTGGAGGACTGTTAGTAAACCACGGATCATGATTCATCACTATCTAGACTGGAGGATTGGGATTTAGTAGTTGAACTTGAGGAATAACGCCTGGAGCTAAAGGTTGGCCATTTGCATCTAGCTGGCCTTGTCCATTATTCTGTTGATTATTTTGAAGATTGATGTCTGCCATTCTGTTACTTAACTCTTCTACCTCTAAGGCTTCTCGTTCTCTTCTTCTCTTGTTCGCAAGTCTGATCAACGATTCTGGATTACTAAGGATCGGAGGTGTTGGCTCTAGATCCTTGAATAGCCTTCTTCGCATACACCAAACCTAAAAACCTGAAAAGAAACTAAACAAAAAGCGTAAAACTGATAAAATAAAAATGCACTTATCACTAAAGGATAAACACCGTGGTCACACGCTACCGTCCCCGGCAGCGGCGCCAAAAACTTGGTGGTCCTTTGTGTGTTCTAAAAATAATTCAATGAATAATCGAACCACAACCGCAAGTGTACGGTTGTCCCAAGTAGTAATTCTGATAAATCAGATTCGTTCCAAGGACGGAATGGTTGATCACAATGTCTAGCAAATAGTGATTGATGCACTTATGAAAATAAAAGACAATAATATATTTGTTTGGTTTTTGTTATTAAAGCTAAAGAATGAAAGACAAATATGAAAATGCAAATAAAAGCTAAGACGCAAGTAAATTGATTTAAAACGCAGTATGAGAAGTAGCACTTGAGAACGCAAGGATCCTCCCTATCCTATTTCTTAACTTATGTTGTTTAAGGGCTAAATTAGTCAATTACAATGGTCGGGATTCTAATTTCCTTATACCCCCGTCAGGGTGGACTATAAGGCGATCCTAAAGTGTCACTAGTCCCGTCAGGGTAAATATGATCCACCGTTGGATGATTAAGTGTTATTACCTCATTGGCCCTAGGATTAGCTAAGCTCGTCAGAATCATTAACTTCTATCCTAGATTGAATAAATAGTTCCGTATTCAAACCCCCCGTCAGGATGATCCAATTGCCACTTATTGGAATAGCCTAAATACTATTACCTGTTCCTAGTTCATGACGCTAAAAACAGTAAACATTCATAATTTATCGAAAAGAGTAAAAAGCCCTAATTTAGTTTAATTTATTAAAAACCCAAATTCAACATTCGTTAATTAATAGGAATTGGGATTCACCCATTGTTTGTTCTCAAGCACTAAATAAAACTTAGCTCATATTAAAATGAAATACGAAATTAAAATTAAAGGAATTCATATTGTTTACAGAATTAAAAAGATAAAAGAACCTAATTTCCGGAATCGGAATGACTACGAACGGAGATATAGACCCTCTCCAGCTCTTGTAGCTTCTTCTCCTTCCTTCAGTTGCTTCTCTCTGGTGTTTTTAATCTTGCAGAATGTGAATTGTGTGTAAAATAGAAGTCAAGGGCTGATTTTATAGTTAGAAATTCGGACTTGGACCTAGGCTTTTAATTAAATGAAATATAAAAGGCCCAAGTCCACTAACTTAGCCCAAAATCCCGTAACTGCTGATATGCCTTCACTAAAACTGCTTTTCCCGATGCGTTACAACTCCGATTGACCTCATTCCAGTTGCTAAAGTTCCGTAATTCGATAAGGAATGATTTCTCTTCAAAGGTCAACAGCTAGATCATCGCTTAAGCACCTCGAAATCAGCAATCTATGGCCTGGAAAATGGATTTTCAGCTCTAAAAATAATATCTTCGGGATTTCTTTCAAGTCTTGACTCTATCTTTTGATCTTTGACTTTCTCCTTGGATTCCTCTTCTAGCTAACATCTAAAACCTGTAAAATACTCACTAAAAATACCAATATTACGCGCAAAAGCTTAATAAATCAAAAATGCTAGAATTGAAAGAGGAAAATCATATTATTGCATATTTAGTCCAAAAGTCTATCGAAATGATTAAATAAACACCAAAAATGATGTCTCCTAAGGGTCGAAAATAAGAACATTTAAGGAGACATCAACAACTAATCTAATGAGGGGTTTTGGAAAACATGGTAAGTGATACAAAAATGAATTTTAGTTTAAATAATGATTTGTCGAATATTAAAACGGGAATAAAAACAAGGTGAGGCTAACAATCTCCCCCTTTTTGATGTTTGACAAATCATACACTTTTGAAGATGCCTAAGATTAAGTTTTGATCAAAAACTCCCCCTCAACCTAATCACTAGAGTTTTTATAAAACTCCCCCTCACAAAATGCATTTGAAAAAGTTTAACTAAAATTTCTCCCCCTTTGTCAACAACAAAAAGAACAATGATATGATTTTGAAAATTTTAAGGGGTCAAAACACATTTTGAGTAAAAACAAGGACCAAAGGAATAAATGGATAACAATTAGAAGCTTCAAGGACCCTAAAACATCAAGAAAATATTAGCCACAAAAAAATATACACAAAAAGTACTAAACACTAATGGCAAGAAAGAAAAGCTAGAGAATTTGCATGCCAATTTCACACCGAATTTTCTCAAAAAGATCTTGGGGTAGAGGTTTGGTAAAGATATCGGCTAATTGATTTTCGGAGGTAACAAATTCAAGTACAATGTCCCCTTTTTGAGTGTGATCACGGATAAAATGATGGCGGATTTCTATGTGTTTTGTTCTAGAGTGTTGAATGGGATTTTTGGTAAGATTTATAGCACTAGTGTTATCACAACGAATGGGAACACGATCATACTCTAGGCCAAAATCTAGTAAGGTTTGTTTCATCCAAAGAATTTGAGTCACACAATTTCCGGCCGCAACATATTCGGCTTCGGCCGTGGATAAAGCAACACTATTTTGTTTTCTACTAGACCATGATACAAG
Source organism: Nemophila menziesii (assembly GCA_029959085.1). NCBI lineage: Eukaryota > Viridiplantae > Streptophyta > Magnoliopsida > Boraginales > Hydrophyllaceae > Nemophila > Nemophila menziesii. Next base: position 48,049,973 of record JARWIR010000001.1, on the reverse strand, counting down.
GGATTGACCTAAGAATTGGCAACTACCACTAGTGCTCTTCCTATCAAGTCTACAACCGGCATAATCGGCATCCGAATAACCTATTAGTTCAAAGGAGGTAAATCTAGGGTACCAAAGTCCTAGACTAAGGGTTCCTTTCAAATACCTAAAAATACGCTTAACGGCACTAAGATGGGTTTCTTTGGGAGAAGATTGAAATCTAGCACAAAGACACACGGGGAACATAATATCGGGTCTAGAAGCGGTTAGATAAAGTAAGCTACCAATCATACCTCGATATAGTTTCTCATCAACATCCTTACCATCTTCATCTTTGTCTAATTTTGTGGATGTGCTCATTGGAGTTCTAATTTCCTTTGCATCTTCAAGTCCAAATTTTTTGATCAATTCTCTTGTGTATTTGGCTTGATTGACAAAGATACCATCTTTCATTTGCTTGATTTGAAGTCCAAGAAAGTAATTTAATTCTCCCATCATGCTCATCTCAAATTCCTTATGCATGCTTTTAGAAAAATTCTCACAAAGATTTTCATTAGTAGCACCAAATATAATATCATCCACATAAATTTGAACAAGAAGGATATCTTTTGAAGACCTTTTGATAAATAAAGTGGAGTCAATTTTTCCTCTTTTAAAACCATCATCTAATAAAAATTTGCTTAATCGTTCATACCAAGCACGAGGAGCTTGTTTTAAACCATATAAAGCCTTTGAAAGTTTAAAAACATGATTTGGAAATTTTGGATCTTCAAAACCCGGAGGTTGTTTAACAAAAACTTCCTCGTCTATAAAACCATTTAAAAAAGCACTTTTGACATCCATTTGGTAAAGTTTAAAATTCATATAGCAAGCAAAAGCAAGTAGCATACGAATAGATTCAAGTCTAGCTACGGGAGCAAAAGTTTCATCGAAATCAATACCTTCTTCTTGATTGTACCCTTGAGCAACTAACCTTGCTTTATTTCTAGTAATGATGCCGGTGTCATCTAGCTTGTTGCGAAATATCCACTTAGTGCCAATAATAGTGGGGCCAATTGGTTTCTCCATTAATGTCCAAACTTTGCTACGCTCAAATTGATTTAATTCCTCATGCATAGCATTAATCCAATGATCATCTAACAAAGCTTCTTTAATATTCTTGGGCTCAATTTGAGATAAGAAAGCTTGATGAGCACAAAGAGCAATAATACGGGAGCGAGTGATAACACCTTCTTTTGGATCACCTAGAATTAATTCACTTGGGTGATCTTTGATATGTTTCCAACACCTTGGTAAATCCGTACTAGCTTCATTTAACACTTGATCATCTTCCTTAAGAGATTCTTCATGAGATTTGACTTCTTGAGTAGGAGATTCTAAGGGTTGATCTAGTGGAGTATCTTCAACAACATCTACTACTTTCTTGATACAAAACGGATTAGTCTCATCAAAGTCAACATGCATAGATTCCTCAATGGTACGAGTACGTTTGTTGAAAATGCGATAGGCTTTTCCTTTAGTGGAATAACCAAGAAAAATGCCTTCATCCGATTTAGCATCAAATTTTCCCAAATAGTCCCTAGTGTTTAGGATAAAACATTTGCACCCAAAAACACGAAAATAAGCAATAGTTGGTGGTCTACCATTCCAAAGCTCATAAGGGGTTTTCTTAATAAGGGGTCTAATAAGAACTCTATTTAACACATAACAAGCCGTATGAATGGCTTCACCCCAAAAGTATGTAGGCAAGCTATGTTCTTTTAGCATTGTTCTAGCCATTTCTTGTAGAGTTCGGTTTTTCCTTTCCACTACCCCATTTTGTTGGGGAGTTCTAGGGGCCGAAAAATTATGCTCAATCCCAAATTCATCACAAAAATGCACAAAAGGAGAATTCACGTATTCACTACCATTATCACTACGAATGCATGTAATAGAGTAGCCTTTCTCATTTTGCACCTTTCTACAAAGTTTTGCAAATTCATTGAAGGCATCACTTTTCAAAGCAAGGAACATCACCCATGTGAATCTAGTGTAATCATCAACAACAACAAAGACATACCTAGACCCTCCTAAACTAGTGACATCAACGGGACCAAAAAGGTCCATATGCAATAATTGAAGTGGCCTAACGGTGATGACCTTATTAATGGATTTAAAAGATGAACGATGTTGTTTACCAAGTTGACATGCATCACATAATTTATCTTTATCAAATTTGTAAATAGGCAAACCAACAACAAGATTTTTTCTAGATAATTTTGAAATTAAATCCATGCTAGCATGTCCTAAACGTCTATGCCAAAGCCAACTATCATTAACCACGGATAAGCATTTAATATTTTTGCACATAAGACTCTCAAGATCAACAACAAAAACATTATCCGATCTTTTTGCAATAAACATAGTATCTAACTCATCATTTTTGAAAACAACACATCTAGATGCTTCAAATTTAACACTAAAACCAACATCACAAAGTTGACTAATACTAAGCAAGTTAAAAGAGAGACCCTCAACAAGTAACACATTAGAGATAAGTAAAGAGTCCATATTACCAATGTTACCTTTACCCAAAACGCGTTTCTTAGTGTTGTCGGCAAAAGTAACTTTATCACCTTTAGTTTTATATAAATTTGTAAATAATGATGGATTTCCGGTCATGTGTCTTGAGCATCCACTATCAAGTAGCCATATATTTTGCTTCTTGATGCTCAACCCCTACAAACAAAAAGTAGTTTAAGCTTTAGGTACCCAATTTGGATTGGGTCCATGAGGGTTAGTGGATTTTCTTTTTAAGACCCATTTAGGTCTTTTCCAAATTGGCACAAGAGATCCCAAATCTAATAATTTACGATAGTAACAATGAGATGCATCATGACCAAGTTTTTCACAATAGGTGCAAGTGATAGAAGATTTTGAAGAGGATGGAATTGCATTTGAAATTTTTGATTTTACAAAGACATTTTTCAAAGGTTTTTGGTGAGTGAATGGATCATATCCAACACCACTTTTTTCACAAGCCATTCTTTGAGAACCTAAAATCAAATCCAAGTTTTCTTGCCCACTAGTAAATTTTAAAATAATGGCATTTTGATCAACAATCTTTTTCTCTAACAAAGCTTTTTCTTCCAAAAGATTTTTCTCAATAAGATGAAGTTTCTCATTATCATCTATACATTCATCACAAAGATTTTGACAATCTTCCAAAGCTTTCAAAACCTCTTTAGTTCTATTTTTCTCAAATTCTAAATCTTTTGTTAAAACTTTGTTTGTTTCAATAGAATTTAAAAAATCATTATAAAGAGAATCAAATGCCTCATGAATATCTTGTTCACTAGCATCATCATTAGTTAAAGAGAGTTTGGATTTTGGAGTTACCTCATCATGATTTGCCATAAAGGCAAAGTGAGTAGTACCGGTATCATCATCCGAAGAAGCATCTTCATCATTCTCAACTTTTCCCATAAAGGCAACAAGATTGACATTTTCATTATCACTTTCTTCTTCATCCGAATTTTGAGTATCCCAAGTGATATTGGCATGCATAGCTCTTTTTGGTTTCTCCTTTTGAAGAAGAGGACAATAGGTTTTGATGTGACCAACCTTTTTGCAATGATAGCAAGTGGGTTCATCTTGTTTGATAGCTCTATCATTCTTCTTGTAAGGTGAGGAAGAACTTCCTTTCTTGGCAAAGCGTTTGTATCTCATGAATTTTTTCATATCTCTTGCCAACATAGCTACTCCTTCATCTTCACTAGTTTCTTCTTCATGTGAATTTTCTTCTTCACTATCCTTCCTTTCTTTTCGTTCTTTCAACTTTGAACTCATGGCATGAAAAGCGATGGATTTCTTAATCTTTTTCTCCTCATCATCTCTTATCTTTTCTTCTTCAAGCACAAGCTCTTCCGTCATGAGGTTGCAAATGAGTTCATGAACCGTCATTTTTGAAAGATCTTTAGTATCCCTTATAGAGTTGATTTTTGTCTTGTATTTCCTTGGAAGAGCAAATAAGATTTTTCGGCATTGTTCCTTGTTGGTGTACTCTTGACCAAGAGTCTTCAAAGTGTTAACAATGTTAGAAAATCTTTGATGCATAGCATTCAAGGCTTCATCGGGCTCCATACGAAAAAGCTCGTACTTAGTGATAAAGAGACCAATCTTGGTTTCCTTAATGTCTTCCGTTCCTTGATATGATAGCTCCAAGAGTTGCCACATTTCATGAGCGGAATTGCATTCACTAACTCTAGCGTATTCCGTGACGCTTAATCCATTGATGAGGATGTTCATAGCTTTGTTGTTTTTGGTAAGTTTAGCTATGTCTTGATCATTGTAATCATCTTCATCTTTTACCTCCGTTGTACTTCCGGCAACGTAAGGAATATAAGGACCCTTTTTGATAGCCATCCATAAAAAGTAATCGATTCCTTTCACATGAATCTCCATCTTCTTTTTCCATCCAAAGTAGTCTTTTCCTACAAAAAGCGGAGGTCTAGTAGAACATGAACCTTCCGGTTGATTAGAGTCCATATCGTATTAACTCTAGAAACGATTAAGTACAATAGAGCTAGGCTCTGATACCAATTGATATACTATATGCGTCCTAGAAGGGGGGTTGAATAGGACAATAGAAATTAATCGGCTAATTTTATTTCAAGTAAATAAAATTAAAAGCTAATTTGAATCCTATTGTATTAGCAAACTAAATAGTATAAAACTAGATAATCCTAATAGACAATAATATCAAACTATTCAAGTAGGCATTTTATCAAGCATATAGAGTGCGGAAATATAAAGAGTGTAGAGATAGAATACGATACACAACGATGTATAGTGGTTCGGTTTCCCTACATCCACTACCTAAGGAAGCCTCCTTAGGATTTGCAAGATTCTCAACTAATCTTCGTAACTCTTAACCGGGTGAGATACAAACCCTTACAACCACTTCAAAAACCCTTTGAAGGAAATACACTTGTGTTATCACCAACACAAGGAACCAAGCATAAACCTATGCTCACACTACTCTCTTAATCTATTACAAGAACTAAGAGGAAAGGGAAAAAGTGTTTAGGGGTGCTTATAAAAGCTTTGTGACTAAACTCCTAAATGAGTAGATAGAACTAATTAGCTTCACAATAAATATGACTTGAATGCTCCTTTGAAACCTCCTTGAATGATAGAATTAATTGCTCTTAAGATTGGTAGATGGAAGGCTTAAGTTGTGTCTTGAATGAACTCCATTTTATAGCTGAAAAGATGATCCAACGGTCATAAGGCTTCTCTCCAACGGATCTATTTTATCTCTAACGGATATAAGCTTTGTCCTCTAGTAATAGTGCTGAAACCCTCTCGTGCGGTGTACCGCGGATATGGTCCGGTGCACCGCATGACTGTTCGACTAACTTTTGAGCTTACTGGTCGGACTATGTAGTGTACCGCATCCCTGCTCCGTGTAGTGGTCCGGTGTACCGTGACAAAGGTCCGGTGTACCGTGCAGATTTCTGAGCTTACTGGTCGGGCCATCTAGTGCACCGTGCTTCTGGTCCGTGACCTGCGGTGTACCGCGTCACTCGTCCGGTGTACCGCGGGGCTGCTATTTTGAATTTCAAGCTAAGTAACAATGAAGTAAGCACAACTAATCTAATGAGGGGTTTTGGAAAACATGGTAAGTGATACAAAAATGAATTTTAGTTTAAATAATGATTTGTCGAATATTAAAACGGGAATAAAAACAAGGTGAGGCTAACAGTTTTGACCCCCGCGGACTACCCCCTAGTCCGTGCCCTGGTCCGCAGAGTCAAAACCCGTACCACGGGTGGAGCCACGGGGTTGATCCAGAACCGAAGAAAAAATGGCCCGCGGACTACCCCATGCACCGTGCCATGGTCCGCGAGGTCAAAACACGTGCCACGGGGTGAGGTCCACGGGTATTTTGACGTGGAAAGCTAAAGAAGGCGCGAGGTACCCTCCGGTGTACCGCGCCATGGTCCGCAGCTCAGAAACACGTGCCACGGGGTTGTACCACGGGTATCATCCAGTGGGCAAAATTTTTCGAGCATCAGAAGTTGCGGTGTACCCCGCGGTACACCCCATGGTCCGCACGAGCCGCCAGAGAGAGAAAAGAAAGGGTTTCAAGTTATAAAGGAGATCTAATGCTTATTATTCCGAATTTATTAAACCTTAAACCTCTTTCTCTTCTCCAAAACTCTCCTAACTCCATTGAAGCTCATCAAAAACCTTCACCAATCACTAAAACACTACCCAATCATCAAGAAAAACACATCAAACCTTCTCTCCACATCATTACAAGAGAGAATCAAACACCCAATCCTCACCAAATCCATTCAAATTGAAGAATCAAAGAGCCAAATTTTCAAAATTCATCCTACAATTTCTTAAATCCAAGCCAACCCATTACAAATCCACCTTACCCACATAGAGATCATCATCAATTCACCAATCCTAGGCCAAATCAAGCTTGTTCAACCATTAATTCACAAGTTAAAATTTCAAGGGTTGCTAAAGCTTTGAGTTGGGGGTTAATTGAGGATGACTAATAGAACAACAATTTTAGCTAACAAGAGGGAGGTGAAGAGTAACAAGGGATTGGATTTAAAGAAGAAATCAATTGACAAAGGTGCTAGTTCTAAATCAAACGGTAAAGAGAAAGTTGAGAAGAGTGGGATACCTTTGTTTGATCGTAATGGTAAAAAGCTTTACTTTTATGCAAAGGAGAAAACACAACCTCAACAAGATCCTGCACCCAAAGAGAAAGAGGATACTTCAAGGTCCCTGAAGACTTCTGCAGAGAAACAGTTAAAAGAACTACCTTTTGCTTATGAGAAAGTATTCAAGGAAGAAATTGGTACAGGAGAATATGCAATATTCTTAGAGCTTGGTGAGAAATTAAGTTGGTTTACGTTCATGGTAAGACGTTCTGAATTATGTCATGAGTTAGTTTTGGAATTCTATTTAGGCCTCTTTAGCCGAGATAGTAATTGTGTTCCGATTAGAGGAAAGCTAGTTCCTTTCACAGTTGAGGAGATTAGAAACCACTTCAAGTTTAAGAAATTGAAAGGTTTTTGCAAATTTGAAGAAGCGGTTGCTAAACGAAAAATCTTTGATGAGGAATTACTTTTTGAGCATGTATTAGACAAAGAGAAAGTGCAATCACATAAGGGAGAATTGAAGGCACCTTGGCCATACAAATATCTTCAAGCAGATGCGAGAATTTGGCACAATTTCCTTGTCCCTAATATCTTTGGAAACACACGAACTTTGGATGTGAATATGAAGTACGCTCTACTTTTGGACTGTATTTTTAGAGGAGAAGAAGTTGATGTGGCACAGTTGATCTATTAGGAGGTGATACGATTTTCGGTCTCTCCTAAATCAGTTTATAATGTTAAATTTCCAACTATGATCACGTGTCTTGTGCGAAAAGCGGATGTTGTATTGGGTGAAGAAGAGAAACTCGAGTTTAAGACGAGTTATATTGATAATGCTTGGATCAAGGATATCTTTCGAAGAGCGGGTTCTACGCAAGTCTCGAAAGAAGAAAAGGAGCAAAATTAGCAAGAGAAGATGGAGGAGCGTTTAACGAAATTTGAAGCAGCTCAAACTTCCTTAGTCAATGATGTGGCACAAATCAATGCTAATCAAGTGCACATCATGAAACTCCTCGAGCAATTAACGAAAGGTGCAGCAATTCCTACGTTGGATATCAATGTTGCGAGGCAGTAGCCTCGAGAGTATGTTCTCTTTCTTCCTTACCATTTCTGTAAATATGTTTATCTGCTAATTTTAATTTCTGTTTTTTTGAGTATTTTTCGAGTCGTGGGGACACGGCTCATTTTTGAGTTGGGGGTGTGGGGATTCGTTGTCTCTCATCTCCATCTTTCTGGTTTTGGGTGAAATTAAAATTTTTGATACATGGGAATTAGATGTAGAGTGTGTTTAATAGCTTGAAAGCATAAGCTCAGTAGATTAATGATAGTAAGTAGTATGTTTATGAGCTATTTATTTGTATGCTTTGAGTATTTGCAGGAAAACACACGTTGATAGTAAAGAAAAGATTAGTGAGCAATGCGATAGAAAGTATGTTCGATCTCAGGGAACCTTGAGAAGTGTGTAGGCCGTGAGATCCAAGCTAGTTGAAAAACCATTTGATGAAAGTGCTAAAGGTTAGAAAATAACGAAATTACATAGTGTAGAAAGTGATTAAGGCGGTTCTTTCATATTTGAAGCCCTTGAAGCCTTTTTATACCTTCTCACCTTGTGATTTTTGATTTTATATGCTATATCCTTCTCAGACCCTTCTAGCCTTTCTAAAGCCTTTTATTGAAACACGTTATAAGCCATATCCCTTTAGATTATAGGACTTTTCCATATGACCCGCACTCGAATCGCGATGCATAGACAGTTGTTTTAGAGCTTGAGTTTGGGGTGGTGGGTCCACCATTATGGGAATTGTTATTGGGTTGGGATTTTTGAGCTTATTAATTGTGCTTTGTGCTTTATATTGATGATGATTCACAAATTTTTATTGTAACCCTTTGCCGGGGTAATAGTGAATGAAAAAGAAGCTACGAGCTAAAATTGCCAACAAGGGCATTAAAAGAAAAAATATCTATATGAAAATTAGCGTGATATCTCAACATTAAAAGAGAACCAGAGCTATAAAAATTGAATTGAAAAGAAAAGAAAATATATATATTCGGACCGGCAAAGTGGATTTTTATGTGAACATCTTAAGCTTTAATTGGGTTATTGGGGATGCTAAATTGTGCATTAAAGAAGTCATTGGGTTGAGTGAGAAACAGTTTTATGAGAGTAACTCAAGCTCTAGGGCGATTCGTTGATGGCTAGTGAGAAGAGAGCCAAAAGCTCACTCCAAATTATCCAAATATACTATCATACCGTCCCTAAGCCTACATTACAACCTTAAAGACCTTTTGATTCTTTGCTATGTAATTGAGAAGTGATTAAGCCATTAGAGAGTAGTTAAGTGGATCTTTGAATACTAGTGAAAATCGATGAACAATCTATAGCTCTCTTGGGGAACTGAGTAAAGTCCCAATCCTTCTTACATTGCGAAACTAATCTGATCTTGAATTCAAGCCGTGTTGACTGTGGATATGAGAAGTGTACAGGTATGTAGTTTATGAATATTATTGTATGAAATTTTCTGGGTTATGTGCTTTAGGTTTATTCTATATATTCTGCTATGCTTTTTCCCCTTGTGTTAAGAATTTTTAAGTGTGTATTCATAGACTTCCCTTTGTTTTTATCTTTATTGTATCGGGACGATACAACTTTGAGTTGGGGGTCTTGATGTCTCCTCATTTGTGATAGATTAATGTTAGGATGAGACATCATTTTTAGTGATTTAGAAGTCAATAATGTCGATTTTCTTGAGTTTTAGTGCACTTTCCTATTTTGAGTCTTGATTTGTAGAAATAATGTTTTTAGAGAATATTGGGTTTAATTGTTTATTTAGTGTGTAGCTTTAAAGATAATTATGGAGCTTAATTAGAGTCCAAGTCAAAGATTACAACTTATGGAAAGAGATTTGCATGGTAGATGGAGATAAGGAAACAAAAGCTAAAAAGATGGAAAAGGGAAAGCTGTCTAAATCTGGGATTCTGCATACACGTCTAAAGATGTGCGTTTTTACCTAAGAAATAGGCTGATTTTGGTAATTTCCTTCTTTAGGGTCAAGATAATTCTGTTGCGATTCGTTTGGTATCTTATGGAGCGCAAACCGACCAATAACGAAGAAGATATGCTCAAAACGGTCCAGCAGTTTTTATCTTTATTTCCATACGAATTTGAGTTGGGCTAGAAGTCCAATACTTTACCTCTTCCTCAAGAAACCGAATTAGGTCTTCTGAACACCTATAAATACACCCTTATATCACTTGTAATTAGACCACCCTATTAATCCTTGCCTCATAGTAATTAGTTCTTAAGGTTTTATTCTTCCAGTTTATTGTAGAGAGCAAGATGATGTCTTTTGTAATTTCTTTTAGTTTCTTTCCTTCAGGTATGAACTAAACTCCCCATAGCTTGGGTTTTGCATAATGTATAATCTATGAATTCTAATTCTTCTATCTAAGTTTCTTTGGGAATTACATGTTTTAATCTGATATTAGCTACTTACTTTATATTTGTTTATGTGTTTTGATTTAATGTCTTTCCTAGAACTGATCACTTTAGGATTGTTTTAATAGTAGTTGGATGGTCTCCTTGACAGGGTGTTTAACTATTGAACCACCACATAATGTCTAGTGTCGATATTAGTTCTGACAAAACATGATTCTAACTAGATAGTCATTAGGGTTTGTTTTAACCACCATATCACCAGGATTGCAGTATTTGCTTAGGGCCTTAGTGGCGTTTGATAACCCTAAGATAAAACACTTCTTGGTTGTGCCGTAGCCCCCTTAGTCGCTCTCAAGGTCTAAGGTATGGGAATTTAGAATCCTGACTAAGTATACCAAGAGCTAACATTCTCCCTTATTAACTAGATCCATAGATAGAATTAGAAGAATTAGTGCATACTAGCAAAACCTGAGCTATACTTCTCATCTCATATTTCTTATCTTTTATTTTATTGCCTTTATTTTCCTATTTTTAGTTATAAATCTCGAAATCTATTTGCTTTTATTTTCTGTCTTCTAATTACCTACTTTTACTCGATATTTCTATTCACGCGATTAACACACTTAAGTCCCTGAGAACGAACTCAACTTACTAACTAAAACTTGCATACGTCCTGTAATACTTGCAGTACTGTGCCTGTCTAGGGTGAGAGTGCGTAGTTTCTTGGCTTATTTTAATCTTATTTTTATCACACCCTAGGCACCACCAGTCCGGTATACCGCCACATCTGATGCTCCAAAAAATTTCGTCTGTCAATAAACGCACGCCACATACCCATGACACGGGTTTTTGCTCTCGCGGTATTCTGCGCATATGGTCCGGTATACGGACTCATCGATCAGATTTTTTTTTCTCCTCTGGATAAAACACGTGGCATCCACCTGTGGTACGGGTTTTCTTACCTGCGGTATACCGCACCTGTGGTCAGAATTTTCCGAAAAATTTTGTTCTTCATTCCCTAACTCGATTTCTCCAATACCTAAGCATCAAAAACACTACTACGTTTCTCAAATATGCAATATCAACTAAAATTAACTAAGCTAAACATAAATTAAAAACTAAAAATGTATAAACATAAAAGAAATTACAGGTTGTCTCCCGTATAGCACTTTTGTTTAACGTCTTTTAAAGTTAGACGTGTTACCTCGATTAAGGATGACGAAATTTCCACCCTTTGCCTCTAATTCCCACGAACTTTTCAGCTTGATTCTTTATAATCATGGATGGTTTCATCCAAGATTTCATGGGAAGGGGTGAATCCGGTGGTAACTCGATTTCATTTGTAGCATTACACTCCTCTGGCAATCCATTCATCTCTTTAGTTTTGAATCTTCGTTTGTTAGAAAGAATGTCCTTCATGAATTTTGCATATGTTGGCATTCTCTTGAGAGCTTCTACAAATGGTATTTTAATCTCTAACTTGTTCACCATGTCAACAAACTTCTTGAATTCCAGGTCATTGTCCTTTCTGACACGTGAAGGGAATAGTGGAGGAGGACATGTGTTGGTTACCACTGGGCTCTCTTTCTTTTCTGGATTCTTCTCTTGGACAATTTTTTGTTCAACTACCTCTTCGACCTTATCTTCTGTTGTTTCTTCTCCCCCCGTTTCTGGAATAGGGACTGGTTCTGGTTCTGGTCTTGGTGGAGGTAGTTGTTTTCCACTTCTTAATTCAACTGCATGACAAACTTTGTTTGCTGGAGCACTAGTATCACTTCGGAGTTGCTCTTCTGCAAGGATTTGAACTTTATTCACCATTTGTGACACTAATTGCACCATCTTCTGAAGCGCATTTTGTGAGTTTTGGAATTCTTGCTGGCTGATTTCCATATCTTTAATTAGGTTCATTATCTTAGCCATGGTTGAATTCGAACTCGAAGGTGGTTCTTGTACGGTTTGCTGCATTAAATAAGGAGGTGGTTCTTGATAAGCTTCATTATAAATCGGCGCTTCTTGATAGATAGGTTGTGGAGGATAGTAAGATTGTGGTCGTGGTTGATAATAATCATCATAGTAATGGTTATTATGATAATAATTCTGTTGATCTCCGACCCAATTGTAATTCTGTGGGGGCTGATAATCAGCGTAATTTCCTTGGGATTGATAATAACCATCATAATAATGGTCTCTTTGATAAGGCATGAAGGAAATTGAGGCTGGATTGTTCATGCAATATTCCCACGAGTGATCTCTTGCTCCACAACTAGGACATGAAGGTGATGTATGTACTAGATTTCTCTGAGCTATTTCTCGCGCTTGTTCTCGTAATTCCTCAAGTTGTTGGTTTAACTCTTTGAGCTTTAGAGCTTCTAAAGTCTTTTTTTTTCTGCTTCAAACGACCAACTTCTCTTGGGTTCACGAAAATTCTCCATAATGGTATTAGCTTCTTCAGGATCTAATAACACGAAACCTTTATCTCCTAATAAATCTGCTCTCGCCTAAAAAAATCTGTAAAACAAAAACTAATAAGAAAAGCGTAAAATAGAACTAACTAAAATAAAAGCACAAGATAATTGCACAAGGACTAACGATGTAGTCCCCGGCAGCGGCGCCAAAAACTTGGTGTGGCCTAAGGTGTGATAAAAAGATGTATAAAATAAGTGCAAATAAACACCCTAAGCTAACACGGTTCTGCAAGTTTACAGATCGTATGCAAGTTTTAATGAATAAGTAAGATTCGTTCCTCAGGGACTACGAAGGTTAAGAAGAACTTATGCAAATTATTCAAGTGCAAATATTAAAGATAGAAAAGATAACACGCTAGTAGGAAGAAGAGATAGACAAATATTTATTTGGTTTTTAAATAATAAAACTAAACTAATAAACTAAAGACAGAAACTAAATAAAAGAAAAGAAAAGAAGATAGTATGAAAGTTATAGCTTGAGTAATTAGCATGCAATCCCCACTAGTTTTGCCGTTCTAAACATGTAAGGGTGAATTATGTAGTATTTCCCTAATCGGTCCCAATTCGCTATCGGTAGTTTCAAATAGGATTTACCTGTGTCAATAAGGCTTCCTAAGCAAACTTTTCCTGTAATTGGTAAATAGTCACAAGAACTAAACCATAGTGATTATCTAGCTAGGTTGGGTTGTCAGATCAGACCTAATACTAGACGTTATGTGCTAAACATGCAATTAAACACCGTTGTCAATGGTAACCTAATTACTAGATGGTAATTCTATATGGGCGCGCATCCACAAGAACACAGAATATAAATCCAAACACATAAACAGAGAATAAAAACTATAATTCAATTTAAAACATTAAGTTCCCAAATTAGATAGATGTCAACTCAAAACTAGGGTTCATACATATATGCTAAAACTCAAACTAAAAAGAATTAATTCATACTAAGAAAAGAATTACAAAATAGGAGGTTGAAGGAGACATGATTGATGCACAGCTCCCTCCAGACTTCTTCTCTTGTGTTGCAGCTTCCTCTTGGCCTTAAGGTCTGGCCAAGGATGATTTAAGAGTGTTAAGAGGCTGTATTTATAGTGTATAGGTTGACCTAATTCGTTTTCTTGAAGGAGAAGGAAAGTAATGGACTCCTAGCCCAACTCAAATTCGTATGGAAATAAAGATAAACACTGCTGGACCGTTTTGAGCATATCTTCTTCGTTATTGGTCGGTTTTTGCTTCATAATATACCAAAAGAATCGTAACAGAATTATCTTTGTCCCTATGAAAGGAAATTACCAAAATCGGCCTATTTCTTAGGTAAATAACCACTTCTTTAGGTGTGTACTGCAGAAATTAAGATTTAGGAAGCTTTTCCTTTTCCTAATTGAACTCAGTTTCCTTCTATCTCCAATTTCCATGCATATCTCTTTCCATATATTGTAGTCTTTGACTTGGACTCTAATTAATCTCCATAATTATCTTTAAAGCTTCACACTAAATAAACAATTAAATCCAATATACTCTAAAAATATTATGTTACTAAATCAAGACTCAAAATAGGAAAGTGCACTAAACTAAGCTCAATTCAACCTATAAACTAATAAATAAGCCTAAAATGATGTCTCATGCATAGATTTTATTATCACAAATGAGGAGACATCATTAAATAAGTATGGATGTTGGTGTGGAATCTAGTGAATGTAACTTTTAAGCAAAATTTTAATGAGTTAATGATAGTTGATAGTAGGTTTATGAACTTGTCTTGTATATTCTTAAAGGATTTGCATGGAACACACATTAAAAATAAAGAAAATATTGGTGAGCAATATGGAAGAAGTAAGTTTGATCTTAGGGAGCATGAGTGGTGTGTAGAACGTGAGATCCAAACTAGTTGATAAACCATGTAATGAACATGCTAGAGGTGACAAATTAACTAAATTGTATAGGATAGAACATGATTGAGGCGGTTCTTTGTTTAGCCTTTTGTTCCTTTTATCTTGCTGACCAATTATTCTTGTCATATTATCCATCTCAGTCCCATGTTGCCTTCCTAAGCCTTTTTATTAACCACATTACAAGCCATACCCCTTAGACTTTTAGTACTTTTTCAATATGACCCTCACTCGAATCGCGATGCTTTGAAACTCGTCTAGAGCTTGAGTTTAGGGTGGTGGTTATGGGAAATAACATTGGGTACGTATTGCGTTTTGTAATTGAGCTTTTTGATAACTTGTTTATATATTGTAACCCTTTGCCAGGGTAAAAGAAAAAGAAGAAGATATAAAAAAAATATATATTGAAAAGAAAAGAAAACATAGTAGAATGTCTTCTTACATAAAAAAAAGGGAGCCATGGCTACTTACAAAAGAAAAATACATACATTTGGAACGACAACGTGGGAATTCTTTAGGTGATCATAAAAGGGTTTCATTTGGGTTATTGGGGATGCAAAGAAGTGCATCAAAAAGTTGGGTTGAGTGAGAATATCTTTGAGAGTAACTCAAGCTCTAGAACGACTCATTGATTGTTAGTGAGGAGAGAGCAAAAAGCTCACTCTAAATTATCCAAATATACGATTAGACCTACCCTAAGCCGACATTACAAGCTTAAAGACCTTAGGATTCTTGACTATGCAATTTAGGAGCTTTTGAACTAATAAAGAGTAGTTATATGGAACTTAGAAACTATGTAAGTGATCAAGGAACACCCTATAGACACCATAGAATACTAAGAGAAAAACGTATCCTTCGTGCATTGCAAATATAATCTAATCTTGAAATTAATATGCGTAAATTATTGATCTGATAAGTGTATATTTTCTTTAGTTTGTAACTTTTACTATATGAGACTTGTTAGAATTAGTGCTTTAGTGTCATTCATTACTTTCCTACTCTTCTCTCTTCTTTGATTTTCTGGACTTAGACCCCTCTAAACTCTATTTTTCTTTATATTTTGTCAGGACGACAAAACTTTGAGTTGGGGGTCTTGATGTTTCTCTTTTTTTGATGGATAGATCTAATCACTAGACATTATTTTGGGAGTTTATTGGGTCTAAGTGAGTCATTTTCCCTAATATTTGTTATATTGTACTTTTGCCTCTTGTTTTGGCCATATTGTTATTTATAGAGTTTTTGTGCATTAATTGTGTGTTAAGGGTGTAGCTTTTAGGTAGATTGTTGATACAATGTGTCAAGATGAGAAGAAGAAGTAAAAAAGTCAAGATAAACCCTAAGCCCAGGCGGAATTTGAACCTAAAGTCACTTTGGGAAGTTGCAGCGTTTGCCAGAGGAATCTTAACTCCATACTGTTTCAGTCACCACAAAATATTGTTAAGAGATTTGGACCGATTACTTTTGATTCATAAATATATTATAGTTAGTGTCACATGGGAAGGGACGGAAGTCAGTTCAGAGTTAAGATAAATAAGTTGTTCCATTTGCTTTCACCGTGACTCGCACTAGTCCAACTTTAGCTAAAAAACGGGTTGGGCCCTTCTAAACCTAATTAAGTGAGCCAAAGGGGGCCCAAACGTTTTTTAGCTATTATATAATTAATTTAGCAACCCCTTTAACATGTACAACTTAGAATCGATCAGCACACAACACAATTAAAAGGGGAGCAAGAGTAGAAGAGCTGGAGAGGAGAAAAAACGGGTTTGTCTATAAACCCAACGATTGTTCCTCATCCATCCATAGTTACATCTCTTCCTCAAGAGTACCTATCATTTATTTTTGCTTTTAATTATTATTTTGTCTTTAGTTTTATTAATTTTATTTCTTTTAGTATCAACTAAACACTCATTGCTTGATGTTGCCTATGTAAGAACTTATGCTTGGCTAGTTAATTGATTTATTGCATCTGGACAATTGTTTGATTGAGAGGGGTTTGATTTTATTCAATTGACTACACGTTTGTTTTAATACTACTTATGCTCTGGCAAAATATGGGTAGCCCTTGTGATTGAGCTAACACCTAGGAGAGGGGGGGAGGGGTTTAATTGCAGATATAGCGTGTAGGCCTCTAGTGTGCGGTAGTGAAGCGAGAGGTCTTGCCTAGCTAGATAATATATAGGGTTAGAACCTTAATCATCCAAAAAAAATTTAGGAAGGAGGATTTCCATCTAAGCTATCGTCAGGAGTTATATGGATTGTTGAATCCCGGCCAATGCGAATTCACCAACTCACGGTCATTAATAAAGCCATTAAACTAGCAACATAGGGGATTACTAGCAATTCCTCAAGCAACTTTCTCATCCTTTAGTTCATATTTTATTATTTAGTTTACTTTAATTACTAGCTTTAAGTTAGTCTTGTTTATTATTTTAGTCTTTAATCATTGAAAAACCAATAAACATTTCATTATTTACGGTTTTGTCATTACTTATTCCTAATGACAACTCTAAATATTTACACTATTCGAAGCATAATCATCTACATTGATAATCCATGTGGATACAATAAACCCCCACTTATCAATTATTACTTGTCAACGACCCATATACTTGCGAAAAATCACTCTCTCCGATGTTGATTTGTTATATCACACCTGGAGGGCGAACAATGGGAGCAAGAGCATAAGAGTTGGAGAGTAGAAAAGTAAGGTTTGTCTATAAACCGAACGATTCTTCCTCGACCATCCATCAAATCATCTCTTCCTCAAGAGTAACTATCATTAATTTTTTATTTTAATTATGATTTTGTCTTTAGTTTTATTTCTTTAGTATGAACTAACCCATCATTGCTTGAGGTTGATTATATAAGAGCTTATGCTTAGCTAGTTAATTGATTTATTACAACTAGAGAATTGTTTAATTGAGAATGGTTTAATTTTATTCCATTGACTACACGTTTGATTTAATACTACCTATGTTCTTGCCAAATACTAGGTAGCCCTTGTGATTGACCTAACACCCGGGAGAGGGGGTTTGATTGCTGGTCACTCATAGAGTGTGATAAAAATCAACGCTAAATAGGATGAGAAACTAACCGCAAGTATACGGGTCATTACATGTAATAGATTAGTAAAAACGGGTTAATCGTCTCCACAGGGATCGCGAGGTAAGATAAATGTGTTCAGATAACAAGTAGAATTAATTGCTGAAAGAAAGAAAATAGATATTGAATGTAGAGTAAACTAATATTAAACTAATAATTAAACTACAGAGTATGAGAAATATACTTGAGTCTCGCTAGGGAATCTCCTAGGTTAACAATCTAATGCATTCGTTTTAAGGGTAAAGCGGGTAATTGATATTAGTTGAGACTCTATAATCTCCTAACTCCCGTCAGGTTAGACTTAGGAGCTACCCTACAGTATTACAAACCCCGTCAGGGTGATTATAAACTACTTTCATATGATTAAGTGAATTATCCAATTGGATACGCGGTTAGTCAAGCTCATCAGGATCAATGACGAATACCACACGTTTTTATCCTAGTTCATTTTTTAACCCCCCCCCCCCCCCTTCTGGATGATCACCACTACTAGTGAATAGCCTAATTACTATGACTTACCCTTGAGTTGCAACGTCAATGATAGTAAATAAATGTAAAGATAAAATCAATATGCAATTACATGACTTTAATTACATTGACATAATCACAAATTATAAAATATTAAATTAGAAACTAGGGTTCATCCCCAAAATACGAGACTCAAGTAATTGTGGTTTAGCTCATATTGATATTAATAAAAAAAAGAAATTAAAAGTTTACATGTTCCGTAAAAACAGACTTAAAATAAGAACCTAGATTGGAGAATGACTTGAGTTGCTGGTTGAAGAAAAGACTTTCTCCAACTTCTGCTCTTGCCTCTGCCTTGCCATTTCTCTAAGAACGGTATAATATGAAGCTCAATTGAAAGATACTTATTAATGAGGTCTAGAGAGACTTTTATAATGATTAAAAATGGATTAGGTCAACCTTGGGCTCAATTAAGTGATTAAGGGCGTAAGGCCATTTTATAATTCACCGCATCTGTTGTACACCATTTTATAAAACTAGCATAACTTTTGACTCTCTGGTCCAAATCACCTGATTTCACTTCTCAAATTTTGATAACTCAGAGACTAATCTTTTTCATTTGAATCACTAGGTCTAAATCTGCACTGTTTGGACTTGGGGATACCAATAAGTGACGCCTTTCTCAGTCTGAAATTTCTTCTCCTTCAATAAAATGGTGACTATTTCTTCTTTAACTCTTTTGCTTGATCTTGGACTTCAAAATTCACTTATTACATTCATCTTGGTGCCTCCTAGCATCCATATACCTAATAACTTCAAACAAATTAACGCACAAAAGCTCTAAAAGTAACAATATTATAATTCTGAAGGAAGAAAGTGCAATATAGCAATATATGCCCATAATTCAACTAACTAAGTCCAATTTCTACCTAAAATTATGTCTCCTAAAGTAATTTATTTATAACAAAAAGGAAGATATCAAGACCCCAAACTCAAACCTTTGTCGGTCCGACAAAGTATGAACAAAAGCAGAGGTCTATGGTAAGAAGCAAATGCAGAATCTAAAGAATGACACCCAAAGCAAAACTTAAAATAAATTTTATATAGTACAACCAAAGAAATAATGCACACATACACCTATCATACAACATCAAACACATTAATAATATCAATCCAAAATTAATTTCACAATGCTAGAAGGTTACACTTAATACTTAACTCGAGATGGTGGCTATAGGGTGTTAATTAATCTTTACTCGTTTTGAACGCTCCACTTAACTTACTCCCTACTTGAAAAAATATCATTCCACTATGTACCTAAGCATCACGAGGTCATTTCGGTTTTAGCGTAGACTTAGGGACGGTATGGTACATTTGGATAATGAAAAGTGAGCTTTTGGCTCTCTCCTCGCTAGCCTTCAACAAACTGTCATGAGATTGCGTTTACACTCACATATGATCTCACTCACTTGACGCACAAATTTAGCGTCCCCCAATAAACCCAACCTTATCGATATGACTACATATATATTCCTTTGTAGTTTCTTTTTATTTATTCGTTTATTCAATCTTTTTTTGTAAGTTAAACGTGACATTTGTTTTAATATGAAGTGTCATGCTAACTTATTTTCTCATATTTTTTCTTTTTTTTCTTTTTCTTTTCTTTATAGAAACTGACAAAGGAATTTACAATAAAGTGCATAATCATTAAATAACATCACAAATCTACCCAACATATGTAATAACTATTCTCTCACCCCAAACTCAAGCTCAAGGACAACTAGTCCTAAGCAATCATGATTCAAGTGTAGGTCATATGGTATAGTCCTAACATATTAAGGATAGGCTTATAATATGGTTTCAAAAGAAAGGCTTAAAGATTAAAAAATGGGGCTAAGAAGGATATAATTAATCATGGGCTTGAAAGCTAAAAAGGGTTTCAAGTGGCTATCAAGGAACTGCCTCTATCATTTTCCTAGTTACATAGTTTCACTCCATTTTCACCTCTATTTCATAATTAAGTGGTTACTATACTCATTTAGATCTCACTTTCTACACACCACTCTTACTCACTAAGTACAAGCTTATTTCTTTTGCATTGTTCATTAATTTTTCATATCTATCATCAAGTGTTTGCAAGCATGCAAAGTGCATTTTACATTAACTCTAAGGTCTACTATTTTCTATCATTAATTTACAAAAAGTATGCTTAATGGGGGCATTCAAAAAACTCTTAAGTCAAATTATTCCTTAAACTAATTTAATATGATTTTAAATTTTTTCAAAAGTAGTAAAACATTATACACATAAAACTGGGAATAAGGACAAAAAGTACCCCACCCAAAAGTAAAAAATAAGTCGTGTCCCTACGACTCGAAAAGACTCTATAAAGAAATTAAACTGATATACACTAATAATGAGAAAAGAGTTAAGGAAACATATCTATCACCATCATATCGAGGCTTCAAACTGTTCAACTTTTTATGGTTCCCCTCGCACTCTGATCTTCCTTAACTACTCATGTTTTTTTCATTCAAATCACCCCAAAATCAATGATCAAACACATGCTTAAATATACTTGCACATGCTAGAGCACGAGTATCGTATACAAATCACAATTCCAAATAATATAACTAAAATTCTCGATTCCCAAATTGGCCAGAAATAGAAAAGGAGGAGAATTAGCTATTGTAACGATGTTAATTGCTTGAATTTGAATTTCTATGATGCCTTGGATGATTAATTTCCCAGCTCCAATCCTCAAAACTTCAAAATCTCTTGATTTCAATCTTTTTTACGGTATGAATTTTTGGATGATTTCATGTCTTTTGATGTTTTTGGTGATGGATTTTGTGTTTGTATGGTACTTTGGGAATTAGGTAATGAATATCTTGTGGTGTTGTGGAAGATTTGATGGTGTTCTGCTATGTTGATGAAAGTTCAATGGTGTTTAGAGGCGTGGGAGGTTTGACGCACTTCCGAGTTGCGTCTAAGTGGGCAAATTCCAGTACTTTTTTAGCTCTATGAACAGTACTCTGAATTCTACATTGAATAGATCTCGAAAAAATATGCGGTTTAGGCTCGAGAAAAAGTTAATTCCGACATCCGAGCGCAAAGTTATGACCTCTCGAAGTTTGTTCATTGCTGTCATCAGTGGATTCTTGTGATATACCGCAGCGGCGCCAAAAACTTAATGCTTCTAGAGTGTGATGAAAATAAATACTAAATCAGATGAGCAACTAACCTCAAGTGTTTGTGTCGTTCCAAGTAATAGATAAGTAAAAATGGGTTAATCGTCTCCACAGGGATTGCAAGGTAAGATAAATGTGTTCAGATAACAAGTAGAATTAATTGCTGAAAGAAAGAAAATAGATATTTGTTTTGGTTTTTTAGATAATAAAAGGTAAATGCAAGAATGTAAATAAACTAATATTAAACTAAGAATTAAACTACAAAGGATAAGCAATATACTTGAGTCTCGCTAGGGAATCTCCTAAGTTAACATTCTAATGCATTCATTTGAAGGGTAAAGTGGGTAATTGATATTAGTCGGGACTCTATAATCTCCTAACTCCGGTCAGGGTAGACTTAGGAGCTATCCTACAGTATTACGAACCCCGTCAGGGCGATTATAAGCTACATCTGATGATTAAGTGAATTACCCAATTGGCTACACGGTTAGTCAAGCCGTCAGGATCAATGACGAATACCACGCGTTTCTATCCTAGATTTGAAATTAACCCCCCCCCCCTTCCAGATGATCACCCCCACTAGTAAATAGCCTAATTACTATGACCTACCCTTGATTCGTGACGTAAGTGATAGTAAATAAATGTAAATATAAAATCAATATGCAATTACGTGACTTAAATTAAATTGACACAGTCCCAGATTTTGAAACATATTAAATTAGAAATTAGGGTTCATCCCCAAAATACGAGTCTCGAGTAATTGAGGTTTAGCTCATATTGAAATTAAACACACAAAAAAATTAAAAATATACATAATGTCTCCTCATTTGTGATAGATTTTTGTTAGGATGAGACATCATTTTTAGTAATTTAGAAGTCTTTTTAATCGTTTTTCTTGAGAAATAGTACACTTTCCTATTTTCAGTCTTGATTTAGTAAAATAATATTTTTAGAGCATATTAGGTTTAATTATTTATTTAGTGTGAAGATTTAAAGATAATTATGGAGATTAATTAGAATCCAAGTCAAAGTCTAAGAGATATGGAAAGAGATAAGCATAGTAATTGGAGATAAGGAAACAAAAGCTAAAAACATGGAAAAGGAAAAGCTGCCTTAAATCTGAATGTCTGCACATACGACCACAAATCAGCTTATATCTCAAAATCGGTGTGGACTTTGGAGAAACGGTCAAGATAAAAGTTGAAGATCTTTCCGAGACAATGAATTTAGACTACTCATACGCGTCAAACGGGTGAGTATTGAAACTGCTAGGACCAAAACAAAAACAGACCTGATTTCATGTTTTAGGGTTACAAATTTGAGTTGGGCTTGGAGTCCACTACTTACCTTCTCCTTCAAGAAAATGAATTAGGTCTTCTAAAAACCTATAAATACACCCTTATATCACTTGTAAATCATCCTTGCCTCATAATAATTAGTTCTTAAGGTTTTATTCTCTTAAGTTATTATAGAGAGCAATATGATGTCTTTTATTATTTCCTTTAGTTTATTTCCTTCAGGTATGAACTAAACTCCCATAGCTTGGGTTTTTGCATCATGTATAAACTATGAATTCTAATTTCTTTCTATCTAAGTTTCTTTGGGAATTTCATGTTTTAATCTGATATTAGCTGCTTACCTTTATATTTGTTTATGTGTTTTGATTTAATGACTGTTTTCCTTGCTAGTGCACGAGTATAGGATTACCTTAATAGTAGTTAGATGATCACCTTAGCTGGGTGTCTAATTATTGAAACACCACATAACGTCTAGTGTCGATATTGGTCCTGACAACACTAATTCTAACTAGATAGTCATTAGGGTATAATTTAACCACTATCACCATGTATGGAAATTGATTGCTTAGGGCCCTAGTAGCGTAGGATAACCCTATTTGAACCAGTCTCGTGGTGTGTCTGTAGCCCCCTTAGTCGCTCTCAAGGTCTAAGGTATGGGAATTTAGAATCCTGACTAAGTATCTAAGAGCTAATTATCTCCCTTATTAACTAGATTTAATAGAAAGTATTAGAAGGATTAGTGCATACTAGCAAAACCTAAGCTATACTTCTCATCTCATATTTCTTCGTATTTAATTTACTGTCTTTGTTTTCTTAGTTTAATTTCATAATTTCGAATTTATTCTCTTTTTATTTTTTGTCTTTTAATTAATTACTTCTTACTCGTTATTTCTACCCATTCGATTAACACACTAAGTCCCTGAGAACGAACTCAACTTATCATTAAAACTTGCATACCTCCTGTAATACTTGCAGTACTGTGCCTATCTAGGGTGAGAGTGTGTTGTTTTCTTGCTTATTATTTATCTTATTTTTATCACACCCTAGGCGACACCAATACATCTTTCCTAAAACAGAAATAAAATAAGAATCTAGATAGTAGAATGACTTGACCTGTTTGTTGGAAAAAAAAGACTTTCTCCAACTTCTGCTCCTGCCTGTGCCTTTCCATTTCTCTAAGAATGATATAATATGAAGCTCAATTGAAAGGTACTGATTAATGAGGTCTAGAGAGCCTTTGATAATGAATAAAAATGGATTAGGTCAATCTTGGGCTCAATTAAGTGATTAAGGGTCCAACTCCATTTTATAATTCCCGCATATGATGTATACTATTCAATAAAAAAGGCATAACTTTTGACTAGCTGGACCAAATCACCTGATTCAACTTCTCCAATTTTGCTAACTCAGAGGCTTATCTTTTTCATTTAAATCACCATGTCTAAATCTGCACCATTTGGGCTTAGGGAATCCAATAATGACGACTTTCTCAATAAAAAAATTCTTCTCCTTCACTAAAGTGGTGACTTTTTCTTCTTTAACTCATTTGCTTGCTCTTGGACTTCAAACTTCACTTCTTAAATTAATCTTGGTGCCTCCTAGAATCCATATACCTATAAACTTCACACTAAACAAGCAAATTAACGCACAAAAACTCTAAAAGTAACAATATTATAATTTTGAAAAAATAAAGTGAAATATAGCAAAATATGCTCATAATTCAACTAACTAAGTCCAATTTCTACCTAAAATTATGTCCCCAAAGGTCATTTATTTATAACAAAAATGGAGACATCAATTACATAGCATGTAGGCCTCTAGTCTGCAGAAGTAAACCGAGAGGTCTTGCATAGATAGATAGGCAATAGGGTTAGAACCTCAATCATCTGAAGATATTTTAGGGTCGCCCAAGAGGGGTCTCTAGTGAAGAAGGATTGTCATCTAAGCGACAGAAAGGAGTTACATGGATTTATGATCCCGCCTAATGTAAACTCACCAACTCACCGTCATCAATAAAGCCATTAAACTAGCGACATATGGAATTACTAGCAATTCTTATATCAGCTTTCTCATTCTTTAGTTCATCTTTTATTTATTTAGTTTACTTTCATTACTAAATTTAATCTTGTCTTATTTATTATTTTAGTCTTTAATCAATAAAAACCCAATAAACATTTCATTGTTTACGTTTTTGTCATTACTTATTCCTATTGCAAACTCTACATATTTACATTATTCGAAAGTATAATCATCTACATTCATAATCACTGTGGAGATGATAAACACCCACTAATCAATTACTTGTCAACGACGCGTACACTTGCGGGAAGTCACCTTCTCCGGTGTTGAATTATTATATCACACCTGGGGGGGGGGCAACACCTACCCTACACTTTTCCCGCCCAAATAACACCTGATCCACCCATTTCAAGGTATGATTCAAAGGGGTAAGACTTTGAGTTAGGAGTTAAGAAAGATAACATGAAGAACAGAGACACTCGTTCATGTGAGATAGATGAAGAAGAATTCAAGCAAGGAGTTAGGTGAGAACAAGATGGAACCAAATGAGGTTTATGTAAGCAAAGCTAAGAAGCAAAAGTTTAATCCTTCTATTAGAAAGGAATTGGTTATGGTGGACTCAAATACTCAAGTTATTGTAATATCAAATGAGAAGACACCACAAACTCTCCAAATCGAAGTGCCACTACCCAACAAAAGTGAATCTCCTAGGCCCGACTATTTATCTCTACAAGTATCATGCCTTCTTTGTCACTCACAAACGAGAGAAAATTTGCGGAAGAAGTTGGAAATGGTGAATACAAAAGGTTTTATTTGAAAATCAGAAAGATTGGGTTCGAAAACGTTCATGATGGAGCATTCGAGTTTGAATATTGAGCTAGTAAAAGAGTTTTATCTTAGAATCTATAACCGAGATAGCAAGGGAAGAGTTCCTGTTAGAGGAAAGGTAGTCCCTTTTCACGTTTGAAGAGATTCATAGCCACTTCAAGTTGAATAAATTGGTTGGACCATGAAAATACCAAGAAGCGGTGAAGAAGATCAAGAGTTTTGATTGGAACCAACTACATGAGCATATATTTAGCTTGCTGTCCATTTATTATATTTTATATCCTTCTCAGCCCCTTCTAGCCTTTATAAAGCCTTTTTATTAGACACATTATAAGCCATATCCCTTTAGATTTTAGTACTTTCTCATATGACCCGCACTCGAATCGCGATGCATAGACAATTGTTTTAGAGTTTGAGCTTGGGGTGGTGGGTCCACCATTATGGGAATTGTTACTAGGTTGGGATTTTTGAGCTTATTAATTGTGCTTTGTTTTATATAATATTTATGGTTCAAAGTTATTATATTGTAACCCTTTGTCGAGGTAATAGTAAATGAAAAAAGCTGAAAAGCATAAAAAAGGAAAAAAAAACATGATATCTCAACATAAAAAAAGAGAGTCATATCTATACAAAAGAAAAACATTGATGTGAAAAGAATATATATATATTTGGACCGGCAAAGTGGAATTTCTATGTGAACATCTTATGCTTAATTAGGTTATTAGGGATGCTACTTTGTGCATCAAGAAAATCATTGGGTTGAGTGAGAACGTTTTATGAGAGTAACTCAAGCTCTAAGGCGATTCGTTGATGGCTAGTGAGGAGAGAGCCAAAAGCTCACTACAAATTATCCAAATATACTTATCATACCATCCCTAATCTAACATTACAACCTTAAAGACCTTATAATCCTTTGCTATGTAATCTAGAAGTGATTGAGCCAATAGAGAGTAGTTAAGTGGATCTTTGGATACTAGTGAAGTTCGATGAACAATCTATAGCCTCCTTGGTGAACTGAGTAAAGATCCTCTCCTTCTTACATTGTGAAGATAATCTAATCTTGAATTCAAGTCGTGTTGATTGTGGATATGACAAGTATGCAGGTATGTAGTTTGTAAATATTATTACATGAAATTTTCAAAGTAGTTGATTTGAGTTTATTCTGTATATTCTGCTATCTTCTTTCCCTCTGTGCTTAATTGACCTAGGCTATGTTGTAGATCTCGGTTTTGAGGCTTAGGCGGTCGACCCGGGCCTAGCGCCTAAGCGGGATTACACGGGTCCTAGGCGGAATTATACGGTTGTGAATCCTACTGTGTAAGTTTGTATATTTACTAATATATATGTAGTAATTATAGAAATTTTAATTACTTAAGTCATAAAATTCAACTAACAACACTATATTTTATATAAAAATACTAAAAATTGAGTTATAATATCAATTAAAAAAATTCTCGAGAATAAGAAAAATAACAAGAAGGCCTATGCGGGCATGTTTTGTCATTAATCGGCGCCTAAGCGGCCATTTTTTGCCATTAATCGGTGCCTAGATGGGCTAGGCGCCTATTCCACGGTGATTAAGGCGCTAAGCAAAAGCACCTAGAGTTTTAACTAGGCGTAAGCGCCTGAGGGGGGAGTTGACGCCTAGGCGGCGCCTATGCGCGCCTAGGCGGGGAGATCTACAGCATAGGACCTAGGTGTGTATTTAGAGACTTCCCTTTGTTCTTATCTTTATTGTATAGGGACGATACAACTTTGAGTTGGGGGTCTTGATGTCTCCCCATTTGTGATGATTTATACTCGATTTTTATTAGAATTATTGTATCTTCTTATTTCTTGTCTTGATTTGATGATTTATTATTTTTAGAGCATATTTGGTTTAATTGTTTGATAATTGTGAAACTTTAAAGATATATGGTAATTAATTAGATGTCAAATCAATCCAAGAGATAAAGGAAAGAAGATAATGATGGAAATTGGAGATAAAGGGAAGGAAAAGATAAAATAGGAAAAAAAAAGTTGCCAAGTAAATCTGAATTTTAGCAGCTACATCCATTAAAGTGATCATAACTCAATACTGGTTGGGAATTTGGAATAATGGTCTAAAGCACAAGTGTAGAGCTTTCCAAGACGATCGGTTTCGATATAAAGAACACTTCAATCAGAGCAATATTGAAGAAGTTACAGACAAAACAAAACAACAATAGTTTATTACCTTTTCTATATTTTAGGGCTACGAATTTGAGTTGGGCTGGAAGTCCAATTACTTATCTTCCACTCCAAGAAAAAGAATTAGGGCTTCCTAGACTCCTATAAATACACCCTTTAACTATTGTAAACATGTCCTTGCTTGTCCTTGCACATCCTTAAGTTTATTTATCATTAGAGATCAATCCTTAGAGCAAGTTGACAGTATGTATCTTTCTTTTAGTTTATCTCTTTCTAGTATGAACTAATTTTCACATAGCTTGGGTTTTGCATATGTATAATTTATGAATCCTATTTTCTTCTATCTATGTTTCTTTGGGAGAACTATTTTAAATTGATTCTAGCTGCTTAACCATACATTTGTTTTATGCACTTTGATTTATTGTCTGTCTTAAACCTGATCAATTTAGGGTTGTGCTAATAGTAGTTAGATGGTCACCCAGAAGATGTGTCTAATTATTGAAACACCACATAAACATCTAGTGTTAGTGATCCGAAAGGACTTGCCTAACTAGATAGTCATTGGGGTTTGATTTAATCACCGATCATCATTAGAAGATCAGACTCATTTAAGAACCTAGTGGCGTAGGTACGCCCTATTTAAGTCCCCTCGTGATTGTGAGGTTGCCACCCTAGTCCACCCGGAAGGGGATAGGGAGGAATTTAGAATCCTGACTACTTATCTAAGAGTTATTATCACCCTTATTAACTAATAGAAGAATTAGAAGGATTAGTGCATACTCACAAAACCTGGGCTATATTTTCTCATCTCATTCTCTCAAATTTTATTTATTGTCTTTAATTTATTTAGTTAATCGTTAATCTCTCAATCAATCATATTTATTTGCTTTCTATTTTTAATTATTAATTGCTACTCTATTTTGTGTACCCATTCGTATAACACACTAAGTCCCTGAGAACGAATCTGACTTACTATTAGAACTTGCATATGTCATGTAATACTTGCAGTACCGTGTTTAGTCTAAGGTGTTTGTGCATCGTTTATCCATCTTTTATTATCATATTTTATCACATCTTAGGCGACACCATATTTCAAAGATAGTGTGCAAGCCCTCTTCTTCTCCATAAAATAGTATTGTTGGTTAGGAGTTGCAGATAAAGAATGTGTAACCCCTGACTTCTTTAATTTATTTATTGGTGGACCCAAATTGCCCAATAGGGAAAGAGAGGTCAATTGTGGTGTCGTCGTGGCCCAGTAGGGTCTGCCAATTGGTCGTTGTGCGCATGATGTATATTTATTCAAATGTATATATACATTAATCTTGAAGGCAACTCCGTATGGAAACCCGTCAGAAGGTTTATTGCTATTGCTAGCAAAAAATCGTTATGGTTGAATTGTGTCTCTAGTTCATTTAGTTAATCAGTAATTTAGGAAGCTTTTCTTTCTAAAAGTTTAGACCTCATTTGTAAACCAAAAAAAAAAAACTTTTTGTTTTTCATAAGATAAAATTTTGAATTAATTATTTTACTACTTAGGTTACAATACGGCAAAGATAAGGATGGTTCGGTGCAATTAAAGTTAAATTTCGAATACATCATGCCAGTACACGTGGGGGCATGCATGCAACGTGTATGACTTATGTAAGTTATGTTGTGTGTCCAAGGATGTAAAAAACATGGCAAAACCACGACATAAACAACAAAATAACATCGATAATCCTTAGTGGTCATACATTCAAAAAATAACTAAATTAATATGTTAGTACTATATATATTTTTTAATCCATTCATTTATTTAAAAATTGTAAAACACTTCGACGTAGATGTAAAATATTAAATACTCCTATCGAATAAAACCATAAAGAAGTGATCTTTAAGCTTGATCACTGATTCACTATTCGTTTGATCTGATAAAGATCTGCTGTGATCAGATATGTTATTTTCATTTTATTAAATTTTGATTTCTGGAAATTGTGTGAAAAATACTTTTAACAGTTTTAATTATGAGGAAAAGGCTAAGCATTTTGGTGTGTATTTTGTTTGTTTTGTGTAAGTGTTGTGTGGGTAGATTTGTAGTGGAGAAGAACAGCTTGAGAATAACATCACCAGATTCACTCATAGATATATATGAATGTGCAATTGGGAATTTCGGTGTGCCTCAATATGGTGGATCAATGGCTGGTACTATCATATATCCTAATTCTAATCAAAAAGCATGCAAGAGTTTCGATACTTCTGATATGTCTATCAAATCTAAACCTGGAGGCAAGCCAATTTTTCTTCTCGTTGATCGTGGAGGTAACATTCGATCCTAGTACCTAGATTTTATTATAAACAAAATGGATCAGAACATTATCTATCTATTTGTAGTGAGTATATACACCATAGTTTACGATTGATTAAGGTCCATGTTACGTAATTACAGAGTGTTACTTCACGGTGAAGGCTTGGCATGCTCAGAATGCTGGAGTAGCTGCGATTCTTGTTGCAGATGATAGGGATGAGGCACTAATTACCATGGATAACCCAGAAGAAGGTGACGCACAACCAGATTATCTATCAAAGATAACTATACCCTCAGCTCTTATTAGGAAATCTCTAAGTGAAGACATTAAAAAAGCATTATCAAACGGAGAAATGGTCAACTTAAATCTCGATTGGCGAGAAGCTCTTCCTCACCCTGATGATCGAGTTGAGTATGAGTTATGGACTAATAGTAACGATGAAGCAGGTCTCAAATTCGAAAGCCAGCTCGACTTTGTGAAGAATTTCAAAGGAATAGCTCAAATACTTGAGCAAAAACATTACACTTTATTCACACCACATTACATAACTTGGTATTGCCCAGAAGCTTACGTTTTAAGCAAACAATGTGTATCACAATGCATTAACCATGGAAGGTATTGTGCACCGGATCCTGAACAAGACTTTAGCCGAGGGTACGATGGAAAAGACGTTGTGGTTCAGAATCTACGCCAAGCTTGCTTTTTTAAACAAGCAAATGAAAATGAAAAGCCGTGGCTTTGGTGGGACTATATTACGGATTTTGCAATAAGATGTCCAATGAAAGACAAGAAGTACACTAAAGAGTGTGCAGATCAAGTAATCAAATCTCTTGGTAGGTTATTTCTTATGTGTCCAAATTGAAAACACCATGTTTCACGATTTTCAAGTTTATGTACATGAGTCATCATGAAAAAACTGTATTAATTCAGGTATGGATGTTGAGAAGATAGACAAATGTATAGGAGATCCTGAAGCAGATGTTGATAATCCTGTTTTAAAGGCTGAACAAGAAGCACAAATAGGAAAGGGGACTCGGGGTGATGTAACAATCTTACCTACTCTAGTTATTAATAACCGCCAATATAGAGGTATGATTTATATTATTATAAATTAAAAGCAACGTAATTATACAAATCCGATTATAATAAATCAAACCAAACTTTCAGGAAAGCTGGATAAAGGAGCAGTCCTCAAGGCTATATGTTCAGGTTTCGAGGAAGCAACCGAGCCATCTGTTTGTCTAAGTTCAGGTAACTAACTAACTACTTATACCTTGTACCTTAAAGGAGTGGTTGTATATTGAGGTTTGTATATATGGTTTGTTTGTAGATATACAAACTAACGAATGCTTAGATAATAACGGGGGATGCTGGCAAGACAAGTCTGCTAATTTAACTGCCTGCAAGGTAATTATGTTATAGTCTCATTAATTATGTTATTTTCGGAGTAGAGATAATTTGTATTTAATTTTGTACTAATAGGATACATTCCGTGGAAGAGTTTGTGAATGTCCGGTTGTAAATGGAGTAGTTTTTACGGGTGATGGCTATACTCACTGTCAAGGTAAGTATTGACTCATTTTATTGCATGTGTATGGATTAATATACTATTTCATGACAGTAATAATTAACTTTTTGTTTAAAAGCTTCTGGAGCATTACGATGTGCAGTAAATAATGGAGGTTGTTGGAGGGAAATAAGATATGGGTGGATAGCTTCTGCTTGTACTGTAAGTAGTCTAACATGAGCAATTTGAGCGATTTAAGTTACCATTGACTTGTCCTAACACATGTTTTGTTAGGATGATGGATGTAAATGTCCTCCCGGGTTTAAAGGGGATGGAGTTAGAAGCTGTGAAGGTAAAGTAAAAATAAATTCACCATGAGCAATTATTAAGCATGTTTACATTTAAGTTATGTTTCAGATATTGATGAATGTAAAGAAAAAACGGCATGTCAATGTAGTGAGTGTGAATGCAAGAACACATGGGGGAGTTATGATTGTGGTTGCAGTGGGAATTTACTCTACATGCAAGAGCATGACTTATGTATAAGTGAGTAGCACAAATTCTTTTGATAATTAAACACAAAGAATATAACATTTTTCACTTGTGCGAAAAATTGTAGGTAAGGGCCTGAAAGCAGAATCTGACTGGGGATACCTTAAGGTTATCTTTTTTGGTTTAGCTTTTGCCGGATTTGGAGGATATGCTCTCTACAAGTATAGGATTCGGGTATGTCCTTTCATTTGAATCTCTATTTCTGTTACATATTAAGTTAATTGATTGATTGATTTGCAGACATACATGGATTCAGAAATTAGGGCAATTATGGCACAGTATATGCCATTGGATAATGAAGGTGGAGCTGCGGCTAATCAGGTTCAACATCATCAAGGTCAAGAAAATGTCTGATATTTGGTGTTACATATTTATGCAAGTACATACATAATGTATGAACTATGAGAGAGAATAATTCCTTCACTGTTGGAGATCATACAGTAGAATATATTTTTTTGTTCTTGTTTCTCAGCCAACTTTAGCTTGTGTTGGTACACATATAAAGCTCTATTTCTACACTACGATCCTTTTATGGAGCACATATTTTACATGTTTATCTCTCAAACACCCTAGCGGTTAAAATCAAACCCCAAGGAAAACATAGGTTCATTTTTTTTCCCCAATTTCGACTTACAAATGTAACAAAAAATTGAACAACATTTATAGAGAAAGGAAAATGAGAAAGGACATTTGAGACAAAGTGTTGATATATAAAGGGAAATTTGACCATTGAACACTTGAGAGTGAGCTTATTAAAGTAAAATCATCCCATGTTTGACAATCTAAAATTCCTAGATTGAAACTTAAAACACAGAATAAACTTAAGATACATCTAAGGTTGGTCTAATTCACTCCTTTTTTGCTCACTAAAATCTTGTATTTGCTGCCTTGTAATGCATAACTTCATGATATATAATAGATAGCAGCAATTTCATTGGTTTTCTCTGGGGTCAAGTAGAGTCTGAAATGAGCATATTCTCCACATAAGTGTCAATCAAGCAACAAAGTACAAAATAACATTATTTACTACTACTAATTAACACTCACAAGTATTCAAGTTTCAGGTTCTAATCCCGTCTCTTTTGAGCTCCCACTATCTGTAAATATGCGATATGCATAGAACGCTACCATTGCCCCACTGCAAAAAAAATAAAACATTATCTTATATGGTCTATTAATGAAGAATTAACCTATATAAATGTATTAATACCTGATGAAAGTTGTAATGAAGTTGAAAAAGAATGGCCTCTGCAATAAACAAATGTACCAAACAGTCATTTACTTTTCCACCATGTACCAATTATACCCCTCAAAAATTAAAAACTAACTTACCACAAAGAGGATGAGAAGTTTTCGCAGAAATAAAATAGTAGCAATTCCTGTATAAATATAAAATTTTAAGACAATATATTTATTTTAAAATGAACCACATATACACTAACCTGCTTGCCCTTTCAAGGCTAGAGAATTAGACTCTCCCCTTTTAGTGGATCTTAAACTAGATATACTCAAAGCCAAGAGAGTCCCACCAAGTATAACACCAAATCTAACAGCAGAAATACTCCCTGTTAACATAAACGAAAGAAATCCTCCAATCGAAAGAAGAGCACCTGCAAATTAACTCTAATTAATAAACTTTGGTGTTTTAAAGATATTATAATGATAATTTTCTCTCTTACCATATGGTATTCCAAGGTAAAAGTCTTGAACTTTAGAGACATCATTTAATTCATCAACAGAAGCAAAAGTCTCAACAATATCTTTCACTGGTTCTGGGGAATTTTCTGCAGCAGCTGATAAATACTCTTTACTCTCTACACTAATTTCTTTTGCAACTACACTTAAATCTTGTCTTGCTTTTTCAGCTTCGATTTTTAGCTTATCAGCAGTTTCTTTTAAAGTGATCATAGCCTTTTCAGAATACACTTCATATGCTTCCTGTGAAATACTCTGTAACTTCATAGCTTGTTCTTTGAAGGTTTCTAGTGTTTGTTTCCATGCTTCTTGAGAATCTTCAGCTTTCACTTCCACATCATTTTTATCATCTGCTTCATTTTCTAATGGCTTCTGTACAGGAGGATAAAATGCTAATGCTAAGATAACAGTATCCACAAATAGGGTTTATAAAGCATTATAACAGATACAAACCAAGCACTGTTCAAATTAACAGTAAAAAGAAATTATATGGTAGATTTTTTTTTAGGTTTTTAGTGATTTTTCACCATTGAGTAGCATATATAGGAAATAACCACCAAAAATTAATTAAGAGCAATGAATACCAATGTTAGGTCAGTAACTTTTTAGGCCTGATCCGCCACTAAACCCCTCTTCCTAAACCCCTTTTTAAAATTAAATTGATAGTTTTGGAGTAATTTGATTCGGAATTCATACCCTTTCTGAAAATAATTTATATTAAAAGATAGATTTTGATTCATGAGCAACCCAGAAAACTATCCAACAAAGCTAGTAAGCAAGACAGAATTTACTAGTTAAATAGTTAACTAACGATGCAAGAGAAATAAACTTGGCAATCAATTTAACTCAGAAGAATAACTTAATTACAAGAAAAAAGGTAAAAAATGTTCACCGATTCTTCATGAGCGGCGTGTGAGAGAACATTCCGTTTTCTGAAAGTGGACAAATGCAGAGGGGAAAAGGCAAGGAAGGGTTTGTTAGAGCGAGCCGAAATGGATAGTTTGAAGGTGTTGGGTTTGGGAAGAAGAGATTCAAACCCTAGAGATGAATGGGCGTGAAACAACGCCATTGAAGCTCTGGTCAAACACGGAGTTGAGTTAGGGTTAGAGCTTACAATAGCAAGTGAGTTAAGCGTTGTTACAGTCGTCATCATATAGAGAGATATGTGAAAATGTATGTATAATGTTGGGGAAGGTGGGTGAGTATCAGGTGAATGTTACGAAAGAGGTTGGTGAAGGAGAAGAAAATAGCTGGGTTTGGGTTATGAGGGAGGAATCTGCTTGGGAGGTTTATAAAGCGCACCTCAAGATGCGTCAATTTTCCTCTCTGTCGACTGAAGTTGGACTACCTTGCACGTGTCTTGCCGTTTGTATTTCCTCTTATTTATTTCTTTATTTAATAATTTACCAAATAATAATACTTATTCATATTCTGAATTTTGTTTTTATGTTTGTAAATAAATTAGGGTAAGAA
This sequence comes from Nemophila menziesii, assembly GCA_029959085.1. Classification (NCBI taxonomy): domain Eukaryota; kingdom Viridiplantae; phylum Streptophyta; class Magnoliopsida; order Boraginales; family Hydrophyllaceae; genus Nemophila; species Nemophila menziesii. Next base: position 48,014,949 of record JARWIR010000001.1, on the reverse strand, counting down.
TTTCATCATTAGGGTAAGAAGTGAGTGATAAGTTTGGAAAAAAAAGTGAGTGACAAGGTGAGTAATTTAGTTCTGTTTTATTTTACGAGGTATATATGGGAAAGTGTATATATTTTCGGTAAGATTAGTCAAGGTGCACGTAAACTAACTTAGACCACCTATGTTACCAAAAAAAAAGTGTTAAAGATTTTGATTTAATGGGTCTTGCAAAACAATTTAATCGTAAAGAACAAATAAAGGAAAAAAGTATTATTATTACAGGCCATATTAAAATACATAAGGCAAAATATTAATATACCTTCAAATAAAATAAAACCAATATAAAGACAAAAAACAAGCGTCAAAATGAACATTGAACGATGAACATTTTCACGGAGCCACTGAGCACTAGCACTTTTCACTGTCGATTATCGATCACTGCCATCGACGCTAGGTTTCTCAAAGAAACTTTACGCATATTCAATAAATATATGAGTATGATCAGTATTTATGACTTTGAGTTTTTATATTAACCTGCTAAAAGTTTGAGAATCTTAACAAATTAATAAGCAACCCATATTAAAAATGTAATGAACAAGTAAATCATTTTAAATACTGCTATTATGTTAAAAGAATTACAAAAATACTTTATATAAAACAAAATTACAAAATTTCATACATCGAAAAAGATGGAAGATATAGAAAAAACGCATATATTTGTCTAATGACATAGTGATGGCAGTGCTCTTTTCTACATGTTCATTCTAATAGCCTCATACCACTACGCCAACCACTAGAAAACCCCAGTTCTTCCATTGCAGCCTCCACCCTCAGTCCCTAGCGTCACCATCTTCGTCGCTCGCAAAAGATGAAACACACAAAGCCAAGCTCCAATTGGAGCTAAAACACAGAGTCGCCCTACCACTGCCGCTTTGACCCTCAAACCCCTAATTTCGACGAAGCTAGTCACCACCACATGGGAAATCCACTAAGCCTCAGCTGACCTTCAAATCATAACTCTAGTACTAGCAAAGCTTATAAGCCTTCGACCTACCACTATAGCCTTCCCTACCATCATCTATAAGCCTTCAACCCTCTACCTTAATATTTTTAGAGAATCGATAGGGGAGAGGAAGTTGAGAGAGTGTTTACAGAAAAACAAGGTAGGTATTGTCTGGTTTTAAGGCTTATGGGTTATAATATGATATATATGTTCAAATTTTTATTTCCAAGACAATGACTTTTCACTTAATAAGTACAAATATAAAATATAAATGAATTTATTATAATTAAGATAATAAACACTTAAAATAAGTGGTGATAGTAAATAATGACAAATTATAAGTTCAATTGAAGTTGTGAGTGTAAGGACACAATGGGTTGTCAGAATGACGATGCGTGTGTAATAGGTTGGTACCTCGAGTACTTACATAATAAAAAAAAACAACCAAGTAATTATTTTTTGGCATTTCGATTGCATGAAATTTATGGCTGTCTCATTGACCTCGTATATACAAAGTAAACATGCAAGTTATTGAACTTTGAGATTAAAAATCTAAATTGAAGTGTATGTATTTATCTACATTTGTAAAAGTATAATTCAAATTAATGGAAGAGTAATATAAAATATGATGTTAATTTTAAATCCAATACTTTTATCATCAAAAAAATCAATGCCTTAGAATATAGGCTCTCTCTTTGTCGTAATTATTAATACTCAGGGCCGGTCCTGTAGTGAAGCAAAAGACGCGGCCGCTTAGGGCCTCTGATTTTTTGACGTTTTTAAGGGCCCCCATCATCTAAATATATTATGTGTGTATATATATATATCCCCAATTTAAATAATTATATAAAAGTAGTGTTGTTAGTTTGGTGGTAATGTGGCATGTTTTCGTTTATGAGATCTAGAGTTTGAACCACGTTAATAGTAATAATATCTTTATTTATGTAAAGGGCCCCATGTTGTGAGTTCGTTTAGGGCCCCCCGAAATGTCAGGGCCGGCCCTGTTAATACTAATCCAAATATTTTGTAAAGAAGTCCCTTCCATTTCACAACCCAAAACCCACACGAATTGGCTTATTCTTCCCTTTGCTTTGGGTTTAAAGATATTATTATGTGCTTCCATGTGATCATATGAAAAACTAAGAAGAAAAGTAAAGAATACACCCGATTCCCCTATCACCACACTTGGTTAGTTTCCTACACACATTTGTATTGAATCAATGCTTTGCTTCATAAACATCAAATTCCAGATATTTGGCATTTTCTTAATATAAATCTGGTACATTCAATATTCTTCTTTTATTATTATGTTTCGATATTATGCAGATTATAATAGTATGAAAGCACCAGTAACGTTTAAATGCCATATACTACCTACCATAAACACAAAGTTTGAATCTAGAAAACATAAATCGAGGCAAAAATAATTACATAATCAAAGTTATAACAACAAAAAATCAAAATTTACGTCTCTATGTTTGGAGATGAGTTACACAATTACAAGTATACGTATCATCCTTTCTTTTTATAAGATTTTTAATCATCCCAATTATCTTCCCAATCTTCTTTCTTAGAAGACCTAGAAGTCAACCCATTAGCAGAAATACTTCCAGCAAGACTTCCAGTTGTTGACTTATTATCATCCCAATCATCATCCCAATCTTGATCCCAATCTCCTGCTGACTCCACATTATTAGCCGATGCAGATGCAGATGCAGACTCAGGAATACCCATTTCAAGCTCTTGATATGGAATTTCACCTTCATGTCTTTTCTTGCTTAACAAGCAACAAGCCCATATACCACCCATAGATAAAACTAATATACCAACAAAGTAGGCCCCATACATTGGAGTTACTTGCTTTGAATATATTGAGAATTGATGTAACCAATTTTCTATAGTAACTGAACTAACTAAGTGAAGTACACATTCTCCATTACCAGCGTTTAGTATTAGTTCCGTGCTCTTACTCACAGATGATGAGATGTTTATCTACAAAATTGCACAATATTTTTTGCATTTACATCCTCCAATTTTGTAAAAGTGCATAATGTAAACGTAAGTACCTTTTTGCTTTGATGCTTGGGTAGTTCTAGAACTGGCAAAGCGTTATTCATGGAAGGTAACATAGTTATCTTTACGTGTAATTTGCTTTTTCCTTTATTTTGGACCACAAGGAATATTTCCTTGGAACCTGGAGAAGAATAAACAATGAGTCTTCTTTTTTCTACAATATATATTCTCACTAGATTTTGAGTCTACCATTATCACAATCATGAGACACTGATTTTACTATACAGTGGCTAACTAAATTTAAAAAAACTAAGTTCAAATCAAACCAACTAGATATGATCCATTAGAAGATTAATTATATCTTAAAAGTAAAGGTGAACTGGTGAAGTTAGCTAAACTATTCAGAACAGTTACAAGTATATTGTAAGTAAGATATTGAGCTACAAAAGTTAGCTGAAAGACATAGTTCAGGTCTTTTTTAACTATTTCTCTATATAAGTAGTTGTTTATTTTACGAGGCTATAGATATAGATACACAAAGCTGAAATTCATTGTTAAATATCTAGCCCCATCAAATCCATTACTAGCCTTGATAAGTTCAAAGAGATGTAAAGAAAATTTAGTTTGAATATAAGACATATATGCTATACAGTTGAGTATTAAATCTAGATCATATTTGTTTCAAATTCTACATACGCAACTATCTTGTATCTAGTGAATATTCAATCTTGTAAAGCAATTCTACAATATAAACCTATAACTTTTACCATTTTTAAACGTTTCAATGCAAGCAATCATATCCTTCTGATCTCTACACTGATTAGATAACCCATCACAGCTTACACTATTCTTCGAATCTGACTTTATGGAAGTATCAGGTTTCTCCTTTGTTTCATCACTTTTTTTAGCAGTAGTTGGAGGAGGAGTCGTATCATTAGAAACACCCTTATCATGCTTATTATTCTCATCTAATTTAGCATCTTTAGGCTTCTCATTTCCGGAATTTTCAGGGTTAGCCGGATCAGAATGTAACCCTTTATTATCTCCTCTAATTATAGGACCAGGCACTGGTGAAACCTGCAATCAATATTCCCACTCAAGATACACAACAATTTCTCGTACACTCGAAAACAACTATTTAAAACCAGTAAACTAATTGAATCCATGACGCTAACTTGAGAAAAGTGGAACATTACAAACAAGTATACTTACAATTTTACATATACAGTATGTATGTATAATACCTGTGAGACAGTAGAATTATTGCTTGGTGGAGCAGCAATTAATTTACGGGAATTAATTACTAGAGAGGCATTTGAAAGACTCGAAATGATTGAAATAGTGACAATTGTTGCCACTATTCCATATCTATCCATTGCAACTAACTTTAAAATACCTCAAATTTGGTAATTTCTCAACGAATTGAAAGAATTTACTCTAAATCAAAACGAAAACGGTGAATTTTTTTAATAAAAATAAATGTTTGGATCATTGGATGGCCATATAGGGTTTATGTGCTGGCGGGTTGGATTCGAAGTTAAAGAAAAGAAGGGTCTCTTTTTTAACTATATTTTAATTAAATTTATGATTTTAGAATCTCTTTCTTTATCAGTTGACTTAACAAAAAAAAAAAAAAAAAATAACATCGGTTTTTTTTTTTTTTTTTGGACAAAGGAAGGTGCCATAGAACCAAACAAAAGAAATTTAACCTATCCCTATTTTATCTAATCTAGCTGCTGCATCAAAAACGCTAAACATCCCAAGACATTTAGAAAGTGCCTCGTGTCTAGCGTCCTTTGCCAATTTATCCGCCTTGCTATTAAGCTTTCGACTCACGTGACCAAAGGACACCTGTCCAATTTCACTTGCCTTGCGAATAATTTTGCGAAGAATAGGTCGGAGGTTCCAACGAGCCGCTGACACCTGCTTAATACCTTGAATAATTTCAAGGTTATCTGATAAGATAATTTTCTTTTTCCCGTGGAAGTTTGCCCCAATTTCTGTGGCTTTTAGAACTGCATATGCTTCACCTTCGGCAATTGAGTTGCACTCCAGCTCTCCACTGAATTCGATGGTTCTATTCTCTTGTTTGTCCATACAAACTACTGCAATTCCTGATGGTTCCCATTTGTTGGAAAAAGACGCATCGCAGAAAATTTCCATCTCTGTTGGCATAGCTTCTAATATTTGTACTTCTTTGCAATTGTCTCTTCCATGTATGCTTTGTGCCGTTGTTTTCTTCCATTCTATGCCATGTAGATCTTGCATAAGCTTTGTCGTTGCTATATTAACCCCAGTTCCATTGATTGCTATCCCTTCATGTATCGCTTTCATCTTTCCTTTCCATATATTCCAAAGGTTTATCATTATGATATCTTTGACTATATTTTCTTCCCATCCTCCTTCAACATAGGTTTTGATAATTTTTAGGAACCATTGCTCGAAATTTTCTTCTAGATTGTCTTGTATTTTGATTTGAAGAGGTGACCCAGCCCAAATGTCTTTGCATAAGTTGCAACTTAGGAGGAGGTGTTCTATATTTTCTACTAGATGGTTGCACCACATGCAATTTTTTGAATCTGCACACTTTCTCATGTATAGGTTAGTTCTAGTAGGAATAGCATTATTGCATAAACGCCATACGAAAAGCCTGATTTTTTTTGGTATGTTTGACCTCCATATCATTTTCCAAATTGGAGACTCATGATTTGATATTTGTTTTGTTGTTGTAGGCCTATTGGTGATTTGTTCTTCTGTTATGACTTTATATCCTGTTTTTGTATCATATGTTCCATCTTTTGAAAAAGGCCAAACAAATTTGTCTTCAATTTCTAGATCTGTTTCTTTGATTCTTCTTATTAAAGGGATTACTGGTTCCGGAAAGGTATTATGTAATATTTCAGGGTCCCAATCTGTAGTTCCTTCTTTCATAAGTTCGCTGACTTTCGTAAGTTTTTTTCCTATTGGTTTATTTATTTCCCAACTTGTGTCTATCCATCTTTCGCTCCAAATATTGGTGTTCTTCCCGTACCCTATTATCTTAATGCCATGTTTCTTTAGAAAATCTCTTCCTTCTATTAAGCTTGCCCAACTCCATGTCCTACTTTGTTTGATTTTGCATGTCATTAAACTACTTTTATTAAAATAAATACCTTTAAGGAGTTTTGCTGCCAAGTTTTGCGGGTTTCTCATAATTCTCCATGCCTGTGCTGCTAGGAGGACCGTGTTCATTTTTTTGAAATCTTTAAATCCTAATCCTCCAATAAGTTTGCTGACAGCTACTTTTTCCCAAGCTAGCCAGTGAATCCTATTTCTTTCCCCTGAATTCCACCAGAAATTTGAAATGGCAGATGTTAATTTATTACAAAAGGATATGGGAAAAGAGAAAATGGACATATAATAATTTGGTATGGCTTGTAGAATTGCTTTAATAAGTACTTCTTTCCCTCCTTCTGATAGGAGTTTTGCTTTCCATCCTTTTGTGTTCTTAAAGATTCTTTTTGCAATCCATTCTAGTGATTCTACTTTAGATCTCTTGTGGCATAAAGGTATGCCTAGATAGAATCCTAGATCTTCTGTTTCCCGAATATTTAGTTCTTCGCTAAAGTGTCTTCTAATTTCTTCTGGCGTATCCCTACTAAAGAGGATCGAGGATTTGTTGAAATTGATTTTTTGCCCTGACCCTCTACAGTAGGTATCAAGACAATTCTTAAAACTACTCACATCAGTTTTTTCTAAGTCTAAAAAGAAAAGTGAGTCATCTGCAAAAAGTAAATGTGAAATGCTAGGACAGTTTCTATTAATTTGTATACCCGTAATCTTACCTTCGTCCATCGAATGGTCAATGATGCTTATTAGTGATTCTGTCAAGATAGAAAAAAGAAAAGGAGATAACGGGTCCCCCTGACGGAGACCTCTACCTGATTTAAAATTTTCTAACCTTTCTCCATTAAGAGTGATATTAAAAGATGCTGAAGTCACACAATTTTTTATCCAGCTAATCCATTTGTTGTTAAAACCCAATTTATCAAGAACAAGAAATAAAAAATCCCATCGTACCTGATCGTAGGCTTTTGTCATATCAATTTTTATTGCTGCTAGATGTTTCTCATTTTTCCTTTTCCTGCCCATGAAGAAAGAGAGTTCTTGTGCTATGATAATGTTATCCTGGATGGCTCGTCCCTTGATAAAACCTGCCTGAGTTTGTGATACAATGGTATTCATAATATCCCTTAATCTGTTAGATAAGATTTTTGTAATGATTTTATAAATGAAGTTTACACACGAAATGGGTCTAAAGTCGCCTAATTCTTCTTGTGTTTCACCTTTTGGAATAAGTGTAATTAATGTATCGTTAATTATTTCAAGTGAGCAATTGTTTTTGAAGAAATCTATAATCACTATCATAATATCATCTTTATTATATCCCAAAATTCTTTATAAAACTTACCATTAAGGCCGTCTGGACCTGGCGCCTTAGATGCTGATAATTCCTTTACTGCTATCTCGACTTCTTGTAGGTCTGGTATCTTGGTTAATTTATTATTCATTTCTTCTGTTACTTTTGGTTTTATATGACCTATTGCTAAGTTCATATTTTCCACTGTACACTTTTCTTCTTTAAAAAGATTCTCGTAGTAATCTTGAAAGCTATTTCTAATGTCATCCATATCCTCTTTCCATACTCCTTCCTTGTTCTTAATTCTTGTAATTCTATTAAGTTTTCTTCTTTGGATCGTTGCTAAGTGAATTTTTTTGTGTTCTTGTCTCCATATGTTAACCAATTTACCCTTGCCCTATCGCTCCAATATTTTTCTTCTCTTACATATTCTACTTTAATTTGTTCTTTAATTCTATGTTCTTCCTCAGAGAAATTTTGAGATGTATCATTATTATTATTAAGATTGATGAGTTTTTCTTGTAATCTTTTTATGGTATTTCGTGATTCTTAAAGATTTTTGCACTCCATTTAGTGAGTTTTTGTTTCGTATGTTCTCTTTTCTTTATAAATTTAGGAATCGGAATATCCTCGGTAGGTAATTTCCAAATCTTTTCTATTATATCCCTACATTCCTCTTTTTCAAGCCATCTGGTTTCAAATTTAAAGTATTTTTTTCCAATTTTCATGTTAATATCATAATGAAGGATAAGGGGAGAGTGATCCGACCCTATAGCCGGAGGGATGAAAATTTGTGCGCGTGGGAATTTCCCTATCCATTCGTACGTTGCTAGACCTCGATCAATTCTTGTTTTAACTTGTTTTTCTCCTTCTAACCTGTTGGACCAAGTGAAAAAACAACCATTAGATTGGATTTCTATAAGTGAATTATTAAGAGTAAAATCGATAAAACTATTTATGTGATTAAGATTTGGTTGGTTTTTGCTACTTTTTTCTGTAACATTTAGTATATCATTAAAATCTCCTAGTATGGTCCAAGGTTGAGTCGTATCTTTGCTCCAATTAGAAATTTCATCCCTAATTTTTGTTCTATGTGAGAAATCATTAGGTGCATGTAAAAAGATCATATAATACGAAAAACCAACTTCATTAATGCTAACAATAACATAAAATGAACAACTACAGACTACCCTTAACCGAACATGATTCTGCCACAAAATAAGGAAACCCCCAGAATGAAATGCTGATCCAGTGGGATCCACACAAAATTTATTATCAAAACCCAACTTCGAAACAGTGTCATGAGAATCACAATCTCGCAACATTGTTTCGCAAAAAGCTACCAACCCTGGTCTGAACTGTTTCACCATCGAGCCTATCCTGGATAATGTCAAGGGTGCTCGAATCCCTTGGACATTCCAAAAAATGGCAGTCACTTTGCTTTTGCGGCTTTTTTGGAGTAGCCGCCTCCAGCTTTTGTCTTGCAAACTTCTTCCTCCTCCTCCACAGCATCTACATAGTTGAAATTCATATCATGATCTTCCCCTCCTCCCTCATAGTCTTTTTCAAAGTAATTTTCGCTATTTTCATAGCTACCCCTTTCTCTTCTTCATGTTCGAATTGTGAATCATACTCATCTATCATTTTTGATATATCAACATTGTTTTTTGTTCCTTCTTTGGATAACTCCTCATCTACTTCTTTTTCTTGAACATTTTCGAGAGCACTAAATCTGTTGTTGTTCACGAAGTTTTCAATGGCATCCACCACTCTTAGCTTCTTAAAGTTGCCCGCTATATTGGAACTGGTGCTTTTGTTTCCTCCCTCTGATGGCCCTGGTCTACCTTCCTTTCTTCTTTTTATTTTGTGTTGAAAGTTTGATGACATCTCTAAGTTGGAATCTGAGTTTTCACTCGAGTTAACAGCGTGTTTGCCTTTGATCTTCCTGACCTCTTCTTCGAAAGCCATCATCACTGCTCTTATATCACCATCATTAGCACCTTCTTCTTCATCCGTGATTCCATGTGTTCTTTTAAAGGCTTCGATCTTGAGAGTGGATTCATGTAGTTCATTGCGTAAATCGTGCATCTGTTTGTTCCATGATTCCCATTCTCTGTCTTCCCTTTGGTTTTCTTCTTCTAGATACCTATTTGTTGTAGCTTTGCTTGTTCCTCCTCTTTTTGTATAATTAAATTTTCTAAGGTTGTTTTCACCTCCATCATTAATGACTATGCCCCTCGCTGGGTTTGGATTCCTGTAATTTTGACCTGCACTTCTAATGTTACTATCATTATATATGTAATTTACAAAATCTCCATTAATGTTAATATGAAAGCCATATATAGGATTAAAAGGTGGAAATTTTGCCACATTATCTATGCTCCATGTCACTTTTCGCCTCTCATCAATATCTTCTACTTGTTTGATTCCTTTAGCTGGGCAATCACCATATTGGTGTCCAATTTTTCCGCATCTGAAGCAAAGAAGGCCTGTGTTCTCATATTGGAAAACAACCCATGCTGCTCCCTCTTCTTGATAAAGATAGGCCCCTGGAGGAAGAGGGTATTTGGTGTTGAATCTGACCCTGAATCTCAATATCTTAATGTCAATGTTGTTAGCTGCTGGGAGGTCCACTGCTTCTATTTTGATAAAACACTTCTCTAATGCTCTAACTGTTGTGAGGTTGTTCTGTTTGAAGGCAAGACCCCTAATCTGAACCCAGATTGAGGAGTAATCTGTAGATATCTCCGTGAATTCCATTTTTAGAGGCCAGATTGTCATGCTGATATGCATTTTTGAGTAGATGCTTGGGCGCATCTCCCAAACCCTTCTGAATTCTCTTTCATTGAAGACTTCAAGCTTGAAGACATTTTCCTTAATGTCTGATAGCCTAAAGTGCCCTTGTATGCCCCATTTATCTTCGATGAACTTCCTGATTTGCACAGCATAAATGGTAGATTCGCCAACCACTTTGAGGATGATAGCCTTCTCTTCCTTCATGCTTTCTACCAGCCTTACCTTCATACCAATATCAATTACTCCCAGCTTTCTAGCCTTATGGTCATTAAGTTGTATAATTGGGAGTGCGTGATTGTCCCTCGTCGCCATAGTAAGTCTCCACCACAACAACCAAATGTAAAGACAGTAACAAATTGACAGGATAAAGTTAACAGAGTAAATGAAGTAAATGCAGAAAAAGAAGTAACGGGTAGAGAGAAGAGTAATAAGAGATTGAGAGATTAGAGATGTGATGAGTGTGAGGCAGTTACCTTTACCCCTTTTTAAATGATTGGACAAACCTTCTTACCGAGATAAAGCTTCTTTGATACACCAACCTTTGATATTCTTGATGTTCTGCTGTCTTGGTTCTTACAACCTCCATTCATTACACCTCGTTCTGTCCTATTACTACCCTCATAATTGCTAGATGAAATGATTAAATTTTGGGAGGGTTTATCAGAGGAAAGAAAATTAATTTTATTTCCGTCGCTCTGTAATTGATTAGCCCTATCTGAATAGGCTATCATAAACCATCCCTTGCTCTTCTTCCTGATTTCGATGTTAACCCTTGCTGCACGCTTGATCCATTGATAATATAAAATATGATTAATGATAAAACTAACCTTATGGCAAGATTTGGGGAAATTTGACTTGCTGATTCTGCATGGGGAAGGATGGATTTGTATTCGATCGGTGCTATAATCTCCATCATTAGCTTTGATTATATCAAAAACCTGCTTACTCAACCTCTGTCGCCTTGATTTTGCTAATAACCAAGTCGGGTTGGTTTCTCCGATGTTCTTTTCACCTTTTCTTTTCTTTTCTTTTTCTTTTTGCCGTCTGTTGAGATCCCCATAGAGGGTGGCTCGTGAGGGATGGGTAGTGGATCGGTTTGTGGTAGGCTCGATGAGCCCTTTGAGCCAAGATCCAAGCTAGATCAGAGAAAGAAAAAGAAAACGCAGTGTAACCCTAGTGAGATAAAGAGAACCGACCTAATTTTAGAGAGAGAAACTTTCTTACAAGGTTTCATTTGAACAAGGAAAAAAATTACTAATTACAAGGGGAATTATTTTCAAAACCCCCACAACTTATGGTACAACAAAGTAAGGCCCAACCCCAAAATCCCATTAGACCCTTACTAAAAAGGAACAAAAACCCCAAAACACCCTCCTTTCTCCTAGTTAATACAGCGAAATACAAAAATCAAAACAAAAAGCTAATATAGAGAAATGAATCGACCAGTTCATTGTTTCTCTGTACTCTCTCCCTCTCCCTCTCTCCTCCCTCTCTCTCTCTCAGCAACCACCCAAGCCATCAGCATACCACCGTAATCTCACCTTCCCACCTCCACCTTTCTCCTCACCTTACTGTAGAAACCATCCCCACCGTCCCACCACCACTGCAGAAAACAGATCCACCTTGTCGCGCTGTCGCTCCACCACCACAGACAACAGATCCTGTAGAAAATAGCGTTGCAGATCTGCACCACCTCCACAGTCGCGCTGTCGCTCCACCACCACCACGAAGCCACGACGCAGATCTGAACAGTCACAAAACACCACCACCACAAAGCCACGCTCAGAAGCCACGCTGCAGGTCTGAACAGTCACAAAACACCAACACCACGAAGCCACGCTGTATATCTGAACATACTCAAAACACCACCACCACGAAGCCACGCTGCAGATCTGAACAGTCACGGAACAGTCTCCTTAGAAGTCACGCTCCACACCAACAAAACAGTCTCCTCCGGCGCCTCATCTCTTCTCCTCCTCCGACGTCTCATCTCTTCTTCTCCTCCGACGTTTCTCCTCCGCCTCATCTCCAGTCGCGTGGCGCCTCATCTTGTTGGGTTCAACCTACTGGTCCAAGCCCTTTGGGTCCAGCCTTGTTGAATCCAGTCTAGTTGGGTCTAGGAAATGGGCTTTGATATTTTTTGTTTAATTTTGGTCCAGACCTTTTTCTTTGGAAAACGTGTTTTGGTCCAAGTCTTTATTTTTTTTTTAAAACCGTGTTTAAAAAAAACCTGATATGGTGTTTTCCCTTAGTATTTTTCCTTATGTTTATCCCCTTGGGTATATCCCTTTATGATCCAGCCCTTAGTGTCCAGATTTTAGGTATATCCCTTTAGGACCACCCCATTAGGTCTAGACATTAGGGACCCTTATTAGCTTTTGGATTAACCCTAATCTAGTTTGTTAATTTGTGCAGGTGAAAATGAAACATTAATAACTAAATACTATTGTAAAAAAATTTAAAACTTGAGTAAATTCCTATTAGGTACAACATTTACGGTAAATTATTGGACACATTGGAATGAATATGGACAAAAACGGACTTGTGTACAGACCATTGGGTAAATGAATTTGGTTGGACATGTACTTAGACAAAATCGAGACATTGGACGTATAGAAAAAATTTATTTTATCCACTTAAAAAAAACTTAGGTTTGTACCGATAAAAAATATAGTACGTACCCTTGTAAATGTACCGAAAAAAAAATCTGGTAAGTTAAAGACAAAAAACTCTGAAAAAAAATTAATAAAAAATTAAGAAAACAGAATTAAAAAAAATTGAAAAGGGTAGAAAGGTAAGAAAAACTAGCCAGAAATTGGAATTAGGCTTTATAAAGAATATTTTCTAGTTGAGACTTATAACCTAAGCAAGTTGAAAAGTAGGCTCTAATTAGTAGTTTCCTCACTTACAAGGCCACCACGTCATATTGATTTTTCTATGAAATATGAAATTAATAATAATAAGAGTAAAGTTTCACTACTATATGTATCTTTTTTTTTTTTGTTCAAATCTACTATATGTATCAGTATAAAGGCCAGTTTAGAAGTGCTTATTTTAGAGTGAAAATGTGTTTTCAGAACAAAATTTAAATTTTTAAAAAATTATTAATAATCTTTTAAAAATTTAAAATCATTTTTAATATTATTTTTTTAGAAGCACATATTTGGTGCTTCTCATAAAAGTGTTTTTCAAGGAAATAGTGCTTTTCTAAGAAAGCATATCTAAACGGGCACTAAATCCCAAGTCATATTTATTTAGTTCCACCAATAAGAAACAAAATGTTGTTAATTTAATTAGAAGAAAAAAATATAGTTATCTTGAGTATTTCGGCAGTTTTTTCTTTCTAAAATCAACTTTTTTCCCTTTTAACTCTAGATTTTTTTTAATCAGCAAATCAGACTTTATATATTAAGCACCAACATCAAGTTTTTACACCATTAGCCCATTTTCGAATGGGCTTATACTTTCACCACTACAGTAGATTGACCTATTACAAGACCACACAAATACATGGACATTAATCTAACTATTACAAATCTTCTCGACTAAGTTTCTAGCACTATTACATTTAAACATTCTACTCTCAAGTTTAACAGCTACAAAAGAAGTGATGCAACTATAAACTCTATCTTCATTAAGCTTTTTTCACCATGCTCTCTACGATTTCTCTCGCACCATATGAAGTACATAAAGGTAGTAATACACGCACTAAGTACAAGAAAGTCTTCATAATTAGCACAAGTTTTTTTGACTCTCCATTATAAGCTCATCAATCGAATTAATCTTTTTCTTAACACAACTGTAGTTGACAAGTAAGCGCTGCAGAATCTCATTAGAAAACTTACAATTGATAAAAATATGATCTATGTCTTCATCTTCTGTTTTGCAAAGAAGACAAGTCTTGGACACAATAAGATCTCATTCACCCATTCTGAGCTTAGTAAGGAGTCTATTTAACACACCTAACCAAACAATGAAGGAGCAACGAGGTATGCACGATTTTACCCAAATTACATCACTCCAAGAAACTTTAACTTTGTGTTCAGTGATCCTATGCAGAGTTTTCTTAAAAAAGAACTGATTTTTTACACATTCAGTCCAAATTACAGAGTTAGGCTTATCTACCAACTCAATGTCTTTAATATGAAGAAAAACCTTACCAATGCATGGTGGAATTCTCCCCCTCCCCCTCCCAAAACAATGCTTAACCTTTTTATTACAACTCAGATTAGATTCATCCAGCTGAATATGAAGAATTTCTTGAACACTTCTGTTATTCACCCATTTATCCCACATAATATAAGTCATCTCACCATTCCCCACCTCATGATAAATAAGCTCATAAGCTACACTTCTAATTTTAAGTAATTGCTTCCAAATCCATGTGTGGTGGTTCTTTATATCCAAACTCCATATACATTTGTTTTTTTTAGTATATTAGTACTAACCCATCTGCTCCAGAGATTCTGATCTTGAGAGTAAAACCTCCAGAAAGTAAACAAAAGGCAAGTTTTGTTGATATACTCTATATTAGGAATGTTCAAACCACCTTCATCCTAACCAAAACATACACTCTCCCATGAGACTCTAGCACCTGTTGCATTATCCATTGTTCCTTTCCATAAAAAACCAGATATTCTTTGATTCGATTTATATATTACCTGTTTTGGTAATAGAAATACCCTGCACCAAAACAGTATTTTACTAATCAGGACTACCTTTATTAGCTCAACTCTACCCGCATATGATAGAAGCTTTGAACTCCAGTGTTTAATGTTATCGCAAATCCTCTCAACAAGGACATTTCCATCCTTAACACTTAGTTTTTTTTAGCTTAATGGAACACCAAGATACCTCACAGGTAAATTACCTACTTTGATATCCAAAAAAAATGATATCTCGTATATAATGTTATCTATAACACCTCCAAAATATAATTCACTCTTGTAAAAATTGATATGTAAACCAGAACATCTCGCAAATAAGTCCAAGGCATATTTAATGACAATAGCTGATTTTATATCTGCTTTCATAAAAATAAGTAAATCATCTGCAAATATTAGATGATTGAGATTTACCTCTTTACACCTCGGATGAAATCTGAATTATGTTTTCCCAGAGACAATGTGAAATAAGCATGACAACACTTCCATACAAATGGCAAACAAATAGGGGGAGAGAGGGTCCCCTTTTCTAAGGCCTCTCTTCCCTTAAAATAGCCAGAATCATCGCCATTCACACATATAGAGTATGATGGAGATGTAATACATATAATAATCCAGTCAATAAATCTTTTAGGAAAGTTCAGAGCATATAAAGTGGATATAAAAAACTGCCAATTTATACTGATATAGCCTTTTTGCATATCTAAATTTATAGTGCAAGATGGACTAGTAGATAATTTCTCATAACCCAACACCACCTCTTGAGCCACGAAAATATTATCTCCAATGCATCTATCACCCACATAAGCTGCTTGTTCCAAGGAGATAATAGATTTCATTACTTTTTTTAGTCTATTCATAAGGATCCTAGCAATGGTTTTATATATGATATTAACACATGCTATGGGTCTAAACTTTTTCACACTGGAAGGCTTTTTTTCCTTGGGAATTACTCCCTCCGTTTCATAATGTTTGTCCACTTACTAAAAATGTAGTTTCAAAATGTTTGTCCACTTAGAATATCAAGACACATTTTCCTTCTTTTTTCCACTATTACCCTTATTAAAAAAATTAATTTTATGTTCCCAATACATATTTAAGATATCAAGACACTTTATGGAGGATACTTTTGTAATAGGGAGAGTAATAATTATATTTCTTAATTTGTGTGAAAAGCAAAGTGGACAAACATTTTGAAACAGAGGGAGTAATATGATATTAGTAGAGTTGACTTGATTTAGCAATTTACCTGAACTAAAGCATTGTTTAACTGCATCACAGAAATCATTATCAACAATATCCTAAGCTGATTTGAAAAAGCGTGCTGTGAACCCATCAGGACCAGAGCTTTTACCATCTCCAATAGCAAATAATGCAGACTTGATTTCTTCATTATTTATAGGAGTAGTTAAATCTTCATGAAACTCCTCAGGGACCTCTTTTTTTAGAATAGCTTTAATAGTACTAGTAGAACATCTTTCTTGATTAATTTCCTCAGTACCAAGTAGGGATTTATAGTAACTTACAAATTCATTTTTAATCTCCTCAGGGTCAGATAGCACAATATCATCTTCTCTAATAATAGTAGCTATATGATTTTTAGCTACTCTCCCTTTGATCAATCTATAGTAGTATTGTGAGCTGCAATCATAATCATTATTGAGCATGGCCCTTGATTTTTGTTGCATAGCTTCATGATGAGCCATAGTAGCAATCTCTAATCTCTTGATCAAAATTTTATCCTCAGCTAAGTCAGACAACATCTGTTTTCCTTCCATAATTCTAGTTTGGACAATGTCTAGCTGTACTTTAATATTGGTAATATCTTCTGGAGTTCTTTTGAGATATTTATTGTTGAATTTCTTCAAGTCTCTCTTGATTTCTTTTAACTTCATACATAAGATGAACATGAAATTCCCACTAAACTTAGTGCTCCAAGTTTGCTTTACCAAGTCCAAATACTCTTCATGCTCAGTCCATACATTGATGAATCTGAAGGCACAAGGATTAGATTTCTTTGGAGGTCCAATAGAGAGATTTAATGCGCAATGATCCGAGGTTGAGGGGGAAGTAATCACAACACTTGATTGATAACAATCCAACCACTTGTTATTAATGAAACCCCTGTCAATTTTACTTGCTCTCAAGACTCTATCACTCTTATTAGTCCATATGAAAAATTGTCCACCAATACACTCTGCAAAATTTAAAGCACAATTAGGCAGAGAATCACAGTTTAACCTGTCATCTATATTTAGAATTTCATTATAATCCCCCATATAGCAGATACAATGATCTTTATAATCCTGACTAAGCTTAATAATATCTTTCCACAATAATTTTTTCTCATCAATATAATTACTAGCATAGATATAACCCACAAAGAATGAGTAACTAGTGGCATGAATAGTGACACTGATAAATACAATTTGAGAAGATTCGAACATTAGCTTCACATCCATCTAGTTATTTTCCCATAACACCCAAATTCTACCATTTTCACATTTATTATAATTCTGAATCACTTCCAATTGAGAGAAATGATTACTTAAAATAGCTAAACTCTTATGATTCCTTACTTTCATTTCCATAAGCGCTATAAGATTAACTTTATTATTTAATATGAAATTTCTAACATCTAACTGTCTGAGAAGGTTATTAAACCCTCTCACATCCCATGATTCTATATTCATGTATTGGGAGGTCTTGTGACCTCCTTTTCTCCATTTTGGTTAATAAATTTCATCACATCATTATCTATATCATTACCATCATCAACCTATATCATATCAAAAGAGTTAGTGCAAGATACTCCAGTAGTAGTAGTAGTAGTAGTAGATGTATCTTTATAAGTTTGTTTCTTGTCATTTTTATTATTATTAGCCATACTCCATTGTTTATCTTCTACTTTCTCTTTACCCTTATCATTACCATTTTTGACAACTTCTTTTGGAACCGAAGCCTTAACAATGTTAGGACACTTAGGTTCCAAATGACCAACTCTATTACATTTCAGGCAAATTCTAGGCTTCCAGTCGTATTCAACTTTAACTACCTGTAAATCATCAAATCCCATATCCACAAATAGTTCATCTGGTAGCTCATCCTTAGTATCAATTTCTATGCACTCTCTCGCATACCCAAGCCTTGTTCTAGATTCAGTCATCGTATCTATTTGAAGGGGAATTCCAATTCCGCTTGCTATGTAACTAAGACCTCTCCTCGTCCATATCGCCATAGGAATGTTCACAAGTCTAACCCAAATTGGAATTCTAGCTGCATCAATTTTCTCAAACTGTATACCAATTTTCCATGGTCTTAATAACAATGGAGATCCATTAATATGCCACATTTGCTCGAGCACTTTGCTTTTCATTTGTTCATTTTTGAATTTGAAGATGAATGTACCATTATTACTCGACTTAACAACAATTTTACCAAATTTAGATCATTGAAACTTAACAAAATTAGCAACGTTGAAGAACGAAGGTGGATAATCTAGAAATTGACCTATTAAGCAATTTCCCCACTGAATCGAGCCTTCTTCTAATACATCTTTAGGAGGTGTAATGATTCTCTTACCTCCTTGACGAATCGGTCATGAAAGTCCAGATTGAGAGCTGGGTTTTCACTACCTCCAAATAATTTCAACCATCTCTGCGGTTTATCAATGCGATTCATCGTGTCATCACTTTTCTCCTCTTCAATTAATTTAATAGGAGTAATTTACTTGACCTTAGTAGCCTCTTCGTCACTACGCGACCCTCGATTATACACGCTGGCTGGAGGTGTCACTTCAGAACTCGCTGCATCCGGTGAAAACACCATACTCGTGATATTTGTGTACTTTATATTACCCTTCGATTTAGATAAAGCATTAACTCGAGCTGAGTTGAAAATTTTAGTCATTATCGGAGTCAAAGAGAGAGAACCGGAAAGGGAAAAATCAAAAAGAAAAAGGTGAAAAGAAGAAAAAGGTACGGTGAATGTGTTTAGCGGTGAGGTGGGTGGGAATTAAAGAGAAGGTAAAAAAAATCAGAAAGTTGTTAGATCCCATAATATAGGAAATAACACCTAATCTGAAGAAAAGAAAAGCTAAAAATGTGTAAAATAGGTGTAAAGTGGTGAGTGGGTGAGGAAATATGATGGAATAATTTTAAAAGGCTATGAATGTCTAGGGAGAGAATTTTTTTTAGTTGACTCTCATTTGACTCTCTCTTAAGCTATTTTACAACTCTAGATTTCTTCTTGGATCTTCTTTCCTTACCTCATTGCAATCTATTTGACATCTAATTATATTTCCTTTTACCTAAGAGATTTACATTAACACACAAATTATACCAAAAATGCTATAAAAGTAACAAGCTTCCAAATCAAGACATGAATTAAGAATTTATTAATTAATAGGGAAAAACACCTTAACAATTTATATAATGCACCTAAAATGATGTCTATGAATAGATTAATTCATCAAAAATATAGATACATCACTTGGGCTTGAAGATGTGCAATATTCCGACCAATTTTTTACTTGGGATAACAATCATATATTAAGTAAAATCGATTATGCATTGGGTAATCAAAGACTTGATGCTTCAAAGCACTACGTTCATGCTGAATTTCTACCAAAATCAAGCATTTCTAATCATTCGCCTTGCATTGTCATGTTATTTCTACATCAACAAGTTAAAAAGATCACCCATTTCCGATCATTTAACATGTGGATGGAACATGAAGACTATATCTCAACAGTGCAAAATGGTTGGAATAAGAATCCTTTTTCGGGAACGAAACAATTTATCTTATGCAATAAATTTCGTGCCTTGAAATTCGATTTGCGAAAGCTTAATAAGGAACATTTTCACATATTTTTGGAAGATCTTAAAAGGCCTAGAAATGTCCGAGGTTAGTTTCCAACAAAACTTGACCATTGATAGTAAATTTGAAGAGGTAGATGAGGTATGTAATAAGGCAAGGATTCTAGAGAAATGCGATATTAGCTTTCCAAAACCAAAAGAAAAACTTGGTTATTCTCTCAAGAGTGATAGGTGTACTAAACTCTTTCATGGACTTATGAGGAGTAAATACAGGTGTCGATTATCTTATAGTCAAATGGGGAGATTACTAATTCATGTGAACAAGTGTATGAAGCGTTTGTAGATCGATTTAAGGCTTTGCTAGGTACTAAAGATACTATCTTTAATCTTTATAATAGTCTTTTTATTTCGGGTAATATTCTTACGCATAAACAAGATGTGGAAATACTAGAGAAGTCTCTGATATTGATATAAAAGAGGTTATCTTTCGCATTTCAAACGACAAAGCCCCCGCGCCCGATGGATATTCTTCGTTTTTTTTCTAGAGGTCATGAGACCTTATTGGTGATGAAGTCATTCAAGCAATATGATATTTTTTTACTATTGGTTTTCATCTTAAGCAATTAAATACTATTATTATTGCTTTGATTCCAAAAAGGATGATCCAATTAGTGTTGATGATTATCGTCCTATCTCGTGTTGCACTGTGATATATAAGGCTATTATGATGATCATTGCAGATCGTATTAAGCCGGTGCTTGACCAACTTGTTGATAAAGCACAAAATGCCTTTGTGTCTGGGAGATCTACGACTGAAAATATACACATTATGCAAGAGTTGTTGAGGGGATATAATAATAATAGTTCCTCCTCGAGGTGTACCATTAAAATTGACTTGATCAAAGCGTTCAATTGTATATCTTGATATTTTTTTACATGAGGTCATAAAGTGTTAAAACTTTCCGAAGAAAGTTATTGATTAGGTTATGATTTGTGTTATTACTCCTTATTATTTAGTGGCTATCAAAGGAGAAGTTCATGGATTCTTCAAAGGGGAAAAAGGGTTAAGGCAAGGTGATCTTGTCTCTCCTTATCTCTTTATTCTATGTCTTGAATATTTCTCTAGGCTCTTAAATAAAAATACGGAGCATGACTTTTGTTATCATCCAAAGTGTGAAAGAGAAATAATAACTCATCTAGATTTTGCTGATGACTTAATGCTTCTTGCTAAAGGTGATAATTCGCCCGCTAAAATTCTCATGGATATCTAAAAAGAGTTTGGTGATTGTTCGAGCCTTCATTTAAATATTACCTAGTCAAATATTTATTATGTGGGTGTAAATAATGTTAAGCTTGCTAAAATTATGACTACTACTCAGTTGGATAAATGTGAGATACCTTTTCGATATTTAGGCATACCACTTGGCTCTTCTGTGTTACTTTCAAGAGATTACAAACCTCTCTTCGATAAATTAGAGAGGTATGTAAGATCTTGGAATGCCTCTTCTCTATCTTTTGCGGGTAGATTGGAATTTATTAGATCGGTTCTACAATGGGTGATTTGCTTTTGGTTCATTGTTTTCCCGGTTTCGGTTTGTGTTCGAGATCGTATTATTACTATTTGTCGTAAATTTTATTAGGATAAAAATCTGCCACAGTTTAGTTGTTCCATCTACGTATTCTTATAACTATGTGGCCTATTTTTGGGTTTGAGGGTCTTCCATGCAACTTCATAGCGTACCCTGAACACACCCATTGGTCTAAACTCCACAGGTTTTGTGTGGATTTCTTCTTGGACTCTTTCCTTGGTTCCAATGTGAATGACAGGGACTGTGGGGGATACCTTCCTTGGTTTAGTACCCAAGACATAGAATGTATCAGATACATTGCTCGCGCGGAGGGTCACTGTTCCCTATTGGAAGTTTATGATGCTTTGACTTATGGACGAGAACGGCCTTCCAAGTATGATTGGAACCTACTTATCTTCATCATAATGAAGTATAACAAAGTCAGTAAGGATAATCAAATTACCTGCTTGGACAAGCACGTCCTCCACGGTTCTTATATCTTTATTATCGAGCTATCTGTAAATTGTAAGTTCACATAAGCTTTATCCGCCTTCTTGATGCCAAGTCTATTGAAATCTGACTTGGAAATAATGTTTACGCTCGAACCCACATCACACATTGATTTGACCTTGAGCTTACACTGATTTGAATATGAAGGTTAAAACTTCCAGGATCTCGAAGCTTGAGTGGTAGTTTTTTTCAACTTTCTTCGAGAAATCTCTCAGTATGAGCCACAGTCTCGCTCCCGACTTGTATACTCACACCCTTTTCTGGAAAGCTTGCGTGAATTTTTTTTGTAGTGTAAGCTCTTTCTCAATAATCTCAAGCACTTGGGCGTTGATTTTCAATTCACCGTACGCCTTGACAAATGCTTTGAGCGCGATGTCACCCTCTTGACGTGTTATGTGAATGGGTGGTGAGATCAATGGAACATTAAGTGGCGATTCCACCTCTTTTTATTCTAGTTGCACTTCAGGTGCAAAAACCTCTTCCCTTTTCTCATTTTAGGCTTGTAGCTCTTTCTAGTTAGTCTCGCTAGCTTGTAACTCAAGAACAGATCTGATCTCTTCTCCTTGAGTAGAAGTCCAAAATTTGATTCTTCTGGGCTAGGCTTATTTGGTTCTTAAATATCTTCTGGAACCTCCAAGACAATTTCTGCAGCATGTGGTGATTCCACTATCTCTTGCGGTTGAAGGCAAATAGCCTTACATGCTTCGAACCCAGCACTGCCATCACCTTTATCTATGGCCTTCACACCGTTATTCGTACCTAGGGCCAAGTGCAGAATATCTTTTGGAAACTTCTCAAAATCATTAGTTACTTGGGTAACTTGCATCGTTAATATCTTCATTGTGGCATTTTTTTCGTTGAATTTCTCGTTATACATCTGCATGTTGTCTTGAGTTAAAGTCTAGAAATCTTGCATAGTTTTCTAGAAATCAAATCTGGCTCCTTCTTATGGATGCTGTGGCAAGGCTTTTTGAGCTAGAATATCGACAAAGCATCATAGGTTGGTTGCGGTAGTGATGCTGGCTTGTTATAATTTTGGCCCCCTTAATAAGGACCTTGCGATCTCTCTTGTAAATTGTTGTTTTGAGGTCATGGTTGGTAAGAGTTACCTTGATTCACGACCCCATTCGGATTAGACCAATTCTTCCCGGATGATTGGGATTACCGAATTGGTAATTTCCTCGATTTGATATAAAACATTCTGATTCCATATTTCCTTCACACTCTTCCATATATGATCATTGACCTTACAACACGTAAAAGCTTGTGCTTCTTGAACTACTTTCATCTCCATTGGCTTCTTTTGGAGATCCTTCTCTATCGTAAGTGACATCTGCTTTATTGAATTCTCCAACATGGAGATTTTAGCATCTAAAGCAGTCTCAACTCATAATCGCAGTGTGCCTTTGGTATTTGTAATAGGTGCTCGAGACGCAGGCCAAATCCTTTTGGTTTCAATAATTTGATCCATACCTTCTACAACTTCTGAAGGATTGGTGTCTGATGTCTCCTTAATTGTTCTTATTTTAGACCCTTAGGAGACATCATTTTTGGTGTTATTTTAATTAATTCGATAGACTTTTGGACTAAATATGCAATATTTCGGATTTCCCTTTTTATTTCTAGCATTTTTGAATTATTAAACTTTTGCGCGTAATATTGGTATTTTTAGTGTAAAGTTTACAGGTTTTTAGATGTTAGCTAGGAAAGGAATCCGAAGATAAAGTCAAAGATTAAAAGATAGAGTCAAGACTTGAAGAGAAATCCCGAAGATATTATTTTTAGAGCTGAAAATCCATTTTTTCAGGCCCTTGATTGCTGTTTTCGAGGTACTTAAGAGCTGATTGAGCCGCTGACCTTTGAAGAGAAAACATTCCTTATCGAAGTACGGAACTTTAGCAACTGGAATGAGGTCAATCGGAGTTGTAACGCATCGGGAAAAGCAGTTTTAGTGAAGGCCTGTCATCAGTTACGGGATTTTGGGCTTAGAAAGTGGGCTTGGACATTTAATTAGGCTTTTATTTTCTGGTCCAAGCCCTAATCCGTTTTTCTTATTATAAAAGGAGGTCTGGACTTCTATTTTTCATATAATTCATTCTTTACAATTAAAAACACCAGAGAGAAGCAACAGAAGGAAGGAAGAAGAAGCTGCTAGAGCTGGAGTGGGTCTATAGCTCCGTTCTCAGTCATTCCAATTCCGGAAATTAGGTTTCTTTTATCTTTTATTTGTAATCAATTATGAATTCCATTTATTTTAATTTAGTTTTTCTTTTTAATATGAGCTAAACAATTCATAGTGCTTGAGAACGCATAATGGGTTAATCCCAATTTGATTTCATTCTATACATTTGAATTTGGGATATTTATTATTTAAATCAAATTGGGTAATTCGTATTTTTCTTTAATTTGCATTTTAATTACTATTATTGACGTAATTAACCAATGATAGGACTTAGTATCTAGGCTATTCCAATTAGTGGCGATTGGATCACCTTGACGGGGGGTTTAGGTACCGAACTAGTTAATGAATGTAGGTTAGAAATTATTGACTCTGACGAGCTTAATTAAACCTATGGCCTATTGGGTAATGAACATTTTAACACTTGAGAGTGGACTATAATCGCCCTGACGGGGTTTGTAGCATTTGATAGTTGCTCCTTAGTCCACCCTGACGGGGGTAAGGAGATTATAGAATCCCGACCAATACCAATTTACCAATTTGTCCCTTAAACAATGTATGAAATGAATGATAGTTAGGAAAACCCTTGCGTCTCTCAAGTACTACTTGCTCATACTTGCGTCTTAGTTTTTATTTACTTGCATTATTATTTTGTCTTTCATTTATTTAGTAATAAATCACAAAACCAAAACAAACAAATTATCCTCTTTTATTTTCATAAGTGCATCAATCACTATTTGCTAGACATTGTGATCAACCATCCGTCCTTGGAACGAATCTGATTATCAGAATTACTACTTGGGACAACCGTACACTTGCGGTTGTGGTTCGATTATTTATTGCATTTATTTAGAACACACAAAGGACCACCAAGTTTTTGGCGCCGCTGCCGGGGACGGTAGCGTGTGACCACGGTGTTTATCCTTTAGTGATAAGTGCATTTATTTTATTTTATCAGTTTTACGCTTTTTGTTTGTTAGCTTTTTTTAGGTTTTTAGGTTTGGTGTATGCGAAGAAGACTATTCAAGGATCTAGAGCCAACACCTCCGATCCTTAGTAATCCTGAATCGTTGATCAGACTTGCGAACAGAAGAAGAAGAGAACGAGAAGCTTTAGAAGTAGAAGA
This sequence comes from Nemophila menziesii, assembly GCA_029959085.1. Classification (NCBI taxonomy): domain Eukaryota; kingdom Viridiplantae; phylum Streptophyta; class Magnoliopsida; order Boraginales; family Hydrophyllaceae; genus Nemophila; species Nemophila menziesii. The sequence goes on along the minus strand of JARWIR010000001.1, from coordinate 47,989,895 downwards.
ATTAAGTAACAGAATGGAGAATATCATTATTCAAGGTCAACAGAATGGACAAGGCCAGTTAGATGCAAATGGCCAACCTTTAGCTCCAGGCGTTATTCCTCAAGTTCAACCACTAAATCCTAATCCTCCAGTCCAAATAGTGATGAATCATGATCCGTGGTTCACTAATGGCCCTCCAGAAGTTCCATTCCGCGCTCCAGCTATAGGAGTAGGTGCTCCAGATATTAATGTTCCGAGATTCCGTCCAGATTCGGGTATGCTAGCTCAGTTCCAAAACTTTGGAAATTTTCGCGGAAGACCATCGGAAGATCCTCTTAGAGCGATACAAAAATTCAAACAGATATGTGATTCTTACATCACACAAGGAGTTTCAAAAGAACAGATGTACTACGCTGTGTTTAAATTTTTTGTTATTGATGGAGCAAGTGAATGGCATGATACACAAGATCCGACGAAGATAACCAATTGGGATCAATTGGAAGCCGCGTTTTTCAACAGATATTATCCGAGTAATATGAGGTTAGATGCTGAATTGGAGTTGACTAATTTTCGTCAAGAATATGATGAGACTGTGGGTAAGAGTTGGACTAGATTTCAGATGTGTTTGCGTAGAGTTCCAAATCATGGTTTTTCAGAATTTCAACAGTTAAAGATTTTTTATAGAGGCCTTGATGGAGCTTCGAGAGAAAAGTTAGATACATTATGTGGTGCAGGTTTCCTTCAAGTTCAACCCGCTCATGCCAAAATTATTTTAGAACGAACAGTAAAGAATGAGGTTGGGTGGAAATCAGAGAGAACACCTGTTAAGGGTGTTAATAATGTTAACATAGAAGAGAAACTTGCTACCTTTGAGACAAAAATTCAAAACACTTTGGAGCAACAATTGAAGCAGCTTACTTTAGCTGTAAAAGAAGGATTTTCGGGTAAGAGAGTAGCTGTGCATGCTGCACAAGAGGTTTATATGTGTTCGATTTGTAGAGTTGATGATCATGATGAGGAGAATTGTCCGAGTAATCAAGAATCAGTGATGTTCATGTCCAACAGAGGTAATTTTAATTCGAGTGGTAATGGGTATCAGCCTAACAGAAACCATCCTGGGTTTCAATATTCGAATCCTAATGGGGCAGCCAATCCTACACATGCGTATCAGCCGCGCCCCCAAGGTGACAACTATAATCCTAGACCACACAATAACTATCAAGGAGGACAGAATCAAAATTATGTACAGAGACAAGCTCCTCAGAATACTTATGATGAGAATCTGAACCAGAAAGCTTTACCTGCCCATCCACAAGAAGGAGCAAATACCCTTCAGAAAACAGTTGAAAGTTTAATCGCTCTACAAGCACAAGCAATGGAACGGCAGAACGCAGCGATGGAGCGTCAGGATGCAGCGATAGAACGTCAGAACGCAGCTATAGAAAGACAAAATGCACTTGAAGCAAATATGAAGATGTTCCAAAATCAGCTGAGTCAAATCAATAAACAGCTCAATCAACGTCAGCAAGGACAACTTCCTAGTGATACTGAGAATCCGTTACAAATCGAAGATTGTAAAGTTATTAATCTTAGAAGTGGTAAGAACCTTCCTCCACCTCCTTTTCCGGTTATGAAAGAAAAAGAAGTTAGAAAAGAAAAAGAGGTGGTGAATAAAGATAAAGAAGTTGAAGTAGAAGAAGTGGCGAAGCCTGTTGAGGTTCCGAAAAAGAAAGATGAGACTATAATCAATCGTCCACCTCCACCATTTCCATCAAGAGTTCAAAAGAAAGGTGATATGGGTGAGTATCAAAAATTCTTTAACAAAATAAGAGGTCTTAGCATAAATATTCCGTTGTTAGAAGCTATTCGAGATGTACCCAAGTATGCTAAGTTTCTGAAGAAAGCCCTCACCAACAAACGGCCATATTGTGATAATGAGATGATTGGTCTTCCTGAGGAATGTAGTGCTATTTGTCAAGGTAAATTACCTCCAAAGTTAGTTGATCCTGGGAGCTTTACGATTCCGGTATCTATTGGTAATGAGTGGAAAGGAAAAGCGCTATGCGATTTAGGTGCAAGCATCAATTTGATGCCCAAATCAGTCTTTGATAAGCTTAATATTGAAGCAAGACCCACTTCTATGGTTTTGCAAATGGCGGATCGATCTCTTGCACATCCGGAAGGCCGAATCGAAGATGTCCTCGTTAAGGCAGGTACGTTAATTTTTCCCGCTGATTTCGTTATTCTTGATTACGACGCGGATAGGAATGTCCCCATCATTTTGGGAAGACCATTCCTAGCCACGGGGCGTACCCTTATTGATGTAGAAAATGGAGAAATGATTATGAGGATCCAAGACGAGGAGGTGAAATTCAACGTGTTCAGACCTATGAAGTTTCCGGATTCCAAGGATGAATGTTTTCGTGTAGATGTAATGGAACCGGTAAGAACAAAGCCAATTAGTGTTGTGGACACTTTAGGGGTGGAGGAGAAAGAGCTACGAAAGAAACCACCAATTAAAGCTCCTCCATACCCCAAAGATCCACAACTCAATCATGTGAAGAAGAAAGAGAAAGCACGTGCCACGAAGGTTCCGAAGGAACCTAAGAAAGAGAGAAAGAAAAAGGGGTTCAAAGTAGGTGAAGAAGTAGCTATGAAGAAACCGAACCCCCGCCCAAAGGTACGTGAATCAAAAAGTTCTTGGATAGGACCATTCATGGTCGCACAGATTATCTCAGACAAACTAGTGGGCATAAAAGCGAAGGGATGCAAATTTCGACTTGCAAATATTGACAACCTCACTCACTGCTGGGGAGGTTATGTCAATGACTAATGATTGAGGTAACCCGTCGAGCTTAACGACGTTAAACAAAAGCCAATTACTTGTATATTAGCTGAGTTTTTAAATTTTTGCATTTTAGATTAGTTTGATTTTCGTAATTTTAGTGTTTATTATTAAGAAATGAGGAAGGGTAGTTGTTTTTGATGATTTCAGGGGTAAAAAGGACTTGAGTTTGGGGTCGATTTGGCGAAAACAGAAGAAAAAGAGGTTGGATGTCCAGGAGAAACCGGGAACCCGCATTCCACAGAACCGGGTACCCGGTTTTGGTGCTGTAATTTCTGAAATTCCCTGGCCCAGCGTTTTGGTGATTGCGTTTTTCGTGCGTTTTGACTCGCGCATCGACACAAATCCGGGTACCCGCATTTGGCGAAACCGGGTACCCGGTTTCGGAGCTGCTGTTGGTGAAATTTTCTGGTCCAGCGTTTCAGGGTGCTGCGTTTTGGCGCGTTTTCATTCGCGCCATCGAGAAAATCCGGGAACCCGCATTCCACAGAACCGGGTACCCGGTTTCGGCGAGCAGAATTTCTGACCCTGCGTCTTGGAGTCCAGCGGTTTGGCGCGTCTCGAGGTAAAAAAAAAAAAAAAAAAAAAAAAAAAAAAAAAAAAAAAAAAAAAAAAAAAAAAAAAAAAAAAAAAAGAGTATTTTTATTTTTTTCGCGCCGTCACAGCGACGCGGAACCGGGAACCCGGATTTTCGAAACCGGGAACCCGGTTTGCATCTGTGCCAGGTCCGTTTTTCAGCTTTTTAGCCCTATATTTTTACCTCCGTCCTTAACCCAGCCTCCACAAACACTCCCAAAACCCAGAATTTCATGAACATCATCAGCTACAACCACACAATCCTCAAATCTTACTCTCTTTCACCACAAAAGCATACAATCAACTCATCTCCTATCCAAAATACGATAAAATTCCCACTTTTCTCCAATTGTTCTTTATCCAAGCTTCAAATTAAATCCAATTCCCTCTTCTCCCACATCAATTAGCCTTTACCCATCTCATATTCCACCATAATTTTCAAGTCTTAAGCCTCAAAACATCAAAGTTCTAAGCCTTAGCTTCTCACTATTTGAAGTTTTGAGTTTGGGGTGGAAAGAGATGCTTATCAGAACCGTTTTCATGTGTACTTATCAAAGGAATTCTCCAAGAAACAGGAACGCTTTTGATGCTATTCAAGAACAAGCTATTGAGATTCCTATTTCAAGTTTCAAACAAGACTGAAGCGGTTCAAATTAAGGCTAATCCGAAGAAGAGGGAAGTGATTGCAGAACCTGAAAGTGAGGAAGAAAACAATCCGATGATGAGTTGGAATCACAAATCAAGGTGTTGAAAGAGAATCGGGATGCGATGATTGATATTTTGGGAAACGTTACATACAAGTTGAACTTTAATTGTTCAAAGAACAACTTACGATGTCTAGACGCGAGATAAAGTTCATGGACGCAACACCGAAAACCAGCCTCGCGCTGGTTCAGATACGTTTTCTAATCCTTCTCATTTAGTGTATATTATTTTATTGCTTTGAGTCTTTTAGAGTCGTGGGGACACGACTCATTTTTGAGTTTGGGGTGGGGTTCGTTGCCTCATCCCAGTTTTTATGTGTTATGTGTTTTATCTGCTTTCAATAAAATAATTTTCGGAGTTGCGTTTGACTGTAGAAGATTTTAAATGTCCCTTTAAGCATACTTTTGATGAATCAATGATAGTAAATAGTGAACTTTAGGGATTAACATAAAACGCACTTACAATTGCATGCGAACATAGGTAATTAATAGGAAAAATTAATGAACAATGCAAATGAAGTAAGCTTGTACTCAAGGAATATGTTTGGTGTGTAGAACGTGAAATCCTAATTAGTAGAGAACCCACCTAGATATGAACTAAAGACAAGCTATGTACTTAGGAAAATGATAGGGGCAGTTCTTTGTTAGCCATTTGTGCCTTTTAGCTTTCTATCCCTTGAATGAATTATTATCCGTCTTAGCCCACTTTGAGCCTTTAGCCTTTTATTTGTAGCCACGATATAAGCCATTATCCCTTAGATTGTTAGGCATGACCATATGACCCGCACTTGAATCACAATCCTGAGACATGTCTCGAGCTTGAGTTTGGGGTGGTGGGACCACATATGGGGAATTTAATGGGTTGGGATTGATGTGCTTGGTATTGTAGCACAATTGCAGATGATATGTACTTGTAACCCTTTGCCGGGAATGAAAAAAAAAAAAAAAAAAAAATTTTGAAAAAGAAAGAAAAAATGAAAAAAAAAAAAAGTTTGAAAATCAATACAGTAGGATCCGGGGATCCGGTTTCCAAAATCCGGGTACCCGGTTTTCCTCTGTACAAAAAAAAAAAGAAAAGAAAAAGAGAAAAGAAAAGAAAAAGAAAAATATGAATGAATAAAACATCCGGCAAAGTGGAATTTTCTGAAAATCATCTTATTTATAGTGGGTAGACATGGGACGCTAAATTATTGCGTATATGGGTGAGTGAGAACATCTTTTGAGCGTTAACTCAAGCTCGAGGACATTGTTGATGGTAAGTGAGGAGAGAGCCACAAGCTCACTTCAAATTTACCTAATATACATCCACACCCGTCCTTAAGCCAATATTATAACCGAAGACCTCGTGATTCCTAAGTGCATAGTGAATTTATAATTCTGTTGATAGGGAATACACTAGGTGGAGCGTTCAAAGCGAGTTAGGATTAATGACCACCCTATAGCCATCATACAGAGATGAGTACAAGTGTAATCTTCAAGCATTGCGACTTTAATTTTATGATTGAGATTATTTATGTTTGATGTTGCATGATTAGTGTATGTGTATATTAGTTTCTAGAGTTTGCTATATGAGATTTATTTTGAGAATTGCTTTAGGGTTTATTTGCTAAGCTTCTATTTGTTCTTGCGTGTACTTCTACCCCTTGTTTTGTTTTGTTTTGCTTTGTCGGGACGACAAAGGTTTGAGTTGGGGGTCTTGATGTCTCCTTAATTGTTCTTATTTTAGACCCTTAGGAGACATCATTTTTGGTGTTATTTTAATTAATTCGATAGACTTTTGGACTAAATATGCAATATTTCGGATTTCCCTTTTTATTTCTAGCATTTTTGAATTATTAAACTTTTGCGCGTAATATTGGTATTTTTAGTGTAAAGTTTACAGGTTTTTAGATGTTAGCTAGGAAAGGAATCCGAAGATAAAGTCAAAGATTAAAAGATAGAGTCAAGACTTGAAGAGAAATCCCGAAGATATTATTTTTAGAGCTGAAAATCCATTTTTTCAGGCCCTTGATTGCTGTTTTCGAGGTACTTAAGAGCTGATTGAGCCGCTGACCTTTGAAGAGAAAACATTCCTTATCGAAGTACGGAACTTTAGCAACTGGAATGAGGTCAATCGGAGTTGTAACGCATCGGGAAAAGCAGTTTTAGTGAAGGCCTGTCATCAGTTACGGGATTTTGGGCTTAGAAAGTGGGCTTGGACATTTAATTAGGCTTTTATTTTCTGGTCCAAGCCCTAATCCGTTTTTCTTATTATAAAAGGAGGTCTGGACTTCTATTTTTCATATAATTCATTCTTTACAATTAAAAACACCAGAGAGAAGCAACAGAAGGAAGGAAGAAGAAGCTGCTAGAGCTGGAGTGGGTCTATAGCTCCGTTCTCAGTCATTCCAATTCCGGAAATTAGGTTTCTTTTATCTTTTATTTGTAATCAATTATGAATTCCATTTATTTTAATTTAGTTTTTCTTTTTAATATGAGCTAAACAATTCATAGTGCTTGAGAACGCATAATGGGTTAATCCCAATTTGATTTCATTCTATACATTTGAATTTGGGATATTTATTATTTAAATCAAATTGGGTAATTCGTATTTTTCTTTAATTTGCATTTTAATTACTATTATTGACGTAATTAACCAATGATAGGACTTAGTATCTAGGCTATTCCAATTAGTGGCGATTGGATCACCTTGACGGGGGGTTTAGGTACCGAACTAGTTAATGAATGTAGGTTAGAAATTATTGACTCTGACGAGCTTAATTAAACCTATGGCCTATTGGGTAATGAACATTTTAACACTTGAGAGTGGACTATAATCGCCCTGACGGGGTTTGTAGCATTTGATAGTTGCTCCTTAGTCCACCCTGACGGGGGTAAGGAGATTATAGAATCCCGACCAATACCAATTTACCAATTTGTCCCTTAAACAATGTATGAAATGAATGATAGTTAGGAAAACCCTTGCGTCTCTCAAGTACTACTTGCTCATACTTGCGTCTTAGTTTTTATTTACTTGCATTATTATTTTGTCTTTCATTTATTTAGTAATAAATCACAAAACCAAAACAAACAAATTATCCTCTTTTATTTTCATAAGTGCATCAATCACTATTTGCTAGACATTGTGATCAACCATCCGTCCTTGGAACGAATCTGATTATCAGAATTACTACTTGGGACAACCGTACACTTGCGGTTGTGGTTCGATTATTTATTGCATTTATTTAGAACACACAAAGGACCACCAGTGTCGCCTAGGGTGTGATAAAAATATGATAAAATAAAGTCTAGAAAACTACGCACTCTCACCCTAGACAGGCACAGTACTGCAAGTATTATAGGACGTATGCAAGTTTTAGTTGATAAGTTGACTTCGTTCTCAGGGACTTAAGTGTGTTATACGAATAGGTAGCAATAACGAGTAAGCAATAATTAATTAAAAGACAGAAAATAAAAGCTATGAATTTCGAATTAACTAATTAAAACTAAGAAAATAAAAGCAATAAAATGAAATACTAAGAATATGAGATGAGAAATATAGCTTAGGTTTTGCTAGTATGCACTAATGCTTCTAATTCTTTCTAAAGATCTAGTTTATAAGGGAGAATATTAGCTCTTGTATACTTAGTCAGGATTCTAAATTCCCATACCTTAGACCTTGAGAGCGACTAAGGGGGCTACGGCACAACCAAGACGTGGTTTCAAATAGGTTTATCAAGCGCTACCAAGGCCCTAAGCAAACACTTCAATCAATTGGTGATATGGTGATTAAAACAAACCCTAATGACTATCTAGTTAGAATCAGTTTTGTCAGGACTAATATCGGACACTAGACGTTATGTGTTGGTTCAATAGTTAAACACCCAGCTAAGGTGATCATCTAACTACTATTAAGGTAATCCTATACTCGTGCACTAGCAAGGAAAACAATCATTAAATCAAAACACATAAACAAATATAAGAGTAAGCAGCTAATATCAATTTAAAACATATAATTCCCAAAGAAACTTAGATAGAAGAATTAGAATTCATAGTTTATACATGATGCAAAACCCAAGCTATGGGGAGTTTAGTTCAAACCTGACGGAAATAAACTAAAAGAATTTACAAAAGACATCATCTTGCTCTCTACAATAAACTGGAAGAATAAAACCTTAAGAACTAATTACTATGAGGCAAGGATGATTTACAAGTGATATAAGGGTGTATTTATAGGTGTTTAGAAGACCTAATTCGTTTTCTTGAGGGAGAAGCAAAGTGGTGGACTCCAAGCCCAACTCAAATTCGTATGGAAATAAAGATAAATTTTGCTGACTTGTTTTGAGCATATCTTCTTCGTTATTGGTCGGTTTTGCTCCATAATATACCAAAAGAATCCTCAGAGAATTATCTACGTCCCTATGAAAGGAATTTCCCAAAATAGGCTTATTTCTTGGAGTTATCACCACTTCTTTAGGCGTGTGCTGCAGAATTTCAGATTTAGGCAGCTTTTCCTTTTCCATATTTTTAGCCTTTGTTTCCTTATCTCCAATTACCATGCTAATCTCTTTCCATAAGTTGTAGTCTTTGACTTGGACTCTAATTAATCTCCATAATTATCTTTAAAGCTACACACTAAATAAACAATTAAACCCAATATGCTCTAAAAATAATAATTTACTAAATCAAGACTCAAAATAGGAAAGTGCACTAATTCTCAAGAAAATCGACTATTATGACTTCTAAATCACTAAAAATGATGTCTCATCTTAACATAAATCTATCACAAATGAGGAGACATCAAGACCCCCAACTCAAAGTTGTATCGTCCCGATACAATAAAAGATAAAAACAAAGGGAAGTCTTTAAATACACACTTATAAAATTCTCAACACAATGGGAAGAACATAGCAGAATATATAGAATAATCCTAAAGCACACAACTCAGAAAATCTCATGCAATAATATTTTTAAACTACATACCTGTACACTTCTCATATCCATAGTTAACACGGCTTGAATTCAAGATCAGATTAGTTTCGCAATGTAAGAAGGATTGGGACTTTACTCAGTTCCCCAATAGAGCTATAGATTGTTCATCAAACCTCACTAGTATTCAAAGATTCACTCAACTACTCTCTAATGGCTCAATCACTTCTCAATTACATAGCAAAGAATCACAAGGTCTTTAAGGTTGTAATTTAGGCTTAGGGACGGTATGATAGTATATTTGGATAATTTGGAGTGAGCTTTTGGCTCTCTCCTCACTAGCCATCAACGAATCGCCCTAGAGCTTGAGTTACTCTCGTAAAACGTTTCTCACTCAACCCAATGAATTCCTTGATGCACAATTTAGCATCCCCAATAACCCAATTAAAGCTTAAGATATTCACTTAAAAATTCCATCTTGCCGGTCCGAATATATATATTTTCTTTTCTTTTCAATTCAATTTCTTAAGCTATGACTCTCTTTTTATGTTGAGATATCATGCTAATGTTCTCATATATATATTTCTTTTAATGCCCTTGTTGGAAAATTTAGCTCTTAACTTCTTTTTCATTCACTATTACCCCGGCAAAGGGTTACAATACAAATCTGTGAATCATCATCAGTATAAAGCACAAAGCACAATTAATAAGCTCAAAAATCCCAACCTAATAAAAATTCCCATAATGGTGGACCCACCACCCCAAACTCAAGCTCTAAAACAACTGTCTATGCATCGCGATTCGAGTGCGGGTCATTTGGAAAAGTCCTATAATCTAAAGGGATATGGCTTATAACGTGTTTCAATAAAAGGCTTTAGAAAGGCTAGAAGGGGCTGAGAAGGATATAGCATATAAAATCAAAAATCACAAGGTGAGAAGGTATAAAAAGGCTTCAAGGGCTTCAAACATGAAAGAACCGCCTTAATCACTTTCAACACTATGTAATTTCGTTATTTTCTTACCTTTAGCACTTTCATCAAATGGTTTGTCAACTAGCTTGGATCTCACGGCCTACACACTTCTCAAGGTTCCCTGAGATCGAACATACTTTCTATCGCATTGCTCACTAATCTTTTCTTTACCATCAACGTGTGTTTTCCTGCAAATACTCAAAGCATACAAATAAAATAGCTCATAAACATACTACTTACTATCATCAATTCACTGAGCTTATGCTTTCAAACTATTAAACACACTCTACATCTAATTCCCATATATCAAAAATTTTAATTTCTACCTAAAAACAGAAAAATGGAGATGAGAGACAACGAATCCCCACACCCCCAACTCAAAAATGAGCCGTGTCCCCACGACTCGAAAAAGACTCGAAACAGAAATTAAAATTAGCAGATAAACACATTTACATAAATGGTAAGGAAGGAAGAGAACATACTCTCGAGGCTATTGCCTCGCATCATTGACATCCAAGGTTGGATTTGCTCGATCTTTCGTTAATTACTCAAGGAGTTTCATGATGTGCACTTGATTAGCGTTGATTTGCGCCACATCATTGACTAAGGAAGTTTCAGCTGCTTCGAATTTTGTTAAACGCTCCTCCATCTTCTCTTGCCAACTTTGCTCCTTTTCTTCTTTCGAGACTTGCGTGTAACCCGCTCTTCGAAAGATATCTTTGATCCAAGCATTATCAATTAAACTCGAGTTTCTCTTCTTCACCCAATGTTACATTCACTTTTCGCACAAGACACGTGATCATAGTAGGAAATTTAACATTATAAACTGATTTAGGAGAGACCGGATATCGTATCACCTCCTCATAGATCAACTGTGCCACATCAACTTCTTCTCCTCTTAAAATACAATCCAAAAGTAGAGCGTTCTTCATAGTCGCATCCAAAGTTCGTGTGTTTCCAAAGACATTAGGAATAAGGAAATTGTGCCAAATTCTCGCATCTGTTTGAAGATATTTGTAAGGCCAAGGTGCCTTCAATTCTCCCTTATGTGATTGCACTTTCTCCTTGTCTAAAACATGCTCAAAAAGTAATTCCTCATCAAATATTTTTCGTTTAGCAACCGCTTCATCAAATTTGCAACAACCTTTTAATTTCTTAAACTTGAAGTCGTTTCTAATTTCCTCAACTGTGAAAGGAACTAACTTTCCTCTAATCGGAACACAACCTTTACTATCTCGGCTAAAGAGGCCTAAATAGAATTCCAAAACTAACTCATGACATAATTCAGAAGTCTTACCATGAACGTAGACCAACCCAATTTCACACAAAGCTCTAAGAATCTCTTGTATTCTCCTTCACCAACTTCTTCCTTGAATACTTTCTCATAAGCAAAAGGTGGCTCTTTTAATTGTTTCTCTGCAGAAGCTTTCAGGGCCCTTGAAGCTTCCTCTTTCTCCTTAGGTGTAGGACCTTGTGGAAGTTGTGTTTTCTCCTTTGCATAAAAGTAAAGCTTTTTACCATTACGATCACACAAAGTTATACCTCCATCTTCAACATTGTCTTTAGCCTTTGATTTAGAACTAGAACCTTTGTTATTTGATTTCTTCTTGATTGGATCCAATACCTTGCTCTTCTTTACCTCCCTCTTGTTAGCTAATATTGTTGTTCTATTAGTCATCCTCAATTAACCCCCAACTCAAAGCTTTAGCAACCCTTGAATTTTGAACTTGTGAATTTTTGGTTGAACAAGCTTGATTGGCTTAGGAAAGATGAATTGATGATGAATCTCTATGTGGGTGAGGTGGAATCTTGATGGGTAGGCTTGGATTTAAGAAATTGTAGGATGAATTTGTGAAAATTTGAGCTCTTGATTCTTCAATTGGATTTGGTGGGGATTGGGTGCTTGAATCTCTCTTCTAATGATGTGGAGAGAAGATTTTATGTGTTTTTCTTGATGATTGGGTAGTGTTTTGATGATTGGTGAAGGTTTTTATGAGCTTAAATGGAGTTGGGAGAGTTTTGGATAAGAGAAAGAGGCTTGAGGTTTATTAAATTCGGAATAATGAGCTCTATACCTCTTTTATAAGCTTAAATCCGCAACTTTCTCTCTCCAGCGGAGCGGCGCGGTGCATGGCTGCAGTACAGGGGTACACCGCAGCTTCTGTAGCTCGAAAAAAATTTGCTTCGGCAAAATACCCGTGGTAGCACCCCGTGGCACGGGGTTTGGGCGTGCGGTATATGGCACGGTATAGGGTCCGGTGTACCGGACCCATCAGCTATATTTTTTTCTCCTCGGCACAAAACCCGTGGCTCCAACCCGTGGTACGGGTTTTCTTCCTCTGGGGTGCACCGCGGCTGAGGTGCGGTATACCGCACCGATGGTGTACCTTTTCCGAAATTTTTTGTTTCTTCCCTAACTCGATTTCTCCAATACCTAAACATCAAAAACACTAATACCTTCCTCAAATATGCAATATCAACTAAAAATAACTAAACTAAACACAAACTAAAAACTTAAAAGACATAAAAACTATAAAAATTGCGGGTTGTCTCCCGTACATCACTTTTATTTAACGTCTTTCAAAGTTAGACGTGTTACCTCTATCAAGATTTGCGAATATAGCCTCCCCAACAACGAGTTAGGCTATGAACGTCAACTACTCTGCGCTTGATCCCCGTTTTGGGGCGGAATTCTATCACCTTAGCTGAAACAACCTTAGTGACAACGAATGGTCCCATCCACGAGTCTTTGAAACTACGTGGCCTATTCTCGCGTTTGTGAGCTTTCCATAGAACTTCATGGCCAACCCCAAACTCAATGTTTGGCTCAGTATCCACAGGCTTTAAATGGATCTTCTCAGGAGGGACTTTGTGATGTGAAAGGCTGTGGATGACAGGAACGGTGGGATCTAACTTCCTCGGTTTCTTACCCAAGACATAGAAGGTCTCGGATACATTCTTTGCATGAAGGGTGATGGTCTCTTCTTGGAAGTTGATGACACTTTGACTTGTAGCCATGAAGGGCCGTCCAAGTATGATTGGAACCTGCTTATCTGCATCAAACTCAAGAATAACAAAGTCAGTAGGGATGGCGATACTACCTGCACCGACTAAGACGTCCTCCACTGTTCCCCATGTCCTCTTAACTGAGTTGTGAGCGAACTGCAACTTCACTGGAGTTTTCTCTGATTTCTGAAGTCCAAGTCTTTCGAACATGGACTTAGGCATAAGATTCACACCAGAAACCACATCATACATAGCTTTCACCTTGAGCATACCATTAATTTATATAGGAAGGTTGAAACTTCCCGGATCTTTAAGCTTTGTTGGTAGCTCTCGTTCACTTCTTCTTGAAACTCTCAGATTTTCTCTTGGGCTCTCTACACTCGCCTCTTTCTCTGGAATAACTTGCGTAAAAACTTGTTGCGGTGTAAGCCCTTTCTTTGCAATCTCAAGCATTTGGGCATTGATATTTTCGGGTGTATACGCCTCTACAAATGTCTTGAGTATAGTGTCATCCTTAGGATTTGTATCAGGAATAGTTGATGACACTGGTTGACCACTAGGTGACGGTTCCACCTTTTCTACTTCTTCTTGCACAACAGGTGCAACTTTATCTTCATTCTTTGATTCCTCCTCGGAGGCTTCTTTCTCTTTTTCTCTATCTAGCTCAGCTTGATAATCCATTACCGATCGAATTTCCTCTTGCATCTTCCTCATCAGCTGTATAAATTCGGCTTTCTCTGCATCGTCCTCCACATAAACCTCAGAACAGTCAGATTCCACGGGGCTAGACTTGGTTGGTTCTTCTTCGGTACTCGGAACTTCCACGGCACTAACGGCAGCATGCGGTACTTCCTCTTTTTCTTCTTCAATTTCAAGGTAAATAGCCTTGCAAGCTTCGAACCCAACATTGTCATCACCTCCTTCGATTGCCTTCACTTCTTTCTGTTTCATTAAATTTGTTAGAACCTTGTTCAATTGTTCTACTTGAGTACCTAAAATCTGAAGTGCGGCATCTTGTCCTCGGACTTTCTCTTCCTGAGCGCTCATAGTCGTGGTCAAACGTTCCAGAGCTTGTATTATCTGTTGATTGTCCATAGATCCTTCTTGAGGATACTGAGGTAAAGCTTTCTGATCTAACGAATCGGTATAGGCATCTTGAACAGGTTGTTGAGGGGGAGCAGGTCTATTTTGATATTGATTTTGATACTGACCTTTCGGTTGGAAAGAGTTGTTCTGGGGGCGCGGTTGATAATGACCAGGATTAGCGGCCCCTTGTGGATTTGAGTACTGCATACCCGGATGATTTAGGTTACCCCATTGATAACCTCCTCGGTTGGATATGAAGTGCACAAATTATGGATTTGATTCGCACTCTTCCCATGTATGATTATTAACCCCACATTGTTGACAACCTTGTGCCTCTTGTACTACGTTTGCTGCGGCTAAATTCTTTTGCATCTCTAACTTCAGCTCTTTGATTTTATTTTCTAACGCGGATGGTTGTCAACAATGTGGAGTTAACGATCATTTATGGGAAGAGTGCGAATCAAATCCGCAATCTGTTTACTTTATATCCAACCGATGGGGCAATCGCAACCATCCGGGTATGCAGTATTCAAATCCACAAGGGGCCGCTAATCCTGGTCATTATCAACCGCGACCCCAGAACAACTCTTACCAACAGAGAGGTCAGTACAAAAACCAATATCAGAATAGACCTGCTCCTCCACAACAACCTGCTCAAGACGCCTATACCGATTCACTAGATCAGAAAGCCTTACCTCAGTATCCGCTAGAAGGATCTATGGACAATCAACAGATAGTACAAGCTCTAGACCGTTTGAACACGACTATAAACGCTCAAGAAGAGAAAGTCCGAGGACACGATGCCATACTTCAGATGCTAAGTACTCAAGTAACACAGTTAAACAAAGTGTTAACAAGTGTAGTAGAACAAAAAGAAGTAAAGGCAATCGAAGGAGGTGAAGACAATGATGGGTTCGAAGCTTGCAAGGCTATATGCCTTGAGATTAAAGAAGCGAAGGAAGCACCACATGCTGCCATTAGTGCCGTGGAAGTTCCCAGTATTGAAGAAGAACCAACCAAGTCTAGCCCCGTGGAATCTGACTGTTCTGAAGTTTGTGTGGAGGACGATCAAGAGAAAGACGAATTTATAGAGTTACTGAGGAAGGTGCAAGAGGAGATTCGATCGGTAGTTGAATATGCAGCTGAGTAGGCTAAAGAGAAAGAGGAAGAGGCCTCAAAAGAGGAATCAAAAGATGAAGTGGCACCTACTGTGCTAGAAGAGAAAGAAGAAGAGAAGGTGGAATCGCCACCTAGTGTTCAACCAGTGTCATCAACTATTCCTGATACAAATCCTAAAGATGACACTGTACTCAAGACATTTGTAGAGGCGTATCAACCTGAAAATATTAACGCCCAAATGCTTAAGATTGCGAAGAGAGGACTTACACCACAACAAGTTTTTACGCAAGTTATTCCTGAGAAAGAGGCGAGTGTAGAGATCCCAAGAGAGAACCTGAGGGTTTCAAGAAGAAGTGAAAGAGAGCTACCTACCAAGCTTAAAGATCCGGGAAGTTTCAACCTTCCTATTCAATTACATGGTATGCTCAAGGTGAAAGCGATGTACGATGTGGGTTTCGGTGTGAATCTTATGCCTAAGTCCGTGTTCGAGAGACTTGGACTTCAGAAATCAGAGAAGACTCCAGTGAAGTTGCAGTTTGCTGACAACTCAGTTAAAAGGACATGGGGAACAGTGGAGGACGTCTTAGTCCGTGCAGGTAATATCGCCATCCCTACTGACTTTGTTATTCTTAAGTTTGATGCAGATAAGCAGGTTCCAATCATACTTGGACGGCCTTTCATGGCCACAAGTCAAAGTGTGATCAACTTCCAAGAAGGGACCATCACCCTTCATGCAAAGAACATATCCGAGACCTAATATGTCTTAGGTAAGAAACCAAGGAAGTTGGATCCCACCGTGCCTATCATCCACAGCCTTTCACATCAAAAAGTCCCTCCTGAGAAGATCCACTTAAAACCTGTGGATACTGAGCCAAACATTGAGTTTGGGGTTGGCCATGAAGTCCTATGGAAAGCTCACAAACGCGAGAATAGGCCACGAAGTTTCAAAGACTCGTGGATGGGACCATTCATTGTCACTAAGATTGTTTCAGCCAAGGTGATAGAAATTAGCCCCAAAACTGGGGTCAAGCGCAGATTAGTTGACGTTCATAGCCTTACTCGTTGTTGGGGAGGCTATATTCGCAAATCTTGACAGAGGTAACACGTCTAACTTTGAAAGACATAAAACAAAAGTGCTGTACGGGAGACAACCCGTAGTTTTTAATGTTTTCATATCCTTTACGTTTTTAGTTAAGTTTATTTTAGTTTTTTTTAGTTGCTAATGCATATTTGAGAAAGGTATTAGTGTTTTTGGTGTGTAGGAATTGGAGAAATCGAGTTAGGGAAGAAAACGAAATTTTTTGGAGCGCAAGAATTATCTGCGCGGACTACCCCACGGTGTACCCCCTATACCGCAGGGATGGTCCGTGAGGTCCAAACACGTGCCACGGGTGGAGCCACGGGTTTGATTTAGAAACCGAGAAAAATCGACCCGCGGACTACCCCATGGTCCGCACCATGGTCCGCGAGCCAAAAACACGTGCCACGGGGTGAGGTCCACGGGTATTTTGACGGAAAGCTACAGAAGGCGCGGGGTACCCTCCGGTGTACCGCGCCCTGGTCCGCGAGCCAAAAACACGTGCCACGGGGTCCTACCACGGGTGCTAACCAGTGAGCAAAAATTTTCGAGCATCAGATGTCGCGGTGTACCCCGCGGTACTCCCCATGGTCCGCAGGGGTAGTCCGCACGAGCCGCCAGAGAGAGAAAAGAAAGGGTTTCAAGTTTATAAAGAGATCTAAAGCTTATATTTCTGAATTTATTAAACCTTAAGCTTCTTTCTTCTCTCCAAAACTCTCCTAACTCCATTAAAGCTCATCAAAACCTTCACCAATCACCAAAACACTACCCAATCATCAAGAAAAACACATCAAACCTTCTCTCCACATCATTACAAGAGAGAATCAAACACCCAATCTTCACCAAATCCATTCAAATTGAAGAATCAAAGAGCCAAATTTTCAAAATTCATCCTACAATTTCTTAAATCCAAGCCAACCCATTACAAATCCACCTTACCCACATAGAGATTCATCATCAATTCACCTATCCTAGGCCAAATCAAGCTTGTTCAACCATTAATTCACAAGTTCAAATTTCAAGGGTTGCTAAAGCTTTGAGTTGGGGGTTAATTGAAGATGACTAATAGAACAATAATTTTAGCTAACAAGAGGGAGGTGAAGAGCAACAAGGGATTGGATTTAAACAAGAAGAAATCAATTGACAAAGGTGGTAGTTCTAAATCAAAAGGTAAAGATAAAGTTGAGAAGAGTGGGATACCGTTGTTTGATCGTAATGGTAAAAAGCTTTACTTTTATGCAAAGGAGAAAACACAACCTCAACAAGATCCTGCACCCAAAGAGAAAGAGGATACTTCAAGGGCCCTGAAGACTTCTGCAGAGAAACAATTGAAAGAACTACCTTTTGCTTATGAGAAAGTATTCAAGGAAGAAGTTGGTACAGGAGAATACGCGAGATTCTTAGAGCTTGGTGAGAAATTGGGTTGGTCTACGTTCATGGTAAGACGTTCTGAATTATGTCATGAATTAGTTTTGGAATTCTATTTAGGCCTCTTTAGCCGAGATAGTAATTGTGTTCCGATTAGAGGAAAGTTAGTTCCTTTCACAGTTGAGGAGATTAGAAACCACTTCAAGTTTAAGAAATTGAAAGGTTTGTGCAAATTTGAAGAAGCAGTTGCTAAGCGAAAAATATTTGATGAGGAATTAATGTTTGAGCGTGTATTAGACAAAGAGAAAGTGAAATCACATAAGGGAGAATTGAAGGCACCTTGGCCTTACAAATATCTTCAAGCGGATGCGCGAATTTGGCACAATTTCCTTGTCCCTAATATCTTCGGAAACACGCGAACTTTGGATGTGACTATGAAGTACGCTCTACTGTTGGACTGTATTTTGAGAGGAGAAGAAGTTGATGTGGCACAGTTGATCTATGAGGAGGTGATACGATTTTCGGTCTCTCCTAAATCAGTCTATAATGTTAAATTTCCAACTATGATCACGTGTCTTGTGCGAAAAGCGAATGTTACATTGGGTGAAGAAGAGAAACTCGAGTTTAAAGCGAGTTACATGATAACGCTTGGATCAAGGATATCTTTCGAAGAGCGGGTTCTACGCAAGTCTCGATAGAAGAAAAGGAGGAAAATTGGCAAGAGAAGATGGATGAGCATTTAACGAAATTCGAAGCAGCTCTAACTTCCTTAGTCAATGATGTGGCACAAATCAATGCTAATCAAGTGCACATCATGAAACTCCTCGAGCAATTAACGAAAGGTCCAACAAATCCTACCTTGGATGTCAATGATGCGAGGCAATAGCCTCGAGAGTATGTTCTCTTTCTTCCTTACCATTTCTGTAAATATGTCTATCTGCTAATTTTAATTTCTGTTTTTTCGAGTCTTTTTTTGAGTCGTGGGGACACGGCTCATTTTTGAGTTGGGGGTGTGGGGATTCGTTGTCTCTCATCTCCATTTTTCTGTTTTTGGGTGAAATTAAAATTTTTGATACATGGGAATTAGATGTAGAATGTGTTTAATAGCTTGAAAGCATAAGCTCAGTAGATTGATGATAGTAAGTAATATGTTTATGAGCTATGTATTTGTATGCTTGGAGTATTTGCAGGAAAACACACGTTGATAGTAAAGAAAAGATTAGTGAGCAATGCGATAGAAAGTATGTTCGATCTCAGGGAACCTTGAGAAGTATGTAGGCCGTGAGATCCAAGCTAGTTGAAAAACCATTTGATGAAAGTGCTAAAGGTAAGAAAATAACGAAATTACATAGTGTAGAAAGTGATTAAGGCGGTTCTCTCATATTTGAAGCCCTTGAAGCCTTTTTATACCTTCTCACCTTGTGATTTTTGATTTTATATGCTATATCCTTCTCAGCCCCTTCTAGCCTTTCTAAAGCCTTTTATTGAAACACGTTATAAGCCATATCCTTTAGATTTTAGGACTTTTCCATATGACCCGCACTCGAATCGCGATGCATAGACAGTTGTTTTAGAGATTAAGTTTGGGGTGGTGGGTCCACCATTATGTGAATTGTTATTGGGTTGGGATTTTTGAGCTTATTAATTGTGATTTATGCTTTATAATGATGATTCACAGATTTGTATTGTAACCCTTTGCCGGGGTAATAGTGAATGAAAAAGAAGCTTCGAGCTAATTTTGCCAACAAGGGCATTAAAAAGAAAAAAATATATATATATGAGAAAATAGCGTGATATCTCAACATTAAAAGAGAATCATAGCTTGAAATTGATTTGAAAAGAAAAGAAAATATATATATTCGGACCGGCAAAGTGGATTTTTATGTGAACATCTTAAGCTTTAATTGGGTTATTGGGGATGCTAAATTGTGCATCAAGGAATTCATTGGGCTGAGTGAGAAACGTTTTATGAGAGTAACTCAAGCTCTAGGGCGATTCGTTGATGGCTAGTGAGGAGAGAGCCAAAAGCTCACTCCAAATTATCCAAATATATGATCATACCCGTCCCTAAGCCTACATTACAACCTTAAAGACCTTTTGATTCTTTGCTATGTAATTGAGAAGTGATTGAGCCATTAGAGATTAGTTGAGTGGATCCTTGGATACTAGTGAAAATCGATGAACAATCTATAGCTCTCTTGGGGAACTGAGTAAAGTCCCAATCCTTCTTACATTACAAAACTAATCTGATCTTGAATTCAAGCCGTGTTGACTATAGATATAAGAAGTGTACAGGTATGTAGTTTATGAATATTATTGCATGAAATTTTCTGAGTTATGTGCTTTAGGTTTATTCTATATATTCTGCTACTTTTTCCCCTTGTGTTGAGAATTTTATAAGTGTGTATTTCTAGACTTCCCTTTGTTTTTATCTTTATTGTATCGGGACGATACAACTTTGAGTTGGGGGTCTTGATGTCTCCTCATTTGTGATAGATTTATGTTAGACATCATTTTAAGTGATTTAGAAGTCAATAATGTCGATTTTCTTGAGTTTTAGTGCACTTTCCTATTTTGAGTCTTAATTTGTAGAATTATTATTTTTAGAGCATATTGGTTTTAATTTTTTATTTAGTGTGAAGCTTTAAAGATAATTATGGAGCTTAATTAGAGTCCAAGTCAAAGATTACAACTTATGGAAAGAGATTTGCATGGTAATTGGAGATAAGGAAACAAAAGCTAAAAAAATGGAAAAGGAAAAGCTGCCTAAATCTGGGATTCTGCATACACGTCCAAAGATATGCGTTTTTACCTAAGAAATAGGCCGATTTCGGTAATTTCCTTCTAATGGGTCAAGATAATTCTGTTGCGATTATTTTGATATCTTATGGAGCAAAATCCGACCAATAACGAAGAAGATATGCTCAAAACGGTGCAGCAGTGTTTATCTTTATTTCCATACGAATTTGAGTTGGGCTAGAAGTCCAATAACTTACTTCTCCTTCAAGAAAACGAATTAGGTCTTCTAAACACCTATAAATACACCCTTATATCACTTGTAAATAATCCTTGCCTCATAGTAATTAGTTCTTAAGGTTTTATTCTTCCAGTTTATTGTAGAGAGCAAGATGATGTCTTTTGTAATTTCTTTTAGTTTATTTCCTTCAGGTATGAACTAAACTTCCCATAGCTTGGGTTTTGCATATGTATAATCTATGAATTCTAATTCTTCTATCTAAGTTCTTTGGGAATTATATGTTTTAATCTGATATTAGCTACTTATTTTATATTTGTTTATGTGTTTTGATTTAATGTCTTTCCTAGAACTGATCACTTTAGGATTGTTTCAATAGTAGTTAGATGGTCTCCTTGACAGGGTGTTTAACTATTGAACCACCACATAATGTCTAGTGTCGATAGCAGTTCTGACAAAACATACTTCTAACTAGATAGTCATTAGGGTTTGTTTTAACCACCATATCACCAATTGATTGTCGTGTGCTGGATAGGGCCTTAGTGGCGTTTGATAACCCTATTTGAGTCCTCGTCTTGGTTGTGCCGTATCCCCCTTTGTCTCTCTCAAGGTCTAAGATTGGGGAATTTAGAATCCTGACTAAGTATACCAAGAGCTAATATTCTCCCTTATTAACTAGATTTATAGATAGAATTAGAAGGATTAGTGCATACTAGCAAAACCTAAGCTATACTTCTCATCTCATATTCTTAATCTTTTATTTTATTGTCTTTATTTTCCTAGTTTTAATTTATAATCTCGAAATTCTCTCTTTAATTTATTTGTTTCCTAATTATTTACTGTTACTCGATATTCCTACTCACGCGATTAACACACTTAAGTCCCTGAGACGAACTCTATTTATCATTAAAACTTGCATACGTCCTGTAATACTTGCAGTAATGTGCCTGTCTAGGGTGAGAGTGCGTAGTTTCTTTGTCTTATTTTAATCTTATTTTTATCACACCCTAGGCGACACCCGTCTCGCCCCTGATCCCCCCTTTCACACCCCAACACAGGCTATCAAAGTCGGACACCTCTCATTTATGCCCAAATTTTCCGCACCCAAAACATATAAAATGAATCCCCTCATACTCTGTATTTTTCAAATAACTCATAGATGCAACTTATTGGCACAAGTAGCTTACTCAAATCCACTTCAATCGCCAAACATGCAAATTTCCCCTAGCCATAGACTTTGTTAATGGGTTGATTTTTACCAATCTTCCAATAAAATTACCCACATGCGTTGATATTTCCTCTATATAGTTTACGTTGGTAACCCCAATCGATACCTTTTGCAATGTCTAGGGAATAAATTTGATGTCCCACTCACGCACTATTAAGTACCTATCCAAGATCATCCACGGTCTCCCATTCAATACCACGTTATAATTATTTCTACTCGTAAACTGCGCCTTGAAATAACTAAGACCCACATCCATAAGATCTATGTGAGCCATAGGCTTCCATACCTGGCTAATCTTATTGAGAAAATACTTATAACCAACATTATGTTCTAATAATCAGATACTAAAAGTGTTGCGCCAAACCTTACATCCTCGAATTTTCTGTTATGCGATACGAATAAGTCGTGGTAATGAATTATCTTCGTACAACACTGATGTCTCCGTGTGATATATTAGTCTAGGTTGGAGACATAAAATTAGGTGTATTTGATTAATTAGTAAGGATTTTTTACCCATTATTTGATAATTTCTTATTTCTTGTCATAAGTTGATGATTTATTACTTTTAGAGAATATTTGGTTTAATTTATGTGTTAATGTGAAACTCTTGAGGTTTATGGAATATAATTAGATGTCAAATTAACTCTAAGAATACAAGGAAAGGATATATGATCAAAACAGTGAGTAGTGTTTATCCTGTCCTATATTTTAGGAAACGAATTTGAGTTGAACTTGGACTCAAATTACTTGCCTTCCACTCAAGATTTCGACCTAGGTTCTTCTTAACACCTATAAATACACCCTCTTATCATTGTAAACATGCCTTTACTTAATTATTAGTCCTTAGTTCAAGAAACATCATCAAGAGAAGCAAGTTGACTGTATGTATCTTTATTTTAGTTTATTTCTTTCCCGCATGAACTAATTTTCCCATAGCTTAGTTTTGCATATGTATAATATTTGAATTCTATTTTCTTCTATCTAAGTTTGTTTGGGAAAAACCTTTTTAAATTAATTTTATCTTCTTAACCTTTATATTTCTTTTATGTTCTTTGATGTATTGACTGTAGTTCTTGCTAGTGCAAGCGTATAGACTACCCCATTAATAGCAGTTGGATGGTAACGTGGAAGGGGTGTCTAATTGTTGAAACACCATATAAATGTCTAGTGTGCGGTAGTGATTCGGAAGGGATTGCCTAACTAGATAGTCATTAGGGTTTGAGATTTAAACACCGATCATTGTGCAGGGTCCTCTTACCCAAGTCCCCTGGTAATTGTTAGGTCGCCACCTAAGTCTACCCGAAAGGGGATTAGGAGGAATATTGAATCCTGGCTACTTACTTTAAGAGCTTTAATCACCCTTATTAACTAGTAGAAGAACTAGAAGGATATGTGCATGCAAGCAAACCTAAGCTATAATTCTCATCTCATTTTTACATCTTTATTTTATTGTCTTGTCTTTAGTTTAATCATTATTCTCCACAATTATTCATATTTACTTTAATTGTATTTTAATTCATTGCTAATTCTTACTCTTCTTTCTTGTAATCCATTCGTATAATACACTAAGTCCCTGAGAACAAATCCAAATTATCATTAAAACTTGCGTACGACATGTGATACTTGCAGTGAGTAACGTGATTGGTCGGGTGATTAGTTTCCTTATTTATATCCATTATTTTATCCCACCTTACCAGCCACCAAACACATCATCAACCACACCATAAAATTCTGATTTCATAACCACCCTTTTGATCCGTACCTTGCACATCCACTTGCGAGATTGGGAGCCACCTATTATGTCCTCGCCCACCGCCAAACCATTTAGTGCCGCCGCGAAAGATATTTATGGATTCACCGGCTCAATAGCTTCAATATTCTCACTATGGACCTGCACAGTTTTCCTCCATGTTGTTGTTTACCTCCCGGTGACAATTTTTTCAAAAAGTAAATTGTGCACAAGCATTCCCAAACTATCGATCAAATTTTGTTAAAGAGAAATAACTGTAGTAATATTGTTGATTTCAATTACTGGGAATATCTTGCCCTTATCTGATTGGAATACCAAACTCTTTACAGATCTAGAAAAGGATTCCAACGTTTCCCCAAGTCCTTGATTCGATTAGTTTCGAGTGGGTAAATCAATTTTGGCGTTTTTGACATATAACGATTAATTGTACTCTTGATTTGGAATTCTAGGTTAATATGTTTGTGTATTGTGTCGAGAATTCATCATACTAATTTGCTTATTTCGATCCATAAATGAACCCCCACTCCAGTGGGAAGGAGGAGGGGGTTGTCCCTTATCTGTACTGGTCCTATGAGGCTGGCCAACAATAAAAAAGCTAAAATTTAAGCAGTGTAACAATTTCACTCGCTAGCTTTTTTATGGTTCTAGGAACGGTACCAAGTGGCACCAAAAGAAAAAAAAAATATTAGCCGATACCCATCCTTTTGAAGTCTTCCAAAATTCCATAAAAGCTGTTGATGTTCCTATATGTCACTATGGCTTCATGCCTACCTTTTTTAGCGAGCTTGTTCGCTACTCTGTCGATCCTCATTGAGATATATTTGAAAGTGATAGGTCCAAATTCAAAGGAAAATTGATTGATCTTCTTGATAACCAGTTGGACTTTTCAGCTCGCGACTAACACCTGCCTAATACCTTGGGTTGCTTCAAGGTTATCTAAGAGGACCACCTTACTTTCCTTAGGGGATTCCTTGCATTTTTTCTGTTACTTTAAGAATTGCCAGTGACTCTGCCTCAAGGCTTGAGTCGCACAAGACCGCCAATTTTGACTTTTCGATGCACATATATTGTTGTTGAGTTTGTACTATTCCTATCCCTTTCATCTACTTTATGGTTAAATGAGGCATCACATGAAAAGATAGTATATG
Source organism: Nemophila menziesii (assembly GCA_029959085.1). Classification (NCBI taxonomy): domain Eukaryota; kingdom Viridiplantae; phylum Streptophyta; class Magnoliopsida; order Boraginales; family Hydrophyllaceae; genus Nemophila; species Nemophila menziesii. The sequence goes on along the minus strand of JARWIR010000001.1, from coordinate 47,965,155 downwards.
CTTTAGTGTTTGTAATGGCTTCATTTGGTTTTGGAATCCTTTGCAGCGTTATTTTTTCTTGGTTATTGGCTCTCCTCTAGTCTATATCATATAATTCTTTCATAAATTATTAGTAGATAATATAATATTATCTCCTTCGATACAACAACTTTTATGTAAAGCTTTCATCTTAGCTTTCCAGACATTCCATATGTTGATCATAATATAATCAGTTACCTAGTTTTTTCCATCCGCCTTCCGAATAAGTTTTTATCGTTTCTAACATCCAGTTTCTCAAGTTCATCTCTAGATTATCGTCAATTTTTAATTATAGAAAAGAACCTACCTATATTTCTCTACTAACATTACACTTTAGAAGTAAGTGTCTGCCCTTTTTGTGTTGCCATACCACCATAAACAATTACTAGTATCGGCACATTTCCTTTTATATAAATTTGTCTTGAAGGAATAGCATTATTACATTCTTTCCAAGTAAATATCTTTATTTTCTTTGGAATGTTTGAATTCCATATGGTTTTCCATAAGCTAGAATTATACGTTTCCGTAGTTTTGTTAGACTGAGGTTGTTGTATAACTTGCTATAAGTATTTTATAGCCTGTTTTAGTTGTATAGTTTCCTTCGTAAAAGAACGGACATATCAATCTGTCATTAGAATCTGTATCAAATATATGAATTATAGTAATTCGAAGTATAACAGGTTTAATAAATGTATTATCCAGAATTTCAAGATCGCAGTTTTGAGGATCCTGTTTCAAGGGTTGTTCACATTTATTAGATTACAATTAAGTGGCTTCTCCAATTTTCAATAGGTATCAACCCATTTAATGTTCTAAATATTAATCTTTTTTCCATTCCTAATTTAATATATCCAATATTTTTTAATTAAGTCGCTGTCTTTCATAATACTAGCCCAACTCCATGTCCAACTTTGGCGTAGCTCCATAAATTTTTTATTATGAAAACAAATTACTTTGAGTAATCTAGCTACCAAGGTCAATGAATTATTTAGAATTCTCCACGCTTAAGCTACCAGTGGTGAAACATTCATTCTGTTGAAATCTTTAAAGCCAATTCCTCCAAGCAATTTTTCAACTGCCAATTTCTCCCATGCCATCCAAATGGATCATGTTTTTCTCCCCAGAGTTTCACCAAATATTAAAAATAGTAGATATTAGTTTATTGTAAAAAATAATTTAGGTAAGAAAATATGGACATGGTGTAATTAGGAATAACTTGTAAAATAGCTTTAATAAGTAATTTTTTACCCCTTCCTACAGTAGCTTGGCTTTCCACCAGTCTGTTTTTATTTTCAAGAGTTTCTTTGTATTCCATTCCAAAGACTCTACTTTAGATATTTTGTGACACAAAGGAATCCCTATTGGTTCTCTTATGTTAATTTCATTGGTTAAACAGTATCTTTTATCTTGTATTGTTTCTTTGCTAAAAATAATTGTTGATATAGCGAAGTTTATTTTCAGTCCTGAACCGCTACAATAAATATTAAGACATTTCCCGAAAGTTTGGATTTCAGTTTCATCAGTAGTCATGAAAAGTAAAGAGTTATCAGCAAAATATAGATGAAATCCTGGGAAAATTTATATTAATTCGGATCCCCTAGATATAGTTGTTAATCTTGTAATAGTCAAATAGGATGATTAAATATCTTGTAATAATAGTGAGAAGGAAAGGAGATAACGCGTCACCTTGTCTAATTCCCCTGCCTGGCGTAAATTTTTCTAATCTTTCTATGTTTAAGTTAAAATAAAAAAAATGGTGGTAATACAATTCTTAATCCAAAGGATCCACTTATCACAAAAATCATTAATAGCAAAAAAAAAAGTTTCATGTCACCTGATTATACATCAATTTTCATTGTCTTCATGTGTTTTTGGATTTTCTTTTTCCTACCCATAAAGGCAGAAATTTACTCTACAATGTAACTTGTTTTTTGTCTTCTTTTCACACAATTTCACACACACACACACACACACACACACACACATATATATATATGAATATGAATATGAGTATAATAACTCTGACAAAAGTGAATGGTCTTTTTTTTGGACAACCGGAAAGCTAAAAGTAACCGGTGAAACTTACCATATGCCTAATTGATGTCTCCTCTTTTATTCTAATTATATGCCCTTAGGATACATCAAATTGGGTGATTATTTGACTAATTCGGTAGACTTTTAGTGTTAATTTGTTATATTTCATTTTCCCTCCTTGAATTTTAGTATTTTTCATTTATTAAGATTTTTCACGTTAAATGTTTTGTTTTAGTGTAAAGTTTGTAGGTTTTTAATACTATCAAGTAGAGGAATCAAGAATTGAAGTCTTAGATCGTGTAAAGAAGTCAAAGGTGAGAAGAAATGACAAGTTCGGGCTGCAAATCTAGAAGGCTGATGGTAAATTCTGCTTTCGAGCAACTTAAACGTGGATTAAGCCTCTGAGTTGTAATTCCTTATCGAGTTACAAAGAGTTAGCAAGTTGAATGAGTCAATTCGGAGTTAAATTGAGAAAGTTACAGCCGTTTTAGTGGAGGGTGTACATCAGTTACGGGATTTGGACTTGAAGAGTGGACTTGGGCCATTTATTATTTCATTAATTCACTTAAAATAAACCCAAGTCTGAAATATTTAGTATAAATAGACCTTTTGACTTTATTTTTACACAAAACTAATTTTAGCAAAGTCAGAAACGCCAGAGAGAAAATCAGAAGTTAGGAAAAAGGAAGAAGCCAATAGCTGGAGAATTCATCTTCTCCAAATCACAGCCAAATCCGAATTCTTAATTAGGTTTCTTTTATTATTTTTCATTCTGTAAAACATGAACATCTTTAATTTTATTTCTTTTTTCTTTATTTCAGTTATGAGCTAAATTTCCTTTGTACTTGAGAATCGCAAATTGGGTTGAGCCCAAACTAGGTTAATTTATGTTTTTCCGGTTTGGAATTTAAGAATTCAGATTGAATTATTATTTTATGTTGACTTTTATTTAATGATTTATTTATTATCCTTAGAGTCATGAACTAAGGGTGAGTTTTAGTATCTAGGCTATTTAGTATAGTGGCGTATTGATCACTTTGACGGGGGGTTTAGATACAGAACTAGGGTAATTCTTGTTGGTATCCGCAGATGACCTTGACAGGCTTGACTAGCCAATAGCCAATGTGGTAAGTTTTGATCATCCGAAAGTAGTTTTAATCATCCTGACGGAGTTTAGAATACCGTAGGAGAGATTTTAGGTCCACCCTGACGGGGGCTAAGAGATTTTAGAATCCCGACTAGCATAATAATAATGATTCAGCCCTTAAAAGAAGACATTAAATAAGAAGGTTTAGGTGAAACCCTAGCGAGACTCAATAACTACTTCCTTCCTTGCGTCTACATCTTTCATTTGCATTATTTTCATTTTCAACTTGATTTACTTAGTCTTTAATTAACTTTTGCATTCTAGTTGATAAACAAAAACCCAAAACATCTTTTATATCATTTACTTTTCTGTAATTGCAATTATTCCACTATTTGATCCATACCTGAGTTGTACCTAATCTGTCCCTGCGAACGAATCTGATTTATTGGTTTATTACTTGGACAAACGTACATTTGCGGTTTGTGAGTCCTAATATTTTGCATTTTATTTTATAACACACAAGGACCCACCAAGTTTTTGGCGCCGCTGCTAGGGACGGTAGCGTGTGACCCCGGTGTTTATCCTTTAATGTTTAATTGCATTTTTTATTTTTATTTTCAGTTTTACGCTTTTCTTTGTTTTGTTCTTTCTCTGGTCTTACAGTTTTAGTGCATGTACTCAATCCCTGAGAGGTTAATTCGAGATAAAAACAAAAGAGAGAGAGAAGCAAGAGAGAAAGCAAAGAGAAGAGAATGGAGGATTTGAATATTCATAGTGTTGAAGATCCTGGCATTGAGTTGGATGCAAATGGCCAACCAATAGTGCCACCAATCATTCCTAATCCACCAATTCTCAACAATAAACATAATCATTTACCTATGCAACAAGCTCAACCCCCTATGTATAATGATCCATGGTTCATACATGGTCCAGAACAAGTTCCATATCGCGCTCCTGCTCTCGGTATTGGTCTTGCAAATATTAATGTTGCACGGTATAGACCCGACCCTGGTATGCTATCCCAATTTCAAAATTTCGGAAACTTTCATGGAGTACCTAGAGAAGATCCTATTCGTGCAATTCAGAAGTTTATGCAAATCTGCGATTCGTATATAACTCAAGGAGTGACCAAAGAGCAGATATATTATGCTAATTTCAGATTTTTTGTGATAGACGCAGTTAGTGAGTGGCACAATTCACAAGAACATGGAGCAATAAACAATTGGGATGAGCTACAAACAACGATTTTCGATCGTTACTATCCGACAAACATGAGTTTAGACGCACAAGTTGATTTGACATCATTTGTCCAAGAACAAGAAGAAACTTTGGGAAGATGTTGGACAAGATTTTAGTTATGTTTGAGAAGAGTTCCTGACCATGGCCTCACAGAACAACAATAGTGAAGATATTTTATAAAGGCCTTTATGGATGATCAAGAAAAGACGTCGATTTATTATGTGGAAGTGGTTTCTTACTGGTAGCTCCAGCACATGCTAAGATTATATTGAATCGAACCATGAAGAATGAGCAAGGTTGGAATACAGTTAGAACGCCTATTTGAGGTGGAAAATAAAGTAGTATGGGAATCGATGAGAAATTATCCTCTTTGGAGAATAAACCGAAGAATACATTGGAGCAACAATTGAAACAACTCACTTTAGCTGTTAAAGAGGGTTTTTCAGGTAAGAAAGCAGGCGTTAATGTTACTCAAGAGATATATGGGTGTTCGAATTCTGGTGTTCAAGACCTTGACTGGGAGCATTGTGAAAGTAACCCTGAAGCTGTAATGTTTGTTTCTAATAGAGGGAGTTACAACTCAAGTGGTCAAGGATACCAACCCAACAGAAACCATCCGGGTTTCCAATATTCGAATCCTAATGGGGCAGCTAATCCTACTTATGCATATCATCCGCGTCCCAAGGTAACAATTATCAACTTATACCATTGAATAATTATCAAGGAGGACAAGGTTATGGAATCCATGCTCAGAGGCATCCTCCTCAAGATAATTATAATGACACCAAGAATCAAAGAGCCTTACCTGCTCAACCTCAAGAAGGTACGAATGATCTTCGTCAAACTGTAGAGAAATTAATTGCACTTCAGGCACAATCTATTCAAAATTATCAAGCTTCTGAAGCCGCAATTAAGTTAATGGAGAATCAAATATCTCAAATGTCAAAACAATTAGGTCAGCGTCCACAAGGGCAACTCCCTAGTGACGCTAAAAATCCGAGACAGACAAAAGATTGTAATGCTATCGTGTTAAGAAGTGGTAAGAAGCTTCCTCCACTTCCTTTTCCTGTTATGAAAGAAAAAGAAGTTACCAATACAGAGAAACCGGTAAAGGATGTGGAAGAAAAAGATGATGAACCTAAAGTGGTAGAAGTGGAGAAGATTCTGGAAGTTCCAAAAAAGAAAGATGTTGTAGAAACCCGTCCTCCTCCACCTTTCCCTCAAGAGTTCAGAAAAAAAGGAGATATGGATGGGTATCAGATATTTTTGAATAGGGTGAGAGGTCTTAACATTAACATACCGTTGTTAGAAGTTATTAAAGATATACCAAAGTATGTGAAGTTCTTGAAGAGGGCCCTCACCAACAAGAGACCATATTGTGATAATGAGATGATAGGATTGCCAGAGGAGTGTAGCCCCATCTATCAAAGTAAGTTGCCACTTAAGTTGCTTGATCCTGGGAGTTTTACGATTCCGATTTTGATTGGTGATGAGTGGAAAGGAAAAGCTTTATGCGATTTGGGTGTGAGTATCAATCTCATGCCCAAATTAGATTTTGATAAGTTGAAGATCAGAGATTTGAGACCTACCTCTATGGTCCTACAAATAGCTGACATCCCTCATACATCCGGAAGGACGAATCAAATATGTCCTCGTCAAGGCAGGTACTTTAGTTTTTCCCGTTGATTTTGTTATTCTTGAATACAACGCGGATAGGAATGTCCCCATCATCTTGGGATGACCCTTCCTAGCCACGGGGCGTACTTTAATTGATGTAGAAAACAGAGAATTAACCATGAAAATCCAAGATGAGGAGGTAAAGTTCAATGTGTTTAGAGCTATGAAGTTTCCAGATGTTCCATGAGATTATTTCCGAATGGATATAGCAGAACATGCCATGCAAGAGTTATTTGATTGTTTTAATTATGATGATATCTTGCATGCTGCCTTAACACTTGACTTACCTGAGATAATGGAAGAGCTTGCCGAAACAGAGGCAGCTCCTAATTCTGAGAACCCGAAATATAGGCGCCCTACCTATGAACCTGTGAGAAACCATCTGTTGAATCTCCTCCGAAGTTGGAAGAAAAACCATTTCCAGAACACTTGAGGTATGCGTATTTAGGTACTAATGACACTTTATCTGTTATTGTTTCAGCAAGTTTAACAGGTCCTCAAGAAGATAAACTGCTGCGTGTACTAAGAGCTAATAAGGAGGAGATTGGTTGGACTACTGCTAATATCAAAGGTATTAGTCCTTCCTATTTCCAACACAAAATCATTTTAGAAGATGATAGTGCATGCTCAGCTGAAGGCCAAAGGAGACTAATGCCAGGGATGAAAGAAGTGGTGAAGAAAGAAGTTATTAAGCTACTAGATGCGGGAATCATCTATCCCATAGCTAGTAGCGAGTGGGTAAGTCCAGTTCAATGTGTACCAAAGAAGGGTGGTATTACTACCGTCCTAAATGCTCAGATTGAAGCCATTTCCACAAGAACCGTTGTTGGTTGGAGAGTGTGTATGGATTATCGTAAGTTGAACAAGGCTACTAGAAAAGATCACTTCCCTCTTTCTTTCATAGATCAGATGTTGGATAAATTGGCTGGTAGGGAATATTATTGCTTTTTGGATGGTTATTCAGGGTACAATCAAATCTATGTAGATCCAGCAGATCAACACAAAACCACATTTACATGTCCTTTTGGTACCTTTGCCTATCGAAGGATGCCATTTGGACTATGTAATGCACCTGCTACTTTTCAGAGATGTATGATAGCGATTTTCTGGGATATGATCGATAATTTCCTTGAGGTATTTATGGATGACTTTTCTGAGTTTGGTGATAACTTTGATGAGTGTTTACAGAACTTGGAGAAGGTATTGATTAGATGCAAGGAAACTAATTTGGTTTTGAACTGGGAAAAATGTCATTTTATGGTTCGTAAAGGTATAGTGTTGGGACATAAAGTTTTAAGTGCAGGCTTAGAAGTTGATCGTGCTAAGATTGAGGTAATAAAGACTCTTCCCCCTCCTATTTCTGTAAAAGGGGTGAGAAGCTTTTTAGGCCATGCTGGTTTCTATCGCCGTTTTATCAAAGACTTTTCCAAGATCACCAAGCCTTTGTGTAACTTACTCAAGAAGGACTCCAAATTTCTTTTTGATGAAGTTTGAATGAAGGCATTTAAAGAGTTAAAGGAGAAGCTTATTACTACGCTTATTGTATTACCTCCTGATTGGAAGATTCCATTTGAAGTTATTGTGTGATGCTAGTGATTTAGCTATGGGTGCTGTGTTGGGTCAGAGAAAAGATAAGGTATTTCATTCTATCTATTATGCGAGTAAGACCTTCATTAGTGCTCAGATTAATTATACGGTGACTGAGAAGGAACTTTTAGCGGTTGTTTATGCCTTAGACAAATTTTGTTCCTATCTCCTTGGGCCGAAAATTGTTGTATTTACCGATCATTCCGCTATTAAGTAGCTTATGGAGAAGAAAGATGCTAAGACACGGTTAATCAGATGGGTTTTATTGATGCAAGAGTTTGATTTAGAGATTTGAGACTGGAAGGGGTGCGACAATCAAGTTGCAGATCATTTGTCTCGTCTTGAAGGTTCTGAATCTAATAGTGGTCCTGAGTTAGTTTGAGAGGAGTTCCCAGATGAGAGTATATTCGCTATTTATAATGGTGCTCCTTGGTATGCAGATATTGCAAATCTTAATGTTAGGGGTTCTTTTCCTGAAGGAGCTATTTCACAAGATAAGAAGAGATTAATCAGCCGTGCTAAACAATTCTTTTGGGAGGATATGTTCCTCTACAAAGTATGTGGTGACCAAATGGTAAGAATATGCATACCTAAGAGTGATGTTTATTCAGTAGTTGCAGGCTGTCACGATTCACCCTATGGGGGACATTTCAAGAGCGACCGCACAGCTACTAAGGTATTACCATCTGGTTTTTATTGGCCTACATTACATAAGGATTGTCATGAGTACATTAAGAAATGTCATAGATGCCACTTTACTGGTAACATATCTAAGAGGAATGAGATGCCACGTAATAACATTCTTGAGGTAGAAATATGATGTTTGGGGGTATTGATTTCATGGGTCCCTTTATCCAATGGAAATCAATACATCCTATTGGATGTGGATTACGTGTCCAAATTGGTAGAGGTTGTAGCTCTACCAACTAATGATTCGCGAGTAGTGATTAAATTCTTGAAGTCACATATCTTCACTAAACGTAGTACACCTCGAGTTATTATCAGTGATGGAGGTTCACACTTTGTGAAGAAATACTTGAAGACAGGTCTAGAGAAGCATGGGATAAGACATCGTGTATCTACCGCTTATCATCCACAAGCCAATGGTCAAGCTGAGGTCTCTAATCGAGAGTCTAAATCCATCCTATAGAAGACTGTTGGCCCCACAAGAAAAGATTGGTCAATGAAATTAGATGATGCATCGTGGGCTTATCGTACTGTGTTCAAAACTCATGTTGGTGCATCTTCGTATCGTATGGTTTATGGTAAGGCTTGCTACTTACCTCTTAAACTTGAATTAGGTGCATATTGGGCTATAGCGCAATTGAATTTAGATCCTACTTTATCCGGCTAGAATCGTATGATGAAGTTGAATGAACTTGATAAGTTTCGATTACATGCTTATGAGAATGCTAAACTCTACAAAGAAAACACTAAGAGATGACATGATAATCGTATTCGTGTGAAAAAGTTTGAAGTTGGACAAAGGGTCCTTAAATACAACTCCAAGTTCAGTAATTATTCGGGTAAGTTGAGATCGAAATGGTCTGGTCCTTACATTGTGACCAAAGTCACGCCTCATGGAGCTATAGAAATTGATCATCCAATCGAGCACCTCACCTTTATGGTGAATGGTCATCGATCGAAGATATATCATGGAGGCGAATGTATCAATCACTCATAAGATCCACATCTCGGGGAGGTCATGTACCTCCTTGAAGCTCCTTAGAAGCGAGAGGTAACCCGTCGAGCTTAGCGACGTTAAACAAAAGCCAATTCATTGTCTATTAGTTTCGTGTCTTTTAATTTTCATAGTATAAATTAGATTAATTGTTGTGTATTACTGTTTATTTTTAAGAAATGAGAAAGGTTTGGTATTTTGATGATTTCGGGAGTGAAAAGGTCACAAGTTTGGGGTAAAAAAGGTGAAAAATAATGAAAAATGGGTTGCAAGAAATGAGCTAACCAGGAACCCGGTGAGAAACTGGTGAACAACCCATCACACGCAAGGTTAGGCACGTCTAGGTTCGTGCAACCGACGAAAACCGGGAACCCGGATTCGAGCTAACCGGGAACCCAGTCTCTGCGCTGTAACGCCCCCCCCCCCAACGATCTGACATCCGCGGTGGAAACGCGACCCACTTGTTGCTTGTGGGTTCGCGCCAAGCGACAACAACCGGGAACCCGGTTGCCAGCTGACCGGGAACCCGGTCTCAAAGGCCAAGGGTTCTGAACTCCGCGGTGGAAACGCGACGCAATTCTTGCGTCTGGAAGGTAAAAAAAAATTGAATTTGGAAATTTTTTTAGGCCGACACAGCGACGCTAACCGGGAACCCGGTTGAGCAACAGTGGAGGCGGTTTTTCATGTATTTTAACCTATTTTCTTGCCTCCTTTCACAAGCCACTTACTATTCCGTTTCCAAGCTCCCTACACCTGTGAAAATCATCATTAAAACACCACAAAATCATCAAATCTTCTCCTACAACACTACATACACACAATTCTCTCCTAATCCTTCTAAATCACCAACAATTTTCAGTTTTTCTCAAGAATCCTATTTCATCCAAACCATAAATTGAGCCACAAAACCTCTCCAATCACACAAATTAATCCTTACCCATCTCATATCTCACCTTAATATTCTTCCTTATCTCCTCAGAACATCAAATTTCAAAACTTTTCTCTAGTTTTTGAATTTTTTGAAGTTTTGAGTTTGGGGTGAGTAGACATGACAAACAGGACAAATTCTTTCAGTTACACTTGGAAAAACAATCCAAGAACACGAAACAATCTTGGTGCTACGCAAGATAGAGCTATTGAGATTCCAGATTCGGGTCCTAAACGCAAGATTGAAGAGGTTAAGACTGCTATGAAGAGGAAAGGAAGCCCAAGTGAGGCTAAGCTCAAAAATCCCACCTTGGTTGATGAAGAAGAATAGGTTGTTAAAGAAATTCCTAGCGAACATGTTCCTGAACAATGATTCACTCGAAGAAAGATGAGTGCAAATAAGCCAAAAAGAGTCGTTGTTGGTTGGGAGGAGCAAGTTCGCAATAGAGTTGAATATTTGAAGTTTGGTGTTGAGAAAGGATTTCCTTCAGGTATTATGAACATTACTTTTAAATATTATGTTATTACTTGTGACAAGATTGGGTGGAAATAATTGAGAATGAGAACTCCCAGTTCATCCCTGCTTTAGTTCGTGAGTTCTATGAAAAACTTGCCTTTGCGAATAAACAATCGATCATCTTACGCAAAAAGGTACTACCTTTCTCAATTGAAGTTATTCGAAATACATTGAAGTTACCAATCTTGAATGGCCCTTGGCCTTATCACGAAACACTTCACGATCCATCTTTCGAATGGGAATCCCTTTATGATTTAGTACTTATTCGTGGAAGACTTCCCATCCCAGAAGGTGAAAGATATGTGGGCCAAGTTTATAGCAGTGATTTAATACCTTCTGTAAAGGTATGGTCTCGTTTCATAATTCCAACCTTCTTTGGCAACAATAACACTTCCGAATTGAAAAAGGAACATCTTATCTTCATAAAGGGTATCCTTGCAAAGAAACCTACTGATGTTGCACGTGTGATCTATGACACTATCATGGAATTCGATAAATCCCCTATCTTTCAACAAAACCTCAAGTTCCCATGCACTATAACTGCCATTTGCCTAGACGCAAAAATACCACGTAAGAGCGAGGAACTTGAACCTACAGAAAAGGGGAAGAGATGACGATTAGATCAATTGGGAATGCTCATGAAGAAGCTACTAGAGTGATGAGGAGACCTAGACTTCTTCCATGCAAGAATAAGGTAACTAATGGAGTTGATTGTGCTCAAATTAAAGAGTTGGAGGAGAAACAAGCCGCGATAATTGTTACTTTAGAAAACGTCACAAAAGAGTTGGAATCGATGAAAACATGCTATTTGGGGTAAGCAATATGCAACACGTCATTTACTCTATCCTTACGAAAGATGCCCAACCTGGACGCAACAATGGTAACCAGCCTAGTGCTGGTTGAGATACATTTCCTAACTCTTTCTCATTTAAGTAGTGTATTTAGTTTAAATTGCTTCGAGTCTTTTCGAGTCGTGGTGACATGAATCATTTTTTAGTTTAGGGTGGGGTTCGTTTCCTCATCCCAGTTTTACGTGTTATTTTTTTTAATTGCTTTCAATAAAATTAATTAGGAGTTGCGTTTGACTGTAAAAGATCTTAAATGTCCCCATTAAGCATGCTTTTGATGAATCTATGATAGTAAATAGTGGACTTTTGGGGGTTAGTATAAAACGCACTTTAATTGCATGCAAACATAGGTAATTGATAGGAAGAATTAATGAACAATGCAAAAGAAGTAAACTCGTACTTAAGGAAAATGTTTGGTTTGTAGAACGTGAGATTCAAATTAGTAGAGAACCCACTTAGATTTGAACTAGAAACGAACTATGTAATTAGGAAAATGATAGGGGCATTTCTTTGTTAGCCATTTGAGACCTTTTTAGCCTTCTATCCCTTGTAATAATTATATCCGCCTTAGCCCAGTTTTGAGCTTTAAAGTCTTTCTTTTGTCGCCACGATATAAGCCCATATCCCCTTAGTTTATTAGGCATTTCCAAAGGACCCGCACTTGAATCACGATCCTGAGACCTGTCTCGAGCTTCAGTTTGGGGTGGTGGGTCCATCTTTGGGAAATAAAATTGGGAGGGAATTATATGTGTTTGTATTGAGGCACAATTTCAGATGATATTATGATTTGTAACCCTTTGTCGGGATTGAAAAAAAATTAAAAAAGTCAATACAGTAAGGACCAGGAACCCGGTCATCACTAACCAGGAACCCGGTTTGCTACTGTACAAAAAAAAAAGAGAAAAGAATTTGAAAAAGAAAAGGAAAGAATAACCTACCCAGCAAAGTGGAAATTTATGGAAATCATCTTAGTCTATATTGGGTTAACTTGGGGATGCTAAATTAGAGCATCAAATGGGTTGAGTGAGAAAATTATTCGAGTGTAAACTCAAGCTCGTGGATAGTTGTTGATGGTAAGCGAGAAGAGAGCCAAAAGCTCACTTCCAATTTACCAAATATACATACCACACCGTCCCTAAGCCTACGCTAAAACCATAAAGTCCTCGTGATTCCTAGATACATGGTAAGTTAATAGGGAATATGCTATGTGGAGCGTTCAAAGCGAGTGAGGATCAAGGAACACCCTATAGCCATCATAATGAGATAAGTACAAGCGTAACCTTCTAGCATTGTGAAGTTAATTTTAAGATTGATATTATTTGTGTTTGATTTTGCATGATTAGTGTATGTGTATAATAATTCCTAATGTTCGCTATATGAGATTTATTTTAAGTGTTGCTTTGGGTGTATATACTAGCTTCTGCATCTCGGTATTCACCTTAGACCATTGTTTTTAATTTTACTTTGTCGGGACGACAAAGGTTTAAGTTTGGGGTCTTGATGTCTCCTCTTTTGTTCTAATTATATGCCCTTAGGAGACATCAGATTGAGTGATTATTTGACTAATTTGATAGAATTTTAGTGTTAATTTGTTATATTTCATTTTCCCTCCTTGAATTTTAGTATTTTTCATTTATTAAGCTTTTGGATGTTATATGGTTTGTTTTAGTGTAAAGTTTGTAGGTTTTTAATACTAGCAAGGAGAGGAATCAAGAATTGAAGTCTTAGATCGTGTAAAGAAGTCAAAGGCGAGAAGAAATATCCTGAAGAATTGACAAGTTAGAGCTGCAAATCTGGAAGGCTGATGGTAATTGCTGATTTCTAGCAACTTAAACGTGGATTCAGCCTCTGAGTTGTAAAGAAGATTCGTTCCTTATCGAGTTACGAAGAGTTAGCAAGTTGAATGAGTCATTTCGGAGTTAAATTGAGAAGGTTACAGCCGTTTTAGTTTAGTGGAGAGTGTACATCAGTTACGGGATTTGAACTTGAAGAGTGGACTTGGGTCATTTATTATTTCATTAATTCACTTAAAATAAGCCCAAGTCCGAATTATTTAGTATAAATAGACCTTTTGACTTTATTTTTACACACAACTCATTTTAGCAAAGTCGGAAACGCCAGTGAAAAAGTTAGAAGCTAGGAAAAGGAAGAAGCCAAGAGCTGGAGAATTCATCTTCTCCAAATCACAGCCAAATCCGAATTCCTAATTAGGTTTCTTTTATTATTTATATTTATGTAAAACATGAAAATCTTTAATTTTATTTCTTTTGTCTTTATTTCAATTATGAGCTAAATTTCCTTTGTACTTGAGAATCGCAAATTGGGTTGAACCCAAACTAGATTAATTTATATTTTTCCGATTTGGGATTTAAGAATTCAAATTAAATTATTATTTTATGTTGGCTTTTATTTTATGCTTTATTTATTATCCGTAGAGTCATGAACTAAGGGTGAGTTTTAGTATCTAGGCTATTCAATATAGTGGCATATTGATCACCTTGACGGGGTGTTTAGATACAGAATTAGGTAATTGCCGTTGGTATCCGCCAATGACCTTGACAGGCTTGAGTAGCCAATAGACAATGTGGTAAGTTTTAATCATCTGAAAGTAGTTTTAATCGTTCTCACGGAGTTTAGAATACCGTAGGAGAGCTTTTAGGTCCACCCTGACGGGGCTTAAGAGATTTTAGAATCCCGACTAGCATAATAATAATTATTCAGCCCTTAAAAGAAAACATTAACTAAGAAGGTTTAGGTGAAACCCTAGCGAGCTCAAGTACTACTTCCTTTCTTGCGTCTACATCTTTCATTTGCATTATTTTTATTTCAACTTAATTTACTTAGTATTTAATTTACTTTTGCATTCTAGTTGATAAACAAAAACCCAAAACAATCTTTTATATCATTTACTTTTCTGTAATTGCAATTATTCCACTATTTGATCCACACCTGAGTTATCTAATCCGTCTCTACGAACGAATCCGATTTATCAGTTTATTTCTTGGACAACCGTACACTTGCGGTTTGTGAGTCCTAATATTTTATAACACACAAGGACCCACCATTAGTCGACTAAAAATACGAGTAATCTGCAGTTGATGATCACCCATGGTTGTCCACTGCCTAGCGTTTCGCGCGGCTCTATCTGCCATTCCGTTTTGTCGTCTCAGAATATGCTTAAAGTCAGAGCCTGCCCGGGCCCAAAGCAGCCAAGGCGGTCGCTTTGGGCCCCAAAATTTTGAGAGCCCCACAAAAAAATTCTATATATATATAGTTATGTTATATGTATCATTGTTATTTAACATATAACAAAGTATAACAGTTAACTTAGCAGAAAGAGAGATGGCATTTATTTAATAGGTCGTGCGTTCGAAACTACTTCAATTCATTTCATTTTTTGATGAAAGTCATCCATGCAACTAGGGGTGGAAATCGGATCCGAAATTTCCGATTTCCGACTTTTCCGATCCGAAAATTCCGATTTCGGAATAGATTTTTAAGGTTCCGAAATTCCGAAATTCCGAAATTCCGATTTCCGATTTTTCCGAAAAAATCGGATAGGAATTGGAACTACATATAAATTTCCGAAATTTCCGGGTTTTCCGATCCGGTTTTATTTCCGAATTATATTTTCGATCCGCTTTTATTTTCCGAATTATATTACCGAATTACAAATTATATTTCAAAATAATATTGCATGGAGTATTTGAAACATGAAAATCGATGGCCTGTTCTTTGGTCCTTGAGACATGTAATATTGTAGGATCATTTTCCGAGGCATTTATGTAATATTTGTTTTTTCATGTTATTGGAAAAGTAACATCGGTTTAGTATTGTTTTTTTAACTACTGTTATTTTGTTACTTTATGTAAGTAAATTTTAACTTTATCTTTTAACTATTGTTATTCTTCGTGTAAGTTTTATAAGTTTAGGTTTTTACTACTGTTACTCATCGTGTAATTTCAAAGTACTGTTCGATTTATAACCCTTAGTTCCGCAATTTCCGAACCAAAAGTTCCGAAATTCCGACCTAAAGTTCCGAATTTTCCGAACCCAAAGTTCCGAAATTTCCGTGCCGAAATTTCCGAATTTCCGTGCCGAAATTTCCGAATTTCCGGTAAATTCCGAAATTCCGAATTAGGAATTGTTTTTCCCAAATCCGAAAAATTGGATAGGAATTGGAACAGAAAAAATCTATTCCGAAAAAAATTGGAATTTTTCCGAAATACCCTTTTTCCGATCCGTTCCTTCCGATTTCCACCCCTACATGCAACCGATTCAATATCATTAATTTTTTTACATCATAAAAGTAAAATTTAAAAACCAGTAGCATCATAAAAAAATAAAAAAACAAAAAAGGAGCAGTATCATAAAAATTTATTTAAAAAACAACAAAGAAGAGGCCCCATGATTAAATTGTATACTTAATTATATATTTAATATTTTATATACGATTTTATATACATCGTAAAAGGCCTTATATTTTTATTCTCGCCTTAGGTACCCGAAACGCTCGGGCCGGCCCTGCTTAAAGTACATGTTGACATGCTCTTCAGCATATGCGGTGATCCTCTTGACGTACGGTTTGACTTTCCACGCCACTGACAGCGATTTAATACCTCAAATTAAATCAAGGTTATCGAAGCAATTACTGTTTTCTTTCCTCGGTCCCACCTAGCCATCTTGACTGCTTCGAGTACCGCAATCGTCTCTCCTTTGGCCGCTGAGTCAGTCCAAACTAGTTTTGAGAAGACCTTCCAGTTGTTGGATTTTATGTTAAGATATATATTATAGTTTAATATAATCTTAAACACAAATCCGATCATGTTCTTTTGGAGAATTGGAAAAAGGCTTAGATTAATATAGAGTATTAACTAAAACCTTTCCTATTCTTTTGGAAAAGTGGAAAAGACATTTTTTGTGAAGAAAAGGAGCGGAGATAGAAAAACTATTAGCTTAAAAAAGCTTACCTATCTATTACTTTCAAAAGAACTAAAGGCTATGAAAGCCAAACGAGAAATGGCAAAACCTACACGCGCGTACCACCACCCGCCCAACCCGGCCCGGCGACGGCGTGGGCGTGGGAGTGGGTCGTGGGTTCGTGGGGGAGTCGGGGTGTCGAAAAATGAAAAATGAAATAATTTTTCTGAAGTGAATCCGGTGGAAGAAAGCTAGCTCTTATAGTGGACGGTGGCAGGTCAAACCCCCTCAGCCAGAAGACAAGCGTCCACCAATTTCGCACCAGAAGACAAGTGTCCACCAATTACGCTCCAGTCAACGGTTATAGAATTTGGTCAACACGTGTACATGTTCATTGCTGGAAATTTAAAACGTGGAGGATATGAGTCAAATCAAAACGTCAATCAATTATGGAGGCAACTAAGGGCGCTAATTGTGGGACGTTTCTGACAAAGGCTTACTCCTCACCTACTCTCTTTCCCTATAAATACATCAACTCCTCATTTGCCTTAAACTACGAAACACATCTAAAAAGAACAAACACTCTACTTCTCATCTCTAGAAAATTATAGTCCTAGACACTCTCTGTTAAAGATTACAGGTACGCCGGAATATCTTTCTAACAACTTTATAACTCTGTGTAATTGGTTTCTTTTCGATTTCCGTGTAACTGTTTCATTTGTATTTCGATTTCTGTAATAGTTAGTTTACATTAATCGAAAGTATTTTTTCTAGATTTCCATTTCTTGTTTAAAAACGGTGATTTCCTTTTTTACTAACACCGGTTACCGGTTACGTTATCCCTTTTGACAAAAATGAATGATCGAAGACTTACTAACCAAGAAAGAACTGTATAGTCTAGTTTCTCTAATATTATATATATATATATATATATATATATATATATATATATATATATTTGCTTAAGTTCCCTGAATTATTCGAAGAAGTCGTATATGAGAAACTTGTGTAGATCCCTGCTGAAACTTATAAGCTTTTGTGTGGGATAAGGCTTGTTAGTGTATTAAAGGAACAAACATAGTTTTCTGCTAGCAAGAAAGCATAAAGCCCTAACAAGTCACAACACTTTTGCCTAACTCATTCGGCTTATCTTCATAGCTTTTGGCTCTCAACAATTCCTTTTTTAATTAGTAGTGCAAATAATAATAATTTGGTACATTTATGCGTATGGTTTAAGTAATATCCTTTGTTTCATCGAGTAAGAGTCAAAACGAGACAAAAAAAAAATGAATAATCTAAACTTTATAGAATGGATTTAGGATTTTGAATCGTGGTTAGTGTCGACTAATTTTGATAATGAAAATAAAGTATATTTAATTATTTATAACCAAATATTTCTTAGTGTTTACACTTATGTAATAAAGCTTTGAATCACAACCATTTGAGCTAGCTCAATGGCTAGGACCTTGTCTTTTATCTAAGAGGTATGAGAATAGTCGTGGTGCACTAAGCTAGTCCGGACACCCATATATTATATATATAAAAGAAAATCACATTTTTACCAAAGAATTCCATGACACAAGAAAAAAAATCTTTTACAGTTTAAAGGATTAATAATTTGCCTAAAATTTTTTTAACTATTAAACCTTCTTTTTTTTCTAAAACTTCACAAGTCAGGGGCGGATCTAGGATAAAAGTTGAGGAGGGGCTTTGAATATATGGGGGCTCGGGGGCAACGCCTCCGAAAAAATATTTTGAAACGTATAGTAAACTTGGGTATATCTTTTTCAGTTTTTTAGTTATTTAATACTAGTATAATATTTACGTAAATTTCAATATTAAAATACGTTTTATGTAATTAATGTAAATACTAGTAATACTAATTCCTTCCCTATGTACTATGTAGCATAAAAAGCGATTAGAACAAAAAGAAAAAAACACTATGTAGCATAGACTTCTAAAGAGTTTCGGTGATGTATTAAATTAAAAGAACCAAAATTTAAGAAAGACATTAACTATTTTATTCATATGAAAGAAATATTAAATTTTCATTCAATAATTTATTAATAAATTTTAAATTTGTATATAAATTTAATAATTTACATATAATTATCTAAATTTTTATAATAATACTCAAATAATTCTACTCTATTTGCTGTTCAGTCCCTGCACTATCTGCTATGCTTTTTATTTCTTGTTTTTCCAACTTGCTAATTGTACTCCAAGATCCCCCCACAAGTGGAACATGGATATTAAGAATGTTCAACTTGGATAAAATATGATGAAATTGCAATGAGCCAAGTGGTTTTGTGAATATATCAGCCAATTGCAATCGTGAAGGAATGTAGAAAAGTTTAGTAACTCCTGAAGCCAGCTTTTTTCTTGTAATTTTGCAATCAATCTCCACGTGTTTGGTTCTCTCATGTTGAACAGGATTGGTGGACATTTCAATTGCGGATTTACTATTTGAGAAAACAAGAGCAGGGAAATTACGTGGAAAATTATAATCATTCAAAGCATAAACAATCTATTGAATTTCACATGTTGTGGCTGCAAGTATCCTGTACTCAGCTTCAGCAGATGATTTACTTATGGTAGATTGTTTCTTACTTTTCCAAGAAATTAGAGAATCAAAAATTTTACAAGTGCATTGATTCATGAACCCACAAGAACACGAAGGAATTGGTCGTGAGTGAGAGTATTCATCCCATAGACCTTTGAACTTAGCAAAATATTCAGAAATTGTACTCGCATTCTGTGTAATTGAGCTCAATGATTTATCAAGTTGAAAAATGCGTGTACTATTGCTTTTGCAGAATCGAGTTTTTATTTCATTATATAGATCAAGAGCTGAGTTAACATAGAGAAGGCTACCTCGAATTTCCTTTAAATAGAGTTTAAAAGCCATGAGAGAACAAGATTATTAGCTCTGTTCCAAGCGGTAAACAGAGTAAGATCAGTGAGAGAGGGTTGAGTAATATCACCATTGATAAGGCCGAGCTTATTCTTGACAGCTAGAGAAATATCAATCGCACTAGACCAAGACAAGTAATTATCACCGGTAAGAGCTTCAGAAACAAGTGAAGCACCAGTATTTTCACTTGGATGAAGGTAGTAGGGGCTTGAAAAGTCTTCAGTAATGGAAGCAGAGTGCGCCATTTCGAAAATTTGAGTTAGGTAATGATAGAAAATAGAAAAACGGAAAGGATTACATCTGATACCATGTTAAATCACATAAGGTGAACAATTTAGCCATTAATGGAGGTTTTAGAAGAGCTACAAAGTTGCAGAGAAGAGTCAAGAGGAAGAAGATGAAATGGAGAAGAAAGAGAAAAGTTGTTATTCATTATTGTGTAATTACATTGTATATATACAACTCTAATCTAGTGTATTGTTGACTAAAGAATCTTTACAGCTAATATAACTACTTGACAGCTAATCTAACTAACTGATTTAACAAATTCTACTCTATTTGCTTTTTAGTCCCTGCACTATCTACTATGCTTTTTATTAATTGTACTCCAAGAAAGATTTCCATGACTTCCCGTTCAGATGCTCCCAGAGATGACAACCTCGTAACTTCTGAGCTCACCTGATTTGGACACGTAAAAAACTTAAGCCGCTGTTGGGCTAATTTATTTATACCGGTTGTTGCTCTATCTCATTAAGCCCGCCTTTCCCAGGCAAAAAGTCATTATGAATGCTAATGAGATCAATCTTCACTCTCCGTTGGGTTTCCTCAATATTGATCATTTCATAAACTAACCCACTCTGAACTAACTCGCCGACCCCTACCTGATGATGCTCATAATAATCTAGAATAACTGACCCCTGATAGAATTCTTCCAAAATGTTGTAGACTTTGGATTTGTTGCCCCTTTAGTTGCATCCATATCTATTATTTTGTCAACTAACCCCTTGTGAACAGACCAAGAACGATCAGTCTCCCCCCTTCATAGAATCAACGCCTGACCTACACAAACCTCGAATCTCAGCTGCCTCTCTCACGAACTGCCTGGTGAACCTGGATTTTTGCTGACCCCGCAATAACACTCCTCATACAGTCTAGACACGGTTCCCCATCTATGGTTCCCTCGTCCACCTCTTCAACGGACTCATATTCTTTTTCTTCCATATTTTGATATTTTTTGGCTTTACGTTTGCTAGACAGTTCTAAACTGCTTCCATCCACAATGACTTATCGTTCTGAGTAAAAATATCCTCCCTTTAATCCCATGTCTCGAGTTAGGATAACCCCGTGAACAATCAACGTTTCCCCCCTCTCCATTACTCTAGTGCTTCTCAAATTTGACTTATTATCGAACTCCCTTCCATCCGCACTCTTCGATGGACCCTTGCCCCCTCTCACTTGCTAATAACTCTTCATCATCTTGTATATCGTGTGATAACAAAACTTCATTCCTCGGGCCCCTACTTAATCCTTGAGTGTCCAAATGTACCCCTTGCTTCTTTCTAGGCATCACATATGTTCCTGATTCCATGCGTAAGACCCTTAACTCCTACCCCAGTGATAGAGCCCCCTTATGTGCAGTGCTCTCTCGGCCTTTTCACTGCCATCCATTCTCCGTATTTTTTAAATGGTTCCACACTTGATATCTTATTACCTCCTGGATGCGGTGGTCATGCCTCAGAGCCACCCTTGTTTTTAATAGTCACCAACTAGAGTCAAACACTCTTTTTTTATGTTCGAACTTCCCACACTCGAAGCAGATAAGATGTAACTCCTCATACTCCACTTTTTCTAGAAGTTCATGAATTTTAATAATCAACACCCATGATTTGGCTAGATCAATTTCTACGACCAACATTGCAAAATTTCCTCACTCTCAAAAGTGGATGAACATATTCATCTAATTCGAATAATATAATAATTGAATGGGTCATGTGTTATTTGACTTTTGTCATTTGTCATTTTTTTTTTCTGAATACATGAGAGAGCCACTTTGGACTCGGAGTCATTTTAACTCCAATAAGATTCGATCACAGGACCTCTTGGTCTCTGCGGAGTAACCTAACCACTAGGCCAACTATCGATCTCATTTTGTCATTTTACTTTGATATATAATATCTTTATTATGTTTTTACTATGACATGTGTCTTCTATTATCTTTTTTCATAAAAGTTTGTAAATTTTTTAAGATAAATTTTTCTATAATAAAATAATAGCCAATTAGAGATTAATGCATATTAAAAAAATTATTTAAAAAAAGGTGCCTATAATAAGATTTTTTTATAGAAAACAGACCCATCCCAAACTACCCTTATAATTAACAATTAAAAAAAAAGAAATTAGAAAAAAAACAAAACAAAAACTAATAAACACACGTGCGCGTCCGTGAATTTTTTTCAAAATCGTCATAACTAATTCTAAAAAAAAAAATTATATATTTGGATAAAACAAATTAATATTTACGTCTATGATTTTTTTCAGAATTTTTTGAATTTTTTAATTCGCAGAACATGGAATTTCATGTTTTAAACATGGAATTTCATGTTTTAAACATGGAATTCTATGTTTTATTATAAGGAATTTGTTTTCCGCAGACACGAAATTCACTGTTTAAAACATGGAATTCCATGTTCTGAAAATTAAAAAAATTTAAAAAAAAAAAAACCAAAAATTTCAGAAAATTCCGAAAAAAATCATAGACGTAAATATTAATTTGATTTATCCAAATATGATTTTTTTCGATTTTTCTGATTTTTTTTGAATTAGTTATGGCGATTTAAAAGAAAAATTCACGGACGCGCGCGTGTGATGAAATTAGTAGTAGGTGGTGGTGGTGGTGGTGGAGGTGGTGATGGTTGTGGTGGCTATAGTGGTGGTGGTGGTTGTGATGGTTCTGGTGATGGTGGTGGTGGTGGTGGTGGTGGTGGTGGTGGTGGTGGTGGAAATACCCTACTATTTGTTTAAGATTTAAAAATAAATATTGTATTAAAAATAAAATAATATATTTAATAATAAGTATAGTATAGGTATAAAAAATATAAAGGGGATATTTTCTATAAATAATTGTTCTATTAGGCATTTATCTCTAAATAAAAAAATTAGAGACTTAAAAAAATTAAAAGTATCATTAAAAAGACATTTATCTCTAATTACTCCATAAAATAACACACTATAATTTAATTTAATTTTTTTATATTTTTAAAACTTAAATTATATTCCCGTATATCATACGAGATCCAAATTTAATTCTCCATAGTGTGGCCATAAAGATCTTTGGCAAAAGAGAAGTCCATGTGCATAGTATTTGATAACCAATAATGCTAATAAATAATTTGGCAGCCTATTCTAATTACATCACTTAAAAAAAAGTTGACAAATTCAAAGGTTTGGCACCCTACATCAGTAAATTTTTTGGCATTTAATGTTTTCGAAGTGAATTTTGACTGAAAATAGTTTAAAACAAAAAAATTCATAAAATTCCGAAAAAAATCATAGACGTAAATATTAATAAATCATAGACGTAAATATTAATAAATCATAGACGTAAATATTAATTTGATTTATCTAAATATGATTTTTTTCGATTTTTCTGATTTTTTTTGAATTAGTTATGGCGATTTTAAAAAAAATTCACGGACGCGCGCGTGTGATGAAATTAGTAGTAGGTGGTGGTGGTGGTGGTTGTGGTGGTGGAGGTGGTGATGGTTGTGGGGGCTGTAGTGGTGGTGGTGGTGGTTGTGATGGTGGAGGTGGTGGAAATACCCTATTATTTGTTTAAGATTTAAAAATAAATATTGTATTAAAAATAAAATAATATATTTAATAATAAGGATAGTATAGGTATAACCAATATAAAGGGGATGTTCTCTATAAATAATTGTTCTATTAGACATTTATCTCTAAATAAGAAAATTAGAGGCTTAAAAAAATTAAAGGCATCATTAAGGAGACATTTATCTCTAATTACCCCTTTTTAAAACTATTTTAATAAGTAGACATTTCAAAAAAAGAGACAATTATATATTAATGCTTATTAAAAAATTATTTAGAAAAAGGTACCTACAATAAGATACTTTATAGAAAACAGTCTCATTCCAAACTACCCCTATAATTAATAATTAAAAAAATAAAACAAAAACTAATAAACACACGCGCACGTCCATAATTTTTTTTTAAAATCATCATAAATAATTCTAAAAAAAAGTAAAAAAAGATCAAAAATTTATATATTTGGATAAATCAAATTAATATTTACGTCTGAATTTTTTAAAAATTTTTTTTAAAGTTTTTTCGCAGATGTTTAAAATGGAATTCCGTGTCTGCGAAAAAAATTACTATTTTAAACAGTGAATTTCATGTTTTGAACATGAAATTTCATGGCTGCGAAAAAAATAATTAAAAAAATCTTAAAAAATCATAGACGTAAATATTAATTTGCTTTATCCAAAAATGCAATTTTTTTTTTTTTCTGATTTTTTTTGAATTAGTTATGACGATTTTAAAAAAAATTCACGGACACGCGTGTGATGGAATCAGTAGTTGTAGGTGGTGGTGGTGGTGGTGGTTATTGTGGTGGTGGTGCTTGATGTGGTGGTGGTTGTAGTGGTGATTAAATATATGGTGGTGGTGATGGTGGTGCAAGTATTCTATTATTTGTTTAATATTTAAAAATTAATATTGTATTAAAATAAAATAATATATTTAATAATAGGATAGTAAAGATATGAAAAATATAAAAGAAATATTTTCTATAAATAATTACTTTATTATCTATTTTTTTATAAAATAAATTATTAAAGGCTTAAAAATATTATTAGGAAGGTTAAGGAGGATGCTATCGACCATAAAAAATAAGAATAATTGACTTCGTGTTACGTTTAGTTGAAATTAATTTTTGAAGGCTTTTGAATGATTTCAAAGCAATCAAAATAAAATGTCGTGCTTGGATTGATTGTTCCATATCGAGAGTGTATGTTTGTTGGAATGCAAGTGGTTCACCTTCCACTCTAGTTTTAATCCAAATCTTCTTGACAAAATGCGTTAATATATGATCGCATTACCGGTGCAATCCAGATAGTTCCCATTCTCATTCGGTCGCGCTTTAAAATACTGAATACTTAAATGCAAATAGTAAAATTTTAAATGCATATAATGAATTAATCTTTATAAGATGACAAGATTATCCCCTTTTTGAATTTGAAATAATAGATACTTTAAATGCAAATAGTAAAAATACGATACACAATTAATCTTTACAACACCACAAAGATTGTATAAGTTACAAAATTTTCTTTTTAAGGAAAAACATTGTGAGTTGCTTCTCCAAGACTCATATTGTCAGTCAGCCTATATCAGCTTGGCTTTCCTTACTTAAGCTTACATCAGCAAGCTATAAGCAAGTGTTCAGAGAATATCACCTTTTACAAGCATTTAAATAAAGCCTTTGGTGCTCGAAGATTTCGAAATGGTGAAAATGGAGAACGAAATAGGAGTGGTTTTAAGAAGTTTTGGAGATGAACAAAGCACATTATTTGATAGATACGAAAGGCTCTCCTTTGAGATTCAGCTTAACAAGGCCATACTTGGTAGGAGTTTATCCGAGCCTTGTGTACCCCGGACACGACTAGCACCACCACCACCACCACCACCACCACCACCAGCAGCGGCTCCACCGCCTCTAGCAAAGAAAGTTCAACAAGGAAGGCGGACTGGATCAGGTTTCCGGAGGATCTTGAAGAAATTGCTCAAACCAATTCTTGGTAGAAAGGAAGCCAGAACTGATGGTGTTACGAATGCAAAAGATCCCATGTTTTGGAAGAAATTTAGTAGATCTGTAAGGATTTAAAATGCAGTATCAATTATCAAACATCTTGAAAGTGCCTTTCTTCCATGGCTGATACAAATTTGCAGTTTTGGCTTATGTATCGCATAAGATTATACAGAGACTTTAAATACTTATAACATCCTTTGGTAGATGATGGTTTCATTATACAAAGGATTTTAATTGTGTCGTTAATTCTTACTAGTATTTTTGTCCGGTAAATTTTTTATTTTGTTTATAAAAATGATTTTGTGTTGCTAAAATAAGCATTAACTTTTTCTATTAACTTTTTCTATTCTTCTCTTTATCCCCACTCAAACATAACCACCAACACCTTCCTTTTAAGTGTTATTGCATACATGGTTTAGAAAGTAATAAAATAGGAAAAAAAAAAGTAATAAAACAGATTTTCATTAAATATATTATTATAATTTATTTTGTAACACATTAATTGAAAGTAAGTGTGGGTGAAGTTTTCCTTATGTTCTTTAACATTATTCCCCTCACTTTCACTAATATGTATATCATAAATTTTTCAATGAAAAACTTCTAAACAAACTCCAATCCTTCAACCGTGAGTGCATTGATTGATGGAAATTGTGATTAACCAGTTTTGTGGCAATCACACCTAAGGAACAACTAAGATCTAGTATTCTAGTTTAACTAATTTCACACTCATGGTTGGTCTATTTTTCTAACAATATAAAAACAACTCAATGGTTGCATTGATGAACACGATATACGAGGAAATAATAGATGAGGCTGATGTGTTGTTTAGGTCAAACAAGCGAGATATGACACTATCACAAGGAAATCGGAACATATATGTGCTTGAAGCGGTTGTACGTTGTGCAGAATGTGTTGTACCCACAATTGAAAGCTTGAAGCCTCCTACATTGTTGATGGAAGTCACTGGTAATTGAATAAGGCTAAAACCACGGACCATCTAAACAATTGTGAAGAAAAGGAGTATGATGGTAGTGGTCGTGTAACTGTGGAGGCTGGAAACGTAGTCGGAGTTGACTATTCTTCTCTTTATCCCCACTTAAACATAACCACCAACACCTTCCTTTAAAGTGTTGTTGGATACTTGGTTTTGAAAGTCGTAAAACGAGTTTTCATTAAATATATGATCATAACTTATTTTGTAACGTCAGACATTAATAATTGAAAGTAAGTGTTGGTGAAATTTTCCTTATGCTCCTCTAGTAACGTTAACAGTATTCCCCTCACTTTCACTAGAATTTATATATAAATTTTTGAATGGAAAACTTTTAAATAAACTCCAATCCTCCACCCGTGAGTGCATTGATTGATGAGGTTGTGGTTAGCCAGTTGTGCCACAATCATACCTAAGGAAACAACTAAGATCTAGTATTTTAGTTTGACTAAGTTCGTACTCATGGTTGATCTATTCTTTTAACAATATAAAAACAACTTAATGTTTGCATTGATGAACACGATGAACGAATAAATTAAAGATGAGGATGATGTGGTGTTCAGGTCAAACAAGCGAGAGATGACACTATCACAACATAAATTATGAAAAAAAATGAGTATGACGGTTGTGGTCGTGTTAACTGTGGAGGTTGGAAACGTAGTCGAAGTTGACTATTCTTCTCTTTATCTCCACTTAGACATAACCACCAAAAACTTCCTTTAAAGTGTTGTTGGATAAATGGTTTCGAAAGACGTACAACTGATTTTCATTAAATATATGATCATAACTTATTTTGTAACGTCAGACATTAATAATTAGAAGTAAGTGTTTGTAAAGTCTTTTTATGCTCTGCCGGTAACGTTAACATTATTCCCCTCACTTTCACTGGAATTTATATCATAAATTTTTGAATGAAAATCTTTTAAACAAACTCCAATTTTTCCAACAGTGAGTGCATTGATTGATGGAAGTTGTGGTGGGTCCTAGTGTGTTTATAAATTAAGAACTGAAAATAAGGGAACCACAATACCGCAAGTGCACAGTTGTCCAAGTAATATCCGATAAATCGGGTTTCGTTCTCAGGGACGAATTAGGCACAACTCAGATATTAATCAGATAGTAGTAGTAATTGCTTAACAGAAAAGTAAAATAAAGATTTTTGTTTTGTTTTTGAATTAAAGATGCAAGAAAATAAATTACAAAAATAAAATAAAGCAAGTAAAAGAGATTTAATCTTTAGAATGGAGAGAGTACTTGATCCTCGCAAGGGTTTCACCTAACCTATCTAATTAATGCTTCTATTTAAGGGCTAAACTGGTATTATTGTGCTAGTCGGGACTCTAATATTACCTAACCCCCGTCAGGGTGGACTTAGGAACTATCCTACGGTATTACAAACCCGGTCAGGGTGATTATAAGCTACTTTCAGATGAATACTAATTTACCTCATTGGCTGCATGGTTAGTTAAGCCTGTCAGGGTCAATAACGAATACTACGCGTCTATTATCTAAGTCTGTAATTAAACCCCCCCCCCCCCCCCCCCCCCCGTCAAGGTGATCACTTCCCCACCAAAGTGAATAGCTTAATTACTATGGGCATAGTTTAATTCATGACTTCAAAATTAATGATTAAAACAATATAATAGTCAACACAAAATACCTAGTCTAATGTAAACCATTAAATCCCAAATTCAGAAAACATAAATTAAATATAATTGGGTTCAACCCATATAGCGAATCTCAAGTACTAAAAAATTAGTTCATAACGGAATTAAAAACTGAAATAAGTAAAAAGGAATACATAATTCTCAATAGAGAAAAGAAATAGGATAACCTAATGATTGGGTTGGCTGTTGTTGGAAGAACAAAATCCCTCCAGCGCTAGCTTCTCCTTCGCCTTCTTGCTCTGATTTGAATACCTTAAGCCTCTTGTGTAATTCTCTGAAGTGTGTGTAAAGAAGAGGCTAAGGGGTGTATTTATAGGTGTTAGGAAGCCCTAATTCGTTTTTACTTGGAGTGGAAGACAAGTCAAGAACTCTTTAATTCGTAGCCCTGAAATCTAGGAAAGGTAAGATTCTGCTGCTGATTTGTTTTGCTCATATCTCCTTCAATACTTATCCGTTTGACGCGTTCCAATAATCGAAATCACTTGTCTCGGAAATCTCTATCCATTGGTCCATACCATTCTCCTAAATTCCTAGCCAATCTTAAGTTATGAGCTCGTCTTTGAACGTGGCTGGAATTTCAGATATATTTGGCAGCTTTATCTTTTCCTTCTTTGCATATATCTTTCCTTAATCTTCTTATTTCAATGTATATCTCTTTCCTTTACTTCTTAGACTTGAACTGGTCTCTAATTAATTAACATATATCTTTTAAATCTTCACAATAAATAAATAATTAAACCGCATATGCTTTAAAAATTAATAAATGATTAAATCAAGACTAGAAATAAGAAAGTGCACTATAAAATTAGTAACTCGAATAAAATACTTCCTAACACACTAAAAATACTTTAAGACTTTAATTCTCACTTCTCCTCCTTGTATTGGTTTTTCATGAAATTTAAGAACCTACTAACTTTGCACTAAAAATAACCAAATTAACGCACAAAAGCTCTAAAAATGCAAATAGTCTAATTCCAAGGGGAGAAAGTGTAATATGACGAAATAAGCATAAAAGTCTATCAAATAAGTCAAATATTCACCTAAAAGGATGTCTCAAAAGGGCTAATAATTAGAACAAATAGGGAGACATCAGCCGGTAACGTTAACATTATTCCCCTCACTTTCACTGGAATTTATATCATAAATTTTCGAATGAAAAACTTCTAAACAAACTCCATTTTTTCCAAAAGTGAGTGCATTGATTGATGGAAGTTGTGGTTAGCCAGTAGTACCGCAATCAAACCTAAGGAAAACTAAGATTTATTATTCTAGTTTCACTAAGTTCGCACTCATGGTTGGTCTATTTTTCTAACAATAAAAAACAATTTAATGGTTGCATTGATGAACACGATGAACGAGGAAATTAAAGATGAGGTTGATGTGGTGTTCAGGTCAAACAAGCAAGAGATGACACCATCACAATGTAATCGCAACATATATGTGCTTGAAGTGGTTGTACGTTGTGTCGAACGTGTTGTACCCATAGTTGAAAGCTTGAAGCTTCCTCCATTGTTGTTGAAAGCCATTAATAATAGAAGAAGGCTAACTAAAACCACCCACCATCTGAACAATTGTGAAAAAAGGAGTATGATGGTTGTGGTCGTGTTAACTGTGGAGGCTGGAAAAGTAGTCGGAGTTGACTATTCTTCTCTTTATCCCCACTCAAACATAACCACCAAAAAATTCCGTTAAAGTGTTGTTGGATAAATGGTTTTGAAAGACGTACAACGTGTTTTCATTAAATATATGATCATACCTTATTTTGTAACGCAGACATTAATAATAGGAAGTAAGTGTTGGTAATGTTTTTTTATGCTCTGCCAGTAACGTTAACATTATTCCCCCCACTTTCGATGGAATTTATATCATAACTTTCTGAATGAAAAACTTTTAAACAAACTCCAATTCTCCAACCGTGAGTGCATTGATTGATGGAAGTTGTGGTTAGCCAGTTGTGCCGCAATCAAACCTAACGAAAACTAAGATATAGTATTCTAGTTTAACTAAGTACGCATTCATGGTTGTTCTTTTTTTTTTAAATAATTAATGGTTGCAATGATGAACACGATGAACGAGGCAATAATAGATGAGGTTTTGAAAGACATACAACGGGTTTTCATTAAATATATGATCATACCTTATTTTGTAACGCCAGACATTAATAATTTGAAGTAAGTATTAGTAAAGTTTTTCGATGCTCCGCCGGTAATGTTAACATTATCCCACTCACTTTCATTGGAAATTATATCATAAATTGCTTAATGAAAAACATTTAAACATACTCCAATTCTCCACTGTGAGTGCATTGATTGATGGAAGTTGTGGTTAGCCAGTTGTGTCGCAATCAAACCTAAGGAAAACTAAGATCTACTAGTATTCTAGTTTGACTAAGTTCGCACTCATGGTTTTTCTATTTTTCTAACAATATAAAAACAATTTAATGGTTGCTTTTATGAACATGATGAACGAGGAAATTAAAGATGAGTTTGATGTGGTGTTCAGGTCAAACAAACGAGAGATGACTCCATCACAATGTAAATCACAACATATATGTGCTTGAAGCGGTTGTACGTTGTGCCGAACGTGTTATACCCACAATTGAAAGGTTAAAGCTCCCTACATTTTTGTTGAAAGAAACTGGTAATCCAAGAAGGCTAAAACCACCCACCATCTAAACAATTGTGGAAAAAAGGAGTATGATGGTTGTGGTCATGTTAAAAGTGGAGGCTGGAAACGTAGTCGAAGTTCACTATTCTTCTCTTTATACCCACTCAAACATAACTGCCAACACCTTCTTTTAAAGTGTTGTTGGATAAATGGTTTTGAAAGTCATACAACGGGTTTTCATAAAAAATAAGATCATAACTTATTTTGTAACATCAAACATTAATAATTGGAAATAAATGTTGTGAAGTTTTCCTTATGCTCCTCCGGTTTCTTTTCCCGCCCCAAAACTCAATTTCTTTTCCCATGGTTTCTTGGGGGCTTGCAGGTTCTGGCTTCTTGGTTACAACTCTGATTGGATATAGTTCTTGTGGCTTCTTTTTCTTCTTCTTTCCCGAAACATAGAATGTTTCAGAATCACCTTCAATACTAAGAGTCACGGTTCCTTCATTCACATTCACTATGGTGTCGCTGGTGGCTAAGAATGGATACCCAAGAATGAATGGGACGTTCTTATCTGCTTTATAGTCAAGAATAACAAAGTCCATGAGAATATCAAGGTTACCTACTTGGACGAGCACGTCCTCAATTACTCCCCACGGCTTCGTTGTTGATTGATCCGCAAGTTGTAAGATTACGGATGTCGTTTTCGTATCACTAATACCAATCTTCTTGAATACACTTTTGGGCATGATATTCACACTTGCCCCTAAATCACACATTGCTTCTCCATAAAATATACCACCTATTTTGATTGAGAGGTTAAACTCTCCCAGATCTTTACGCTTCGGTGGTAATCTTCTTTGAACTCGTGCTGATATCCCTTTATTGATTGCTACATACTTGTCTCTTGTGAACCTTTCCTTATCGGAGAGTGCCTCCATAAAGAAACGATCATAGTTTCGCCTTCCTTTCATAGCTTCGAGTAAAGGGACGTTAATTTTCACTTGTTTTAACGTCTCCATACACTTCTCTTGTTGCTCCTTTACGGGATAATAACGATGTAAGGGTGGTTGTCTTACTCTACTTCTCTCTTTAAATCTGGGTTCATCAACCACTCTTGGCTTCTTAATCTCATCGTTTTCAACCTCTTCAACCCAATCTTCAACAATTATCTCATCTAAGTTCATCTGATTGACGTTTGACTTGTTTGGTAGAACATCCCCTTTTGATGGAGATGGTAGCGCTTCAACGAGTATCTCGTCGTGTTCTTTCATCTTTTGAGCTCGAAGACTAATAGTCTTAACCTTGTCGTCAACGAATTGGATCTTCTTCATGTTAGAAGTTGTATCTTGGGTCAATTGCAAAAGTTGACTTTGCATTTGTTCTATGACTGTAGTGAGCTGCATCACATTCTTCTCTAAAAGTTGATTATGCTGTTTGATGTCTCCCTATTTGTGAGGATTTAATCTATCTTGGAGACATCATTTTAGTTGTATTTATTAGTTTATAGGTCGATTTTAACATGATTTAGTACACTTTCCTATTTCGTTTCTTGAATTAATTATTTATTATTTTTAGAGCATACTGGGTTTAATTATTTATTTAGTGTGAAGCTTTAGAGATATATGGTAATTAATTAGAGTCCAAGTCAAAGTCTAAGAGCTAAAGGAAAGAAGATAAACATGGAAATTGAAGATAAGGAAGTAAAAGCTAAAAATATGGAAAAGGAAAAGCTGCCTTAAATCTGAATTCCAGCACCTACGACCACAAATCAGCTTATATCTCAACATCGGTGAGAAATTTGGAGAAACGGTCAAGAGAAACATTAAAGATCTTTCCGAGACGATGAATTTCGACTACTTATTCGCATCAAATGGATAAGTATTGAAGCTAGTGAGACCAAAACAAAAACGGGGCTGATTCCATATTTTTGGGCTACGAATTTGAGTTGGGCTAGGAGTCCACTACTTACCTTCTCCTTCAAGAAAACGAATTAGGTCAACCTATACACTATAAATACAGCCTCATAACATAAGAAAATCATCCTTGACCAAACCTTAAGGTCAGGAAGAAGCTATAACACAAGAAGAGAAGTCTGGAACGAGCTGTGCATCAATCATGTCTTCTTCAACCTTCAATTCTGTAATTCTTTTCTTTCCTTTTCTTAGTATGAACTAAATTCTATTTAGCTTGAGTTTTAGCATATATGTATGAACCCTAGTTTTGATTGACATCTATATAATTTGGGAATTCTATGTTTTAAATTGAATTATTGTTTTTATTCTCTGTTTATGTGTTTGGATTTATATTCTGTGTTCTTGTGGACTGCAGCCATATAGAATTACCATCATAGTAGTTAGGTCACCATTGACAACAGTGTTTAAGTATAGGTTTAGCACATAACGTCTAGAATAAGCTATAGATCTGACAAATCAGCCTAACTAGATAATCACCATGGCTTAGTGTATTGCTATTTAACCAATTGCAGGAACAGCTTGCTTAGGATTCCTTATTGACACAGGTAAACCCTATTTAAAACTACCTAGCGCAGTTGGAACCGATTATTGAAATACTACATAATTCACCCTACATGTTTAGAACGGCAAAACTAGTGGGGATTACATGCTATTTACTCAAGCGAAACTTTCATACTATCATCTTTTCTTTTCTTTTATTTATTTTCTGTCTTTTAGTTTATTAGTTTAATTTTCCTTTATTGAAAATCTAATAAAAATCTATCTTTCTCTTCTTTACCCTTGCGAATTATTATTCTAGCTTAATTATTTGCACTTGAATATTTGCATAAGTTCTACTTAACCTTGTATTCCCCGAGGAACGAATTCTACTTATTCATTAAAACTTGCATACGATTTGTATACTTGCAGAACCGTGCTCAGCTTAGGGTGTTTATTTGCACTTATTTTATACATCTTTTTATCACACCTTAGGCGACACCAAGTTTTTGGCGCCGCTGCCGGGGACTATATCGTTAGTCCTTGTGCAATTATCTAGTGCCTTTATTTCAGTTAGTTCTTTTTTACGCTTTTCTCTTTAGTTTTTGTTTTTACAGGTTCTTACAGATGGCGAGCCCAAGGAGACTTGATCTTCCCATCACATATAGAGTGCAACCACACGGAATCCGCACTCCAGAAATCCAAGCCGCCAATTTTAGACCAGATCCAGGCATGATAGCGCAATTTGCGAGTCATGGACAATTTAGCGGTGCTGCACAACAAGATCCGGTTCGGTATGTTCATAAATTTATGCAGATCTGTGACACTTATATTACCAGAGGCGTTACAAAGGAGCAGATGTATTACATTATGTTCCAGTTCTTTTTGACCGGAAGTGCAAGCGATTGGGACGATACCCAACGCCCTCACGTTATTCCAGATTGGGACAAGCTTCAATCTAAATTCCTAGACCGCTTTTATCCGGTTAGTAGAAGATTAAAAGATATGTTGGAGCTCGAACAATTTATGCAGGAAGATGGAGAAAGTTTGGGTGAAGCATGGTTAGGTTTAAACGAAATGAAGGCGAGATGTCCATGCCATACATCATCGCCAGAATATTCATTAACCATGTTCTATGGAGGACTTAATGACGAGTCCAGAAAAAGAACAGATATGTTAGGAGGTAAAGGTTTTGTGTTATTGGATCCTGAAGAAGCTGAAATTATTATGGAGAAAGTTCTTGAGACCGAGAGAAGTTGGCCGGTTGAATCAGAAAAACAAGAAGAGACCTTAGACTCTCTAAGGCTCAAAGAGTTAACCCAACAACTTGAGGAATTACGAGAACAAGCGCGAACAATAGCTCAGGTGAATCTAGTACCTGCTTTACCTTTATGTCCAAATTGTGGAGCACGAAACCATTTGTGGGAGAATTGCATGACTAATATAGCCTCAATTTCCTCCGTATCTCATCAAAGAAACCATTATTCTGATGGTTATTATCATCCTCAAGGAAATTATGTTGATTATCACCCCCCACGGAATTATAATTGGGTCGGAAATCAACAGACATATTATCAACCACGACCACAATCTTATTATCCTCCACAACCTATCTATCAAGAAGCGCCAATTTATAACGAAGCTTATCAAGAACCATTTTCCTATTCGATGCAGCAAACCATACAAGAACAACCTTCGAGTTTGAATTCAAGCATGGCTAAGATGATGAACCTAGTTGAAGATATGGATATTAGCCAGCAAGAATTCCA
This sequence comes from Nemophila menziesii, assembly GCA_029959085.1. Lineage (NCBI taxonomy): Eukaryota > Viridiplantae > Streptophyta > Magnoliopsida > Boraginales > Hydrophyllaceae > Nemophila > Nemophila menziesii. Next base: position 47,930,392 of record JARWIR010000001.1, on the reverse strand, counting down.
AACCCAATCCAAGATGCTTAAGAATATTGAGAATGGTGAATAAACTTCAAATCCTTGCAAAAAGGCAGCTCCCAAGTGATACTAGTGCTCCAGACGACAGTGTTTATCATGCAGTTGAATTAAGAAGTGGAAAACAATTACCTCCACCTAGAGTAGAACCAGAACCAACCTCTATTCTTGAGAACGTGGTTAAAGAAACAATTAAAAACAAGGTGGAAGAGGTAATTGAACAAACAAGTGTCCCAGAGAAGACACCGGAAAATAAAGAGAGCCCAGTGGTAACCAACACATGTCCTCCTCCACCATTCCCGTCACGTGTCAGAAACCAGAACAATGAAAAAGAATTCAAGAAGTTCCTTGACATGGTGAACGAGTTAAAGATCAGCATCCCGTTTGTAGAAGCTCCCACAAGAATGTCAAAATATCGTAAGTTCATGAAGGACATTCTTTCTAACAAACGAAGTTTAGAAACCGAATAGATGAATGGATTGCCAGAGGAGTGTAATGCTACAAATGAAATAGAGTTACCACCAGACACACCTCTACCCACGAATTCTTGGATGGAACCATCCATGATTATGAATCGAGCTGAAAAGTTCGTGGGAATTAGAGGAAAGGGGTAGAAATTTCGTCAATCTTAATCAAGGTAACACGTCTAACTTTAAAAGACGTTAAACAAAAGTGCTATACGGGAGACAACCCGTAGTTTCTTTTATGTTTTCGTGTTTTTATGTTTTTAAATTCATGTTTAGTTTAGTTATTTTTAGTTGATATTGCATATTTGAGGAAGGTATTAGTGTTGTTGATGTTTAGGTGCTAAAGAAATCGAAATTCGGAGGGAAAACGAATTTTTTCCGAAAAGTCAGATCCCAGCACCGGTATACCGGGCCCTAGGGGTGGTATACCGCAGGTCAAAAACCCGTGCCCACGGGGTGTCACCACGTGTTCTATGCCGAGAGTAAAAAAACGAAGGAGGTCAGCTCCGGTATACCGAGCCATACCTCCGGTATACCGCCCAACACAAAAACCCGGGCCCACGTGTTATGACTCGGGTATTTTGACGTAACTCGACCTAGAAGAAAAATAGCTCCGGTATACCGGGCCCTATGGACGGTATGCCGCACACACCCGCTGTGTCGAAAAAAAAAATCTAGACACAATCTGAGAAAACTTCGGCAAGTCATATCTTTGCGCTCGGATGTCGAAATCAGGTGATCTTTGAGCCTAAACTGCATAAATTTTTGAGATCTAGCGGTTGGGGAGGTTGTCGTTCTCGACCGGTATGCCGGCCAGAACTCCGGTATGCCGGCCAGGACTCTGGTATGCCGGCCAGAAAACCCGTGCCCACGGGTACCGCCACGCGTTTTATGCCGAGAGGTAAAATTCGAAAGCAAGCAACTCCGGTATACCGGGCCCTACGGCCGGTATACCGCCCGACACTGCTGGAGAGAGGAAATTTTCGCGTTTTTCAGGTTATAAGGGTGAGGAGGTTGCTCTATTACGAATTTTTTAATCCTTAAGCTTCTCCTTCTTCCCCAAACCTCTCCCAACTCCACTAAAGCTTCATAAAACCTTCCCTAAACATCAAAACACTACCCACTCACCATAAAAACACATCCAATTCGTTCTCCACATCATTACAAAGAAGATTCAACCACCTATATCATACCAAAACACAGTGAATCCAAGGATCAAAAGCTCAAAATTTTAAAATTCATCCAACAATTTCTTAAATCCATACCAATCCATGAAGAATACATCTTACCCATATAGATATTGATCATCAAAACACCTTTCCTAACCCAAATAAAGCTTGTACAACCAATAATCAAGAGTTGCAAATTTCAAGGGTGGTTAAAGCTTTGAGTTGGGGGTCAATTGAGATGATTGAGAGAACATAAACATTATCTACTGTAAGGGAGATGAAGAAAAGCAAGGTATTGGATTTTATTGAAAAGAAATCAAGTAAGAAAAGTTCTAGTTCCAATACAAAGAGTAAAACAAGTCAAGAGAAGAGAGGTAGCATGTTGTGTGTGATTCAATGGGCAAAAAGGTTCTAGCTTTAGTGAAGAAAACAACACAACCTCTACAGATCGAAGACCCTACACCCGAAGAAAAAGAGAAAGCTTCAATGGTCATGATAGCTTCTCCGAAGAAACAATTAAAGGAACTACCTTTTTCTTATGAGAAAGTATTTGAAGAAGAAGTTGACAACGGAGAATACAAGAAGATTCTTGGAGACTTGTAAAGATTGGGTTGGTTTACGTTAATGGTAAGACGTTATAAAAGACGTTCTTTTTGTCGAATTGTATTTTGAGGGGAGAAGAAAAGGATGTGGCATAGTTGATCTATGAGGAGGTGATACGATTTTTCGGTCTCTCCTATATCGTTACGTAATGCAATATCCTACAATGATCACGTGCCTTGATCGGAAAGCGAATATAATTTTGGGTGAAGAAGAAACACGTGAATTTAAGACGAGTAACAATATTGACAATGCTTGGATAATGAAAGTTTTGAGAGTAATCCCGCAACTTTCAAAAGAAGAAAAGGAGTACATTATAACACTCCGTGAGCAATTAAAGAAAATCCAGCAAATCCTATCTTGGATGTCGATAAGGCGAGGTAATAGCCTCGAAGAGTGTGTTTTCTTTCTTCCCTACCATTTATTTATGTGCAATATGTATGCTAATTTTAAATTTTATTTCTTTCTTGAGTCTTTTTCGAGTCGTGGGGACACGACCCACTTTTGAGTTGGGGGTGGGGATTCGTTGATCTCATCTTACTTTTTGTTTTTTTCATAAAATTTAAAATTTTTTGGGTTGAAATAGGCATAAAATATGTTGAATGTACCTATTTGAGCATGATTTATTAGGTCACTGATAGTAAGTAGTATGTTATTGAAAGATGTCATAAATATGATTCATATGCATGTATGAAAACAGGAAATAAAAGATAAAAAAGTTAATGAGCAATGCTAAGAAAGTACATTGAAACTTAGGGAGAGTTATTTGGTGTGTAGAACGTGAGGTTTAAAATTAGTTGAAAACCCGCTTATCTATGAACTAATAATGAAAAAGTAACAAAATCCGGTAGTTAGAAAAATGAATAAGGCAGTTCTTTCATATTGAAGCCACTTGAAGCCTTTGTATACCTTCTCACCCTTTTATTTTACATTGTTATTATTTATCCGTCTTAGCCCCTCTGAGCCTTTCTAAAGCCTATTATTAAACCATATTATAATCCATACCCTTAGTTTGTAGACTTATCTATATGACCCGCACTCGAATCGCAAAACCTGAGACAAGTTGTTTTAGAGCTTGAGTTTGGGGTGGTGGGTTTCATCATTAGGGACATTGGGATTTGGAAATTGTAATTTTGATTGTATTGATGATGAAAAAGTTATTATTATAACCCTTTGTCGGGGTAATAGTGAATGAAAAAGAAGCTAAGAGCTAAAAATTATGAAAAGGCATAATTATATGAATAAAAATAGCGTGATATCTCAACGTTAAAAAGAGAGTCATAGCTATACAAAAGAAAAAAATTAATATGAAAAGAATATATATTCGGACCGGCAAAGTGGAAAATTTATATCATCACAAAAGGTTTTAACTGGGAGTGATTGGGGATGCACATCAAAAGCATTAATAAATTGGGTTGAGTGAGAACATCTTCGAGTGAAAACTCAAGCTCTAGGGCGATTCGTTGATGGTTAGTGATGAGAGAGCCAAAAGCTCACTTTTCATTTATCCAAATATACCACACCGTCCCTAAGCCACGTTATAACCAAAGACCTTAGGATTTCTAACTACTTGGTGAAGAAACAATTGAGCTATTAGGTAGTACGTAAGTGGACCATTGAATGCTAAATTAGGACCTATGAACAACCTATAGCCATTAGCATGAACTAAGTTATCAACCTCTCCTTCTGGCATTGCAAAATTAATCTTGACTTGAATTCATGGAATGTTGATTATGTGTATATTAAGCATACATGTGCATTATTTATTGAGCATTACTACATGAGACTTTTTAGGTATTATGTTCTAGGATCATTCATTGTGTTCTGTTCTTATTCTCCTCCTACTTCTTCTTCTTGACTTCTTTACTATTCTTTATTTTTATTGTATCGGGACGATACAACTTTGAGTTGGGGGTCTTGATGTCTCCCTATTTGTGAGGATTTAATCTATCTTGGAGACATCATTTTAGTTGTATTTATTAGTTTATAGGTCGATTTTCACATGATTTAGTACACTTTCCTATTTCATATCTTGAATTAATTATTTATTATTTTTAGAGCATATTGGGTTTAATTATTTATTTAGTGTGAAGCTTTAGAGATATATGGTAATTAATTAGAGTACAAGTCAAAGTCTAAGAGCTAAAGGAAAGAAGATAAACATGGAAATTGAAGATAAGGAAGTAAAAGCTAAAAATATGGAAAATGAAAAGCTGCCTTAAATCTGAATTCCAGCACCTACGACCAAAAATCAGCTATTTCTCAAAATTGGTGAGGAATTTGGAGAAACGGTCAAGAGAAAAGTTAAATATCTTTCCGAGACGATGAATTTCATCTACTCATTCGCGTCAAACGGATAAGTATTGAAGCTGTTAGGACCAAAAGAAAAACGGGACTGATTCCATATTTTTGGGCTACGAATTTGAGTTAGGCTAGGAGTCCACTACTTACCTTCTCCTTCAAGAAAACGAATTAGGTCAACCTATACACTATAAATACAGCCTCATAACATAAGAAAATCATCCTTGACCAAACCTTAAGGTCAGGAAGAAGCTATAACACAAGAAGAGAAGTCTGGAACGAGCTGTGCATCAATCATGTCTTCTTCAACCTTCAATTCTGTAATTCTTTTTTTTTCTTTTCTTAGTATGAACTAAATTTTATTTAGCTTGAGTTTTAGCATATTTGTATGAACCCTAGTTTTGATTGACATCTATCTAATTTGGGAATTCTATGTTTTAAATTGAATTATTGTTTTTATTCTCTGTTTATGTGTTTGAATTTATATTCTGTGTTCTTGTGGACTGCAGCCATACAGAATTACCATCATAGTAGTTAGGTCACCATTGACAACGGTGTTTAACTATAGGTTTAGCACATAACGTCTAGAATAAGCTATAGATCTGACAAATCAGCCTAACTAGATAATCACCATGGCTTAGTGTATTGCTATTTAACCAATTGCAGGAACAGTTTGCTTAGGACTCTTTATTGACACAGGTAAACCCTATTTAAAATTACCTAGTGCAATTGGAACCGATTATTGAAATACTACATAATTCACCCTTACATGTTTAGAACGACACAACTAGTGGGGATTACATGTTATTTACTCAAGCTAAACTTTCATACTATCATCTTTTCTTTTCTTTTATTTATTTTCTGTCTTTTAGTTTATTAGTTTAATTTTCCTTTATTGAAAATCAAATAAAAATCTATCTTTCTCTTCTTTACCCTTGCGTATTATTATTCTAGCTTAATTATTTGCACTTGAATATTTGCATAAGTTCTTCTTAACCTTCGTAGTCCCTGAGGAACGAATTCTACTTATTCATTAAAACTTGCATACGATCTGTATACTTGCGGAACCGTGCTTAGCTTAGGATGTTTATTTGCACTTATTTTATACATCTTTTTATCACACCTTAGGCGACACCTTAGGGTGTTTCAGATCTTGATTCTGTTGTTGCAGGCTTTGCACTACTGATGCATCGATCTTTGACTCAAGTCTGCTCATATTGTCCTTCGAGATGTTAATGAATTGACTAATAGTCTCTTTTAACTCAGTGATGTCTTCTTGAGGACGTGATAAAGCTTGACTTCCATTGTGCACATTGTAGCCCGGTGGATGATTAGCTTGGTTTTCATAGGCTTGTTCTTGTAGGTATAACTGTTGAGGTGGCATTTGGATGCTTTCCTTAATTGTTATAGCGAGTTGTTGTATTTGATCTTGCAAGCTTGGAAACCTCTCTTTTGTTTCTTCATTAGTGGTAGGAGTTTGTTCTTGTGGCCAACTTATGTCGGTCTCGATGATTGATCCCATACCATTCTTTGCTTCTTTCGGATCCATAGAGACAAAACTACCACGACCCATATCATCTACTCTCTAAACATGGACAATTGTAATTATGGCGTGTATCCATGTATTGGACATCTTGCCAACTTCTTTTGAAATCTCGTCCGTGCTTCACCAACACTCTCTCCGGCTTCTTGTAAGATATTCATAAGCTCTGATAGTTCCTTCACTCGCATACTTGTAGGATAAAATTGATCAAGGAATCTTTCTTGAAGCTTGTCCCAGTTTGTTATTAGCTCGGGAGGTTGATCATCTAACCAATCGCTTGCTTTCCCGGTCAAGAAAAATTGAAACATTAAATAATACATCTGTTCTTGCGTAACCCCTTCATTAATGTAGGCATCACAGAATTGCATGATTTTCTTAACAGATCGGACTGGATCTTGATGTGTGTCACCACTATATTTCCCAAAGCTCGCGAATTGATTAATCAGGTTAGGACCGGGCTTGAATCGAACGTCTTGAATAGTTGGGATGCAAATCCCAATGGATTTCACTCGGAATTGGCCAGGAAAACTTAGCTTTAACCGTTGATTAGCCATCTAAAACCTGAAAAAGACTAAAACAAAAAGAACGCGTAAAACTGAAAACAAATGAAAACTTCTACACTAAATAAACACAAAATAGATTTAATTTAAAGATAAATCCCCAGCAGCGGCGCCAAAAACTTGGTGGAGCAAAGGTGTGATAAATAAATAAATAAATAAATAAGATAATAATAAAGGACACACAACCTTGTCTACCGCAAGAAACTCACTGCAAGTATTACAGATCGTTTGCAAGTTTTAGTGATAAGTCAAGTTCGTTCGCAGGGATTTAATCCGTTAGATCTATTTATATTTAACAAGAGTAGATGAATTTAGATGTTTATATAAAAAGATAAAATAATATGAATAATTATCTGATATGAAATAAAAACGAGTAATGTTGGGTATCACCCAAAAAGCCATCACCTAAACATCACCCATGATGTGGCGGTTAGGTGGACCAATGATGGAAGAGAGAGAAAAAAATAAATCTGGAAAGAGAAAATCCATTATTGGTCCACCTAACCGCCACATCATAGGTGATGTTTAGGTGATGGCTTTTTGGGTGATACCCAGCATTACTCAATAAATAAATACGAATGCAGATAAATAAATATGAATGTAACCAGGATTCTAATTTCTACCTAACCCCCGTCAGGGTGGATTTAGGAGCAACCTCTCCACTACTAGGATCTTGGGTAAAGAAACCTTGAGTAATGATTGGTTGTTAAATCAAACCTTTATGGCTAGGCTGGGTCACTACTAGACGATTATGTGGTGTTGTCAATAACTAAGAATAGTACTAAGATTGGCCAAATCTAGGGCTGTAACAATAAGTCAAAACACATAATAACAATATACGCCAAGCTCAAATAAAAAATAACAAATAGTATTATGAATGTAGACAAAATAATAACAATTAAAAGTAAAACTTACAGAATAAAAGCTTAGAAATATGGTGAAGCCACAAATCTATAGCTAATTACCCTAAATATAGAGAGGGAGAGATGTAGAAAAGGAGTTTTTCACGCTCCAACTTCTTGCTTATTGTCTTCCTCTATAAGTCAGTTTGCTCCTTGAATGAATAGTTTGATACTAAGGATGAATATTAAATTAAAGGACTAAGTTAATATTTAAAACTGAGAAAGTACAAGCAAGGACTAAGCCTATACTTGGAACTGAGTAAGGACATGTTTACAATGGTTTAAGGGTGTATTTATAGGTGTATTGGAAGCCCTAACACGTTTTCTTGGAGTGGAAGACAAGTAATGGACTCCTATCCCAACTCAAATTCGTAACCCTAAAATTTAGAAAAGGTAACAATCAACCACATTTTTGTTTTGGTCATAACTACTTCAATACTTATTCGTTTGACGCGTTCCAATAGTCGAAACTAATTGTCTCGGAAAGCTCTTTAACTTTGCTCTTTACCATTCTTCCAAATTCCTAACCAATCTTGAGATATGAGCCCTTTTGCGGTCGTAGGTACTGGAATTCAGATTTATTTGACAACTTTATCTTTCCATATTTTAGCTTTTGTTTCCTTATCTCCAATTTCCATGTATATCTTCTTTCATTTATTTCTTAGAATTGACTTGTAATCTAATTAATCTCCATATATATCTTTAAAGCTTCACACTAAATAAATAGTTAAACCCAATATGCTCTAAAAATAATAATTCATTAAATCAAGACTAGAAATAGGAAAGTGCAATATATCATGTTAAAATCGACTACTAGACTTCCTAAAACACTAGAAATGATGTATCCAACTAATATTAATTCATGACAAATGGGGAGACATCAGCCGCTCTTCAAACAACTTTAGGAATTGAAGGATGAGATTGATATTTGGTTGGACATAAAGGAGGAGAAAAGAGTTTGCACCATTGGTTTCCACCTCAAACAACCACCCCATTGCGTATGAGCCTTGTAGTGGTGAATTTCTTTCCTTGTATAAGAAATCTTATAATATTTTCCGTCGCCAATCCTTTTCTAAATCTCGAATTAATATTGTGTGGGATTTGTGTTTTATTCTAAAACATGCAATCATTATATAAATGTAAATACATGAAAGATTTCAAACAAATGATATGATGATTTACATGAAATTAATTCCATTTGTAAGTTGTGTGGTAAAAAATTTGAGTCAAACAAGTACCTATTTTTTTGATCGTACATTTGCAAGGCGAATTTGAAAAGAAATTAAGAGATAGTTGAGTATTAGTAAAAAAATGAATACCATCTTGATCGCCCTTAAATAAATCAAGAAAGTTAAACGTCAAGAAAATAGAGAGCAAGTTATGGGATATTGTTTGGCATTCAAATCTTCCAATAAAGATCAGAATTTTTACCTGGAAAGCCTGTAATAATGCTATACCAACAGGTCGAAACTTGGCCAAGCGTCACTGCGAGGTGGAGGAAGAATGCGTATGGTGTAAAGCGGAACAGGAAACGGTCGAACACTTACTATTGTCATGTAATATAGCAAAGCTCGTTTGGGCGGGTTCGGCACTTCAAATTTATATTGGACAGAAGGTTGAGCATTTAGGAAAGTGGGTAATTGCGATTATAGAAACTTATGCTAATGGAGGATGGAGACGGGAGGTGGTTATATCGTATGTGTTGGTTTTGATCTGGAACATTTGGAAATCAAAAATGAGGAGTCGGCATCATAATTATACTATACACACTGACGACATCATTAGATCAGCCAACAAACATATGGACGAATGGTTTAGTAGAGATTGGACGGCAAGTCAAACACCAGTAATTCAGACTACGGAAACAGGTGGAAACATTGATACCGATCTAAGTTACGATACGCATATAGCGTATATGTGCGATACATCATTCGAGGCACCACACTGTCCAACTGGAATTGGAGTAGTGCAAATAGTAAAGGAAACGGGTTACAAAAAGGATCATTTGGAAACTGCTATGTGTAATACGAGTTTAGAAGGGGAGGCTCAGGCAGTAATTATCGCTTTGAAAACAGCAATTCAAGATAAGAATGAGGGGATCACGATCTTCTCAGATAACCTCGACTTGGTTCGAGGTATTCAGCAGGTGTCGGCTGCTAATTGGAAGCTTCGACCGTGGGTTCGGCAGATCAAAAGACTGGCAGCAATGGTAGCCCCGGTCTTTGTTAAGCACATCCCAAGGAAATTCAACGGTCGTGCAGATAATCTAGCAAAACAAGCCAGACATAGGGCGCAGCAAGAACGAGGAAACAATTGTGAGCTTTTAACATCTCGATTTTCTCGACTAGGGATCGGATAATAGATATTAGAAGGGATAGGGTTTGAAATGTATTAAACGTCCAAAAAAATAAAAAAAAAACGTCAAGAAAATTAGAAAAAAAAAAATAAGGAAAGTTAATTTTATCGCTACTAATGACCATACTTGGCGAATGAATAACACCGTAAATATGAACGGGGAATCTTCCTCAAAAGATACAAACATGCACTATTATTACTTTGATTTATACTTTATCATATTTTCATAGATAATCGTGAATATTTAATTATTTTTAAAAAAATTAGATTTACGAATAAATAGTAATTACTTTAAGAGTAATGATATATACCACTCAAATTCATACCACCTAAATGTCATTCAATGACGTGGCGTGAATTAGTTAGTTGCAAATCGTTAATATATTTACTTTAAATTTTTGAGTTTAAATAGAGTGTCGTTTAGTCGTTTGTCCAAACCAAAAAAAATAAAATAAACCTTTATACTTAGCCTCCTTTGGTTATAATTAACTTTGCTAATTGTGCTTGATGATGCACCCGAAAGTAGCCATCATGCCCTAAAGGAGCTTCCTCTAGAGACATTGGTTCACCTACACCATTTATTTAAGCGGATGGCATAATTGGAATAGTAGATGATGTGGAACAATTGCTGAACATATGACTTGAAGAAAATGAAGAGAAACTATTAAGTATTCCTATGTTAGTCATGGGTAGTCTAGGAAAGACCACTCTTGTTAAAGATGTCTTCAAGAAAGCTAAATTGGATTTGACTGCTAGTCTTGGGTTTTCGTTTCTCAGATTAGCAATACGTGGGATGTCCTGAAGAACATTTTGTCTAATGTTATAGCAAGTAGAGAGGCGAGACAGCTATTGATGCTATGGACAGAAGGGATGAGGGACAACTTCAAAAAAGCACCGACTGAGTATTAGCTAGTGGTTGAAGATGTCTCGGATGACCTGGTGTTGCAAATGCTTCACCAAATATTCCCTCTGAATAAAAGTAGGTTCATATTTAAAAAAACAATTATTTGAGATATAGCTTCATCCTATAAAAATTACTATTATATATATGATCTTCATGAAACAGGGGAACGTGCAATAAATACATCGTTATAACAAACCAAATGCCGAGGCTTAACTCGTTACGTCCTCATTTAACAAGTATTTAGTGACGCAAGAAAAATTACGTCACCATACATGTATATAAGGACACTTTTCACTTGCGTCGACAATGACAATTTTTTTGGCTACGCATTCGTGGTGCGTCGGTAAAAGAACGTCGCTAAATGACAGATTTCTTGTAGTGATCAGCCGCGAAAAAGCATTTCGGCAAAGAAGATCATGCCCTGAAGATCTAAAGTAATACGAAGCATTGGTAAAAAGGTGTGGTGGTTTACCTCTTGCTTGTTGTAGAAATTTAGGCACGCCCCATATATTACCCTGTTGTTGTATCAATCATAATTTATTTGATGACATTCCCCTGCCAGGTGACTCCCCTGGTATATTAATTCAGTCTGACACTTCTAAAACTTGTATCTAAGTCGTTTATTTACTTATATATGTGATAATAGTGGAAGAGAATAAAATTGCATTGATTTTTGCGTTGCACATTAATTAAAAAAATGTGTCCCGGTTGGATCCCATGTATATGATTTTTTGGCCGTTTTGACAATCCTGTTATACTAAATTATATGCAATTTCGTCGCTTTGAAATAATGATTTTTGTCGCGGTGAAATAATGAGTACTTTAAGAGCGGAAAATACAAATTATGAAGTGCAATTAATGCGCATTTAGGAATTTTCTTTTTGAGGTGAAACTTTGTGAGCTGTTGCTTCTCCAAGACTCATATGGTGAGCCTATATTAGCTCGGCTTTTGTTTTTTTAGCTTTAATCGAGCTGATAATAAATGGATAACGGAGGAGCGATTTTAAGAAGCTTTGGAGATGAAGAAAGCACATTGCTTGACCGATATGAAAGGCTCGCCATTGTGACTCAGATCAACAAAGCTATTCTTAGATCCTCATCTGAGAATTCTGTACCTCGGACACAAGGGCCACCACCTCCTGTAGCGACAAAAGTTCAACAAGGAAAGCGCACTGTATCAGGTTTCCGCGAGGTCTTGAAGAACCTTTTCATACCAATTTTCGGTAAAGAAGCAAGCACCGATGGAGCTACTAATGCGAAAGATCTACTGTTTTGGAAGAAGTTTAGTAGATCTGCAAGGGTTTGAAAAAAGGATTTATCATCTTGAAACTACCTTTTTACCATTCATGTCTTACTCAATCACTGATATACAAATTTGAATTTTTGGTAATGGATTGTTATAGAAACTTTAAATTCCTTGAAACTATCTTTTTTCCATTTATGTCTTACTCAATGCCTGATTTACAAATTTGAACTTTGGTAATGTATTGCTATAGAAACTTTAAATTCTTATAACATCTGGCCTGATCTGGAATTTACAATTGGGAAGCGACACGACTTTTATTGCAGGGGAGCTAAAGTTTTGTTTGGAGTGTGTGTGTGGTAGGGGGTTTCTTTTTCGCAATAGAAAAAATTAAGCAAAATTCGCACAGCACCCCTATATCCGCTCTTGCCTTTGTAGATGATGGTTACAGGGGTTACTTTCACCGATATTTCATGCTTTGCAAAATAAGCATGTATATTCATGTTATAGAAGGGCTTATTTACGCCTGTCTTTTCACCCCTAAAGAAAAATCTGGGCAAAGTTCGCACTGCACCCCTTTATCCATCCTTGCTTTTATAGATGTGCACCGTTTATGAATGTTATGCAAAATTAGCACATATATTATATGTTATAGGTGAAACATTGCAAGAAACAAATTGAGTTATTTTATTTCATATATTAAAATATTTGATTTTTTATATTTTTTTCATCACCCACCATCCGATCATGCCCCCTCTCATAACCTTTACCACATTGGTGCTCCATTATAGTGCCAGTGACTTGGTATTCGCTAAAGCACCACAGTGGTGCACCAAGGTTAAAATGTTTCTCTAAAGTTAAATAAGTAGGCTTATGCAATAGGGTGTAGGGAAATATAGTGTTTGTGAGTTTTACAGGATGACTTATAAAGATAGGTATCACTTGTTTTTCTTGTGCCCCTTTGCATCTAGTATTTAAAAGGATATCATATAAGATCATTTTGTTGAGTAGGAGGTGTAAGTGGGGTGATGCTTCAAAAGTGATAATTGTAGTGAATGATGGAGGATCATTGCAAATCAAAGTGTCTAAGATTGTTTTTCCTGTTGTTTTTTATCTCATTTGCCATGAGAAGAATTACAGAGTATATAGGAATGATTGCAGGAATGAAGCAAATTATGATGATATTTGCTGATTAAAATAATTATTGCAGGGTGTGATAGGCAAGTATTTCTACAGTAAATGCCGAGATTTCAAGAGGTTGGCAATTCAGTTTATGATATGTTTATGGTGCAATGATGAATGATGGTTGGATTGTGCTTATCAAGTTGTTATTTGCAGATTTGAGGGGGGGTGCGGTTGGGTGAGGGGGTGTTTCTCTCTTTCCCGGGACCCTATGAGAAAAGATGTCCAGTCAGAACTAGGTTATCTGTGTTTTGGGAGGGTTTCGAACTTTGGACTCCATGGATGAGAAATAGAGCCCTTGCCAATAACCTTTTAAATCTTTTTTTAACTTTCTTCCACCTTCGGGATTCGAACCCTGTACCTCTCATCAGTGTTCTAAAAGGCGCTAGGCGCTAGGCGGGCGGTTGACCACCTTCGAGCGCCCAGGGTACTAGGCGGGCGCCTAGGCGGAGCCTAGGCGTTTTCTTGCTAGGCGGTTTTGATATTTATTTAAATATTTTTTTAAATTTATATAATTTTCAAAATAAATTTATATAATTTTTTGTGTTAAAAAATAATTTTTTTGTATTAAAAAATAGATTTTTGTTTTAATTTTTTTAGCTTCTGACCGCCTAGGCGCCGCCTGGGTCCGCCTAGGTGCCGCCTAAACCCGCCTGGGACCGCCTGGAGGCCGCCTGGGCCATTTCTGGAAGTTCAGCTACCTTCTAGCGCCTAGGCGGCCGCCTAGGCCGATTTTTAGAACACTGCCTCTCATTATACCCCAGACAAATCAGAACTAGGTTACCGTGTTTTGAGAGGGTTTCGAACTTTGGACCTCATGGATTAGAATTAGAGTCTTTGCCAATAACCTTCTAAATCTTCTTTAACTTTCTTCCACCTTTGGGATTCGAACCCTATACCTCTTAATTTAGAGACAGAGCACTGGTCAGCTGAGCTAGCTCAACTGGTTAAGATGTCCAGTTTCTTTTCCCGAAAAATCTTTACAAAAATAGATTCGCCCCCTCAACCTTATAATTTATCCATCAAATCCTTCCCGAACCTAAAACTTTTTCGAAGGTTATTGCTCGAATTCCGTTGATTGTTATAGTGCTCCCTTTCTTTTGGAGTCTCATCCTGGATCCGCTCATAGGGATAAGGGATGTTGATTTGCTAATATTAAGGGTGGGAATCTGCCGGATCGAATTCGTAAAAGGGTTGTTCGGATTTTTTTTTCGAAATAGAAAAATCCAATAAGAAAAACGAGGATTAAAATTTTAATTCCGATTTTAAAATACCCGGAAACTTTCAGAAATTTCGAAATCTTTCTATTTTTTTCCTTTTCAGATTTATTTTCTTTGAAATATTTATGTTTGTAAATATCGCAATATTAAATTACTTTTTTTGACAAAAGAAAGCAAGAATAAAAGAAACTATCCTATCACTCTATTACTACAGAGGGAGGACACACAACTATAAAACTTGATAATAGAATCTGTTGGACAAGCAGAAGTATCAATATTCGTTTTGGTGCATATAGCCGTTTTGTCTGTCATTTCATTAAATTCTCTTTTGATATAAATGACTTTGCATTCCAAAAACCTCTTCATCCATCTTAAAGCTTTAGAGATCATTGGACGGATTCGACAGCTGATTCCCCTAGCTTTAAGGATACCTTGAACAACTTCAAGGTTATCAGAGTAGAAAGAAGTACTCTGGAAATTGAAATCTGTTGTAGATCTCATAGCTTGAAGGATGGCCCACATTTCAACTTCAACAACCGTATTAACCCTCACTCTTTTGATGACCTTATGTTTTATTGCCCCCTCCTTGTTAATTCCTAAATACACCATACTAGTAGGTTCCAAACTATTGATAAAAGACGCGTCATTCAACCAGATGTATGCAGCATTATCATTAAGCAAATGATTTCCTTCGTCGTTAGTCAATCTCCTCTTAGCATCATCCACTTGACAAGCCTTGTTTATTTCTACTCCGTTTCCGAAGAGGTATTTCATCACAGATTTTGTCTTTTTGTTAATTTCAAGGACATTCCAGGTTTTTTTATCAAAGAAACCGTTCATCCGAGCCTTCCATATATTCCATAATGTTACAAAGATCGTTGCAGTGACAATTCTCTTATTCCACCCATTGCTAGAATAGCTATTGATAACCAATTTAATCCATTCGCTAATAGAGTCGTTGAATAATTCATCAATTCTGCACTGAAGTTGGGAATTAGCCCAAACACACTTACTAAAAGGGCATTTGATGAACAGGTGCACAATAGATTCGGTTTCCTCCTCACACCATTCACCAGTATCTTGTCTAAACATTTTCCCTTTTTGAGGTTGCACCTGGTTTGGCATTATTGTGTAGCTTCCATATGAAGTTTCTGATTTTAAGGGGTACATTTGAGTCCCAAATTAAATTCCACATTTTACGATCATTACTCTCTCCATCTTTAGATGATTCTCCTTCTTTATTGCATTCCTTTTGTACGAGACGGTGATTACCCGATTTCGTCGAATATTCCCCATCTTTGGTTTCTAGCCAAATGATCGCATCATCCTTTTCCAGTTGCATAATCGGTATCCTCCTAATCTCTGTAATGTCTCTAGTTCTATAGAAGTCCTTAAGGATGTAAAAGTTCCAATTTGTCATATTATTATTAAATCATTCTGCCAGCTTATGGAGGTTGCATCCATTTGGTTTACTCAATTTATAGCCTTTCGAAATCCAAGCGTCATCCCAAAGATTAATCTTAAGTCCATTGCTAACTTGTCATATACTTCTTCCTTAAGAAACATTAAACCTTTGTAAATACTCCCCCACCTCCACGATCTTTTGTTTTTGAATATAGCGTTCCACATATCGGTATTGAAAAAATAAATGCCCTTGAGAACTTTAGCAAACAAAGAATTAGGATTATGTAAAATTCTCCACGCTTGTTCACCGAGTAGCGCAAGATTAATTTTACGAAAAACCCCGAATCCTATGCCGCCAACCTTCGTAGCTTTCGCAATCTTTTTCCAAGCTACCCAAAGGATCCTCTTCTTATTTCCTGAGTTCCACCAAAATTTAGCGACAATGCTACTCAGTTTCTTACATAAGGTGATAGGAAACTCAAAAATAGACATAGAATAATTTGGTATGGATTGTAGAACTGATTTAATGAGAACTTCTTTGCCACCACCCTAAAGAAGGTTAGAAATCCAGCTCACTGATTTAGACATCAATTTATCATTAATTATGAAAGGTTTTCCATTTTAGATCTCTCAAGTGTCATAGGTATTCCCAAATATTTACCCATAGACTTTGTAAGCTCAAAATTTAAAATTTTTGCGATATCCATCACTTTGTTGTCCGGGAAACCATTGCTAAACATAATGGTGGATTTATTGAAATTTATTTTCTGAGCCGAAGCCTGGCAATATCCCGAGATGACCTTTATAAAAGCCTCAATTTCATCATTATTAATTTCCAGAAAAAGGGGAATCGTCCGCAAATAAAAGATGAGTCAGCCTTGGGGTAGCTCTAGCCAATGAGATTCCTTTAATATTGTCTTCTCGACATTCAAAATTAATAAGCCCTATCAGACCTTCCATGAGTATTAAAAAAAGAAGTGAAGATAAAGAGGTACCCTGCCTAATCCCTTGTCCTGGCTTGAATTTTTTGAGTCTTTCGCCATTCACTTTAACCTGATACGAAACAAAGGAAATACAATTAAAAATTAGGTCTCTCCATTTGTCATAGAATCCAAGATTTCTCAAAATTGCCATAAAAAATTTCATGTTCCCTTGATCATAAGCCTTGGCCGTATCAATTTTAGCTGCTCCATAATGTTTGTTGGATCTCCTTTTGTTCTTCAGAATAAAGCCGATTTCCTGAGCAAATAAGATATTATCTTCGAAACACCTCCCCTTAATAAACGCAGATTGAGTAGGCGAAATGATGTTATCCATGATAGGGTGGAGTCTAAGCGCCAAAAATTTTGCAAGGATTTCATAACTAAAATTAATGCAAGATATCGGCATGTAATCCGTTACTGATTTCTGAGAATTACCTTTCAGAATAAGAGAAATAATGGAATCGTTTACAGAGGAGTTTTATAAGAAAAAAAGTCGTGAACCAATTTAAAAATGACTTCTTTTATAATGTCCCAAAATTCATGATAAAAATTTTCGGGGAGACCATCCTGTCCCGGAGCTTTCGACCCCGACATAGAAAATACCGCGACCCTAATTTCTTCCAAATCTGGAATTTTGGTAAGTAGAGAATTAGTTTCCTCATCAATCTTGTAAGGTGTATAGGCATCTACATCATCAATGTCAGAGACTTGGATTTCTTTGAAAAGATTAATAAAGTATTCTTGTATTATGTTTTTAATCCACTTCGGGTTGTCACACCAATCCCCATTAGAATCTTTTAAAAAGGATATACGATTAGTATTTCTTCTAAGGGCTGTATGTGCGAAAAAACACTTCGTGTTTTTATCGCCTTCTTTAATATAAATATCTCGTGCTCTATCCACCCAAAAAGCTTCTTCTTGCTTCCAAAAAAGATCCACCCCCTCTTTAATTTGTAATTCGGTTTTCACGTTTTCCTCAATAGCCTCTTCATTTTGAAGTTTTTCAAGCAATACTTTGTATTTATCAAGAAACTTCCTACTGTTATAGAATGTTTCACGGCTCCATCCAGTAAAGCGAGGCATATGGCATCTCTTTTGATAATAAAATCTCGCATGCCATTAATATTTCTAGTTTCATTCCATGCGTTCTCCACCACATCTCTACACTGCATATTTCTAACCAGTGAGATTCAAACATAAAATACCTTTTGTTGCCCTTGAAGTTACTGTCTCTTTGAATTATGAGAGGTGAATGATCTGAACCAATAGCTGGCTGAACTTCAATAATAGTTTGTGGAAATCGATTATACCATGATTCGAAAGCTAACGCCCTATCAAGTCTTTCTTTGACATTATCCTCCCCTTTACGTTTATTGGTCCATGTAAAATGACATCCTTTATACGGTATATCAATAAGATTGTTATTATTAATGAAGACATTAAACCGTATCATTCTCTCTAAATTAGGCGCGATTTTACCTTGTTTTTCGGATGACTTAGTGATGTCTCCCCATTTGTGATGATTTAATCTATCTTGGAGACATCATTTTAAGTGTATTTATTAGGTTATAGTTCGATTTTCTCATGATTTAGTACACTTTCCTATTTTGTGTCTTAATTTAATTATTTATAATTTTTATAGCATATTGGGTTTAATTGTTTGTTAATTGTGAATCTTTAAAGATATATGGTAATTAATTAGATGCCAAGTTAATTCTAAGAGATAAAGGAAAGAGGATAAACATGGAAATTGGAGATAAAGGCAAGAAATATGAAAAAGGAAAAGATAAAGTTGTCAAATAAATCTGAATTCCAACAGCCATGACCATAAAAGTGATCATAAATCAAGACTGGCTAGGAATTTAAAAGAATGGTTTGAAGTAAAGTTAAAGAGATTTCCGAGACGATCAGTTTCGACAATTGGAACGCGTCAAACGGATAAGTATTGAAGCCGTTACGGCTAAAACAAAAGAGCATTGAAATCTTACCTTTTCTATATTTAAGGGTTACGAATTTGAGTTGGGCTTGAAGTCCAATACTTATCTTCTACTCCAAGAAACGTTTTAGGGTTTCCTATACCCTATAAATACACCCTCTTATCATAAGAAACACATCCTTGGTCAATCCTTAAGCCAAAAGGAGGCTTACAACACAAAAAGAGAAGTCTGGAAGGAGCTGTGCATCAGTTATGCTTCTTCATCCTCTCAATTTGTAATTTCTTTCTTTTCTTCCATTAGTATGAACTAAATTATATTTAGCTTGAGTTTTATCATATATGTATGAACCCTAGACTTGTTTAAACGTCTATCTAATTTGGGATACCATCGTATTTAAATTGAATTCATATTTTATTCTCTATTTATGTGTTTTGATTTATAGTCTATTTTCTTTTTGGATTGCAAACGTATAGGATTACTCTAATAGTAGTTAGATGGTCACCCGGAAGGCATATTTAACTATTGGAAACAACACATAGCATCTAGTATACGTTTTTGGTCCTGACAACCCAGCCTACCTAGATAATCATTATGGTTTGGTGTTATCACCATTTAATCAATTGTAGGAAAAGTTTGCTTAGGACCCTATTGACACAGGATAACCCTATTTGAGACTACCTTGCAATTGAGGCCGATTATTGTAATACTACATGATTCACCCTTACATGTTTAGAATAGACAAGACTAGTGGGGATTAATTGCTAATTTCTCAGGCTAAACTCTCATACTATGTTCTTCTCTTTGCATATAATTTTCTGTTTTTACTTTATCAGTTAATTTTCTATTTACAAAAACCAAACAAAAATCTATTTGTCTTTTATTTTCTTGCGTATTATCTGATCTAGCTTTCTTATTTGTACTTGATAATTTGCATAAGTTCTCTCTAACTTTCGTAGTATCTGAGGAATGAATCTTATTTATCATTGAAACTTGCATACGTCCTGTAATACTTGCAGAACCGTGCTAGGCTAGGGTGTCTATTTTTGCACTTATTTATATCATATTTTTATCATACCCTAGTCGTCACCAAGTTTTTGGCGCCGCTGCCGGGGACTACATCGTTAGTCCTTGTGCATATATCTAGTGCTATTATTTCAGTTAGTTCTATTTTACGCTTTTTCTTTTAGTTTTGTCTTTACAGATTTTACAGATGGAAAGCCCGAGGAGACTTGATCTTCCCATCTCATTCAGAGTGCAACCACGCGGAATTCTCACTCCAGAAATCCAAGCCGCTAAATTTAGACCAGATCCAGGCATGATAGCGCAGTTTGCGAGTCATAGACAATTTAGCGGTGCTGCACAACAAGATCCGGTCCGGTATATTCAGAAATTCATGCGGATCTGTGACGCTTATATCATACAGGGTGTTACGAAGGAGCAGATGTATTACGTTATGTTCCAGTTCTTCTTGACCGGAAGTGCAAGCGATTGGTACGATACCCAACACCCTCACGTTATTCCAGATTGGGAAAAGCTTCAATCCAAATTCCTAGACCGATTCTATTCGGTTAGTAGAAGATTAAAAGATATGTTGCAGCTCGAACAATTTATGCAGGAAGACGAAGAAAGTTTTGGTGAAGCATGGTTACGTTTCAATGAGAAAAAGGCGAGATGTCCATTCCATATATCATCGCCAGTATATTCTTTAACCATGTTCTAAGGAGGACTCAATGACGAGTCCAAGGCAAGAGCAGAGTTGTTAGGAAACAAAGGTTTCGTATTATTAGATCCCGCCTGTTTAACCCCAAACTCAAGGATTAAGTACCTGCGACCATCAAATACACTCCAAACTTTCTCATTTATTATGAGTATACACTAATAAACATCAACTACTTTAGTATACACTAAGAATTTAAATACATGAAAGCAATAAACTAATATAAAATTGAAATGGCTTTTGTTTTTAACGTCGTTAAGCTCGACAAATTACCTCTCGCACTTATTCAGTTTCGAGGAGATACATGACCTCCCTAGGCTGTGGATCTTCCATGCGATTGGTATCCTAGCCTCCATGATAGATCTTCGATTGATGCCCATTCACCATGAAGGTGCGGTGCTCGATTGGATGCTCAATTTCAATACTTCCATGAGGCGTGAATTTGGTCACAATATAAGGACCAGACCACGTTGATCTCATTTCCACGGATAATTACTGAACTTAGAGTTGTATTTAAGGACCATTTGTCCAACTTCAAACCTCTTCTCACGAATGTGATTATCATGCCATTTTTTCGTCTTTTCTTCTTTGTACAGTTTAGCATTCTATAGGCATGAAATCAGAACTCATCAAGTTCATTCAGTTTCATCATACGATTCTCATCGGCTAAAGTAGGATCTAAGTTCAACTCCACTATCGCCCAATATACACCTAATTCAAGATCAAGAGGTAAGTGACCAGCCTTACCATAAACCATGCGATACGGGGATGCAGCAACATGCATCTTGAACGCAGTACGATAAATGCCGACATATAAACTATTATACTTATAAAACACCACCATCTATATTTCAAAACATTTTTGTGCTCTACTAAACAACAATAAACAGTTGTTCGTCATTCAAAATATTAAGTACATGTAAGATTACAAAGTTACAACCAATAACACCTAAACTTATTCAATTTTATTAATCCAAAGTTACAAACAATAACACCTAAACAATAAACAGTAGATGACCTGTTCATAGACAAATCTCTGGGAGCGACCGATCAAGAAGAAGGCCAAGGAGGAACAGTGATACTACTAGGGTACTATGATGAATCCACATTCAGCCCAAGCTTAACGCTCAAGGCCCTCGTCATCTCTTGGGAATAAATAAAATAATAAATGAAGAGACCAAGAAAATCCAAAAAAAAAATCTTGTATAAGGGGATGACGACTTACAACAAAGGCAACACGTATATATAGTCAGGTGAATGACAATTTGCCTTCTCGAGGCTATTATGACAAAATGCCTGAAATATCCTTTGACTGTGCACGAGGCTCATAAATATTACCATAACCCTTACCAATATTGTATCGACGGGTGTCCTATTTTAATAAATGGGTGCTTCTTAACCATCATTCTCAACAAAAATCTAAAGATGAGCAAACTCTTTGACCAGGTTTACTGGAAGCTGTTAGGAATTAACTTTTGAGTTAAAGGGAGTATTGATAGGCCCAAATGCATTCCATCGAGCGTGGTGGTTATGACTTAATCGTTATATCACTTCAGAAATATTACATCCCCCAAAGCCGAGGAGAGTAGCTGAACGTTTGAACCCAAAGGGCTTCAAGTAGATTTGTTGTTCATTTGGGTCTCTAGTTTCCTAACACTCCCTTGGATATATGAAACAATCCCAACCAGGTATAATGGGATTTTTGTACCTATAAATACCCATGTCAATATGCAATTTTTTTTTTTTTTATCATTACATTATTTATATTTACAGCTAGAGTTAAACCATTAGTATTCTTCTCAGGTTTTGGCCTTAACTAACTTGATCGTCGGTGTGCCATCGGGAGGCAACCCTTCTCATGGTCTACTTTTGTCTGATTTTAGGTTTGGTGGGCGTTGGGGTGTTATAAAATTACGCAATAAAATAGAGGATCCATATACCGCAAGTGTACGGTTGTCCAAGTAATACTCCAATAATCGGGTTTCATTCACGGGGACAGATAGTTATAACTCTGGTATTAATCAACTAAGTAGATGTAATTGCTAAAACAGAAAAGTAAAATATAAAGATATTTGTTTGGTTTTGTATTAAGACTAAAGATATAGTAAAGTAAAGTATTAAAATGCTTAGCTGAAAAGAAATGTTGAAAGTAATAAGAGTAGACACAAGGTAAGAGTTATACTAGAGTCTCGCTAGGGATCCACCTAAGTTCATACATTTAGTGATTTCAATTAAGGGATAAGTTGGTAATTCAATATCAGTCGGGACTCTACAATCTCCTTAACCCCTGTCGGGTGAACTAAGGAGCTATCATACGGTAAGATAAACCCCTCTAAGGTAGTAAATTTACTTACGGATGTGAAGTTTCTTACCCAATTGGCCATGTGGTTAGTCAAGCCTGTCGATCATTAACGAACTCCACACAGTTATTAACTAGCTCTGTAATTAACCCCCCCGTCAGATGATCAATCGTCACTAAGTGAATAGATTAATTACTCAAACCTAATTCTAATTCCTAGCTTAATTAAAACTAGTAAATAAGTATGAAGTAATAAACAATATGAAAAACCTGACTTGAATTAAATTAAGAAAATCCCAAATCCGAAAATACTAAACTTAATAAGCTAGGGCTTAACCCATTATGCGATTCTCAAGTATAATTTAGTTTAGCTCATACTGAAATTAAAAACAGAAAATAAAGTTAAAGCATTCATAATTCCTAAAACATTAATAGGATACAAACCTAATTAAAGGAATGAGTTGAGCTGTTGTTGAAGAAGAATATCTTCTCTAGCTCTTCCTCTGCCTTATGCCTTGTTGTTCTGCTCTGACTTTTAGAACATAATGAAGCGTCTGTAAAAAGGAAGTCTAAAAGCCTATTTATACTAAACAAATCGGTTTGGGCTTTTATTTTATTACATTAGGTAAAATGAGAAAAAGCCAAAGTCCACTTTGTAAATTCCTGTAACGGTTGTTCACCCTTCAGTAAAATAGCCGTAACAATTGTGTCTTACGTCCAAATCACCTGATTCTAGTCTTCGACTCTTGCTAACTCAAAGGCACATCTTTCTCCTTCAAATCTTAAAACCTGGATCAGTGCCGAAGTGACTTGAAATCAGCAATTAGTAACAGCTTTCCAGATTTTCATCTCTTTTAGTCAACTCTTCGGGTGATACTTTCTCTCCTTTGACCTCTCCGCTTGATTTAAGACTTTAATACTCACTTATCCTCCTTCTCTTGGTGCTCCATAGCATCAATGTAACTAAGAACTTTATGCTAAAAACAAACAAATTAACACACAAAAGCTCTAATAATGCTAATTACATAATTCCAAGGGGAGAAAGTGTAATATTAAAAAATAAGCATAAAAGCCTATCAAATAAGTCTAATATTTACCTAAAATCATGTCTCCTAAGGGAATATACATAGAACAAAATGGGAGACGTCAGTCACCCTGTTTACCGAAACATAGATTCATCTTGGATAATCATCAACAAATTTTTTGCATATCCATCATTCGTGTGTTTGTATTGATCAAACCTTTCATGTTCTATCAATTGGATCAATATGGTGCAATCAACTCTTAATTTAATGATGGATAAGTGTAAGGATCTCGTTGTTTTTTTTATGTAGCTAAGTGTTAAAGACCTCTATAAAATGTTCTACCATTTTGGGGTTTCGATAAAGATGAAGAAGAAGAATATTTAAGGAAGCAACAAAAACAAACATACAATTTTCTAGTATAAAAAAATATATTTGAATCATTTCTAGGTATTCATGGAACCTGTAACAGTGTATTTCCATTTTAGTGTGTTTAGTATGTTGTGCTCCAAAAAAATTAAGGTTTAAAAATGAATATGAATATTATATGATGACAATGATGATGACAACATGATGATGATTCAAAAAAGAAAACGGGATGGGCATATTGTGTGTGGAGTTGTGGCGGGTATAATTATTTGTTTAATGTTGTAACCACTTCTCAAATTAACCCTAAGTGCCATTCACATGTCATATTTTATCCATATACTAATCAACAAATTATATTGGCCCAAATCGCGTAAAAATGTGAAACATTGGGTATCAGTTGAGTATGTGTTGTGCATTCAGCCCATTGTAAAATAACGAGTATCAAAAGTGGCCTAGATTAAGAATTTACCCTAAAAATGTTTTTATCATAACCCTAAAGATCATTCTACAAATTTATTTTCTTCTTTCCGCCGCTTATCTTTTTTCCTTCATATCTTCTTATCTCTTGCAATTCATTTTCAGCTTTCAAATTTTAATCTAATTGTCTTATCCTTTTTCCTCCAATTCTTCTTATATATTTCAATCCAGATCCAATTTTCAAATCTGGATCTAATCTATCTGAATAAAAATATTCTTAGAGATAATATTACAATTTTATTATTGTCTCTTCACCCTCATTCATCATCTTTCTCTCTATTTTTTTTTCAAATTATTAAGATCCAACATTAAAGTGCAAATTTTAATTATATATATACATAACCCATATATGTTTTTCGAATGTTTTTCATAAATCCTTTTTCATATCTTTTCTAGTAACAAACAACTCATTTTTCTGTGCTTTTGTGAAATTTGTATAATTTTTGAGAAAGGATATAAAGATAAATACTTCAGAAGTGGTTATTGTGTTTCAAGGTAAGATAATACGCCATAAACCTTTTTATTTGGTTAATTATAATATTATCAATAAGTAATGCATATATTTGTTTTCTTTAATAATTTAAATAGAATGTTTGCATATGTTTAATATTATTAATAAGTTATGCGCATGTTTGTTTTTGTTTAAGAGTTTAGATTGAGTGGTTTCATATGTTCAGTATTATTAGTTCTCTTTTAAGAATTTAAATAGAGTATTTGCATATGGATAGTTAATAATCTTTGTATTATATAATAAGTGGTACAAGACTACTTATAATTTTTTTTTTTTAAGACAGAATCAATCTCCTATCACAAACAAGATCAATGGTCATTACATTTCATTGTATAAGGTAAACCAT
This sequence comes from Nemophila menziesii, assembly GCA_029959085.1. Classification (NCBI taxonomy): domain Eukaryota; kingdom Viridiplantae; phylum Streptophyta; class Magnoliopsida; order Boraginales; family Hydrophyllaceae; genus Nemophila; species Nemophila menziesii. The sequence goes on along the minus strand of JARWIR010000001.1, from coordinate 47,904,872 downwards.
TCTTATTATTAACATTTAACTCCATTATATGAACCTTGTAACTTGAAACACGAATCATAAATTATAGAAAACTAATCTTCAATTTTTTTTTCAGACTCTTAATACAGTTATGGATAACTTTGGAGGAAATGTTTCTGGAGAGAACTACGATGATGAATCTCATTTGAACAATGGACAAAAACAGTATCAACGACACTCACCAGAGCAGATTCAGTGCCTTGAAGCGTAAATTCCATTAAAAAAATTGTTATATAGCTCACCTTTAAATTTTACAAGATTATATTTGTTTGCTTACTTATTTTCGGTATAATCCATGCCTGAGGCACGAGCCAAAGTTGTTCTTTTATCTTGAAGAAATTCAATAAAATAAATAACGCATTTGTAAAATTTAATTGTAGTATAAAAGACAAGTATGAGCCTGTTACCTTAATCGTCTTTAGAATGACAATATATAGCTTGAAAATATTTGAATTAGTCATAGAAGATAGAATACTATTTTAAGTTATACAGTGGACAATGACTAGTATAAACAACTACTTATATCTCGATTGAGTAATGTTATCCACTGTGTGTATGGTATCTCTTATGATAGTTTAAGAATAACTGAAGTTGTAGAATTAGGAAATTTTGGTGAAGGAAGTTGGAATGTAGTAGGTATTTCATGTGAACCAAGCTGCCACTTCATATAAACGTGAATCATCATTATGATCGAATTGTGCTATGTTTGAAGTAAAGGCTTCAATACCCGAGGGTGTGATATATATGTCTATCACCTACCCCTTATCAATTTTCCCTCCTTATTTTCTTAATTATTGTAGACCTACAATCAATTTTTATTTTATCGTCTGCAATAAGTGTTTCCCCTCTTAAGTACTCAATACCTTGAATCGGTAGATAGTACTTTTCATCTCTTCGCGCATCGACGTTTCCAAACATCCCTCACAGCCCGGAACCTTGATTCTACTATTCTACCCTGACATTTACCGATCTGCCATATCTACCAAATATCTGCTACCCCTCGGGACACATTAACCTAATTTTTTTGAACGACAGTCTTTCGTATCTGCAAAACTCCATGCTAGGTGTAAACCCGACTCCTCCACCTTACACTAATCATCCTTACTAATATAAGATAGTTTCAAATACTTCTTTTTTACCCTATATATTATAAACTATAATTAGCCTCTTAACTTTATCTTTCACCAATCCTTTTTAGTTTGCCCTTGACTTTTTTCAAGCACAATTTCTAGATTTCCCTTTCTTCTTATAAGACACAAATGATAGTGTTACTAAATCAATAAGTTAATTTATTTATAATTTTAGGTCTAAAATTAAGCGTTTGAAGACTCACATATCATTGTATTTCACCTTTTATTTTTACAGAAAATGTCATCCGTTCCCAAAAGGTTGTCACAATTGCTTTTGCACACAAACTAAGAACTGTCATCATTGTCTATGTGATTACTAAAATTCCCTCCATAAAGTTCCTCGATATATTGAATATATATTGGGAATATAATTTATAATATTTAAAAAGAGTAGAAATGGTATAAAGAATAGAAAAGTGGCTTGATTTAAAAGTGACAAACATTTGTAAACATTATTTATAGTATAAATGGAAGGTTGAGAAATATCCAAGGTAACATAAACCATTGTGGCATTCAATGAGGTATACTTGTATTCTCTATATTAGATGTTTGTACATATAGAGAGTTCTCAAATCTAGCTGTAATTTTTGTTTAGAGATTTATTAATATACATATACATCCAAAAGTGGGCCCAACTCTCTCATTCTTGCCATAACATAGGGATAGTTTGTACACTTAAATGCAATTTTAAGTATCTATATCTATATGTTTCTTTAGTTAATAGGGATAGCAGGAAGTCCACCACTATTTACAGTTTCATACTTGGTAGAATTTGTATAACTTGGAAATCACTATTAGTCTTTGGTTTCTTTATCTATATTAGGAATTATTAAATTCACTTGGTTTAATTTATTTATATAGATATTCTATTCTTCGTCCTGATTTTTACATGGAGAGTCATGAGAATAAAGGAGCTACTACTGAATATTCATTTAGGCTTCACCTTCCTTGTAATGCACCGTTTGAGAAACTCGATGGTCCTTTATGCACATCAATGAGAGTTGCACAACAGGTAAAAGTTTGCTATATTTATTAAATTTAAGAATGTAAAAGTATAATTGATATAATAATGTATGCATGTATAGATTGATCTGAGTATGTGGCAATATGTGACTGTTTTAAAGAAGAAATTTGGTTACAAGGATTGACTATAGAATTACAGTTGACTATGTCAACTACTACTATTTACAGTGATAATCAAAGTGCTATATACTTGAGTAAAAATCTAGTGTGCAACGAGAGAACAAATCATGTGGGTGTCAAATTTTATTTCATTAGAAATTAGCTTTGTTCTGAGGATATAAAATTATGCAAAATACCTACTAAGGATAATCCATCTAATATGGGAACAAAAATCTTGACGGTTAACAAATTTAGACATTGTTTAACTTTGTTAAATATCAAATAAGGTATTTTCTTTATTTTAGTCTTCTGTATTTTTATTTTTTTTATTTTTAGTTTGCAGTTTTAAGCAGCTATGAGAGATGCTTGAAGCATTGAAGGGTGAAGGACAACTTGTTATGCAAACATAATTAAGAAAGAAGAGAAGGTTGACTTTAAGATGGAGATTGTTGAATGTAAAGTCAACTCAATCAAATGTGTTTTGGGTCTTTGGTGATGTGGCACATTACGTGTGTATTATATTGACCGAAGTCAATATATTGATGGGCTCTATATAGTCTCACCTCTTTACTTAAAAGATGAATGCGTGGCATTGTTGGAAACGTTGATCTAATATAAGGTTGGACGACTAAGATTAAAACCTATGATTTCTCATATAAAAGACGCAGTCCTTCTCCTTTGGTCTTCCTTTTTTGACTTCCCATCTTCTTCTTCTTCTTCTCTCTTCTTCTCTCCGCAAATAAACTCTTAGGTTTATGTAAATCGAGTCCTATGTTATAAAGAACATCAATTAAGTTTTCAGATTGTGTATTGAGTAGTATATCTCAATCGTGGTGTAAAGTTTCTGATTGAAACCTTAGAGTTTTCTATTTGCTGTAATTGTTGAAGGATTCTTGTCTAAAACTATAATCATATTTATATAATACAACAAGCATCTCGTAGATTTCTTAAGTGTGGTTTTAAACGTGGGTTGATTAATTATTTTCCAATTTTTTTAAGTTGAGAAAGCAAAACAATCTTTATATATTTAAAACTATTTTGTTAGATTTATCGAATTTTATCACATATTTCATAAGTTCTTCTTTGTAATGGTAGCAAATTTCTAAACTTCACACCATAAATTTTGATGGTATAAAAAGAATACTGTCAGTTTTAGTTCCAAATTTAAGAATCCGAGAAGAAAAAAGAATCACTTATATTACTGAATTACTTAAGAAAAAAATACACTTATGAGGTTTGATTTCTATTTCCCTTCGAAAAAAATACTTGTTTATGAATGCTATATTTAGATAATTTAAAAATGTTTTCAATTTAATTTTTTTTCAGGTTCTACCCTATGGATCAGAGCTACTAAAGACATATCTTCCACATGGAGATATAGATTTGAGTATTTTTACTCAAATCAATGAAAAAAATGCAAGTCAAGGCATCTGCCATTTGCTCAGAAATTAAATTGAAGTTTAGGATGTTATGTTTATTCATGCAAAGGTATTGATTTTTTTTTAAATTTAAGTTTGGTATATGAATTGGTTAGTTATTGATATCAGAATCTTATTTAGGTGCTTTTGAATTAGATAGATTATTGAAATCTAATGACATAGCCTTGAAGAGTTGGGAGTACTATCTCTGAGTTAATTATATAGAAGCTTATAAATACATACATAAGATACATACATAAGATTTGAAGTACTCCAGCTATAAAATGCATTCTTGCCTTATGGTCCTTCAAATTTATAATTCTTTACCCCACCCCCGCGTTTTTAAATTATCGGTTTTGTATGAATTTTTTGTTGTTTTAGGGATATAATATATGACTTATAGTGCAATGAACTTAAAAATTTATGTTGGGACCTATTGTGTTGCACAATTAGGGTCATGTAGTGCAATTTTTGCCTAAAATTTACCAAAATAGTCCATATAGGGACTTAAGAGTGAATTTTTTTAGTATAAAGATCTGTAGTGCATTTTATGCATTGTATAGGGACCATAGTGCAATTTTCCAAGAAAAGTTCTTGCGAGAATCTATATAGTGTTTTATCAGCTTTATATATATTTTTCTATTATATTTCTGCATATAATTTCCGCTAATATGTTGTCTCATTTTTTTGTGTTGACTTTTAGGTCAAACTTGTAAAATGTATCGTACAGGAAATACCTGTAGATATCACATTCAACCAAGTCTCTGGTCAACTTTCTCTTTTTTTTTTATACACATGAGAGCCACTTTGGACTCGGGAATCATTTTGACTCCGATAAGATTCGATCCCAGGACCTCTCGGTCTCTGCGGAGTAGCCTAACCACTAGGCCAACTATCGATCTTGGTCTCAGCTTTCTCTGCTTTCTTCAAAAGGTTAGCTTCTAATTACTTCTAATTACTTCTAATTAAGTAATTTAAAAACCAAAAACTTCATTAATATATTTTATTTCAATTTCTATAGGCTGATGAATACATAGGGAGGGACCATGAGTTTTTTTTGCCTTTAGCATTTAAAGCAAAAGAAATTGGCATTTTGGCCTATATAAGAAAGTTATTGCGGAACTAGCACCTGGGCGGTAACCCGCTTTCCGCCCTACCTGAAGGGAGGTCGGCTGGGTGCCGCCCTTATTTAATTTTGTAATTAGGGAAAGGGCGGTCAGCGGGAGACCGCCCTTAGTGCGGGGATTAAAAAAAATTACACTTAATTAAAGGCAGTCTACCACTGACCGCCCTTAGTTCAAATTTTGGCCGCTAGGAGAGCGGTATGCTCAATACCGCCCTTAGTTCAAATTTTTAATAAAAGAAGGGCGGTCACCGGGAGACTGCCCTTTAATGAATATAACTATTCCCCCCCCCCTAATTCATAAACCCTAATCCGATAATTCCACCCCCACACTCCCCTTTTCTCTCTTCTACACCCAAATCCATCCTAAAATCTACAACTATTTCATCAAATCCTTGGATATCTCACCTTGGAGGTAATTACTCTATCCATTTTGTATTATATTTAATATATTTAAGTAAAAAAATTATGGTTTTTTTTAATAATAGTTGTAGGAGTTGGTGGTTTAAATTGATTAGTTTAAACTAGGTTTTATTTATTGTGTTTGATTTAGTGTTGATTAGTTTAAACTGGGTTTTATTTATTTTGTTTGATTAAGTATTGATTTGGTTGTGTGTTTTTGTTTTTTAGGTAAAAATGAATGTTATGTGGTTATGTTTTTATCGTGGAGATATTGTTCAAAGTGGTAACGGTGTTGTTGAATATAATGGGGGAAATTGTAAAGCTTTTATGACCAGAGGATATATTGGGCTAATTGGGTTAAAACAAGCCATGTGTTCAAATTGCAATTGGAACAAAAATGAAGTGAATTTCGATTTGAAATGGCGTTGTTCGGTCTCGGCAAACCCTCAACGGTATCATGCGATAGATGTTGGGGAGGATACAATCAATGCGATGATTTGTGGGGCGAGGAACGGCCAATACCAAGCTATCGAGATTTATGTCGTGGTTAAAGAAATTCGAAAAACACAAGCGTCCAATTCGCGTGAGAAAGGGGGGAAATTTACGAGCGTGGCAATACATCTACACCTTTTGAGCCGATTCGCGAGACAATTTGTGATTTTGATAGTGAACATGGAAGTGAAAGTGAAACCGAATCGGAGGCATCTGATGAAGAGGGTTTTCATATATATAGTGATAAGGGTGAAGTTAGTGGTGAAGACGGCGATGACGATGATGATTGCTCTAATCCAACTAATTACAATTTTGGTCCTCTTGATATGAGCGAAAGAGTCGAGTTTCATGATTGGAAAAAGAGTCAACCATCTTCCATGGTGAAAGGAGTTAAACTCATGTTGGGTGAGCGGTACGCTTCTAGGCGTGCTCTTTTGTTGGACGTGAGTAGGTGGCACCTTAAAAATCACAAGGAATGTAAAACGGAAAGGACAATAAATAAATACATTACACGCATTTGTGTACACGCTAAAGACGGGTGTAAATTTTATATCATGCGGTACTTTTAATAGTAGTAATAATGTGTGGCAAATTACTAGGTTAGAAGAACATAAGTGTCAACACAGAATACTCGTAAAAAATCACCGGCAATTGACTTCGGATTTTGTAAGGGATGAAATATTCGTGATGGTGAATACCGATATAGCTATGAAGATTGGATTGATACAAACTCAAATTCATAAGGACTATGGTAATTTCATTTCATATGGTAAGGCATGGCGTGGTAAACAAAAAGTGCTCAAAAAATTAATCGTAACGCATGAACGTGCGTTCACAGATTTGCCTAAACTTTTGAACGCTTTACGAATCACTAACCGAGGAACAATATACGAGTTTGAGTATAAACGCGTGATCAGTAACCAAGCTACATTTAATATTGTTTTTTAGGCCTATGGACCAAATATCGAAGGTTTCAAGCATATGATATTCGTGGTTAGCATTGATGCCACCCATTTATATTTAAAAATATAACGGTAAACTATTTAATGAACGAAAAGTTAATTAGTAGAATATAACATTACGGGAATTAAAATTCAAAGAAATACCTGTAAGAGTAGCCCACATCCTTTCAAGGTTGACATTTTTCCCTCACAAGCTTGACAAATACCACTATATAAGTATGATGCGTGGCCGACCCCCAACTATATCGACTAATCTCCGTCAAATCACGCAACAGTGGAAGATAGATTTGTGCATGGTGTTTTGTTCCCCAGATGGGAAAAGAAAAGTACCAATTACATACAAAATGTACGTCGTTGCGAAGTGACGTAATTCTTCGGGTGTAGCTTCATCTCGGGGTTTTCTCTCACCAAATGTGGTCTTTAACCACGAAACCCAAATCACTTTACGCCCATGGCTATCGGGTACCGGAACCACACCAAATAAATGATGACACGTTTCTTCAAAGTCAAAGTGAGCCGGAATAGGATCGGTCACCGCACATCCTCTAATAGGTAGCCCCAAGATCATCGATACGTCTCGTAACGTGACAGTCATCTCACCGACGGGCATATGAAAGGTGTGAGTCTCCCGTCTCCACCTTTCGACCATTGCGAATAGTAGAGCGTGATCCAATACTATCCGATCAATCTTCCGAATCTCGCCGAACTCGGCTTGTTCGACAAGCGGCACCACCCGTGGGTCCAATTTCCACGGAGTAGTGGTTAATGGTTTTATCGTGGCACCGGCTTCTCGCCCCTATAACCCAAAAAAATAAGCATTAACAAAACAAATAAATTATATTATATAAATACACTAAAAAACTTACATTATTCCAAACCATTTCACTTTTGTGATCGTGTTTGGTTTGTCTCCACAAAAGCGTACCCGAATTGCTACTCGAAGCCATTATACCTATCAAGAAATAAGGATCAAATAGTTATATTCAATGTAGGGGCTTAAATGCAATTTTATAAAACTTAAAGGACCAATAGTGCAATTATCAAAATTATAAAGGACCAATTGTGCAATTACCTAAAAAGAACAATTAAATCAAAATTCTATTCTAATTATATTCAATTTAGGGGCTATAATGCAATTACAAAAATAACAAGGACTAATAGTGCAATAATCAAAATAAAAAAGGACCATTTGTGCAATTAACTAAAATTATCATTTACCTAAAAATTCTAGTTATATTCAATTTAGGGGCTATAATGCAATTACATAAAATAACAAGGACCAAAAGTGCAATTATCAAAATTAAAAAGGACGAATTGTGCAATAACCTAAATTTATCAATTAACTAATACAATCTAACATAACAAGGGATATAACTAGTTATATGCATGGATAAATAAACCAAAATAATCGGAAAAAAAAGAACCCTAACCTTATTTTTTAGGGTTAAAAGAACTAGAATCAAGGGAGGAGAAAGGGGGAGGAGCGGCGGCAAGGCAACTTGAACGGCGGCAAGGCGGCAACGGTGGCAAGGGGAGGATGGGCGGTTTTGGGTGGTTTTTTAATTTTGCAGAAATGGGGTTATAAATTGAGGAAGAAGATATATTATGTTAAAGGCAGTCCCCCGGTGACCGCCCTTCTTTTTTTTTTTTAAATGTACTAGGGGCGGTATAATGAAAACCGCCCTCCTGAAGAATTGTACTAAGGGTGGTCAGCGCTAGACCGCCCTTAGTTGAGCCTGATGTTTTTTAATCACAAATTAACTAAGGGCGGCACCCAGCCGATCGCCCTTCAGGAAGGGAGGAAAGCGGGTTACCGCCCGGGTGTTAACTTTGAAAAATCTTTCCTATGTATGCCAAAACGCCAATTTCTTTGGATTTTAAGGCTAAAGGCAAAAAAACTCGAGGGACCATATACTAAAATTCAGCATCATTTTAGTTTTTTTTTTTTTTTTGTCAACAAGCATCATTTTAGTAAAAGATGGTGTTTTTATGAGATTCGAATCCTCGGATCTTCACATGGATTAATATCAACTTATACACTACCTATAATGGTCCTCTATATTATCAACTTGTAAAATATATTACCTTTGTGCCTTGATATGTTTCAGGTATTGGACAAACAAGTTGCTGAAATTATATTACCTATAATGGCAGATTTATACTTTTAAACATAGTTATTAAATATGTCTAGAGAGATATAGATTTTGGAAATTATAATTTCATGAAAATATGCTTACCAACTGTTATGTTTGTATTAATTTTTTTCAAGTTCATGGATGATGATCCTAATTCTTATAGATTTTGATTTTAATTATACATTGTGGTTGTTTGAGTTTGAATGTGTTTTCAGAGTGAACCAAAAGAGCTGTTTGTTCGGCTCTCAAACAGCTAACTTCATGGTTAAATGAATCCGATTACAGTCTCCTTAGCTCCAAAGATACATACATACGCAAGGACTTATCGGCAAAATATTGACAAAACCAAGAAGTCGGTCTATAAAAGGACTTATCGTTAATAAGTGATCCGCCTTTGGATTCCAAACCCTTCCCAGCGTATGTTTTTGACGGAGTTTTCATCCTCAAGCGGTGGACCTATTCCTTCTTCCACCTAAGGTGTTGGTTATTTGCACTTGGATTTTTCAAAGGTGATTCCTATCCCTCTTCATACTTACCTGGTGGAGCGTGCTCTACCAAGCTCTATTGTTGTAATCCCTTTAACGGGCCTCATTTCTCCTCTCCCCACTAGGGGGCTTGGTCTTAAAAATATTTTGGAATGGAATGATGCCTTCCCTCGCAAAAATTATATGGAGAATATGTATACATAAAGAATCGATGTGGAGTAAATACTAAATAGGTACATAGAGATTTCTCATAAGTACGTGGCATAACAAGGATGGTGACGCACAGTTGTTCTAGGCTCTTTCCTATATGAAATTTCGTCTCCTCAATTCATATGGTAGTATTAAATAAAATGCGGAAAAGATATTTGAAAATTAGTATGGATCGGCTACAAAAAACGGGTATCCATCTTCAGCAATCAAGTTGAGGATGTTTTGATCTCGCAATACGGGAAATTGATTTTGACAATTGAGATTGGAGATGTTTCTGCCTCGGGAACTAGGAACCCGTTTTTCTAAATCAGGAGCCTGATTTCAGAGCGTCAATAAATTAAAAAAGCGGCTATACGCAGTTTGGTAGGTATAGAGAATGACACGCCAACTAGCTTGGAAGGCAAAGAAAAAGTATCTTGGAGGTCTAAAACACAAAAGATGGCTTTTACAATGACCATGTATATGATCAGGCAAGTTCGCAACAAAATTTGTATGGAGGTTGATTCCACAATAAGGAATGTATAGTCAAGAGTATTAAAATTCATATTTGTCGCTGTCTTTTTGCGATGCTATCGCATCTTCCTAATTTGGGAGATAGTAGATTTTTTTTTCTTTCCACATAGACTTTTGATTCATTAGGTTGAAAAAAGTAGCTCAATCTTTTTGTTTGTTAGCATTTAGGTCTGAGTGATTTTTTCAGTTATTCCAAAAAAGATTGTACATACTATAATTCCCGCATTTTAAAATATTAGTAACCTAATACATAATTATATTTTTAAATATATTGGAGAACCACTTTAGACTCAAAGTCATTGACTCGATTCGAATCTGTATCGCTTAAAAGAAGAACCGAATCATTGACTAGTTGAGGAAAAGAAATTGAAGTTATAAATATTTTTGGGAGTTTGAGAGAATTGTTTTTTCCCCATCCTTTTTATTTTGTTTTTTGTTTCCGTTTTCATCTCATAATTTTTAATAGAAAATAACTTCTTGTTTCCTAATCAATTTTGGTGTAATTTTTATCGTTCTTATTTTTCTATATGTAGAAAATGATGGAAACACGATCCAGGGGATCACGGGTGTCAAGGCTCCGCCTATTGAGAGATTACCGAATGCTTCATAGGAACGTAAGAAATCCAAATGGACCATTAAGGGCTCATACACCACGTTGAGCAAGGACACCTGAACAAAGACAAGTTTTGAGGAACAGTATCTGAGCACTCCGCTACAGGAAGAGGCCTAATCACACTTTGGTGCAACATGTAGCAATTGTGAATAGGTTGATTCAAGGTGTCATCAATCGGGGTGATATCCTATGTTGTAGATATCGCCGCCTAGGCGCGCCTAGGCGCCGTCTAGGCGTCAACTCCCCCCTCAACCGCTTACGCCTAGTAAAAATGCTAGTCATTTTTGCCCAACGCCTTAGTCGTCGTGGAAGAGGCGCCTCGCCCGCCTAGGCACCGACTAATGGTAAAAACTTTCCGCCTAGGCCCTTCATTAAATTTATTTTACTCTCGGAAATTCTTGAATTGATGTTATAATTCTAATTTTAGTATTTTTAATATTCAATATAGTGGTGTTAGATGAATTTTATGACTTAAATAGATAAAATTAACATAATTATACACACGTATTACTAAATATATAAAATTACATAGCAGGATTCAAAACCGCGTAATCCCGCCTAGGCCCCGCGTAGTCCCTCCTAGGCGCTAGGCCCCAGTCGACTGCCTAGGCCGCGGAACCAAGATCTACAGCATAGGTGATATCATATGCGAAGATCACAAGGTTGAAGTCCTTCGCGGAACTTTCCCGAGAGAATTGCAAAGGGGTCTCGATATCTTATGGGAGTATGAGTTTCCAGCGAACCATGTTCATGGAAGAGGTGATACATATGAGTGGCTTGTGTATGCTTTGACTGAATCTCACTTATGGAGGCATTTTAATAGTTCCACTAGGTCGGACCAGTGCAACTGTGGAATGCATTATCCAACTACTGATGTTACTAGATATTTTCCGATTGAAAAATATGAGGAAGTGAGATTGAGGAGTCAATTCCAAAATTAAGGTTTTGGATATGAAAGGTGTTTGTTAGTTGAACTTGCAGTAGGTAGTTTGCTTATAGGTTGTTTTTCTTTGATGTTTTTCATTCCATGTTCTTATAAATTACATTAGTTGCTTTTATTCCCTTTGATTCAGTATTTTCCTTATTGAACACGTATTTCAATTATGTATGTTTCCACTACTTTCTTTGATTGTATGTTTTAGTTGTTTGATTTTCATACATTTTTTGCTCTATTTATGTTAGAGTAAGTGGGACTTCTTGAATAACTTAATTTTGCATTTAATGAAATTGATTGAATAATTAAGACAAACAAAATATGGCGATTCATGATTGGGAACATAGTGAACTTTCTTTATCACTTATTTTGTTATCTTTCTTATTCATTCCATTTGCATTAATAGCTTAGAATTGTAAAATAAATGTATGTTATTAATAGAAATATCTTACTTTATAGAGAAAATGGTATCAAAAACCATCATTGCTGATCTCAACAAAGGAGAAAAGATGAATGGTGAGAACTATAACCTTTGTAATATCAAGATACAATATGTTCTAGAAGAGCAGGATGTTCTTGAGGCTATTAACAACGTCATGGCTCAGCCTGAGGAAGAAAACACAGCTCAAAAACAGAAGGGACGTGGAGGCTTATGAGAAGTGGAAAAAGAAAGATTCCACTGCAAGAGGCATCTTGATAGGCTCCATGAATGACGATCTTGTCTATGAATGTCAACGATACCTCACTGCTCACGAGATGTGGAATGCTCTTAATGAGAAGTGTGGGGGTACGACTATGACTAAGTTGCGTCAATTGACCATTAAGTTTGACACTTGAAAGAAGAAGCCTAATCAAACCATGCAACAACATCTCTGAGAGATGTCTAACATGATTAGGGAACTTAAGAATGCAAGTCATAACCTTACTGATGAACAACAAGTTCAAGCTGTGATCCGATCTCTTCCAAATAACTTGGAGCATTTGAAGATAAACTTGACTCACAATGACAACATCAAAACCTTTGATGATGATGCTCTTCATGAGACATTGGAAGATGAACGTCTAGATGCAATTAAGCCTTAGGGTCAGGCTTATGTTGCTGAGTCAAGTTCCCACAAATTTTCTGGCAATAAGCGCAAGAACAATTACATGGGAAGAAGAACGGAAATGAGCATGTGGTAACAATAAGGTAAAACGTTTCCGTAAGAAGAAAGACAAGAGTAAGATGGAATGCTTTAACTGTGACAAATTGGGTCACTTCGCTCGCGAGTGCAACGAGCCCAGAAAGGTAGCAATGTCATTAAGGGTATGTTTGGATGGAGGGATTGGGAGGGAGGGGATTGTATTAAAGGATAATGACAATCCCACCCGTTGTTTGTTTTGGAAATAAGTAGAAGGGATAGTTTATTAAAGGATACTAGCAATCCCTTACGAACCTATATATTCAATCCCTCCAATTCGGTGGGATTAGGAAGGAAGGATTCTTTTATTACGTTGTAATGTCTAAATTACCCTTATTCTTTCTTTATAAAATATTTTAATAGGGGTATATGAGTCATTTAGTTATAAAAAGAATCCCTTCCTTCCATTATTCTTCTAATCTAAACACCGGATAAATGTTATCCTTTAATAAAATCCCCCCTTCTTTTTTTATTCAATCCAAACAAGATCAAATACTCTCCTTTCCATTCCCTTGTTATACTCTCCCTTCCTATCCTTTAATAAATTATCCCTCCTTAATCCAAACATACCCTTACTTCTTATAATTTTACTTATGTTACCAGTACTGTATTGCTAGCTGGTTCTAGTCTTTTGTGGACTGTGGACTCAGGAGTGACAGACCATGTATCCAAAGATCGAGAGGCATATGTAGAGTACCACGGATTCCATAAGGATCAAGGTGGATATATGTAGGAGACAACAATAAATTTGAAGTCAAAGGAGTTGGCACTTGCAAGTTGAAATTGCGAGGTGGTCAAACCATGTACCTGCATGATGTAATTTACGCACCTGACATTCGACGAAACTTAGTCTCGGTCACTGTTTTTCTAGGATTAGGTTTTAATTTTCATTTTCATAACAAACAAGTAGATATCTATTATGACTCTAAGTATTATGGTTCTAGTTTTATTTCGTATGGTTTAATTGTACTAGATGATGATAACTCGTTTAATAGTTATTATGTAAGTAGTTGCTTTTCTACTAATACTTCTTCTTCTAGTAATTCTAATGTATAAGAAAATGTATGGCATGCTAGATTAGGTCATATTGGACAAGACCGTATGAATTCGTTGGCTAAGGCGAACCTTTTGGTTTCGTTGACTAAAGTCAACTTGCCAACTTGTGAAAATTGTCTAGCAGGTAAAGCAAAACAAAAACCAATTGGAAAGGCTAAACGAGTCGAGTATCATCACTTTTATAGATGATTTCACTAGGTTTGGTTATGTCTACCTGATTTCTTACAAATCTGAAGCATTGAAATGTTTTATAACATTTATCAATGCAGTGGAAAATCAGTTAGAGAGGAAAGTGAAAAACCTAAGAACCGATCGAGGACGTGAATATATATCTGATCAGTTTAAAGAACTGTGTGATGAAAAAGGGATAGTAAGGCAACTTACAATTCCTAGAACACCACAACAGAATGGTGTGGCTGTAAGGAGGAATAGAACACTTCTAGAAATGGTTAGGTCTATGATGGCACAAGCAAATCTTCCAATATCTTATTGGGGAGATGCCTTGCTTACCGCCTGTTATATACTTAACCGAGTACCCAGAAAGACTATTCCATCAACTCCTTATGAACTATGGATAGGTAGGAAACCTAATATGTCATACTTGCGACCTTGGGGGTCGGTAGGCTATGTTCATGATCTATCTCATAAGTATGGGAAGTCATGTCCAAGAGGTAAGAAGTGTATCTTTATTAGATACCCAGATCACTCTAAAGGATATGTGTTTATTGGTGAACAAAATGATGGGGGTCTTACAGGAATTGAGTCACGGGATGTTACATTCTTAAAGAACGATTTTCCTAGCAGAGGTGACATTGACAGAAATTCCATTTTATGTGAATTAAATGAGATTCAGGAAGATGATAAGCAAACAAATGTGACACCTGATGAGGTAACACATACTCAAGAAATAGAGACGGACACTCCTCTAAATCTTGAGACGGAAGAAACCATTGCATCATCTAGTAATCCTATTTCTCAAGATTCTCAACTTAATAGAAGTGACAGAGGTTTAGTTCCTCGTCGTCGATTTGAAATCGAAGGAGAAGTCTTTATAATAACTCCACAAGACGAAGAAGAACCTCGAACAGTTAATGAAGCACTTTCATGTCCCGCTAAGAATGAATGGAGGAAAGCAATGGAAGAAGAAATGTAGTCGATGAAGAAAAACCAGGTATGGGAACTGGTTGATCTCCCGAAAGGACGTAAGGAAATTGGGAACAAGTGGGTTCTCAAAATAAAGAGGAAACCTGACAATTCCATTGACAGGTATAAAGCTCGCTTGGTAGCGAAAGGCTATACTCAACGGGAAGGAATAGATTTTGAGGAAACTTTTTCTCCTGTTGTTAGATTTACCTCAATAAGTCTTATTTTAGCTATTGTGGCGCATCTAGATCTGGAGTTGCACCAAATGGATGTTAAAACTGCATTTCTAAATGGATATTTAGAAGAGGTAATTTTCATGGAACAACCTGCGGGTTTCGTTGAAAAAGATCAAGAGAATAAAGTTTGTAGATTGTTGAAATCAATCTATGGTCTTAATCAAGCCTCGAGACAGTGGAATTTGAGATTTCATGAAGTCATCTCGTCAAATGGATTTAAGGTTATAAGTGAAGACCACTGTGTTTATATTAAACGTTCGAAGAAATTTTTCTTAATTTTATCTCTATATGTGGATGACATCTTATTAGCTGGGAATGATAAAGAGTTTATTCAAGCAAATAAGGAATGTCTAGCTTCTCAATTCGATGTGAAAGATATGGGAGAAGCAAATTATATTCTTGGTGTCAAGATTCAGAGAGATATGTCTAGAAGACTATTATCTTTATCTCAAGAAGCTTACATCATGAATGTACTTGAGCGCTTTGGTATGACTACGTAAAATGCCATTGACACTCCTATAGCAAAGGGAATAAACTTAGCTCTCGACATGTGTCCTAGTACTACTGAAGAGAAACAGAAAATGTCAACAGTACCATATTCTAGTGCCATTGGTAGTCTTATGTATGTTATGATGTGTACGAGACCATATATATTTTAAGCAGTAGGTTTAGTTAGTCGTTTTCCATCGAACCCTGGATAAGAGCATTGGAAAGCTGTAAAAAGGATATTGAGATACCTAAAAGGCACTAAAAATCATGCCTTATGCTTTTGAGGAGATATATTACGCATATAAGGATATACAGACGCTGATTGGGCTAGTGTTATTGATGGACTTAAATCCACTTCAGGTTATGTAATCTTGCTAAAATAATTGCGCAATCTCATGGAATAGCAAGAAACAAACATGTGTAGGTTTGTCAACGATGGAAGCTGAATTTGTAGCATGCTCAGCTGCGGTTCAAGAGGCTGTTTGGTTAAAAAGATTCTTTGAACATTTAGGATTCTCTGGTGATAGTGGGAGTCCAATTACAATATATTGTGATAGTCAAGCTGCAATGGCTTATGTGAAAGATCCAAAATATCACAGCAAGACCAAACACATTGATATAAAGTATAACTTCGTTAGAGATATAATTGCACAAAAGGATGTTACTTTGCAATATATACCGCCACACGCAATATGCTTGCTGATACATTCACAAAGGCTATCCCAAGGGATGTATTCATGGATCATGTTAGATCTATAGGATTAAGCAAGACATAATGTATGAATTATTGCTAGTTTATGTGCATTCATGTATATATTTCCATTAGTATGTTTATTTAACTGTTTATTTTAGTACTATCATGTTTGATATGTATTATATATTGCGTGTGATTTTTGTAAGTATGTATGTTCTATAGACTGAGATTGGCCCTATCACACGGGCAACCGCCTTTGGCATAAGAAGTGCGCAAAGATGAGACTAACTCATAGTAGTGAAGAACCCTTAAGATAAGTTGAGTTAAGATAGTCGCCTTAACTAAGTGTTAAGTTGAGATCATAAACATGGATAAACCATGTTAAGCTTATATTATGATCGAAGTAGAATCCTGCTATCTACTTATTCTATAATAGCCAGATATGAATTGCTTGATTGATTTCATAGAAGGGTTTATCGATCGAAGAATTCATCTTAGGCAACGAGGCTTGTCTAATTATATATCTGTATGGTATTTGTAAAATTGTGACATACAATTTGAGATATATGAATAATACCATAACACGTGTGTCATACCACGTGTGCTTTCGACCAAAAGGAAGTGAAGAATTGATCCCTGTTTCTTCACTGTGTGATACCTTTGATTTGTGCCCTTATTACTTTTGAATATATCTTGATATCTTGATTACCTGTATGCTACTTTGAATACATTACCAATGATCATGAATGATTCGGTCTAATGGGGTATGTTTGGGAAAGCAACCTAATCAATACATAAAGATATAAGTGTAAAGGGAAGACTAGAATTGTGTATCAAATGTGTGCTTGCAGGTTAACCGATCATGTAATTCAATACGGATTATAACTTGATAGTGAGACACATAAACGAAATGACAGTGAACTCTTTATCACATAGAAGTTGTGATATAAATTTGAAGGGGTCAGAGTTACTGTAATGTGATACAACATATTGTTAGTCTGGGGTACTGCAGGGTACGTAAGGAATAAGAATTATTTGAGAAACTATGTACCCTAACATGTTATTAGTAACGTATGCTCGTATGTTTTCCGGTCGCACGACCTATTTGCCAAGTATGATGATATTTTGATTCAAGTGTGTATATGGGAAGATATGATGTAATGAGATGTGGAGAGTGGGAGAATGAAAGAAATAAATAAAATAAATATTTATTATATTTATTTATTTGTCCGCCAAAATGTCAGTTAATATTTTTTGTTTTGAATTTAAATATTTAAATTCAAAATTATGGGGAGTTATTTATTTTATACCACCACCTCCCCATTATGATAGAACGATCCCATCATTATCTGTAGAGAGTCGGAAGTTAGACAACTACTCTATTTTTACATCTCTTATCAACGCTCCATATCTTCTTCTCTTTCTTTTCTCTACACAAAAATTCACTAAATCAAATTATCGGAGGTTCTTAGGTTGTGACAAAAGGTTCTTCCTCATTGTGAGAAGATCCGCGATCAAGCAATCCAATTCTTATTCGCTTATTCTGCTGCTTAAGAGGTAAACTCACATAAATCCTCTTGCCTACTATCTAATTAGTTCTTTCAACAAGGATGGTGACACACATTTGTTCTAGGCTCTTTCCTATATGAAATTTTGCCTCCTCAATTCATATGGTATTAAATAAAATGTGGAAAAGATATTTGAAAATTGGTATGGATCAGCTACAAAAAACGGGTATCCATCTTCAGCAATCGAGTTGAGGATGTTTCGATCTCGCAATACGGGAGATTGATTTTGACAATTGAGATTGGAGATGTTTCTGCCTCGGGAACTAGGAACCCAATTTCACGTCAATAAATTAAAAAAGCGTATGGTTTTTTTAGACGAAGGCGATTGAAAGATCTTGGTCGACGGTACTTTGGAACCCTTTCATCACACCCCAAACACACTATTATCTTATGCCTCGCAATAAATGAATGATACAACACAAAAGATCAAATCACCTACATGGAACTAGACTCGAAGTGTATATTTTGCAAGAAAGAGATAGAGACAATGCACCTTCACCAATGAAATATGGGGCGGCTATACGCAGTTTGGTAGGTATAGAGAGAGACACGTCAACTAGATTGGAAGGCAAGGAAGGAATAAGTAGCTTGGAGGTCTAAAGCACAAACGATGGCTTTTACAACGACCATGTATATGTTTTGGCAAGTTCGCAACAAAATTTGTATGGAGGTTGATTCCACAATAAGGAATGTATAGTCAAGAGTATTAAAATTCATAATTATCATTGTCTTTTTTCATCGTTATCGCGTCTTCCTAATTTGGGAGATAGTAGATTTTTTTTTCTTTCCACATAGACTTTTGATTGATTAGGTTGAAAAATGTAGCTCAATCATTTTGTTTGTTAGCATTTAGGTCGAGTGATTTTTGTCAGTTATTCCTAAAAAGGTTGTACATACTATAATTCCCGCATTTTAAAATATTCAGTAACCTAATACAGGATTATTTTTTAAAATATATCGGAGAACCACTTTAGACTCGAAGTCATTGACTCGATTCAAATCTGTACCGCTTAAAAGAAGAACCGAATCATTGAGTAGTTGAGGAAAAGAAATTGAAGTTATAAATATTTTTGGGAGTTTGAGAAAATAGTTTTTTCCCTATCCTTTTTATTTTGTTTTTTGTTTCTGTTTTCATCTCATAATATCAATAGAAAATAACTTATTTTATAACTTTTAAAAATTGAGTAGTAAAGGCTATATTTCTGTAACCGGGTATATCCAAAATTTGAAAAAAACCAATTAGCCTCCTCAAATTTCTCCAACGGCTAAGTTTCTCCAACTCCTACCCAATTAGTCACAACTTTATCCACGACTGAATTTCCAAACACAAACTCAATGGGTATGAATCGCCTCTTCGTGGTCACCTGTAAAATATCATCAAAATTCGTTTCATCATATACCTCTTGTGTGACGTGATCGATGACATCTACGCATAGACAATCATCCCGAGTATCGGAGAATTCCATCACCTCAAATACATTGAATTTAACATGTTCGTCTTGTATTTTCATGATCAATTCACCATTTTCAACATCAATTTGGGTATGCCCGTGGCTAAGAATGGTCTTCCAAAGATAATGGGTTCATTCTTATATATGTCGTAGTCAAGAATAAGAAAATCACATGGAAACATAAACTTACCAGCTTTTACCAAGACATCCTCTATATTACCCTCAAGTCAGGAGATAGACCTATCCATCATTTGCAAGACCACGATAGTAGGCCTCGCTCTCCCAATAATCAGCTTTTCGCACCCTTCTTGCGTCCACAAATTAATTTTAATTGTTTTTGCCGAGAGTTGATAGGCAATGCCGGCGATATGACCAGCTTGTTGGTCTCAATTTGAATTTTCTCGATGACGCAAATTTTAGCTGCGTGTAAGGGTGTGCATTACGGTAGCTCAGCGCTGTAACAAAAATATTGGACCGACATGCCGACGGTCTGACCAGCTAGCTGGTCATGCATTCGATTTCTCGCTGACGCACATTATAGCTGCATCCATGAATTAATTTAAGTGGGTTTCGCCGAGAGCTCGGCCAGAATACCGATGATCTCACTGGCTAGCCGGCACGTCTAATCAAGTTTTCCCACTTAAATGCTGATTTCTCCTCCCACCTATTTAACCCCAAACTCAAGGATTAAGTACCTGCGACCATAAAAAACACTCTAACCTTTCTCATTTCTAAAGAGTATACACTAATAAACATCAACTACTCTAGTATACACTAAGAATTTAAATACATGAAAGCAATAAACTAATATACAATTGAAATGGTTTTTGTTTTTAACGTCGTTAAGCTCGACAGATTACCTCTCGCACTTATTCAGTTTTGAGGAGATACATTACCTCCCTAGGATGTGGATCTTCCATGCGATTGGTATCCTAGCCTCCATGATAGATCTTCAATCGATGGCCATTCACCATGAAGGTGCGGTGCTCGATTGGATTCTCAATTTCAATACTTCCATGAGGCGTGAATTTGGTCACAATATAAGGACAACCACTTTGAACTCAACATCCCCGGATAATTACTGAACTTAGAGTTGTATTTAAGGACTATTTGTCCAACTTCAAACCTCTTCTCACGAATGCGAAATATCATGCCATTTTTTTGTCTTTTCTTCTTTGTACAGTTTAGCATTCTATAGGCATGAAATCAAAACTCATCAAGTTCATTCAGTTTCATCATACGATTCTCACTGGCTAAAGTAGGATCTAAGTTCAACTCCGCTATCGCCCAATATTCACCTAATTCAAGCTCAAGAGGTAAGTGACATGCCTTACCATAAACCATGCGATACGGGGATGCACCAATATGCATCTTGAATGCAGTACGATAAATGCCGACATATAAACTATTATACTTATAAAACACCACCACCTATATTTCAAAACATTGTTGTGTTCTACTAAACAACAATAAATAGTTGTTCGTCATTCAAAATATTAAGTAAATTTAAGATTAAAAAGTTACAACCAATAACGCCTAAACTTAATCAATTTGATTAATCCAAAGTTACAAACAATAACACCTAAAAAATAAATAGTAGATGACCTGTTCATAGACAAATCTCTGGGAGCGACCGATCAAGAAGAAGGCCAAGGAGGAAGAGTGATACTACTAGGGGAATTATGATAAATCCACATTCAGCCCAAGCTTAACGCTCAAGTCCCTCGTCATCTCTTGGGAATAAATAAAATAATAAATGAAGAGACCAAGAAAATCCAAAAAAATCTAGTATAAGGGGATGACGATCTACAACAAAGGCAACACGCATATATAGTCAGGTAAATGACAGTTTGCCTTCTCGAGGCTATTATGACAAAATGCCTGAAATATCCTTTGACTGCGCACGAGGCTCATAAATATTACCATACCCCCTTACCAATATTGTATTAGTGTCGCCTAGGTGTGATAACAATAAGATAAAGTAAAGTCTAGAAAACTACGCGCTCTCACCCTAGACAGGCACAGTACTGCAAATATTACAGGACGTATGCAAGTTTTAGTTAGTAAGTTGAGTTCGTTCTCAGGGACTTAAGTGTGTTATATGAGTAGGTAACAATAACGAGTAAGCAATAATTAATTAAAGACAGAAAATAAAAGAGATTGAATTTCGAAATTAATAATTAAAAGTAAGAAAATAAAAGACAATAAAGTAAAATACGAAGAATATGAGATAAGAGATATAGCTTAGGTTTTGCTAGTATGCACTAATGCTTCTAATTCTTTCTATTAGATCTAGTTAATAAGGGAGAATATTAGCTCTTGTATACTTAGTCAGGATTCTAAATTCCCATTCCTTAGACCTTGAGAGCGACTAAGGGGGCTACGGACACACCACGAGGCTGGTTCAAATAGGGTTATCCTAAGCCACTAGGGCCCTAAGCAATCAATTTCCATACATGGTGATAGTGGTGAAAACATACCCTAATGACTATCTAGTTGGAATCAGTTTTGTCAGGACTAATATCGACACTAGACGTTATGTGGTGTTTCAATAATTAGACACCCAGTTAAGGTGACCATCTAATTACTATTATGAAAGCCTAAAGTGATCAGTTTTAGGACATACAATAAATGAAAACACATAAACAAATATAAAGGTAAGCAGCTAATATCAAATTAAAACAAGTAATTCCCAAAGAAACTTAGATAGAAGAATTTAGAATTCATAGATTATACATGATGCAAAACCTAAGCTATGGGGAGTTTAGCTCATACCTGAAGGAAATAAACTAAAAGAAATTACAAAAGACATCATCTTGCTCTCTACAATAACTTGGAAGAATAAAACCTTAAGAACTAATTACTATGAGGCAATGATGATTTACAAGTGATATAAGGGTGTATTTATAGGTGTTTAGAAGACCTAATTCGTTTTCTTGAAGGAGAGGTTAAGTAATGGACTCCAAGCCCAACTCAAATTCGTATGGAAATAAAGATAATTACTGCTGGCTTGTTTTGATCATATCTTCTTCGTTATTGGTCGGTTTTTAGCCCATAAGATACCAAAAGAATCATCACAGAAATATCTATGTCCCTATGAAAGGAATCTTCCAAAATCGGCTCGGTTTTGGAGTTATCACCACTTCTTTTGGCGTAGCTGCAGAAATTCAGATTTAAGGCAGCTTTTCCTTTTCCATGATTTTAGCTTTTCTTTCCTTATCTCCAATTACCATGCTTATCTGTTTCCATATCTTGTAGTCTTTGACTTGGACTCCAATTAATCTCCATAATTATCTCTAAAGTTTCACACTAAATAAATAATTAAACCCAATATGCTCTAAAAATATTATTTTACTAAATCAAGACTCAAAATAGGAAAGTGCACTATTTCTCAAGAAAATCGACTATTATGACTTCTAAATCACTAAAAATGATGTCTCATCCTAATATAAATCTATCACAAATGAGGAGACATCATGTATCGATGCGTGTCCTATTTTAACAAATGGGTGCTCCTTAACCATCATCCTCAACAAAAATCTCAAGATGAGCAAACTCTTTGGCCAGGTTTACTGGAACCTATTAGGAATTAACTTTTGAGTTAAAGGGAGTATTGATAGGCCCAAACGCATTCCATCGAGCGTGGTGGTTATAACTTAATCGTTATATGACTTCAGAAATATTACATCCCCCAAAGCCGAGGAGAGTAGCTGAATGTTTGAACCCAAAGGGATTCAAGTAGATTTCTTGTTCATTTGGGTCTCTAGTTTCCAGACACTCCCTTGGATAATATGAAACAATCCCAACCAGGTATAGTGGGCTTTTTGTACCTATAAATACACATGTCAATATCCAAAAGATGTATTTTTATCACTACATCATTCATATTTACAGCCAGACTTAAACCATTAGTATTCATCTCAGGTTTTGGCCTTAACTATTGATCGTCGGTGTGCCATCGGGAGGCAACCCTTCTCGTGGTCTACTTTTGTCTGATTTTAGGTTTGGTGGGTCCTGGGGTGTTATAAAATTACACAATAAAATAGAGGATCCACATACCGCAAGTGTACGGTTGTCCAAGTAATACTCCAATGATCGGGTTCCGTTCACAGGGACGGATAGTTATAACTCTGGTATTAGTCAACTAAGTAGATGTAATTGCTAAAACAGAAGTAAAATATAAAGATGTTTGTCTGGTTTTGTTTTAAGACTAAAGATATAATAAAATAAAGTATTAAAATGCTTAGCTGAAAACAAATGCTGAAAGTAATAAGAGTAGACACAAGGTAAGAGTTATACTTCAGTCTCGCTAGGGATCCACCTAAGTTCATACATTTAGTGATTTCATTTAAGGGATAAGTTAGTAATTCTATATTAGTCGGGACTCTACAATCTCCTAACCCCCCGTCAGGTAGACTTAGGAGCTATCCTACGGTAAGATAAACCCCTCTAAAGTAGTAAATTTACTTACGGATGTGAAGTTTCTTACCCAATTGGCGATGTGGTTAGTCAAGTCTGTCGGTCAATAACGAACACCACACGGTTATTAACTAGGTCTGTAATTAAACCCCCCCTGTCGGATGATCACTCGTCACTAAGTGAATAGCTTAATTACTCAAACCTAATTCTAATTCCTAGATTAATTAAAACTAGTAAATAAGTATGAAGTAATAAACAATATGAAAAATCTGACTTGAATTAAATTAAGAAAATCCCAAATCCAAAAATACTAAACTTAATAAACAAGGGCTTAACCCATTATGCGATTCTCAAGCTTAATTTAGTTTAGCTCATACTAAAATTAAAAACACAAAATAAAGTAAAAGCATTCATAATTCCTAAAACAGATGTAGGATAAAACCTAATAAAAGGAATGAGTTAAGCTGTTATTGAAGAAGAATTACTTCTCCAGCTCTCCCTCTGCCTTCTGCCTTGTTGCTCTGCTCTGACTTTTAGAAAATAATGAAGCGTCTGTAAAAAGGAGGTCTAAAAGCCTATTTATACTAAACAAATCGGATTGGTCTTTTATTTTATTACATTAGGTCAAATGAGAAAAAACAAAGTCCACTTTGTAAATTCCAGTAACTGTTGTTCACCCTTCAGTAAAATAGTCATAACATTTGCGTCTTACGTCCAAATCACCTGATTCTAGTCTTCAACTCTTGCTAACTCAAAGGCACATCTTTCTCCTTTGAATGTCAAGACCTGGATCAGTGCCGAAGTGACTCGAAATCAGCAATTAGTAACAGCTTTCCAGATTTTCATCTCTTTTAGTCAACTCTTCGGGTGATATTTTCTCTCCTTTGACCTCTCCGCTTAATTTAAGACTTTAATACTCACTTCTCCTCCTTCTCTTGGTGCTCCATAGCATCAATGGAACTAATAACTTTATACTAAAATCAAACAAATTAACGCACAAAAGCTCTAAAAATGCAAATAACATAATTCCAAGGGGAGAAAGTGTGATATTAAAAAATAAGCATAAAAGCCTATCAAATAAGTCTAATATTTACCTAAAATCATGTCTCCAAAGGGAATATATTTAGAACAAATCGGGAGACATCAGTCACCCTGTTTACCGAAATATAGATTCATCTCGGACAATCATCAACAAAAAATTTGCATGTCCATCATTCGTGTGTTTGTATTGATCAAACCTTTCATGTTCTATCAATTGGATTAATATGGTGCAATCAACTCTTAATTTAATGATGGATAAGTTTAAGGATCTCATTGATTTTTTTATGTAGCTAAGTGTTTAAAGACCTCTATAAAATCTTCTACCATTTTGGGGTTTCGATAAAGATGATGAAGAAGAATATCCAAGGAAGCAACAAAAATAAACATACAATTTTCTAGTATAAAAATATATATTTGAATCATTTCTAGGTATTCATGAAACCTGTATCAGTGTATGTCCATTTTAGTGTGTTTATTATGTTGTGCTCCATAAAAATTAATGTTTAAAAATGAATATGAAGATTATATGATGAAAATGATGATGACTCGAAGAAGAAAACAGGATGGGCATATTGTGTGTGGAGTTGTGGCGGGTAGAAGATAAAAAGGATATTATAATTATTTGTTTAATGTTATAAAAACTTCTCAAATTAACCCTAAGTTCCATTCACATGTCATATTTCATCCAAATACTAATCAAAAAATTATATTGGCCCAAATTGGGTAAAAATGTGAAACATTGGGTTTCAGTTGAGTACGTGTTGTGCATTCAGCCCATTGTAGACTAACGAGTATCAAAAGTGGCCTAGATTAATAATTTACCCTAAAATTGTTTTTATCATAACCTTAAAGATCATTCTACAGATTCATTTTCTTCTTTCCGCCCCTTATCTTTTTTCCTTCATTTCTTCTTATCTCTTGTAATTCAGTTTCAGCTTTCAAATCTTATTAATCTAATTGTCTTATCTTTTTTCCTCCATTTCTTCTTATATCTTTCAATCCAGATCCAACTTTTAAATCTGAATCTAATCTATCTGAATAAAATTATTCTTAGAGATAATATTACAATTTTATGAGTGTCTATTCACCCCCAGTCATCATCTTTCTCTCTATTTTTTTTCAATTTATTAAGATCCAACATTAAAGTGTAAATTTTAATATATATATATATATATATATATATATATATATATATATATGTTTTTCTAATATTTTTCATATCTTTTCTAGTAACAAACAACTCATTTTTCTGTGCTTTTGTGAAATTTGTATCATTTTTGAGAAAGGATTTAAAGGTCTATACTTCAGAAGTGGTTATTGTGTTTCAAGGTAAGATAATACGCCATAAATCTTTTTATTTGGTTAATTATAATATTATCATTAAGTAATGCATATATTTGTTTCCTTTTGATAGTTTAAATAGAATATTTGCATATGTTTAATATTGTTGATAAGTTTTGAGCATATTTGTTTTTGGTTAAGAGTTTAGATTGAGTGGTTGTATATGTTCAATATTATTAGTTCTCTTTTAAGAGTTCAAATAGAGTATTTGCATATGGATAGTTAATAATCTTTGTATTATATAACAAGCGGTACAAGACTACTTATGTATTTTTTTTTTCAAGACAGAATCATTCTCTTATCACAAACAAGATCCATGGTCATTGCATTTCAAATTATATAAGGTAAACCATTCTTATTATTAACATTAACTCCATTATATGAACCTTGTAACTTGAACCATGAAATGTAACTTGAACCACGAATCATAAATTATATATAAAATTTTACAAATGCATTATCTATACAGAATAGGTATAATCCATGCCTGAGGCACGAGCCAAAGTTTTTCTTTATCTTGAAGATTTTCAGTAAAATAAATAATGTATTTGTAAAATTTAATTGTAGTATAAAAGATAAGTATAAGCCTGTTACCTTAATCGTCTTTAGAATGACAATATATAGCTTGAAAATATTTGAATTAGTCATAGAAGATAGAATACTATTTTAAGTTATACAGTGTATGCCCACTGACTAGTATAAACAACTACTTATATCTCGATTGAGTAATGTTATCCACGGTGTGTATGGTATCTCTTGTGATAGTTTAAGAATAACTGAAGTTGTAGGATTAGGAAATTTTGGTGAAGGAAGTTGGAATGTAGTAGTTATTTCATGTGAACCAGGCTGACACTTCATATATTGAGATTTACGTGAATCATCATTATGATTGAATTGTGTTATGTTTGAAGTAAAGGCTTCAATACCCAAGGGGTGTGACATATATGTCTATCACCGACCCCTTATCAAATCTTCCCTCCTTATCTTCTTATTTTTTGTAGACCTACTATCAATTTTTATCTTATCGTCTGCAATAAGTGTTTCCCCTCTTAAGTACTCAATACCTTGAATCGGTAGACAATACTTTTCATCTTTTCTCGCATCGACGTTTCCAAACACCCCTCACGGTTTACCCGGAACCTTGATTCTACTATTCTACCCTGGCATTTACCGATCTACCATATCTACCAAATGTATGCTACCCCTCGGGACACATTAACCTAATTTTTTTGAACAACACTCTTTTGTATCCGGAAAACTCCACGCTAGGTGTAAACCCGACTCCTCCACCTTACACTAATCATCCTTACTAATATAAGATAGTTTCAAATACTTCTTTTTTACCCTATATATTTAAAACTATCCCTAGTTAGCCACTTAACTTTATCTTTCACCAATCCTTTTTAGTTTTCCCTTGACTTTTAACAAGCACAAATTCTAGATTTCCCTTTCTTGTTATAATACACAAAAGGTAGTGTTACTAAATCAATAAGTTAATTTATTTTATAATTTTAGGTCCAAAATTAAGCATTTGAAGACTCACATATCATTGTATTTCACCTTTTATTTTTACAGAAAATGTCCTCCGTTCCCAAAAGGTTGTCACATTATCTTTTGCACACAAACTAAGAAATGTCATTATTGTCTATGTGATTACCAAAATGCCCTTCATAAAGTTCCTCGATATATTGACTATTTATTGGAAATATAAATTACAATATTTAAAAAGGGTAAAATGGTATAAAGAATAAAAGCTTGATTTTCTAAAGTGACAAACATTTGAAAACAATTATTTATTGTATACATGGAAGGTTGCGAAATATCCAAGGTAACATAAAACGTTGTGGCATTCAATGAGGTATACTTTTATTCTCTAAATTAGATGTTTGTACATAGAGAGAGTTCTCAAATCTAGCTGTAATTTTTATTTAGAGATTTATTAATATACATATACCTCTTAAAGTGGGCCCAACTCTTTCGTTCTTGCCATAGCATAGGGATAGTTTGTACACTCAAATGCAATTTTATGTATCCATATATATATATATATATATATATATATATATATATATATATATATATATATATATATATATATATATATATATATATATATATATATATATATATATATGTTTTTTTAGTTAATAGGGATATCAGGAAGTCCGCCACTTCTTATAGTTTCACACTTGGTAGAATTTGTATAACTTGGAAATCACAAATAGTCTTTGGTTTCTTTATCTACATTAGGAATATGTTGTGTTTTATTTATATAAACCAGTAAAACAATATAGAAACTAATACAGAAATAAAATAAAAGTAAATAAATAAATAACTTTACTTGTCGAACGTGCGGTGAGCAAAACCTCTCCCTACAAGTTTTGTGGTAACCCTTAGTTAATCAACAAGGCATTCATCATTTCCTTCAACGTGCAGTTCTTGCGTTCAGTAATCCCATTTTGTTGAGGCAAGTAGGGGGTCGTGGTTTGATGGATGATTCTATGTTTAGCCCAAAACTCCTCAAAAGGAGACACATATTCTCCTCCCCCATCTGTTCTAAGATTCTTAATCTTTTTATTTAGTTGATTCTCAGTTTTGTATTGCATAAATGCTATTAAGGCGTCATCCTTACTTCAAAGCAAGTATATTTTACAATACCTTGTGCAATCGTCAATGAAAGTTATGAAATACTTTTTACCACTTCTAGTTTGCACAAATTTCAAGTCACATATATCACCGTGAATTAACTCGAAAGGTACCGAAGTCCTTTCTATAGATTTAAATGACGTTTTTTTTAATTTTGACTTAACGCATATTTTACATTTCTTTTGAGAATTGAAGTTCAAATTAGATAGTAACCCGACGTATACTAACTAATTTAATGAACCAAAATTAACATCTCCTAATCTATCGTACCATAAATTAGGTGAGTCAAGGATATATTACTTTCTCGGTTACATTTTGGTAGGTACTACGGTCATTACATTCATATTAAATAAACCATCACATGGGTACCTTTTGCCCACAAATATCCCACCTTTAGTGAGAATAAATTTATGAGACTTAAATACTTGTTTGAAGCCATTCTTACTCAATAACGATCCTGAAACTAGATTCCTTCTTATGTCAGACACATGGAGAACGTTATAGATACTCAACTCGTTTCCAGAAGTTATTATAAAAATACAGATTCCAAATCCAACTACTTTTGATGTAGAGAAATTTCTCATACATAAAGTCTCTTCAGTAGTTGCAACTTTGTATGTCTTGAACATACATTTCAGATGGCCCCAGTTTCCACCCACCAGATTTTGGTATTGCCAACCAAATTTACTTCAGAAACTACTGCAGTAAATCAATCTTATTTGATCTTAGTCATGGTTGATTGGCCTTGTTTTCCTTTCATGGAATTTTCTTTACCGTTTCTCTGTGATTTCGGCCATCTATTCCTTTACGCAGATAGTCATTTCTATTGAACCTCTTAGACTCCTCAACGGGTCTGTAAGAGTCGGGATCATGTCCCACAAATTCATTTTTCATAAGTGAAATTGTTGATGGTATGTTGTTACCGATTCCATCATTTCTGGACATATTGTTTATCTTGGTAGACATCATTTCAATCACCAAGGATTACACAATATTATAAATAATTCAAGCAAACGAATTATTCAACCTTTCTCACTAAAAGACAACACAAAAAATTAATTATTTTTATTACGGTAAAATGATTAAATTAATTTTAATTTCCCAAGTTTTTATATTCCTGTTAGTCCCCCAAGTTTTTATATTCTTGTTGTAGAGGATCAGAGAAATTAAAGAGATAATCAATTCACGTAAAAGTAGAATCTCAATTAATTAAGAATTCTTTAAGCAGAAAATTTTCAAACCACAAGGTTTGACAAGTATACAAATATTAGCAAGATTGATATTAGTTGTTAAAAAACACATTAATATTACAACATAATATGACGTTAGTAAGCGAGTATTTTTCTAGTATGTATACACAAGCCTAGAAATGAGAATAAGAGAAAAGAAATAGAATGTAATATTCATGTTTTGTATACACAGACCCAAAAATTTCGCAAAAGTAAAGTTTATAAAAACATAAAAAGAAAATGTTTTCTGGTTTATACAACGTGAATCATAAATACCTTAAATTGTTGTGTTTTATTTGTATAAACCAGTAAAACAATATAGAAACTAATGCAGAAGTAAAATAAAAGTAAATAAATAAATAACTTTACTTGTCGAGGCTCGGATTGGATCCGATGTCTTTAAGGTATTTAGGCCACGTACAGGTGTCTTACATTTGCTGGCTTCAAACTCCAGGATACAACGACAAAACTATTCAAAAGAATCTGACACACGAATTCTTAAGAATTTCAACGAAATTAATAATGCTGCTTCTTTCTAATTACTAGATCAGTGTCTGTTTATGATGATTTGCCGAGTGTTATGACATGTGCTAATTACTTAAAGCTTCCTCCTTACTCCACTAATGTATTAAATCATATTTTCGATATCAATTTGATGTTCATTTGATAATTAATTAATTAAACTGATGTTTGATTGAACAGGAAATTATGTATAAGAAAGTACTATATGCGATTTGTGAAGGGCAGGGATCATTTGATTTATCCTGAATCCTCCTTTAACTGTTACTACATGAGAGCGTGCTATAGTTGATGGTGGAAGTAACAACATATAAAACTATCTTCTTCTTTTTTTCTGCTCATCTCTTAATATGGTGAGTCTCTTTACTTTACTTTACTTTACTTTACTTTACTTTACTTTACTTACTTTAGTTTTGGTTTTACTTTGATATAATGGACATTAACATGGTTTTAAATGTGTGTCATTGAAACTCAGGTCTCATGTTTTGAAAAAATGGTGAAGAGGATGAAGGTTAAAATCATTTAGTGCTGGTGTTACTACTTGTAAATAAGTAGAAATGTCTTAGCTCTAAGCAATTATTATTATGAATTAAAAGTGACTTTTATTTTGTAACTTGTCAAGTGTTGTGTTGCCCATGATGTGAACTGGGTTGTGGTTTGACTTTTTGTTGAGACTTCTCTGTGTTGTGTTGTGTTGCTTCAACTCCGACTTGTGTTTTTGAAACATAAAAAAAGAAGAAAAATGTCTTTGACTTTTGTTTTTTGTGTTTTTAGTTTGCTTAATGGTCATAATTTTATTTTTATTTTTGCTATGTGAATGTTATGCCTATGTTTTTACTGTTGTGTTGATGATAAGGCTATAGATTGTAAAAAACCCATGCATGGTTTTTTTTTACACAGATAAGTTCTACAAGATCACTTTTGCACTTGCATTTGGAAGTGAAATTTGAAGAAGATTATCAGGATGGGCCTACAAGAATTGACGGGTGAGATCATGAGGTTTTCCAAGAACAGTGTGCAAATCCAACCGTTGATTTAAGTCCCTTAAAATAGGCCAAGAAATTTGGGATTTTGTGCATTGAAAGGGAATTTTGCGAAGAATTTTGGGGATATAATATGTAGGCATATGTATAACCAAAGATATGGGGGTTATACAGTTGAGCCTAGTTATATTATGTGTAATTTGCTCAGGATTTTGGGCCATCATATGTATAGGATTAATTTTTATTTGAATAGATTACAAGCGTGTAGCCAAAGGGAGATTTGGAGATATTTTCGAAGGAGATGACAGCCTGGGTGGGTAAATTTGTGAAGAAAAAATGGCAGATTTATACTTTTAAATATAGTTATTAAATATGTCTAGAGAGATATAGATTTTGGAAATTGTAATTTCATGAAAATATGCTTACCAACGGTTATGTTTGTATTAATTTTTTTCAAGTTCATGGATGATGATCCTAATTCTTAAAGATTTTGAATTTAATTATGTTAGCATATATTTAGACAAAGAATATTATATTTATTTAGAATATTCTTAGCTTTTATTATTATTTTATATATATATATATATATATATATATTTAGATAGATAATTGTAATTGATTTAACATGCTTGAATTAAGGTGTTAGAATAATATGATTGCTAGAATATGATGACAGAATTATGTAATTAAGGGTGATAGAATCATGTGATTACTAGAATCATGTCATGACTTATTTCTTGCCTTGTAATTACTCCTATATTCTGTATATATAATAGAGAACTCTCATATGGAGAGGTATTCAATCAATTTGACATTGTATTAGAGGTTTTTCCTCTAAAATAGAGTTCTTTTTTTTCTTTCTTTGAGTGTCAAAAGAGTGTTGTTTTAGTTTTCAGAGATCAGTGAGGTCATTTGTGTGGTGTAACTTTTACATCAAATTCAAAATGCGGAGGAGTTTTTTTTTTCTTTTTTTTTCCCTCACAATGTCTTCTGGTGATTCTTTTGGGGTGCGTTTTACTGGGAAAAATTATTCTATTTGGGAGTTTCAGTTTCATTTATTTGTTACGGGAAAAGAATTATGGGGTCAGATTGATGGTAGTTCTCCTGAACCTAAGGATCTAACAGAATTAGCCAAATGGAAGGTTAAGGATGCTCGTGTTATGTCAAGGATTTTAGGTTCTGTCGACCCTCTTATTGTGCTTAATTTAAGGGCATATAAGACTGCGGAAACCATGTGGACACACTTGAAGAAGGTTTATAACCTGAATAATTCTGCACGCCGATTTCAGTTGGAGTACGAAATTGCTAACTTTACTCAAGGTAATCTTTCAATTCAAGAATATTATTCTGCTTTCTTGAATTTGTGGGGAGAGTTTTCAGAGGTGGTATGTGCAAATGTTCCTACTACTTCTCTTCCTGATGTTTTGGGTGTTCATGAGCAAAGCAAAAGAGATCATTTTTTAATCAAGTTACGCTTGGAATTTGAGGTTACTCGCGGAATTTTAATGAATACAGGTCCTCCACCACCTTTGAATGTTTGTTTTGGATAATTACTTAGAGAAGAGCAGCGCCTCTCTACCCAAATTGCGTTTCAACAAGATGTCAATCTGAATCCAATTGCTTATACAGCGTACGGGAAAGGAAAGATTAAGGATATGCGTCAGATTCAATGTTACGGATGTAAGGAATATGGTCACATTGCTTCCAATTGCGCCAAGAAAGTTTGAAACTATTGTAAGAAACCAGACCATTTTATCAAAGAATCTCCCACTCGGCCATCGCTTCGCCGCAATGCTAATGCTTATCAGGCTACCGTGCAAAATTCTTCGGTTTCAGAATTATCCTCAACCTCATCTACAACGGGATCCTCAAGTCTCACACCTGAAATGGTTCATCAAATGATCATGACCGCTTTTTCCGCCTTGGGTCTCCAAGGTAATACTTCACATAAATCATGGCTTATTGATTCTGCTGCATCCAATCATATGACTCCATCTTCTGATACATTATGCAATGTGCGTCCATATATTGGTTCATCCCAAATCCAAGTAGCTAATGGGAGTCATTTAGCTATAAATGCAAGGAGATATCAATTCTTCATTTCAAAATGTTTACATATCTCCTGGTCTATCTAATAATCTTATATCAGTTGGTCAATTAGTTGATAACAACTGTGATGTCCATTTTTCTCGTGATGGTTGTCTTGTGCAGGATCAGGTGACGAGGGAAATACTAGCGAAGGGGCTTACAATTTCTTACTCGTAAATTGTCTTTTGCTTGTATGTCCATTAATAAATCTAGTGAGGTGTGGCACAAATGCTTGGGTCATCCAAACTCGGTTATTTTGTCTCATCTTATCAGTTTTGGTTTGATTGATAATAAAAATAAAGATTCTAAGTCATTATCTTCGAATTGTTCAGTATGCAAACTTGGTAAAAGTAAGACTCTATCTTTTCCTTCTTCAGGTAGTCGTGCTACTAAATGTTTTGAAATTATCCATAGTGATGTGTGGGGATTTTCTCCAGTCATTTCTCATAATCGATATAAATATTTTGTGACATTTATAGATGATTTTAGTCGATATACTTGGGTTTATATTCTTAGGGCTAAATTTGAGGCCTTCTAGGTTTTCCAAAATTTTGTTGCCTTTATAGAGAATCAATTTTCTACATGTATAAAAAACTTAAGGTCAGACTCAGATGGAGAATACATGTCCCATGAATTTCACAATTTCTTACATAGCAAGGGAATTATCTCTCAACGCTCTTGTCCATACACTCCTCAACAAAACGGGGTAGCCGAACGAAAAAATCGACACCTCTTAGATGTTGTTCGCACTTTATTGCTTGATTCATCAGTCCCTTTAAAATTTTGGGTAGAGGCATTATCTATGGCCGTTTACCTAATCGATAGACTTCCTTCTCGAGTATTAAACTTTGAATCTCCATATTACCTCTTGCATCATCACTTTCCTAGCTATCTTAATCTTTATACTTTTGGTTGTGTTTGTTTTGTTCATTTACCTTCTCATGAACGTAACAAACTATCATCACAATCTGTTAAATGTGCTTTTTTGGGTTATAACATTCCTAGTAAAGGTTATATTTGTTATGATTCATGTGCTAAAAGAATTCGTATATCTAGCAATGTTGTTTTCTTTGAGAATCGATATGGTTTTCCTACATATGTTGAGTCATTACCTGAGAAAACTAATCTGCCAAATTGTGATGATATGCTTCCACTTCCTGATCGGTTTAAACCTGGACATGTATATACTCGACGTCGGTCAACTTTACCCCTTCAAGAGGAGGATCCCCCATCTGAAACTGTTGAGATAACTTCTCTAGAGATTGAACCGACATCCGAGACAGATTTGATCAACTCATCCATGCCTCTAAAGCCTGGTCCTCCATGATCTACTCGTGTCAAACTTCCTCCTGAGCGGTATGGTATTTCCGAAACATCTTTTAACACTACTTTGTCATCTATTTCCATTCCTACAGGAGATAGTGAGAGGAGATGGGAGAAGGTGGGGAAGGATGGAAAAGGTAGAAGGGAACACAAGTTGAATAACAAACATGGAAGGTCCATGGGAGGAAGGGGATAATGGGGAAATAAGGGACGTGGTAGACGAAGGGAGGGTAATGTGAGTGCATGGGGTGGGCAGTGGGAAAAGAGTAAGGGGAAGAGTGGGGAAGGATAGAAGAAGGGAGCAGAGAAGAGTGAGCAAAGCGGGAGAGGAAACCTTAGGGAAAATGGGTAGGTGGGAGGGAGAGAGGATTTCGTAATGACTTCCTTTTTGATATAATTCTAATAGCGCGGAAAAATCTTGTATTCCATGTACCAGTGTGTATCCAAGACAATTATATTTTACTTGTACCTTCCAATCTAAGTACGTAATAAAGTTATTATGACTAAACTCACACAATGGTAGTCATAATCAATTGATGTTATGAGTGTAAGGACACGATGTATTGTCAGGATGCCGGCGTACATGTCGTAGGTTGATATTTTAAGATACTTAGTCATAATTACTTTCTTGACTAATAATCATTATTAGACACTTTGATCGCATAGAAGTCATGGTATAGGTTAACCATAATTGTAGGTGGTATGCCTACGATCATCGGTGTAGTCATTTTCTAGCTACTAAAGGATTTGGATGCTTTTAATCATGAGTATGTATGTATGTATGCAATGATCATGTTAAGTAAATATACTTTGATATACTACTGAGTGCGGGTCTATACTGACTCTTTATCTCTTTTGTATGTTGAGTATACTGCTTAATTGATCACGACATATACACACAAAATAGAATCTAGGTGATATCCATTTCATAGTAGGTGATATCCATCTGGCACCGGAGCTTTCGAAGGACGGGCATGGAAGTCCACTTCCCGAACTTCATCGTCAGAAAATTCCTTTATCAAGGCCCCCACCTCAATATCATTTAGGCGATTAATATTGGGCAGTGAGAAAGGACCGATAAGTTCCTTTTCAGTTGAGTAAAGTCTTTGGAAGAAATTACGTACTATAGTTTTAATCTCTGTTTCATTCAAAACCCAATTGTCATTTTCATCTCTAATCCTCACTATTTTTAAGGATTTTCTTTTCTAAATAGTGGCTAGATGATAAAAAATTGAGTAAAGATATATATCACCCTTTTTTGCTTCACCCATGTATCACCTCCTATGTGGAGGTTTTGAACACCAATAAAAACGTTTCTCTCTCTTAAATGATTAATTTCTCTTTCCTTTGTTTAATGCCACATTAGATGACACATAGGAGGTGATAAATGGTGAAGCAAAAAAGGGTGATATATAGCAATGCTCTAAAAAATTATATTCCTCTCCCCAAAACGTATCCGCTTTTCCTTTGAGCGTTGAAACCATATATTTTTTTTTTCCAGAACACTAAGATAATCCTCTCTCAATATTTTACCGATTCCGAAAAACGAAGCGTTATATTTACTTCTAGAGATCTTTGAATATCCCTAAGTCTCGCAATCAAAAGGCGCTTCTTTCTATTAATATCCCCCAATTACTTCTGGTTTTCAAACTTTCAAATGTTTTTTCACGTACGCAATGTTTTCCCACAACTCTGACACATTTGTATACCATTTATCTTGAACTAAATTCTGGAAATTACTATGGATGCACCATACTGATTCGAACATCATAAACTGATCCACCCTATGCGTATTTCTTCTCTCGATGTTGAGCTGAACTAGAATCCGGGCATGGTCTGAATGTGCCTGATCTAAATGTGTCACTTTTGCTTGCATGAACAAGGTATGTAAGTGCTTTTTTCCGTAAACTTCTTCAAGCCACCTTAGGATTTGTAACCCGCAGACATGTCTCCACTTCTCAAACGTTTCCATTCTCCCTCCTCTTTTGTCTTCTTCTTTCTCTACTTGATTAAAATCTCCTCTATCAACCACGGATTTTCAATATCTTCAAATGCGGATTTGGGTGCCTCCCATAACTCTTCTCTCTCTGGCGACTGAGTCCTCGCATAATCAACTGAAAAATCTAAGATTCACACCCATGTTTCAGAACTTCAATGTTAATAACCTGTCGACCTACAGATAGCACTCTAATGTTGATGTCAGTGTCATCCCAGATCAACCAAATACCTCTCTTGTATGTTTCCGCCTCGACCCTCAATGAGTTTAATATACTGAGGCTTCTAATTATCTATGTTTCTTTTGTGCCACTAGCTCTCGGTTCCACGATGACAGTTAGCCAAACCCTTGTACTTGCATCAATTCACGTACTAACCGTCTGAAATTACTAGTGCGGATGATTAGTTTGTACACACATTAAAAACATAAAAAATGTGAAAAGAAATACCCCGTTCAAGTATTAGGACTCCATGATCATGTCTGGAACATCTTTGGATGGCCCCTGCCCATTCGCATTATGTTTTTCTCTTAGACCTAGAGTCTCCTCGACTTGGCTAAAAATCTAAGAATCGCTCATCATGTTATCATCGGCTTGGAGGGGTCTTTATCTAACCGCACCAGCGCTGGTCCCGGGTCGATTTCCAGCTCGCTCACAGTAGGTACAACGCCCTCCTCAGCTATCACAAAAGGTGTAGGTTTAATAGTTTTAGAGTTTAGCCCCTGTTGCGCCTTATATTTTATTTTCACTAATATTATAATTTAAAAAATGATTAATGTCTAATAACCCCCTCATTTTCTCATTAATTATATCTCACCCTATATTTTTTTAGACTTGTCCGTAAAAGGCATTGTGGGTTGATATTTCCATTTGTCCTTACTTTGACTTCAAAGTTTAATTAAAAAACTAATCAATAATTTGTTCAAAAATTCCTACTATTAAAATCACATTTAATTCTACGTCTAATTAATGTTCGATAAATATGAGTGTTTTCAAAAGGGATAATGCCCATTTAAATCATGATTCACATTGTCTATGCCCAAATATTGACAGATGAATATTTCTTCCCAAATAAATTAGGTTGTTTCCCATTTAAATCAAATTCACATTGCGCAATTACGTTGTTACCCCTCTAGTCAATGTCAGTGTTCAAAATCAGTTTTATTTATTTATTTATTTATTTCGCAGCCGGCTTCTTCTTCATTAAAACGTACACATTTATCCCTTCCTTCAACCTTTTCACTTACATTGTTAAGAAATATTGTTCTTTCTCTCGACCTTATCCTTTCCACCGCTACCATTTTCTTCAATCCAAATATCAAACCCGCAATTTCTTTCAATAATCAAGCAATAAAATCATAGATTCATAATATACTGTTAGAAGCAAAACTTTAAAGCAACAGAATCCAAGCGATGAGTGCCTCTTCAGATGGCAACAATCAATTAAAAGGCTATTGGAATCAGATCTCGATTAAACAATTTGGTAATTATCATAGCTATGAAGTAATTCGGATGAAGAAGGAAGAGGTAGGCTCATATATGGGAGAACAACAATTCCAATATTATCAGAATAAGCTTAATATCGATGGTACGGTAAGGTTATTTTTGAAGAAATATGGTGGGAAGAAACAAGTGATAAAATTTATTTCAGGCTATGTTTATACACTTTCTGTTGGTGATATTTTCTACCTAATAAACCATACTAATTTTATTAGTAATTATATAGATAAGAGCAAGAATCTTGAAAAGTATACAACAAAAAATATGATCAAACTTCATAGAAAATCTCTATTGACTTGGGCTTACCTTATTTACGATGGTTCTTTTGGCCATCGATCTACTGTAGTATCCTGGTTTTACCATATCTGTTTTGGTTTCTTTGGACATCGATCTAATTCTAGATATAGGGTACACTACCACAATTTGACTATCTTGCAACATTTAAAAACTGTTACAAAATACCAAAAAACCATTGCACATGTCTTTATGCAACGGTTTTCTAGGCGTTGAATTTGCTATGCGTTGCTTAATCCTAAAGCAATGGTTTTTTATAAATTAATTGTAACAGTCAAAATCCATTGCAATTGATACTTTTAGCAATGGTTTATGGGATTGTTCCTGATAAATATACTTTCCCATGTGTGATTAAGGCTTGTTTTAATGGTGTAGAGGTGTAAAAGATTTATGCGTCGGTGTTTAAACTTAGGTTGGATTCAGATTTGTTTATAGGTAGTGTGTTTGTGAATGATTATTTAAATTTTGGATTAGTGGTGGATGCGTTAAAGGTGTTTGATGAATTACCTGGTAGAAACGATGTAGTTCTTTGGAATGCGTTAATAATTGGGTTTTCACATATTCGTAAGTTTGATAAATCTATAGAGGTTTTCAGGAGTATGATTGAAACTGGGGTTATACCAAGTAGATTTACCGTTACTGGTATTTTATCGGTTTTGGGTATTGTGGAGGATTTCTATAATGGATGGGTGATGCATTGTTTTGCGATAAAGATGGGCTATGATTCAGGAGTTGCAATTTTGAATGCATTGATTGATATGTATGGAAAATGCAAGTGTGTACACAAGGCATTAAATATATTTTAAGAGATGAATGAGAGGGATATATTTTCTTGGAACTCGATTATTTGCGTTTTTGAACAATGTGGGTATCATGAACGGAGTTTGAAGCTTTTTCAGCGGATGTTATTTGACGGTGTTATGCCGGATTTAATTACAATTACTAGTGTTCTTCCTGCTTGTGCTCGTTTAGCTGATTTGATGCATGGTAAAGAGATTCATGGTTATATGATTATTAATGGATGGGTAGGAAATAGTGATTCTAGAATATATAATGAT
The DNA here is from genome assembly GCA_029959085.1 of Nemophila menziesii. NCBI lineage: Eukaryota > Viridiplantae > Streptophyta > Magnoliopsida > Boraginales > Hydrophyllaceae > Nemophila > Nemophila menziesii. The sequence continues at coordinate 47,865,062 of JARWIR010000001.1, read as the reverse complement.
ACGTTTGTCGAAAATTCTGTAATGGACTAAAAATGTAAATATAATTTGCTGAATTTTTAGTAAAGTTCAATTAACTAGTAGCTCTATGTTATTTTTTTTCTGATAAAATGTTAATTTCTTTTTAACTTAGATTTCATCTTTATAATTTGTATTAAGTTTTAGATGATTAATGATTATTAGTTGGATAAACTAAGATTGGATAAATGATTGATAATTTCAATTAAATTTTAGATGATTAACTATCTTAGATGATTAACGTAGCTTTCTTCTATATGTAACATTTATTAGATTTAAATTATCCTCTTTCAACTTTGGAGTATGAAGAATTTGGGAATTCTCATATACAATCCCATTTTGAATAATATCATGAAGTATTTTCTGTATGATAATATTCCACAAGGTGTTTGTTGCCCTGCTATGATCCTAACCACCTCATTTAATGACACCAGGTACATGCATGCAAAATGTGAAAGTATGAAGGAAGCGAATATATAATGACAAGTGAAAAATCCTTGTCATTTAAACATGGCTGCTTGTTTAATTAAGCTTAAACGTTACGATGAAGCTATAGCATAAATGTAGCATTGTATGTATAGTTTGTAAAGACGGAAAGCTTTAAATTGCAAAAAATCTTTTTAACAACCTATTATCTAAGCACTTCAAACACTGTTTTAATAGTTTATCATTAAAGCACTTCAAACTTAAGTTTTCAGTGAAAAAACAAATCCCATCTCAAATTGAAAATAGAGATGGGACAAACCAGATATGGGACAAATCTCATCTTAAATTTGTACCTCGCGAAACAACACATCACCATCTCCAACACATTATACCTTTAATTAATTTTATAACAGAGATGGGACAAATCCCATCTTAGTTAAACAATAGAGATGGGACAAATCCCATCTCAGTATTAGAATGGAGATGAAACAAATTCATCTCAATCTTAAAATTAGAGATGGGACAAATCCCATTTGAAAAAAAAAGTAAAAAAAAAAAACCAAAAAAACGAAATTTAAAAAAAAATCGAAAAAAATCACAGTCGTAAATATTAACCTGTCTCGTCCAAAAATGCATTTGTTTTATTTTTTTTATTTTTTTAGAATTAGTTATGACGATTTTAAAAAAATTTCACGGACGCGCGCGTGTGATGGAATTAGTAGTAGTAGTAGGTGGTGGTATAGGCGGGGTGGGGGTGGTGGTGGGGGTGGTGGGTGGGGGTGGGTGGGGGTGGGGTGGGGTGGTGGTGGTGGTGGGGGTGGTGGGGGGTGGTGGTGGTGGGGATGGTGGGGGGTGGTGGGGGTGGGGGTGGGGTGGTGGGGGGTGGTGGGTGAGGGTGGGGGTGGTAGTGGTGGTGGTGGTGGCTGGTGGGGGGTAATGGGTGGGGATGGGTGGTGGTGGGGGTGATGGGTAGGGGTGGGGTGGTGGTGGTGGTGGGGGTGGTGGGTGGGGGTGGGGTGATGGTGGTGGTAGGAGTGGGGTTGGGGTAGTGAGGATGGTGGTGGTGGTTGTGATGGTTTTTAATTCATGTTTCTTATTATTTAAAAATATAGATGAACTTTCATGTTTAGATAATGTTTGATTTAAATGGGAAAAACAACTACAATAAGGGTATTTTTGTAATGTTTGGACCAAAAATATTGTATAATCTAAATGGGAAGGTAGTTTGTTATTTTGATTTAAGAGGACATTGACCCTTTTCAAAATTCAAACTTCACTTCAAGTGGATTTATACATGCTGATCACTTCAAGTGGATTGACAAAAAAAAAAAAAAGATTTATACATGCTGATCACCATTTAAAATTTCAAAAATATTGTTAAACTTCATGTTCTCTAAAATGTTTCATTTTCATCTACTGGTTAAGTTTTCTTAATTACAATTTGTATTGATCATTTTTTTAAAATTTAATTCAATATTATGTCAATATATGAAGAACATGTTCAGTTATGAGAATTTTTGCATGTCTCAAATTACCTGCTTTGAAAACTCATTAACATTTTATAGATGTATTACTTTCTTTAATCTATTAATATGTTAGTAATTTATATGGTGTGTTTAATAATCAATTATGTGTATAAATTTGATGACAAAAACGATTGTATTTTTCAAATTTTGAAATAAAGTTATATTTACGGGAATTTTTGCATCTCAACTTTACTTTGTATATGAAAAACCGTATGAGATATGAGAATTTTTCCATAACTTAAATTAACTGTTTTGAAAAAAACGTTTCGAAATTTTTGAAATTTATTGGTATCTTTAATCTTTTATTTTTGTTGGTGTGTGTTTAATACTCATTATTATGTATAAATTCAATGCCAATAATGTTATTTCACTATTTTAAATATTTGAGATATAAGAATTATTCCATAAGTCAACTTTTTAGTTATAGAAATTTTTCTGTAACTCAACAACATCATTTATATATTGGTTTTTCTTATGAATTGTGGAATTTTTTTACTAAAAAAACAATATATTTTGATATATTTGATTTTGCTTGATTTTAATACTTACATTCACAAATGAATTAAGAAAAAGTTGTTAATTAAAAACGTGTTTTTACTTTTATATATTTGGTATTGATTTGTTTTTTTAGTATTTCGTTAGAACAGGAAAATTCTAGACAAAATAGAACACAGACTGAAGTTTGTCTTATAGAAACTTTTTTTTCCAAAAGCTTATATTAAATAAAAGGAAGTTACAAAGTGTTCGGGTTTGACCAACCAAACCCAAAGAAAGAAATACAAAAAGCAACATTACAATGACTAACAAAACTAGACCAAAATACTCTCGAAATGTAGCTCCTAATCATAGTGAACCAAAACCGAAGATACCACCGAAGTAGCGGGCATAGACCGCTAAGGGTCAGAGAAAATTGATCCTTAAGAAAGACATACTCAAGCCTCGAAACGAGGGGGAGTAAATCGACTACCATAAAACGAACTTCTGTAGTAACCAACTCGAAGCATACACTCATACACACAGTATAAGCTAAGACGATAGTTGCATTAACAAAAACAAAAGTACTGATAGCCCTCAGATCAAAGGAAGTATCACTTGCCCAAGTGATAATAGCGTTATAAACCGAGACAGGAGGGGATGAACGAGAGTACAAACACCATTTCTGCAGCCAAACCACATAATCGCAAGCCAAGCTAACCAAACAAGGATGGACCAAACAACAAAAGTCCCGACTGAACGGCAAACACCCGAAACTTCTAATGTCGGACTCTACTGAATGATTGGCCGAGGCCACAAGAAAACCGCCGCCACTCAGGGACCATTCTCCACCATCATCAACCGGCTTGGCGAATAACCCAAATTAAGGTAAAAAATGAAATATTTTTAACCTAATCTTATCAGTTTTACAATTTTTCAGAATTATTTGATTGAAGTATATTTACTATGTCAGCCTTTTACCGTATGAAAAGTGATGCGCTGAGAATAGCCTTTTTCTGTTGGAGTGAGAAGTTTAGTCTTATCATCCGTAGCCACTATCACTCTACCAGTAAGATTTTTTGTTTTTAATTTCAACCTTCTCTCTTTCTACTTTACTTGCTTACCATCGACTTCTATTTTCTTAGTAGCGGAACGAACTTGGTCTCACCTGGATCGATCTACATCATCAATTTCATCTCTCTAAAGGATTTGTATGTTTAAATCGATTACATCAGGCAAATTGGTGAGTGAACTATCATCATATCTAATAAGATCTGGTCAATTATCAAATCGCGTTCAACTATAGTAATATTTTCTTAAATTAATTGTTAGTGGCGGGTTTGATTTTTTTTTAATTGAATAAAGTTCATTGAGATCTGGTGTTCTGATACTGATATAAGTTAATTTTAATTTTAATTTTTATTTATATTTCTCATTTAATATCTGTATTTTTTGTGATTGTTGTGCAATAAGATTTACAATAATGAGTAATACTTGATGTCTAACTGTTGGATGAGTGGAAGCTCGCCCAAAGACCAGAAAGAGTAAAAGTCACGGATAAACATCTTGCTGGGGCATGTTAATTCATTTTTTTTGTTCCAAAATGTTAATTCATTAGAATATAGGTCGATCTGCATCCTAACTTCAACTGACTGTGAGATTAGGTTTAAATATCTCTAAAGATTTTCTTAAGCTTTTTTTTTTGGCAAGTCCCTACTTTGACGAAATGTTAATACTTTGACCTTCTTACCTTTAGACAAAACCTGAACCTTAACCCTCAACCCATTATGTATAACTTTAATCGCTTAACTATTAACCTTACCCTTTAACTCTAACCTTAACATAACATTAACCTTCACCTTAAAATAACATTAACATTAACCTAACCTTAACCTTAAATCTTAAACGTTAAATTGTAAACCTTAACTTAAACATTAACCCTTACCCTAACCCTTAACATTAACATTAACCTTATAAAAAAAAACCTCAATCCGAATTTTAACCTTGATTTTCAACCTTGGAAGCCATGTTTGATTTTTGGCAATGGAACAAATTTTTTCTTTATCTTTAGACACGGGTTTTACCTAGTCTAATAAATATGAAATTAATAATACTAAAATTATATAATTTATAAATAAATAAATTGAAAGTATCAACAACACCATCTCAAACAATACAAAAAGCACTTCATAAATTACCAGCGATACATCAACACACTGAAGCAACGTCATCAATAACTATAGCAGGATCGAAGAGGCAACAACTGTCAATAACACACCATCTTAGACAAGTATCAGCAGTAGATTATGTGTTGCTGTGAGAGTAACCATTGAATGAGTTCAGTTTTTAGATTATCTTTATATTTTGGGGGGTTTTTTAGTCAATTGTAAGTACAAACATCTAATCAGAAAATGCCAAAAGACTAGGCACAGATAATAAAATTCTTTCTTTAAGCACTAAGCGCATTGCTACAAAGCATAAACTCGATGGAAGTTTGGATTTTAATAACAAAAACTCAAACAAATAGTCACCGTTAAGGCATTTCTGGGAAAAATATACATCATCGTTCTAATTTAATTCATTAACAAAATAGACTCTGCTTCATAAATTTTTTAGCAATTACAATAACCAAATACCAATCAAAATCTCCTAATGTTGTAGCGATTTATGCACGGCTCATATATTGCCCTGTTCTTGTATCGATCATAACTTCCGTGCCTCTTTCAATAAACAAGGGAACATTAATGACAGCACCAGTTTCCAATGTCACTGGTTTAGATCCACCTGTCATACAAATCCAACATTATTGAAAAAACTAAAAAATTAAAAAACCAAATCAATACGAGATAACTAAAAGCATTACCTTGTGCAGTGTCACCTTTAAAGCCAGGATCAGCCTCAACCACCTTATACTTCACTGTAATAGGAAGTTCGAAATCAATGACCTATACATTACACACACAACCAATCAATACACTTCCTTTTCTTTTTATTCAAAATTAAATTTAAAAAAAGAATTACTTTTCCATTCCAAAAAAGCAAAATGCAGTCCATGCCTTCTTTTAACCAGATTTTCTTGTCTCCAACATCTGATTCATTTAAACGATGTTCTTCAAATGAAGTCTGTAAAGAATATAAACGTCAATTTTAGAGATAAATTAGAATTACTTAGCAACTAGAATATAATAATAATTACCATGTCCATGAACACATACTGTATACCCTCTTTGTAAGTAAATTGCTTTGTTTCTTTTAATATATCAGCCACCTCAATCTGTACAAATTATTACACATAGTCAAATATGTAAAGAAGATCAAATACCTAGTAATACATCAATAGTTATTACCTTACTTCCAGCTCGGAATGTTTTTTCAACTGAATTACCAGTCACATAGTTTCGCATTGTGGTTCTCACAAATGCAGCCCCTTTACCAGGTTTAACATGGAGAAATTCTAGAAAAGTCCACATAATATTAATTAAACATAATTAGCCCTTCTATTATATCATAAAACAAAGTACTCAGCCCAAGTTATCAATTAATTACAACACCCACTTATAAACTACCATGAATCTTCATATCCGATGAGGAAAATTTAATATACTTCAGTACAAAATTGTGAGACGGGGTTGAGTAAATTGTTACCTATAACCTTCCAAGGAGCTCCATCCACTTCAATGTTGATACCCACTTTGATATCATTGCTAGTGAGAGCATAGATTTCTGAAAAAAGATATAGTAACTTAATTAGTCAGTAACAAGAAATCTAGACAGCTTTATACAAATACATTTTGGTCATATATATTTAAAAAGAAAAGGAAAAAGAAAAATAAATTAAAGGGAATATTATACTGGGGAAAGTGGGACGAGAGAAGCGAAAATTGAATGGCTTTGAAGGCTTGAACTGAAGTGGCAATGAAGATGGCAAACGCAGACCAGCGCCGCCGTTTAGAGATAGCTTGAAAGTGGCGATTCCCGCCATGGATATGGCTTTATGTAGATATGTATGTGTGGAGTTTTTTTGTATGACTCCCCTGGTTTCCTTTAAAATATTGAGGACGAGATAAGTAATTTTGCCAACACAACTACATTTTGTATTATTATTTTATTTTATTTTGTCAAATGGTATTGATTTTTTTTTAGTGGAATAACAATATACTAGAAGAAAAACCATTTAAGAGTTACCCAATGCCTTTGATATTGTGCTCATTACAAATTAATTTAGCTAATTGGGGTGATTGTTTCTAACCTAAACTAAATAAGTGGTCTTAAAACTTTTGTTTATATGCCCACTCAGTTACAATATTCTTACCTCTATTAACTAGAGAGAAATTTAGTTCATGCGTGATGCAACATTCTCGAATATTCCAAATCAAATGCTTAATAGTAAGAAAAGTTTTAGGAGTATTACACATCAGATGATTAATAGTTACTACTCCATCTTGAAATTGAGTAGCAACTCTACAAGCTTGATATACTCCCAATACTTCAGCCTCCAATGGTGACAAAGCTCACATGCGCCTAGAATTCCTATCCAAATTATCACAATGGTCCTAATTGTACAAGACACAACACAATTAGAATTAATCACAATTCGACTAAGATGTTATGCCGTAAATAGGACTAGTTGTTTAAATACTAAGAAAAGTAAATGGAATAGATGTTTATTTTGTTTTTGATTAAATACTAAAGTGAAACTAAATTAAAGTACTAAATAAATAATGCAACTAAGATAGACGCAAGTAAAAATTGAGTAAACGCGAGAGAGAGAGATAGTATTGAGTAACGCTAAGGTTTCACCTAAATCTATTCATTCCATGTATTGTTTAAGGGACGGATTGGTAAATAATAGTGGTCGGGATTCGATATTCTCCTTACCCCCGTCAGGGTGGACTAAGGAGCTATTCTTAGGTGCTACAAACCCCGTCAGGGTGATTATAGTCCACCTTCGAATGACTAAGTTCTAATTACCCAACTGGCCATAGGATTAATTAAGCCTGTCAAGGTCAACAATTTCTATCCTACATTTATTAATTATGTCCGTACCTAGACCCCCCGTCAAGGTGATCCATATGCCACTATATGAAATAGCCTAAATACTAAATCCTATTGTTGATTAATTACTTCAATAATAGTTGATAAATGCAAATTAAGGAAAAATACTAATTACCCAATTTGATTTCAATTATAATAATCCCGAAACCACAAACATAGAATGAATAAATTAGGGCTTAACCCATTAATGCATTCTCAAGTACTAATTAAATTTAGCTCATGAATGAAATAAAAACTAAGAAAATAGAAATAAAGGAATTCATAATGTTTTACAAAAATAAAAAGATAAGAAACCTAATTAGGGAATTGATTTGGCTGTGAATTTGGAGAAGATGACTTTCTCCAGCTTCTAAGCTTCTTCTCTTCCTTGCTCTGACTTTCTTTCTGATGCTCTGACTTGTGAATAATGAATTGTGTGTAAAAATAAAGTCAAATGGTCCTTTTATACTACTAAAATCGGACTTGGGCTATTTTTAAAAGATTAATTAAATGTTAAATGGCTCAAGTCCATTTTCAAGCCCAACATCATGTAACTGCTGTACACCCTTTCACGAAAACGGTTGTAACTTTCTCAATATAACTCCAAATTGACTCATTCAGCTTGCTAATTCTTCGTAACTCGATAAGGTACGAATCTTCTTCATAACTCAGGGGCTGAATCCATCTTTAAGTAGCTCGAAATCAGCACTTTCCATCAGTCTTCTAGATTTTCAGCTCACATTTGTCAAATCCTTAGGATATTCCTTGTAGCTTTTGACTTCTTTACATGATCTTTGACTTCTATTCTCGATTCCTCTCCTTTCTAGTATTAGAAACCTGCAAACTTTTCACTAAAACAAACCATATTACGCACAAAAACTTAATAAATCAAAAATACTGGAATTCAAGGATGGAAAATGAAATATAAAGATTTAATGCAAAAAGTCTATCGAATTAATCAATCAAACACCAAAAATGATGTCTCTTATAGGTATATAATTAGAACAAAATGGGAGACGTCGCTATGTCAAACCCTGACGCCCTTTACTTGAAAGAAGCGGTAAATAGCGAGATAGATTCCATTATGCAAAACCATACGTGGAATTAGTGGATCTCCCTCTTGGGAATAAACCACTCGGATGCAAATGCATATTCAAGAAGAAATTAAAGACTGTGGGTCTATTGAAAAATGTAAGGCTCGTCTTTTGGCAAAAGGTTATAGTCAGGAAGAAGGACTTGACTATTTTGATACTTATTCTTCAGTCACGAGTATATCATTCATTCGAATGTTAATCGCTATAGCTTCAATATACAAGCTCGAAATTCATCAAATGGATGTAAAAATAGCTTCCCTAAATGGAGAACTAAATGAAGAGATATATATGGAACAACCTGAAGGTTACGTAGTTCGAGGTAACGAGAAGCAAGTTTGTAAGCTTGTTAAATCTTTATATGGTTTAAAACAGGCACCGAAGCAATGGCATGATAAATTTTATAGATTCATGATCTCGAATGATTTCAAGATCAATGAATGTGACAAATGCATTTATATAAAACGAAATGAGACATGATATGTCATTGTCTGTTTATATGTGGATGATATGTTAATCATTGGAAGTAACGATGATGTTATTACATTCACCAAAGGGATGCTTTCAAAGTTTGACATGAAATATCTTCTTTACACCAAAGGGAGACATCACCAGTACTCAGCTTTCTTTTTATTTTGTTTTGTTTCAGTGGACTTTTATTTCTTTCTTTTATTTTACTTGGTCAAATATGTAGTACTCAGATCTATTTGTCTTTTTCTTTCTTTTTCCTTGGTCGAATATGTTAGTGATTTTTTTTTTCTTTTCCTATTAGAATGGTAATAGTTTATTTACTTAATCTATTGATGTAATAATTTTTAGTATGGAAATATAAATTAAGATTTAGATGACTTATTTTTCCAAGACTATTCGGTAGTTTTGCCCTAATACTTAGTAAAAATCCTAGATACTAAGACTACTTGTCAACATTAGTTAATGAAGAGTTGTGGTGTGGCTTTGAAGATTTAGGTTTCCTAAAAAAATGCCTTTCCTACTATAGTTCTATCATAAAAAGGAAGATGTCAAAGAAAATAATTTTTTTTTGAAGTCTTTAATCTATTAATATTGAAAATGTGGTGCATGGTAGAGGTTCTTGATGCCTTGAGGTTTAATATGTCCTGCCATAGCCTTCCTGGTTGACATAGTTTTTCTGTTATACAAAGTCGTTTTACCTAAAGTTTTAAATTGTAGGATAAATTTTGGACCATATCAAACTTTACACCAAAAAGACACGTGATCTAGATTTCGAAAAGACTTCAGCATTATTCCTCAAGTATAATCTAAAAGAAAGAGGTCATTCTAAAGAATTTATATATCTATACTCAAATAAAAGAGTTTCTAGATGGAGAGACTCTTTGACAAAAATTCTCATCTTTTAAATGCTAATAAAGAGACCAGGGGAGTTGTAGCACCAAAATACTCCTCTCTTCTTAGGTTTTAGGACTATTTTGGTAACTTTCAAAGTTTAGGTTTAGGGACCATTTGGGAATTTTCCCCTATAAAATTTGGTCTAATATTTTACATTTCTACACTTCCTTCGACTATATAGATAATAACATGTTTTTATTTATATGTTTAAACTATAAGATTCTAATAATTGGGATTCAATGAACTTATTGGTCATAATAATAGGCCAAAACTTCATTTGCCCATCCCCTATCTTTTAAAATATATCTTATCAGGCTCCAATCTATATTATTAGCATAAATAAATTTATGTAATATAGTGATGTCTCCATATTTGTGATATATTAATATAGGTTTGAGATATAATTTTAGGTGTATTTAATTAATTGTTACGTTATTTTCCCCATTATTAGATAATTTCTTATTCGTGTCTTAATTTGGAGATTTATTACTTTTCGAGCGTATTTGCTTTAATTTGTATGTTAATGTAAAACTCTTAAGATTTATGGAATATAATTAGATGCCAAATCATTTTCAATGATTTAAGGAAAGAATATCCCAGGGGAATCGAGAGATAAAAGGAAACAAAGCAAAATTATGAAAGTAAAAGCTGCCAGATATAGTTGCCAAATCTGCAGCTACGTCCACTAAAATGAAGATAATAGACTGCGATTTTGGACGAGTCCTTAAAGGGTTAGATATATCGTTCTGATGCGGCCGTTTTGATATAATGTACACGAAATTTGGCCTAGTAACGAAAGAGATATGATCAAAACAGTGAGCAGTGTTTATCCTGTCCTATATTAGGAAACTAATTTGAATCGGACTCGGAATCCAATTACTTGTCTTCCACTCCAAGATTTCGACCTAGGGTTAGAAAACACCTATAAAGACACCCTATTATCATTGTAAATATGTCCTTGCTTAATTATTAGTCTTTCGTATCAAGTAGCAACATCAAGAGAAGAAAGTTAACATTATATGTCTTTATTTTAGTTTATTTCTTTCCAGCATGAACTAATTTTTCCATATCTTGGGTTTTGCATATGTATAATCATTGAATTTTATCTTCTTTTATCTAAGTTTGTTTGGGAAAAACCTTTTAAAATCGATTGAGCTTCTTACCCTTTATATTTATTTCATGTGCTTTGATGTATTGATCGTAGTTCTTGTTAGTGCACGAGTATAGACTACCCCATGAATAGCAGTTGGATGGTCACCCGAAAGGGGTGCTTAATTGTTGAAACACCACATAAACGTCTAGTGTGCGGTAATGATCCTTACGGGCTTGCCTAACTAGATAGCCACTAGGGTTTGAGATTAATCACTGATCATTGCGCAAGGTCCCCCTGGTAATTGTTAGGTCGCCACCTTAGTCCACCCGAAAGGGGGTTAGGAGGAATATAGAATCGTGGCTACTTACTTTAAGAGCTTTAATCACCCTTATAACTAGTAGAAGAAATAGAAGGATAAGTGCATACACGCAAACCTAAGCTATATCTCTCATCTCATTCTTACATCTTTATTTTTATTGCATTAGTTTAATTAATCATTATCTCCACAATTAATGATATTTATTTTACTGTCCTTTTATTCCACGAACTATTCTTTACTACGCTTTCTCCTAATTCACAAGTCTAACACACTAAGTCCCAAAGAACGAATATTACTTACTATTAAAACTTGTATACGATCTGTGATACTTGCAGTGAGTAACGTGATTGGTTAGGGTGATAGTTCTTACTTTTACTATCATTATTTTATCAAACTCTACCAGCCACCATATAGACACCAGGTGTGAGCTTTAATATTGATTGCGTTATTGCAGAAAATAAAGAAAACATGCACTATAAATGAGTTATTGCCAGGGAGAATGAGCTGATTTATTTAATGTCTGATTTTGTGTTTTGTTTGTAATGATTGTACTCTCGCTACATTATAGTTTTGTCCTATATGAGTTTTTTATTGTCGGTTTTCCTTAATGAGGTAACATCATTATGATGACACTCTTTTTGGATAGTAATGATAAGTGAAGTATATGAAATATAATGATTTGTAAACTATGATATATCCTTATATGTTAAGGATTAATTATTCGGTTATTTGATATGTACGTATCCGACAAAAAAAACTTGATATGTACTTGCCATTGGAGTAACTTCAGACGTATTATTGACTTTTTGTTTTAGAGAAGTCTTTTTTTCTTTATTTCTTAAACATTTAGGCTTGTTTACTCACGTTGATGGCAGTTGGATGTCGGTTCTACCATTGTTAGTATGCTTAAATAGTGGTTTAATGGGTGAGATTTATCCTTCCAAACAATAACATAATCTTAAATGCCTTTTGTGAGATTTATCCTATCAAACAATAATATAAATCAAATACAGATCTGTCCCACCAAATAACAACATAAACCTAAATTCGGTTTTGGAGAACTTGTCCCACCAAACAACAACCTAAACCAAATGTAGTTCCATAAGAAATGTCCCACCAAACACCATTATAAATCCAAATGTAGTTTAGTAGAATTTTATCCACTAAACAACAACATAAACTCCATGCATTTTTAGAGGGACTTTGTCCCACTAAAAAATATAAATAAAAATACATATTTGTAGGATTTGTCTAGTTAAATATCAATATAAATTCAAATGTAACTTGTTGGGATTTGTACCACCAAAAAACAACATAAACTTAAAAGTAGTTTGTTGGGACTTATCCCACCAACAACATAAATTCAGATGTAGTTTGGTGGAATTCGTCCTACCAAACAACATCATAAAATCAAAAATAGTTTAGTGAGAAACAACAACATAAATCCACATCTAGTTCGGTGACATTTGACCAAACAATAATAATAATCCAAAAATAGTTTGGTGGGATTCGTTTCACCAAACAATAATATAAACTCAAATGTAGTTTGGTGGAATTTGTTTCACCAAACAACAGTATAAACTTAAATGTAGTTTGGTGAAAACAACAATATAATCTTAAATTGAGTTTGGTGGGAGTTGTCCCACCAAACAACAAAATAAATTCAAATGTGGTTTGGTGATATTTGTCCAATCAAATAACAATATAAAAATTTGGTGAAAAAATCTTTGACGAGAAAATTTAATTGAAAAATTTGTGACCGAAAAAAATTGGTAAGATGACCATAATTCAAGAATACAAGTATTTATTATACGGTCAAAAGGAATCTTTATGGTGATTGTCTCCTTATATAAATATAACTATTATAGATTCAATAATAATTAATATATATTTATGACAATACTTATATATCATAAATATAAATTATAAGTTATAATTTATATTTATATTTAATTTAATTTAATTTAATTTATAGGTATAGTAATTTAAAAAATGATTTATAATTCAAAAATATATTAGAGAATTTTATAACATTATATTAATATTAAATAAATTTTTAGTAAATTAGTAAATTTAAAAAAAAAAATTAATTTTTTCAAGTAAAAATGAAATGTTATGTTATTGAATATTTAAAAAAATCGAAAAGTTCAAATGATAAAAATAGTATTTGAAAAACTAACTTATATGAATATAAATTCAAACTTTTTATGCTCATTGTTGGTTAATTCTCATTGCCTCACTTATTTTAATAAAAATCTTTCACGATACGATATGTATGACAATTTAAATTTTAATATTACTAAAATTTCCAACATAAAATTTTGTTCACGTCATTCAAAATTTTTTGACTGATAACTTTTAGTCTAGTAAGTGCCTTTTTGAAAACGTTTTTTTGTTAAAGTGTTTTAACATTCTGAAAAGCACTTTTATGTATCATACCAAATATGTTTTTTTTTAAAAGAAACATTTAAAGTTAGTGATTTTAGATTTTAAAATCATTTTAATTAATTTTTTTCAAATTTCAAATTTTATATTAAAATAATTTGTATTCTAAAATAAATACTTCAAAACCGGCCCTAAGAATCCAACTTAAAGTTTTGCATCTTTTGCATAACCTTAGTCTTATGATATTCTTTTGACCGCCCTTAGTCTTATGATGCTAACAGACAATCACAATCCGGGTAACTTTTTATACGCATTAAGAGATCTCCAAGAACTCAAATAATCATATACCTTGTGCCAATGAAATCCATTGAACACGATCATGAATCTTAGTTTCCTAATCAGATATCACAAACTTAGCAAAAAATACCACATACGTTCCAACAACCACTCAAATAATCATATACCCACGAAACTTTTAAAATAGCAAAGGCAAATATAAATATTTCATAGCCGAAAGCTACTTTACGAAACCAAAAATAATCATCAATGTACAAACACAAGAGTTGAGCATTAAGGACTAGTACATGTCAAGATCAAGAGAAAGACTTATATATACAAAAGGATCACCCTAGATTTTCAAAATAAGATAATAGAACAAGAAAAAAAATCAACAAATAGTCTCTATTTAAAATCCTTCGACACTAGATCTCCGAATAGAAGCTGATGATCTACGGCTTTCAAGTCGATCAAACTCTTCATACGATAAAGTAGGCGAACATGTAGGTCGAGGAAGAAGCAAATTAGGAGACATATGCATCATAGTACTAGACGGAGATTTATAAAGATTATGCCTTGGTGTAACAATTGCATTAAAACTAGTTGATTTCATCATATATTTTCCACTAACCGATCCTGGATCTTGCAAAGGGAACAAAGATGGATATTTCATAGCTTGGATTGATGTAAGATGTTTCACTATACTTCTCATAGTTGGTCTTTCAGATGGTTCTTTTTGTAAACATCTTTGTGCTATATCAGCTACTGTACGAGCCGCTTTTACGGGAAATCGACCTTTTAATTGAGGGTCCATGATAAGTGATAGTCTACAATCATCTGTTAAAAATAGACGGCTCCATTTAACTAAGTTTCGTTCTTCCTTTGGGTTTCTACTATCTAGATTTTTTCTTCCGGTTAGTAATTCAAGAAGTATAATACCGAAACTCCATACATTGCTTTTCGGAGTTAATATACCTTTCTCTAATGTCTCCATTGAAAGATTCCCTAATGCCTAAAAAAATCAAGACCATTTTATACATTAATATCAGATATTACGTAAGCGAAAGAGATCAAACTTACACTTGAACTAGCGGAAATTTCTGTTTCCGGAATGTGACTAATACAACCAAATCCGGAAAGTTTTGCACTGAAATCTTTATCGACTTGTATATTAACCGTTGAGAATTCGTGAAACATTGCCTGTTAAGAATGTTAAAAAATTAAAAAAAGTGAAAAAGTGAAAATATAGTGAAGAAGTGGAAATGTGCATATATATACCTGGAAAGGTCCTTCTTCGTGAAGAAATGTTAAGCCTTGTGCAGCACATAGAGCAACTTTCATTCTTGCATTCCAATCCATAGGAGGACCATCTGATCTTCCATATAAGAGTTTATCTAAACTTCCATGAAATAGTCTCTCATATATTAGCATTCTAGTTTCTGATCCTTCACGTGCATGATATCCAATTAATTTGCAGAGAAAGGGATGTTTTAACGATGCTAGAGTGTTAACTTCGTTCATAAATTCCTTCAATCCCTGAACAAATCAAAAGATTTAAGAAATTCTATAATCTAACATAATAAACAGAGATCAAAAGGTTTTACCTGTGAGGAGGGATGTAAACGAGTAACAGTAGCTTCTAGTTTCTTATATCCAGAAGTTTCATTAATGAAAGAAGCTCGATAAATAACTGAAGATAGTCCTTCAGACATACATCTCTCAGGTGAAAAATTATGACAAGCAGAAGCTATTTCTTCGTAAGTAAAGTTATGGAGATTTCCATTAGAAGGTAATGGAGGAAGAACTGTAGGAGGGAGAGGTAATGGACCAGGGGTATTTACGACTTTAAAACTTCCCATATTCTTTAAAATAGAACCGCTTTGAGGTGAAGGAAGAGGAAGAGGTTGAGGATTTGGTGAGCGTTTAATGGATCCACGGTGCTTTGATTCTCCATGTTCTTCACATTCATTTGATGTAAGATTATCTTCTTCAGCTGCATCAACAGATAATGCTCGTGTTCTGTAATTAAATTCTTTTTCATCTGATTGAGAAGATTGACCTCTTGTTCTAAAACTTGACGGTGCAGATTGTAAGCGTGATTGATTTTGTGGTTCAGGTAATTTACTAGGTGAATGATTTTGAGAGTTTACTCGCTTTATGTTAATGGGTTGATCCGATTTTTTCTTCTTACCTTTTAAAGCTGCGAAACATCCCATCTTGCATTCAAGGCTATATTATATTTTCTGCAAATGATTCAGTAAAGTTTATATATAATGAATGCATAATGCAATATTAGACTTAAACAAATTTAGAAATTACACTAAATATATTCAAAACCTTGGTCAAAGGAATCAAATTCACAAAATTAGCATTTTATGTACCGGGGATATAATAGCTTTACTTAGCATGTAAACACGAATACAAGAACGAAAACCAGATCCATAACATGTATAAAATTTAATAAGCTAACTTGCAAATCTATATTCAAAACAAAATCTGAAGAATAAAATAGAGAAGGAGAACGGAAGATAAAAGAGAAAAACCTGAGGTTATGATCTTTAATGGTATTTCTGGCGAAAATGTTTAGATCTTTACTGATAAAAAAAGACTTTGTTGAATCTGTTAAGAAATAGATAGCTTTGTCGAAAGTGAATAAATTTTAGGTGGAGAGATGAGCCAAAAGAGTAGTCAAATAAATAGAGATGAGGAAAGGGAGGGTGAGATTTTTGAGAGAGAAAGCAAAGTGGGGAAAGAAGAGAGAATAGTATAGAGGTTGTATTTTAGTAGTATAGCACACTACCACTATTACTTTTTGCTTTTTTTTTTATACTTTTTTAGAAAGAGGAAAAAAAAAGATAAAGTTGCTAGTCAAACAAACCATAAATGTCTTTCTCTTTTGACCTTTTTGCCCTCTTGGTCTTGGTATTCTAGTTCACATGACTTGAAACTCCTTCAAAGGATTATGTAATTTTTTTCCCATTAAAATGGATAATCACGTGATTAGTAAGATTTGATTTTTTTTTTTTGTCAGAGATTAGAGTTAACCATTATTACACATAAAGTTTAAAAAACTAAGAGCTCTAAAGAATGAGTAATCAGTCAGATTAATATCCCGCCTAGTGGCACTTAGCAAGAACATCAGTTGCAGTCAGTGGCGGATCCAGGACAAAAGTTGAGGGGGGCTTAAAATATAAGAGGGTTCGGGGGCAGCGTCCTCGAAATTTTTTTTTAGGGTGTATAGTGAACTTGGGTACATCATCTCTTTTCTTAAGTTATTTAATACTAACACAATATTTATGTAAATACCAATATTAAAATACGCTTTAGGTAATCAAAGAAAATAATATCTATTACATTATAAAAAAAGCACATAAATTAAAAAACTTACTGAATTTTTTTAGCTTTTGTAAAGAAGTAGATTGTTGCGGCTGTCGAATAAATCCAGAATAATTCGTAAAAGATTGATATTAAAGTAATATTTGTAGAGATAATACTGTGTAATTTATAGACAATAATGTTTTAGTTAGGTTAAAGAAAATTAATAGGCTTATAAAAATTAAAAAAAAAAAGCTTTCTTTAACAACAAGATACTAATATTATAAGAAAAAAAAAAGTCAGGGGGGCTTGAGCCCCCTCTGGGCCCAACATAGGTCCGCCTCTGGTTGCAGTATTGAACGATCTTTTGATATGAATAATCTTCCATTCACGAAAAATGGTCAACCAGTTCTTTATTTCGGCAATGATTGGAAAAAAGTTTGATCTCAACAAATGTTTATTTAAAGATAACAAGTAACATCATACATATACGTATGCATGCTTTATAAGTAACTTGTATTCTCTCGTCATTCAGTTTTTCGTGAGATATATAAGATATATGGAAGTACAAATTCATTACATTTATTTCTATAGTATATGTTTATCTTTTGTGATAATTGATCAAATTACTAATCTGTAATATTGGCTTGATGGAAGAAGAAATTATAATTGATTAGTCATATAACCATTAATTAACTAATAAACAAGTGAAATATTAGCTAAAAGTTGATAGGTCTAATCTGCATGGCTTTTATTCTTTCCATTTAATCATGTCATGAATTATTCAAAATTATCGTTTGAAATGAGACTTGATTATATATTTGCACTACTACTGAAGACGTGTTTTACCATATCAAAGATAACATTTTTGGTATAGGCAAGGTAATAAAAGCTAAGGATGACTATTGAAGAAAAATCCTTCGAATCCTAAAGAAAATCAAACATGTGATATCTACATCACTAATTTTGTTATACTTACTAATTTGGTAAAGGTTATATGTATCTCTCTTAGGGGTGGAAATCGGATCCGAAATTTCCGATTTCCGACTTTTCCAATCCGAAAATTCCGGTTTCGGAACAGAATTTTAAGGTTCCGAAATTCCGAAATTCCGATTTACGATTTTTTCGGAAAAATCGGATCGGAATTGGAACTACATATAAATTTCCAAAATTTCCGGCTTTTTCGATCCAATGTTTGTTCCGATTTTTATTTTCAAATTTACGTTGCGTATATTAAATAAATAATAGAATATTAAGATAAAAGAAAATTATACAACCAGAAACACGTTAGAAAATTTCAGAACAAAAAAGAAAAAAAAAATAAACGTGAACAATAATGAAACCTTTATTTTTATGTTCTAAAAAGAAAAACAATGAAACGTGGTACTTATAATACCTACTGTAAGAGGCTAAACCACCAACTATTCACACTCGCATTAAAAAGAATATATCTCTTCAAAACTCACCTTCCCAACAAGCTGCTCTCCTGCACATGCCATTCTTGGATCATTCTCCAACATCATCAACCTAAGTTGGTTATGCCATCAAGGAACTCAAATTAAGGTATTACTTTTGGAACTTTAAAAAATTGAATTATTTTTAACTTAAAATATTAATTTAATTAATGTTTCAAATTTTAATTTTAAATTTCGTAATTTCTGAACCAAAAGTTCCGAAATTCCAAACCAAAAGTTCCGAATTTTCCGAACCAAAAGTTCCGAAATTTCCGTGCCGAAATTCCCGAATTTCCAGTAAATTCCGATATTCCGAATTCGGAACTTTTTTTTCCAGTTCCGAAAAATAGGAACGGAATTGGAACAGGAAAAATGTATTCCGAAAAAAATTGGAAATTTTCCGAAAGACCCTTCTTTCGATCCGTTCTTTCCGATTTCCACCCCTAAATCTCTCTTAATAATTGTGTATCCTCCACCATTATACTAGTAATCATAAACTGAATATTTGCCTAAAAAAAATAAACTGAATACGAGTACAGAGGTAAATGAGGTGATTGTTATAAGAGATGAAAATAGCCACATGTCTGATGCCCACGATTGTGGTGTACACTGTTTCTTTCTGAATTTATAAAGTTAATAAGGTTTTGCTTATCATATTTTAGGAACGTATCCTAGGACCTACTAAATATTGATTATTGCATTTGAACTTGATTAGGCGATAGAAGTTGAGACTTTTTTTTTTTTTTCCATACAATAGATAATTATCGTGAACGTTTATACAGAGATTTAAGGAAAATGTAAAAATCGTTAAGGGATCCATTCTTCCATGCGGATAGGTCAACATTACGCCTAGCACTTTTAGCAGCAAGATCTGTGACATTATTAAGTTTTCTGTTGACGTGCTTAACTTTCCATGAAGGAAATTTCAAGAGCCAGTTCCTCATTTCGGCAATGAAGGGGTAGATTTGCCATCGAAGACCTGTATATTTAGAAATACCTTGAACAAGTTCAAGGTTATCGGAATAGAACGAGACATTCCGTAACTTACAGACAGCAGCCTTTCTCATAGCCAGAAGGGCCGCCCAACACTCACCTTCAATCGGACTTCTAACAAGAGTTCTAGAAATAACCTTGTGCGTAAGCCTTCCTTCCTTGTCAATTGCAATAGCTGCTACTCCTGATGGCTCGTAGTCTTTTTTAAATGATGCATCACTCATAAATATAAAATCTGAATCATCTGTTAGAATCGGATTATTTTCTAAATCAATCTTCTTATCTTCCTCATCCCTTGTATTATTTTTGCTTTGGTATTCCTTCTCTGTATTTACCTTATTAAAAAGATCATTCATCGCCGCGTGAATTTTGAATAGGATATCTTTAGAACTCCATGGCATATTTTCATGATAACCTTTCATCTTCACTTTCCAAATGTTCCAAATAGTTAGCAAAAAATAGGCCGTAAACTCATTCCCATCCCATCCATTCTTGGTATATTTTTTACGCAATTCTAGAAGCCATTCCTCAAAATTGTATTTTCTATCTTTGTCAATAAGCACTTGAAGCCTAGAATTTGCCCATATTGCCATACTTAAAGGACTCTTAATGAGGAGATGTTCTATATCTTCCTTTTCAAGTTCACACCACTCGCATATATCCTCTTTAATGCATTTTCTTATTTTTAGGTTCCGTTTAGTGGGTAAAGCTCCATTACATACTTTCCATCCGAACGACCTTATTTTATTCATAACATTTGATTTCCAGATAATATTCCAAAGGATACTATTCTCATGTTTACCTTGATTCGAAGTTTGTGCTTCGTTTTTTACCTCCATTTCCACCATTTTATGGTATCCCGATTTTGTGCTATACTCTCCATCTTTTGTGAACGGCCAAATTATCTTAACTTCCTCCTTGAGAAGTAAGATAGGGATCCTACAAATATCATTAACAATGTTAGGGGTAAAGATTTGTCTTAAGAGATCTATATTCCAGTCCGTCATATCTTCATTAAAAAGCTGGGCAACTACTTCTACTTCACATCCACTTGGTTTTTTTAGCATAATATTGTTACCAATCCAGTTTTGATTCCATATGTTAACACTCAAACCATGATAGAAGTTGAGACTCATGAATTCGTTTAACATGCATGCTGACAGAGAATTGTCTTATTGCTAGTATTGTCCTTGAAATACTTATATGGAGTCATTAACAATATGACTGACAACTGGCAATATTTTCTCATAAAGTTACGATTCACTTGCATTTAGAAAATATATTACTTGCATTTGGAAAATATGTTACCATATAATTTACAGAGTAGTCAAACTGAAATTTACTTATAAAATATTTATTTTATATTTTGCATTGTTTAACTCAATTAGTAATATTATTGTCGATTTCTAAAGATTTGATGTATTTTTTACCTAAAATAATAGCTACTACTTTTTGAGAAAATATTAAAAAAAAGATAAAAGGCATTTACGAATATAATTTGTCTTTGAGCTTGAGTTATAGTTCAGTTTATATTTTCGAACAAAAAACAATATTTCAATTTGTATATACTTGTTTATACTTTTTCTGACTTTCATGTATCTTCGTTTGTTTTTATTATAGTTTTAAATTGAGCAAAGATATATATATACCTCCGGTTGATAATTTATGGAATTTACAATATTTATGCTATTAAATAAATAAAACAAATAGATTAATTTTAAAGGGGTACTTTAGACTTTAGACCATGCTTGGGGTTTTTAATTGCTAAATAAACAAAAGAGATGTTTTTTCTCAATAGAAAACAAATTGTATCCCGATATTCAACGAAGAGGAGCCTCGAATGTAGTACCAGTTCCAACCCGGGTCAAAGTTTGAAATTTAATGTAAATTTTAGAATTGAGATACAGATAAACTACAGTATAATTTTTCTAATTGAATTGAATTGTTATTGAATTAAATTTGGTCAAACAAACCCATCAAAGATGCGTCTTTGACTCTCAAGTTGTGCCCAGCGATTGGGTCTTGCCCAAAATATCGACGGTTCTTACGTGACACTTAATACATTTGGGTTTTGAACAAAAAAAAATAATACATTTGGTCCACTTTTTTTTTTTTTTTTGGTTTCCAATATACGGTGCAATTACACTTTTAATTAAAAAAAAAAAGTTGATGTTTTTCTAAAAGGAAATAAAGTCACCATCTAAAAGAGAATTACCGATACATTTAAACTTCTATAAAATAAAGTCACCATCTAAAAGAATAATAATTTTGAAATTAAAAAAAATTACTAAATTATTAAAATTATTAATTTATTAATAAATGAATAAATTAAAAAATTAAACATTATATAATTTATTTTAAATATCCGAACCATCATCGTATATCTTTTGATAGACATCACTTAATTCAAAATTTTAAAAATAATAGAAAAATATAACATTTTTAACTTTTTCTAATTGAAACATATCCCTTAACATTTTTTTATATATTTCGAAAAATATATTTGTTAGTTTCACTTTATTTCGCTATTACAATTTATTTTTACACCATTATCACCACCACCAATCATGCCTCCACCTCCAATTAACATCCCCACCACCAACAATGTCACAACCACAAACAACCATTCACGCCACCACATGCAACACCATCATTAAAAGCCCTAAAAATCAAGCGTACTTTTCAACACCGTCACCTTCCATAAGACAACATGTAACAGCATTACCGTACCACCATCTACGTCAATTTCACTCGCACCACCACCCACGAAAAAGCCCTAAAATTAAGTCTGAAGCCATAACATTTTGTAAAGTTTTCAAATTACTTGTAGTAAAGAACTACATCCATGGATGAGTAATTTCAATCCGATTAACAAATGTAGAATCATTTAAATCCAAAATTTGACCAAATTTGAAATCAACACTTTTGTTTTCAGCCAGAGGTGGAGGGGCAAGGTAATGGCGATGATAAAGACAGTGCTTATTTGAATTTTCATCATTTTCCCTTTTTTGTTAAGTTTGAGACATTTCACTTTGCAGTTTAACAATTTGATTGGTTTATGATGACATTTATCGCATCAATACTATGACGAGATCCATCCAATCATATTCTTTTTGTCTGTTTGGTAATTAATGTATGGAGTACTGCAATCTAAACATCATCATTGACATATGATATGTGGTTCTATATTTAGAAGATATTTTAATATGATAGTTAGCTTTATTTGCTTCATTTAATCAATTATGACGAGATAAATCTCATACAACGCCATCACTAAAAGCCCTAAAAATCAACCGTACTTTTCAACACCGACACCTTTCATAAGACAACATGTAACATCATTACCTCACCACCACCTACGTCTATGTCGCTTACACCACCACCCACGAAAAAGCCCTAAAATTAAGTCTGAAGCCATAACATTTTGTAAAGTTTTCAAATTCCTTGTAGTAAATAACTACATCCATGGATGGGTAATTGCAACCGATTAACAAATTTAGAATCATTTAAATCCAAAATTTGACCAAATTTGAAATCAACGCTTTTGTTTTCAGCCAGAGATGGAGGGGCAAGGTAATGGCGATGATAAAGACAATGCTTTGTCGTTTTCTTGTCGATTTGAATTTTCATCATTTTCCTTTTTTCGTTAAGTTTGAGACATTTCACTTTGCAGTTTAACATTTTGATTGGTTTATGATGACATTTATCGCATCAATACTATGACGAGATCCATCCAATCATATTCTTTTTGTCGGTTTGGTGATTAATGTATGGAGTACTGCAAACTAAACATCATCATTGACATATGATTTGTGGTTCTATATTTAGAAGATCTTTTAATATGATAGTTAGCTCTATTTGCTTTATTTAATCAATTATGACGAGATAAATCTCATACAACGCCATCACTAAAAGCCCTAAAAATCAACCGTACTTTTCAGCACCGACACCTTCCATAAGACAACATGTAACACCATTACCGCACCACCACCTACGTCAATGTCGCTCACACCACCACCCACAAAATATCCTAAAAATTAAGTCTGAAGCCATAACATTTTGTAAAGTTTTTAAATTCCTTACAGTAAAGAACTACATCCATGGATGGGTAATTGCAATCTGATTTAACCAATTTAGATTCATTTAGATCCAAAATTTGACCAAATTTGAAATCAACGCTTTTGTTTTCAGCCAGAGGTGGAGGGCAAGGTAATGACGATGATAAAGACAGTGCTTTGTTGTTTTCTTGTTGGTTTGAATTTACATCATTTTCTTTTTTTGTTAAGTTTGAGACATTTCACTTTGCAGTTTAACAGTTTCATTGGTTTGTCATGACATTTATCGCATCAATACTATGACGAGATCTATCCTATCATATTTTTTTTGTCGGTTTGGTGATCAATGTATGGAGTGGTGTAAACTAAACATCATCAATGACATATGATTTGTGGTTCTATATTTTAGAATTTTTTTAATATGATATTTAGCTTTATTTGCTTCATTTTAATCAATTATGACGAGATAAATCCCATACAACGCCATCACTAAAAGCCCTAAAAATCAATCGTACTTTTCAACACCGACACCTTCCATAAGGTAACATGTAACACCATTACCGCACCACCACCTACGTCAATGTCGCTGGTGTCGCCTAGGGTGTGATAAAAATAAGATCAATTTAAGTATGGAAAACTATGCACTCTCACCCTAGACAGGCACAGTACTGCAAGTATTACAGGACGTATGCAAGTTTTAATGATAAGTAGAGTTCGTTCTCAGGGACTTAAGTGTGTTAAACGCGTAGGAACAGATAACGAGTAAAAGTAAATAATTAGAAAACAGTAAATAAAAGATTTGGATTTTCGAGATTAAGAATTAAAACTAAATTAAAGCTAGGAAAATAAAGACAATAAAGTAAAAGATTAAGAATATGAGATGAGAAGTATAGCTTAGGTTTTGCTAGTATGCACTAATCCTTCTAATTCTATCTGTAGATCTAGTTCATAAGGGAGAATATTAGCTCTTGGTAATACTTAGTCAGGATTCTAAATTCCACTACCTTAGACCTTGAGAGCGACTAAGGGGGCAACGTCACAACCAAGAAGTGATTTAAAATAGGGTTATCAAACGCCACTAAGGCCCTAAGCAAATACTGCAAGTCTTGGTGATACTGTGGTTAAAACAAACCTTAATGACTATCTAGTTAGAAGTATGTTTTGTCAGAACTGCTATCGACACTAGACGTTATGTGGTGGTTCAATAGTTAAACACCCTTACAAGGTGACCATCTAACTACTCTTAAAACAATCCTAAAGTGATCAGTTCTAGGAAAGACAATAAATCAAAACACATAAGCAAATATAAAATAAGAAGCTAATATCAGATTAAAATATATAATTCCCAAAGAAACTTAGATAGAAGAATTAGAATTCATAGATTATACATATGCAAAACCCAAGCTATGGGAGGTTTAGTTCATACCTGATGGAAATAAACTAAAAGAAATAATAAAAGACATCATCTTGCTCTCTACAATAAACTGAAAGAATAAAACCTTAAAAACTAATTACTATGAGGCAAGGATGATTTACAAGTGATATAAGGGTGTATTTATAGGTGTTTAGAAGACCTAATTCGTTTTCTTGAGGAATTGTTAAGGTAATGGACTTCTAGCCCAACTCAAATTCGTATGGAAATAAAGATAAACACTGCTGCGTTGTTTTGGTCATAACTTCTTTATTATTGGTCCGATTTTGCTCCACAAGATACCAAAAGAATCGCAACAGATTTATCTACACCATTTAGGAGTAATCTACCAAATTCGGCCTCTTTATTAGGTAAAAACGCCTATCTTTGCAGAATCCCAGATTTAGGCAGCTTTTCCTTTTCCATCTTTTTAGCAATTCTTTCCTTATCTCCAATTACCATGCATATCTCCTTCCATAAGTTGTTGTCTTTGACTTGGACTCTAATTAATCTCCATAATTATCTTTAAAGCTACACACTAAATAAACAATTAAACCCAATATGCTCTAAAAACATTATTTCTACAAATCAAGACACAAAATAGGAAAGTGCACAAAAACTCAAGAAAATCGACATTATTGACTTCTAAAACACTAAAAATGATGTCTCATCTTAACATAAATCTATCACAAATGAGGAGACATCAAGACCCCCAACTCAAAGTTGTATCGTCCCGATACAATAAAAGATAAAAACATAGGGAAGTCTAGAAATACACACTTATAAAATTCTCAACACAAGGGAAAAAGTATAGCAGAATATATAGAATAAACCTAAAGCACATAACTCAGAAAATTTCATGCAATAATATTTATAAACTACATACCTGTACACTTCTCATATCCACAGTCAACACGGCTTGATTTCAAGATCAGATTAGTTTCGCAATGTAAGAAGGATTGGGACTTTACTCAGTTCCCCTTGAGAGCTATAAATTGTTCATCAAACCTTACTAGTATCCAAGAATCCACTTAACTAATCTCTAATGGCTCAATCACTTCTTAATTACATAACAAAGAATCAAAAGGTCTTTAAGGTTGTAATGTAGGCTTAGGGACGGTATGATCATATATTTGGATAATTTGGAGTGAGCTTTTGGCTCTCTCCTCACTAGCCATCAACGAATCGCCCTAGAGCTTGAGTTACTCTCATAAACGTTTCTCACTCAACCCAATGAATTCCTTGATGCACAATTTAGCATCCCCCATAACCCAATTAAAGCTTAAGATGTTCACATAAAAATCCGCTTTGCCGGTCCGAATATATATATTTTCTTTTCTTTTCAAATCAATCATGCTAATTTTCTCATATATATATTTTTTTCTTTTAATGCCCTTGTTGGCAATATTAGCTCGAAGCTTCTTTTTCATTCACTATTACCCCGGCAAAGGGTTACAATTCAATTCTGTGAATCATCATCAATATAAAGCACAAAGCACAATTAGTAAGCTCAAAAATCCCAACATAATAAATCCCATAATGGTGGACCCACCACCCCAAACTCAAGCTCTAAAACAACTGTCTAAGCATCGCGATTCGAGTGCGGGTCATATGGAAAAGTCCTAAAATCTAAAGGATATGGCTTATAATGTGTTTCAAAAAAGGCTTTAGAAAGGCTAGAAGGGGCTAAGAAGGGTATAACTTTTAAACTCAAAAATCACAAGGTGAGAAGGTATAAAAAGGCTTCAAAGGCTTAAAAATATGAAAGAACCGCCTTGATCACTTTCTACACTATGTAACTTAGAAAATTTCTTACCTTTAGCACTTTCATCAAATGGTTTTTCAACTAGCTTGGATCTCACGGCCTACACACTTCTCAAGGTTCCCTGAGATCGAACATACTTTCTATCGCATTGCTCACTAATCTTTTCTTTACTATCAATGTGTGTTTTCCTGCAAATACTCAAAGCATACAAATACATAGCTCATAAACATATCACTAACTATCATTAATCTACTGAGCTCATGCTTTCAAGCTATTAAACACACTCTACATCTAATTCCCATGCATCAAAAATTTTAATTTCACCCAAAAACAGAAAAATAGAGATGAGAGACAACGAATCCCCACACCCCCAACTCAAAAATGAGCCGTGTCCCCACGACTCGAAAAAGACTCGAAAAACAGAAATTAAAATTAGCAGATAGGCATATTTACAGAAATGGTAAGGAAGAAAGAGAACATACTCTCGAGGCTATTGCCTCGCATCATTGATATCCAAGGTTGGAATTGCTGGACCTTTCGTTAATTGCTCAAGGAGTTTCATGATGTGCACTTGATTAGCGTTGATTTGTGCCACATCATTGACTAAGGAAGTTTGAGCTGCTTCGAATTTCGTTAAACGCTCCTCCATCTTCTCTTGCCAAGATTGCTCCTTTTCTGCCTTCGAGACTTGAGTAGAACCCGCTCTTCGAATACTTTCTTTGATCCATGCATTATCAATATAACTTATTTTGAACTCGAGTTTCTCTTCTTCACCCAATACTACATTCGCTTTTCGCACAAGACACGTGATCATAGTTGGAAATTTAACATTATAAACCGATTTAGGAGAGACCGAGAATCGTATCACCTCCTCATAGATCAACTGTGCCACATCAACTTCTTCTCCTCTCAAAATACAGTCCAACAGTAGCGCGTTCTTCATGGTCACCTCCAAAGTTCGTGTGTTTCCAAAGACATTAGGGATAAGGAAATTGTGCCAAATTCTAGCATCTGCTTGAAGATATTTGTAAGGCCAAGGTGCCTTCAATTCTCCCGTATGTAATTGCACTTTCTCCTTGTCTAAAACATGCTCAAAAAGCAATTCCTTATCAAGGATTTTTCGTTTAGCAACTGCTTCCTCAAATTTGCAAAAACCTTTCAGTTTCTTAAACTTGAAGTGATTCCTAATCTCCTCAACTGTGAAAGGAACTAACTTTCTGTTGGCATATAGCCTCCCTTAATAGGTTGTTTTAATGTGACAAATCCTCTTGTGTTTAGTGTGCTTATTACTATTGTTATATACATTCTATCTTGCACTCTAATTCATCAAAAAGCTCATTCTTTATCATTTAGATCAAAGCTTTATTGTTTTATCTTAAGAAACTAATTCTCATACAAATGCTAGTAACCTTATCTTTGTGTACATTGAGAATTAGCTTTAGTGATCAACTACAAAGTTTCTTAGAATGATGTTTCCAACAATTCTCGTGAAGAAGGTTTTCTAATCCGAGCATCATAGTGAAAGATATACTCATTAAAAGGTGTTTTAGACCTTTGGTGCGGTGTATGGCACGGTACACCGCAGATGTGCGGACCAGGGCACGGACCAGGGGGCTAGCCCGTCAGTGAGCAAGTGATTTTAGCAAGCTTGGCGCGGTGCACCTCACCAATCCCGCGGTGCACCTCACCAACCTCGCGGTGCACCTCACCAACCCCGCGGTGCACCGCAGATTAGGGTTTCCTGCATCAAATGAAGACAAAAGGAATAGATCCGTTGGGGATATTAATATATCCGTTGGAGACAAATCATATGACCGTTGGGAGCATTTTGCAGCTATAAATTGAAGGTCTTTCAAGGCTACAAACACACCTTCAACCCATATACACTTAGGGGCTTAATTGTTATCATCCAAGAAGGTGTCAAAAGCTTAAAAAGTCTTATCTACTCAATTAAGGAGTTAATTCAATAAGCCACAAAGTTCTATCTACTCAAGAGGAGTCTTTCATGCTTAAGTGTTATATCTACTCAAGAGAAGTATTAAGCTAATAGTTATATCATCTCTTTAGGAGTTCATTAGCAAAGTAGTTTCACCCCTTAAACACTTTGTATTTATCCTCTTAAGTCTAGTTCTTGTAATAGATAGATTAAGAGAGAATTTGAGTATCGGTAGTATACTCGGTGTCCTTGTGTTGAGATAGCACAAGTGTTTGAGTATCGGGAGTATACTCGGTGTCCTTGTGTTGCGATAGCACAAGTGTTTGTCCTTCGTGGTATCGAAGAGGTTGTAAGGGTTATTGTGTTCTCGACCCGGTTAAGAGAGACACGGGAGCTTAGTGAAAAGCTTGAAATCCTAAGGAGGCTTCCTTAGGTAGTGGATGTAGGGAAACCGAACCACTATAAATCGTGTGTAACTTTCTATCCCTACTCTATTTACTTTCCGCACTTTATATGTTTGATAATATGCTAGTATGAATATTGTGATATTGATTATCTAGTTTATCTAACATATTGTCATCTAGAGTAGTAAGAGATTAGAAACTCGTTTTACTTGATAAAATGCTTATATGAATAGTTTGATAATATTATCTTGTATGATTATCTAATTCATGACTATTTAGTTTTGATTATATGCTTACTAGTATGAATATCGTGATTATGTTTATCTAGCTAATCAAACTTTGGTCTTCTAAGTTAGTAAGAGAATAGATCATCGATTTACTTGTTTAACTTATATATCGAACCTCTAACTTATCCATTGCATGATCCCTTAAGTGTTTGATATATTAGTTGACTTAGAAGTTTTCTCTTAAACTTATAATTGTCCAAAATATTTTTAATTAGGCATTAATCTTATTAGTAATCCTATTCACCCCCCCTCTAGGACTTTCAATTGGTATCAGAGCCTAACTCTACGTGAATAGCTTAACCGTTAGTAGAGTAAACGATTTGGAATCTAATCTTTTGGAAGAGTTGTTTTCTACACAACCTCCATTTTCTTGTAGGTAATCGTTACTTTGCTTGGAGGAAACAAATGGAAGAATTAATATACGAAAGAACGCTCAAATCTCGAAAAAGGAAAATCCGGTGATTTCTTTTCTTTATCTCGTATATTATATTGCGTTTCCTCCTTATGGCTTGCGTTTTTAATTTTGTTTTGGGTTGTGATTTGATTAGTTGTGTTTGTTGTTATCATGTTTTATCTTTGGATATTATCTTGTGATTCTTATCATTGTTTTAATGTTATTAGTGTTATTGCATCTAATTCTCATGAATGATGTTTTTGCACTTTAGCTCTTAGAATTTTGGTAATTGCATCTTAGTCCCCAAAATTTTAAAAATTGCACTTTGACCCCTCATAGTTTTAAATTCTCCAAAGTGTCATAGTTTGGACTTCATATTCTTTCACATGTAATATTTGCCATCTTAGTTCATATTTCTAAAAAATTGCATTTTTAGTCCTTACTATGTGAAATTGCTTTTTAGTCCCTCAACGATTATAAATTGCACTTTTTATTCTTACAAGTTTTTATATCCTTTTTAAAAGTGCCTATTGATTGATAAAAGGGAAAAAGATCAAAGATATTAGTTTACTCTTTCAAATCTTAATTTATCTTTGATCACAAATTTGCATTTTCATATAGGTGAGTTTTTAACGAAATTGCTTTTCAAAATATTTTTCCGATAATCTTTTGCATTTTCCATAGCATTTCAAAAATGTTTTTATGCATAGAATTATGGGAATTTTATCCATTATTGGTCATTAACTCATTTGCATGAATTTGCTTAGCCTTATTATCTATATGTTGTGCTTCATTATGTGCTTATATGGTTTATTCCCTATTGTGCAAATATCTTGTATAACTTGACCTTTTCATGCTTAATATTGCTTTGTTTTTACATTAGGTCTTTTTGTACTTTTAGAAAACATAGGGGTATTTTTGAAATAAACTGTTTTATGTGTTTTCGGGTTTTCCTTGGTGTTTCTTTTCAAAACAAAGATGTTCTTATAAGTTTTATACCATTCCGAATCTTTTGGGGAAGTTTCGTATGTGTTTCGGGTGTTTTCAAAAGAACCAAAAAATTCCTTCTTAGTGTCTAAGCCGAACACTTTTGCGGTGCACCGGACAATTCCGCGGTACACCGCAATCCAGGGTTTCAATCCTTTTATTTTTCTTTACTTTTCGCCCAGTTTATTTTTGCAGTGCGGTACACCGCACGACTGCCGCGGTACACCGCAGGATAGGTTTTGTCAGCGTTTTAAACCCGTTTTATCTTCTTTTCTTCTTCACAAAAGCGTTTTTAGTAGTTTTAAAATATTTCTAAACTATTGGGGAGTTTTCGTATTAGTTTCGGGTGTTTATGCATATTGCCTATTTTCTATATCTTGTGTTTGCTCTATTTCGTTTGCTAAATTCTATATTTGGATTTTTGGTTTTTGAGTTGCTTAAATTATATGTTTCGGATTTTATATTGTTGTGTTAATGTTGCTAACAATATTCTTGATGATATAGGTGTTATTGCACTCTTAGTCCTTGATCTTATTCAAATTGCATTATGTTTCCTATAGGTGGAAAAATATTGATTTGAGGTCCCTATAGTTTGAACAAGTTGCATTTAGCTTTCTTATGCTTGAAAATTAGACCTAGGTCCCTATTGTCTTGAGTAAGTTATACTTAGGTCCTTGAAGTTTTTCAAAATTGCATTTAGTCCCTAAACTTTTGAAAAATGCATATTGACCCCTATACTTTTCAAAGATGAAAATTTACCCCTTGATTTCTTAAAATCGGTTTAAATATTCGTTTTGGTAAAAAGGGGAGAAATTATTGGTCAAACTTTTTCAAAATTGAAACAAACACTCTATGCATTTTGTGAGGAGGAGTTTTTCTTAAATTATCTTTAAAAACTCAAATGATTGGTTAATCGTTTGCACTAATCATTTATCTCATAATTGCACTAATCGTTTGCGTTTATAGAAAGCTTATAAGATGATAATCTTCCGATCTAGAAGTTGGTAAAACGTTCTTATCCCTTATATCTTTCCTTCATCTTGTTTCATGCTTTACATTGTTAATCTTTATGCATTTCAAAATTAAAATGTTTTAAATGCTCTTTACCCTTGATCTCTCTATGTTGTTTTTCAAAATCTATTCACTTGAGTTTTAGCTCTTCTATGTTTAGTTGTTTTGGTTTTATTTTATTATCCCGTCTTTTTGATGAAGACAAAGGGGGAGAAATATGTGCACTAAAACTTTCAAAATTGCACTGTTTAATACTCACAAATGCATTTCATATCTTTTATTCATTTTTACTTAAATGCTTATTGTGAGGGGGAGCTAAATTTGATAAGAGCTTATACTTTCTTATCATTCCTAGGGTGTTTTAGTGAAGGATTTGTCATCATCAAAAAGGGGGAGATTGTTGGCATATAGCCTCCCTTAATAGGTTGTTTTAATGTGACAAATCCTCTTGTGTTTAGTGTGCTTATTACTATTGTTATATACATTCTATCTTGCACTCTAATTCATCAAAAAGCTCATTCTTTATCATTTAGATCAAAGCTTTATTGTTTTATCTTAAGAAACTAATTCTCATACAAATGCTATTAACCTTATCTTTGTGTACATTGAGAATTAGCTTTAGTGATCAACTACAAAGTTTCTTAGAATGATGTTTCCAACAATTCTCGTGAAGAAGGTTTTCTAATCCGAGCATCATAGTGAAAGATATACTCATTAAAAGGTGTTTTAGACCTTTGGTGCGGTGTATGGCACGGTACACCGCAGATGTGCGGACCAGGGCACGGACCAGGGGGCTAGCCCGTCAGTGAGCAAGTGATTTTAGCAAGCTTGGCGCGGTGCACCTCACCAATCCCGCGGTGCACCTCAACAACCTCGCGGTCTACCTCACCAACCCCGCGGTGCACCGCAGATTAGGGTTTCCTGCAGCAAATGAAGACAAAAGGAATAGATCCGTTGGGGATATTAATATATCCGTTGGAGACAAATCATATGACCGTTGGGAGCATTTTGCAGCTATAAATTGAAGGTCTTTCAAGGCTACAAACACACCTTCAACCCATATACACTTAGGGGCTTAATTGTTATCATCCAAGAAGGTGTCAAAAGCTTAAAAAGTCTTATCTACTCAATTAAGGAGTTAATTCAATAAGCCACAAAGTTCTATCTACTCAAGAGGAGTCTTTCATGCTTAAGTGTTATATCTACTCAAGAGAAGTATTAAGCTAATAGTTATATCATCTCTTTAGGAGTTCATTAGCAAAGTAGTTTCACCCCTTAAACACTTTGTATTTATCCTCTTAAGTCTAGTTCTTGTAATAGATAGATTAAGAGAGAATTTGAGTATCGGTAGTATACTCGGTGTCCTTGTGTTGAGATAGCACAAGTGTTTGAGTATCGGGAGTATACTCGGTGTCCTTGTGTTGCGATAGCACAAGTGTTTGTCCTTCGTGGTATCGAAGAGGTTGTAAGGGTTATTGTGTTCTCGACCCGGTTAAGAGAGACACGGGAGCTTAGTGAAAAGCTTGAAATCCTAAGGAGGCTTCCTTAGGTAGTGGATGTAGGGAAACCGAACCACTATAAATCGTGTGTAACTTTCTATCCCTACTCTATTTACTTTCCGCACTTTATATGTTTGATAATATGCTAGTATGAATATTGTGATATTGATTATCTAGTTTATCTAACATATTGTCATCTAGAGTAGTAAGAGATTAGAAACTCGTTTTACTTGATAAAATGCTTATATGAATAGTTTGATAATATTATCTTGTAGGATTATCTAATTCATGACTATTTAGTTTTGATTATATGCTTACTAGTATGAATATCGTGATTATGTTTATCTAGCTAATCAAACTTTGGTCTTCTAAGTTAGTAAGAGAATAGATCATCGATTTACTTGTTTAACTTATATATCGAACCTCTAACTTATCCATTGCATGATCCCTTAAGTGTTTGATATATTAGTTGACTTAGAAGTTTTCTCTTAAACTTATAATTGTCCAAAAGATTTTTAATTAGGCATTAATCTTATTAGTAATCCTATTCACCCCCCCTCTAGGACTTTCACTTTCCTCTAATCGGAACATAATCACTATCTCGGCTAAAGAGGCCTAGATAGAACTCCAAAACTAATTCAGGACATAATTCAGAACGGCTTACCATGAACGTAAACCAACCCAACTTCTCACCAAGCTCAAAGAATCTCTTGTATTCTCCATCTCTAATTTCTTCCTTGAATACTTTCTCATAAGCAAAAGGTAGTTCTTCTAATTGTTTCTCTGCAGAAATCTTCAAGGCCTTTGAAGTATCCACTTTCTCTATAGGTATAGGATTTTGTTGAGGTAGTGTTCTCTCCTTTGCATAATAATAAAGTTTTTTACCATTACGATCATACGAAGGTTTCCCACTCTTTAATTTATCTTTACCCTTTGATTTAGAACTATCACCTTTGTCAATTGATTTCTTCTTGTTTAAATCCAATCCCTTGTTACTTTTCACCTCCCTCTTGCTAGTTAAGATTGATGTTCTATTAGTCATCTTCAATTAACCCCCAACTCAAAGCTTTAGCAACCCCTGAAATTTAACTCTTGAATTAATGGATGAACAAGCTTGATTTGGCCTAGGATGGGTGAATTGGTGATGAATCTCTATGTGGGTGAGGATGATTTGTAATGGGTAGGCTTGGATTTTAGAAATTGTGTGATGAATATTGTGAAATTTGGCTCTTTGATTCTTCAATTTGAATGAATTTGGTGATGATTGGTAGCTTGATTCTCTCTTGTAATGATGTGGAGAGAAGGTTTGATGTGCTTTCCTTGATGATTGGGTAGTGTTTTGGTGATTGGTGAAGGTTTTGATGAGCTTCAATGGAGTTAGGAGAGTTGTGGAGAAGAAAGAGAGGGTTAAGGTTTAATAAATTCGGAATAATAGCTTTAATACCTCCTTTATAACTCAATCCCGTAACTTTCTCTCTCCTCTGGCGGCGCTGCGGACTACCCCTGCGGACCATGGGGTGCACCGCAGGGTAGTCCGCGACATCTGATGCTCGAAATTTTTTGCTCACTGACCTAAACCCGTGGTAGGACCCCGTGGTACGGGTTTTTGGCTCGCGGACCAGGGTCCGGTGTACCGGAGGGTACACCGCGGCTTCTGTTGTCAACTCCGTCAAAATACCCGTGGTACTCACCCCGTGGTACGGGTTTTTGGGGCGCGGACCATGGCGCGGTGCACCGTGGGGTAGTCCGTGGAATTTTTTCTTGTTTCTGGATCAAACCCGCGGTAGCAACCCGTGGTACGGGTTTTGACCTCGCGGACCATCCGTGCGGACCATGGGGTAGTCCGTGGGGGTAGTCCGCGGGGTGCATTCTTGCGCTCCAAAAATTTTCCTCGCGTTCCCTAACTTGATTTCTCCGATTCCTACACACCAAAAACACTAATACCTTTCTCAAATATGTATTATCAACTAAGAACAACTAAAATAAACTTAAACTAAGAATGTAAAAGACATGAAAACATAAAAAAACTTCGGGTTGTCTCCCGAACAGCACTTTTGTTTAACGTCTTTCAAAGTTAGACGTGTTACCTCTGTCAAGATTTGCGAATATAGCCTCCCCAACAACGAGTAAGGCTATGAACGTCAACTAATCTGCGCTTGACCCCTGTTTTGGGGCGAATTTCTATCACCTTGGCTGAAACAACCTTAGTGACGATGAATGGTCCCATCCACGAGTCTTTGAAACTTCGTGGCCTGTTCTCGCGTTTGTGGGCTTTCCATAGGACTTCATGGCCAACCCCAAACTCAATGTTTGGCTCAGTATCCACAGGTTTTAAGTGGATTTCCTCAGGAGGGACTTTGTGATGTGAAAGGCTGTGGATGATAGGCACGGTGGGATCCAACTTCCTCGGTTTCTTACCCAAGACATAGAAGGTTTCAGATACATTTTTAGCATGAAGGGTGATGGTCCCGTCTTGGAAGTTGATCACGCTTTGACTTGTGGCCATGAAAGGCCGTCCAAGTATGATCGGAACCTGCTTATCTGCATCAAACTCAAGAATAACAAAGTCAGTAGGGATGGCGATATTACCTGCACGGACTAAGACGTCCTCCACTGTTCCCCATGTCCTCTTCACTGAGTTGTCAGCAAACTGCAACTTCACTGGAGTTTTCTCTGATTTCTGAAGTCCCAGTCTTTCGAACACGGACTTAGGCATAAGATTTACACCAGAACCCACATCGTACATAGCTTTCACCTTGAGCCTACCATGTAATTGAATAGGGAGGTTGAAACTTCCCGGATCTTTAAGCTTAGTAGGTAGCTCTTTCTCACTTCTTCTCGAAACCCTCAGGTTCTCTCTTGGGATCTCTACACTCGCTTCTTTATCAGGAATAACTTGCGTAAAAACTTGTCGCGGTGTAA
Source organism: Nemophila menziesii (assembly GCA_029959085.1). Classification (NCBI taxonomy): domain Eukaryota; kingdom Viridiplantae; phylum Streptophyta; class Magnoliopsida; order Boraginales; family Hydrophyllaceae; genus Nemophila; species Nemophila menziesii. The sequence continues at coordinate 47,828,625 of JARWIR010000001.1, read as the reverse complement.
GTCCTTTCTTCGCAATCTCAAGCATTTGGGCGTTGATATTTTCAGGTTGGTACGCCTCTACAAATGTCTTGAGAATAGTGTCATCTTTAGGATTTGTATCAGGAATAATTGATGACACTGGTTGAACACTAGGTGGCGATTCCACCTTCTCTTCTTCTTTCTCCTCTAGCACAGCAGGTGCCACTTCATCTTTTGCTTCCTCCTTTGAGGCTTCTTCCTCTTTCTCCTTAGCTAACTCCGCTGCATACTCTACCATCGAACGAATCTCTTCTTGCACCTTTCTTAGTAACTCTACGAACTCGTCTCTCTCTTCCTCGCTCTCCAGATAAACTTCTAAACAGTCAGATTCCTCGGGGTTAGACTCGGTTGGTTCATCTTCAATACTGGGAACTTCCACGGCACTAATGGCAGCATGTGGTGCTTCCTCTTTTTCTTTTTCGATTTCAAGGCATATAGCCTTGCAAGCTTCGAACCCAACATTGTTTTCACCTCCTTCGATTGCCTTTACTTCCTTTTGTTCTTTTAGATGCTTGTTTATTTGGTCTAATTGAGTACTTAGCATCTGAAGTATGGCATCGTGTCCTCGGACTTTTTCCTCTTGAGCGTTTACAGTTGTGTTCAAACGGTCTAGAGCTTGTACTATCTGTGTATTGTCCATAGACCCTTCTTGCGGGTACTGAGGTAAAGCTTTTTGATCTAAAGTATCGGTATAGGCGTCTTGAGCAGGTTGTTGTGGAGGAGTAGGTCGATTCTGATATTGATTTTGGTACTGACCTCTCTGTTGGTAAGAGTTGTTCTGGGGTCGCGATTGATATTGACCAGGATTAGCGGCCCCTTGTGGATTTGAATACTGCATACCTGGATGGTTGCGGTTGCCCCATCGGTTGGATATGAAGTAAACAGATTGCGGATTTGATTCGCACTCTTCCCATGAATGATCGTTAACTCCACATTGTTGACAACCTTGTGCCTCTTGAACTACCTTTGTAGCAGCTAAATTCTTCTCCATCGCGATTCTCAGCTCCTTGATTTGATTTTCTAAAGAGGATATTTGAGCTGAGTTCGCAGTTTCTACATCTAAACGAAGCGTTCCTCGGGTCTTTGCTACAGAAGCTCGTGTTGAAGGCCAACTTCTTTCTTGTTCCATAATGTTTTCTAACACCTCGGAAGCTTCATTGTGATTCATGGACACAAAATTACCCTTTCCAATGTTATCCACCTTGTCTCTATCCTTGTCATCGAGACCTTCATAGAATATAGCAAGTTGTAGAGCAGGTGTATAACCATGGAGCGGACATCTAGCTAATTTTTGTTGAAACCTTGTCCATGCTTCTCCCACTGTTTCTCCATCTTCTTGAGAAAATCTTGCAAGCTCGGTTTGATCTTTAAGTCTCATGCTCTTCGGATAAAATCGGTTAAAGAATGCGGCTTGAAGTTCTCTCCACGAGTGAATGGTTCCATGTGGTTGTCTTTCTAGCCAATCGCTAGCTCTTCCGGTCAAGAAAAACGAAAACATATGACAATACAGTTGCTCGTGTGTAATGCCTGGAGTAATGTAGGCATCACAAATCTGCATAAACTTCTGAATCGCTTTTACCGGATCTTGAATTGCAGTACCAGTATAGAGTCCGAAACTTTGAAATTGACTAAGCATACCCGGATCGGGTCTAAATTTGATATTCGGAATCTCAGGAGGTCGGTAACCGATGGGTTGAACATGGAATGGTACATTAAGTCCAGGTAGATCTTGTTCAACTCGGTTCTGTTGATTATTGAGATTATTTTGCACATTACCTCCTCCTACTGGTAATTGTACACCAGGTGGAATGTATGCTGGAGGTCCTCCTGGTGCAAAGTAAACTAACTCCGGATCGTTATCATGTATGTCTGCCATAGCTCTCCTCAAGGTTCTTTCCTCACGAATTCGTTTGTTATAAGCTCTGAAGCTCCTCTCAGGCTCCGGTAAGGGAGGCCAAGAATTAAACACTGTGAAAACCTGAAAAAGACTAAAGCAAACCAAGCGTAAATCTGGAAAAATAAAGACTAAAACTAAACTAAAACTGAAAAATAAAAACTAATTAAAAACTAAAACTCGAAATAGATAACCCACACGCTAACGAGACACAAGTCCCCGGCAGCGGCGCCAAAAACTTGGTGTCGCCTAGGGTGTGATAAAAATAAGATCAATTTAAGTATGGAAAACTATGCACTCTCACCCTAGACAGGCACAGTACTGCAAGTATTACAGGACGTATGCAAGTTTTAATGATAAGTAGAGTTCGTTCTCAGGGACTTAAGTGTGTTAAACGCGTAGGAACAGATAACGAGTAAAAGTAAATAATTAGAAAACAGTAAATAAAAGATTTGGATTTTCGAGATTAAGAATTAAAACTAAATTAAAGCTAGGAAAATAAAGACAATAAAGTAAAAGATTAAGAATATGAGATGAGAAGTATAGCTTAGGTTTTGCTAGTATGCACTAATCCTTCTAATTCTATCTGTAGATCTAGTTCATAAGGGAGAATATTAGCTCTTGGTAATACTTAGTCAGGATTCTAAATTCCACTACCTTAGACCTTGAGATCGACTAAGGGGGCAACGTCACAACCAAGAAGTGATTTAAAATAGGGTTATCAAACGCCACTAAGGCCCTAAGCAAATACTGCAAGTCTTGGTGATACTGTGGTTAAAACAAACCTTAATGACTATCTAGTTAGAAGTATGTTTTGTCAGAACTGCTATCGACACTAGACGTTATGTGGTGGTTCAATAGTTAAACACCCTTACAAGGTGACCATCTAACTTTTCTTAAAACAATCCTAAAGTGATCAGTTCTAGGAAAGACAATAAATCAAAACACATAAGCAAATATAAAATAAGAAGCTAATATCAGATTAAAATATATAATTCCCAAAGAAACTTAGATAGAAGAATTAGAATTCATAGATTATACATATGCAAAACCCAAGCTATGGGAGGTTTAGTTCATACCTGATGGAAATAAACTAAAAGAAATAATAAAAGACATCATCTTGCTCTCTACAATAAACTGGAAGAATAAAACCTTAAAAACTAATTACTATGAGGCAAGGATGATTTACAAGTGATATAAGGGTGTATTTATAGGTGTTTAGAAGACCTAATTCGTTTTCTTGAGGAATTGTTAAGGTAATGGACTTCTAGCCCAACTCAAATTCGTATGGAAATAAAGATAAACACTGCTGCGTTGTTTTGGTCATAACTTCTTTGTTATTGGTCCGATTTTGCTCCACAAGATACCAAAAGAATCGCAACAGATTTATCTACACCCTTTAGGAGTAATCTACCAAATTCGGCCTCTTTATTAGGTAAAAACGCCTATCTTTGCAGAATCCCAGATTTAGGCAGCTTTTCCTTTTCCATCTTTTTAGCAATTCTTTCCTTATCTCCAATTACCATGCATATCTCCTTCCATAAGTTGTTGTCTTTGACTTGGACTATAATTAATCTCCATAATTATCTTTAAAGCTACACACTAAATAAACAATTAAACCCAATATGCTCTAAAAACATTATTTCTACAAATCAAGACACAAAATAGGAAAGTGCACAAAAACTCAAGAAAATCGACATTATTGACTTCTAAAACACTAAAAATGATGTCTCATCTTAACATAAATCTATCACAAATGAGGAGACATCAGTCGCTCACACCAACACCCACGAAAAATCCCTAAAATTAAGTCTAAAGCCATAACATTTTGTAAAGTTTTTAAATTCCTTACAGTAAAGAACTACATCCATGGATGGGTAATTGCAATCCGATTAACCAATTTAGATTCATTTAGATCCAAAATTTGACCAAACTTGGAATCAATGCTTTTGTTTTCAGCCAGAGGTGGAGGGGCAAGGTAATGGCGATGATAAAGACAGTGCTTTGTTGTTTTCTTGTTGGTTTGAATTTACATCATTTTTTTTTTTGTTAAGTTTGAGACATTTCACTTTGCAGTTTAACAATTTCATTGATTTATGATGACATTTATCGCATCAATACTATGATGAGATCCATCCCATCATATTCTTTATGTCAATTTGGCGATTAATGTATGGAGTGCTGCAAACTAAACTTCATCATTGACATATGGTTTGTGGTTCTATATTTAGAAGATTTTCTAATGTGATTTTTAGCTTTATTTGCTTCATTTTAATCAATTATGATGAGATAAATCCCAACTCCGGATTTTGGCTGAATAGATACTACTAGTCATCCAACATGAGGTTTAGCTATTCACTATAGCGGTGAAATTTTCCATTTTTCTGATGATAAGGAAAAACGTCTCATATTTTCTGAGGACTTATTATCTGAGTATATCAAGTAGGGCTGCTCACAAAGGACCCAAACCCGCGGTACCTGAAAACCCGACCCAAAATGGGCCCGAAAAAACCCAAACCATTCCCCACCCGAGCCCATTGGGTTAAGATATTAAATTGTTTGGGTATTGGGTCGGTTGATGGGTTTGGCTTTGCCAAACCCGCGGGTAACCGAACCCGACCCGCACCCTACATATTTTTTATATTATATATCCTATTCATTCAGCGTATTACATACACTTCAATTTTAACCTTTTGTCTTTTGGTTTTGGCCTTTCATTACACGAAAGGCCACACTCTCTCTTACTTTCTGGTTTCTCTCTGGGTCATATCAAAAACCCTACCCGTCGTAGCCCTGCTTCTCTCCTTCACCGTCTAATCTCGCCGGCGTTTTGAGCGATAATATACACCGCCTTAAGTATGGCACGGTGGTGGGTTACTACTTAGTACTATAATCTCTCCTTCTCTGATAAAGCCCATCCTTTTGGGTTCTGGATTTAATCATCTAACCATGGTTAGAGGTGTAGATCGAGGGTTGGATTATAAAGAAGCCTACGTATGGCACGGTGGTGGTTAGAGGTGTAGATCGAGGGTTGGGTTCGAGATGTTTTGGATCTTCGAAACCCTAAGGTTCGTGTTTTGATTTTCTGTAATTCTGATTGTGTTATAAGTTATTGCATGTGTAAGTCTTTTGATTTAGAACAAATAATTGTTTTATTGAAGGATTTTAATTCGATAATAGATATTGGCTAATAGATGGTTTATTTTGTGTTTTCATGGTCTCGCTAATGTTCAATACTTCAATTGGTGTTGGTGTTTGTCGTGTACTTGCTTTGTTAATCAAATTAAAGGTAATTTCTTGGTTACATGTTAATGTTGTGTACTTAGTTTTCATTTGAGTTATGAATATTGAATATTGGCTAATAGATTGTTCCCTTGATTTACTTGCATGATTCGCAATTGTTGTTAACATTAATGGACCTTTTCTGGATTTGATTGTTCAAAACTTGATTTGTTTCTCCATTTACAATTTACAGGTATTAATTTACATTTCTGTAACTTCCAAATTAAGGTTACATGGATGACTTTGTCACCATTCTAAATAATAGTCAATAAGTTATTGTTACTAAGAATGGTGGCAAGGTTGTCTATGTAACCCTATTGTAAAATTAAGTTATTTACAATAATTGGTTGAAAACATCTCTTCCTATTAATCTTGGATACTGAGTTAGGTAACAACTTTATGAATACTTGGATATTTGTTGTTTTGTGACATTTGGCAGGTTATTTTGTGACTTTAAAAAATTGAATTATTTTTAACTTAAAATATTAATTTAATTAATGTTTCAAATTTTAATTTTAAATTTTAACTTTAAAAGTTCCGAAATTCCAAACCAAAAGTTCCGAATTTTCCGAACCAAAAGTTCCGAAATTTCCGTGCCGAAATTCCCGAATTTCCAGTAAATTCCGAAATTCCGAATTCGGAACTTTTTTTTCCAGTTCCGAAAAATAGGAACGGAATTGGAACAGGAAAAATGTATTCCGAAAAAAATTGAAAATTTTCTGAAAAACCGTTCTTTCGATCTGTTCTTTCCGATTTCCACCCCTAAATCTCTCTTAATAATTGTGTATCCTCCACCATTATACTAGTAATCATAAACTGAATATTTGCCTAAAAAAAATAAACTGAATACGAGTACAGAGGTAAATGAGGTGATTGTTATAAGAGATGAAAATAGCCACATGTCTGATGCCCACGATTGTGGTGTACACTGTTTCTTTCTGAATTTATAAAGTTAATAAGGTTTTGCTTATCATATTTTAGGAACGTATCCTAGGACCTACTAGATATTGATTATTGCATTTGAACTTGATTAGGCGATAGAAGTTGAGACTCATGAATTCGTTTAACATGCATGCTGACAGAGAATTGTCTTATTGCTAGTATTGTCCTTGAAATACTTATATGGAGTCATTAACGATATGACTGACAACTGGCAATATTTTCTCATAAAGTTACGATTCACTTGCATTTAGAAAATATATTACTTGCATTTGGAAAATATGTTACCATATAATTTACAGAGTAGTCAAACTGAAATTTACTTATAAAATATTTATTTTATATTTTGCATTGTTTAACTCAATTAGTAATATTATTGTCGATTTCTAAAGATTTGATGTATTTTTTACCTAAAATAATAGCTACTACTTTTTGAGAAAATATTAAAAAAAAGATAAAAGGCATTTACGAATATAATTTGTCTTTGAGCTTGAGTTATAGTTCAGTTTATATTTTCGAACAAAAAACAATATTTCAATTTGTATATACTTGTTTATACTTTTTCTGACTTTCATGTATCTTCGTTTGTTTTTATTATAGTTTTAAATTGAGCAAAGATATATATATACCTCCGGTTGATAATTTATGGAATTTACAATATTTATGCTATTAAATAAATAAAACAAATAGATTAATTTTAAAGGGGTACTTTAGACTTTAGACCATGCTTGGGGTTTTTAATTGCTAAATAAACAAAAGAGATGTTTTTTCTCAATAGAAAACAAATTGTATCCCGATATTCAACGAAGAGGAGCCTCGAATGTAGTACCAGTTCCAACCCGGGTCAAAGTTTGAAATTTAATGTAAATTTTAGAATTGAGATACAGATAAACTACAGTATAATTTTTCTAATTGAATTGAATTGTTATTGAATTAAATTTGGTCAAACAAACCCATCAAAGATGCGTCTTTGACTCTCAAGTTGTGCCCAGCGATTGGGTCTTGCCCAAAATATCGACGGTTCTTACGTGACACTTAATACATTTGGGTTTTGAACAAAAAAAAATAATACATTTGGTCCACTTTTTTTTTTTTTTTGGTTTCCAATATACGGTGCAATTACCCTTTTAATTAAAAAAAAAAGTTGATGTTTTTCTAAAAGGAAATAAAGTCACCATCTAAAAGAGAATTACCGATACATTTAAACTTCTATAAAATAAAGTCACCATCTAAAAGAATAATAATTTTGAAATTAAAAAAAATTACTAAATTATTAAAATTATTAATTTATTAATAAATGAATAAATTAAAAAATTAAACATTATATAATTTATTTTAAATATCCGAACCATCATCGTATATCTTTTGATAGACATCACTTAATTCAAAATTTTAAAAATAATAGAAAAATATAACATTTTTAACTTTTTCTAATTGAAACATATCCCTTAACATTTTTTTATATATTTCGAAAAATATATTTGTTAGTTTCACTTTATTTCGCTATTACAATTTATTTTTACACCATTATCACCACCACCAATCATGCCTCCACCTCCAATTAACATCCCCACCACCAACAATGTCACAACCACAAACAACCATTCACGCCACCACATGCAACACCATCATTAAAAGCCCTAAAAATCAAGCGTACTTTTCAACACCGTCACCTTCCATAAGACAACATGTAACAGCATTACCGTACCACCATCTACGTCAATTTCACTCGCACAACCACCCACGAAAAAGCCCTAAAATTAAGTCTGAAGCCATAACATTTTGTAAAGTTTTCAAATTACTTGTAGTAAAGAACTACATCCATGGATGAGTAATTTCAATCCGATTAACAAATGTAGAATCATTTAAATCCAAAATTTGACCAAATTTGAAATCAACACTTTTGTTTTCAGCCAGAGGTGGAGGGGCAAGGTAATGGCGATGATAAAGACAGTGCTTATTTGAATTTTCATCATTTTCCCTTTTTTGTTAAGTTTGAGACATTTCACTTTGCAGTTTAACAATTTGATTGGTTTATGATGACATTTATCGCATCAATACTATGACGAGATCCATCCAATCATATTCTTTTTGTCTGTTTGGTAATTAATGTATGGAGTACTGCAATCTAAACATCATCATTGACATATGATATGTGGTTCTATATTTAGAAGATATTTTAATATGATAGTTAGCTTTATTTGCTTCATTTAATCAATTATGACGAGATAAATCTCATACAACGCCATCACTAAAAGCCCTAAAAATCAACCGTACTTTTCAACACCGACACCTTTCATAAGACAACATGTAACATCATTACCTCACCACCACCTACGTCAATGTCGCTTACACCACCACCCACGAAAAAGCCCTAAAATTAAGTCTGAAGCCATAACATTTTGTAAAGTTTTCAAATTCCTTGTAGTAAATAACTACATCCATGGATGGGTAATTGCAACCGATTAACAAATTTAGAATCATTTAAATCTAAAATTTGACCGAATTTGAAATCAACGCTTTTGTTTTCAGCCAGAGATGGAGGGGCAAGGTAATGGCGATGATAAAGACAATGCTTTGTCGTTTTCTTGTCGATTTGAATTTTCATCATTTTCCTTTTTTCGTTAAGTTTGAGACATTTCACTTTGCAGTTTAACATTTTGATTGGTTTATGATGACATTTATCGCATCAATACTATGACGAGATCCATCCAATCATATTCTTTTTGTCGGTTTGGTGATTAATGTATGGAGTACTGCAAACTAAACATCATCATTGACATATGATTTGTGGTTCTATATTTAGAAGATCTTTTAATATGATAGTTAGCTTTATTTGCTTTATTTAATAAATTATGACGAGATAAATCTCATACAACGCCATCACTAAAAGCCCTAAAAATCAACCGTACTTTTCAGCACCGACACCTTCCATAAGACAACATGTAACACAATTACCGCACCACCACCTACGTCAATGTCGCTCACACCACCACCTACAAAATATCCTTAAAATTAAGTCTGAAGCCATAACATTTTGTAAAGTTTTTAAATTCCTTACAGTAAAGAACTACATCCATGGATGGGTAATTGCAATCTGATTTAACCAATTTAGATTCATTTAGATCCAAAATTTGACCAAATTTGAAATCAACGCTTTTGTTTTCAGCCAGAGGTGGAGGGCAAGGTAATGACGATGATAAAGACAGTGCTTTGTTGTTTTCTTGTTGGTTTGAATTTACATCATTTTCTTTTTTTGTTAAGTTTGAGACATTTCACTTTGCAGTTTAACAGTTTCATTGGTTTGTCATGACATTTATCGCATCAATACTATGACGAGATCTATCCTATCATATTTTTTTTGTCGGTTTGGTGATCAATGTATGGAGTGGTGTAAACTAAACATCATCAATGACATATGATTTGTGGTTCTATATTTTAGAATTTTTTTAATATGATATTTAGCTTTATTTGCTTCATTTTAATCAATTATGACGAGATAAATCCCATACAACGCCATCACTAAAAGCCCTAAAAATCAATCGTACTTTTCAACACCGACACCTTCCATAAGGTAACATGTAACACCATTACCGCACCACCACCTACGTCAATGTCGCTCACACCAACACCCACGAAAAATCCCTAAAATTAAGTCTAAAGCCATAACATTTTGTAAAGTTTTTAAATTCCTTACAGTAAAGAACTACATCCATGGATGGGTAATTGCAATCCGATTAACCAATTTAGATTCATTTAGATCCAAAATTTGACCAAATTTGGAATCAACGCTTTTGTTTTCAGCCAGAGGTGGAGGGGCAAGGTAATGGCGATGATAAAGACAGTCCTTTGTTGTTTTCTTGTTGGTTTGAATTTACATCATTTTTTTTCGTTAAGTTTGAGACATTTCACTTTGCAGTTTAACAATTTCATTGATTTATGATGATATTTATCGCATCAATACTATGATGAGATCCATCCCATCATATTCTTTATGTCAATTTGGCGATTAATGTATGGAGTGCTGCAAACTAAACTTCATCATTGACATATGGTTTGTGGTTCTATATTTAGAAGATTTTCTAATGTGATTTTTAGCTTTATTTGCTTCATTTTAATCAATTATGATGAGATAAATCCCAACTCCGGATTTTGGCTGAATAGATACTACTAGTCATCCAACATGAGGTTTAGCTATTCACTATAGCGGTGAAATTTTCTATTTTTCTGATGATAAGGAAAAACGTCTCATATTTTCTGAGGACTTATTATCTGAGTATATCAAATAGGGCTGCTCACAACGGACCCAAACCCGCGGTACCTGAAAACCCGACCCAAAATGGGCCCGAAAAAACCCAAACCATTCCCCACCCGAGCCCATTGGGTTAAGATATTAAATTGTTTGGGTATTGGGTCGGTTGATGGGTTTGGCTTTGCCAAACCCGCGGGTAACCGAACCCGACCCGCACCCTACATATTTTTTATATTATATATCCTATTCATTCAGCGTATTACATACACTTCATTTTTAACCTTTTGTCTTTTGGTTTTGGCCTTTCATTACACGAAAGGCCACACTCTCTCTTACTCTCTGGTTTCTCTCTGGGTCATATCAAAAACCCTACCCGTCGTAGCCCTGCTTCTCTCCTTCACCGTCTAATCTCGCCGGTGTTTTGAGCGATAATATACACCGCCTTAAGTATGGCACGGTGGTGGGTTACTACTTAGTACTATAATCTCTCCTTCTCTGATAAAGCTCATCCTTTTGGGTTTTGGATTTAATCATCTAACCATGGTTAGAGGTGTAGATCGAGGGTTGGATTATAAAGAAGCCTACGTATGGCACGGTGGTGGTTAGAGGTGTAGATCGAGGGTTGGGTTCGAGATGTTTTGGATCTTCGAAACCCTAAGGTTCGTGTTTTGATTTTCTGTAATTCTGATTGTGTTATAAGTTATTGCATGTGTAAGTCTTTTGATTTAGAACAAATAATTGTTTTATTGAAGGATTTTAATTCGATAATAGATATTGGCTAATAGATGGTTTATTTTGTGTTTTCATGGTCTCGCTAATATTCAATACTTCAATTGGTGTTGGTGTTTGTCGTGTACTTGCTTTGTTAATCAAATTAAAGGTAATTTCTTGGTTACATGTTAATGTTGTGTACTTAGTTTTCATTTGAGTTATGAATATTGAATATTGGCTAATAGATTGTTCCCTTGATTTACTTGCATGATTCGCAATTGTTGTTAACATTAATGGACCTTTTCTGGATTTGATTGTTCAAAGCTTGATTTGTTTCTCCATTTACAATTTACAGGTATTAATTTACATTTCTGTAACTTCCAAATTAAGGTTACATGGATGACTTTGTCACCATTCTAAATAATAGTCAATAAGTTATTGTTACTAAGAATGGTGGCAAGGTTGTCTATGTAACCCTATTGTAAAATTAAGTTATTTACAATAATTGGTTGAAAACATCTCTTCCTATTAATCTTGGATACTGAGTTAGGTAACAACTTTATGAATACTTGGATATTTGTTGTTTTGTGACATTTGGCAGGTTATTTTGGCTTAGACGAGTTAAGTGAGTCCTCGCAAGACTCATCTTTGACAAGTTAGAAACCAATAACCTAAGTCCTAAGGTATAAATCTGAATTCTTATAACTTACAAGTTAACATTGTTAATCATCACACTTTTGTATGCATCTCCTAATTAAATTGACCTAACTACAATGATTAAGTTAAGGTTAATGAATGAGTAAATATGAGTTGAATAATTGGTTGAGTTGGCAACAAGTGACTTGATTGTTGTTTCTTGTAAGTTATTTGATAAGTCCCTTGTCCCTAAACATGTCCCTAAGGTTTTAATGCCAATAAAGATTTAAAATCTGAGGCAATAATTGTAGCCAATGATGAGACTCCTTCTGAGACTCAAACAATCTGACTTCATTCTTCTATCCAGTTTTTGGAATTTTGCAGGTTATTTTAAAGTTGGAAGGTGGTTTTTGGAGTGTTTTTTGACAGAATTTGGATTCACAACAACATTTGCACCCATAGTTGTACAAATTGTTGATTTTGCACAAGTTATGGTTACAAAATGTCAATCTGTGATGATTTTTGATTTACTTATTTGGTTTATAATTCTGTAATTCAGTTCAATGAGATGTAATTTTGTAATTCAGTTCAATGTGATGTAATTCAGTTCAATCAATGAGATGTAAATCATGTAATAGCTGAATTATGTATGGGAAACTACAAAAAAACCTACTATTTTGGTTAACTTACTATATTTAGAAAGTTTATTATTTTAGGAACCTTTCCATTTATGGAAAGTTTTAAGTTAATGAATTTTTTTAAACAATATCAGATGGTTTATTTAAGTCCCTCTATTACCCGAAACCGACCCTAACCCAACCCAACCCGTTACCACCCAACCCGAGGATTTTAATTAAAAAAAATGGATATTGGGTTTAATATATTAAAAACCGAAAATTAAGTTTGGGTATTGGGTTTACCCCTACGGGTCGGTTAACCGACCCGTGTGCAGCCCTAATATCAAGTATATCAGGGTAAAACAAGCCAAGGTTGGGCAAAGCGCGATAGAGTTTACAGTGGCATGACTTATCAAGGGTATGAAAATAAGAGAAATTGTATAATCTTATCCTTTAATATCATATGCCATATGTGACGTCATCAGAGACATTGTAGGATTCATGTCAATATCGAATGATAACCTAATATATGTCAACTTTATCATAGCATTAGGAATCTGGTGGGGCCTAGGGTGTGATAAAATAAGATATAATTAACGTGCAAAATAACACCCTAAAGCTACACGGTTCTACAAGTATACAGACCGTATGCAAGTTTTAGTTAAATGATTAAGATTCGTTCCGCAGAGACTATGAAGGTTAGGAGAATCTTATGAGATAATCAGGTGCAATTAATTAAAGCTAGAACAACTAAACGCAGATAAAAGTAACAAAAAAATAGATGTTTTTTTGATTTTCTAATTAAACTAAATTAAAACTAGGAATTTAAAGGACAGAAAATAAAGATGAAAGAGAAGTGATTTGAGAATATAGCTCGAGTTAATAGCATGTAATCCCCACTAGTTTTGCCGTTCTAAACATGTAAGGGTGAATTATGTAGTATTTCAATAATCGGTCCCAATTCGCTATCGGTAGTTTCAAATAGGATTTACCTGTGTCAATAAGGCTTCCTAAGCAAACGTTTCCTGTAATTGGTAAATAGTCACAAGAACTAAACCATAGTGATTATCTAGTTAGGTTGATTTGTCAGATCTAAACCGAATACTAGATGTTATGTGCTAAACATGCAATTAAACACCGTTGTCAATGGTGACCTAATTACTAGAAGGTAATTCTAAATGGCTGCAGTCCACAAGAACACAAAATATAAATCTAAACACATAAACAATGAATAAAAACTATAATTCTATTTAAAACGTTAAATTCCCAAATTAGATAGATGTCAATCAAAACTAGGGTTCATACATATATGCTAAAACTCAAGCTAAAGAAATTTAGTTCATGAAAGAAAAGAAAGAAATTACAAATTTAAAGGTAGAAGAAGACATATTGATGAACAGCTCCTTCCAGACTTCTCTCTTGGTTTAAGGTTTCACCAAGGATGATTTAAGAGTGTTAAGAGGCTGTATTTATAGTGTATAGGTTGACCTAATTCGTTTCTTGGAGATAAGGCTAAGTAAAAGAATCCAAGCCCAACTCAAATTCGTATGGATAATTCGTGTGTGGAAGGCTAGGGTTAATCTTGTAAGGTAAGAAGTTGAATGGGCTTAGGATTCTTCACAAACCGCCTGGCGCGGTGCATCCCTGCGGTGCATGGGTAGTCCGCGGGGGTAGTCTGCGCGCTATAGCTGTTGAGATCTGGCCTCTGCATTATACCCGTGCTAGCACCCCGTGGCACGTGTTTTATGCCTACGGTATAGGGGTGCGGTGCATGGGGTAGTCCGCGCATGCTCCGTGAAAAAACCCGCGGTACATCACCCCGTGGCACGCGTTTTGTGCGCGCAGTATAGGGGTGCGGTGCACCGCAGGCACCAGCTTTTCTTTTTCTCGTCTCTGGATAAAACCCGTGGGGCTCGACCCGTGGTACGGGTTTTTCACGCGCGGTGCATCCCTGCGGTATAGGGGTATACCGCATGGGTAGTCCGCACAGCCTTGCGAATTTTTTTTCAACTTTTTCCTTGACCACAAACTCGTTTCCTGCACAATAGCACACTACCTTTCTCTCCTATTAGCTTGTAAACACAATTAAAAATGTACACTAACTTAATATTATACACTACAAAGCAATAAAACTGATCTAAAAAGCAATTAAAACAAGGGATGTCTCCCAAGAGCACTTTTGTTTAACGTCTTTGAGTTAGACGTGTACCTCAGGCTAAGCGCATTCAACGAGATGGATTGTCTCCTCTCGCCCAAAGTCCTCACTGTCATGGTATCTTTTCAAACGCTGGCCATTCACCATGAATGTCCGTTGCTCGGTTGGATTTTCAATTTCAATCGCTGCATGAGGTGTGACTTTAGTGACAATGTAAGGTCCTCCCCAACGGGATTTAAGCTTTCCTGGGTAGTTCGAAAATCGAGAGTTGTATAATAAAACCTTTTGCCCTCTCTCGAAATGCTTTGGACGGAGCCGTTTATCATGCCATCGCTTTGTTTTCTCTTTATAGAGGCGTGAATTTTCATAGGCAATATAACGAAACTCCTCCAATTCATTCAATTGCATCATCCTTTGTTTCTCGGCCAAGTCTGGGTCTAGATTCAGAGTTTTAATAGCCCAGTAGGCTCGAGCTTCAAGTTCAATCGGTAGATGACACGCTTTGCCGTAGACCATGCGATATGGAGATGCCCCAACTGGTGTTTTAAATTCTGTTCTATAAGCCCAGAGAGCATCATCTAGCTTTAAAGACCAATCTTTCCTTGATTTGTTCACGGTCTTCTCAAGAATAGATTTGATTTCCTGGTTGGAAACTTCAGCTTGACCATTAGTTTGTGGGTGATAACCGGTTGAAGTGCGGTGTCTCACTCCAAACTTACGAAGGTAATTTCTCAGGGGAGCATTAAGAAAATGGGTACCTTTATCACTGATGAGAACACGTGGCGTACCATGTCTTGAAAAGATGTTTGATTTTAAGAACTTAATCATAGTTTGAGCATCGTTCTTTGGTGTTGCCACTGCTTCTACCCATTTTGATACATAATCTACCGCAAGAAAAATATAAAAATTTCCATGGGAGGTGATAAAAGGTCCCATGAAATCTATTCCCCATACATCAAATATTTCAACTTCAAGGATATTATTAAGCGGCATCGCGTCTCTTTTTGATATATTACCAGTGAACTGGCATCTTTGACATGACTGGACAAAACGATGACAATCTTTGTGTATGGTAGGCCAATAGAACCCGGATTGAAGAATTTTAGCTGCGGTTGTATCGCCTTTAAAGTGACCTCCATAAGGTGAACTATGACAACCTTCAATGATTTTCTCCATTTCACCTTCATGCACACATCTTCTAACCACTTGGTCACTACAAATCTTCCAGAGGTATGGTTCATCCCAATAATACTCCTTGGCCTGGTGACTTAATCTGTGTCTTTGTTGTGGATGGATATCTTTGGGAAAAACACCACTCACAATGAGGTTGACTAGATCCACAAACGCATGTTTAATAGCAAAAAGTTGTTCATCAGGGAATACCTCTTTAACCAACAACGGTTCTTTGTTCTCATCAGATCCTTCGAGCCTTGATAGATGATCAGCAACTTGATTCTCGGCATCCTTTTCGGTCTCGAATATCTATGTCGAATTCTTGAAGTAATAGTACCCATCTAATAAGACGCGGCTTAGCGTCCTTTTTCTCCATAAGGTACCTAATAGCTGAATGGTCCGTGTATACAACAGTTTGCTTCCCAACCAGATAGGAACGAAATTTATCAAAAGCATAAACCACGGCCAACATCTCTTTCTCCGTCACTGTATAATTCATCTGGGCAGCGTTGAAAGTCTTACTTGCATAATAAATCGTGCGGAAAATCTTGTCTTTCCTCTGTCCCAACACAACACCAATAGCGTGATCACTGGCATCGCACATAAGTTCAAACGGAGCTTTCCAATCAGGAGGGATAACAATAGGTGTAGAGATCAGTTTCTCTTTAATCGTCAATAACGCTTGAAGACACTCTTCAGTGAAATTAAAAGGAGTGTCCTTTTCAAGTAAAGAGCAAAGCGGTTTGGCGATCTTGGAGAAATATTTAATAAATCTTCGATAAAATCCTACGTGACCCAGGAAACTTCTCACTCCTTTAACAGAAACTGGAGGTGGTAGTGTTTTGATAACTTCAATTTTAGCACGATCAACCTCCATCCCTGCCTTCGAAACTTTATGTCCCAACACAATTCCCTCTTGAACCATGAAGTGGAATTTTTCCCAATTAAGCACAAGATCTTTTTCTCTACATCTCACAAGGACTTTCTCGAGATTATTCAAACAGTCATCAAAACTATCTCCAAACACCGAAAAATCATCCATAAAAACCTCCAAATAATTATCAATCATGTCCCAAAATATTGCCATCATGCACCTCTGGAACGTGGCAGGTGCATTGCATAAACCAAACGACATTCCTCTATAAGCAAAAGTACCAAACGGACATGTAAAAGTTGTTTTGTGTTGATCGAGGGGATCCACACAAATCTGATTATAACCCGAATATCCGTCAACTAAACAATAATATTCTCTCCCTGCAAGTTTGTCTAACATCTGATCAATGAATGGTAGCGGGAAGTGATCTTTCTTTGTTGCTTTGTTCAGTCTTCGGTAATCCATGCACACTCGCCACCCCACAACTGGTCTTGATGGTATGGCTTCGCCTTGATCATTAAGGATGGTGGTGATACCTCCTTTCTTTGGAACACATTGCACTGGACTAACCCAATCACTGCTAGCAACCAGATAGATAATTCCTGCGTCTAACAACTTGATAACTTCTTTCCTCACTACTTCTTTCATAGCTGGCATGAGTCTTCTCTGTCCTTCTATAGATCGCCCACCTTCGTTCTCAAGAATAATTTTGTGTTTGTGGTGGTCCTTTGTGTGTTCTAAAATAAATGCGAAAAGTAATTGAACCACAACCGCAAGTGTACGGTTGTCCCAAGTAGTAATAAGTGATTCTAGGATCGTTTGCAGGGACAGTTTGGTTAACTACAATGCTTATCAAATAGTAAATGGTTGCACTTAGGAAAGCAAATAAAGATATAATGATTGATTTGGTTTTTATATTATTTCTAAGTAAATAAAGACTAAATGGTAATTGCAATTAAAAACTAAGACGCAAGTAAATAAGAGTAAAATGCAGTATGAGAAGATAGCACTTGAGAACGCAAGGGATCCTCCGAATTCTATTTCATAACCTATTCTGTTTAAGGGTCAAATTGGTCAATTAACATTGGTCGGGATTCAATAATCCTTGTACCCCCGTCAGGGTGGACTACAAGGCTATTCTAGAGTGTCACTAGTCCCGTCAGGGTAAATATGATCCACTTTCGAATGATTAAGCTAAATTACCTCGTTGCCATAAAATTAACTACGCTCGTCAAAGTCAAATAGTTTATATTTTATATTCTGTAATTATTTCTGTACCTAAACCCCCCGTCAAGGTGATCCAATCGCCACTAATTGGAATAGCCTAGATACTAAACCCTATTATTAATTGATCAGGTCAATAATAGTAAATAAGCACAAATTAAAGAAAAATGTAAAAGACCCAATTCGATTTAATTAACAGAAACCCAAATTCAGGACATGAAATTCAATGGAATTGGGATTCACCCATAAAGCATTCTCAAGCACTAATAAATATTTAGCTCATACTAATTAAAACAAAAACTAAATTAACAGTAAAGGAGTTCATATTGTCTTACAACTAAAAGATAAAAGAAACCTAATTACCGGAATAGGAATGATTGAGAACGGAGATATAGACCCTCTCCAGCTCTTGCAGCTTCTTCTTTCTTCCTTCTGTTGCTTCTCTCTAATGTTTTTAATTGTAAAGAATGAATTGTCTTGAAAAATAGAAGTCAAGGCCTCCTTTTATAATTAGAAAAACGGATTAGGGCTTGGACCTAATAATAAAACACTAATTAAATGTCCAAACCCAAATTCTAAGCCCAAAATCCCGTAACTGCTGATACACCTTCACTAAAACGGCTTTTACCGCTTCGTTACAACTCCGATTGACCAGAAATCAGTTGCTAAATTTCCGTAACTCGATAAGGAATGTTTTCTCTTCAAAGGTCAGCGGCTAAATCAGCTCTTAAGCACCTCGAAATCAGAAATCTTTGGCCTGGAAAACAGATTTGCAGCTCTAAAAACAACTTCTTCGGGATTTCTCTTCAAGTCTTGACTCTATCTCTTGATCTTTGACTCTTCTCTCGGATTCCGTTCCTAGCTAATATTCAAAACCTACAAACTTTTCACTAAAATACACAAGATTACGCGTAAAAGTTTAATAAATTAAAAATACTAGAAATAAAATGGGAATTCCGAATTATTGCATTTTTAACTCAAAAGTCTATCAAAATATTCAAATAAACATAAAAAATGATGTCTCCTACGGGTCGAAAATAAGAACAATTAAGGAGACATCAGTTTGCAAACGGAAGGACTAATTCCCTTGATGTCGGCAATAGTCCATCCGATTGCTTCTTTGTTTGCTCGAAGTACTTGAAGTAGCTTCTCCTCTTGAGGACCTGAAAGGTTAGCAGAAATAATAACAGGCAAAGTTTTATTCGTACCTAGATATGCATAGCGTAGATGATCTGGAAGTGGTTTTTCGTCGAGAACAGGTGGACATATTATAGATGGTTGTTTCATTGGTTCAATGTCACCTGGCTCTCGAAGTAGTTCTCGCACATTTGATCCTAATGCAACAACATCTTCAGGGGGAATCTCGAGTTCCTCTGGTGATTCAAGTGCTAAGGCCTCGTCAAGATCATCATCTAAGCTTGCTTCATTGAAGACTTATTGCGCCATTTTTCCGATGACATCTATTTTGAAGCACTCATCTTTTGACATTGGTAACTTCATAGCCTGAAACACATTGAATCGTATCTGTTCTCCTTGTACTCTCATGATCAACTCACCATTCTCAACATCAATTAGTGTACGCCCCGTGGCTAAGAATGGTCTACCCAAAATGATGGAGACATTCTTATCCGCGTCGTAGTCAAGAATAATAAAATCACAAGGAAAAATAAAAGAGCCAACTTTAACTAAAACATCTTCAATTTTACCTATCGGTCGTGAAAGGGAGCGATCCTCCATTTGTAATACCACAGATGTGGGTACTACTTCTCCAATATTAAGTTTCTCGAACAGGGATCTAGGCATGAGATTGATGCTCGCGCCTAGATCACATAATGCTTTCCCGGTCCAACTATCTCCAATGCCGATAGGAATTGTAAAACTTGCGGGATCTTCTAGCTTTGGTGGCAACTTACTTTGACATATAGCACTGCACTCCCTAGGTAATCCAATTATTTCCCCAGTCTTTATACTTCGCTTGTTGGAGAGAATGTCTTTCATGAATTTAAGATAAGTTGACATTCTCTTGAGAGCTTCAACAAGAGGTATATTAACTTCCAATTTCTTCAACATGTCAATGAACTTCTTGAATTCCAGGTCATTGTCCTTCTTTCTGACACGTGAAAGGTATGGTGGTGGAGGGCGTGTATTAAGTTCCACTTGTTTTCTTGTCTTGTCAGGTGTCTCAGCTTGAACACTCTTTGGTTTAACTACCTCCTCAACTGTATCTTTGATTGTTTCTTCCCCCCTCTGTTCTGGAATAGGGATTGGTTCTGGTTCTGGTCGTGGTGGAGGTAGTTGTTTTCCACTTCGTAATTCAACTTCATGGCAATAATCATTTCTAGGAGCAATAGTGTCACTTGGGAGTTGCCCTTTTGGCCGATTTTGTAATGAACTCGCCATGTATGATATAGTACGCTCTAGTTGCTTGATAATCTTCTGCTGGGTTTGAACTTTCTGTTGGCTATGACTCATTTTCTCAGCTGCTTGCATTAATTTAGCCATACTCGACTTCAAGCTTGGGATTAGTTCCTTCTTTGCCAGCTGCGTTGATTGTTTAGGTGGGTCTTTCTTTGGTTCTTGACAAGATCTCTCAACAATGGGTGACTTTTTCCGAATAGGTTGTGGTGGATTATAGGATTGAGGTTGGGGTTTATGATAAGTCTCTTGCTTTCTGACCCAACTCTTTTGTTGTGGAGGTTGGTTTATGATAAGTCTCTTGCTTTCTGACCCAACTCTTTTGTTATGGAGGTTGTTGATAATTAGTGTAGCTTTCTTGAGGATAAGTATAACCATTAGAATAATAGTTATTTTGCGGAACGGGAGATACAGCTGAATTATTCATACATCCTTCCTACACATGATTTCTTGATCCACAACCAGGACACGAAGGAACTGCGCGTACTGTATTCACCTGAGCAATTGTTCGGGCTTGTTCTTGTAGTTCTTCGAGTTGTTTAGCCAATTCTTTAAGCTTCAGAGATTCTGAAGTGTTTTCTTTTTCTGCTCTCTTTGGCCAACTTCTCTCGTTCTCAAGAATTCTTTCCATCCCCAACTCAGCCTCTTCAGGATCTAGCAACACAAAACCTGCGTTTCCTAACGAATCTGTTTTCTCTCTTGATTTATCATTAAGGCCTCCATAAAACAAGGTTAAATAATATTCTGGCGAGGATCGATGATATGGACATCTCGCCTTCTTTTCTGTAAATCGTAACCATGCTTCACCCAAACTCTCTCCGTCTTCCTGTATAAATTGCTCAAGCTCCAACATATCTTTTAAACGTCTACTAACCGGATAGAAACGGTCTTGGAATCTTGTTTGAAGCTTGTCCCAATCTGGAATAACATGAGGGTATTGGGTATCATACCAATTGCTTGCACATCCGGTCAAGAAGAACTGGAACATCAGGTAATACACTTGCTCCCTAGTAACTCCTCTTACGATATAAGCATCACAGATCTGCATGAATTTCTGAATATATCGGATCGGATCTTGATGTGCAGCTCTTCTGAATAATCCATGGGTTGCAAATTGAGTTAGCATCCCTGGATAAGGTTTAAATTTTGCGGCATGGATTTCTGGAGCGCGAATTCCTCGTGGCTCCACTCTGAACTCGATGGGTAGCTCAAGTCTCCTTGGGTTCTCCATCTGTAACTAACTCTGAAAAACAAAAACTAAAAGACAAAAAAATAAAACAGAACTAACTAAAAAATAAAAGCACAAGATATATGCACAAGGACTAACGATGTAGTCCCCGGCAGCGGCGCCAAAAACTTGGTGGGGCCTAGAGTGTGATAAAATAAGATATAATTAACGTGCAAAATAACACCCTAAAGCTACACGGTTCTGCAAGTATACAGACCGTATGCAAGTTTTAGTTAAATGATTAAGATTCGTTCCGCAGAGACTACGAAGGTTATGAGAATCTTATGCAATAATCAGGTGCAATAAATTAAAGCTAGAACAACTAAACGCAAATAAAAGTAAAGACAAAATAGATGTTTGTTTGATTTTCTAATTAAACTAAATTAAAACTAGGAATTTAAAGGACAGAAAATAAAGATGAAAGAGAAGTGATTTGAGAATATAGCTCGAGTTAATAGCATGTAATCCCCACTAGTTTTGCCGTTCTAAACATGTAAGGGTGAATTATGTAGTATTTCAATAATCGGTCCCAATTCGCTATCGGTAGTTTCAAATAGGATTTACCTGTGTCAATAAGGCTTCCTAAGCAAACTTTTCCTATAATTGGTAACTAGTCACAAGAACTAAACCATAGTGATTATCTAGTTAGGTTGATTTGTCAGATCTAAACCGAATACTAGACGTTATGTGCTAAACATGCAATTAAACACCGTTGTCAATGGTGACCTAATTACTAGATGGTAATTCTAAATGGCTGCAGTCCACAAGAACACAATATATAAATCCAATCACATAAACAATGAATAAAAACTATAATTCTATTTAAAACATTAAATTCCCAAATTAGATAGATGTCAATCAAAACTAGGGTTCATACATATATGCTAAAACTCAAGCTAAAGAAATTTAGTTCATGAAAGAAAAGAAAGAAATTACAAATTTAAAGGTAGAAGAAGACATATTGATGAATAGCTCCTTCCAGACTTCTCTCTTGTGTTGTAAGCTTCCTCTTGGTTTAAGGTTTCACCAAGGATGATTTAAGAGTGTTAAGAGGTTGTATTTATAGTGTATAGGTTGACCTAATTCGTTTCTTGGAGATAAGGCCAAGTAAAAGACTCCAATCCCAACTCAAATTCGTATGGATAATTACTGCTGAACTGTTTTGGGTATATCTTCTTCGTTATTGGTCGGTTTGAGCTCCATAATATACCAAAAGAATCCTCAGAGAATTATCTATGTCCCTATGAAAGGGATTTACCAAATTCGGCCTATTTCTTGGAGTAATCGCCACTTCTTTAGGGTTGCTGCAGAATCAGATTTAGGCAGCTTTTTCTTTTCCATGTTTTTAGCCTTTGTTACCTTTATCTCCAATTTCCATGTAAATCTCTTTCCATAAGTTGTAGTCTTTGACTTGGACTCTAATTAATCTCCATAATTATCTTTAAAGCTTCACACTAAATAAACAATTAAACCCAATATGCTCTAAAAATATTATGTTCCTAAATCAAGACCCAAAATAGGAAAGTGCACTAAAATAAGCTAAAATCAACCTATAAACTAATAAATAAGCCTAAAATGATGTCTCAGAAGTATATTTTATAATCACAAATGAGGAGACATCAGAATCTATTCGTAATTACCATATATTCCTACAAATAGAGGAATATTGTTTAAAAAAAGATCTAAATTTTTCTAATATATATTTGGTCACTAAATTGAGTTGTTTTTTTATTTATAATTATTTGGTAAGAAAGTTTTTATAGCGTCATCTTTGGGTAACTGGTCTTCTCACCCATTGAGATACCACAATGGTAAGAACATGAGCTACTGGGAGAACTAGACGTGGAGAAAGAAGAGTAGAAATAGCACACAGACCAAGCAAAGACTTGGTAAATGGGGACACAACCTCCATCTTGGTGGAATCAAATATGAATTTGCAAAGAGGATACGAAAGATAAATACCGATGGTAATGGAAGTATAATAATTATTATTTCAAGAGAAATTTGTTCATCTAGTACTAAATCTTAACATCACTTTGAGTCAACCTACTCCAGAAGTACCACCAATAATGGAGGTCATATGTCAAGCATTAACTCAACTACTACGGGTAGTGCATCAATATCTATCAACACCAGGTACTTCGTTCTCAACTTTAACATACCCCTAATATAGAGATAATGATACATAGGGTCTTGAAGACACCCCTCTTTTCCAATCCAAACCCCTAATTTTTGCTCTTCTTACTAAAGACCTCCAATAAGATTTAACACTAAAATCCAAAACCCGGTTACAATTATACCCCTTTTTGTTTTTTCCCTATATATACTAAATATATCATTTCTGAAATATAAACCATTCCTAACAAAACCCTAGAAACCTCACTGCTTCTCTCTCCTCTCAATAGCCACCACCACCACCGAAATGGCCACCCCACCGACACCCCCACCAAGCTCACCTATCTTCAATCTCCACTCAACAACCACCACCTGTGTCCTCCATGGCCTCGTTTCTTTCTCGAGCTTCGTTGCTTCACTGCTGCTGGCGGTGGAGATTCGTTAATTCGCCGAAGATTCGTTGATTCGCAGACGGTGGAGATTCGAGTTTCACAGTCGTCGTTGCTTCGCTGCTCCATGGATTCTTCTCACACTTCACAGTCTCCGTTGATTCGTGAAGATTCGAGCTTCTTCTCACGTTTCACAGTCGCCGGAGATGAGAGTTCATATAGGAGATGCGAGCTCGACTGAGAGGCGGCCAAGAACAGAGCTCCATCACTGTTCGATCTAGTTTCCATTGCCTAGCACCATCCCTGTTTGATCTAGTTTCCATTGTTGCACAAAAGATAGTTGATGCTCAGAGGTTCGTGGTGATGTCGGAGCTGTTTCAGGCTTGGTGGCTCGGGAGTTCTCCACCTCCGTGAGAAGCCATGGAAGATAGTACCGGAGTTCTCCACCTCCGTGAGAAGCCCGTTCGTGTTTCGCTACAACGCTGTGTTTTTTCTTTTTTTTCTTTTTTGGTGATGAGCATACTGTGTACGCGAGAGCCTAGTTTATTTTCCAGATTTGGTCAAACGCAAATCTAGCTAGTTTTTTGTTTTTTGTTTTTTTAATTCGTTTTAATTGCTATTTTTGTTGTAATTCATTTGAAATTGTATAAAAAAGATTGAAAAGTGAATAAATTATTATTTAGGATTTTATTCTTTGATTTTTTAATAATACTCATCAAATATACAGAGTACTCATCAAATTTACAGAGTACTCGTCAAAATTACGGAGTACTCATCAAAATTATTGGAATACTCCGTAAAATTATCGGGAGTACTCATCAAATTGTATGGAGTACTCCGCAAAATCTATAGAGTGCTCATCAAATTTATAGAGTACTCCATAGTTTTTCCAACACTCATCAAATTTTTCTGATACTCCATGTTTTTCCGGTGACCGGTGACAGGTGGTCGGAGGTCGAAGGTCGGTGGTCGGAGTTCGGAGGTAGGTGGGTAGTGGTAGGTAGTGGAGAGAGAGGAACAGTGACATCACGTTTATTTTGTCTTTTAGTGTTAGTAAGGGTAGAAAAGACAATTGTCAAAACAGAGGTCTCTAACAAGAAGGAATTCCTGGACCATACTCTATAGAGAAGAAATATGGTCTCTAAGACCCTATGTATCATTCACCCCCTAATATAAGTCAAGGTAATCAAGAACCTCTTAATATAACTCGAAGATCCGGGACCATACAACACATACATGGAAAAAAATATTAATCTGAAGAATCCTTTCTCTTAGGAAGTGTTAGACGTTGGTGGGTCCTAAGGTGTGATAAAAATCAACACTAAATAGACTACCAGCAAGTGTACGAGTTGTTAGATAGATATGTGGGATTTCGTTCTCAGGTATTGGACTGGTGTAACCAAAGTGTTCAACTGATAAGTAATAGTAAATGAAAGTACGGAAAATAAAAATAAAATATTTTTGTTTGGTTTTAAAATATTAAACTACTAGATGCAAAGAAATGAATTACTGAAAGTAAATAAATTAAAGACTAAAAGATTAGATGCAAAGATGAGAGCTATACTTGAGTCTCGCTAGGGATCCACCTAAATTCATACATTCAGTGCTTTCGTTTAAGGGTCAAGTTGGTAATTCTATATTAGTCGGGACTCTACAATCTCCTAACTCCTGTTAGGGTAGACTTATGAGCGATCATACAATATTACAAACCCCGTCAGGGCGATTACAAGCTACGTTCAGATGATTAAGACTTTTATCCAACTGGCTACGCGGTAGGAAAGCCCGTCATGATCATTGACGAATACCACGCGTTTATTAATTAGTTCAGTAATTAACCCCCCCTCCCCGTCAAGGTGATCACCGCCACTAGTGAATACTATGACCTAATTCTAATTCCCGACTCAAATAAAATTAGTGAATATGCATGAATCAATAAACAATATGAAAAACCTAACTTGAATTAAATTAAGATAATCCCAAATTTGAAAATACTAAATTAAATAACTAGGGATTAACCCATTATGCGATTCTCAAGTATATGTAAGTTTAGCTCATAATAAAATAAATACATAAAGGAAATTAATAGAATACATTTTCCTAAAAAAACAGAAATTAAACCTTAATAAAGGAATTGAATTGAGTTGTTGTTGGAGAAAGGAGTTTCTCCAGCTTCTGCTCTTCTCTCTGGCTTTTGCTGTCTTCCGAAAGTTGGAAATATTGAAGCGTACTAATTTCTGAGGTCTAAAAGGCTTTATATACTAAGTAAAATCGGACTGGGCCTTTACTATATTTAATTAAATGAGTAAAGGCCCAAGTCCAATTAGTAATTCCCGTAACTGTTGTACACACTCCAGTAAAACATGCGTAACTTTTGTGTCTTAAGTCCAAATCACCTGATTCTAGTCCTCAATTCGAGTTAACTCAATGGCGCACCTTTCTCATTTGAACCACCAGACCTGGATTAGTACCTTTTGGGCTCGAAATCAGCAAGAAGTGGCAGTTTCCCAGATTCTTATGCTCCTCTTCATCTCTTTAAGTGGTACCTTTTGCTCTTTTTGACCCCTTATTTTGATCTAATACTTTAAACTTCACGTCCTTTCCTCGTCTTGGTTCTTCCTAGAATTCATGTACCTAATAACTTCGTGCTAAAACAAACGAATTAACGCACAAAATCTCTAAAAACGCAAATTATATAATTCAAAGGGAAGAATGTGCAATATGACAAAATAAGCTCAAAAGTATATCAAATAAGTGCAATTTTTACCTAAAATGATGTCTCCTAAGGGTATATATTTATCACAAACAGGGAGGCATCAGAGTGTCATTACCACGGGGATTCAAACCACCCTAATAACCAACATATAATGGTTCGACATACCCATATCAGCACACCATTATGTACAAAAGGCAATTAGAATTGATAACAAATTCTGATGCAAATTGTTGTTGATATTTCCTATAAACTCTATCAAAAAGAGCACAACATTAGTTTTTAAAGCTAGAATCATAGTACATCGAAGAATTCAAACATGTATGTTATATATTTAAGGGACGCTTTGTAGGGAGCAAATGTCCTAGACAAGATTCCTCGTCATATTAGAGTTACATAAATAAAAAGGAGAATTTTTAAAAAGTTACACTGAAAGGTTTAGAAATATTGCTTATGATGTAGAAAATATCGATGATACCATATCAAGCCTCACTTTCACCCATTGTCTAAGAAGTAAGAAATTCCATATAAGGTCGACATCTAAGTCTAATCTAATTATGGGGAAGATCTTAGAATAATTAAAACCTTACATTGAAATTGAAGACGTAATTTTGATGTCAAAAGAAAGAACAAAACTTAATGATGCACATGAAAGCCATCAAAAGGGGGTAATTAGCGTACATGTTTAAAGTGAGAAAAATGGATATCGCGATAACCCACCCTAATCTCTAATTTTTATACCACATCAAACTACAAGAAGGAGCATTAAGTTTAAATGAAAAAGATCCTAAGTTGAAGTGGCCATCGAAGATGATAGGGTATCTTGAAAGAAGAGAGAAAAATAAATAGTGACACTTTTACAAAGATGTTAGTCATGAAACAAACGAATGTCGAACGTTGTCGGTTGTAATAAAAAGATTAGAGAGTTTAGGAATATATTTTCCTCCATACATCGGGAATAAACCAAATAGTAGTCAGGAAAGAAAGAATTTACAGCCTCAAAATAATTCCTTGAATAATCCATCCCAAAGTGGAAAGGCCAGAACGCGAAGAAGATTCAGTGAAAATGAGGAATTATTTGAAAGAGTAAATAGCACTTTTGTCCCCTGCGTTTATACCCGATTGACAGGTTGCCCCCTAACCTTTAAAATGCGACTCGTTCCCCCTTAAGTTTTACTTTTGTGCCCCCGTTACCCCCTGAGTGCGTTTACCGTCCATTTTTTCCGTTAAAAGTGACGTGGCATTTCCATGTCACCTTTTTTCTTTTTTTTAATCTTAATCCTAATTAATCATTTAATTAAATTAAAGTCAAGGGTAAAAAAGAAATTTTATAATAGTTTTAATATTATTAAATAAAAATAATAAAACCACCCCACCCCACCCCCTACCCCCCCTCCCCTTCTTCTTCTTCCCCATTCTTCTTCTTCTTCCCCTACCTGCAATTTTTCTTTAAAAAAAAAAAAAAACAGGAACAAATAATTGCCATTAACTTTGCTGTGAATTTGGAATATTTTTGTGTGTGTATTACTGCAAATATATAGAGTTTAATCCATATAGTCTTCTTCCCCATTGTTCTCATATCCGAACATTTTTCCCGCGCCCTGTTCTCCTTCATTAAATTACATCCTTCATCCTCCATCAAATTCGTAGACCATTGAACCCTACTTTCATAAAAGAGTTTCATCACAGTCGCCTCTTCTACACCATATCTATTACTTTTAGTTTTTTTAATTTCTGATTTAAAACAAAATCTCGAACATTTTCCTCTTCCTCATTAACTTCTGTAATTACATATTCAAGTGTAATCTGTTTCATGTTATCATCCCTAAATATCCTTCTTACCATCTTAGCCTTTCGTATCACAATTTCATCCCTGCTTCTTTCAGATCATCTTTTGCTTCCTGATTTTCTATATATATACCATCGATCTTATACAGGCCATCGATCTTATATGTAGGTTAGCCATCGATCTTTTGTTTTTCGTTCTTCTGTTTGGTCTCATTTTCTCTGCTCAGAAAGTAATGAGATACTTGACTTGCTATTTCTTATCCAAAGTGCTTCGTCTCCTTCAAGGTCAGGCCTTTTTGAGAAGGCTATAAGAGTTTGCTTGTTTTTTTTTTTTTATTTTTTAAAGAAAAGTTGCAGGTAGGGGAAGAAGAAGAAGAATGGGGAAGAAGAAGAAAGGGAGGGGGTAGGGGTGCGGTGGGGTGGGGGGGGGGGGGTGGTTTTATTATTTTTATTTAATAATATTAAAACTATTATAAAATTTCTTTTTTACCCTTGTTTTAAGTTAATTAAATGATTAATTAGGATTAAGATTTAAAAAAAAAAGGTGACATGGAAATGCCACGTCACTTTTAACGGCAAAAATGGACGGAAAACGCACTCAGGGGGTAACGGGGCACAAAAGTAAAACTTAAGGGGGAACGAGTCGCATTTTAAAGGTTAGGGGGCAACCTGTCAATCGGGTATAAACGCATGGGACAAAAGTGCTATTTATTCTATTTGAAATTCAGGATAGAGTTAGTCCAAAGAAAAAGGGTTCGAAATGAAATTAAATAGCAACCCTGGAAGATTTCTTGTTGGAACGACTCAAACTAACAATAATCAATATATCGACAAGGCCGTGGTTCAATATCTCATTATTTTCACCAAAACACGATGATACCATGAATTTTAATGAAGACAGTGCAACATGCATTATGTTCCCTTATGATGATGCTCTAATGGTCCCTGTTACTATTGGTAATGCTCTCACAAAAATAATTTTGATTGGTACAAGGAGTTCAGTCGATCTTTTGTTTGCATCCATGATTGATAAAATGAATGTCACTCGAACCAACATTCACGAAAATCTAGATACTATTCGAGGATTTAATGGGCAAATTAGCATTCCATTGGGGCATATAAAGTTACCTTAAAGAATGGGTTCTAGCGAAAGGTATATTACTATCAATACTAAATTTGTGGTAGTGGAATGTGATTCAACATATCATGACATCCTCGGGAGAACTACCCTAAACAAACTCCGAGTTGCTATATCTACTCACCGTTTTACAATGAAATTTATAATAAAAGAGGAATACTAATTATTAGAGAAAACTAGGCATGGGTAAGAGAATGTTATTCAAGTCATTAGCTAGAACATATATTTTTGTACTTGATATTCCGGAGAAGCACTATTAAGCTAAAGCTTCACCAGCTGAATTTTTGTTAGAAGTCCTCGTTGGTTTGATAAATCACAAGGTATATATATATAAAGCCCTATCGCCTAATAAAAGGGGCACTATGCACCAATAAATCGAAGAAAATAAAGACAACTTTGCTTGGAATACCAAAGATATGGTCGGAATAGATGCTAAATTATCCATCCATCAACTGGATGTTAGGACAGAAGCAAAACCTATCTAGTAAAGACATCGAATTTGTACACAAAAAATAAATTGATCATCAAAGAAGAAATTAAGAGGTTGTTACAAACTGGAGACATACATGAGGTAAACTAACCTGAATGGTAGGGGTGAGCAAATGAGAACCAAATAACCAAACCGAACCAAAAAACCGAAAAAAACCGAACCAAAATAACCAAAAACCGAATAACCAAATGGTTCGGTTTTTAATTTTTTCAAAACCGGATTTTTTGGTTCGGTTCGGTTTACTGTGTAAAAACCGAACCAAAAAAACCGAAAAAAAACCGCACTAACGAAGGAAAAAATAGGAAACGTGTGAACTTCTTTTATAAGAATTATGTGGGAGAAACTTTTGTTAAGAATTTACGTGAAATTTTAGTTATACTATTCGATGGTGCTATTAGTGAGATTTTTTTTTATATCACTTAGAATTATAAGTATTCATTACTTGATTGATTTTATTAATCATGATTCTATGAAATATGAAGTAATAGATTTAAATTTATTGTAGTAAGTATTTTTAATTGATATATTAATAGCCCACATGGACAAGTAATAGTAGAATAATTATATTAGAATATTAGTCTCTATTGACAATGTATTTTAAGAAATATGGTAAATATATTATTGATCAAGCACCCGAATTCGAAGAGAACCAAAACCGAACCGAAACGAACCAACTCGGAACCAAAAACCGAATGTGAAACCAAATGCGAACCACCCGATTTGGTTATTAATTATAAAAAACCGAAATATTCTGTTCGGTTCCGGTTTTGGCCAAAAACCGAGACGAACCGAACCATGCTCACCCCTACTGAATGGATTGTGAGTTCGGTATGGGTATCAAAATCTAATGAAGTGGGAGAATATGTGTAGAATTTATGAATCCTAATAGATATTGTATGAAGGATTGTTTTCCTCTTCCCAAGGTGGATATATTGGTGGATGTGACGGCATGATATCAATTTTTAACATCTATAGATGTGTTCAAGAGGTATAATCAGATAAGAATGGATCTGAAGATGAATATAAGATCGTCTTTGTACCTGAAAATGTTATATATTGTTATCAAGTTGTGCCTTTTGCTCTCAAGAATGCATGAGCTACCTATCAACGAATTGTGAACAAAGTATTCGAGCATCAAATCCGGAGAAATATGGAGGTATATGTCGGTGATATGTTCGTAAAAAGTAGGACGTTTTAAGAACACTTGTCTGATTTTAAGGAAGATTTTGAAGTGATGCAAGGACGTTTTTGGGATTCATGGTACGCTATGTTATAGAAATCTCTGCTTAGGCGTCAACTCCCCCATCAGCCGCGCCTACGCCTAGTAAAAATGCTAGATATTTTTGCCTAACGCCTTAGTCGACGTGGAAGAGGCTCCGCTTAATGGGAAAAAATGACCGCCTAGGCCCTCCTTTTATATTTTCTTACTCTCTTACTCTTCATTGACTTCACATGTAGAAATGCTTGCTATTTTGTGCAACGCTTTATTAACAGTCTTCCATAGATTTTTTGTAAATTTAGGGATCACATTTAGAACCCATATAAGACAGAGGCCTTTGTGGGCGATCTTAGAATTTTTTGCTTTATTATTTAATTGACTTCTCTTATCTACTTCCGTTTTTGAAATAAGAGTATTGTAATCTTCCTTAATTATAACTTGACCCAAAATAGATCTAGCCCAACTCCGGTTATCAAGTTGATAAGTGAAATATTTTTTACCTAAGAAGATGGGAGAATTCCACGCAAGGTTTCCAAATTCTACGTCTTTTCATTCATAATTTGTTTGTGTACAAAGATTAAGAGTAATGTTGGATATCACCCCAAATAAAATCACATTTTTATCACTTTCTCGTGGATTTTAAACGAACCAATCACATGATTTTTCTTTCCTGAATTATCACTTTCTCTCTCTTTTATGATTGGTCCACATAAGGGGCGATATAAAAGTGATCTGATTTAGGGTGATATCCAACATTACTCAAAAAATAATTCACTTTTAGATAATTGTTCGAGCATCTTTCTGCTAGAATTTCAAATATCCTTCCAAATGCAAATGGAATGACCATCTCCGATCGATCATCAATCTAATATTATTTATAAACATATTTTTTTCCAGCTAGGTGATTTTTCCTCTCCAAAAAGTATTATTATCCATTGTTCTAAAAGTCGCCAGAGGCAATTAGGGCGGTCGACCACCTTCGAGCGCCTAGATGGCTAGGTAGCCGGATTTAGACGGTTTTTACCTAGGCGGTTTTTAAATTACTTTATATTAAATATATATTACTAATATATTGACTTGAATTATATTTAAATTCTAATATACTTAAAGTAGATCAATTTAACATAAATAACATATATTTAACTATAAAATATAATAATTTACTATTATTAACCTAAAAATGGACAGTTCAAGGAATCTAGACTTAAAATTTGGAAAACCCCTACCTTTTTCTTATTCTCGCGTGTTTAGACTCTACCTTAAGTAGTTTTCTCTTTATATTTTGATTATGTGTTGGGTTTGATTAGATAATATTAGTCATTTATAGGATAACATGTTAGGTAGTATTCAGGTTGGGTTACCCATTAATTCGATTGATAGTTTACTAATTTGATTATGCGTAGACGAACCTTCGAGCCACCTTCAAGAGAAATTTTAAACGAATCGCACTTTGAATGTTTAATCAGAGCGCATAGGCGGCTAGGCGGCCTTGTTTTAAAACACGATTATTATCTATGTTTACTTCTAGGAAATTAGAATTACAAAAATATTTACTTCTAAAGAGTTTGGACTTTTGGAGATGAATAATGTTCCACGTTTAAGCCCACTGATAGGTTTAAGCCCACTGGACAGTAAGTTCGCTTGCCAAAGAGGTCCGTCTAATCAAAATTCAAGATATAGATTTTGGCGCCTACTATTATTTAGCTTCTCCAAGCTTTGCTCTTTTTCTGCTTCTCTAATGGAGACCCAAAAACCCATCAACAGAAGAAGAAGTTCAAGCATCCCTACAAATCAGGTATCCATTTTTCTCCTCTAAAAATCCAATTTTAGAAAGTTTATATTGTGATGATTAGACTCGAATTATGATATTTGTAAATGTCATAAAGCATCACACTTCCATAACTAAAATCAATTGACGTTAGATGAAACAATCGATGATCTTCTGTGCTCTTGATCTTGTAAAATACGGGAACAATTGTTATTTGTGTTAATCACACGTTCAATGCAGGTGGGTAATTTCAGTACTAAATTCTCCTTGACAACATTTGTGAAGCGTGTTAAAAAATTAACAGAAACTCAAAGAGATGCGATTAGTAAAACAGGATTTGGAAATTTGCTTGTCATTCCTAGTTACACCCTTTCAAAGAACCTCTTAGTTGAGCTAATGGAAAGATGGAACCCTGATAAGTCTGCTTTCATGCTTGCTAAAGGTGAAATTACGATAAATCTCTTGGACATTGCATTAATTCTAGGACTACGTGTAACTGGAATACCCGTAATTCTAAAAGAAGATGAACCTTTTTTGGAATTAGAGAAACAATACGGAGCAGCTTTATGGAATAGGAAAATAAGTGTAGATTCACTTGAAGAGAGATTAGATTCAATTGGGGAAAAATGTGATGAAGATTTTGTGAGAACATTTTTATTATATGTATTTGGAACAATACTTTTTCCAAATACAAATCGAAAAATTGATTCAAAATATCTTTCTTTTTTACAAGACCTTAATAAAGTTTCCAACTTTGCTTGGGGAGTAGCTGTTATTGAAGATTTACACAATTGGTTAAATAAAAGGAAGCAAAAAAATGTAAAATATGTTGGAGGGTGTCTTATTTTACTTCAGGTAATTTCTATTTAAATAATAATTTCCCAATAAAATCTCATTAAATTTATAATTTTAACAGATATGGTGTTATGAGCATATTTATATTGCTAGACCAAGTTTACTGAACGATTCTTTGAAATTTCCACGTGTTTGTAAATGGCAAAGTAGTAAATCTCATCAAAGAAAATGGTTAACTGCTAAGTTTAAAGAACTTGAATCTGATCAGGTACTTAATAATACTTTATGCCTTGATGTTTATAAGTTCTAATTTTAATATTGTATTTTATTGATTATAGATATTATGGAACCTTGAATTAACTATTGAAGAGTCAGAAACTGAAATAATCAAGGACTTAGCAGAAGCTTTAAAACAGAGGAGCATTATTCCAAACAATTCATTAGCAATTGTAAATTTTGCTTACATTTTGATGTGTTTCTAACAAGATTTACAAATTACTAACAAGATTTATTATATTTTAACAGGACAATTATAAAATGTCAGAGCAACAGATTTTCGAATGGTTTGATAAAAGAATGAAAATAATTGGAGGGGAAGAGAATGAGTGTTCATTAAGTCCAGATGTAGTGTCAACAGGGCATAATAGTCATTTTAGTGTACAAGAAAACGTGGAAGTTATAGAACAGATACAAGTTGGATCGAACAGCTCAATTATCGCTATAAGTGATGTAAATTACGCTCTCTTAGTTCATTTTGTTACTTTTTTTATTTTTATTTTTAATTGTTGATTTAGCATTGTTTTATGCAGGATACTGAAGATGATATGGTATTGAATACGCGTGTATTGGAAGAGGAAAATAGTAAACTGAGGATAGAAAGTAATGAACTTAGAGAAGAAATTACATCTTTGCGAGATAAGCTTTTATTAAGTAGAAAAGTTGAGGAGCAAAATGCAAAATTGAGAAAAGAAGTGGAATTATTAAGACAACAAAATGAGGATTTAATGTCAACTTATAGTCTTGTGTATAGAATAGAGAGACTTGTCTTTGATGAGTTAGAAGAGGAAAATGCACTATAGACACATTTAGGTGTTATTTAAATCTTAGAAAAGCACTAATTTTGATAGCTTTTGGCACAAAAAATTATGCTTTAACATCTGTATAAATTCCTCTTTTAGATGCTAGTATTTATTTAAACGGGTCCATTCAGTTTGTAATTATAACAAATTGTATAGGAAACAGGTGATAACAATTTGTTTTTAGCTTTAAGCTCTAATAAGGAGCAATTTTCAGTGGATTTTGAATATAAAAATGAATTACTTCTTATACAATTTTGTTTCTTTTAGAATATGGTAATAGAGAACAACTAATATTACCATATTATGATTGTTTTTTACCATTTAGTCTCTACTAATATCCTTGTACTTTAAATGAATGCTACTCCTATAATTGTTTGTAAAAGAAAGGAAATCAATTAAAAGTTTTAGGGATGGTACTAAATTTATTCAATGGTCTCAATTACTTATCAGTTTTTGTTACGAAGGAATAGGTATGAGACTTGACCACACTATACTAAACGACATGTATAGTTAGCTCCTATTATTGCTAAAGATAGTATCAATGTTACTAGAACATGAGAATTGATCCTCTACTAAAAGAATCCAAAGTTAGTTAAGTTTTGAGATATCATATAGGTCAATTTCGAAAATCACTGTCTCTGGGTAGATGAAGATTCAGGAATATACTTGGTTTGAAAAATGGAGTTGTAGATTCCATAGCTAAATGTGTTACGTGTTTAGTATTCTCGACCATTTGGTCTCTTATTGTTGAAATGTAAAGTCGAATGGGTTTTATATATGGGCTATTTATTTTGCTTAAAGGTTTTAATTAATGTTTTGGGCCACTTCAAGTGTTATGGGCTGGATTACTTAATGACATTTGTAGGTTTTGTTTAATTAATGTTTTAATCTCTTATGTTCCTTGATCTTATTCAACTTTGGAAGGGCGAAATTAAATCCCTAAGGTTTCTATATATTAGGGATGGCAACGGATCGGTTTTTTTGCAAAAATTCCAAAAACCATAACCATAACCGTTTTTATAATTAAAAACCATATCCTAACGGTTTTAACCATCGGTTACACTTTTCAAAACCATAACTGTATTATTCGGTTTCGGTTTTTCAAACGGTTTTGCGGTTTTTAACCATATTCAAATGATAATTTAATAAATATATTAAATTTCATAATATAAAACCACACGTATAAAAGAAAACTCCAAGGTTTATACAAAATTGTGTTTGTATTTGATTAAATTGCATATTTATTATTTAATTGGTTAAATCTAGTATTTTGATTTTTCTTTTAGAATTTCAATATATCTAATTTAATCTAAAGTATTCTAAAATTTGAAAATATATATGATAATAAACGGTTTTCGGTTTTCGGTTTTATTATTATCAAAAACCATAACCTATCGGTTTTAACCATCAGTTACACTTTTCAAAACCATAACATAATGGTTTTAACCACGGTTATATAATTCGATTTTTAATCAGTTCGGTTTTCATCGGTTTCGGTTTTTAACCGTAACCATTTCCATCCCTACTATATATATACCCTTACATTCACTCTTTGGCTATAATTCTTTTTCCGTCTTTTGACTCTTTTTCTTTCTCGTTCTTTCTGTAGATCTCTTCTTATGTTATAAAGCATTGAGATTAGAGTTAGGTTATGTTACTTTCTTGCTTGCATGTATCAAACTTGTATTATTCTTGATAGTTAGCTTCCTGAAATTCTTTGAATTTTAAAAGTTATTGGATTTTGTATGATTTTATAACATGCATTATGAATAAAAAATCAATGTAGAAATCTTTCAGCAAAAAAAGAGATTTCACAAATCCAAAAAAAAAAAACTTAAACAGGTAAAAAA
Organism: Nemophila menziesii; assembly: GCA_029959085.1. Classification (NCBI taxonomy): domain Eukaryota; kingdom Viridiplantae; phylum Streptophyta; class Magnoliopsida; order Boraginales; family Hydrophyllaceae; genus Nemophila; species Nemophila menziesii. The sequence goes on along the minus strand of JARWIR010000001.1, from coordinate 47,791,866 downwards.
AACATTTATTCAAATATTTTAATATTCGATCAGCCTTCATATGGAACAAAAGAATAAGATCAAACTTTTTACATACTTTTTTTTAATACATGGGTGTCCAGAAAAAAAAGAGAGAAGCTTTCACGCACCACAACTAATTCTATAGAAAAAATACACACTTATCTATACATATTTTCAGGTAAATAAAAACTAGGTTACCCATGTTGAAGGAGAAGATTCAAACCTTCTTACATACTTATTCATTGGGACAGTGTATGATTAAAAAGTAAAAGTTGCCAAAAAATTTATTATATGCACGACAATATATGATTAGTCTTCATTTTTTTTGTCTATTTTGAAGAAAATCTCTTAAAGATGCTAAGCTAGAAATTCATTCATCATTCATGATCACTACCCCTAGTCATCAACTAGATTTCTCTCTACATACTATGTTTTCTTAGGGCCGGTCCTAGGAGGAGGCTAAAAAGGCCATGGCCTTGGGCTCCTTCCAATTCTTATAATATTGGGACCCTATGTTTTTTATATATAAGTATATTATTATTTTTATTTAAAAACACTTGGCCAATCCAAATCAAATAAATGCTGTACTATTTTTTTTTTTTTGAAAAAAACTCTTTTTTTTTTTGTTTATATTTGTCAAAAATATCACAACACATGTATATTTTTTTCTAAATAATTTTTTAATTTATTATAGTATTATTTTATATTTTTATGTCTACTGAAATATATTTATTCAATTATTATACATCTTTTAAATAATTAAATTTATGCTTAAAATGGTAAATAATTGGATTTTTTATATAATTTGTAATTTTTAGGGGCCAATTTTTAAAGTTTGTCTTGGGTCCCTAAAATGTCAAGACCGACTTTGTCTTTCCTAACATTGTAAATGACCAAAATATATACTTTTTTTTACCGGCCAGAAGAAAAGTTAAAGAATATAATTATAAATTTAGATTTTTAAAATAATAAAATAATAATATTTTTGATCGATCAAATAAAAAATATAAAAATATGTATTCCGTCAAAATCTATTTAGGATTTTTCAATCAACTCTATGCAAAAATTAAAAAAAAAACCATCAAAATTTATTTAGATTTAAAACAATCCATGGGATTTTCAAAATCTAGATAGTTTTTAAAATCTAAAAAAATCCAGTAAACTTTCAATTGAACACACCCCCCCCCCCCCCCCCCCCCAAGATTTCTGATTGAAATCTTAGGTTTTTTTTCTAGCTCTGTAATAGCTTGCTAAGATCAAATATGAAGCTGTAATCTCATTTTATAGTTCATCAGACATCTCTCGTAGATTGCTTTAGTATGGATGTAGGCATTAGTGCTGTACCATGATAAAAACCTTGTGTACTTTTATCTATGCGCAAGCATAGGGCTGCCCCTTAAGTAATTAGGAGTGTCACCCTGACATAGGATTCAGTTAGTGAGAATAATACATAGTCGTCTAATGAGCGGTTGTGATTCTGACGGGGTTGCCTAACTAGAATAGTCAATGTGGTTAGAACTTTATTCACTGATCATTACAGAGAGTCCCCTTATCCGAATCCCATAGTGGTGTTGAAGTAGACACCTAAGTTACCCTGATGGGAGTTAGATTGAAATTAGAATCCCGACTATTGCATGTTACACAATTCACTCTTTAACAATAAAACGTAAGATATATACTAGTAAGGATTACTTGCGAGTTCTCAAGCTATACTCTCATTTTCCCTTCTTTTTTATTTACTTCTATTTAGTTTAATCTTCAATTCTAGTTAATTTATCTTAACTGTGTTCTAGTTTAAAGAACATGTCATTTGGAGTTGTATTGAAGAAGTTACGGCCAAAACAAAATAGCAACAGTTTTGTTACCTTTTCTATATTTTAGGGTTACGAATTTGAGTTGGGATATGAGTCCAAGTTACTCGTCTTCCACTCCAAGAAAACGAATTAGGTCTTCTAAACACCTATAAATACACCCTTTCACCTTTGTAAATTTCATCCTTACCTCCCACAACTAGTTCTTAAGTTTATTTATCATTAGAGTATTCAAGAGAGTAAGATGACATTCATGTATCTTTATTTTAGTTTATTTTCTTCAGGTATGAACTAATTTTCCCATAGCTTTGGTTTTCCATTATGTATAAATATGAATTCTATTTTTTCCTATCTAAGTTTCTTTAGGAATTATATGTTTAAATATGATTCTAGCTGCTTAACCATATATTTGATTTATGTGTTTTGATTTATTGTCTGTCTAAAACCTGATCAATTGAGGGCTTTGCTAATAGTAGTTAGATAGTCACCCGGAAGGGGTGTCTAATTATTGAAACACCACATAAATGTCTAGTGTACGGTAGTAATCCTGACAAGATCTGCCTAACTAGATAGTCATTAGGGTTTAATTTAATCACCAATCATCATTAGTAGGCCAGTCTCATATAGGAACCTAGTAGCGCAGGAGCACCCTAATTGAGTCCCCTCGTGATTGTGAGGTCGCCACCCTAGTTTGCTTTCCGGGGATAGGGGGAATTTAGAATCCTGACTACTTATCTAAGAGCTATTATCTACCTTATAAACAGATAGAAGAAATAGAAAGATTAGTGCATACGAGCAAAACCTAAGCTATATTCTCTCATCTGATTTCTCTCATATTTATTGTCTTTATTTTCTTAGTTGTTAATCTCATCTCTCGATCAATAATATTTATTTTCTGTTTTTTAATTATTAATTGTTACTTTGATTTATTTACCCATCCATTTAACACACTTAAGTCCCCGAGGAAAGAATCTTCTTATCATTAAAACTTGCATACGTTCTGTAATACTTGCAGTACCGTGCTAGTCTAGGGTGATTAGCGCATTGTTTTCCGTATTTATTTATCATATTTTTATCACACCCTAGGCGACACCACTCGTGATAAGACTATTATATCAAAAAATACGAGACATCAACACTCTTCAATAAGAATAAATTCACGGATTATAAATCTTCAGCACTAACCAATTGGATATCGATGCAAGTTCAATGAAAGTTACCACTGAAGCTTAACGATCTGGAGGATTCAACCTCCCAATCAAAATAGTTGGTACATTTGAAAGAAAAGCGATCTGTGATTCGGAAGCAAGTTGAATATCATGAAAAAGAGTATGTTTGAGAAGATTGGTATTAGAGATGCCAAACCAACAACCATCATCTTGCAATTGGGGGATCGATCTACAGCAAATCCGTAGGGAGTAATCGAGGACGTGCTCGTTCAAGTAGGTAATCTTATTATTCCGACTGTGATGTCTCTATTTTTTATGGATTAATCCATTCACGAGACATTATTTTGAGATTTTATTGGGCCTAAGTGAGGGATTTCCCCTAATATTTTCTATATTTCTCTTTTACTTCTAATTTTGAATATACTACTGTTTATAAAGCTTTTGTGCCTTAATTGTGTGTTAAGTGTTTAGAATTTAGTTACATGGTTGATACAAGGTTCCAAGATGAGAAGAATAAGTGAATAAGTTAAGATAAACCGCAAGTCAAAGAGGAATTTGAGCTTAGAGTCACTTTGGGAAGTTGGAGCGTTTGCTGGAGAAATCTTGTGATTTAGTTTTTCAATCACTACGACACATTGGTGAGATATTTGGACGTGATTATTTTTTATTTAGATAGAGCTTGAAGTCAGGGTCGCTTGGAAAGTGACGAAAGTCAATTCGAAGTTAAGATGAAGAAGTTATGCCATTTGCTTCTACCGTGGCTCGAACCAGAATTTTTGGTTAATAAAACAGGATGAGCCCCTTCTAAACCTAATTAAGTAAGCAAAAAGGGGTCCCAAACATTTTTAACTCATATATAAGACATTTTCCAGCCACTATATCATAATATATCAAGTTGGAAGTCGATCAACATAGTACAGAAGGGGAAAGCGCTCAAGAAGAATAAAAGAGAAGGAAGAAGGGTTTGTCTATGAACCCATCAATTCTGCCTCAACCATTTACCATTTCCCTTTGTCACGAAAAGTAACTTATCTATATTTTTGCTTTTGAACATAATTATGTCTTTAGTTTTAATTTTTTTTATTCTTTTAGTATGAACTTAACCCTCATTGCTTGAGGATGATATTGTAAGACTTTATGCTTAGATTTTTAATGGGATTATTGTATTTGGGATATAATTATATCTAATCTAGTTTGTTTTGATATATTATTCCACTGTTTTATATGTTTTATTCAAGACCGCCTGTACTTTGGACAAGTAGTGGGTGGTTGTAGTAATCGGCTTCACCTTAAGTCGGGGGAGGGGGGGGGGTTGATTACAAAAATAGCATATAAATGCCTAGTTTGAGGCATTGAACCTGACGGTCTTGTCCGCTAGGTAGCCATTAAGGGTTGGAATTTAAATCATCAGATAGCCCGCTGGTGTGTAAGATTGCGCTCTAAGTCTACCCTGACGGGAGTTAGAGATACACTTGAATCCTGGATATCGTGAACATCACCACTCACCCTTAAGGATAACACTATTACCTAGCGGCATAAAAAATTACTAGCTATTCCTCAAGCAACCATCTCATATTAGTTCAAAATTTATTTATTTACTTGTTCACGTTCATTCTTAGTTAATTCTTATCGCCATTATTTAGTCATTAGTTGTCAACCTGCCATAGTCTTATTGTAGTTTTTATCAAAATGCACATGAATCGTGCCATAGTCTTGTTGTATTCTTCAGACTCATGCTCTATTAGCATTCCCTCTATCTTCTTTCTTAAAATTGTCAAGGTGATTTGCTTTTCTATGTCAGGGAATACACTGTTGTACCATTCAGATTCCAACACATTTGTTTTTCCATATTTCTTTAAGTCCACGTCACCACTTTCCTCTCCTAATATAATATTTATATCCCGTGTAGTAAGATTTTTTTTGTTTATTCTAAATCCTTCGTGTTTCAGTTTATTTGCTATGGCTGTTATGGCGTCTATACTTACTCTCATATTTGGGACCATATAATCCTCTCGTACAATACCTTTATAAGGCAGTAAAATGGTAAAAATCGGCACTCTTAGATGCGTTTCCTTGAAATGATTGTTTTTTGATACTTTAAACAAGGCATCGAATATCAATCTTCTATCCGATTTCATATTTGTACAAGTAATATGTTACATAAATTTTATTTAAATGTTAGTAAAGTAAGACATAATTCATCATATTTGGAAACTTTGTCAGTTTTGGGAAAATTCCCAAAACTCATCTTTCTTTGTATTTCTTCATTTTTTACCTATCAATCAAAGGATTTTTCACATAAATGTTTGTGTAATTATACACAATTCAATATCATAATAAAAATTTCTTTTGTTATGTTAAAATTATCATAACTTTAATATTTTCTGAGTTTTGGGAAAATTCTCAAAACTCAACTTTACTGCATTTTTTTCCCACTTTTTTCACTCTTAATCAACTACTTTCACATAAACTTTGATTTACTTATCATTCAAACTCTTAATATACTTCATAATCAATATTTATTGAATTTTAGGTTTATTACCCAAAATTTACTTATCATTCCCTGGACCACCTAGCTTTCCTGTCACGTCCGAATGTAATTAGTGAAGACCTACCCAAGCACCACCTTCTTATAATAAAGTTTAATATCTCAGACAATCACATGCCTGCAAAAATAGAAAATAAATCACATAGGTAAAAAGACAAGCAAAGACAAGCGCATCATAGGGTGGGTGTCCTTCTAAACCGGGGACGCGTTAAGCCCAACTAGGCAAACAAGTTTGGGTAGGGCAAATCAAGGTCTGGTGAAAGGATTCAAACAACAAACACTGGCAGTTACTCACCGAAACTTTGAAGAGAACATAAACCTGGTAATTTTTTTTAGATTTTTAAGTTTTGGGAAAATTCCAAAACTCATATGTACTGCATTTTCCCTTTTATTCCCACTCTTAATCATTTTTTTCACACAATCTTTTATCTTAGTTATCATTCAAACTCCTTTTTTATACATCTGAGAACAACTTTGCGCTCGAACTCATTTTAACTTCAATGAGATTCGATCCCAAGACCTCTTGGTCTTGGAGGAGTAGTCTAACCATTAGACCAACTATCAATCTCATCATTCAACCTCTTAATCATCTTCAAATTCATCTTTTCTGAGATATGGGGAAAACCCTTGTATTTTTTCTTAGGGTTTGCGAGTTTTGGGAAAACCACCAAAACTCATTTTTTATTGCAATTTAATCAAGTTCTTTCACACAAATTTTCCCACAACTCAAACATCATTACTCATTTTTCTAGAATTCAAACATCATTACTCATTTCCTAAATTCTGCAAAATAATCTTAAATTACAATCTATTTTACCCATATGTAAACTATGATTTGCATTTCTATTTTAAATATAACTCAATCTTGTGTTTACACAAAATCATTACTCATTTCTTCACTCTAACTTATGACATTCTTCAGTAAACTTTTTCAGTAAAATCATATAATTTGTTTAACATTAATGCTTCTAACTGATATACTCATTCTATTACGTGTATATATATACACAAACACACACACGCATTATCGTATAATCTTACGTTTTCAACTAAAGGAAAATGAATTTACAAATAGAAATCATAGTAAAATTTGTATGTATTGCCTTTTTTTCCGCTTGAATTCAATCATTTTATTCTTGATAAATCACGATAAAATCGTTGTTTTTTAAAGTTCAATTTGTTAGAGATCTTCGTAAGATTTCTATCCTATTTTAGCATCTATTTTGGATTTGATTTGTTTCTGCTTTCTTAGTTATGTTTATGGATGGATCGGCAGGATTCGAACCTGCGTGGGCAAAGCCCACATGATTTCTAGTCATGCCCGATAAGCACTCTGGCACGACCACTTATTATTCATTTATGTAGGTTCTATTTGATGATACAATATATTAGTTTTAATGTTCATAAGATTTTTTGACTCTTAAACCAATATTATAATGAGTGTTGCTGGGTAGGGGTGAGTAAATGGACCGCCCGACCCGTTTGAGCAACTCGATCCGTGAAAACCCAACCCATACGGCCCGTGCCCGTAGGTTTTGGGGCTATAGTAGACTTTAATTTTAGCAAAACCCGCAGGTTTAGACCTAAACCGGGTAATAATGTTATCAAAACTCACTTAATCCTCGCCCGACGCGCCATATATATATATCTTTTTAAAAATATTCCTTATATATTACTATTGTATCATGTAAATTATATATATGACTCACACAGTTCAGTATCTACAAGATATGTAAACCAACAATATCTACTATCTTAGTAAGTAATGTATGATAATAAGAAAAGTTAATGGACAAATTTATGTATTCTGTAAAATTGATTTTTTATAATTAAAATTATAAATATCAACATATTGATATGAAAAGTCTAATAATATTTAACAATATTAATTAAATTATATTAATAGCTCATTTGTTAGTCAAACAAACTTATGAAATTTATTAAATATAATCTTTTTAGTTTCTAAAGTATATGAACAACACTGAACAATGGTGGAACCATTTCTATTGACAACCTGAACAACATTTTTTATCAAAGACCTCTCATGTAGATTTGGATAGCAACAAGTTAATCAATGCTTTAGCAAAGACAACGCCTATATTTTTGAAAACACTTCTATTGCATCCACAATCCTATATTTTTTTGAATTTTTAAATAATTACTCAAATGCAGTATTTGCAAAGAAATTTGGCTTGGTACTTCCCTATAAATTAAAAATAGAAGAGTAAATTGGAATCCTGGATCATACACACAATTGAAATATATAAGAAAGGAGGATGGGAAGAACACAGTAATGGACTATATGATGTTTTATAGATGTAATATTTGAAAATAAAAATGAAGGCATTACATGAAGATACAAAGATAGATGGAGATAGTATCATAAAAAATACTAACAAGCAAACTTCACGGAATTGACTGAAAAAAGTTCCAGAATCAACCAAAAAAACGACACAATATCAATGAGGAGGATAAAGTTACGCGATACCGCATAACTGCTTATCAAGTAAAATAAGATAAGCTAATTGGGAAGGATGAGAAATCCTCCGGTCACCAAACACTTTGCTGACAAGGTTTTGTCTGGCGACCCAATCAGCTACTCTATTACCTTTGCGGTTAACAAAAGAAAAAAACAGATTACAAGTCTCCACAATACCGTAAATCGACTTAAAAACATTACAACATTCAAGAATATTACAAGGGGTCCTAGTAGCTAAGGGTTTAACTATCACTTCACAGTCACTTTCGATGATAGTTGAGTTGGTAGGAAAACCTTTCGCTATCTCGCAACCCCACAGAACACCTTGAGCTTCTGCTTCGACATAACTTCTTGCTCTATATTCTTTGCACCCGCTTCAGTTAAGTTGCCGAAAGAATGTTTGACTATATAAGATATAGCACAACCAGATAAAGTAAATCTAGTATCGATATTTATTTTAATTATATTAGTAGGGGAGGACTCCAATTACTGTATTTTTTATATTAAGTTTTTTATCTTTTCCTTCAATTAAAGCTAAGAAATTCAAGACTGAATCATTCAGCTCTTTATTTTAGTACCATCATTTGAATTTTGATTCACATATTTATATTCCTTCCAAGTGAAGTAAGTTAGATTACATATGAGTATAGGTTTAGGTCTAAACCCATTGAATACAAAGTTATTTCTATCTTTTTAAATTTACCAACAAATATTACTCAAAAGTGCAGCAAATTATATATCTTGACCATGAGAAGCATTCAAAGAGACAATAGTTTGTAAAAACCAGTCATCAATTTTTGAGGTGCTATTATTCAAGGTTCTTAGAGTTAGAGAGTAAGAGAACCACACAACTCTAACCCAAAGGTAAACAAACTAAAGATGCTCAGTGGTTTCATCATTGCAATTATATATTTTACAAATTCTAGAGTTAGTACATTTTCTATTATAAAGATTCACCATTGTAAGTATTTTATTTTTAATAATTTTTTCATAAATTTTTTAATCTAAAGAGAGTAATTAATATTTTCTAAATATCTGGATCATTGAGATGTAAAGAAGAGAGAAGAAGATCATATACAACTTTGTTTTTTTTTGTCTCTATTTCTTTTAAGTAAAAGATAGATAAATTTAACAGAATAGTTGCCATTTTTAGTAGCATTCTGTAAATAAAAATAATTATATTTATAAGTAAAAATAGATATACAAGAAATAATTTTAGCTATTAATTAACTGTATTCTGAATTCACGTAACGAAGATTTAATGTCAGCCTATAGTCTTGCAGATTGGATAGAGAGACTTGTCTTTTGATGGAAGTGATAATGAGTTATTAGAAGTAAATACACTATAGTCAAGATAACTAACTGCGCGTTCAGGTGTTATTTAAGCATTAGAAAAACACGGATTTTCATAGCTTTTGGAGCAAAATATTATGCTTTACATCCAGGGCCGGTCCGAGCAACTCGGGTATCTAAGGCGGGAGAAGAAAATGAGGCCTTTTACAATATAATAAATTTTTTTATCCTATTTTAACCAAACAAATCATATATTAATAATTTTATAATAAAATGTATGAAATAAGCCTTTATTAAAAATCGTAATAATATATCTTAACAATTACATAAAAAACTTATAAATAAAAAAATTTATCTAAAAACTTATTGAATTCACTTAAAGAACATCTTCCTTACTTTTTGAGATACAAAGTTATTGATCAAATTTTCGTGTTCGAGTCCGTCTACAATATCTTGTTCAATCGACAACATAGCCAATCCCTTCAATTTTTCTTGTAACATCGTTGATCGGAGATAATTCTTAATTAATTTCAATTTTGAAAAACTTCTTTCCGCAGATGCAACGGTAACTGGTATTGTTAACAAAACTCTGTAAGCAATCCAAGCATTAGGAAAATTTACTTCTCTTGATCAAGAACTGATAAAATCAAGCACTTGAAATGCTTTTCTCTTGTCATCTGGTAAAACTACCTTCAACACCTTTAGTTCTTACAACAACTCATTTCCGTTAATATCTGATTTCATGTCTTGTTCCAAATAACTTTCAAGTTTCAAGCAAAAGTTTTTCAATTCTTCTTCAGTGGCACATTTAAGTCTTTTCACATCAAACAAAAATCCAAATTTTTCTTCATATTCCCGAAATTGTGAAAATCGTACCTTAAGAGATAGAAGAGCTTGGTCAAAAATAAATAAGAATTAATTGATCCTGAATGATTCTTCAGGTGATAATGACATAGATTCTTCATCGCTAACATCTTCATCAAAATTTCTTTTTCTTCGAACTTTTCGTTTCTTATGAAATATTGGTTCAACACCAAGAGACTCTGCAATTACTTTAGCATCAACCATGGTGAAAACAAATCCATTTTCTCTAAAATTTTCAAAGAACTTGATAAGTTCATCCAATCGAGTAATAGCAACATCTATTTGCATGTCTTCATTTTGAAGGAGTTTGCTAACACCATTAACAATATGTAACATGTTAAACCAAATACATAAACTAAATAAGAATTCAAAATTTTCAATCTCATTAGTTACCAAACTCTTTGCCTCACTTTGAGCCATGGAATCCTTAGTAGTATTTGCCAAATCTACTAATGCATCTCTAATCTCTTCACATTGATATCTAATGGCTTTCACTGCTTCAACATGACTTTCCCAACGTGTGTGTGATAATGGTTTCAATGTATATCCCTTTACATGATTTTTAAAAACTTCCATCCGTTGAGGAGAATAGGAAAATAAAGTATATATTCGTTGAATCACCCCAAAAAAACTTGATGCTTTAGAACAAGATTTTGCCATATCACAAAGTGTAAGGTTAAGACTATGACAACCTCATGGAGTATAAAAAGCTCTAGAGTTGACTTCTAATACTCTTTGTTGAACCCCTTTATTTTTTCCTTTCATATTAGATCCATTGTCATATCCCCGTCCTCTTATATCTTGAATATCAAGTTTAAGAATTTTCAATGTATCTTTCAATTTATTGAAAAGTCCTAATCATGTAGTATCGTTCACTATTAAAAATTCAATAAAGAATTCTTCTACCTTTATGGGTGTAGTAAACACATCCACACATCGTATAATAAGAGACATTTGTTCGAGACCACTTATATCGGGAGTACAATCAAGTAAGACTGAAAAGTACCTAGCTTTTTTGATTTTTCGCAGAATTTCACCTTTGATCTCGCCTGCTAATGTGAGTATCAATTCGTTCTGAATTTTATGACTAAGGTAATGAATATGAGTTTCTTTATTTTGTATACGACGAAGATGTTCTTTCATTACTGGATCAAACTCTGCAACCATTTCAACCAATTTGTAAAATAATCCATTATTACGATCATAAATCTTCTCATTTGTCCCACGAAAAGCTAAATTATTACTAGCAAGTAGTTTGACAATAGAAATAATTCTCACTAATACTTGCTTCCAATGTTCTTTTTCTCTGTTGATTTGATCTTGCACACTTTGATCAATTGTTGTGTTTTTTCTCAATCTTGTTTGCAACTTAATAAAGGCACTCAAATTCGTAATATGTGCAACCCCGATTTCATGTTCCCTTAGTTTAGCACTAAGATTACTCCAATCATCAACTCCTTGTTCTGCTAAATAGGTAGCCATATGATTTTGTTTGAATAACTTGCAACAAAAACAGAAGACCTTATTAACCGCTTTTGAATACACAAGCCAATTCCTATCTTGTTTTTCTCCATTGCACAAAATCCGAACATAATTTGATGAAGAGAAGTGTCGACCTTCGCCATCTTTTGGAAAATCATAATCCTTATCTCGAGTGATCCTTATTGGACCTTTTTCGACTAATAAATCTCGTAATGGTTGATCAATTTTCTTCCAATTTCCCGGATCATAAATGGCATCATCAAGTGTCGTATTAACATTCATATTCGCGCAATCTTGATGATCATCAAAATTCACATTTTTAACTATCTGATCATCATTTATCTTTTCAAATTGCATATCAACATTCACATTCGGTATCTCTATCAACATACATACTATCAATATCTGCATTAATATTTTCTATATTTGAATGCTTCGTCTCTTTAGGTTTAAGGAATTTGTGAAAAGCTCCTTTTTGAGAACTAATAAATTCATCTACCTTTTTCTTTTTTAACTTTTTAGAATGACCAGATTCTTGCTTACGAATCATGATAATAAAGTAATTGTAGAACAATTAAACCTGAATTTTTTGACGACCTTCCTCCTAATAATTCTTCGTTTCGAATTTTGTTTTCGAAATCTGTTTATATTTTCTGGTCGATTCTATTAAACCTATAACATATATATAAAAATAATTTAATTTAATCTTAAATTATATAAAAGAATTAAATATATTTACTTAACTATATAAAAATAAAAATTAAAAAAACTTAGAGGAACGGAGGGCTCTCAGAGGACAAAACTAAACACACATACCAAGTTTTGAACCTGTGACTTACTTATAAGAGACAACTCACCTTACCACTAAGCTAACTAGTAGTTCTGTGTTAGGGTAATACGAATTGCGAACTATATATATGTACTATATATTTTATTTTTGTGGGGCCCTCAAAAATTTGGGGCCCCGGGCCGGCCCTGCTACTGTAGCAGGCTTGTCCCTTTCATTATATGCATGAGAGATGTGGTATTTTTCCGAAATGATATGATAGAGAACAAGTAATATTGTAAAGGAAATATTCTGTTGCCAATCAGATCTTTGGTAAGAAGCAAATTTGTTACTTTTTTTCGATTCGTTGAGATTTTATTTCCATTTTGTTTGAAGAAATATGACCTGTCTTTAATGTATGCGATTCAAATGGTTTTTTTTTTTTTGCTTTGGTTCCAAAACTTGTAGTTTGATAGATTTTATAGAGAAAACTTAGTAATTTTAGTTTATAATTTCACTCTACCCCATAACATTACTACTGTCCCTACTAATATCCTAGATTTGTCTCGTAGTAAACCGCTTAATCAAAGGAAAATGTTGTGTTGTAGGTAGTTGGTTTCAGTTGAACACTATTATTTTATTTACAAGAAAGGAGTCCGCTTAAAGTTTCAGGGATCCTACTAAACTAGTTTTTCTTTTTTCTTTTGGTGGAAATACTAAACTAGTTCAATGGTCTCAATCACGAACTATTTTTGTGGTCCATTCTTTAATAGAAAGGCATGAGACTGGACCACACCACACCTAACCACATGTTACCGTTAGCTTCTTATTGCTGAAGGATAGTATCAATGTCACTGAATTGATCCTCTCCTAAAAGGATCCAAAGTTGGGTTAAGATATCATATAAGTCAATTCCAAAAATAAAATCCATATCTCTGCGGGTAGATGAAGATTTTTTTTTTTTGGACAGTGGTAGATGAAGAATCAGGCATATTATTCCTTTTTTTTTTTTGGACACGGCATATTATTCCTTTGAAAAAAGGAGCTGTAGATATAATAGCTAGATGTCTTAGGCATTGTTGAGACACCAACTATTGTGAAAGGGAGAAGACCTAGTAAAACTATCACCCGTGCCTAGACCGACTCGTTGTTTCGGTTTTATATCTTTATATGAACCTTATTTATTTAAATAATTTTAAGTTATAACATTATAGACGCCATTATATTTCGAAATTCAACGAACACTTTGATGAAGAATTGCTGCCACTTTTTTCAACAAATGCTTTGTATTTATAAATAGCGGCCTAAACGTTTTTTAAACATCACTTTCCTTAACGTATCATTAAGCATAAACATTTGAGAGAGAAAGACATTATTCAGAGTTTGATGTTAATAGATATATTGTGCGGATTGTATCGGGAGGTTTTAAGGTGTGAGGCTAAGTCCAATAAGATCCCAATTATAGCAAAAAATTATAATTGAAAGTTGAACAATGAAAAAACCAACTCTAACAGGTTCTCAATTCTGGCTAAAGCCAGAATAGAGATCCCAATTCTAAAAAAATGTGTGTCTAACCCCAATTCAACTTTGCTACATTTTTTTATTTTTTCTTTTAATTAAAATATGTTTCTTATATATATAATTAAGTTTTAAAAAATAAATTATTCAAATATCAATATTATATACGCAAATATTTTTATTGTAAGTTAACAAAATTCAATAAAAAATTTATAATTATTAGAAAAATTATTAATTAAGAGATATTAAAGAAGTTAATAATTTAATTGAAAAAAAAAACTATATCTTCATAATTTATTAAATAATACTAATATATTTTAATTTTATTGGAGGATGAAAAAACTCGTTTCAATTGAAAAAAGAAAAATAAAAAGAAAAACCGTTTGATTATTCTTTTGAGAATTATAATTTAAATATTAAAATTATATTTTTTTGTTTCGAATATTTTTCACAAATATAAAAGTAAAATAGTAAATAAATAATTGTATGAAAAATTTAAAAACTAATCAATTTATTTATTTAAGAAAATTTTTAAATAAAATTAAAGCTGTTGGAGCAGAGTTGTTTTATAAAGTTAATATTTGATAGGGATTATGTGTTTGACTCCCAATTCTGACAAAATTATGGGGTAGCTGTTGAACTTAGTCTGAGTGCGTGGAACAAAGGCGGATTGGGGTGCGACCGCCTCTAGCCTCCGAAACACAGTGACAAAATGACCGAAAATATTTTGTGACTATTTGTTTTTGATTAAAATAGGTTTCCGCCACCAGAGTAAAAAATCCGTCCCCCAAAGACAGAAATTTGCTCCCCAAGTTTAAAATTATCCTAATTTTTTTGTAATTATTGTCTCAAAGTCCACTACTTTTTCATTCCTGTGTAAATCCATTCTAGATTTGTCACTGTTGGTAACCTCTTTTATTAAGAATTTTTATTTATGTTTGTTTTTACCACACAAATTCCACCTCTTAAGAGATTCATAACATTGATTTTATAATAAATTCTATTTTTAGGCTAAACGTTTCAAAAGTATCAAATTTAGACCGAAACTTATTTAAAAGTATCATTTTTAGGCTAATTAATTTACTATTTTCGTTAGATATTTCATTGATTTTAGGGATTATGACCCGAAAAATCAAATAATAATATTTTAAGTTTAATCACACACTTAACAAAATTCCTCCCTAAAATTTCTTTGGGTTTTCAGCTTTATCTATTCAATACCATTGTAAATTAATTATATTAAAAATTCATAAAAGTAACTAATATATTTTATTACAAAAAAACTTGTACCTTATATATTACTTCCCGAGTTTTGGAATAATTCCTTGATCCAGCTCCACTCGGCTTCTTCTGTTTCTCTCGGTTATATGAATTAGCCTTTGCTTGGTTCTATTTTAATATAATTTCAAAAAAATAATTACGCATAATTAATAACATGTATAATAAAATAGAACTTTTATACCTAATGGTGTCGCCTAAGGTGTGATAAAATATTGAATAAAATAAGTGCAAATAAACACCCTAGGTTGAGCACGGTTTTGCAAGTATACATGACGTATGCAAGTTTTAATGATAAATAGAATTCGTTCCTCAGAGACTATGAAAGTTAGGAAGAACTTATGCAATTTATCTAGTGCAGATATAAAAGCTAGAATTAATAATACGCAAGAAAATAAAGACTAAAGATATTTTTATTTGGTTTTTATGAAGAGAAAATTAAAACTAATAAAGTAAAGACAAGAAAAGTAAATAAAAGAATAGAGGATAGTATGATAGTTTAGCCTGAGAAATGAGCAAGTAATCCCCACTAGTCTTGTCCATTCTAAACATGTAAGGGTGAATCATGTAATATTGCAATAATCGGCTTCAATAGCGAGGTAGTTTCAAATAGGGTTATCCTGTGTCAAGAGGTCTCAAGCAAACTTTTCCTATAATTGATTAAATGGTGATAACACCAAACCATAATGATTATCTAGTTAGGCTGGGTTGTCAGGACCAAATCCGTACAGTAAATGTTATGTGTTTTTTCCATAGTTAAACACCCCTTCCGGGTGATCATCTAACTACTATTAAGGTAATCCTATACGTTTGCAACCGCAAAGAAAACAAACAATAAATCAAAACACATAAACAGAGAAACAAAACATGGATTCAATTTAAAACATATACTTCCCAAATTAGAAGATGTTAAACAAGTCTAGGGTTCATACATCTAAAGAAAGAAAAGAAAACAATTACAGATTTGAGGGTTGAAGATGACATAATATGGTGTTCAACTCCTTCCAGACTTCTTTTCTTGTGTTGTAAGCTTCTTCCTGGCTTAAGGACTAGCCAAGGATGTTTTTCTTATGATAAGAGGGTGTATTTATAGGGTATAGAAAACCCTAAAACGTTTCTTGGAGTATAAGATAGGTATTGGACTCCGAGCCCAACTCAAATTCGTAACCCTAAAATATAGAAAAGGTAAGATTCTGGTGCTGTTTTGTTTTCGTCGTAACTGCTTCAATACTTATCCGTTTGACGCGTTCCAATAGTCGAAACTGATTGTCTCGGAAAGCTATTTAACTTTGATGTAGTCTATTCTTCCAAATTCCTAGCCAATCTTGAGTTATGATCACTTTTATGTTCGTAGCTGCTGGAATTCAAATTTATTTGGCAACTTTATCTTTTCATTTTTCATATTTCCTGCCTTTATCTCCAATTTCCATGTTTATCCTCTTTCCTATATCTCTTAGAATTAGCTTGGCATCTAATTAATTACCATATATCTTTAAAACTTCACAATTAACAAACAATTAAACCCAATATGCTCTAAAAATAATTTATTATTAAATTAAGACACGAAATAGGAAAGTGTACTAAATCATGAGAAAATCGACCTATAACCTAATAAATACACCTAAAATGATGTCTCCAACTAAAAATTTGGGAGACATCATCTAACTATCAATATAATCCCACATCTCGCAGCATCTTTTCTAAATCTCTTCCACTACATCAAACGACGTCTTATTCAAATTGTAATAACTTGTCTTCTAATAGTTCTTCCAATCTCTGTATCTATTCGTTTGGCACTTCTTTAAGTTATCATCTATTTTCTCCCAATCATCTTTTAGTCTCCATCCCTCTATGTCGAAAAACTCATGTAATCGCCTAAGAATATTTTGTTTCAAGTTATTGCACACCTCTTTCCATGCCTTATAGCATGGAGGCGCATTCTCTCAGACTGTCATCCCAACCACTTAGGGCAACATGTTTCCCGTACTCGCCTGTTGGGTTTCATACAAATAAAAAAGGCAATCATAAAACAAGTGTTTATTAACCTAATCAAATCATATAGCAAGTGATACACAATTATAATCAAATAAATAAAATTTTAAAAAGTTTGAACTTTAGAAATACCTAGTTTGGTTGGAGAAAATGAAGATTGAGCGTGCCCCACGTTGAATATGGACCTGAGAATGGTGTAAGATGAAGTGGAGAAATAAGTGATCAATATTAGAGCAAAAATGAGTTAGGGTTTCAAGAGAAAGTGGGATAAATTATTTTCTGGGTGTTATTTTTGGTTCTGAAAATCCTGCAATTTGCAATAAATACGCTAGCCTCATTAGAGACGACAAAAGTCGTCGAAACTTAGCGCAAAAGTCGTCGTATTTAAGGTTATCAGCAACGACAAAAGTCGTCGCTACTAAATTAGGTCTTCTACGACTATATTTTCAAACTAAATAAAAAACAAAATGTAATTGCAATTTGTCGCGACTACTTCTTAACAATTAACAACATCCCGCCGTAGCTAAATGAAAAGTTTATTATCGACGACATTTATTGTCGCTTATACTTTTTCGTCGCTAAAGACCATTACTATGTCGTCACTAAAAAACTCGTCGCGACTATTAGTGGTATAACTGTCAGATTTCATTAAATAATCAAGTCCGTTACACGTTGATTATCAATAATTGACGAATGACTCAAGAAATTATTTTTCTTCATTCATTCTATCACCTAGAGAAAGGTTTTGATATAATTCTTATAATTTTATGACATCTAGAGTTCAAGTCTTTACCTAGAGTTGATAGATTCCATCCTAACTCACCCTTAGTTACACAAGTACTTAGTTGTGTCTGATATTGACACACTATGAGCCATATATTTAAACAAAATAAGCACACATGCAACTATAATAATGATCTCAGGCCAAAAAATTACAAACAGTTAATTCTTTAGAGATTTATCTACTTGATAGTTGATGGTAATAACTGACCATTAGGAATCTCTAACTTTGCTTGATTCGATAATCACATCTCTATATGTATTATTTATGCACCTAATTCGGTAAACAAGAAGTACATATATTTATCCAATAAATACTAATTAGCTACATATTAATCTATCCAGATTATCAAGGTTCAAACTTGATGATTATACGATTAATAACAAGTTCAGATCAAATCCTAAGCACTAAATTCTTATTATCATAACTTCTTATGACATATGGTCCGTAAATTAATCAATGATCTATAGTAATACTATATAGATAACCATCATAATTATAAATACTTCCCATAGATTTAAATAAACAATTCTATTAACCAATATTGTGAGTATAACTACTATCATGCACAAGAAATATATGTGTTCAATTTATTGCAAGATAATCGAGGTTAAGGTATAATTTCAACAATTAGATACAATAAGTAGAAGAAAGTATAATTTGTGAAGAGCAGCCGATCTCACCACCTACAAAGCATATGTCTCCCCATATCATGATGAGTTATCTAGGAAGTGTTTCCAAACTCGTCCTTTAGACACGAGTGTGTGAGGGTGATTATAAGAACAATACGAGATTTCCATTTCGAGTGACACTAGATATAGTAAGCAAACTAGATGAGTTGTAGGAGTAGGATATGGATTTGGTTCTTCACATGCAATTCTGTTTCAAACTTGATTTTTACTATAATTTTTTCCCCGATAAAGAGACTTATATCATTTATATATCAATATAGTAAGATATTTATTATTTATGACATTCAAATATTTATATAATATATGCTAAAAAATGCAGTGCAATTACTGATCTTAAAAAAAAAACATTGCATTGCAAGTGATTTTAACAAAAGAAGTTATTTTGTATCATTGACAAACAAAAGAACGGTTATTCAATATTATATAATAACAAAAACCTTATCAGTTAAAGTAGTTAAGGTTCAAATTCACCAAACGAGAGTATAAAAATATTACAGAACTCAAAGTTGTTTCAATTTTCAAAGTAAACAATTCATAAGGTTAATGGTAAGTATTCATCTACTAAGTGATTTTTATAATTATTTGAGTTTTTCAATATTTTTTTCGTATTTGTCTATGAATGTGAATCGCACGAATCGGAGTGATTCAGAACGATTCATGTATATCCTGGGCTATCACGATACGAAGCCTGATTCGAATCGAAACCAGGGCCGGTACGAGCAACTCGGGTACCTAAGGCGGGAGAAGAAAATGAGGCCTTTTACAATATAATAAATTTTTTTATCCTATTTTAACCAAACAAATCATATATTAATAATTTTATAATAAAATGTATGAAATAAGCCTTTATTAAAAAATGTAATAATATATCTTAACAATTACATAAAAAACTTATAAATAAAAAATTTATCTAAAAACTTATTGAATTCACTTAAAGAACATCTTCCTTACTTTTTGAGATACAAAGTTATTGATCAAATTTTCGTGTTCGAGTCCGTCTACAATATCTTGTTCAATCGACAACATAGCCAATCCATTCAATCTTTCTTGTAACATCGTTGATCGGAGATAATTCTTAATTAATTTCAATTTTGAAAAACTTCTTTCCGCAGATGCAACGGTAACTGGTATTGTTAACAAAACTCTATAAGCAATCCAAGCATTAGGAAAATTTACTTCTCTTGAGCAAGAACTGATAAAATCAAGCACTTGAAATGCTTTTCTCTTGTCATCTGGTAAAACTACCTTCAACACCTTTAGTTCTAACAACAACTCATTTCCGTTAATATCTGATTTCATGTCTTGTTCCAAATAACTTTCAAGTTTCAAGCAAAAGTTTTTCAATTCTTCTTCAGTGGCACATTTAAGTCTTTTCACATCAAACAAAAATCCAAATTTTTCTTCATATTCCCGAAATTGTGAAAATCGTACCTTAAGAGATAGAAGAGCTTGGTCAAAAATAAATAAGAAGTAATTGATCCTGAATGATTCTTCAGGTGATAATGACATAGATTCTTCATCGCTAACATCTTCATCAAAATTTCTTTTTCTTCGAACTTTTCGTTTCTTATGAAATATTGGTTCAACATCAAGAGACTCTGCAATTACTTTAGCATCAACCATGGTGGAAACAAATCCATTTTCTCTAAAATTTTCAAAGAACTTGATAAGTTCATCCAATCGAGTAATTGCAACATCTATTTGCATGTCTTCATTTTGAAGGAATTTGCTAACACCATTAACAATATGTAACATGTTAAACCAAATACATAAACTAAATAAGAATTCAAAATTTTCAATCTCATTAGTTACCAAACTCTTTGCCTCACTTTGAGCCATGGAATCCTTAGTAGTATTTGCCAAATCTACTAATGCATCTCTAATCTCTTCACATTGATATCTAATGGCTTTCACTGCTTCAACATGACTTTTCCAACGTGTGTGTGATAACGGTTTCAATGTATATCCCTTTACATGCTTTTTAAAAACTTACAAACGTTGAGGAGAAGAGGAAAATAAAGTATATATTCGTTGAATCACCCCAAAAAAACTTGATGCTTTAGAACAAGATTTTGCCATATCACAAAGTGTAAGGTTAAGACTATGACAACCACATGGAGTATAAAAAGCTCTAGAGTTGACTTCTAATACTCTTTGTTGAACCCCTTTATTTTTTCCTTTCATATTAGATCCATTGGCATATCCCTGTCCTCTTATATCTTGAATATCAAGTTTAAGAATTTTCAATGTATCTTTCAATTTATTGAAAAGTCCTAATCCTGTAGTATCGTTCACTATTAAAAATTCAATAAAGAATTCTTCTACCTTTATGGGTGTAGTAAACACATCCACACATCGTATAATAAGAGACATTTGTTTGAGACCACTTATATCGGGAGTACAATCAAGTAAGACTGAAAAGTACCTAGCTTTTTTGATTTTTCGCAGAATTTCACCTTTGATCTCGCCTGCTAATGTGAGTATCAATTCGTTCTGAATTTTATGACTAAGGTAATGAATATGAGTTTCTTTATTTTGTATACGACGAAGATGTTCTTTCATTACTGGATCAAACTCTGCAACCATTTCAACCAATTTGTAAAATAATCCATTATTACGATCATAAATCTTCTCATTTGTCCCACGAAAAGCTAAATTATTACTAGCAAGTAGTTTGACAATAGAAATAATTCTCACTAATACTTGCTTACACTGTTCTTTTTCTCTGTTGATTTGATCTTGCACACTTTGATCAATTGTTGTGTTTTTTCTCAATCTTGTTTGCAACTCAATAAAGGCACTCAAATTCGTAATATGTGCAGCCCCGATTTCATGTTCCCTTAGTTTAGCACTAAGATTACTCCAATCATCAACTCCTTGTTCTGCTAAATAGGTAGCCATATGATTTTGTTTGAATAACTTGCAATAGAAACAGAAGACCTTATTAACCGCTTTTGAATACACAAGGCAGTTCCTATCTTGTTTTTCTCCATTGCGCAAAATCCGAACATAATTTGATGAAGAGAAGTGTCGACCTTCGCCATCTTTTGAAAAATCATAATCCTTATCTCGAGTGATCCTTATAGGACCTTTTTCGACTAATAAATCTCGTAATGGTTGATCAATTTTCTTCCAATTTCCCGGATCATAAATGGCATCATCAAGTGTCGCATTAACATTCATATTCGCGCAATCTTGATGATCATCAAAATTCACATTTTCAACTATCTGATCATCATTTATCTTTTCAAATTGCATATCAACATTCACATATTCGGTATTTCTATCAACATACATACTATCAATATCTGCATTAATATTTTCTATATTTGAATGCTTCGTCTCTTTAGGTTTAAGGAATTTGTGAAAAGCTCCTTTTTGAGAACTAATAAATTCATCTACCTTTTTCTTTTTTAACTTTTTAGAATGACCAGATTCTTACTTACGAATCATAATAATAAAGTAATTGTAGAACAATTAAACCTGAATTTTTTGATGACCTTCCTCCTAATAATTCTTCGTTTCGAATATTGTTTTCGAAATCTGTTTATATTTTCTGGTCGATTCTATTAAACCTATAACATATATACAAAAATAATTTAATTTAATTTAAATTATATAAAAGAATTAAATATATTTAGTTAACTATATAATAATAAAAATTAAAAAAACTTATTAGAGGATTTTTTTTTTCTTGCTTCCGCTTTAGAGGAACGGAGGGCTCTCAGAGGACAAAACAAAATGCACATACCAAGTTTCGAACCCGTGACTTAATTATAAGAGACAACTAACCTTACCACTAAGCTAACTAGTAGTTCTCTGTTAGGCTAATACGAATTGCGTACTATATTTAACTTATATATTTTATTTTTTTGGGGCCCTTAAAAATTTGGGGCCCGAGGCGACCGCCTTGGTTGCCTTGGGCCCGGCCGGCCCTGATCGAAACATATGTGCATCGTAGTCGTATCGTGAATCGTAAGATACGGTGAACAGAGGTTGTAGAAATAAAAGGTAAGAGTGAAGAGACAAAACTAAAATTACTATTATGAGAGTCACCTTTTTTTTTTTTGTTCAAATAATGAGAGTCACCCAATATATGGAACTTCGATCATCTTTGCAGTGGATAAAGAGATTAGAAATGCCTAGAGAAGTCCCTCAAGCAAAAAGATGGTGACCACATGCCCATTTAATATCCTTTTCTCACAATCACAAGATCAGTACGGTTTCCCTCATCGAATTAAAAGTGCCATCTTTTGTGAGTTTTTTCAAATATCCAAGAAAGTTTTAGGACCTTATTTTGAACTGTGTGTGTCAAGAATTCATCCACACAATTCTGGATTAACAAGTTCCTTCCTTCCTGAATTATTATTATTATCATTAATCTTTAATTCAGAGGGGTTTAATTAATTAAAATTTTGCTAATATATCCCAATTTCTTGTGACATTTCATTGTTTTGATAGTAATAAGTATGGACTCAATAAGTAAAACACATATATAAGTTTTTAATTTGAAGCTTACATAATAGAAAATATCCGAGATACAATCATCAATTTATACCACAAAGGGCGGGATGATAACCATAGGCACAATAGCTAGGGGGAAGTAAACAAAAGTTAAACAAGACTCTTGCTCTAGAGAAATCTTGACAATGAGGGTTTAAAACTCCATCTTATTAATTTGATTCAGTAAAATCATAGATTATAGCACCCCTGGAAATCATATCTCCTACTCTTACTTAACCCTGCAACATTCACAAAACATACAATGAACCCATTAGTAAAAAGAATATATCATGATCATACATTTATATTTTATATGAGTTAAAAAGGAGCTAGATAGTAAATATGTATTTATATACTTGGAGCAGTCAGTTGAGGGACTGATCTCGTAAGGGACTTTGACGCCACATTTTCCTGGAAGCTCAGCAGTAACGGTAAGGTTAATACCAGTGATAGAATCTGCAAGCGATTTTAAGCACTTGCAAGCAGTTTGACGGTCAGGGGTGGTCTGAGCGGCTTTGTTAAGTTTTTTAATGCCGTCGCAGCAACTAGTTGGAATTGCTCCACCACTTCTGACGTAGTTGAGGCATGGGGACACCCCGGCTGCAACTTGGCCACATGTCATGGCAGCCTCTGCATGAGGTGCAATGACCACCATGCATAAAAGGACCAAGGAAACAACCTTACCAACCAATTCCATTCTTGTTGAAATTACACTTTTTAGACTTTAAACAATGATCTCTCTATGAAGTGTGGGTTTGAGAAGAAGGTTGTCATGTTAGGATATATATAGGGAAAAAGTTGTGTGTAAACACACCAGTAAAAGTAGTTATATATTTAGTTATTGGGGTTATTTGAATCTTGATGTTCCATTCAAGTATCAATTACATAAAAATATATACATATAGGTTGGTGAAATCTCTTCGATTTGTCATTTTACTAGGTTTAATTATTGGGCGGTACATGAGAGACGCTTAATATTTCATTTATTAGCCTAATTAATGAGAAAATGTTGTCTCAGGTATCCAAGATAAGATTCTGAGGAAAGAGGAAAAAAGAAAAACAAATAATCAACTGAGTTCGGTTGATATTTTTTTTTTTTTTTGATAGATTCTCGTTTGAGAGTTTATGAGACGAACTTTAGATCTAAAAAAGGGCAAAAATAATCCGCAAAAATAATCCGTTGGGATTAGCTCACTGCCCAGTACCTTGGTCATCCAATCTAGTGGTGTAGATTTGAACCGAGTTAATGACTCCGAGTTCATTCAAAGTGGCTCTTTTATGTAAAAAAAAAAAAAAAAAAGGCAAAAGTATATTTTTTTAACAGCCCTCCCCAATTTCCCCTGACATCCAACCTCGCGTCATATAGTACATTAATTAAAGTAATGTCTAAATATTTTTATCGAGATGTTTATTATAAATTAAGTAATTAAATGCACACTGATTTTTTTTTAATTTAATACTCAAAAAACCCCTTCAAGTTGGAATTAATTTTCTTTCACCACAGACATTATTTTTTGTCCGTAAAAAACACCATATATTTTATTCTTTTCTTTACTGCACATAAAAAGAACTATAGAAAGTTTCCTAAAACTCAAATTTTAAGCTATGGAAAAAATCCTAAAACTCAGATTTTGAGTTTTAAAAAGCGAACTCGAGATATCTTAGAAGGGTAAAAAAGAAAGTGCTTTTTACGGGATAGTGGATAAGGCTGCAGAGATTTATTGAGCATTATCCTTTTTTTTATCAAACGCTCAGATTATTTCACCTCTGAAGGAGTAATGTCGAAATACAAAATCAAACACAAATAAAAAATAGGAAAACAATCTCAACATAATTTCCATAGCTAAGGAATTGATTCAACATACGTATGCCGAGATTGAAACATGCGAATTGAATAGATGGAGGGCGAACCCCCAAAGGTTGAATATGAAAATGCACACCTGGCTCAGGGATGCCTTGCAATTGATAATTAGCGCCATTTGTTAGATTGATCCCATACAAGTTCGATCCTTATCGGACATTGTTGTGTCAGGTTGATTAGCTCAAAGGTGCATTCACTTGATTCTCATTGACCTCAAAACCAGACGGTGGATCAAGATTATCCATTTCTACTTGCGCTTTCTTTGTTATTTCTCTATTTCTTTGGTCTCGAAGCAATTTCTCGAGATTCGAGTGCATAAACCAAAATCTGTAAATTTATGAAGAGACAAAAACAAGAACATAACCTAAAACCTAAAAAAAACTAGACACTTCTACAATAAATTAAAAACACAAAAGTCTACACTAAAATCCCTGGCAGCGGCGCCATTTACTTGTTCGCCCCCACGTGTGATATAATTAATCAACACTGGAAAAGGCGATTCTTCGCAGCATACAGATTAGTGACAAGTATATTTGATAAGTAAGGTTATGTCGTTCTCCACATGAATTATCAGTGATAATAATTATTCTTAGAATAGTGTAAAGGTGTAAAGCTTGCAATAGAATTAAAGAAATACTAAAGTCTGTAAATAGAATAATGTTTAATTAGTTTCCTAATGATTAATAAATAATATGATAATGACAATAAGATTAAACTAACAATGAAAATAAATAAGTAAATAAATAAAGGATGAACTAATATGAGAAAGTTGTTTGAGATTTTGCTAGTAATTATCTATAACGCTAGTTAATAGTTTTATTGATAAGGGCGAGTTGCAAAATATCGCATTAGCCAGGTTCAACTATCCTATTAACTTCTGTCAGGCGGCTTAGAGGCAACCTACATGCCATAACTGCTTATCGAGTGAATTAAGTTCCTACCATATTGACTACCTAATGAAAAGACCTTCCGGTTCAATACCTCGCACTAGGCGCCTATATGTTACATCCGCAATTACAAACCCCTGTCGGTGCCGAATGTAATTACTAAAGCTACTCACTACTTGGCCAGAGCATATATAGTGTTAAATCAAACACGTAGGTCAATGGAGTAAATAATCTAACCAAACCCAATTAAACACTTTGTCCAGCTAAGCATAAACTCTTACATAAGCATCCTAAAGCAATGTAGGTTTAGTTCATACTAAAATATGAAAAACTAATTAATACTAATGACAAAATCATATTCAAAAGACAAAGTTAAGATAGGTTACTTTTCAAGAAGAGGTGAAACGATGAACAGTTGGGGAAGAATCGTTTGGGTTTATTGACAAACCCTTCTTTTCTCCTCTCCAACACTCTTGCTCCCCTTCTGAAACACGCTTCTCTACTCTTGGATAATGAAAAAATGACGATCCCCCTGATATGGGGGCTGCTAAAGGATTTGTATATATATTAAAAATGTTTGGGCCTCCTTCTGGCTTGCGTAATTAGGTTTAGAAGGGGCCCAACCCGTTCTACTTAGCAGAATTCTAGTTCAAGCCACAAGTGAAGCAAATGACATAACTTATTCATCTTAACTCCGAATTGACTCTGTCACTTCCCACGCGACAATGACTTCAAGATCTCTCTAAATCAAAAGGAATCATGTCCAAAGATCTCACAGTTATATTGTAGTGACAAAAACACTAAGGCGCAAAGATTTTTCTACCAAACACTCCAACTTCCAAAAGTGACTTTAAAGTGGCTTGGGGTATATCCCTACTTTTTGACTTCTTCTTCTCATACTGGAACGTTGTATAAACCATGTACCTAAAAGCTACACATTTAACACACAATTAAAAACCAAACACTCTATAAATAGAAATATGACCAAAACAAGAAGTAAAAGTACAATATAGCAACAAAATAATGTCTCACGAATGGATTAATCCATCACAACAAGAGAGACATCAGACGGACACTTAACAAATTAATTACACATAAATATCTTTAAAAGTAACAATTCTCCATAACTAGACACAAAACGAGAAACTATCTAAATATAGTTAATACATCCTCCAATATGTACAATATAACCCTAAAAAGATATCTCGTGACTAAATTAATCAGTCATAATACAAGATACATCAATAGTCCCTACATTTTTAAGATTCACTGAAAGTCGCTATATTATTGAAATTGCATTAAAAGTTTCTATATATTCGAAATTTCTTTTAAAGTCTCTAAATAATCGATAAGGTACTCGTCCCTAATGAAAACTCATCAATATCGACGAGTTCTTGTTGAAAAAACTCATCGACGATGAGTTTGTAATTAGCGACGAGTTCTACGTCTTAATAGCGTTGAGCGTGTCATCGCTAATGCTACCTTTGTAAGTTCTAAAAATATTTTTCTCCCAAATGTTGACATAAAAGAACAAAATATTATATTTTTCTAAATTTATTAACATTCAAATTTCTATAAAATAATAAACTAATTAAAAACTAAGCATGTCTTAACTGGAGATTGTTTAATGTGTTCATCGTGGTATGCTTGATGTTTCGTATCACCCTGTTTTAACAAACAAATATCCTTTAACAAATGAAGTTATACGAATAATAATTAGAATATTTATAACTGAAAAACACTTACGAGTTTTTTGTAACCATTAGGGCTTACGATTTCAACATCGTTATCGATGTATATTGGTTTCTCTAATATGTCTATGTAGTCATCTCTGTTTTCATACAATGTGTCGCCGTATACTTCACCATCATCTTCGATCAAGGGATCATACCCCAATTTCTTTAAATCTATCACTATGCCATTTCCACTAGTCAAACGTAATTGCAAGTTGTCTGTGTCCAAAATCGTATCAACTAAACGAATGGTGATCGGATTTGTGATAGTCGATATTGATTCCATACCCAACAAATTGGCACTCCATCTGTGTCGGTCATTTACTTCCCATAAAATTTCCACCTCTTTTGGACCTCCTTTCGTATATCATCAGTGTAAATGACATTTCTTACTTGAGTGACTAAGATGTAGGACATATTAATACACCAAATATGATTTTTGTTGATCATGGTTTCTTCACGTACGACCTTCCGCTTACACCTTGCTCATCGGTATTATACCAGTTACACTCTAACAAGTTAATAGAACAACGATCACGACCTTGACAAATTTGACAAACTCACCGTAATAAGTAATCTCATTTGTGATTATACAAACTCCATAATATTGAGGCAATCTCTTTATCTATTTTTCATGATAAACCCAATTTACCCCGTTTATAACACATGGATCAAATCTATATACGAAAACAACGACGAATACCTACAAATTGTTAACTAATGCACCTCCG
Organism: Nemophila menziesii; assembly: GCA_029959085.1. Classification (NCBI taxonomy): domain Eukaryota; kingdom Viridiplantae; phylum Streptophyta; class Magnoliopsida; order Boraginales; family Hydrophyllaceae; genus Nemophila; species Nemophila menziesii. The sequence goes on along the minus strand of JARWIR010000001.1, from coordinate 47,763,478 downwards.
ACTTTACTTATTATAATCACCAATAAATAGGAACAATTATTAGTTGTAATAGACTCAGAGTTGTACTTAAAATTGAAAAGTTGTTCTGCATGGAGAAAGGATGAACCTAATCGATGACCAAACTCAAGCATACATATGCGGTTCACTTGCAAACCCATGGTTCCGCTCGTCAAACATTTTCCAACCAATTTTATCAACTGGATGACATAACATATTTTCGGTGCTACACATTCCGGTATCGTGCCAAATTATGTCTTTGGTACTGTGTATCCAAGCGTATATTTAGTGCAATAGGAAAAAATCACAGTTTCTTATGAGACACTTTTTGACCCGTTGATGTCTCCCATTTTTTTCTAGATATTATCCATTAGGAGACATTATTTAGGTGATTAATATACTTATTTGATAGACTTTTAAATTTATTTAGTTATATTGCATTTTCTCCCCTTGGAATTGGATTATTTGCATTTTAGAGTTTTTGTGCGTTAATTTGGTTGTTTTTAGTGTAAAGTTCTTAGGTCCATGGATGTTATGGAGAACCAAGAAAAGGAGGAGAAATGATAATTAAAGTCTTAGAGCGAACGGAGAAGTCAAAGGTGAGAAAAGATGATCCGAAGAATTAACTAGAGGAGAGGGAAATCTGGAAGGCTGTTACAAATCACTGTTTTTGTGTCACTTAGCCACTGATTCAGCCTTAGAGTCCTGAAATAAGAAAGTTGCATTTTTGAGTCAGGAAGATTTTGTGACTGGAATGAAATGATTTGGAATTCGACGCAAAAGTTACCGCCGTTTTACTAACAAATGTACATCAGTTACGGGATATTAAATTAGGATTGAGCTTTTATCTCATTTAACCTATTTCCTTTAAGTAAAAAGCCCAAGTCCGAATTCTCCACTATATATAGGCCTTTAGACTTCATTTTTTAGACAACTCATTACACAAGTCAGTATACGCTAGAAGAGAAGTCAGAGCAAAAAAAGGAGAGAAAAAGCTGAAGAATCAATTTTCCTCCATCAACAGTTAAAATCAAATCTTCTTATTTTATTTCAGTCTTTAATTTAATTATGAGCTAAACATATTAGTGCTTGAAAATCGCAAATAAAGGGATGAACCCTAATTAATTTATTCTAGGTTTCTGAATTTGGGATTTTTATAATTTAAATTGAATTGAGTATTTTATATTGGATATTACTTTGTTCTTCATTACTATTTCTTTTCGGTACAACTAAAAATAGGTTTTAGTATCTGGGCTATTCACTTTAGTGGCAAAAGTGATCCTCCGACGGGGGGGTTCGAATACAGACTTAGGTAATGTCCGTTATTGACCGGCATGCTTAACTAATTACATAGCCAAGGAGGTAAACACTTCACATCCGAATAGACATATTCGCCCGGTTAGGGGTTTATAGTACTTTAGGATAGCTCCTAGGTCCACCCGACAGAGGGCTAGGAGATATTAGGATCCCGACTAATATAATAATACCAATTCTACCCTTAAACAGAAACGTTGATTACATTGATTAGGTGAATTCCTTGCGAGACTCAAGTATATTTCTTATCCTTGCGTCTACTCATATTTATTTTAATTGCATTATTTTACTTCCAGTTAATCATTTTAGTACTTTATTTGATTCTAAAACAAAACCAAACAAACATCTTTATCATTTACTTTTCTGTCTAGCAATTAATTCTACGATACCGATTAATACTAGTGTCATAACTAGCCGCCCTTGAGAACGAAATCCGTATTATTTACACATTACTTGGAATGACCCGTGCACTTGCGGGTAGTGTCCCTCTCAAAAGGGGTGGTGATTTTATCACACACCAGGAGACACCACCCGTCTTCGAACCCCACCTATATTCACCACATAATGGACACTCATCGAGGAGTTTGTTATCTTATAATTAAATTCACAATCACTCAAAAAACATCGATCATAATGTATCCAATACCCAAACTTTTCAACTCTATGCTGCACTCCTCATACGATTTAGACAAATTATGACCTTCGGGCAAAAGAAGACACAACAGTTAAAGGAGTCCGGTGAAGGAATTATTTGTCCACTTGTTCTTCACTTTGATGTGCATCAACTTAGCTATGATATTCAAAGAACCCATCGCTATGGAACCGGCGTACAACTCATTAGTCATTTTCTCAAACTAGGTATCGAAACAACCACGTGTTTTTCTGGAACATTCTAGCCACCATCTAGGTGTCGCCAAAATAACCCCCACCATTAATACTCGACCTCAAACCATCAAACATATTTATAATTTCATCATCTACAATATTGGTAGAGTTATTCACGCAATTTTTCTCTTTTTCATCGTATTGTGTCCAAACCTCATACATTGACAAAAATCCAAACTTTAAAATATATGCTCTAACCTCATCATTAAGGAAAATTTGATTATTCATATAATGTTTACAAAGACAAAAAATGTGACCTGTATTATCCATGTGCTTCTCCGCAAAAGTAATAAAATCTATCACCCTCTCAAGAATTCAAGAGTCAATGTCGTCAGTAATTTAAGTCAACTCTTGCCAATAAGCGGATCCACCGACTATATTAAATTAAATATGTGTGTATAAATGCATAAACTATATTTTTTTTTCATACGGAAAATTCAAATTCAAAATTCATAAAATGAAAAGTGAGCTGTACGGTCTTTACATAAAACCAAAATTATTAGTTTTAACGTTTAAATATCCCACTTCACTACAAATTATATTCCTATAATCAAAGTATAATCATAATTGGAAAATTGAAAAACACCAATTTTTGGCAAAATTAATGGGTATTTTGATATTGTAGTGGGCCCATAGGTGGAGGTGAAGGTTGGGTCCTCTGGTGGCAGTGGGTGATGGTCTGGTAGCTAGAAAATTGACCTAGGGTTTGGGATTGGGTTGGGGAATTAATTGGGTGGGCATTAAATGAGCTATCTGTCATCCAATTTGATATAGCTGCCAGTGAGAAGGTAGTTTGTCGCTTCAAACTTTTTATTTTTTAAGTGTCCAAATATCAACGAACTACGTAGGTCACCTCTATTGATCACTCTTTACCGACAACTTTATATCGTCGCTAATGACCATGTCACTAAAAAGGCGTGATGCAGACTCTTGATCTTTTTCTTCTCAAGTGCATGAAACTAATTGAAAACTCATTTGTTTTTCTTTTTATTTCCAACAATATTAAATTTATTCGAAAATTTCCTTTTTTGATGTCATTAAACTATGTTTTTGTCAACTGTTAGTCCTCTGACTATTTTTTATCAGCTTAGTGCTATGTCGCACTTGGTAATTATGTAATTATTAACAATAATAGGGGCATTTTATGGTTTTAATATTTAATTAGTTTTTATTATTTTATTCTCTTTTAGTCTTGTCTTTTTCTTTTTTATCCTCACTCATTTTTTATTCGTGAGACATCATCACCATTACTATGAAACTCCAATACTGTCATGCACAACTCTACTGCATCATATCCTTTGTTCTCTTTTATTATTTTTCTTTTCTTTATCTTTCCCATTTCTCTTCTTCTTTGTTTCTTCCCCACTAACCTTCACCATACCCATGAAACTCCATAAGTTCCCATCATGACACAATATACAAACGTTCCACTCCAAAAGCACTACAATTACCACTATCTTCACCATTAACAAACACAAATTACAACAATCTATTCAACAAACCCATAAGCCAAGAATCACAAAATTCAAACGCTTTAAACTTCGATATCTCTTTAGTGCCTCCATGGGGATCAAATTATTTCTCAACCATAACAAAAGAACTATAGTCTTCAAATTAGCTTAAAATATACAAAATAAAATATACCTTTGTCCGTGTTCTTCATCTAAAATAACTAGTGAGTATTACTACTTGATTCAAATTTAGATTTATTAGTGATAATATATACGACCTATATTCCATTATGTGTGATGTTCTATAATTTTCTCACACATATTAAAAAATTTAAAAAGTAGAAAATATTTAGTTAAAAATGATTAAATGACCAGTGTATCCCTATTTACAAGAGAAAGAAAATTAAATATTTATGTTGAGAGACTTTACCAAAAAAGGGTTGAATAGGAATGCTTTCATTTATTTTGTATTGAAACTTTTAATGTGACATATATTTTTTTTATCATCAAATCAAATTTTATTAACATGGAAATCAACCTCAAATCTCTTTACAACTTTAGCCTTCTTAAGCATTAAGCCCAACATGGGTTATAATACCTTAAGAAGCTTATAAAAAACATTACTTAAACTATTACAATAACTCGGCCCAATAAGCCTAACTACAAATTTAAATAGTTAATATTACAAAAGACATTTTTAGCCCAACTCTAGTTTATCTACTAACTTCTCAATGCTTTTGTTTTTAAATTTACAAGCTCTTAACTTCAATTTCACCATTTGAATAATTCTTCCACTTATATGATCTTCATTTAAGCCCAAACCTCCATGTTCTCTATCATTTCTCTCCCTCCATATCAAGTAAGTATATGATGTAAACATAGTACTTACCACCATTTTATATTCTTCACTTGGCAGTTTCTGAATCATTTCAACTAACTCCTCAAAGTCACCTGGTATACTATGAATATCACACTCAGTGAAAACTTTAGTCAAAATTCTTTTTGTAAAAGAACAACAAAAGAAGAGATGAATGTGATCTTCTGTTACTGCTTTACAAAAGTTGCAAAGAGGGTTAATTATGCAACCCCGTTCTAACATTCTACTCTTAGTACTCAACCTGTTTTGAAAAGCAAGCCAGGAAATAAAAGCGCATCTTGGAATATTTGTTTTAGCCCAGACAGTTTTAAACCACTTCACTTCCTCATCTTGATCATCTGAAGTTAAATATAGTAGAGTTTTCTTTAATGAGAAACCCTTTTTAGTGCTTTCTTTCCATACTTTAACATCTTTTCCAGGTTTCAAACTATAGCTATTGAGAGTAGGGAGGATTTTACCTATACATGGTGGCAATCTCCACCTGTCTCTGACATAACAAGCTTCAACTGTCTTGTTGCTATTTAAGTTGCTTCTCACTAACTCAATGCTCAGTTTCTCTTGTATACTTGATCCATCTACCCACTTGTCCCATATAATGTATGTGTCTTTGCCATTAAACACTTTATGATAGATTAATTTGTAGGCAATTTCTCTTACTTTCATTAATTTCTTCCAAATCCATGTGTGAGAATGTTTCTCCTCTGAGCTCCATATACACCTATCCTTGAAAATATTACATTTTACCCATTTACTCCAAAGATTATCCTCTTGAGAATACATTCTACAGAAGGTGAATAATAGACAAACAAGATTTAGATCCTCTATTCTCGGTATGCCAAGTCCACCATTCTATTTTTTCATACATACTTTCTCCCAAGATATTTTAGCTCCCTGCGCGCCTTCAAGATTTCCTTTCCACAAAACACTCTTCATAAATTGATTCATCTTATATATTACTTGTTTAGGAAGAAGAAAAACACGAAACCAAAATAAAATTTTATTGATTAAAACACATCTAATCAATTCTACTCTTCTAGCGTATGATAAGAGTTTGGAAGTCCATTAATTGATACTGCTATATATTTTATCAACAAGTTTATTACCTTCTTCAACACTCTTTTTTGAATGTAATGGTACTCCTAAATATCTCACAGGCATATTCCCAATCTTGATATTTAGTAGATCAGAAATTTCACCTTGAATGTCATAATTTGTACCACCGAAATACAACTCACTTTTTTGATAATTGATATTGAGTCCAGAAATCCTTGTAACTAAGTTTAATCCACTTTTAACTAACTCAGCTGACTTTATATTTGCTCCAAAGAAAATAAGAAGATCATCAACGAATATGATGTGATTCAATTTCATATCTTCACACTTTTGATGATATTTAAACTCACTTCTCCTCTCTAAGTGATTGAAAAGCCCTGTGAAAACTTTCATACAAATAGCGAATAAATAGGGTGAGAGAGGGTCACCTTGCCTTAACCCTCTCTTACCCTTGAAATAACCACACGCTTCTCCATTAATACATACAGAATAATTTGGAGAACACACACACACACACATCTTTACTCAATCAATGAATTTAGGAGGAAAATTGAAAGCATTTAAAGTATTGATTAAAAACTTCCAATTTACACTATCATAAGCCTTTTGTAAGTCAAGGTTGATAGTGCATTTTGGTTCACAGTTTCTTTTCTCATAGCCTAATACCACATCTTGTGCAACCAAAATGTTATCGCTTATGTATCTGCCACCTGCATAAGCAGCTTGATTAAGGGAAATGATAGAGCTGAGTACCTTCATTAATCTTGTGCATATGATTCTTGATATTGTTTTATATGTTGTGTTGACACAGGAAATTGGCCTGAACTTTGTAACCTTTAGAGGTTTCTTTTCTTTAGGTATTAACACAATATTTGTCGCATTCATTTGATTCAATAATTTCCCATTTTCTAAACACTGCCTGATATCCTTGGTAAAATCATCTCCAATTATACTCCATGAAGATTTGTAAAAAGCTAAGTTTAGTCCATCAGGTCCAGGGCTTTTGTTTTCATTTATTGAAAACAAAGCATCTTTAATCTCTTTATCTGATACAGGAGCAGTTAATAAAGCTCTTTATTCATCATTAAGTATTTCTTTATTTTTGTCTTCAGTACCCAATAACTGTTGATAGAAATTAACAAACTCCTCCTTAATAAGGTTAGGTTACACAATAGTCTCACCTACATCATTAATAAGAGTAGAAATGTTATTTCTAGCAATTCTACCTTTAATAATTCTATAGAAGTAAGCAGAATTACAATCCATATCATTATTAAAGGTGGATTTAGCTTTTTGCCTGAGAATATTATGTTGAATTATCATAAAACTCTCCAGTCCTTTACTGTGGAGTTTTTCTTCATTAAGAGTGCAATAACCCATAATACCATTCATGATCTTAGTTTGTATATTATTAAGTTGAGTTTTTATTGATTCTATAACATTATAGTTTCTTCTGAAATAAGTGTTGTTGAACTTTCTCAATGCTACTTTTGTATTTTTCTGCTTCATACACAACTTAAACATCAAATTTCCATCAACTTCCACACTCCAAGCACTCCTTACTGTTTCAATGAACTTCTCATGTTCAGTCCAAATGTTAAAGAACTTGAACTGACTTCGAAAATACTTTTTAGCACCTCCTAAATTCACTGTTATTGCACAATGATCTGAAGTTGATGGTCGATGAATAACAACACTGAAAGCCATAACATCCAACCATTTAGTATTGATAAACATGATGTCTCCCTTTTTGTTCTAATTATATTCCCTTAGGAGACATCAAATTAGGTGATTATATGACTTATTTACTAGACTTTTAAGCTTATTTGGTCACATTGCAATTTCTTCCCTTGGATTTGGATTATTTTATGTTTTAGATCTTTTGTGTGTTAATTCGTTTGTTTTTAGTGTAAAGCTCTTAGGTTTATGATTTGATGGAGTATCAATACAAGGAGAAGAAATGGGAATTAAAGTCATGGATTGAGCATTGAAGTCAAAGGCGAGAATAATTGATTCGAAGAAGTAATTAGTGGGAATGAAATCTGGAATGCTGTCACAAATCACTGGTTTTGAGCATCTTAGCCACTGATTCAACCTTGAAGAATAAAATTAGGTAGATAGTGCTTGAAGTCAGGAAGATTTTCCAAGTTAAACGAAGTGATACCGAGTCCGGACGCAAATGTTACAGCTGTTTTAGTAACAACTATACACCAGTTACGGGATTTCATTAAATGGATTGGGCTTTTATTCTAATTAACCTATTCTTTCTCTTTAAAAGGCCAATCCGTTTTTCTCACTATAAAAAGGCTTTAGACTTCAGTTTTTATACACACAATTCACATTAGAGAAAAAGTAACGCTTGGTAGAAGTCAGAGAAGCAAAAAGGAGAGAAAGCTGAAGCTGGAGAATTATTTCTTCCAACAATCAGTCATATCAATCCTTTAATTAGGTTTTTCTATTTCTGTAATTTATTATGAACATTTTTTATTTTAATTCAGTAGTCTTTAACATTAGCATGAGCTAAATTCCTTAAGTGCTTGAGACTCGCATTAATGGGTTGAGCCCCAATTTACTGAATACGTGTTTTTGAATTTGGGATTGAATAGTTTAAATTGAATTGGGTAATTTCGTATTGACTATTATTTTGCATTTAATTACTGTCTTTGAAGTCATGAATTAAATATAGGATTTAGTAATTAAGCTATTCACTTAAATGGCAAAGTGATCGCCTTGACGGGGGGTTGAGGGACTGATTTGGTAAGGAATGTTGACGCTACATTTCCCAGGAAGTCCAGCAACACTGGAAAGGTTAACACATGCATGGCAACATCAAGTGTTTTTAAGCACGTGCAAGCAGTTTGACGGTCTGAGGTGGTCTGAGCGGCTTTGTTAAGAGCCACCCCGACTACAACTTGGTTCCATGTTATGACTGCCTCTGCACGAGGTGCAATGACCACAATGCACACAAGGACCAATGATACAACCTTCACAATCATTTCCATCGTTGTTAAAATTAGACGACCTTTTTAGACTTTAGCAATGATATTATAGCAAAGTGTGGTAGTAGGTTTGAGAAGAAGGTTGTCGTGTGAGAGTTTACCTATAAGATTACTGATACATATAGTTGGCAGTCGTGGTTATTTAAGCCTTGATATCTCATTTGGTATCAATCAGTATTACGTGTACGTATGAACGTAGCTATGTTAACGGTAGGTATATATATAATTACCCTTATAAAGTAGTACAAATTAGAGTTAATAAGCATATGTTTACCATAAAGAATTTAAAAGTGGATAGTTGTCTCTTTGATAGGGAATAACTCTTATGGGATTGTGGAATTTTAAGATCTAATTCTACTGATATAAGGGTGTTGATATACATACATATATAACTGATAAATTAAAAAGATTGATAAATCATTTTCAATCAAGCAATATAACATTGTACATCTTTAAAGGCGAGATATATAAAGAGGAAATGATTATTGTCTTTAAAGAATGGACAGTGCCGACATGCCACGCGTTTCGTTGGCACTAGCGGCTATTTAAAAAAAATCACAAGTCTTTTGAGACGAAAAATTATCGTCTTTAAAGAGATATGTCATTAAAGAGGACAAATTTTCATTTCCAAAGGTATCATTAGTGATAATTTATTTTTGATTTTAAATAGTTAAACACAATCTGTCGTCTTTATCGGTTTCGTCTTTCGATAGAAATTTTATCGTCTCGAAAGAGGTCATTCTCAAATACTTATAATGTGATCATATACGACCAAATTTGTCACTAAAGATACATGGTCATTGGGAAAGAAACATATTATCTTTAGGAATGTAAAAAATATCTTCTTTAATGAGAAACGCGTAATAAATGCAGTGGCTGGGCAGTCATTAACACCTTAGGTACCTTTTTTAATTCCCCAATCCCAAACCCTACTCCAAAAGAGTGCCACCAAATCTCATCCTACTACCACGCGGTCTTTGAAACATCATCCTCGCAGGATCGCTACCTCCACCTACACGTGTGGGGTCCACTTCAAAAAATATTATCCGCTAATTTTACCAAAATTGGGTATTTTCTTAATTTCAATATATTAGATTCTTTCTATTTTATATCCATAAATGTTTAGACTTATATTATAGTTACTTATTGTGTAATAATGTGTTAAATTTAGATAACATGTAAATCTGTATATACCCATTAGAATCCCGAATTCGGTTATAATTAATTTAGAGTTTTATTATAATAGACCATGAATCTGGTCAATAAGAGAGCTTGGATTAAATTAGATAATTATTGTACTCATAAATTTGTGTTGGGTGTGAGGGATTTTATAACATTCGCGGAAAATCAAATGGGTAGAACGGGTCGATTTTTATTATGTGTAATCGTTGTATCATAGAAATGGTACAAATGTGTTACAAGCCAATATCTTAAAGTTTTGGTTTTAGTCAACATATGAATTTTAAATAAAATATGGTGAAATAGAACAAATCTATGTGATTACCTTTTACTCGTATTGTAGATAATTAAATGATGGACGTATTAGATGATTTGAGGCTGAGTATTAATATCAAGATGGGTAACGAGAATAATCAATGGACAAATCGTAGTCGTTTCGACACTTTATTTGAAGAAATGGAGATCGAATTATTGGTGGTCCTTAGTGTGTTCTAAAATAAATGCAATAAGTAAGAGAACCACAACCGCAAGTGTACGGTTGTCCCAAGTAATAATAGTGATAAACAGATTCGTTCTCAGGGACGGATTGGTTGACTCTAATGCTTATCAAGTGGTGTTTAATTTCACGTAAAGCAAGTAAATGATTATAAGATTGTTTGTTTGTTTTTCAAATAACTAAGACAAATAATTAAAAGACTAAATTAATGCAAATAGAAGACTAGACGCAAGTGAAAATAGTTGGACGCAAGATATGAGAATTAGTACTCGAGTAACGCTAGGATTTCACCTAAATCAAATCATTCCATGTATTGTTTAAGGGACGAATTCGGTAAATAATATTGGTCGGGATTCAATTATCTCCTTACCCCCATCAGGGTGGACTAAGGAGCTCTTCTCAGGTGCTACAAACCCCGTCAGGGTGAATATAGTCCACCTTCGAATGATTAAAACCAAATTGCCCAATTAGCCGTAAGATTAATTAAGCCTGTCAAGGTCAAATAATTTCTATCCTACATTCGTTAATTAGTTCCGTACCTAGACCCTCCGTCAAGGTGATCCAATTGCCACTAATTGGAATAGCCTAAGTACTAATTCCTAAAATTGATTCATGACTTCAATAATAGTCAATAGGTGTAAATTAAAGAAAAATATTAAATACCCAATTCGATTTATATTAAATTAATCCCAAATTCAAAGACATAGAATTAAATAAATTATGGTTCAATCCATTACGCGTTCTCAAGTACTTAATGAAATTAGCTCATACTTGGAAAAACTAAGAAAATAAAAGTAAAAGAATTCATAATTGTTTTACAGAAATAAAAATAAGAAACCTAATTAGGAAGTTGATTCGGCTGCGAAGTGGAGATATAGACAGTCTCCAGCTCTTAGCTTCTTCTTTTCCTTGCTTCTGCTTCTTCTCTGGACGCTCTCTTCTAATATGATTTAAATTGAAGAATAAAATGAGAGGTACTGAATAATGAGGTCTAAAGGTCTATTTATAATGATAAAATCGGATTAGGGCTTTTCCTTAAGGATTAAGTGAAAATTAGAAAAGCCCAAGTCCACTAATTAAGCCCAAATCCCGTAACTGCTGCACCAGCTCCACTAAAACAACTCTAACCGACTCGTTTCAACTCGGATTGACTTAATTCCAGATTCTAAAGTTCCGTAACTCAATGGGGCACGTTTTTTCTTCACAAGTCAGAGGCTAAATCCACTCTTAGATGGCTCGGAATCAACAATCTTTGACAACTTTCCTGATTTGTAGCTTGAAATTCTCAATTCTTTTGGGATATTTCTTCTTGCTTTGACTTCATTACACGATCTTTGACTTTAATCTTTTATTCCTCTCCTAGCTAGTATTCAAAACCTACAAGATTTTCACTAAAAACAACCCATATTACGCGCAAAAGCTTAATAAATCAAAAATACTAAAATCTAGAGAGAAAAATTGAATTATTGCATATTAGCACCAAAAGTCTATCTAAATAATCAAATAAACACCAAAAAATGATGTCTCCCAAGGGCATAAAATTAGAACATTTAGGGAGACATCAATTATACCATGGGTCCATGATAATGAGTTTGTTGAATTTTATTGCCATGTTTATGCACATTAAGGTCATGAACAAGTCGACATACACCTCCTTTACCGAACTTATTCAATTGTATGCAACAAAAATATAAAAAGTTTGGGTATGGGATACATTACAATCGATGTGTGTTTAAATGATTGTCTTTTGTATTGTAAAGAAAATGAAATACTCGAGAAGTGTCCAGTGCATGGTGAATCTAGGTGCGTTCCAAAGAAGGTGAAAAAAGTTTCACATAAGAAACTACATTATTTTCACATTGCACCGAGATTACAGAGAATGTTAACATCGAGACACCCCGCAAAATACATTATTTGACACCACACCTGAATGAGTACATACAAAGAAGTGTTACGTCATCCAGTTGATTGTACTAGTTGGAAAAAATTTGACAAGTGGAATCCTGAGTTTGCAAGTGAACTGCGTAATGTACGACTGGTTATGCATGATAAGAATCCACATTTATGCTTACTTTTTTAACTACCAGTTCGCGTTCACCGCGTAAAGATATGGATGTCTTTCTCCGTCCTATTATTGATGAGTTGGAAATGTTGCGGGATATGGGGATCCTTATTTATGATGTTTATACTAAAGTAAAATTCGTAATGAAGGTTTGTGTGTTTTCACGATTAATGATTACCCAGCTAGGTCATACACTTTGGGATGGTCAGGTCAAGGTCACAAAGCTTTACACGAATACAAGGATTCTATATCATTACTGCGAGTGAGTAAAGGTGTTGTGTATTTTGATCACAGATAGTGGTTATCTATTCAACTTCAATTTAAAGGAGACTTATCCTCATACATTATTTCCGAGCATATGGACCCCTAGGAAACATCGTTCTACCGATATTCAAAGCATTTAGATGGGTGGTGATGTCTCCCTTTTTGGTCTAAATATAAGCCCTTAGGAGACATCATTTTAGGATGAAAATGGTCTTTTTATATTGACTTTAGTGCTTAAATTGCAATATTACACTTTCTCCCCTTGGAATTAGACTATTTGCATTTATAGAGCTTTTGTGCGTTAATTTACTTATTTTTAATGCAAAGTTAGTAGGTTTATGAATTTCATGAGAAACCAATCCAAGGAGGAGAAGTGAGAATTAAAGTCTTAGAATATTTCTAGTGTGTTTAGTCGAGTTTCCTGAATTTAAATTGCACTTTCTTATTTCTAGTCTTGATTTAATGATTTATTATTTTTAAAGCATATGCGGTTTAATTATTTATTTAATGTGAAGCTATAGAGATAATATGGAAATAAATTAGATGCTAAATCAATGCTAAGGAGATAAGGAAAGAAGATCTTGAAGAAATCTGGAGATAGAAGGAAGTAGAGTTCAATTAGGAAAAGATAAAGCTGCCTTGTGAATCTGAAATTCCAGCCACGTTGTAAAGATAATTCCATAACTAAATATTGGCATGGATTCTGGACGAATGGTCTGCACCAATGGAAAGCTCTTTCCGAGACAAGCAGTTTCATATATTGGAACTCCTCAAACGGATAAGTATTGAAAAAGATATGACCAAATCAATTCAGCTTACCTTTCCTAGATTTTAGGGTTACGAATTAAAGAGTCCTTGACTTGTCTTCCACTCCAAGTAATTCGACCTAGCACCTATAAATACCAGCTCTAAACCTTAGAAAATCATCCCTTGGCTGCATAAGCTTAATATACACAAATAATTCATCAAAGAAGCAATCAAGAGGATCTAGAGGAGGAAGAAGCAAGAGCTAGAGCTTAATTACATCAATTCAACACTTCTCCATCTCTATTCTTTGGGTAATTTAGTATTAGATCTATTTTGTCTATGAGGTATTTCTAAGCTATTTATTCAAGAAGTTTATTTATGCATAATTTCTCTTTAGGATTGTAATTATATGAACCTTTGATTATTGTTTTTCTGTTTTACTTTGAATCTAGGATTTTAGTATTTAATTGAATTGGTTCTTAATTTCCATTGACTATTATTTTGTTTTAATCACTAATTTTGAAGTCATGAATCAAACTTAGCTCATAGTAATTAGGCTATTCCATATAGTGGCGTATGGATCACCCTGACGGGGGGTTTAATTACAGACTTAGAATATAGACGCGTGGTATCCGTTATTTGACCCTGACGGGCTGGACTAACCACGTAGCCAATTGGGTAAAATAGTATTCATCTGAAAGTAGCTTATAATCGCCCTGACGGGGTTTGTAATACCGTAGGATAGCTTCAAGGTCCACCCTGACGGGGGCTAGGAGATTATAGATTCCCGACTATTGTGAAATTTCCCATTCACCCTTATTCTTAGTAATCATAGATTCAATAGGATAGATTCATACTTGCATATCCTTATCTTTCTTGCATAATTATTAATTGTTTATTTTATTATCTATTTTATTATTTAGTTAATTAGAAAACAAACACCTTTATTATTTATCTTTTTAAAGCAATCAAAACTACATATTCTGATATTGAACACGAATTTAGAATAACTTCTTAAATCCCTGTGGAGACGATAATCCCGTATTTACTTATCTATTACTTGGTATGACCCGTACACTTGCGGTCTGTGGATCCTTTATTCCTTTGCTTTTATTTCATTATTTTATAACACACAAGGACCCACCAAGTTTTTGGCGCCGCTGCCGGGGATTTATTTTAGTTATTCTATTGTGATTTGATCGATTTTAAAACCCCAGCAGCACCACCAAGTTTTTGGCGCCGCTGCCGGGGATTTAAAGCGGTTATTTTATTTTGTGTTTAAGTTAGGTTGGTAGTTTTAGTTGTTTTCAGTTTTACGTTTGTTTTGTTCTAGTCTCTTTTCAGGTTTTTCTTTAGGTATGGAGATTTCCCCCTTATCAATCCCGGCAAAGGGTTACAAGTGTAAATCATCTGCAATTGTGCTACAATACAAAGCACATCAATCCCTACCCAATAATTTCCCATAAGTGGACCCACCACCCCAAACTCAAGCTCGAGACATGTCTCAAGATCGTGATTCAAGTGCGGGTCATACGGTCATGCCTAATAATCTAAGGGATAATGGGCTTATATCGTGGCTACAAAAGGAAAGGCTAAAGGCTAAAAGTGGGCTAAGACGGATAAAATTAATATAAGGGATATAAGGCTAAAAAGGTTACAAATGGCTAACAAAGAACTGCCACTATCATTTTCCTAAGTACATAGCTCGTCTTTAGTTCATATCTAGGTGGGTTCTCTACTAATTAGGATTTCACGTTCTACACACCAAACATATTCCTTAAGTACAAGCTTACTTCATTTGCATTGTTCATTAATTTTTCCTATCAATTACCTATGTTTGCATGCAATTCTAAATGCGTTTTATATCATTCCCTAAAGTCCACTATTTACTATCATAGAGAACCAACCCCTTTTTAGAGCCGGTAGTAGGCAAATATTTTTATTCTATTTAAACCGGTCTTCCCTCTTTTATGGTTAGGTAAACGGTTGTACTATTCGGGAAGAAAAACTGTACACTATACAATAAGCTACACCTACTTAAGCCCGAAAGCTTAAAGTAGTCACGAAGCTAAGAAACTAGTAGTCTAGCACACATTAGTGCATATCTCTAAGAGACCTACTATCATTCACAAGGGATTAAATCAGTCTATTTTATTTGTAATTATCAGTAACAAATTGTAAATTGAGGTATGAAACAGGCGATAACAATTATTTTTTATAACTTAAGCTCTAATCTGGATCAATTTATTAGTGTATTTTGAATGACAAAATGAATTACCTCTCAGTTATCAGTGTGATAACACTTTGGGTTATTTTTATTGTCTACTGTAGCAGGCTCGTCCCTTTCATTATATGCATGAGAAATGTAGTATTTTTCCGAAATGATATGATAGAGAACAAGTAATATTGTAAAGGAAATATTCTGTTGCCAATCAGATCTTTGGTAAGAAGCAAATTCGTTACTTCTTTTCGATTCGTTAAGATTTTATTTCAATCTTGTTTGAAGAAATATGACCTGTCTTTAATGCGATTCAAATGGTTTTTTTTTGCTTTGGTTCCAAAACTTGTAGTTTGATAGATTTTATAGAGAAGAGTAATCCCCTTTTGTATACCTTGAATGGATCAATTTCTAAATAAGATCGGTTTGTTATACATTTTAGTGATGAAAACTTAGTAATTTTAGTTTATAATTTCACTCTCCCCCATAACATTACTACTGTCCCTACTAATATCCTAGATTTGTCTCGTAGTAAACCACTTAATCAAAGGAAAATGTTGTGTTGTACATAGTTGGTTTCAGTTGAACACTATTATTATTTACAAGAAAGGAATCCGCTTAATTAAGCGGGTTCCTTTCTTATAAATAATAAAATTTCAGGGATCCTACTAAACTAGTTTTTCTTTTTTCTTTTGGTGGAAATACTAAACTAGTTCAATGGTCTCAATCACGATCTGTTTTTGTGGTCCATTCTTTAACAGAAAGGCATGAGACTGGACCACACCACACCTAACCACATGTTACAGTTAGATTCTACGATACGATTACGATGCACATATGTTTCGATCAGGGCCGGCCCGGGCCCAAGGCAACCAAGGCGGTCGCCTCGGGCCCCAAATTTTTGAGGGCCCCACAAAAATAAAATATATAGTACATATATATAAGTTAAATATAGTTCGCAATTCGTATTAGCCTAACACAGAACTACTAGTTAGCTTAGTGGTAAGGTGAGTTGTCTCTTATAAGTAAGTCACAGGTTCAAAACTTGGTATGTGTGTTTTGTTTTGTCCTCAGAGCCCTCCGTTCCTCTAAAGTAGAAGCAAGAAAAAAATCCTCTAAAATAGAAGCAAAAACATACAAATACACGGTAAGTTTTTTTAATTTTTATTTTTATATAGTTAAGTAAATATATTTAATTCTTTTATATAATTTAAGATTAAATTAAATTATTTTTATATATATGTTATAGGTTTAATAGAATCGACCAGAAAATATAAACAGATTTCGAAAACAAAATTCGTAACGAAGAATTATTAGGAGGAAGGTCGTCAAAAAATTCAGGTTTAATTGTTCTACAATTACTTTATTATCATGATTCGTAAGCAAGAATCTGGTCATTCTAAAAAGTTAAAAAAGAAAAAGGTAGATGAATTTATTAGTTCTAAAAAAGGAGCTTTTCACAAATTCCTTAAACCTAAAGAGACGAAGCATTCAAATATAGAAAATATTAATGCAGATATTGATAGTATGTATGTTGATAGAGATACCGAATATGTGAATATTGATATGCAATTTGAAAAGATAAATGATGATCAGATAGTTAAAAATGTGAATTTTGATGATCATCAAGATTGCGCGAATATAAATGTTAATGCGACACTTGATGATGCCATTTATAAGATGCTCCTTTGAGTTATATTGTTAGAATAATTCATTTATAAAATGGAATTGGGTGGTTCACATTTGCTTAATGAGAAAGTTAAGGAAAGGTTTTAAATTTCTGTGTTCTAGTTATATTTTGTATTAAAAAAATATATTTATCTCCGTAAATTAACGATAATGTTATAAAATAGCAGGAAAGGAGCGTCCTACTTAAAGTAAAAGCTCAGAGTAAGGTAAGTGGATTATTTTACATAAAGACCTTCTTTTATTATATATTTCCGACTCTTTATACGTAAATGATTTAAAAGTACATATTCAGTACTGGAAATTATGCTGATAGACAAAAGGTTTAAAATTTTAGCATTTGAATGATTGAAGTATAAGACTTGGGATATGTTTATGTGGTGTATATAAACTGAGGTATGTCATTGAGGTGTGTACTTGAGGTGTGTATTGGAAGTGTGTACTTGAAGTGTGTACTTGAGGTGTGTAACTGAGGTTTGTAATTGATGTGTGTAATTGGGGTGTATGATTGGGGTGTGTAATTGGGGTGTGTAATTGGAGGTATTTATATTGAGGTATGTATTTTTGGGTGTAAAGTGTATGTGTGTGTGTAATGTGAGAGATGCTTCTGACAGTCAGGATCTTCATTAAGCTATGGTGTGATACTGTGGTGTGAAACGGGGGCTATGTACTAGTTGTGCGATAGTAATTAGTCAATAACAGGGGTTAATCGCCATAATTTATATTTAAAAGTTTTGAGTATATTTGTTATTTCCTTAATCTGACATCTATATCACAATTTAGATTTTATTTAAAATATTTTTTTACGGTGCTTTCATGCTCATTCCATTTATGTTGTGATTTGTGCAGGTGCTAGTAGGAAAAGAAAGAAAGAAAAATAGGCAAGCATTTTGGGTGTTCTTTTTGGTATGCTAGGAATATTTTGGGTAGATAGTAATGATTATGGAATGTATTTAAACCATGAATCTAATACTAATTTTGCAAACAATGTTCCTTGTTTTTTAATGTAAATAACTCTAGAATATAACATTCACAAAAAGAAAATATTCCACTATAATTAGAATCTCAATTTTTGCTTAGGAATGTATATAATTTGGGAGTATTTTGTTTATTCCATTGTTTTTATTTTATATGAAAGTTGATATACTAGTTATGTAATTGAATGATAAGCCATCGTTATGAGTTTTTGTCGAGTAAGGACAAAAGGTTTATAAGCTTGTAAGTGTGGAGTGTTACATGGCGTGTTTTGCTAGAATATCGGCTCCAGTGTTGAAACGACGTGGGATATGTTTGAAGAAAACCGATCCTGTATCCTTTGCCAGTTTTTGAATGTGCCTAACCCACGGCTTGAGCTCCCATCTACCCACCGACACTTGCTGGATTCCTTGGATTAAGTCCAAGTTATCAGAGAAAATAGTTTTCCCTTTGTTCTTCCGATTCTTCCCAATCTCAAGGGCCGTAACCACTGCGTGTGCCTCCCCGATGATACTGGTGCTGCAGTCTACCGTTTCTTGATATTGAATGCGTGAACCGTCAGCTTTGTTGTACTGTAAGACTCCAATACCGGTAGGTAGGTGCGGTTTAATGAAGGAGGCATCACATAAGAATGCTATTTCTGTAGTAAAATCGAGATCAGCGTTGATATTTGTCAATGTGTTACGATGTACTGGTTGAGTGTAACTGTTTTCAAACCAGTTCCTGCCGAAATGTTCCTGGATATTAACTGTGGTTGTGTGAATTACTTCTCTCGAGTCGACATCGAAATTCGAGTGCCTACTTTTCATTTTTTCTTTCCAAATGTTCCAAATCATAAGGAGTAAGTAAGAGGTGACCACCTCCTTTTTCCAGCCACCCGTTGAATACACGTTGATCGTATTCAATAACCAGTCTCTTATGCTTTCTTCCTCAGGTTTAATATATACTTGTAAAGCTGACCCAGCCCATATACGCTTAGACAACCCACAAGTAAGTAAGAGGTGTTCTGCGTTTTCGTGCTCTGCACAGCACCAACGGCAATTACTTTGTACATCGCATTTTCTTTTTACTAAATTTGTACCTGTAGGGATAGCATTATTGCAAACTTTCCAGTTAAAGATTCTGACCTTTGTCCGGACGTTCGACCACCGAATTGTTTTCAAAGTAAACTTTCTGTCGGGATGTTTGTTGACTGGTGTGGTGCCTCGTATAAATCATGTTGTGTAAGAACTTTGTACCCGGTTTTCGTCACGTAGTCTCCTTGTTTTGAGTGTTGCCAAATGAATTTGTTTGGTGAATCAGTTGGAAAGACTTTTTTCCTTAAAATAGAAGGAATGATGGGACCGAGGAAAAGATCATTGAACAAATCTGTATTCCAGGTTGATGAGTCTTTGAGCCATAGTTCATTCAGAGTTTCCAACTTACACCCTTCCGGTCGTATAAGTTTCCATTGAGAGTCTAACCATTTATGTTCCCAAATTTTAATAGTTTTACCGTTTCCGATTTGAAATTTTCCGTACTTTATTAACATGTCCCTGCCCTCTAGTAGGCTATCCCATGACCATGTTCGAGATTGTCGTAGCTTAACATCGAGAAAATTAGATTTAGGAAAGTAAATACCTTTTAGGAGGCGAGCTGCTAAAGTGTCTGGATGTTGGAGAATTCGCCATGCCTGTGATGCGAGTAAAGCTGTGTTCATCCTTTTAAACTCTTTGAAACCCATTTCACCTAGAAGTTTGCTCATTGCTAATTTTTCCCAAGCTAGCCAGTGAATTCTAGAGTTTTCGCCTGAGTTCCACCAAAAATTCGATATCGTCGAGATTAATTTGTTGCAAAAGGTAATCGGAAATGAGAAAATAGACATTGAATAGGATGGTAACGCCTGTAGAACTGCTTTGATCAGAACCTCCTTGCCTCCTTCTGAAAGGAGGTGCACTTTCCACCCTTCGGTTTTATCGAAGACTCTTTCCGCGATCCACTGAAGCGTTTCAACTTTTGACTGTTTATGACATAATGGGATTCCTAAATAATTTCCAAGATCTTCTTTTTCTTGTATTGCTAATCGAGATGTGATCTGCTTTCTAAGAATTGTTGGCGTGTCCTTGCAGAAGCATACCGAAGATTTTTGATAGTTTATTCGTTGACCCGAGCCCTTGCAGTATTTTTGAATGCATTCTTCAAAATGATCAATGACATTATCCTGTAGTGTGAGAAAAAATAGAGAATCGTCTGCAAATAACAGGTGCGAAATAATCGGACAAATCCTAGTAATTTGAATTCCCATCAGGGGATGCTGTCTAACCTTCGTGACAATCAAGCTGGTAAGTGATTCTGTCATAAGTGAAAATAAGAAAGGGGATAAAGGGTCGCCCTGTCTTAATTCCCTATGTGGTGTAAATTTTCGTAGTCTATCACCATTAAAATTGAGTTGAAAATTAACGGATGATAAGCAATTCGAGACCCACATTATCCATTGGTCATGAAAACCTAATTTTTTTAGGACAAGTAATAAGAATTCCCAACGTACCTGGTCATAAGCTTTAGCCATATCGAGTTTTATCGCTACCATTGGCTTCGGTATTTTCCTTTTTTTCTTCATGTAGAATGATATTTTCTGAGCTACTAGAATATTATCTTGAATGGCTTTGTTCTAAACAAATGTCGTTTGAGTGATGGAAACAATGTCCGACTTAAATTCTTGAAGTCTGTTTGCTAAAATCTTCGCTATAAAACCAAAATTCACACAAGAAGTAGGCCGATAATCTCCTACTCCTTCCTGAATCATACCTTTTGGTATCAAGGTGATAAGTGTCTCATTCAGAATTTCGAGAGAGATATTGTTGTTAAAGAAGTCTTGAATCATTAAGAAAACATCAAACTGTATAATATGCCAGTATTCTTGATAGAACTTACCGTTTAGGCCGTCTGGCCCTGGAGCTTTACTAGGGGACATGTCAAATACCGCTCGCTTTGTTTCTTCCATAGTCGGTGGTCTAATAAGTCTGCCGTTCATAGCTTGTGTTACCTTGTGTGGTATTGCTTCGAGGGCTGGTAGCATGTCTTCTCGATTGGTCTCTTGAAAAAGGTCTTGATAAAAGGTTTGGAATCCATCCCGAACTTCTGATATTTCCTCAATCCAGACGCCTTGTGAATCCTTAATACGATGGATCCGATTAAAATTTCTTCTAGCTATTGTCGACAAGAAAAAGAATTTCGTATTCCGATCACCATATGTAAGCCATCCCTTCCTCGCTCTATCGTACCAGTATTTCTCCTCCGCCATGTAAGTTTTTTTTATTTCCTGTTTAAGTACCATTTGTTCATCTAAGGTTTGATATGTTGTAGGTTGCTTGTCTAGGTAGGCTAGTCTATCGGTCATCTCTTTAATCTTTAGGGCGTTGTTTCGAAAAGTTCGTCTACTCCAAGCCATTAGAGATGTGACTGTATGGTCCTTTTTATCTATGAAAAGGGGGAGTGAAGGTGTCTGTCCAGGTTCCCCCCACGCTGTTTTAATCACCTCCTCACATTGTTCATGTTCAACCCAAAAAGTTTCAAATTTGAACCACTTTTTCCCTTGGAATCGAGACCGATTTGTGTGAAGAATTAAGGGGCTATGGTCAGATCCGATAGCTGGTGGGATCGTAAGTTGGGCCCCTGGGTACCTGGTTAGCCAATTATTAGAAGAAAAATCCCGATCAAGTTTTACCTTGACGGGTTTATCGAGACTACGATTAGTCCATGTGAAAAAGCTACCACGGGAATAAATTTCACTTAAACCATTATTAGAAATAAATAGATTGAAATTTTGAATACGATTATAATTAGGGGGGGTATTACTTAACTTTTCCGACGAATGTAAAATTTCATTAAAATCGCCAATTAAAATCCAAGGTTTATTAACGTTCTTATTCCAAATTGAGATTTCCTCTCATAGTTTGATACGTTGTTCGATATCGTTAAGGGCATGTACGCAAAGCATATAATAAGGAAAGGAAGCTTCATTAACATATAATAGTACAAAATGTTGGCTAGACATAACTATTTCTGGCCTAATATCCGAGTGCCAAAGGACCAAAATGCCCCCGGAATGAAAAGCAGTGCCGATAGGATCCCTAACGAAACTATTAGCATAGTGAAAGTTTTTAATAACATCTGAAGCATCTATAGCGCATAGCATAGTCTCAAAAAAACACGTCACTCCAGGTTTAAACCTATTTACGAAGGACTTTAGATTAGAAATCGTCAGAGGAGCCCGAATCCCCTGGCAATTCCATACTAGCGTATTCACAGAATATCCTCGGACGTCTTGGGGACGGCCCGGATATCCCTTAGATTATTACCAACTAATAACATGTAATTGTAAAACCCAAACCCATATATATTGTCATTCTTAGCCCAAAATAAGTGAGCTTTGAGAGCCCAACCCATAAAAGGCCAAGTTAAGCGGTTCTCACAAGTCGAAAAGAGACAATGAGATTTATGAAGCCCATACCCTATGTTCTGTTTTATCAAAATAGAGAATATGGAGTTGAACTTTAAGATTCGAGACAAACCTGTACCCCCGTGTTGTTGACCAAATGTGGGCTTAGAGATCTATCAGATTGGCCCTCCCTGTAGAAGCCAAGAACGTCTTCTATTATCGCCCTTCCCCTGCCCCAAGTGGCCCAAGTTCGTTTCACAAAATTACTCGTGGTATAGAATTCAACAAATCGATTGTTTCGAAGAATCGATAGGTAAGATTCGTTAGGAGGTAACTCGTGTGTACCCCAGGTGAGCAAAGCGAACAAGAACCTCATATCTTCGTATTTCCCTTCTATTGTCAAAATTGTTCATAGCGCGTCCCATACAGGTACTCCTATTTATATATTATAAGACAGCTGCTCGTTATGATCGACAAGTCAGAGGTTGCGTGTTTTGGTAGTTTTTGCTGTCGAAACATGAATTTGAGATCTCCATCGGATGATGTACCCATAGTATTGATAAAGATGGTGTTTTGTAGAGCTTGATTACACGATGCTATGTTAATTATAGGATTATTGTCTTCGAGAATTACTGGTCTATGTTGAGAAAGTTGAAGATGGAGGATGAACTTTGGGAGGTGGAGAGGATAACCTGTACACCAGATGGTCCTAGCTGGGAGCGGTCGAGAAGCGTTGGTGTGATCTTTCCTGTAGAAACCAAAAGAAACACCTTTCGTCCTCACCCTTCCCCAATTCCAGATGGACCGAGCTACAGTAACCATGAGAGAACACAGGGCTACAGTAAGAAGATGTTTAGCGCCATGTTCATCGTGATGTATAAGGTGTATGGACTTCAAGAGATGTAGAAGTTGATATCCATCGGAGAAGAAACTCATGGTGAGGTGTTATGGTATGGATGCTGTGATGTAATATGAATAAAAACGAGGTGTATAAGCTTTGATTTGGTCAGATGTAGAAGGAAGAAGATGAAGTTTACTGTAGCAAATGGGATAAGGTCGAGAGCTTTTTCCCTTTTTTATTACACAGGAGCTCGGCGAAAAATAGTTTTGGTTCCTTTAACGAAGCATGATTCCATATAAATGAATAGCAGTACTTGGCATAGCAGTACGATGGATAGTGAAGTAGGGAAGATCGATGGCGAAACGAAGATCGATGGCGAAACATATAGGAGAATGAATACAGAATGCGTTATGATCCACTTCGACACTCAAAGCGAAGAAAGTGATCGAGTCGACACAGAAGCACTTCTTAAGATCGATGGACTTTTGAGGATGTACTTCACAACACATAGAGAAGAAGAAAGTTTGGATATTAGTGGACATTGGTGGATTCAGTTAGTAGAACCAGGACGAAGTAGTGGAGATGTTAGGCAGATCGATGGACAATTGTTGGTCCACTTTGCTAAGCAAAGATGCACACTTAATTATGTAAGCAAAACTATACTTATAGAGATCGATGGCCAATTGTGGAATTACCTTGTAACTAAAAGGAGAGCTGATATTTGGAAGATCAGTGGTTATTTATGGATCAATTTAGCTACCTATTGGAGGAATAGTATTAATATGAGGGTTGGATACTTCGTTGTACTCCATTTGGTAAGGCAGGGGATCGATAAACATGTGTGGGTCAGCTTCACAACTAAATGGTTTGGTTGGGTTAATGTGGTGGCTAGCGAGTATCGTAGAATGACTAATAAGATCGGAAGACAAAGGATTAGACAAGTTCGAGGTAGCGGCCACCCGGTTTTGACCGCGGTGGGAAAATGATTACAATGTTTTGGAACTGTCAGGGGATTAGGGCCCCCTTGACAGTCCAGGTTCTCAAGGCTTTGGTGGATGAGCATCGACCCTCCCTCGCATGTTTTTGTGAAACGATGCTAACAGAGAAGGATGCTCCGCTTGTGGTTAGGAAGATAAAGTTTGACAAGTTCTTTGTGGTGAATCCCTCGGGTGTGCAAGACCACTCGGGGGGTTTCCTTCTTGTGTGGAATTCGATTTTGGATATCAACATTTTGCACTACTGCCCTTACTATATTATTACTCGTATTAACGGTTATAATTTTTCTTATTACTATGTTTTTGTTCATTCTCCTAACTTGTACAGGGATAGAGTTCAAATGTATTGTGTCCTTAGCAGATGGAAAGCCAACCACGATAACCCTTACCTGTTTATTGGGGATTTTAATGATATCTTGACATCCAGAGAAAGATATAGTAACTCTCCAACGAACCAACAACACTTGATCAATTTCAATAACTTTATTTCAAACAATTCCCTTTCGGAAATTGAAACATTTGGTAGCTTTTATACTTGGACAAACAGACGAACTGACCACAACGTTGTGAAATCTAAAATTGACAGGGCTTTTGCTACGCTTGAATGGATGGAACACCATCAAAACGCAACTGCTCTCACTCCACCTGCCATTGGATCTGACCATTCTCCGATTATTTTGTACCATGACGGGAAAGGCCAGAGACATGCGAGACACTTCAAGTTTGAAACAAATTGGATGGAACATGAAGATTGTAGAATGGTGATCCAAGACTCATGGGGGGAACCCCAGGCGCCGATGTCTATTCAAACAACGCTTCACAAACGAGAGAACACGATCAAAGCTTTAACAGTTTGGAGCAAGGATACTTTTCCAAATAATAAGAAAATGATTAAAGAGTTAGAGAGACAACTTACAAATATCACTAATAGACCTGTCACAACGGCAAACCAACAGGAAGAAGAAAGTATTAGAGAACAGATTCAGATTTTCTGGAAACGGGAGGAAATATATTGGTCAGACCGTGCTCGCCAACAATGGATACATTACGGAGAAAAATACACGAAATTCTTCTTTGCTCTTACAGCGCAGCGGCGAAATTTCAATAGAATCTCAGGCATCGAAACGGCTAATGGAGAATGGACGCAACATGACACTGAGATTAAAGCGCAATTTAACATCTTTTATGATAATTTACTCACTGAACAGGATGAAGGAGACTTAGAGGGAGCTTTGAGGGGTATTACATCTAGAGTTACACGACAAATGAATGATAAGTTGACGGCAATCCCGGACAAAGCAGAAGTGAAACGTGCAGTTTTTGACATGGGTCCCGGAAAAGCGCCAGGCCCAGATGGTTTAAATGGTAAGTTCTTTCAGGAATACTGGGACATACTTGGGGACGATATTTTTGGAATGGTGGAGGATTTTTTCCTTAACAACACATCACTGGAAAAATTGAATGAAACACTTATTACATTAATACCTAAAGGAGACACCCAGAAAGGTGTTGGTGATTACAGACCCATCTCCTGTGTGAACTTTATTTACAAAATTATTTCGAAAATATTAGCTAACAGGTTACAGGAAATAATGAATGCTATTACATCTCCTACTCAAACGGCTTTCATCAAAGGGCGATGTAT
This sequence comes from Nemophila menziesii, assembly GCA_029959085.1. Lineage (NCBI taxonomy): Eukaryota > Viridiplantae > Streptophyta > Magnoliopsida > Boraginales > Hydrophyllaceae > Nemophila > Nemophila menziesii. Next base: position 47,737,374 of record JARWIR010000001.1, on the reverse strand, counting down.
ACAGGATAATATTATTATCGCACAGGAAGTTTCTTTCTTCATGAAACGGAAACTCAAAAAGGAGGCTCACATGGCGACGATTAAACTTGACATGGCAAAAGCGTACGACCAGGTACGTTGGAATTTTCTTAAACTAATTCTTAGCCGGATGGGTTTTGCACAAACTTGGATAGATTGGGTTTGGAACTGTATTACAACAGTCACGTTTCAGATTAATATTAACGGTTAAAGACAACCACCTTTTAAACCCGGTCAGGGACTACGTCAGGGAGACCCTCTTTCTCCTCTTCTTTTCTCATTACTTACAGAATCTTTGATTACACTTATTGAACAGAAAGTACAGGATGGTAGGATCAAAGGTATACGCATTACTAGGAACTGTCCGACTATTTCTCACCTTCTTTTTGCAGATGATTCGCTTTTCTTTCTGTCACTAGAAGGACAAGACATTGAGGAATTCCGAGAGTGTATTAACACATATTGTGAATGCTCAGGACAAAAAGTCAATTTTAACAAATCGGCGGTATGCTTTAGTAAACAAACCCCCGATCAACTCAGACAACAAGTGGCTGGAGCACTTCAGATCAAAGAAACTCAGGATTTAGGTAAATACCTGGGCATCCCACTGTGCCATAAGAGATCGAAAGTTGAAACGCTCCAATGGATAGCTGATAAAGTCTTTACCAAGGCTCAAGGATGGATAGCTAAACTACTTTCTGATGGTGGAAAAGAAATTTTGATTAAGGCTATTTTACAGGCAATACCTACTTACGCTATGACAATCTTCTCCTTCCCTATCTCTTTTTGTAAGAAACTTATGACCACAATTGCGAGATTTTGGTGGAACTCATTGGAAAAACGGAAGATTCACTGGCTCGAATGGGAGAAGATGACGATGGCGAAAGCCATTGGAGGAATGGGATTTAGGGATTTGAAAAAAGCAAATACGGCTCTCCTCGCAAACCAGGCGTGGCGTTTACTGCAACATCCGAAATCCCTTGCTGCAAGAGTCCTTAAAGGTATCTATTTTCCGAATAAGGAATTCCTGGATATTAAACTTAGACAGAGTAGATCATGGTCATGGGCTAGTATCGTGGAAGGCAGGGATCTTTTAGTACAATATGGCATCATTCAAATCGGGAATGGGGAATCAACGAAAATATGGGAGCACAAATGGCTACCGTCGGGGATTATTAAAGATAAGCCACGAGACACGACGCTTGAAACTGTTGATCAGCTTATGCAAACCAATAATGATCAATGGAATCGGGAGATTATTGACGCTATTCTTCCTTTCCCAGTTAAGGGGGAGATTAGCCGTGTACCTCTTCTCAATAGGGAGGACCAGGATATTTTTACTTGGCCATACACTCATTCAGGAGAGTATACGACTAAATCAGGATATCGGGTTCTCATGGAAGAGGCAATTTCCAACGAAGAACAGACATCAGCTCAGTCTCTGATACGTGACTCTTCACTTTGGAACAAAATCTGGAAATCGAATGTATCTAATAAAATTAAAAATTTCACCTGGAAAGCTTGCCGAAATATCTTACCTACTAAACAGAACTTGTATTTCAAGCATTGTAGCACTGACAAAGGATGCAATTGGTGCACTGAGACTACAGAAAGTATTACACATCTTCTAATTACATGCGCATTTTGTAAACAGGTTTGGGCAGGTTCGGCACTACAACTTAGGCCCCTGGAGATAGATTCCGAATCCCTGGGGGAATGGTTCACGAAGGTTTATACTGGTGATGAGACAATAACATGGGATAAGCAAGTAGTGGGGTCATACGTGATGATAACTCTTTGGAACATCTGGAAACATAAAATGAAAAGTTTACACGAAAATACATCACTGGATATAGATACAGTTTTATTGGCTGCTAATGCAGGTATGAAGGATCTTTTTGGCCAAAACTGGATGGATTACACTCCGCCTCCGATGCGAGAACCGGGCATTATCAATCCTAACTCGTGGGTACACAAGTGATTTTTACATGCGACACATCTTTTAAGACACGAATAGAGCAGAGTGGAATTGGGATAGTTCGAAAAGATACACGTACGGGTGATCGAGCGATTTACTCGAAAGCGATATGGACAGACTCACCGGCGGAAGGAGAGGCGATAGCTGTCCTGGAAGCAACGAAAATGGCTATGGACAACAGGGGACAAAAAACTATTATCTGCTCAGATAACCTTGATTTGATTCAAGGTATTAAGTCGTTGCCAGCGGCGTGGTGGAAGCTCAGACCTTATGCCAAGCGGATTATCGCATATGCTTCGGAACATGGTCAAGTGTTCTTTAAGCATATTCCGAGACGTCTCAATGGCATGGCTGACCGAGCTGCGCGAAACGCTAGGCAGCGGGCTTCTCTAAATGATTATCAGTTGGATCTTACTCATCGATTCTCACGTCTAGGAATTGGCTAAGTGCTATTTTGTATTATTTACGCTTTTCGTTGTCCAAAAAAAAAAAATAATAATAACAAAGCATGATTTGATAGAAATAATTTACTAATATAAAAAATATCCTGGACAAAGCTATAACATAATAATCATACGAACAAATAAAAAAGGACACCATTCGTAGGACAAATCAAAATATAATCTTACGACCAAAAATCAAACATAAATCAGGAAAGAAATAAATTACATTGTCAAAAAATAAATTACATCTGTCAAGATAGGAAAGAGATAGCATCATTATACAACAACTGCCTTCTCTAGCTTGTTCTTCCAATACTTTTCCTTGGATTCTAATTGGTCCTCTAATATCCTAGCTTTTCTTTCACCTCCTTAGCTCTCTTTTCAGTATCTTGCATCTTCTTGTTCAGCACCTCAAGCTGGGTGACAAATTTAGGTAAGCTTCTTATTCTATTTTTCTTTCATTTCCATTTGAAGCTCGAGGGTAAGAACCCGCTCTCCTAAAACAACCAGAGATCTTTCTCTGATTGTTCTTTCTGTTTTAGAAGAATCGTAAATTTTTCCTTAAGTACAGCATCAAACTGAACTGAATCCTTGAAGCGCTCAACTGCCTCAACAGCGGCCTCATACAACTTGGTTTGGTGATACTTATTAATAGCTACTAATCGATCCTCTCCAACTTCTCAACCTTCATCAATCTCCTGCATCGGCTTGATCTGCTTCTCAAGCTGGGCCGTCCGATCAGCGAGGCTTCTCTTCTCATCTTCTACCATAGTCAGTTTATGTTCTAGGGTCCGGACCTGTTCCTTGGAAATAGCTAGACATTGTTGAAGGTCTTTTCAGATTGTTCTTTCTACTTCAGTAGAGTCCACATCTTCTCCAACTCGTGATCCTTTTCTTGGGGAGTGTTGAAACCGCATTTGGCATTGATTTGTGATAGTTTTGGAGCAAGAAGCCTACACCCATCGTTAAAACGTTAACACATACTAAATTAAAGTTTCATTTAACTTAGAACAAAATATGAGTATGTGTACCTTTTTAGCAGCCGAGAGTTGTTCATTCAACACATGGTTGGTTTTTAAAGTTAACCCAGACACTGAGCTTCCACCTGAATTCGTGCTCACAGTCACATACTCCCACTTTCTTTTTAAATCATGCCTCTTGACCTTCATTTGGTTTCTCAAGTGAGCCTCGTTCTCCATATCTGATGAAAATAACTAAAAAAAGGATGTAACAATCCTATTGGTGATAGCGTAATGCCACAAAATAATCTTTACATTCGCCGAGCATAATACGAAAAAAATTTCAAGTTAAATAGAACAAAGAGGTAGTTTTTGAAAGAATGAGTTGGAGCCACATACGAGTGGTATTAGGAGAATAATCCAGCCTTTCCAATTCTTTTAGAGTTGTAGTAATTGCATTTGAACTCATTTTCTTCACCTGCCAAGGTAGAGTAGATTTAAAAAGTCATATTCAAATTCACTAATAAGAAGTGTATACTATTAAACCAAAAGACAATATGCTATTATACATGTTAAAATCATAGGCAAATTAGTAGCATTTACTAAACAAATGTAGAGATCTAACTACTTAAGAAAAAGTAGTCAACTAACACCATTCGTGCTATAAGAAAATGCAGAACTAAAGAACTCGATTATTAATGGGGGCGTACATTCTTAAATTAGACAAATATTATAGTCAATTTCAAAAGTTAATGTTGTCAAGAAAATATAAACGACATGGACAACTATTTAACATATTTTTTAAATTTATGAAAGGCTGGAGACTAATGCATAAAGTAATTAAATTAGATTATAATAAATTCCTTAAGTTAGAGCACACAAATGTTACCCATGAAAAAAGAAAAAGGAAAACAAAAATTACTACAAATCAAGGCATAAATAATATTGCACAAAGAATACAAATTTCATACCTGCAAATGGTTCTCCTTTGACATGTGATTTTGGGGAAGTATTCGGATTTCTTCAGCTAAACGGATACACTCATGAATATTTTCAGGAGACACAAAGTTAAGAGAGATACTTATGCATGACTGTGAAAGTAAAAAACAAAAAGAAATAAGAAACTAGAATGAAAGCTGATACAAGTTATCTTTACTCAACGAAACCTAATTTCCAATAATTTTTTCCTCTCGTGTCATTCTAACTTAAAAAAAGCAATTGACGTGACCATGAAATATATTGCACACTTATTCTCTTCAGCTATGTCATTAATCTCAAGAACATAAGCATACATATAGTACATTTAGGTTTAATGTTTAGGAGTAATAACCAATTTAATTACCTTTAAATTTCTAACTTGATATGGACAATCAGCCGGTATAAACACTGCATCCCCTAATTTTAGAACAAAAGTCCATGGTTCGATTCCTACCAATACAACACACATAACAAATCAACAATACAAGATAATAATTTATATCAAATATATTTGTCACATTGGTGGGAAAAAACAAACCATATTCATCCTGCAGTCTCATTTTGTGATCCCTTGTCAAATAAAAGGTTTGATCATGAATAGGATGGATAACCTGAAATATAAAAATAAAATAGAGATTATATTATATTTTTGCTACATTACACTAAACATACAAAAATAAATAGTGACCCAAAAAGTTGTAATTTTTATATAAGCAAAACAGCAAAGAAAAATCAGAACCAAAAAGAAACAAACTAAAATAATACTTTAAATGCTGAATAATCAAAGTATACCACTACGAAAATTCCATAAAGTATAAAAAACCTCTATTCTAAGCACTATCTTCCTTAAATTTGTGTATACTATCTTAATCTTTACATTTTAGCACGTCATAGGAAAATACCTGGTGCGACAATTGTTTTGCACCTACCCGTGCATAGATCCACTTTTGTATAGTATTGGAGCATAAAATAATAAAATAATATAACAATAAAATTATCAGAAGTCACACGATATTTACATCACATAGAGGTCAACTATATAACTAGTTATTATATAAAAGAGAAAATAAGAGATTTGCATACATTTATAAGATATCAAAACATCAATATTAAGTAGTGTTTTAGTATTTTATCATCAAAATTGTTTTTATTCTACATACTCCCATTCTTTTTTTTTTTTGAAAGAAGCCTACTTACTCATCACATAAACATAAATATTTACAAACATCAAAAACTAAAAGATAATAATACGAAATATAGTTTAAAAGGAAATCAATAACAAACATAGAAATCGAAAGAGTCTCAACACTGATGACAACTATTTACTAATAATCTCTACTACATAACATAATATCAGACTTCAACAAACTTTTTCCATCATCTCAACACTGAACTTTCAACACACACACAACAACAAGACATCTTTTCCTCAGGTAATATAACTCTAACAAGACATTTCTTCAATAACAAAGTGTTTCTCCATTATCAACCCATCTCACAAAACTTTATGAAAACTCTTCTATAACTTCACATTTTTCACCTTCTTCAGCAGATAATTCCTTCGTAAGCACCTTTCCCTTAGTACTTGATCCATATCTATATCATAAAAATAATTAAGTTACTAAAATAACAAACAAGTATAAAAGAAAAATATTATACAATATATATTACTCTAAAATAATTCTACTCTAAATATTTTATATAAGCCTTTATCTATTCCAAGTACTTGATATTGAACTCAACTAAATATCAATCTAACCAGCCACTGGCCAACTCCATAGCATTGACTATTTCAACTATGTTTTGACCATGATCCTATCCTTCAAATTCTATGCATTATCATATATACTAACATACATAACTAGAGAGCACACTCATACATTAAATAATATACTCTCAACATCTGATCCATTTCTCATTTATCTATTACGTAGCATGCTTAAAATTATACATCAATACGTCATTGTAAAGATCTATGGGTATAAACCCAACAACTACGAACAGTCATACACACAATTATGAAGGAAAAGCGAAAATTCTTACACCCTACAATTTGAAAAGCATTTATATCAATAAAAACCATTAAACATAGAGGATAACTAATATAACAGATCACATATATAAGCCTTTATGTAACGAATTTTGATTTTGGAAAACTAAGTGTTTTAATATAAATTCATTAATTTGACTTGCTTATAGATGTTTACACGTAACACATGCATAGATAGATTAACTAATAAAGATGTCACAGAATAACTAACTATGTCACACCTACTAACTGATTAAGTATTGGTGTAGTTTGGCCTTTCCAGAAACACAAAAGATTGGTAATAAGATGGGGCACAATATTCTCTCTAATCAAGAAACAAGTTTAACATCCTTGTCCTTCCATAGAGAATTAGGAAGATTAAGGTTCCTATAAATATGATTGGGTAGTTATTTCGCTTTAAGAATTGTAAACTCAAACTCTACTTAGGAATATTATTTTCAGTGAATGGAGCATTGGTAATTTATGAGACTCTCAAGGAATTGCACAAAGACTGCTAACCAACGAAAGAATAATCTTTTTTATCACTACTAATTAACCTCTAGGGGGATATTTTCTCGAGTTGTTCGATAATCTATATCAACCTTCCTACCTGGAAATGTGTCAGCATGTTCCTTTTGATCTTGTGAATCACGCTTCTTTTCTAATTTCTCTATTTTTAGAAGGTTCTCCGGTTTCAGTTCGACTGCTTGGGTGTGGGTCAATATATTCACCTGAAATAGAAATTCAGAAAATAAGCACAAAAGAAACTTAAACATGTCATTCCTCTTGGAATGTATATCAATAATATTGTAGATAATATACTTTTTCTATTTTATGGAAGTGGAATGCAAGAAGTTCTATAAATGGCACATCATTGGGTATTTCCTATTAACTATGACATCCTAATCCTTAATTAGAAGATATAAAAAAATTGGCCAGTTCTTGACATTCTCTCCACAGAAACTGCTGTTACGGAGACCTGTTGCTGCTGCAAAGGGGTGAACTGTAGCTCTTCAGAGCTGCTGACCTGTTGACCGATAGAAATTTCTGTCCATGGTAAACGAGGAGATAGGGCCGAAATAGTTAATGGGAAGAGGTTGTGAAAGCTTAAATACCGGCAAAGAACAAGCGTCCTGGTTTGGAGAGCGGCGCAAACCAGGACCCTTGTTCTAATAACTTATATTATTATTAATTAATTGCATTGTAACGCTATATATATTATAATAAATAACATATATCGAGCAACATAAATTAACTGAAGGTTAACTTGTATTATGCAAAATCACCAAAATTACTGAAATAGTCAACCTGAAAGCACCAATGTTATGGGATCAATTTTTTGAAACAATAACACTATGTCTCTAGATAATGTAAATAGATAACATTTTCATCTAATATTGGATAATCAAATTGATATTCAAATCAAATTTATTTATTATAATAACAAATCATATATCATAAGATTAATTATATAGTTATTTTTATTAATTTTAAAATGTGAGGTATGCATCATGATACCATGATTATATATTGAATCATCCAATTTTAAATAGAAGAAATCTAAAATATCTTATATTTTGCAGTTATAATTTATAAGTTTAGGGGTCAAGTCAATAATCTTTAAATTTCGTAAAATACAAGGTATATTTGGATAAAATTTTAAAAAAAGAGTGGAATACTTTTTCTCAAAACTAAGAAGGCTAGTGCTAATGTTTTACGGTTTTAGCAGTCAAACTTTTGGAAATCAAAGAAAATAGTTACTAGAGATAACCAACAGCGGCCACCAACATTCTCCAGAAGAAAGTAGATTAAAAATAAAAAAACTAAGTGGTCGGTAAAAGTATGCAAAATTACGAAACGTCCTTATTTTCCGTTTCTCAACTTTTCCCCTTCAAAGTTTTAGACTCACATATTGAGTGTAACTTTCTATCTTTTTGGGTTGCATGCCCAACATAATGATTTTTAAATCTTAAGATGGATTGTCTCTCAAAATTGTATTTATACCAAACATATATGACATGGTTTCTTACTTCGACATGGAATAAATATCTAATTTTTTTTTTTAGATACTTTTTCGGACCTATTGATGCTATTTGATGTCACATAAGGATCGAAACCACATTTGTAGACTGACAATTTGTCTGGATAGGTCCAACTATTGGAAGCAAATAGAAAAGTGAAAATGTTTTATACTAACGGGTTAGTATCCGTAACCATGGGTTCAAATATAGGAAGGTTATATCTTATATGCGATCACTCTATACCATAAGTAAGAAATATTTTTATATTATGGCATATAGTAAGGTGTTATACCTGATATTTGTTTGAAATGACATGATCAACGATCTGTTCCTTGAGATTATATAATTTCGGTATTGAATAAATTACCTACACACCGTATCAAACTAGTTAAATATATATTTTCTCGAATAATTATGCATCAATATTTATTTTTCCTTTTTTATAAATGAGTAATTCTATATATCACTCTTTACATACAACCCTCATACCACCTCCCCTTCCCCCCCCCCCCCCCCCCCCCCCCTATGTGGCGTGATTTGATTGCAAATTGATTACATATATATATATATATATATATATATATATATATATATATATATATATATGAGCAACATTAAATGTTATATGGCTATAAAATTAATATAAAATAAAATATTTATTTTATGAATCATATGAACCAAAAATATTCAACAATAATACACGTAACAAGAAAGTCATTTAACTTCATTTGTGAAAATAAACATTCATATTACTAGATATTATACCAATAAAAAGGATTAAAAGGAAAATGTAGCACAATAAAAGCGATATCAAATTTATTCTACAACTTACAAAATAATTAAGTTACAAAATGCATAAAACTCAATCGCTGAACTTAATATATACATATGTAGAGATACATATCAAAATTATTTAGTTAGATCTTCAATCAGAAGCAATTCATACACGAGGAGAATTAACAATATTATAATATACTTACCATTAAGATCTATTTTATGGGTACGACAGTATAGATCGATATTACTGTATATTGTAGGAGATTTAGATGTTAGAATTATATCAATGAAAAAATAAATATAGACTAGAGACGGCGGTTTGAAGAAGAGATATATAAAGGAATGAGAGAGTAGGCGAGGGTTACGAAGATAAATAAAGAGAGAAAAAGAGAAAGAAATAATGTGTAAAAAAGTATATGTAAGGCGAAATTGCTATAGTTTCGAGTAATGATATATACCACCCAAATTCATACCACCCAATGACGTGGCGTGAATTGGTTGGTTACAAATCGTTAATGTATTTATTTTCTTGATTTGATTAAAGATTTGTAACCAACCGATTCACGTCATGTCGTTGGGTGGTATTTGGGTGATATATATCATGACTCTAGTTTCATCTAAATAAAAATGATTTTATAAAAATTAAGGGATAAATGTAGTAATATATATATATATATATATATATATATACATATATAATTTTTTTACAAAACATAAACAAATATAGGTCGGTTCGAGTCTTACATTGATAATGCTCAACTATAAGGTTACTCGTTAATAATTCTAGACTATCATGATATTGGATATTGACGCAAGAAAAAGATTTTCTGTTGAAAAAAAATATTTGGCCCAAAAAAAATATATATGGGTCACCGAGTAAATTTTCCACCCTTATTCGCATAACAAATCTTATTTATTCTTATTCTGAAATGTTTGTGCACAAGATCTAATAGCAATGCCAACCTACTCAGCTTGGATATATCACCCATACTAGGTATTTCTAGATACTCCCCTAAGTCCTCCTTTGTGGATAATTTTAGCATATTTGTGATTGCAGCCATATTACTTCCTCGGTTGTTGGGCTGAATAAAATCAAGTAGATTTGATATATATAATTGGGGGATTTCGGTAAGAAAAACAATGCTTGGCTAGGACACCATTGAGCATATATGCCTTTTGTCTAGTAATTTGAGAGATAATTCCTCGTATTGTATTCATAGAATAATTGATGGGATTTTTGAGTACCCATAATATCAAAACGTGTACTATGTTTCCAATCTTTCGTAAAGTGTCTTTACATCCATCAAATTCAAGTGTTAAATTCCATGTCCACATTTAAATAAGGGAAATGGTAGGATATTTTAATAAAACCCTATTCTTGAGAAATAAAAAATATTAAATCCCTTAAGTTTAAAAATATTACAAAACTAACCCCCTCCGCAAAATTTTAAATCAACACCCCTCACCCCTCTTTTTCTTGACATATACTCCATCCGTTCCTAAAAGGTTGTCACTTATACTAAAATAGTTGTTCCAAAAAAGTTGTCACTTTAGAAAATCAAGACACTTTTTAATTCTTTATACCACGTTTACCCCTAATTAAATATTATAATATATATTCCCAATAAATATTTAAGATATCAAGACACTTTATGGAGGGCATTTTAGTAAAAACGTGAAATAATAATGATATTCCTTAATTTGTGTGCAAAAGCAAATGTGACAAATTTTTTGGAACAGAGGGAGTACAACATACCTAACCCATTTTACGCCACACAAAAATGGTTCTTTTTTATTCCTTCTTTATTTATCTAGGGTTTGAGGTAAAAGATTAAAATTCATTGATTCTTCGTCTCACTCCATAGCTAATCCAGCCATGTATCTCCACCACTCTATCATCTATTACCGTTAATAACTTCAATTGATTAGCTTGGAGTGAACTTTTTTATCAGAATTTTATGTTCATAATGTGTTATATTCTTAGTAAATAAAGTGATTAGTAGTGATTTTAGTGGGATTATAAATATTCAGATAAGCCTATTAAAAGTGATACACGTGTGAGAAGTTGTCAGCCATTAACATGCAGCTTGATAAAGCAATTGGGTGGTGTCTTTCATATAACTCTTTTTCAAAGTGTTATACGCTAATAATTATTCTCTGGTTAGCGATGAAAATGAGGTAATCCTCATAGGACCGCGAACAAATAATATAAAAGTGTGAATCCAAAAATCATAACCATAGAAGGGAGATGAATAGGGTATTATAACTAGGCTTAGAAAAACGGTATGTTCAAATTTATTTGAAATTTTTAAAATATAGCGAGATAGACAAGATATAATCAAACAGGATATAAACAAAGTATATCTTGTAGATTTTATCCATGGGTAAGAAAGATGAACGGATTATATTAAACAAGATATAATCAAAGATATTAGTTTAGTTCAAAAGCTCAATACCTCTTATAAGATATATGATATACTATATGCGTCCTAGAAGGGGGGTTGAATAGGACAATAGAAATTAATCGGCTAATTTTATTTCAAGTAAATAAAATTAAAAGCTAATTTGAATCCTATTGTTTTAGCAAACTAAATAGTATAGAACTAGATAATCCTAAAAGACAATATTATCAAACTATTCATGTAGGCATTTTATCAAGCATATAGAGTGCGGAAATATAAAGAGTGTAGAGATAGAATACGATACACAACGATGTATAGTGGTTCGGTTTCCCTACATCCACTACCTAAGGAAGCCTCCTTAGGATTTGCAAGATTCTCAACTAATCTTCGTAACTCTTAACCGGGTGAGATACAAACCCTTACAACCACTTCAAAAACCCTTTGAAGGAAATACACTTGTGTTATCACCAACACAAGGAACCAAGCATAAAACCTATGCTCACACTACTCTCTTAATCTATTACAAGAACTAAGAGGAAAGGGAAAAGTGTTTAGGGGTGCTTATAAAAGCTTTGTGACTAAACTCCTAAATGAGTAGATATGAACTATGTAGCTTCACAATAAATATGACTTGAATGCTCCTTTGAAACCTTCTTGATTGATAATATTAATTGCTCTTGAGATGGGTAGATGGAAGGCTTGAGTTGTGTCTTGAATGAACTCCATTTTATAGCTGAAAATATGGTCCAACGGTCATAAGGCTTCTCTCTAACGGATCTATTTTATCTCCAACGGATATAAGCTTTGTCCTCTTGTAATAGTGCAGAAAACCCTCTCGTGCGGTGTACCGCGGGTATGGTCCGGTGCACCGCGAAAACGTTCGTTTCAAGCTTACTGACGGACTACTCGATGTGCCGCGTCCCTGGTCCGTGCATCGGTCCGGTGTACCGCGCCTTTGGTCCGGTGTACCGTGCAATTTTACTAGCTTACTGACGGGCTATCCTGTGCACCGCTCCTCTGGTCCGTGACTCTGCGGTGTACCGCAAGACTTGTCCGGTGTACCGCGGAGCTGTTCATTTGAATCTAAGCTAAAGTTCAAGGATAAAAACACAACTAATCTAATGAGGGGTTTTGGAAAACATTTAAAGAGATACCAAAATGAATTTTAGTTTAAAAGATGATTTGTCAAATATTAAAACGGGAATAAAAACAAGGTGAAGCTAACAATATATATCAAGCATATAAATTTGTTAAGTAAAAGAAAATATAGAAAATTAGTTTGTGAATAACTTGGTTCATTTACCTCACTCCTCGTAAACATATAAATAAGTTTCATAATTATTATTTTCACTCTATTAGTAACCCAATAATAAATATGTAACAATCTAACTGTAAAAAAAATGTAAAGGATAATTCGTATGATTATAGTTAATAAAAGAATTTTCATTTTCTTAATGAAATGTGAATTATATTGATCAAAGAAAATATTAAAATCGGACCTTATAAACAAATATTTAAAAATTCTAAACTAAAGGTAAAATTACATGGCCTTTTTTTTCAATACTAAGTGCCCGTTTGGAAATGCTTTACTGTCTAAATAATAATGGTCTAATGCCTAAAAAATGCTTCTCATAAAATGCCTAAAAAATCAATATAATAATATAGATGACCCAACACATCATCTTCTATAAAAATAACACAAATTACATAACTACCTTCCTTTCTACAATAATATGGCCGCTACAAAAATATAAATATCAAAACACATTAAGCATCATTCCATTTCAAATATGCTTTAAAAAATTAAACATACATCGCACCTCCCCCCTCTCTCTGAGCAAAATAGGAGTTATTGCGAGGTGAGATCATTAACTGCTGTGAGTGTAGATTTATAGCAGTCTAGATTATTTGTAGCCGTTGTGGTATATTTTTATTTGATTTAAATGTAAAACACTTCATTTATTCTAATTTTCTTTCATTTATTTCACAACAAAATGATAATATAGCTTTAGGTTAGTCTGCTTCATTGTGAAAATGATACTCATACTAAGTGATTTTTGAAATTTTGATTATGTTCCTGACTTTTAGGGTTACTTTGTACTGTTGTGATTATGCAGTATTGTTAACATGTAATGCATGTATAAAAGAGTCAAGGTAGGTCCAATTTTGCTTTAGAATCATAATATGTTGCGCTTAGGGTTTAATCCCATTAGATTTTGTTTATTTTTTTTTATTCTAATCAACTTATATATATATATATATATATATATATATATATATATATATATATATAGACTATGTTAGGTATGATGATGTGACTAGTCTCATCTATATATGTGATATATGGATCAATTACAAATGATTTTGATTAATTTTAGAGTTTTTTATGTACACAGACAAGATTGATCCTATCAATGACTATATGTTATTATAGGATTGATCCTGATATGTAGATCTGTTTTCACTATAGGTTACTATTTATTGACTGATGGGATAATTCCCATGAAACTGTAGTTGATTGATAGGATTGAAGAGTTGTATACTTTCTTAGTTGTACTTGCTTAACTATCTAAAATTAAGCTATGAATTGATGGGATCACTCCTATCTAATTTTGATCAGTTTTAGAGTTTGTTATGTATATCGATAAGATTTATCCCTTTAAACTATAGTTGATTGATAGTAGAGCTATAACTTTTATTAGTATTAGTTGCTTTACTGTCTAAATAATTATGCTATGAACAGATGGGATCAATCCCATCTAACTTTTTTTTTACAGAAAGGGCTCTAGAGTTACGTTCATCATTAGACGAACTATACCAGATTCTAAAGAATACTAAATATCCAAAGAGATCATATACATGCATGTCGACTTATACCCTTTTACAATCTTATAAAGGCGTTATAAAAAGAATGACATGCTAAAATAGATCAAGAAGGACAATGTGGCAACTGCATACATGATATCATGTTATTTCCCAAGGCAAAGTGGACTCTTAGTGACACGAAAATCAATTTCACCAAGAAAGGAAGACATAAGATTAATACTTATAGTTTAGAGATGAGACATACCAGTCCCTTTGTAGAAGTGTGGAAGATTTTTTAGATTCTTTGTGGTTCCATGAATATTTGCCTGATGTTAACGATAGATATATGCTTAAAAAATCTGAATTGAAGAGACGAATCGAGGATTTATGCGAAGAATAAGAAACATATGATGTTTTGATAGACTTTGCAAAGCTCAAATGGATTTTCGAATTTAACAAATTTCTACCCGTATAATGCATCTAGGGTAGAGTGGCAGCTAATTTATGTTTCAAAATGACTACAACAACTTAACACATATGATTAGGCACCAAGCATGTGTAATGAAGTAGTGACATCGATCAGTTAAGGAAAGAAGACGCGTGTCAAAGGACCAACTTGCATGATTATAGTAAGTATACTAAATTATATATCTTGTATATGAAACATATGTATTATTTATCTTGAATACTACCATATTCAATTATGAAATTCAATCCTTTCTTCTTTTAGTATGTTATAGGTTGGGAGACAGAAGATGATCAAGCTTTTCCAAAAAAACTAAATTTGCTAGACATATTACAAGGAAATTCATTTGTCACAGAATATATCGTAGATGCTATGGTAGAGAATGTAAGTATTCTTAGTGTACTATGATGACGGGATTGGTCCCATCATGATATTTTATTAGTGAGATAAATTATTGACGTTTTCGATTGATGAGGTGCAAATCCTTCAACATGAAGAAGAACTGATTTTGCAAGACAATGTTGATGAAAACACTGATGATGAAGAAAATGACGGCGAAAAGGAGGCTGAGGCTGAGGCTGAGGATGAGAATAAAGAGGAAGATGACAAAGAAAATACTGAAGATGATAACGGAGAGGGTGAGGAGGAACTATACGGGGATGACGAGGAGGAAATAACACAAACACAAGATGAAAATAATGAGGATGAAAGTCAGCCTGGCTATCGGCCGTACCGGTCCGGTTTCGGACCGGTTCTTATCGTGTACAACTCTTATCGGGCCGGACCGGTTTAACGGACCTCTACTATCGGTCCCGGTCCGGACCGGTTTTTCGGTCCTAGAAATCAAGAGTACGAACTGGTAAAGGAAACCGGTCTTCATGTTTCGTTTCCCGTTCCGGTTTCGGTCCTTACCGGTCCTAGGGTTTTTTTTTTTTTTTTTTAATAGCATCTCCACTCCAACACTCCTTAATTCTTTACCTATCTGCAAAATACAGAATTTAAACTAATGTAAAATAGAAATTACATCTCCAACATTCAAAATGGATACTGTAAAAATTCATGGAAAAAAACTAAAAAATTCAACAAAGTTACAGCAGTGGCTTTAATTTTTACAGAAAATCAATTTTTACACATTAAATTTCCACACATCAATTTCTCATCTAAATAAAAAAATTAATACAAACCTGTTATGTTGATGAAGAATAGAAGGATAAGTGGGTGCAAGAATTTGGATACAATTGGGGGATAATGAATTTGGGTGCAATTGGGGGATTAAGAATAAAAAAATTAATACAAACCTGATTTGGATAATGAATTTTTTGCATTTGTTCGATCAAAAGCAGAAGAAATGAGGAGCCTCAATTGGGGGATGATGAATGTTTGTTCGATCAATAGAAGAAGAAATGAGCCGCTCAATTGGTTTGTTATTTTATATGGGGTGGGTTGATAATAAAGGGAGATTGGGCTAAAGGATTTGGGTTGATAAATAAGCTGGACTAAAAGTAAAAGGAATTGGGCTAAAAATAAGATGGGCTAAGGTAAATGGGATGGGTTAAATATAATTGGTTTTATATTAAAAAAAAAAAAAAAGGAACGGACGTTACCGGTCCGTATCAGTCACGGACCGGTTTGGTCCAATGCGAAAACCCAATTTTTGAAACGCCGCACGGTAAGCACAGAGCCGTACCGTATACGTTCCGGCCATCCCACTCCACCGTTCCCGTTCCGTCGCCGGTGCTTATCGGTCCGGGCCGGACCGGCGGTCCGATAGCCTGTGTCTGATAGCCAGGCTGAGATGAAAGTGACAAAAATTATGCGCCACCTAACAATGATGTCGAGGAAAATGATAACATCATATTTTATGGTGTAGGCCAGATTCGTTTGAGAATAATGTTTGGGTTAAAAATGAGAGTAACGAAATTTAAATGACAAAGTAGAGGCAAGGAGGGAAACAATGGTAGAAGAAGAAATTTTGATGGATGATAGGAAGGAAGCTGTGAATGATGGACAAGAACAGAGTGAGAATGTAACGGTGCAAGGGCAAGCGACTGAGGATAGCAATGATTTGATAGAGTGGAGGAACGAGATAGTGAATAATGGTGTAGAGCCAAAAGAAAACGTAGTAGTGGAAGATGAAGAGGACGTTGATAAGACACAAGGTGAATTTGATATTGATTGAATTTTTAGTTTTGGTCTATCAAAGATCGATACTACGGTTGAAAATGGTGTATATTATGGAAATGCTGAGACTAAAAAAATAATAATGAAGATCAAGTTGAGAATAACAGGTTATTTTTGTTAAGAGTGCAATAATTTAATTAAGCATATATCGTAATAGACTCTATCTCATCATCATCTAATTAATATTTTGTTTTTCGTTCTTGGAATCGGGTAAATCGAGTGATGAATGACACCGAGAAAAAACTAATAGAGATATCAAACGAGAAAAGTAGTTTTTTGATGATTTAGTAATGAGAGATGAAAAGATACGTGAGCTTGAAAATTGATTGAAGGAGTTAAAATATTTTGAGAAATTTTCAAATGAAGAAGCAGAGGAGTTAAGAGAGGATTCGGTCATGAAAAACATAACGACCAACGAACTTCAAAATCAGTTAAAAATCACAAAGACAGATGCCAATGAGGAAAAAAAGAATGTTGGAAATGTATAGAAAAGAGCACGACAAAAATGTAAGAGATACTTGGAAGAGAAAGAAATCGAGGTTAATATGCCGAAAGAGAAGGTTTGTATACTTGAAGAAGAATGAGAAAACAACCCTATCAATGACTACATAGATAAAATTAAAAAACTCGAAAAATCTACTAGAAGAAGAAAGGAAAACAAATAAAGAACTGGTCGAGTGTACCAAAGTGCTGCATAAGGTTCACAACAAGATGGTGGAAGAAATTAAAGAAGTACATACACAAAATGACAAACTAGAAGATGACTTAAATTTAATCGTGGAAGTACCATGCAACTTTCAAAATATGGAGTTTGTTCAAACAGTGGTGAAGAACTAGAGAAGAATATACTAACACCTGATAAGCAAGTCAAAATTCAGTTGAAAGGCACATAAATAAAAAACCATGCTCGAAAGTTGTGAATAAAAGACCAATGATACAAGTGAGCCCCATTTCATTGGTCAATTTATTAAAACCGATCAGCGTGAAGGAAGGGATACACAGTTTGATGAAGATTATATCACAAAACGAGACTTTAAAAGAAATAAATTCAAAGATAGCATTGCTTTTTCAAAGGAGGATTACAGGTTCTTCTAGATAAAGGACTCCCTCCTCAATCGAATGTTGTCGTTGCAGAATGCCTTGCAGTAGCTAAAATATTGTCTGATTGCTCCATCGGTAAGTATAATATATTAAAAAAAGTTAATTATAAAAAAAACAAACAAACACTAAAATTTATAAATATTGTAATATTTCAGGTAACGGAGGCAACATTAAGCATTATGCAGAGGATCTTTGGTGCACAACATAAGACTGAACCACTGTCGATGTGTCATACTGCAATTCACGTGGATGTAAACTGCATGGTAAGATGTAAGAAAGATATGAGTTTCGTGTTTTAAAAGAGTGATGACCTTTTTCATCTACCCAGAAGTTAGTGAATCAAATTACCTCCATCAGCATTGAAACTGGTGTTGAGGTTGAAGTCAGCGTTTGTATAGCATGATCCAAATTATTATTTGTTTTGATTTTTTTTGAGAAATTGATGTAAATGAGTATTAGAAAAGGAAATTGTAGAGAAATTAATGTAATCGAGAAATTGATAGAATTTAATGTAATACATCAGATCTTTGCCCAATGTAGTTTGCTAAAATTTCACACAGAAAGTGATAAAGTAAAGTTATCTGTATGCATTGCTCATTTCAACTATATATATAAAAGAAAATTTACACCTACATAACTCCTCTTGGTCCAGATTCAGCCCGGATGTTTGAATTTCTTAAGTTTTAACCGTTGTTCATACAAAATTTTCCAGATCGTTTGCAGCCCCAGACCAGGCTCTTGTTACATATATTATAAGGTATTCATCGATTATATCCATATATAAGGAAAATTTCTGGTGTTCTCAACTGGTTTGCTTCGCCTTTATAGTTAGACAGGTTTGCTTATTTTGTTTGTGTTATCAAGTTGATTCAATGTGTTACATTTTTTGCCCATATTACACCTCCCATTGATTTACTTTTTACATTTGTTATCATGTTTCTCCCCGGTGTGTTTTATCATTATTATTATAGTGCTTTCCTATACTTCCCAACTTAATCAAGCAAACTATTTTGTCTTAAGCTATATTGGTTTCTTATTAATTTAGAAGATTAAGACAAGAAATCAAAAAAAGTATTGCGTTTAGGAAGTATTATGACTCAATACAGACTTGGACAATCCAGATATTATATAGATATGAGATTGAAGGACATGCATCTTGTTTAAATCGTTGGCGTTTATAAACAAGACAATCATGACTTGATAAAATTAATATTCAACGCCAAAACCCAATTCTTTAATAGATAAAATATAAAAGAAACATTAAAAGACATTTACAGTTCCCTTGTGAACAAGAAAAACTATCAGTTCAGACATTTCAAAATTATCAAGAAGAATAATATCACTCCTTTCTACCGTTGATGGAGTTCAACTTTCTTCTTCTGTCACAAACGATCCAAAAGCACTATGTCAGCATCAACCTGTTTTGCCAGAAACACCAACTTTGAATTGCACTACAAAATCACTCACACTATTCAACACAAACAACAGTTGAGTTGATTATAGTTCACTTAAACATTTCAGATGCATCAAGAAGAAACAGTTGATAATTCTTATTCATGATTTCAAAAGAGGGATATAATTTTAAACTACACAAACTAAACCATCATCTCACTTTATTTGTAACCTCAAAGTCACCCTTGTAACCAAGGAACATTTAAAGAATTTACAACTCATATATGAATATAAGACTTATAAACACATATATAACTAGAAAATAAATATATAACAAATGAAAACCTGAGCACGGATGTAACCACAACGAGCAAATGTTTAGAAGTTGCCCGTGCAAACCTGAGCACGGATGTAACCTGAGCATTGAAGTTTCAAGAGAACGCCATAGTTTTTCTCTTTGGGAGACTCAACTTTTACCAGCTGCTCTCCTTAGAGTGCATCTTCTTTTTCTGTTCATATCCTGCAGCAACAAGAGGAAGTATAGTTCAGTTACTTGTTAGATTAAACAAAAAATATATCGTGTCAAACCCAATTACAGAATAACGACTCACAAACACGTGAATATAGAGATTTGGACAACAAATACTTAGACTTGCTACATACTCCTTTTGCTTAAACCCTTCCATGGCTCTCCTCTTTTTCCCAGGCTTAAGAACGGCTGTATTTATTTAGACAGGCAGAGTTAGAAGAAGGACTTCACATATTACTTTGGACAAGTAGGTACTTTGTGTGACCACCCTGGCAATTATTTTCCTATTTTTTTATTCCTTAATTCAACACTAACAACAGCAACCGCCTTTCCAACACACTATGTCTTTGCTTCTATCTCAACGTACCTAACAAACAAATATAAAGTACGAAGAATTATGTCTTAAACCAAACATTATATAGTCCATTTAAGAGCACTAAAACTTATACCTTGATCATGTCACAGTCACGAATTTGATCACTTTCTTTTATTTAATAATGTCCAAAAAAATACATAAAATAACACCAGTAATGAGCATAATATTATTACATAAAAATATGATCGAATGTAGAGTAAATTGTATTAGTAGTTCCTGGGTTATTCAAAATAGCCAGATATATCCTTGTTTCAAATGATATCAAACATACCCTGTATTTGACTTTTCTCACAACTCAGGTACCGATGGTGCAATTAACCATCAAACAGTATGTATGCAAAAGTCTGATATAATTATACCTCAATTGAGTCAAGTTCAATCTTGTTTGAAGAAATATGACCTGTCTTTAATGTATGCGATTCAAATGGTTTTTTTTTGCTTTGGTTCCAAAACTTGTAGTTTGATAGATTTTATAGAGAACAGTAATCCCCTTTTGTATACCTTGAATGGATCAATTTCTAAATAAGATCGGTTTGTTATACATTTTAATGATGAAAACTTAGTAATTTTAGTTTATAATTTCACTCTCCCCCATAACATTACTACTGTCCCTACTAATATCCTAGATTTGTCTCGTAGTAAACCACTTAATCAAAGGAAAATGTTGTGTTGTACATAGTTGGTTTCAGTTGAACACTATTATTATTTACAAGAAAGGAATCCGCTTAATTAAGCGGGTTCCTTTCTTATAAATAATAAAATTTCAGGGATCCTACTAAACTAGTTTTTCTTTTTTCTTTTGGTGGAAATACTAAACTAGTTCAATGGTCTCAATCACGATTTGTTTTTGTGGTCCATTCTTTAACAGAAAGGCATGAGACTAGACCACACCACACCTAACCACATGTTACAGTTAGATTCTACGATACGATTATGATGCACATATGTTTCGATCAGGGCCGGCCCGGGCCCAAGGCAACCAAGGCGGTCGCCTCGGGCCCCAAATTTTTGAGGGCCCCACAAAAATAAAATATATAGTACATATATATAAATTAAATATAGTTCGCAATTCGTATTAGCCTAACAAAGAACTACTAGTTAGCTTAGTGGTAAGGTGAGTTGTCTCTTATAAGTAAGTCACAGGTTCAAAACTTGGTATGTGCGTTTTGTTTTGTCCTCTAAGAGCCCTCCGTTCCTCTAAAGTAGAAGCAAGAAAAAAATCCTCTAAAATAGAAGCAAAAACATACAAATACACGGTAAGTTTTTTTAATTTTTATTTTTATATAGTTAAGTAAATATATTTAATTCTTTTATATAATTTAAGATTAAATTAAATTATTTTTATATATATGTTATAGGTTTAATAGAATCGACCAGAAAATATAAACAGATTTCGAAAACAAAATGCGAAACGAAGAATTATTAGGAGGAAGGTCGTCAAAAAATTCAGGTTTAATTGTTCTACAATTACTTTATTATCATGATTCGTAAGAAAGAATCTGGTCATTCTAAAAAGTTAAAAAAGAAAAAGGTAGATGAATTTATTAGTTCTCAAAAAGGAGCTTTTCACAAATTCCTTAAACCTAAAGAGACGAAGCATTCAAATATAGAAAATATTAATGCAGATATTGATAGTATGTATGTTGATAGAGATACCGAATATGTGAATGTTGATATGCAATTTGAAAAGATAAATAATGATCAGATAGTTAAAAATGTGAATTTTGATGATCATCAAGATTGCGCGAATATGAATGTTAATGCGACACTTGATGATGCCATTTATAAGATGCTCCTTTGAGTAATATTGTTAGAATAATTCATTTATAAAATGGAATTGGGTGGTTCACATTTGCTTAATGAGAAAGTTAAGGAAAGGTTTTAAATTTCTGTGTTCTAGTTATATTTTGTATTAAAGAAATATATTTATCTCCGTAAATTAACGATAATGTTATAAAATAGCAGGAAAGGAGCGTCCTACTTAAAGTAAAAGCTCGGAGTAAGGTAAGTGGATTATTTTACATAAAGACCTTCTTTTATTATATATTTCCGACTCTTTATACGTAAATGATTTAAAAGTACATATTCAGTACTGGAAATTATGCTGATAGACAAAGGTTTAAAATTTTAGCATTTGAATGATTGAAGTATAAGATTTGGGATATGTTTATGAGGTGTATATAAACTGAGGTATGTCATTGAGGTGTGTACTTGAGGTGTGTATTGGAAGTGTGTACTTGAAGTGTGTACTTGAGGTGTGTAATTGAGGTTTGTAATTGATGTGTGTAATTGGGGTGTATGATTGGGGTGTGTAATTGGAGGTATTTATATTGAGGTATGTATTTTTGGGTGTAAAGTGTATGTGTGTGTGTAATGTGAGAGATGCTTCTGACAGTCAGGATCTTCATTAAGCTATGGTGTGATACTGTGGTGTGAAACGGGGGCTATGTACTAGTTGTGCGATAGTAATTAGTCAATAACAGGGGTTAATCGCCATAAGTTTATATTTAAAAGTTTTGAGTATATTTGTTATTTCCTTAATCTGACATCTATATCACAGTTTAGGATTTTATTTAAAATATTTTTTTACGGTGCTTTCATGCTCATTCCATTTATGTTGTGATTTGTGCAGGTGCTAGTAGGAAAAGAAAGAAAGAAAAATAGGCAAGCATTTTGGGTGTTCTTTTTGGTATGCTAGGAATATTTTGGGTAGATAGTAATGATTATGGAATGTATTTAAACCATGAATCTAATACTAATTTTGCAAACAATGTTCCTTGTTTTTTAATGTAAATAACTCTAGAATCTAACATTCTTAAAAAGAAAATATTCCACTATAATTAGAATCTCAATTTTTGCTTAGGAATGTATATAATTTGGGAGTATTTTGTTTATTCCATTGTTTTTATTTTATATGAAAGTTGATATACTAGTTATGTAATTGAATGATAAGCCATCGTTATGAGTTTTTGTCGAGTAAGGACAAAAGGTTTATAAGCTTGTAAGTGTGGAGTGTTACATGGCGTGTTTTGCTAGAATATCGGCTCCAGTGTTGAAACGACGTGGGATATGTTTGAAGAAAACCGGATCCTGTATCCTTTGCCAGTTTTTGAATGTGCCTAACCCACGGCTTGAGCTCCCATCTAGCCACCGACACTTGCTGGATTCCTTGGATTAAGTCCAAGTTATCAGAGAAAATAGTTTTCCCTTTGTTCTTCCGATTCTTCCCAATCTCAAGGGCCGTGACCACTGCGTGTGCCTCCCCGATGATACCGGTGCTGCAGTCTACCGTTTCTTGATATTGAATGCGTGAACAGTCAGCTTTGTTGTACTGTAAGACTCCAATACCGGTAGGTAGGTGCGGTTTAATGAAGGAGGCATCACATAAGAATGCTATTTCTGTAGTAAAATCGAGATCAGCGTTGATATTTGTCAATGTGTTACGAGGTACTGGTTGAGTGTAACTGTTTTCAAACCAGTTCCTGCCGAAATGTTCCTGGATATTAACTGTGGTTGTGTGAATTACTTCTCTCGAGTCGACATCGAAATTCGAGTGCCTACTTTTCATTTTTTCTTTCCAAATGTTCCAAATCATAAGGAGTAAGTAAGAGGTGACCACCTCCTTTTTCCAGCCACCCGTTGAATACACGTTGATCGTATTCAATAACCAGTCTCTTATGCTTTCTTCCTCAGGTTTAATATATACTTGTAAAGCTGACCCAGCCCATATACGCTTAGACAGCCCACAAGTAAGTAAGAGGTGTTCTGCGGTTTCGTGCTCTGCACAGCACCAACGACAATTACTTTGTACATCGCATTTTCTTTTTACTAAATTTGTACCTGTAGGGATAGCATTATTGCAAACTTTCCAGTTAAAGATTCTGACCTTTGTCCGGACGTTCGACCACCGAATTGTTTTCAAAGTAAACTTTCTGTCGGGATGTTTGTTGACTGGTGTGGTGCCTCGTATAAATCATGTTGTGTAAGAACTTTGTACCCGGTTTTCGTCACGTAGTCTCCTTGTTTTGAGTGTTGCCAAATGAATTTGTTTGGTGAATCAGTTGGAAAGACTTTTTCCCTTAAAATAGAAGGAATGATGGGACCGAGGAAAAGATCATTGAGCAAATCTGTATTCCAGGTTGATGAGTCTTTGAGCCATAGTTCATTCAGAGTTTCCAACTTACACCCTTCCGGTCGTTCAAGTTTCCATTGAGAGTCTAACCATTTATGTTCCCAAATTTTAATAGTTTTACCGTTTCCGATTTGAAATTTTCCGTACTTTATTAACATGTCCCTGCCCTCTAGTAGGCTATCCCATGACCATGTTCGAGATTGTCGTAGCTTAACATCGAGAAAATTAGATTTAGGAAAGTAAATACCTTTTAGGAGGCGGGCTGCTAAAGTGTCTGGATGTTGGAGAATTCGCCATGCCTGTGATGCGAGTAAAGCTGTGTTCATCCTTTTAAAATCTTTGAAACCCATTCCACCTAGAAGTTTGCTCATTGCTAATTTTTCCCAAGCTAGCCAGTGAATTCTAGAGTTTTCGCCTGAGTTCCACCAAAACTTCGATATCGTCGAGATTAATTTGTTGCAAAAGGTAATCGGAAATGAGAAAATAGACATTGAATAGGATGGTAACGCCTGTAGAACTGCTTTGATCAGAACCTCCTTGCCTCCTTCTGAAAGGAGGTGCACTTTCCACCCTTCGGTTTTATCGAAGACTCTTTCCGCGATCCACTGAAGCGTTTCAACTTTTGACTGTTTTTGACATAATGGGATTCCTAAATAATTTCCAAGATCTTCTTTTTCTTGTATTGCTAATCGAGATGTGATCTGCTTTCTAAGAATTGTTGGCGTGTCCTTGCAGAAGCATACCGAAGATTTTTGATAGTTTATTCGTTGACCCGAGCCCTTGCAGTATTTTTGAATGCATTCTTCAAAATGATCAATGACATTATCCTGTAGTGTGAGAAAAAATAGAGAATCGTCTGCAAATAACAGGTGCGAAATAATCAGACAGATCCTAGTAATTTGAATTCCCATCAGGGGATGCTGTCTAACCTTCGTGACAATCAAGCTGGTAAGTGATTCTGTCATAAGTGAAAATAAGAAAGGGGATAAAGGGTCCCCCTGTCTTAATTCCCTATGTGGTGTAAATTTTCGTAGTCTATCACCATTAAAATTGAGTTGAAAACTAACGGATGATAAGCAATTCGAGACCCACATTATCCATTGGTCATGAAAACCTAATTTTTTTAGGACAAGTAATAAGAATTCCCAACGTACCTGGTCATAAGCTTTAGCCATATCGAGTTTTATCGCTACCATTGGCTTCGGTATTTTCCTTTTCTTCTTCATGTAGAATGATATTTCCTGAGCTACTAGAATATTATCTTGAATGGCTCTGTTCTTAACAAATGTCGTTTGAGTGATGGAAACAATGTCCGACATAAATTCTTGAAGTCTGTTTGCTAAAATCTTCGCTATAAAACCAAAATTCACACAAGAAGTAGGCCGATAATCTCCTACTCCTTCCTGAATCATACCTTTTGGTATCAAGGTGATAAGTGTCTCATTCAGAATTTCGAGAGAGATATTGTTGTTAAAGAAGTCTTGAATCATTAAGAAAACATCAAACTGTATAATATGCCAGTATTCTTGATAGAACTTACCGTTTAGGCCGTCTGGCCCTGGAGCTTTACTAGGGGACATGTCAAATACCGCTCGCTTTGTTTCTTCCATAGTCGGTGGTCTAATAAGTCTGCCGTTCATAGCTTGTGTTACCTTGTGTGGTATTGCTTCGAGGGCTGGTAGCATGTCTTCTCGATTGGTCTCTTGAAAAAGGTCTTGATAAAAGGTTTGGAATCCATCCCGAACTTCTGATATTTCCTCAATCCAGACGCCTTGTGAATCCTTAATACGATGGATCCGATTAAAATTTCTTCTAGCTATTGTCGACAAGAAAAAGAATTTCGTATTCCGATCACCATATGTAAGCCATCCCTTCCTCGCTCTATCGTACCAGTATTTCTCCTCCGCCATGTAAGTTTTTTTTATTTCCTGTTTAAGTACCATTTGTTCATCTAAGGTTTGATATGTTGTAGGTTGCTTGTCTAGGTAGGCTAGTCTATCGGTCATCTCTTTAATCTTTAGGGCGTTGTTTCGAAAAGTTCGTCTACTCCAAGCCATTAGAGATGTGACTGTATGGTCCTTTTTATCTATGAAAAGGGGGAGTGAAGGTGTCTGTCCAGGTTCCCCCCACGCTGTTTTAATCACCTCCTCACATTGTTCATGTTCAACCCAAAAAGTTTCAAATTTGAACCACTTTTTCCCTTGGAATCGAGACCGATTTGTGTGAAGAATTAAGGGGCTATGGTCAGATCCGATAGCTGGTGGGATCGTAAGTTGGGCCCCTGGGTACCTGGTTAGCCAATTATTAGAAGAAAAATCCCGATCAAGTTTTACCTTGACGGGTTTATCGAGACTACGACTAGTCCATGTGAAAAAGCTACCACGGGAATAAATTTCACTTAAACCATTATTAGAAATAAATAGATTGAAATTTTGAATACGATTATAATTAGGGGCGGTATTACTTAACTTTTCCGACGAATGTAAAATTTCATTAAAATCGCCAATTAAAATCCAAGGTTTATTAACGTTCTTATTCCAAATTGAGATTTCCTCTCATAGTTTGATACGTTGTTCGATATCGTTAAGGGCATGTACGCAAAGCATATAATAAGGAAAGGAAGCTTCATTAACATATAATAGTACAAAATGTTGGCTAGACATAACTATTTCTGGCCTAATATCCGAGTTCCAAAGGACCAAAATGCCCCCGGAATGAAAAGCAGTGCCGATAGGATCCCTAACGAAACTATTAGCATAGTGAAAGTTTTTAATAACATCTGAAGCATCTATAGCGCATAGCATAGTCTCAAAAAAACACGTCACTCCAGGTTTAAACCTATTTACGAAGGACTTTAGATTAGAAATCGTCAGAGGAGCCCGAATCCCCTGGCAATTCCATACTAGCGTATTCACAGAATATCCTCGGACGTCTTGGGGACAGCCCGGATATCCCTTAGATTATTACCAACTAATAACATGTAATTGTAAAACCCAAACCCATATATATTGTCATTCTTAGCCCAAAATAAGTGAGCTTTGAGAGCCCAACCCATAAAAGGCCAAGTTAAGCGGTTCTCACAAGTCGAAAAGAGACAATGAGATTTATGAAGCCCATACCCTATGTTCTGTTTTATCAAAATAGAGAATATGGAGTTGAACTTTAAGATTCGAGACAAACCTGTACCCCCGTGTTGTTGACCAAATGTGGGCTTAGAGATCTATCAGATTGGCCCTCCCTGTAGAAGCCAAGAACGTCTTCTATTATCGCCCTTCCCCTGCCCCAAGTGGCCCAAGTTCGTTTCACAAAATTACTCGTGGTATAGAATTCAACAAATCGATTGTTTCGAAGAATCGATAGGTAAGATTCGTTAGGAGGTAACTCGTGTGTACCCCAGGTGAGCAAAGCTGGTTTTTCCCATGGTGGCAACGCAAGGTGTTCCACTCTGTAGCGAACAAGAACCTCATATCTTCGTATTTCCCTTCTATTGTCAAAATTGTTCATAGCGCGTCCCATACAGGTACTCCTATTTATATATTATAAGACAGCTGCTCGTTATGATCGACAAGTCAGAGGTTGCGTGTTTTGGTAGTTTTTACTGTCGAAACATGAATTTGAGATCTCCATCGGATGATGTACCCATAGTATTGATAAAGATGGTGTTTTGTAGAGCTTGATTACACGATGCTATGTTAATTATAGGATTATTGTCTTCGAGAATTACTGGTCTATGTTGAGAAAGTTGAAGATGGAGGATGAACTTTGGGAGGTGGAGAGGATAACCTGTACACCAGATGGTCCTAGCTGGGAGCGGTCGAGAAGCGTTGGTGTGATCTTTCCTGTAGAAACCAAAAGAAACACCTTTCGTCCTCACCCTTCCCCAATTCCAGATGGACCGAGCTTCTTCAGTAATCCATCGCATCCAAGTTGTGGGTCTTCGAAAGGAGTTCTGTGGAATACCCATCCCATGCATGAAACAGCAGATACTCCTCATTCACCAGGATTTCGTCATCCCAAAATTTCCGAGCATCGTCAACAGAGGAGCTCATGGTCCTAGCTTCAGGGGAGTAGTTGTTTTGAAAGTATCCTGAAATATTGGACACCTTTGTAGTAGGAACACGTTGTATGACTTTCGAAAATAAGTTCCACCCCTGTTGCGTTCTACTATCTTTTCTACCCAGAAAAAATTTCTTCAAGAAGTCGAGATCCTTGTTATAACGAGTCACCTTAGCTTTGTATCTTTGTATATGGAGATCTTTACTGAGTAAACGTTTTAAACTTGTTCTAACAGTCGGAATTTTAACCATGAGAGAACACAGGGCTACAGTAAGAAGATGTTTAGCGCCATGTTCATCGTGATGTATAAGGTGTATGGACTTCAAGAGATGTAGAAGTTGATATCCATCGGAGAAGAAACTCATGGTGAGGTGTTATGGTATGGATGCTGTGATGTAATATGAATAAAAACGAGGTGTATAAGCTTTGATTTGGTCAGATGTAGAAGGAAGAAGATGAAGTTTACTGTAGCAAATGGGATAAGGTCGAGAGCTTTTTCCCTTTTTTATTAGGGGTTATTGTTGATAACATCCCAATTAAACTACCTAATTGTTCTTTTATGCCTTCAATAAAATATTTTATAGAAAAATGCCTAATGAAATAAATATTTATAGAAAACATCCCCTTTATATTTTCTATACCTTTACTACCCTTATTATTAAATATATTATTTTATTTTAATACAATATTAATTTTTAAATATTAAACAAATAATAGGGTACTTCTTTCTCCACCACCACCACCACCATCACCACCACAACCACCACCACAACCACCACCACAACCACCATGTATGTAACCACCACTACATCCACCACAACCATCACCACCTCCACCACCACCACCACCACCACCACTACCGCCTACTACTACTAATTCCATCGCACGCGCGCGTCCGTGAATTTTTTTTAAAATCGTCATAACTAATTAAAAAAAAATCAGAAAATTAAAAAAATTATATTTTTGAATAAAACAAATTAATATTTACGTCTATGAATCTTTTTAATTTTTTTTGAATTTTTTGATTTTTTTGAATTTTTTTGATTTTTTTTTTCGCAGACACGGATTTTCATGTTTTAAACATGGAATTCCATGTTTTAAACATGAAATTCCATGTTTTAAACCGTGAAATAAACATGAAATTCCATGTTTAAAACATGTAATTTCGTGTCTGCGGAAAAAAAAATTAAAAAAAATCAAAAAAATCAAAAAAATCAGAAAATTCTGAAAAAAATCATAGACGTAAATATTAATTTGATTTATCCAAATATAATTTTTTTTTTATTTTTTTTGATTTTTTTTGAATTAGTTATGACGATTTTAAAAAAATTTCACGGACGGGTGTGTGATTTTTAGTTTTTTTCTTATTTTTTAATTGTTAATCATAAGGGTAAATTTGGGATAAGGCTGTTTTCAATAAATATTTTTTTCTAGGCACCTTTTTCTAAATAAGTTTTTTAATAGGCATCAATCAACAATTGGCTCTTTTTATTACACAGGAGCTCGGCGAAGAATAGTTCTGGTTCCTTTAACGAAGCATGATTTGATAGAAATAATTTACTAATATAAAAAATATCCTGGACAAAGCTATAACATAATAATCATACGAACAAATAAAAAAGGACACCATTCGTAGGACAAATCAAAATATAATCTTACAACCAAAAATCAAACATAAATCAGGAAAGAAATAAATTACATTGTCAAAAAATAAATTACATCTGTCAAGATAGGAAAGAGATAGCATCATTATACAACAACGGCCTTCTCTAGCTTGTTCTTCCAATACTTTTCCTTGGACTCTAATTGGTCCTCTAATATCCTAGCTTTTCTTTCACCTCCTTAGCTCTCTTTTCAGTATCTTGCATCTTCTTGTTCAGCACCTCAAGCTGGGTGACAAATTTAGGTAAGCTTCTTATTCTATTTTTCTTTCATTTCCATTTGAAGCTCGAGGGTAAGAACCCGCTCTCCTAAAACAACCAGAGATCTTTCTCTGATTGTTCTTTCTGTTTTAGAAGAATCGTAAATTTTTCCTTAAGTACAGCATCAAACTGAACTGAATCCTTGAAGCGCTCAACTGCCTCAACAGCGGCCTCATACAACTTGGTTTGGTGATACTTATTAATAGCTACTAATCGATCCTCTCCAACTTCTCAACCTTCATCAATCTCCTGCATCGGCTTGATCTGCTTCTCAAGCTGGGCCGTCCGATCAGCGAGGCTTCTCTTCTCATCTTCTACCATAGTCAGTTTATGTTCTAGGGTCCGGACCTGTTCCTTGGAAATAGCTAGACATTGTTGAAGGTCTTTTCAGATTGTTCTTTCTACTTCAGTAGAGTCCACATCTTCTCCAACTCGTGATCCTTTTCTTGGGGAGTGTGGAAACCGCCTTTGGCATTGATTTGTGATAGTTTTGGAGCAAGAAGCCTACACCCATCGTTAAAACGTTAACACATACTAAATTAAAGTTTCATTTAACTTAGAACAAAATATGAGTATGTGTACCTTTTTAGCAGCCGAGAGTTGTTCATTCAACACATGGTTGGTTTTTAAAGTTAACCCAGACACTGAGCTTCCACCTGAATTCGTGCTCACAGTCACATACTCCCACTTTCTTTTTAAATCATGCCTCTTGACCTTCATTTGGTTTCTCAAGTGAGCCTCGTTCTCCATATCTGATGAAAATAACTAAAAAAAGGATGTAACAATCCTATTGGTGATAGCGTAATGCCACAAAATAATCTTTACATTCGCCGAGCATAATACGAAAAAAATTTCAAGTTAAATAGAACAAAGAGGTAGTTTTTGAAAGAATGAGTTGGAGCCACATACGAGTGGTATTAGGAGAATAATCCAGCCTTTCCAATTCTTTTAGAGTTGTAGTAATTGCATTTGAACTCATTTTCTTCACCTGCCAAGGTAGAGTAGATTTAAAAAGTCATATTCAAATTCACTAATAAGAAGTGTATACTATTAAACCAAAAGACAATATGCTATTATACATGTTAAAATCATAGGCAAATTAGTAGCATTTACTAAACAAATGTAGAGATCTAACTACTTAAGAAAAAGTAGTCAACTAACACCATTCGTGCTATAAGAAAATGCAGAACTAAAGAACTCGATTATTAATGGGGGTGTACATTCTTAAATTAGACAAATATTATAGTCAATTTCAAAAGTTAATGTTGTCAAGAAAATATAAACGACATGGACAACTATTTAACATATTTTTTAAATTTATGGAAAGGCTGGAGACTAATGCATAAAATAATTAAATTAGATTATAATAAATTCCTTAAGTTAGAGCACACAAATGTTACCCATGAAAAAAGAAAAAGGAAAACAAAAATTACTACAAATCAAGGCATAAATAATATTGCACAAAGAATACAAATTTCATACCTGCAAATGGTTCTCCTTTGACATGTGATTTTGGGGAAGTATTCGGATTTCTTCAGCTAAACGGATACACTCATGAATATTTTCAGGAGACACAAAGTTAAGAGAGATACTTATGCATGATTGTGAAAGTAAAAAACAAAAAGAAATAAGAAACTAGAATGAAAGCTGATACAAGTTATCTTTACTCAACGAAACCTAATTTCCAATAATTTTTTCCTCTCGTGTCATTCTAACTTAAAAAAAGCAATTGACGTGACCATGAAATATATTGCTCACTTATTCTCTTCAGCTATGTCATTAATCTCAAGAACATAAGCATACATATAGTACAGTTAGGTTTAATGTTTAGGAGTAATAACCAATTTAATTACCTTTAAATTTCTAACTTGATATGGACAATCAGCCGGTATAAACACTGCATCCCCTAATTTTAGAACAAAAGTCCATGGTTCGATTCCTACCAATACAACACACATAACAAATCAACAATACAAGATAATAATTTATATCAAATATATTTGTCACATTGGTGGGAAAAAACAAACCATATTCATCCTGCAATCTCATTTTGTGATCCCTTGTCAAATAAAAGGTTTGATCATGAATAGGATGGATAACCTGAAATATAAAAATAAAATAGAGATTATATTATATTTTTGCTACATTACACTAAACATACAAAAATAAATAGTGACCCAAAAATTTGTAATTTTTATATAAGCAAAACAGCAAAGAAAAATCAGAACCAAAAAGAAACAAACTAAAATAATACTTTAAATGCTGAATAATCAAAGTATACCACTACGAAAATTCCATAAAGTATAAAAAACCTCTATTCTAAGCACTATATTCCTTAAATTTGTGTATACTATCTTAATCTTTACATTTTAGCACGTTATAGGAAAATACCTGGTGCGACAATTGTTTTGCACCTACCCGTGCATAGATCCACTTTTGTATAGTATTGGAGCATAAAATAATAAAATAATATAACAATAAAATTATCAGAAGTCACACGATATTTACATCACATAGAGGTCAACTATATAACTAGTTATTATATAAAAGAGAAAATAAGAGATTTGCATACATTTATAAGATATCAAAACATCAATATTAAGTAGTGTTTTAGTATTTTATCATCAAAATTGTTTTTATTCTACATACTCCCATTCTTTTTTTTTTTTTGAAAGAAGCCTACTTACTCATCACATAAACATAAATATTTACAAACATCAAAAACTAAAAGATAATAATACGAAATGTAGTTTAAAAGGAAATCAATAACAAACATAGAAATCGAAAGAGTCTCAACACTGATGACAACTATTTACTAATAATCTCTACTACATAACATAATATCAGACTTCAACAAACTTTTTCCATCATCTCAACACTGAACTTTCAACACACACACAACAACAAGACATCTTTTCCTCAGGTAATATAACTCTAACAAGACATTTCTTCAATAACAAAGCGTTTCTCCATTATCAACCCATCTCACAAAACTTTCTGAAAACTCTTCTATAACTTCACATTTTTCACCTTCTTCAGCAGATAATTCCTTCGTAAGCACCTTTCCCTTAGTACTTGATCCATATCTATATCATAAAAATAATTAAGTTACTAAAATAACAAACAAGTATAAAAGAAAAATATTATACAATATATATTACTCTAAAATAATTCTACTCTAAATATTTTATATAAGCCTTTATCTATTCCAAGTACTTGATATTGAACTCAACTAAATATCAATCTAACCAGCCACTGGCCAACTCCATATCATTGACTATTTCAACTATGTTTTGACCATGATCCTATCCTTCAACTTCTATGCATTATCATATATACTAACATACATAACTAGAGAGCACACTCATACATTAAATAATATACTCTCAACATCTGATCCATTTCTCATTTATCTATTACGTAGCATGCTTAAAATTATACATCAATACGTCATTGTAAAGATCTATGGGTATAAACCCAACAACTACGAACAGTCATACACACAATTATGAAGGAAAAACGAAAATTCTTACACCCTACAATTTGAAAAGCATTTATATCAATAAAAACCATTAAACATAGAGGATAACTGATATAACAGATCACCTATATAAGCCTTTATGTAACGAATTTTGATTTTGGAAAACTAAGTGTTTTAATATAAATTCATTAATTTGACTTGCTTATAGATGTTTACACGTAACACATGCATAGATAGATTAACTAATAAAGATGTCATTGAATAACTAACTATGTCACACCTACTAACTGATTAAGTATTGGTGTAGTTTGGCCTTTCCAGAAACACAAAAGATTGGTAATAAGATGGGGCACAATATTCTCTCTAATCAAGAAACAAGTTTAACATCCTTGTCCTTCCATAGAGAATTAGGAAGATTAAGGTTCCTATAAATATGATTGGGTAGTTATTTCGCTTTAAGAATTGTAAACTCAAACTCTACTTAGGAATAATATTTTCAGTGAATGGAGCATTGGTATTTTATGAGACTCTCAAGGAATTGCACAAAGACTGCTAACCAACGAAAGAATAATCTTTTTAATCACTACTAATTAACCTCTAGGGGGATATTTTCTCGAGTTGTTCGATAATCTATATCAACCTTCCTACCTGGAAATGTGTCAGCATGTTCCTTTTGATCTTGTGAATCACGCTTCTTTTCTAATTTCTCTATTTTTAGAAGGTTCTCCGGTTTCAGTTCGACTGCTTGGGTGTGGGTCAATATATTCACATGAAATATAAATTCAGAAAATAAGCACAAAAGAAACTTAAACATGTCATTCCTCTTGGAATGTATATCAATAATATTGTAGATAATATACTTTTTCTATTTTATGGAAGTGGAATGCAAGAAGTTCTATAAATGGCACATCATTGGGTATTTTCTATTAACTATGACATCCTAATCCTTAATTAGAAGATATAAAAAAAATTGGCCAGTTCTTGACATTCTCTCCACAGAAACTGCTGTTACGGAGACCTGTTGCTGCCGCAAAGGGGTGAACTGTAGGTCTTCAGAGCTGCTGACCTGTTGACCGATAGAAATTTCTGTCCATGGTAAACGAGGAGATAGGGCCGAAATAGTTAATGGGAAGAGGTTGTGAAAGCTTAAATACCGGCAAAGAACAAGCGTCCTGGTTTGGAGAGCGGCGCAAACCAGGACCCTTGTTCTAATAACTTATATTATTATTAATTAATTGCATTGTAACGCTATATATATTATAATAAATAACATATATCGAGCAACATAAATTAACTAAAGGTTAACTTGTATTATGCAAAATCACCAAAATTACTGTAATAGTCAACCTGAAAGCACCAATATTATGGGATCAATTTTTTAAAACAATAACACTATGTCTCTAGATAATGTAAATAGATAACATTTTCATCTAATATTGGATAATCAGATTGATATTCAAATAAAATTTATTTATTATAATAACAAATCATATATCATAAGATTAATTATATAGTTATTTTTATTAATTTTAAAATGTGAGGTATGCATCATGATACCATGATTATATATTGAATCATCCAATTTTAAATAGAAGAAATTTAAAATATCTTATATTTTGCAGTTATAATTCATAAGTTTAGGGGTCAAGTCAATAATCTTTAAATTTCGTAAAATACAAGGTATATTTTGATAAAATTTAAAAAAAAGAGTGGAATACTTTTTCGCAAAACTAAGAAGGCTAGTGCTAATGTTTTACGGTTTTAGCAGTCAAACTTTTGGAAATCAAAGAAAATAGTTACTAGAGATAACCAACAGCGGCCACCAACGTTCTCCAGAAGAAAGTAGATTAAAAATAAAAAAACTAAGTGGTCGGTAGAAGTATGCAAAATTACGAAACGTCCTTATTTTCCGTTTCTCAACTTTTCCCCTTCAAAGTTTTAGACTCACATATTGAGTGTAACTTTCTATCTTTTTGGGTTGCATGCCCAACATAATGATTTTTAAATCTTAAGATGGATTGTCTCTCAAAATTGTGTTTATACCAAACATATATGACATGGTTTCTTACTTCGACATGGAATAAATATCTAAATTTTTTTTAGATACTTTTTCGGACCTATTGATGCTATTTGATGTCACATAAGGATCGAAACCACATTTGTAGACTGACAATTTGTCTGGATAGGTCCAACTATTGGAAGCAAATAGAAAAGTGAAAATGTTTTATACTAACGGGTTAGTATCCGTAACCATGGGTTCAAATATAGGAAGGTTATATCTTATATGCGATCACTCTATACCATAAGTAAGAAATATTTTTATATTATGGCATATAGTAAGGTGTTATACCTGATATTTGTTTGAAATGACATGATCAACGATCTGTTCCTTGAGATTATATAATTTCAGTATTGAATAAATTACCTACACACCGTATCAAACTAGTTAAATATATATTTTCTCGAATAATTATGCCTCAATATTTATTTTTCCTTTTTTATAAATGAGTAATTCTATATATCACTCTTTACATACAACCCTCATACCACCTCCCCTTCCCCCCCCCCCCCCCCCTTATGTGGCGTGATTTGATTGCAAATTGATTACATATATATATATATATATATATATATATATATATATATATATATATATATATATGAGCAACATTAAATGTTATATGGCTATAAAATTAATATAAAATAAAATATTTATTTTATGAATCATATGAACCAAAAATATTCAACAATAATACAAGTAACAAGAAAGTCATTTAACTTCATTTGTGAAAATAAACATTCATATTACTAGATATTATACGAATAAAAAGGATTAAAAGGAAAATGTAGCACAATAAAAGCGATATCAAATTTATTCTACAACTTACAAAATAATTAAGTTACAAAATGCATAAAACTCAATCGCTGAACTTAATATATACATATATAGAGATACATATCAAAATTATTTAGTTAGATCTTCAATCAGAAGCAATTCATACACGAGGAGAATTAACAATATTATAATATACTTACCATTAAGATCTATTTTATGGGTACGACAGTATAGATCGATATTACTGTATATTGTAGGAGATTTAGATGTTAGAATTATATCAATGAAAAAATAAATATAGACTAGAGACGGCGGTTTGAAGAAGAGATATATAAAGGAATGAGAGAGTAGGCGAGGGTTACGAAGATAAATAAAGAGAGAAAAAGAGAAAGAAATAATGTGTAAAAAAGTATATGTAAGGCGAAGTTGCTATAGTTTCGAGTAATGATATATACCACCCAAATTCATACCACCCAATGACGTGGCGTGAATTGGTTGGTTACAAATCGTTAATGTATTTATTTTCTTGATTTGATTAAAGATTTGTAACCAACCGATTCACGTCATGTCGTTGGGTGGTATTTGGGTGATATATATCATGACTCTAGTTTCATCTAAATAAAAATGATTTTATAAAAATTAAGGGATAAATGTAGTAATATATATATATATATATATATATATATATATATATATATATATATATATATATATATATATATATATACATATATAATTTTTTTACAAAACATAAACAAATATAGGTCGGTTCGAGTCTTACATTGATAATGC
Source organism: Nemophila menziesii (assembly GCA_029959085.1). Taxonomy (NCBI): domain Eukaryota; kingdom Viridiplantae; phylum Streptophyta; class Magnoliopsida; order Boraginales; family Hydrophyllaceae; genus Nemophila; species Nemophila menziesii. The sequence continues at coordinate 47,699,700 of JARWIR010000001.1, read as the reverse complement.
TCAACTATAAGGTTACTCGTTAATAATTCTAGACTATCATGATATTGGATATTGACGCAAGAAAAAGATTTTCTGTTGAAAAAAAATATTTGGCCCAAAAAAAAAATATATGGGTCACCGAGTAAATTTTCCACCCTTATTCGCATAACAAATCTTATTTATTCTTATTCTGAAATGTTTGTGCACAAGATCTAATAGCAATGCCAACCTACTCAGCTTGGATATATCACCCATACTAGGTATTTCTAGATACTCCCCTAAGTCCTCCTTTGTGGATAATTTTAGCATATTTGTGATTGCAGCCATATTACTTCCTCGGTTGTTGGGCTGAATAAAATCAAGTAGATTTGATATATATAATTGGGGGATTTCGGTAAGAAAAACAATGCTTGGCTAGGACACCATTGAGCATATATGCCTTTTGTCTAGTAATTTGAGAGATAATTCCTCGTATTGTATTCATAGAATAATTGATGGGATTTTTGAGTACCCATAATATCAAAACGTGTACTATGTCTCCAATCTTTCGTAAAGTGTCTTTACATCCATCAAATTCAAGTGTTAAATTCCATGTCCACATTTAAATAAGGGAAATGGTAGGATATTTTAATAAAACCCTATTCTTGAGAAATAAAAAATATTAAATCCCTTAAGTTTAAATATATTACAAAACTAACCCCCTCCGCAAAATTTTAAATCAACACCCCTCACCCCTCTTTTTCTTGACATATACTCCATCCGTTCCTAAAAGGTTGTCACTTATACTAAAATAGTTGTTCCAAAAAAGTTGTCACTTTAGAAAATCAAGACACTTTTTAATTCTTTATACCACGTTTACCCCTAATTAAATATTATAATATATGTTCCCAATAAATATTTAAGATATCAAGACACTTTATGGAGGGCATTTTAGTAAAAACGTGAAATAATAATGATATTCCTTAATTTGTGTGCAAAAGCAAATGTGACAAATTTTTTGGAACAGAGGGAGTACAACATACCTAACCCATTTTACGCCACACAAAAATGGTTCTTTTTTATTCCTTCTTTATTTATCTAGGGTTTGAGGTAAAAGATTAAAATTCATTGATTCTTCGTCTCACTCCATAGCTAATCCAGCCATGTATCTCCACCACTCTATCATCTATTACCGTTAATAACTTCAATTGATTAGCTTGGAGTGAACTTTTTTATCGGAATTTTATGTTCATAATGTGTTATATTCTTAGTAAATAAAGTGATTAGTAGTGATTTTAGTGGGATTATAAATATTCAGATAAGCCTATTAAAAGTGATACACGTGTGAGAAGTTGTCAGCCATTAACATGCAGCTTGATAAAGCAATTGGGTGGTGTCTTTCATATAACTCTTTTTCAAAGTGTTATACGCTAATAATTATTCTCTGGTTAGCGATGAAAATGAGGTAATCCTCATAGGACCGCGAACAAATAATATAAAAGTGTGAATCCAAAAATCATAACCATAGAAGGGAGATGAATAGGGTATTATAACTAGGCTTAGAAAAACGGTATGTTCAAATTTATTTGAAATTTTTAAAATATAGCGAGATAGACAAGATATAATCAAAGAGGATATAAACAAAGTATATCTTGTAGATTTTATCCATGGGTAAGAAAGATGAACGGATTATATTAAACAAGATATAATCAAAGATATTAGTTTAGTTCAAAAGCTCAATACCTCTTATAAGATATATGATATACTATATGCGTCCTAGAAGGGGGGTTGAATAGGACAATAGAAATTAATCGGCTAATTTTATTTCAAGTAAATAAAATTAAAAGCTAATTTGAATCCTATTGTTTTAGCAAACTAAATAGTATAGAACTAGATAATCCTAAAAGACAATATTATCAAACTATTCATGTAGGCATTTTATCAAGCATATAGAGTGCGGAAATATAAAGAGTGTAGAGATAGAATACGATACACAACGATGTATAGTGGTTCGGTTTCCCTACATCCACTACCTAAGGAAGCCTCCTTAGGATTTGCAAGATTCTCAACTAATCTTCGTAACTCTTAACCGGGTGAGATACAAACCCTTACAACCACTTCAAAAACCCTTTGAAGGAAATACACTTGTGTTATCACCAACACAAGGAACCAAGCATAAAACCTATGCTCACACTACTCTCTTAATCTATTACAAGAACTAAGAGGAAAGGGAAAAGTGTTTAGGGGTGCTTATAAAAGCTTTGTGACTAAACTCCTAAATGAGTAGATATGAACTATGTAGCTTCACAATAAATATGACTTGAATGCTCCTTTGAAACCTTCTTGATTGATAATATTAATTGCTCTTGAGATGGGTAGATGGAAGGCTTGAGTTGTGTCTTGAATGAACTCCATTTTATAGCTGAAAATATGGTCCAACGGTCATAAGGCTTCTCTCTAACGGATCTATTTTATCTCCAACGGATATAAGCTTTGTCCTCTTGTAATAGTGCAGAAAACCCTCTCGTGCGGTGTACCGCGGGTATGGTCCGGTGCACCGCGAAAACGTTCGTCTAAATTTCAAGCTTACTGACGGACTACTCGATATGCCGCGTCCCTGGTCCGTGCATCGGTCCGGTGTACCGCGCCTTTGGTCCGGTGTACCGTGCAATTTTACTAGCTTACTGACGGGCTATCCTGTGCACCGCTCCTCTGGTCCGTGACTCTGCGGTGTACCGCAAGACTTGTCCGGTGTACCGCGGAGCTGTTCATTTGAATCTAAGCTAAAGTTCAAGGATAAAAACACAATTAATCTAATGAGGGGTTTTGGAAAACATTTAAAGAGATACCAAAATGAATTTTAGTTTAAAAGATTATTTGTCGAATATTAAAACGGGAATAAAAACAAGATGAGGCTAACAATCTCCCCCTTTTTGATGTTTGACAAATCATAAACTTTTGAAGATGCCTAAGATTAAGTTTTGAACAAAAACTCCCCCTCAATCTAATCACTAGAGTTTTTATAAAAACTCCCCCTCACAAAATGCATTTGAAAAAGTTTAACTAAAATTTCTCCCCCTTTGTCAACAACAAAAAGAACTAATGATACGATTTTTGAAAATTTTAAGGGGTCAAAAAAACATTTTGAGTAAAACAAGGACTAAGGAAGTAAATGGATAACAATTTAGAAGCTTCAAGGATCCTATCACATCAAGAATATATTAGCCACAAGAGAATATACACAAAAAGCACTAAATAAAAAGGCAAGAAAAGAAGGTTAGAGAATTTGCATGCCAATCTCACACCGAATTTTCTCAAAAAGATCTTGGGGCAAAGGTTTAGTAAAGATATCGGCTAGTTGATTTTCCGAAGTGACAAATTCAAGTACAATATCCCCTTTTTGAGTGTGATCACGGATAAAATGATGGCGGATTTCGATGTGTTTTGTTCTAGAGTGTTGAATAGGATTTTTGGTAAGATTGATAGCACTAGTGTTATCACAACGAATGGGAACACGATCATACTCTAGGCCAAAATCTAGTAAGGTTTGTTTCATCCAAAGAATTTGAGTCACACAATTTCCGGCCGCAACATATTCGGCTTCGGCCGTGGATAAAGCAACACTATTTTGTTTTCTACTAGACCAAGAAACAAGGGATTGACCTAAGAATTGGCAACTACCACTAGTACTCTTCCTATCAAGTCTACAACCGGCATAATCGGCATCCGAGTAACCTATAAGCTCAAAAGATGTAAATCTAGGGTACCAAAGTCCTAGACTAAGGGTTCCTTTCAAATACCTAAAAATACGCTTAACGACACTAAGATGGGATTCTTTAGGAGAGGATTGAAATCTAGCACAAAGACACACGGGGAACATAATATCGGGTCTAGAAGCGGTTAGATAAAGTAAGCTACCAATCATACCTCGATATACTTTCTCATCAACATTTTTACCATCTTCATCTTTGTCTAATTTTGTGGATGTGCTCATTGGAGTTCCAATTTCCTTTGCATCTTCAAGTCCAAATTTTTTGATCAATTCTTTTGTATATTTGGCTTGATTGACAAAGATGCCATCCTTCATTTGCTTGATTTGAAGTCCAAGAAAGTAATTCAATTCTCCCATCATGCTCATCTCAAATTCCTTATGCATGCTTTTAGAAAAATTCTCACAAAGATTTTCATTAGTAGCACCAAATATAATATCATCCACATAAATTTGAACAAGAAGGATATCTTTTGAAGACCTTTTTATAAATAAAGTGGAGTCAATATTTCCTCTTTTAAAGCCATCATCTAATAAAAATTTGCTTAATCGTTCATACCAAGCACGAGGTGCTTGTTTTAAACCATATAAAGCCTTTGAGAGTTTAAAAACATGATTTGGAAATTTTGGATCCTCAAAACCCGGTGGTTGTTTAACAAAGACTTCCTCGTCTATAAAACCATTTAAAAAAGCACTTTTGACATCCATTTGGTAAAGTTTAAAATTCATATAACAAGCAAAAGCAAGTAGCATACGAATAGATTCAAGTCTAGCTACCGGAGCAAAAGTTTCATCGAAATCAATACCTTCTTCTTGATTGTACCCTTGAGCAACTAACCTTGCTTTATTTCTAGTGATAATACCGGTGTCATCTAGCTTGTTGCGAAATATCCATTTAGTGCCAATAATAGTAGGGCCAATTGGTTTCTCCATTAATGTCCAAACTTTACTACGCTCAAATTGATTTAATTCCTCATGCATAGCGTTAATCCAATGATCATCTAATAAAGCTTCTTTAATATTCTTGGGCTCAATTTGAGATAAGAATGCTTGATGAGCACAAAGAGCAATAATACGAGAGCGAGTGGTAACACCTTCTTTTGGATCACCTAGAATTAATTCACTTGGGTGATCTTTGATATGTTTCCAACACTTTGGTAAATCCGTACTAGCTTCATTTAAGACTTGATCATTTTCCTTAGGAGATTCATCATGAGATTTTAATTCTTGAGTAGGAGATTCTAAGGGTTGATCTAGTGGAGTATCTTCATTTAAATCAACATCTACCACTTTCTTGATACAAAACGGATTAGTCTCATCAAAGTCAACATGCATAGATTCCTCAATAGTACGAGTACGTTTGTTGAAAATGCGATAGGCGTTTCCTTTAGTGGAATAACCAAGAAAAATACCTTCATCCGATTTAGCATCAAATTTTTCCAAATAGTCCCTAGTGTTTAGGATAAAACATTTGCACCCAAAAACACGAAAATAAGCAATAGTTGGTGGTCTACCATTCCAAAGCTCATAAGGGGTTTTCTTAATAAGGGGTCTAATTAGAACTCTATTTAACACATAACAAGCCGTATGAACGGCTTCACCCCAAAAGTATGTAGGCAAGCTATGTTCTTTTAGCATTGTTCTAGCCATTTCTTGTAGAGTTCGGTTTTTCCTTTCCACTACCCCATTTTGTTGGGGAGTTCTAGGGGCCGAAAAGTTATGCTCAATCCCAAATTCATCACAAAAATGCACAAAAGGAGAATTCACATATTCACTACCATTATCACTACGAATGCATGTAATAGAGTAGCCTTTCTCATTTTGCACCTTTCTACAAAGTTTTGCAAATTCATTGAAGGCATCACTTTTTAAAGCAAGGAACATCACCCATGTATATCTAGTGAAATCATCAACAACAACAAAGACATATCTAGAACCCCCTAGACTAGTGACATCAACGGGACCAAAAAGATCCATATGCAATAATTGAAGTGGCCTAACGGTGATGACCTTATTTATGGATTTAAAAGATGAACGATGTTGTTTACCAAGTTGACATGCATCACATAATTTATCTTTATCAAATTTATAAATAGGCAAACCAACAACAAGATTTTTTCTAGATAATTTTGAAATCAAATCCATGCTAGCATGCCCTAAACGTCTATGCCAAAGCCAACTATCATTTACCACGGATAAACATTTAATATGTTTAGACATAAGACTCTCAAGATCAACAACAAACACATTATCCGATCTTTTTGCAATAAACATAGTATCTAACTCATCATTTTTGAAAACAACACATCTAGATGCTTCAAATTTAACACTAAAACCAACATCACAAAGTTGACTTATACTAAGAAAGTTAAAAGAGAGACCCTCAACAAGTAACACATTAGAGATAAGTAAAGAATTCATGTTACCAATATTACCTTTACCCAAAACGCGTTTCTTAGTATTGTCGGCAAAAGTAACTCTATCACCTTTTGTTTTATATAAACGTGTAAATAAAGAAGGATTCCCGGTCATGTGTCTTGAGCATCCACTATCAAGGAGCCATATATTTTGCTTCTTGATGCTCAATCCCTACAAACAAAAATAGTTTAAGCTTTAGGTACCCAATTCGGATTGGGTCCATGAGGGTTAGTGGTTTTTCTTTTTAAGACCCATGTAGGCCTTTTCCAAATTGGCACAAGAGATCCCAAATCCAATAATTTACGATAGTAACAATGAGATGCATCATGACCAAGTTTTTCACAATAGGTGCAAGTGATAGAAGATTTTGAAGAAGATGGAATTGCATTTGAAATTTTTGATTATACAAAGACATTTTTCAAAGGTTTTTGGTGAGTGAATGGATCATATCCAACACCACTTTTTTCACAAGCCATTCTTTGAGAACCTAAAATCAAATCCAAGTTTTCTTGCCCACTAGTAAATTTTAAAATAATAGCATTTTGATCAACGATCTTTTTCTCTAACAAAGCTTTTTCTTCCAAAAGATTTTTCTCAATAAGATGAAGTTTTTCATTTTCATCTATACATTCATCACAAAGATTTTGACAATCTTCCAAAGCTTTCAAAACTTCTTTAGTTCTATTTTTCTCAAATTCTAAATCTTTTGTTAAAACTTTGTTTGTTTCAATAGAATTTAAAAAATCATTGTAAAGAGAATCAAATGCCTCATGAATATCTTGTTCACTAGCATCATCATTAGTTAAAGAGAGTTTAGATTTAGGAGTTACCTCATCATGATTTGCCATAAAGGCAAAGTGAGTAGAACCGGTATCATCATCCGAAGAAGCATCTTCATCATTCTCAAGTTCTCCCATAAAAGCAACAAGATTGACATTTTCGTTATCACTTTCTTCTTCCTCCGAATTTTGAGTATCCCAAGTGATATTAGCATGCATTGCTCTCTTAGGTTTCTCCTTTTGAAGAAGAGGACAATAGGTTTTGATGTGACCAACTTTCTTGCAATGATAGCAAGTGGGTTCATCTTGTTTGATAGCTCTATCATTCTTCTTGTAGGGTGAGGAAGAACTTCCTTTCTTGGCAAAGCGTTTATATCTCATGAATTTTTTCATGTCTCTTGCTAACATAGCCACTCCTTCATCTTCACTAGTTTCTTCTTCATGAGAGTTTTCTTCTTCACTTTCCTTCCTTTCTTTTCGTTCTTTCAACTTGGTACTCATGGCATGGAAAGCAATGGATTTCTTAATCTTCTTCTCCTCATCATCTCTTATCTTTTCTTCTTCAAGCACAAGCTCTTCCGTCATGAGGTTGCAAATGAGTTCATGAACCGTCATTTTTGAAAGATCTTTAGTGTCTCTTATAGAGTTTATCTTTGTCTTGTATTTCCTTGGAAGAGCAAATAAGATTTTTCGGCATTGTTCTTTGTTGGTGTACTCTTGACCAAGAGTCTTTAAGGTGTTAACAATGTTAGAAAATCTTTGATGCATAGCATTTAAGGCTTCATCGGGCTCCATACGAAATAGCTCATACTTAGTGATAAAGAGACCAATCTTAGTTTCTTTTATATCTTCCGTTCCTTGATATGAGAGCTCCAAGAGTTGCCACATTTCATGAGCGGAATTGCATTCACTAACTCTAGCATATTCCGTGACACTTAATCCATTAATGAGGATGTTCATAGCTTTGTTGTTTTTGGTAAGTTTAGCTATGTCTTGATCATTGTAATCATCTTCATCTTTCACCTCCGTTCTACTACCGGTAACATAAGGAATATAAGGACCCTTCTTGATAGCAAGCCATAAAAAGTAATCGATTCCTTTTACGTGAATCTCCATTTTCTTTTTCCATCCAAAGTAGTCTTTTCCTACAAAAAGCGGAGGTCTAGTAGAACATGAACCTTCCGGTTGATTAGAATCCATATCGTATTAACTCTAGAAATGATTAAGTACAATAGAGCTAGGCTCTGATACCAATTGATATACTATATGCGTCCTAGAAGGGGGGTTGAATAGGACAATAGAAATTAATCGGCTAATTTTATTTCAAGTAAATAAAATTAAAAGCTAATTTGAATCCTATTGTTTTAGCAAACTAAATAGTATAGAACTAGATAATCCTAAAAGACAATATTATCAAACTATTCATGTAGGCATTTTATCAAGCATATAGAGTGTAGAGATAGAATACGATACACAACGATGTATAGTGGTTCGGTTTCCCTACATCCACTACCTAAGGAAGCCTCCTTAGGATTTGCAAGATTCTCAACTAATCTTCGTAACTCTTAACCGGGTGAGATACAAACCCTTACAACCACTTCAAAAACCCTTTGAAGGAAATACACTTGTGTTATCACCAACACAAGGAACCAAGCATAAAACCTATGCTCACACTACTCTCTTAATCTATTACAAGAACTAAGAGGAAAGGGAAAAGTGTTTAGGGGTGCTTATAAAAGCTTTGTGACTAAACTCCTAAATGAGTAGATATGAACTATGTAGCTTCACAATAAATATGACTTGAATGCTCCTTTGAAACCTTCTTGATTGATAATATTAATTGCTCTTGAGATGGGTAGATGGAAGGCTTGAGTTGTGTCTTGAATGAACTCCATTTTATAGCTGAAAATATGGTCCAACGGTCATAAGGCTTCTCTCTAACGGATCTATTTTATCTCCAACGGATATAAGCTTTGTCCTCTTGTAATAGTGCAGAAAACCCTCTCGTGCGGTGTACCGCGGGTATGGTCCGGTGCACCGCGAAAACGTTCGTCTAAATTTCAAGCTTACTGACGGACTACTCGATGTGCCGCATCCCTGGTCCGTGCATCGGTCCGGTGTACCGCGCCTTTTGTCCGGTGTACCGTGCAATTTTACTAGCTTACTGACGGGCTATCCTGTGCACCGCTCCTCTGGTCCGTGACTCTGCGGTGTACCGCAAGACTTGTCCGGTGTACCGCGGAGCTGTTCATTTGAATCTAAGCTAAAGTTCAAGGATAAAAACACAACTAATCTAATGAGGGGTTTTGGAAAACATTTAAAGAGATACCAAAATGAATTTTAGTTTAAAAGATGATTTGTCAAATATTAAAACGGGAATAAAAACAAGGTGAAGCTAACAATATATATCAAGCATATAAATTTGTTAAGTAAAAGAAAATATAGAAAATTAGTTTGTGAATAACTTGGTTCATTTACCTCACTCCTCGTAAACATATAAATAAGTTTCATAATTATTATTTTCACTCTATTAGTAACCCAATAATAAATATGTAACAATCTAACTGTAAAAAAAATGTAAAGGATAATTCGTATGATTATAGTTAATAAAAGAATTTTCATTTTCTTAATGAAATGTGAATTATATTGATCAAAGAAAATATTAAAATCGGACCTTATAAACAAATATTTAAAAATTCTAAACTAAAGGTAAAATTACATGGCCTTTTTTTTCAATACTAAGTGCCCGTTTGGAAATGCTTTACTGTCTAAATAATAATGGTCTAATGCCTAAAAAATGCTTCTCATAAAATGCCTAAAAAATCAATATAATAATATAGATGACCCAACACATCATCTTCTATAAAAATAACACAAATTACATAACTACCTTCCTTTCTACAATAATATGGCCGCTACAAAAATATAAATATCAAAACACATTAAGCATCATTCCATTTCAAATATGTTTAAAAAAATTAAACATACATCGCACCTCCCCCCTCTCTCTGAGCAAAATAGGAGTTATTGCGAGGTGAGATCATTAACTGTTGTGAGTGTAGATTTATAGCAGTCTAGATTATTTGTAGCCGTTGTGGTATATTTTTATTTGATTTAAATGTAAAACACTTCATTTATTCTAATTTTATATCATTTATTTCACAACAAAATGATAATATAGCTTTAGGTTAGTCTGCTTCATTGTGAAAATGATACTCATATTAAGTGATTTTTGAAATTTTGATTATGTTCCTGACTTTTAGGGTTACTTTGTACTGTTGTGATTATGCAGTATTGTTAACATGTAATGCATGTATAAAAGAGTCAAGGTAGGTCCAATTTTGCTTTAGAATCATAATATGTTGCGCTTAGGGTTTAATCCCATTAGATTTTGTTTATTTTTTTATTCTAATCAACTTACATAATATATATATATATATATATATATATATATTTAGACTATGTTAGGTATGATGATGTGACTAGTCTCATCTATATATGTGATATATGGATCAATTACAAATGATTTTGATTAATTTTAGAGTTTTTTATGTACACAGACAAGATTGATCCTATCAATGACTATATGTTATTATAGGATTGATCCTGATATGTAGATCTGTTTTCACTATAGGTTACTATTTATTGACTGATGGGATAATTCCCATGAAACTGTAGTTGATTGATAGGATTGAAGAGTTGTATACTTTCTTAGTTGTACTTGCTTAACTATCTAAAATGAAGCTATGAATTGATGGGATCACTCCTATCTAATTTTGATCAGTTTTAGAGTTTGTTATGTATATCGATAAGATTTATCCCTTTAAACTATAGTTGATTGATAGTAGAGCTATAACTTTTATTAGTATTAGTTGCTTTACTGTCTAAATAATTATGCTATGAACTGATGGGATCAATCCCATCTAACTTTTTTTTTTTTACAGAAAGGGCTCTAGAGTTACGTTCATCATTAGACGAACTATACCAGATTCTAAAGAATACTAAATATCCAAAGAGATCATATACATGCATGTCGACTTATACCCTTTTACAATCTTATAAAGGCGTTATAAAAAGAATGACATGCTAAAATAGATCAAGAAGGACAATGTGGCAACTGCATACATGATATCATGTTATTTCCCAAGGCAAAGTGGACTCTTAGTGACACGAAAATCAATTTCACCAAGAAAGGAAGACATAAGATTAATACTTATAGTTTAGAGATGAGACATACCAGTCCCTTTGTAGGAGTGTGGAAGATTTTTTAGATTCTTTGTGGTTCCATGAATATTTGCCTGATGTTAACGATAGATATATGCTTAAAAAATCTGAATTGAAGAGACGAATCGAGGATTTATGCGAAGAATAAGAAACATATGATGTTTTGATAGACTTTGCAAAGCTCAAATGGATTTTCGAATTTAACAAATTTCTACCCGTATAATGCATCTAGGGTAGAGTGGCAGCTACTTTATGTTTCAAAATGACTACAACAACTTAACACATATGATTAGGCACCAAGCATGTGTAATGAAGTAGTGACATCGATCAGTTAAGGAAAGAAGACGCGTGTCAAAGGACCAACTTGCATGATTATAGTAAGTATACTAAATTATATATCTTGTTTATGAAACATATGTATTATTTATCTTGAATACTACCATATTCAATTATGAAATTCAATCCTTTCTTCTTTTAGTATGTTATAGGTTGGGAGACAGAAGATGATCAAGCTTTTCCAAAAAAACTAAATTTGCTAGACATATTACAAGGAAATTCATTTGTCACAGAATATATCGTAGATGCTATGGTAGAGAATGTAAGTATTCTTAGTGTACTATGAGGACGGGATTGGTCCCATCATGATATTTTATTAGTGAGATAAATTATTGACGTTTTCGATTGATGAGGTGCAAATCCTTCAACATGAAGAAGAACTGATTTTGCAAGCCAATGTTGATGAAAACACTGATGATGAAGAAAATGACGGCGAAAAGGAGGTTGAGGCTGAGGCTGAGGATGAGAATAAAGAGGAAGATGACAAAGAAAATACTGAAGATGATAACGGAGAGGGTGAGGAGGAACTATACGGGGATGACGAGGAGGAAATAACACAAACACAAGATGAAAATAATGAGGATGAAAGTCAGCCTGGCTATCGGCCGTACCGGTCCGGTTTCGGACCGGTTCTTATCGTGTACAACTCTTATCGGGCCGGACCGGTTTAACGGACCTCCACTATCGGTCCCGGTCCGGACCGGTTTTTCGGTCCTAGAAATCAAGAGTACGAACTGGTAAAGGAAACCGGTCTTCACGTTTCGTTTCCCGTTCCGGTTTCGGTCCTTACCGGTCCTAGGGGTTTTTTTTTTTAATAGCATCTCCACTCCAACACTCCTCAATTCTTTACCTATCTGCAAAATACAGAATTTAAACTAATGTAAAATAGAAATTACATCTCCAACATTCAAAATGGATACTGTAAAAATTCATGGAAAAAAACTAAAAAATTCAACAAAGTTACAACAGTGGCTTTAATTTTTACAGAAAATCAATTTTTACACATTAAATTTCCACACATCAATTTCTCATCTAAATAAAAAAATTAATACAAACCTGTTATGTTGATGAAGAATAGAAGGATAAGTGGGTGCAAGAATTTGGATACAATTGGGGGATAATGAATTTGGGTGCAATTGGGGGATTAAGAATAAAATTAATACAAACCTGATTTGGATAATGAATTTTTTGCATTTGTTCGATCAAAAGCAGAAGAAATGAGGAGCCTCAATTGGGGGATTATGAATGTTTGTTCGATCAATAGAAGAAGAAATGAGCCGCTCAATTGGTTTGTTATTTTATATGGGGTGGGTTGATAATAAAGGGAGATTGGGCTAAAGGATTTGGGTTGATAAAGAAGCTGGACTAAAAGTAAAAGGAATTGGGCTAAAAATAAGATGGGCTAAGGTAAATGGGATGGGTTAAATATAATTGGTTTTATATTAAAAAAAAAAAAAAGAAGGAACGGACCGTTACCGGTCCGTATCAGTCACGGACCGGTTCGGTCCAATGCAAAAACCCAATTTTTGAAACGCCGCACGGTAAGCACAGAGCCGTACCGTATTCGTTCCGGCCACCCCACTCCACCGTTCCCGTTCCGTCGCCGGTGCTTATCGGTCCGGGCCGGACCGGCGGTCCGATAGCCTGTGTCCGATAGCCAGGCTGAGATGAAAGTGACAAAAATTATGCGCCACCTAACAATGATGTCGAGGAAAATGATAACATCATATTTTATGGTGTAGCCCAGATTCGTTTGAGAATAATGTTTGGGTTAAAAATGAGAGTAACGAAATTTAAATGACAAAGTAGAGGCAAGGAGGGAAACAATGGTAGAAGAAGAAATTTTGATGGATGATAGGAAGGAAGCTGTGAATGATGGACAAGAACAGAGTGAGAATGTAACGGTGCAAGGGCAAGCGACTGAGGATAGCAATGATTTGATAGAGTGGAGGAACGAGATAGTGAATAATGGTGTAGAGCCAAAAGAAAACGTAGTAGTGGAAGATGAAGAGGACGTTGATAAGACACAAGGTGAATTTGATATTGATTGAATTTTTAGTTTTGGTCTATCAAAGATCGATACTACGGTTGAAAATGGTGTATATTATGGAAATGCTGAGACTAAAAAAATAATAATGAAGATCAAGTTGAGAATAACAGGTTATTTTTATTAAGAGTGCAATAATTTAATTAAGCATATATCGTAATAGACTCTATCTCATCATCATCTAATTAATATTTTGTTTTTCGTTCTTGGAATCGGGTAAATCGAATGATGAATGACACCGAGAAAAAACTAATAGAGATATCAAACGAGAAAAGTAGTTTTTTGATGATTTAGTAATGAGAGATGAAAAGATACGTGAGCTTGAAAATTGATTGAAGGAGTTAAAATATTTTGAGAAATTTTCAAATGAAGAAGCAGGGGAGTTAAGAAAGGATTCGGTCATGAAAAACATAACGACCAACGAACTTCAAAATCAGTTAAAAATCACAAAGACGGATGCCAATGAGGAAAAAAAGAATGTTGGAAATGTATAGAAAAGAGCACGACAAAAATGTAAGAGATACTTGGAAGAGAAAGAAATCGAGGTTAATATGCCGAAAGAGAAGGTTTGTATACTTGAAGAAGAATGAGAAAACAACCCTATCAATGACTACATAGATAAAATTAAAAAACTCGAAAAATCTACTAGAAGAAGAAAGGAAAACAAATAAAGAACTGGTCGAGTGTACCAAAGTGCTGCATAAGGTTCACAACAAGATGGTGGAAGAAATTAAAGAAGAGCCAATTAGAGATTAATGCCTATTAAAAAACTTATTTAAAAAAAGGTGCCTAGAATAAGATTTTTTATAGAAAAATGCCTCATCCCAAACTACCCTTATAATTAACAATTAAAAAAAAGAAAGTAGAAAAAAACAAAACAAAAACTAATAATCACACGCGCGCGTCCGTGAATTTTTTTTAAAATCGTCATAACTAATTCTAAAAAAATCAAAAAAATAAAAAAATTATATATTTGGATAAAGAAAATTAATATTTACGTCTATGATTTTTTTCAGAATTTTTTGAATTTTTTGATTTTTTGAATTTTTTTGAATTTTTTAATTCGCAGAAAATGGAATTCCATGTTTTAAACATGGAATTCCATGTTTAAAACACGGAAACATGGAATTCCATGTTTTGATATAAGGAATTTGTTTTCCGCAGACACGAAATTCACTGTTTAAAACATGGAATTCCATGTTTTAAACATGGAATTCCATGTTCTGCGAATTAAAAAATTTAAAAAAATAATCAAAAAAATCAAAAAATTCAGAAAATTCCGAAAAAAATCATAGACGTAAATATTAATTTGATTTATCCAAATATGATTTTTTTCGATTTTTTTGATTTTTTTTGAATTAGTTATGGCGATTTTAAAAAAATTTCACGGACGCGCGCGTGTGATGAAATTAGTAGTAGTAGGTGGTGGTGGTGGTGGAGGTGGTGATGGTTGTGGTGGTTGTAGTGGTGGTGGTGGTTATGATGGTGGAGGCGGTGATGGTGGTGGTGGTGGTGGTGGTGGTGGTGGAAATACCCTATTATTTGTTTAAGATTTAAAAATAAATATTGTATTAAAAATAAAATAATATATTTAATAATAAAGATAGTATAGGTATAAAAAATATAAAGAGGATGTTTTCTATAAATAATTGTTCTATGAGGCATTTATCTCTAAATAAGAAAATTAGAGGCTTAAAAAAATGAAAGGCATCATTAAGGAGCATTTATCTCTAATTACCCATTAAAGAAGTACATACACAAAATGACAAACTAGAAGATGACTTAAATTTAATCGTGGAAGTACCATGCAACTTTCAAAATATGGAGTTTGTTCAAACAGTGGTGAAGAACTAGAGAAGAATATACTAACACCTGATAAGCAAGTCAAAATTCAGTTGAAAGGCACATAAATAAAAAACCATGCTCGAAAGTTGTGAATAAAAGACCAATGATACAAGTGAGCCCCATTTCATTGGTCAATTTATTAAAACCGATCAGCGTGAAGGAAGGGATACACAGTTTGATGAAGATTATATCACAAAACGAGACTTTAAAAGAAATAAATTCAAAGATAGCATTGCTTTTTCAAAGGAGGATTACAGGTTCTTCTAGATAAAGGACTCCCTCCTCAATCGAATGTTGTCGTTGCAGAATGCCTTGCAGTAGCTAAATATTGTCTGATTGCTCCATCGGTAAGTATAATATATTAAAAAAAGTTAATTATAAAAAAAACAAACAAACACTAAAATTTATAAATATTGTAATATTTCAGGTAACGGAGGCAACATTAAGCATTATACAAACACTAAAATTCATACTTGTACGAGTCTGTGTCTTTCCATGCTCATGGCTTTGATGAAATCGGTCAGAAAAAAGAAGCTATTGTCCACTGTTGTCCTCGATTTGGTGGAGGCGCAACAAATTGGGCCGCATTTTGTTTTGTGTGGGTTGGGTCCATTTCTGGGCCTCTTTTTCGTGAAGATCCTTTTGGGTCGGCAGTGGCTGAAAGTCTTTTTTGGGCCGTTTTTGTTACTGGCTGGTCACATTCCTCTCCGGCGGTTTGGCTGGGCAAAACAGACTCCTCTTCTGGTAAGATTTCCCCTGTTTCTTTATTTTTTGGTAAACTGTGTTTGGTGAATCAAGACAAATTACAAATGAGGAAGGAGGGGGATTTTCACAGCATTGGATTGCTCAGCCTTTCTGTGGAGTTTTGGTTTTTGTGGGATGTGATTAAGAAGTGGCTTTGCGAATGGTTTTTGGATTTTACCGGATGTGGTTGGATGTTGTGGTGGGACCCATCTTTCGTTTTCAGTTTAGTTTCGCTGTCTCCCGGAGTTGATTTGGGGAGGCTGATCACGAAACTAATTAGGGGCTTCGAGTCGGTTACACGCATATCGGAACTGGTCACACTTCTCTATGGATTTTTGCCAAACTTTTTCTGCACAGGTTCTCTGTTCCGCTTTGGTAAGCTTCTTCCCTTGAGTTGGTGGGACCTTCGATTGGGTTTGATGAACGGGCTTAGATTTCGCTTGATTATCTTTTTGTGGTGGTACCTTTACATTTCATCTGAGATTTTACCTGTGCTTACCATCCTTGTCTCATCTAGAGAGCTACGTCTTTCCTTGGCCTATTTTCTCACCCTTCATTGTGGTGATATTTGGAGGTTTGGATTAGCTCGTGACTTTGTTCTGGAAGATTTTTCCATCCTCAGCCCGGTGGTAGCTGCCACCCGGGCATGGTTCTTTGGTTTCATTTCGTTGGTTGATTTCAGTTTGGTTTGGCTCGCGGGAAAGAAATTTGGTAGCTTTCGAGTGGATTTGATGGAGGAGCAAGGTTTATTGAAGATGTATTGTTATTTGGTTTTCATCTTCTGTATTGTATTTACTTATATTTGTGTGTATGTTGTTAAATACTCTGGATTTGGTTTTTCCGTCCAGTAGTATTTATTCTATTTTATAATTATCTGTTTGAACAAAAAAAAAAAAGCATTATGCAGAGGATCTTTGGTGCACAACATAAGACTGAACCACTGTCGATGTGTCATACTGCAATTCACGTGGATGTAAACTGCATGGTAAGATGTAAGAAAGATATGAGTTTCGTGTTTTAAAAGAGTGATGACCTTTTTCATCTACCCAGAAGTTAGTGAATCAAATTACCTCCATCAGCATTGAAACTGGTGTTGAGGTTGAAGTCAGCGTTTGTATAGCATGATCCAAATTATTATTTGTTTTGATTTTTTTTGAGAAATTGATGTAAATGAGTATTAGAAAAGGAAATTGTAGAGAAATTAATGTAATCGAGAAATTGATAGAATTTAATGTAATACATCAGATCTTTGCCCAATGTAGTTTGCTAAAATTTCACACAGAAAGTGATAAAGTAAAGTTATCTGTATGCATTGCTCATTTCAACTATATATATAAAAGAAAATTTACACCTACATAACTCCTCTTGGTCCAGATTCAGCCCGGATGTTTGAATTTCTTAAGTTTTAACCGTTGTTCATACAAAATTTTCCAGATCGTTTGCAGCCCCAGACCAGGCTCTTGTTACATATATTATAAGGTATTCATCGATTATATCCATATATAAGGAAAATTTCTGGTGTTCTCAACTGGTTTGCTTCGCCTTTATAGTTAGACAGGTTTGCTTATTTTGTTTGTGTTATCAAGTTGATTCAATGTGTTACATTTTTTGCCCATATTACACCTCCCATTGATTTACTTTTTACATTTGTTATCATGTTTCTCCCCGGTGTGTTTTATCATTATTATTATAGTGCTTTCCTATACTTCCCAACTTAATCAAGCAAACTATTTTGTCTTAAGCTATATTGGTTTCTTATTAATTTAGAAGATTAAGACAAGAAATCAAAAAAAGTATTGCGTTTAGGAAGTATTATGACTCAATACAGACTTGGACAATCCAGATATTATATAGATATGAGATTGAAGGACATGCATCTTGTTTAAATCGTTGGCGTTTATAAACAAGACAATCATGACTTGATAAAATTAATATTCAACGCCAAAACCCAATTCTTTAATAGATAAAATATAAAAGAAACATTAAAAGACATTTACAGTTCCCTTGTGAACAAGAAAAACTATCAGTTCAGACATTTCAAAATTATCAAGAAGAATAATATCACTCCTTTCTACCGTTGATGGAGTTCAACTTTCTTCTTCTGTCACAAACGATCCAAAAGCACTATGTCAGCATCAACCTGTTTTGCCAGAAACACCAACTTTGAATTGCACTACAAAATCACTCACACTATTCAACACAAACAACAGTTGAGTTGATTATAGTTCACTTAAACATTTCAGATGCATCAAGAAGAAACAGTTGATAATTCTTATTCATGATTTCAAAAGAGGGATATAATTTTAAACTACACAAACTAAACCATCATCTCACTTTATTTGTAACCTCAAAGTCACCCTTGTAACCAAGGAACATTTAAAGAATTTACAACTCATATATGAATATAAGACTTATAAACACATATATAACTAGAAAATAAATATATAACAAATGAAAACCTGAGCACGGATGTAACCACAACGAGCAAATGTTTAGAAGTTGCCTGTGCAAACCTGAGCACGGATGTAACCTGAGCATTGAAGTTTCAAGAGAACGCCATAGTTTTTCTCTTTGGGAGACTCAACTTTTACCAGCTGCTCTCATTAGAGTGCATCTTCTTTTTCTGTTCATATCCTGCAGCAACAAGAGGAAGTATAGTTCAGTTACTTGTTAGATTAAACAAAAAATATATCGTGTCAAACCTAATTACAGAATAACGACTCACAAACACGTGAATATAGAGATTTGGACAACAAATACTTAGACTTGCTACATACTCCTTTTGCTTAAACCCTTCCATGGCTCTCCTCTTTTTCCCAGGCTTAAGAACGGCTGTATTTATTTAGACAGGCAGAGTTAGAAGGGGGGTTAACCTAAAACAAGTGAAAGAAGGACTTCACATATTACTTTGGACAAGTAGGTACTTTGTGTGACCACCCTGGCAATTATTTTCCTATTTTTTTATTCCTTAATTCAACACTAACAACAGCAACCGCCTTTCCAACACACTATGTCTTTGCTTCTATCTCAACGTACCTAACAAACAAATATAAAGTACGAAAAATTATGTCTTAAACCAAACATTATATAGTCCATTTAAGAGCACTAAAACTTATACCTTGATCATGTCACAGTCATGAATTTGATCACTTTCTTTTATTTAATAATGTCCAAAAAAATACATAAAATAACACCAGTAATGAGCATAATATTATTACATAAAAATATGATCGAATGTAGAGTAAATAGTATTAGTAGTTCCTGGGTTATTCAAAATAGCCAGATATATCCTTGTTTCAAATGATATCAAACATACCCTGTATTTGACTTTTCTCACAACTCAGGTACCGATGGTGCAATTAACCATCAAACAGTATGTATGCAAAAGTCTGATATAATTATACCTCAATTGAGTCAAGTTCAATTTTTCGTAAATTGCTTTCAACATCATTCGTAGCCTTTTTCTGCAAAATCTCCTCAGTTTGAACCAACACCTCTTGATTCACCCTCTTCAGACCCTTAAGTTACTGTAACTCAGCTTCCATATCATCGGGCCACCACATATATTTGTACAGCTTCCACATTTTCTTTAAGAGAAATTGATAGAGTAAAATTACCCTCTTCAAAGCCTTTCGAACAGACGTCGCTCGGAGTGGCTGTGTGGTGGTTGGCTCGAACGAGAAGTGGATTGTGACTTGTAGAAACGGAGGTGAAAAAGGAAGAGAACGGAAGAGAGAAAGAGAGAGAAAGAGAAAGCGTAAGTTTTGTTTTAATTTTTTTTGTTTATATATGATTACCTGCTAACTTATTTTTTAATATAGGCTGTCATCTCTCCTCCCGTATCCTGATATATATATATATATATATATCGGATAGTATACTTGTGTGACAAGATTCGGTGAGGGGCTACAGTAGAAAAATTATATTATTCCTATTGCAAATAAATATAATAAAACAATTATGTTACATAACATTCATTCAAGTCATCAAAATATAGTTATCATAGAATACAACAACAACACGAACATAACATACATAATACTTTGAACAATATATAACCCAAATAATTATCTTCAAAATTTAGCCTTAAGAACTATCTTCTCTATATAGAGTATCGATTATTTAATATTTCCTCATACACGTTTGCTGAATGCAGGGAGTTGCATCCTCAGTTCCTCAACCTATAATTCAATCAACCAATGAGGTTAAATAGCTGTAAAAGATATATGATATTATTAAAAGCATACATGTATTCTCCAGTGAAATTTGTAAAATGTAGTTTTCTGTACTATACAAAATATGAATCTAATTTTGCACCTCTATATACAACAACTAATGACAATACATATAATTTAAATGTCGGAATATATGCAAATTCACAAGTCAGCAATGTGCACATAAGGAGCCCCATATTGCATTAATAGCTGCTAGTTTTAAGCATATGACGATACAGATGATTGAGATGTGTAAAGAATGGACCTATGCTGAAACTAGTGGTGAAAGAATATAAATAAATGCATACCAGTTTTCTCAGTTGTCATCCGTATTCATCTTCTTCAAAAATTCCATAGCTTTTCGTTTTCTTGTTTTTGTTGAATCCAACCCTTCCACAGCTGAATGAATGGCATGAAGAACCATTTTCTTTACCTGCCAAGGTAGAGTAAAATTAAAATTCCATCTTACTGAAAAGTATGCACACTCAAAGGTTATTAAAGAAATATAAAGTGTCTACCTCTAATTTGTCCTCCTTAGCTTTGTGATTGCGGGGGAGAGTGCGGAATTCTTCAGTTAAACGAATGCACTCGTTAAGGTTTTCTGGTGATACAAAGTCAAGTGCTACTTTTATGCATGACTGTGAATGTAACACAAAGGAAAAGAGATAAGAAAGTATAAATTGGAAAGGTGAAAGCACATTTATGGTCCATTGATTTTATAACTTACCTTTATATTTCTGACTTGATGAGGACAGCCTGCAGGTATAAACACTGCATCCCCTAATTTTTGAACAAATGTCCATGCCTCAATTCCTACCAATAGATCAATACATACAAGGAATCACTCACAAGAACTAATTTAGTTGTCAACGTTTGTTAAAGAAAACCAACCATATTCCTCCTTGAGTCTGACTTTGTGCTCAGTTGTCAAATAAAAAGTTTGATCATGAATAGGGTGGGCGACCTGAAGCATAACCCATATCAGGATTCTAACATCAGCATAAGGAAATAAAAGAATAAATAGGCGCAATAGATACCTGTTCCAGTGGAGAACAATGCATATGTACTTTGCTGTCATTATAGTGCTTACGAAGATATTCCTCCAGTTTTGGAACATCTTCCCTCCTAAAAATGTCCCAAACAGCACCACCCTTGCTGTCATTTTCAACCTTTGCGACTGTACTTTCATCTATCTGAGCATCATCTTGAGAAGCACAAATTTTCTTTGTTTTCAAGTTCTCAGATGATGATTTTTTTCCGATCCCTCCAAGTTCCCTCTTATCCTGTGCAGCATGCTTCTTTTTCAGCTCCTCTATTTTCATAAGGTTGTCAGAAGTCAAAGTTATTTCTTGGGTGTGCGTCAAAACATTCACCTGAGATACAAAAAAAGAAAGATATAATGACAAATCCTCTACGCATCTATTCAAGTAATGCGTATTAAATTATAGAGAGTAAACAAACAAACATACCGCATCGGACATGTCACAGTGTAGTTTTGTTACAGAATCTACTCGCCCCAATTCCTGGGAGATCCCATAAGCGATATATGTCTTTGGTCCAAGGTCCGGTTTTAAGGAATCTTTAGGGAGTCTGATCGCAAGATTTAAACATCCATTGCTAGGATGTGTATACTGTTTGAATGGCAAGCTCCTGATAAACTCAGCGTTATGGCGAGGTAATCGCTCCTCAAATAAACTCGAGGGAGGCCAATCTTTCAGTTTCATATTCTTAGGCCATCCCTGAGAATCAAATCTTCCTTCCAAGTACCCCGTGAAAAATTGGCGAACATTTACATCTTCCTGTTTCACATACATAAAACAAACTTAAAAATTAGAATCATCCATAAAAGTAACTTACAAATAAAGTAAAACCTTGGAGACTTACCTCACGCCAGTTTAAGCAGTTCAAAGCAGACACATCTAACAGAGTCTCATGGTTAACATTTTTTATCTGGCGAAAAGCACGCCACATTACCATTGGTTCCCAGCTCAACCCCCATGTATTTTTGAGTACATCACTAACAATCACAGGCTCTCCTTTGCACAAATGATACTGGAAATGCTCTAAATCCTCATTCTTAATGTCTGTAGCCGTTGGACAGTAAATATTGTTGTCTTTACCCTCCTCCCTAGAAGCTGCTTTACGTAAATTTGCAATCTCTTCCAAACAAGAACATGTTTGATCCGAAACTACTACTTCCTTGAGCTTATATCTCTTAAAAGCATCTTCTACTTTTGCTAACAAATCAGAAACCCACTTCTCACCTAGGAAGCACTTCAACTCTAGGGTTCCTTGACCACAACCACCCAAACTCTTTGGAGCGCAAGGAATTGTACCATCTTCCTTCACTTTCCATTCTTCTTTGTGACCATGTGATTCAATTTCTTTGTGGTTGAGGCTAAGATTTTTAGCGGGGCCTCCATGAAGGTAATCTGACCCGTGATTTTTATAGGTCATGACCACTTCTTCATCAGCTCCCATTAAGCAGCCATAGCGAATCTCCCGGGAACACGTCAAACATAGGTCGTATTCGCAGATGGGGCAACTCCGATGATAATCTGCAATTGAAGTCTGGCAATTATTGCTGCACAAAAAATGAAGCACAATTAATATTTTCCAAATATGAGCAAAGAATACACACTAAATAAAAGTCCTCTAAATCTTACCAGTAAACTCGCTCATCTGGATAGCAATGAGCAGTCGGCACCTTGATATCCGAAACTTGAACGCCTGCATAATATAAATATGTTAAGTAGTTATATGATGATACATATTTATATCAATTATTATAATTGCAATTTAAGTACCTCTAGTTTTAGCTTCCATGTTCTTTTCCGCAATTTGTTCAGCGTCAAATTTCTTCAAGAAGGGCAGAAGCCAACACAGAATACTCTTGGAGTGGAGAACATTCTCATGATCACTAAGTTTGATACTTAGTTCCTTCTTGTTCTGCAAAAAATCATCGTAATCATTAACAAGACCGTTAAAAGATAACAATAAATATATAAAGAGAGAGATAAGTAAAAAAAACAAACCTCAGCAGGGATCTCCATCCGTAAACAAGACTTGCAATTGCAGTTATTTAAACATACAGGACACTTAAAAGCAAAGGCCTGTTCGGACATGCCTGGATACCATCTCGTCATGCAAGGTACACAGTAGCGCTTCCTCTTACAGGTAGTGCACCTTACAACTCTGCCTTTGTCATTCCTCTGGCATTGATGACACATGTTGGATATCAAAAATCCCTGTAAATAAAAATAATTAATTACCTGGGCAATTTTCTTATATCAAGAATACCATACACTTAAATTAGAGAATCCTAATATTTAATGTTAAAATATAGAGAGATAATAAACCATCCCATGATCATTATTGTTACCAACAACAACAATTCTAATTGAAAAACGATACTGCAGATAAAAATTAACGTACATCTTCGTCTTTAATTTCCTTGGAGTTAAATTTGGAGGTCGAGGATTTATTTTGTTTTTTAGTAATTCTGGATGATGGAGCAAAATCATTGTAGGTGGTGATCGGCTTCTTCTGTCTATTGCTCCGCCTAAGCTCCACCTCACCGCCGGTACTAAGATCATCCACTTGGGTTTTCCTCTTCTTGGATACATCTTTGGTACTTGAATTTCCGTCACCTTCGCATCGCTTTGACACCATAGTTCCACAATTATATTGCTAGCTTGGGAAAAAGATATATAGAGAGATGGGGTCGGAATTCAGGGTGATCAGACTATGTATACTTCGATAGTGTTGTTTTAAATGACGGCAGGAATAAAAGGGGTATAGGGAAGGGTTTTCCAATTCGTCCAGCCCCGCTCTTTTTTATTTCTATTATATTTCAGTATTTTCAAAGTACAAAATCCCGCCGATAAACCTCCTTATATATGTTGTGGGCTTGTGGATCATACATCTGACAACGACCCAAGTGGTTCCCTAGCTATTGATTGGGCCGTTGAGCGGTGTTCTAGAATGTTGGGTTTCCTACGACATGAGCGTACTTTATTTTTATTTCATGAGGTATGATGTATTCTTGGTGGTCCATGTAAAATAGTGAAAGAGTGAGAAAAAAAAAATAGTTTAATTAGATCATATAAGATACATCTGATGCATAATTATTTTTTGGGTGATACTTAACATTATTTCTTTTTATTTCTAAACAAACAAAATTATATCAAGTTTTTATTTATTTCTTTTTTTTAATAACTCGATTTATTTTGACTCTAATGACATACGAACTTCTATTCATTTCCACGTTATATGACAAGAGCGTTCCAATTTAAGTAAGCTCGGAAAACACCTAAAAGAACAACTCCTAATTTTGCAAAGACTAGAACGTATATACAAATAAATAGATCAAAAAGACTATACAAACCTTAACTATTCAATTAAGAAGAGAATGACATATTTTTCTTTGAAATTTTTAGTCGATGGGTATTCAGTTATGTTGATATACTGAAGACCTCCATTAAAAGACAAAAGAGTTATATGAGTAGTTTGACCTAAATTTCTTTTTATCTAGCCTTCTATTTCATATTATTTATAATTTTCTAACTCTTTAAACTTGATGAGAGTACAAAAAATTTGAATAGTAGAATTAGATCATGATAAATAATGTTCAACATTGTCATCGCTAACTTTGATTAGTGCGATGAACGATGGTTAAGTAAAATCATATCTTGCTGTTTAAAAGAATGTGAATACTGCCTTTCAACTTTCAAGTTTATATTTATATGTTGTTTTAAAAAATTATAAGTATACGTTAAATAATCCTTATGAAATATATTGGTAAAAGAATGTTTAAATAATGGACGGAGGTTTTCAGTTGAATTGCATATATACGCCTTTTCAATACACATGAATGCAATATAAATTGCTATAAATATAGGAAGGTTATATCTTATATGTCATCTTTCTATAACATAAGAAAGTAAATTGTAAAACATATTTTTATGTTATGGCATATAGTAAGATGTTATACCTGATATAAATGTCATTTTTGTTTGAAATGGCATGATCAACGATCTTTTTCTTGAGATTATATAGTTTTGGAATCGAATAAATTACCTACAAACCATATCAAACTAGTTAAATATATATATTTTGTCTAATAATTATGCATCAATATTCATTTTTTACTTTTTTTTTTTAAAATGAGTAATTCTATATATCGCTCCTTTCATACAACCCTAATACCACCCCCCTTATGTGGCGTGATTTGATTGCAAATTAATTCATTTTCAGTCGAATCACGCCACATAAAGGGGTAGTATGAGGGTAATGTATAACTTCACTTTTTATAAATTATATATATATATATATATATAAGCAACAGTAAATCTTATATGAACATAAAAAATAATATGAAATAAAATGTTTATTTTATGAATCATATAAACCAAAAATATTCAGCAATTATACAAGTAATTAAGCAAGAAAGTCATTTAATTTTATTTGTGCAAATAAACATACATACGTTACTAGATATTATACCAATAAAAAAGGATTAAAAGGAAAATGTATCACATTAGAAGCGAGATAAATTCATTCTACAACTTACAAAATTATTAAGTTACAAATGCATAAAACTTAATCAATAAACTTGATATATAGATATATGGTGACACATATCGAACTCACTTAATTAGAACTTCAATTAGAAGAATTTCATAGATGATGTGAATTAGTAATATTCTAAGATACTTACCATCAAGATCCATATTAAAAATCAATTACATAACTCGAAAGAGATAACAAGTTATATTTATTGGTACGCAGAGATCGATATCACTGTAAATTGCAGAGGATTTAGATGTTAGAATTATAGCGATGAAAAATTAAAGATAGACTAGAGACGACGGTTCGAAGAAGGGAAATATAAAGGAATGGGAGAGTTAGGCGAGGGTTACAAAGAAAAATAAAGAGATAAAAAAAATGTGTAAAAAAGTATATGTAAGGTGAATTGTTATAGTTTTATCTAAATAAAAAAAGTTATACAAATTAAGGGATAAATGTAATAAAATATATATATATATATATATATATATATATATATATATATATATATATATATATATATATATATATATATATATTGTTTATGCTTACAAATTAAATGACAAAGTAATTTTGTTACAAAACATAAAGAGATATTGGTGGGTCCGAGTCTTACATAGTTGATGCTTAACAATAAGATTACTTGTTAATAATTTTAGACTATCATGATATTGGATATTGATGCAAGAAGAAATAATGTTGTTGAAAAAGAGTATTTGGCCAAAAAAAAATTCTATGGGTCACCGAGTAAATTTTCCACCCTAATTCGCATAACAAATATTATTTATCCTTATTCTAAAAGGTTTATGCACAAGCTCTAGTAGCAATGCCAACCTACTCAGTTTTGTCCTCCTTTGTGGATAATTTTAGCATATTTGTGATTGAAGCCATATTCGAGTGTTGGGCTAAATAAAATCAAGTAGATTTGATAATTGGGGGATTAGGGTGAGAGAAAAAATGTTTATCTAGGAAACCATTGAGCATATATGCCTTGTGTTTAGTATTTTGAGAGATAATTCCTCATGTTGTATCCGTAGAATTATTGATGGGAGTTTTAAGTACCCATAATATCAAAACGTGTATTGATGTCTCCAATCTTTCATAATATTGTCTCTCACTACTGGAAATGCGGTGTTTACCCACGAGAAATTAGCGACGACCCGTAATTCGTCGTTAAACGAACTAAATTAGCGACGACAGAAACTTAGCGACAATATTTTACTCTGTCGCTAATTAACGACAACGAATTTGTCGTTATATTTTAGTTTTTCGTCGCTAATTGTATTTTATTTCTTATTGAATTTTTTTTCCTTGACGAACTACCGTCGCTATTTTAGCGACTATGCATGTCGTCGCTATTTTGAAGATTAACGACGACTAAATTAGTTTACCCACGACCCGTATTGTCGTCGCTAAACGTCAATCCTATTTAATTGCAGCAGGTTTTTTAACCCACATAACACACACAACACCCATAATAATCCTCCGATTTTCTCCCAAAAAATCAACAAAATTCCATTTTTTTTTTGCAATTCCTTCTCCACTTCATCTTGCATCATTCTTGGTTCAATAATCAAAGTGGGGCTCCATTAATATCATCTTTCATCAAACAATTTAAGGTATAATTGCATGAAATTCAATTTTTTTTTTTTAATGCTAATTGTGTTTCATTCTTCCTATATGCTTTGATTAGGTGAATTAATACAACTTTCTTGGTAGGGAATTAACATCACTCTTCAATTTATCCATCCAATTCAAGGTATTTCCATTAAATTTCATGTTTTTTAAGCTTTGTATTTAATTGATTATATTAGCAAGTTGATATACCATATGATTAGGTTAATGAATTAAATATTTGTTGGTTGATTATGCATGTGTTGTGTGAATTTATATTTTGTGCTCATATATTTTTACTTGTTTATTTAATTATTTGTTTTTTTTATATATTCATTCATTAATTTAATGGTTTGTAATATTTATTCATTTAATGGTTTGTAATTTTTATTCATTCAATGGTTTGTAATATTTATTCATTCAATGAGTTTGTAATTTTTTTTATTTTGTTTATTGTGTTGTAATTTTTATTCATTTTATTCATTAGGTTGTAATAATTATGTATTTTTATTTTTTTTATTAATGTAGTCGCATAGTTTACTCAAATTGTTGTTAAGTGATGGCAACGAGTTCGGGCATGAGTATCGATAAGAGTTGGATCGAATCGACGAATGTGTTAGATGCTGAATATATTTTTGGGGTTTATAAATTTATCGATTTTGCTAAGAAAAGTAGAGGTTATACCGGTTACTTGTCTTGTCCGTGTAAGAAGTGTAATAATTTTTGCCGATTAAAAACCAATGATGTTATGGCCCACCTTCTAAGAGAGGGGTTTAACCATGATTATAAGGTTTGGACAAAACACGGTGAGGAAGAGATACAAACACATACACCCCCTGCAAGTAAAGATCCAGTTATAGTAAATGAAATCCAGCATGTTTATGACGATGTGAGACAGAGTTACGATGTTGGTGGACATCCGGGAGACACCGAGATGAGAGATGCACATATTCCAAGTCGAAGCAGTTTTGACACCTTGTTCGAAGAACTGGAGACAGAATTATTTCCTGGTTGTGAACCGATGGGTTCGTTGAATTTTATTGCCAAGCTAATGCACGTAAAAGTAAAGAACAAATGGACTAACACCTCATTCGCCGAGCTACTGGAGTTGTTGGGTCGTATTTTGCCTAAACCTCACAATTTGCCCGAATCTTATGAAGCATGCAACAAGAAGTTGAAAAGTTTGGGTATGGGGTATGTTACCATCGACGTTTGTTTGAACGATTGTGTTATTTATTACAAAGAAAACAAAGACCTTGACAAGTGTCCAGTTTGTAACGAGTCTAGATGGGACCCAAAGGAGGGTGCTCGGTTGTGTTATTTGTCTGTAAGTGGTATAAAAAGTCTGGATCGAGGCAAGAACATGGGGTAACATTTATCAACACAACAAACTTTGAGTGGGCTGACGAACCATACATTTTAGCATCGCAGGCCAAGAAAGTGTTTTACATCGACGAGATTAGTTCAAAGAAATCAATGAAAGGGTGGAAAGCCGTTTGGGAAATAAACGATCGTCACGGATGGAGTCCTGAGTTATGGGGTTCGGAATCACTCCCTACTGGAAATGAGAGCATCAGCATACCATTGGATAGCACGGGGAACGAGAACATCAGCATGCCACTGGCATCCACCGAGGAGATCGAGATTGATCCTGCTCATTTTTTTATTGATTTGTCTTTTGATACGGTTATTGATGAGAATGAGGAAATTCATGATGACACCTTGGATGAATACGGTGATGAAGAAGAACCTATAGAGGTTGATAGCGATGATGAACCCATAGTTATTAGTGGATATGATAGTGATTAGGTTTAATTTTGGTTTATTTGTATTAACACATTTTGATGGTTTTTTAACACTTTACTTTGGCTATAAACACTTAACTTTGACCACAAACACTCAACTTTGACCACAAACACTCAACTTTGACCACAAACACTTAACTTTGACTCTAAACACTCAACTTTGACTCTAAACACTCAACTTTGACTCTAAACACTTAACTTTGACCATAAACACTCAACTTTGACTCTAAACACTCAACTTTGACCATAAACACTCAACTTTGACCACAAACACTCAACTTTGACCACAAACACTTAACTTTGACTCTAAACACTCAACTTTGACCATAAACACTCAACTTTGACCACAAACACTTAACTTTGACTCTAAACACTCAACTTTGACCATAAACACTTAACTATGACCATGAACACCCAAGTTTGACCATAAACACTCAACTTTGACTCTAAACACTTAACTTTGACCATAAACACTTAACTTTGACCATAAACACTCAACTTTGACCACAAACACTCAACTTTGACCACAAACACTTAACTTTGACCACAAACACTTAACTTTGACCACAAACACTCAACTTTGACCACAAACACTTAACTTTGACTCTAAACACTCAACTTTGACTCTAAACACTTAACTTTGACCATAAACACTTAACTTTGACTCTAAACACTCAACTTTGACCATAAACACTTAACTATGACCATGAACACCCAAGTTTGACCATAAACACTCAACTTTGACCACAAACACTTAACTTTGACTCTAAACACTCAACTTTGACCATAAACACTTAACTATGAACATGACCACCCAAGTTTGACCATAAACACTTAACTATGACCATGAACACCCAAGTTTGACCATAAACACTCAACTTTGACCATAAACACTTAACTATGAACATGACCACCCAAGTTTGACCATAAACACTTAACTATGACCATGAACACCCAAGTTTGACCATAAACACTCAACTTTGACCACAAACACTTAACTTTGACTCTAAACACTCAACTTTGACCACAAACACTTAACTTTGACCATAAACACTTAACTTTGACTCTAAACACTCAACTTTGACCATAAACACTCAACTTTGACCACAAACACTTAACTTTGACTCTAAACACTCAACTTTGAACATAAACACTTAACTATGAACATGACCACCCAAGTTTGACCATAAACACTTAACTATGACCATGAACACCCAAGTTTGACCATAAACACTCAACTTTGACCACAAACACTTAACTTTGACTCTAAACACTCAACTTTGACCACAAACACTTAACTTTGACCATAAACACTTAACTTTGACTCTAAACACTCAACTTTGACCATAAACACTCAACTTTGACCACAAACACTTAACTTTGACTCTAAACACTCAACTTTGAACATAAACACTTAACTATGAACATGACCACCCAAGTTTGACCATAAACACTTAACTATGACCATGAACACCCAAGTTTGACCATAAACACTCAACTTTGACCATAAACACTTAACTATGAACATGACCACCCAAGTTTGACCATAAACACTTAACTATGACCATGAACACCCAAGTTTGACCATAAACACTCAACTTTGACCACAAACACTTAACTTTGACTCTAAACACTCAACTTTGACCACAAACACTTAACTTTGACCATAAACACTTAACTTTGACTCTAAACACTCAACTTTGACCATAAACACTCAACTTTGACCACAAACACTTAACTTTGACTCTAAACACTCAACTTTGACCATAAACACTTAACTATGACCATGAACACCCAAGTTTGACCATAAACACTCAACTTTGACCACAAACACTTAACTTTGACTCTAAACACTCAACTATGACCATGAACACCCAAGTTTGACCATAAACACTCAACTTTGACCACAAACACTTAACTTTGACTCTAAACACTCAACTTTGACCATAAACACTTAACTATGACCATGAACACCCAAGTTTGACCATAAACACTTGACTAAACACCCGAACACCCAAGTTTGACCATAAACACTTGACTAAACACCCGAACACCCAAGTTTGACCATAAACACTTGACTAAACACCCGAACACCCAAGTTTGACCATAAACACTTGACTAAACACCCGAACACCCAAGTTTGACCATAAACACCTGACTAAACACCCGAACACCCAAGTTTGACCATAAACACTTGACTAAACACCCGAACACCCAAGTTTGACCATAAACCTGACTAAACACCCGAACACCCAAGTTTGACCATAAACACCTGACTAAACACCCGAACACCCAATTAAGAATGTGAAAAGGAACCAAAAAAACACAAAAAATACAAGAAAGGGTAAGCATCTTAAACCCCCAAATTTAAAAAAAAAAAAAAAAAAAAAAAATAGCGACGATATTCAAATGGATTAGCGACGACATTCAACCTTTGAATGTCGTTGCTAATTATTCGCGACGACATTCAAAGGGATAGTCGTCGCTAAACAATAATAAAAAATTTGATTGGTCTTCGTGGGCGGTCAACTTTCCCGCCCACGAAAATTAGCGACGACAAACGAAAATTTCGCGACGGCTAGTCGTCGCTAAACCAAGGCACGCAAGGGGCGTGTGTACGTGGGGCGACACGTGTCCCCGATTCGCGACGAAACATAAGGATTCGCGACGACCAGCGTGTCGTCGCTAATCTTTTATTCTATAAAGCCCTAACCGAGCTCATTTCTGCCATAACAAACACTCAAAAACTCACACAAAACCTCCATTTCCGCCATAGCCAAGCAGCTCCGAGCAATAACAACACCAAATCCGACATCAAGGTAATGATTCCAATCCAATAACACATTTTAATCACTACTTTTTTAATTTTTTCATTTTTAATTTCTAATATTTTTTCTTGTGTTTATTTTGTATGATTCCTTCTTCTTGGCATGGATTCATGGACGAAATCTACACCATTTCTACGTAACAGGTTCCAATTTCCGGATCAAACTTGCATTTTTTTTATTTTTAATTTTTTTTTGTTTGTAAAAATCCATGAATGTTTTTAGTTGTTTGATGAAATCCGAGAATTATGTGTATGTTTATGGGTTGTTTGGTAATTTTTTGGTGTTAAATAACAACATTTAATTGGTATTTGGTAAAAATTAGGGTTTTGGTATGATTTTTGTAATTTTAATGTAATAATTAGAGTGTTATTGATCTTAGATTGTGTTTTAAGATATAGGGACCTATTTGCAATATGTTTGATTTGTATGTTTAAGGACTAAAATGCAGTTTTGTATGATTAAGGACTAAAATGCAATTTTATAAAAAAAGGACTAAAATGCAATTTTATAAAAAAAGGACTAAAATGCAATTTTATAAAAAATAGGACTTACTTGACAATTTTAGAAAGATAGATGACTAAAATGAATTTTTGTAAAAGATAGATGACTTACTTGACAATTTTAAAAAATTTGGACTTATTTGCAAATTTTAAAAAATTAGGACTTATTTGCAAATTTATAAAAATTTGGACTTAAATGCAAATTTTACAAAAAATTGGACTTATTTGCAAATTTTAAAAAATTTGGACTTAAATGCAAATTTTAAAAAAAATTGGACTTATTTGCAAATTTTAAAAAAATTTAGGACTTAAATGCAATTTTATGAAATTTTATAGATGGCTGCTGTCATGGGTAGGAGTCACGATGGAGATGGGAGGGGTAACGATCCCCCGAGGGGTCCACCACGTTCGAATGCTGATTGTAACCAACCATCGGGTAATAAAAAATTCAATTAATGTTTATTTATCACTTAAAAAAATATGTAGTGTCTAAATATTTTTCACTAAAACAGGTGAACGTAAAAAAAGGAGACCGAAAGCTGCCACCTCTATCCGGACAGCTTAGGAGACCCTGAAGAGAGTCGGCTGGCCCATTCCAGTTGACTTTTCTGTCATAGACGGCACCTGGAACTTCGTCGGCCCATATAGCAAACACGTGGGTCAGGTGGCTGGTAATGCTGTTCGAGAAGCTATTCCCCCTTGCTACAAAGAATGGAAAGAGGTCCCCGACCATAACAAAGGGGTAGTTTTGCAGCGACTTCATCAATTTTTTGATTTAGAGGAGTGGAGGAGGCGAAGCGATTGGGAAGAGATCACTAGGAGATTGACTGCGATGACATCCGGAGCCTACAGGCGATGCAAGTCGGATTTGAAGAACGACTACTACTACACGGGTGAAAATCCACCAGATGTTGACCCGGTGATTTGGGAGGCAACGAAGAAGATGTTTGATGACTTGGCGAAACAGGTAGAAAAAAATAATTTATTAATTATTTTATACATTTTTTTTAATTAATTTTATAACTACTTCTTTTTTATTTGTAACAGAGTCAGGCTGATATAAACAAGAAGAATCGAGAGCAGCAGTCAGTTCCGAGCAAGGCGGGGTCAAGGAACTGGTCACAGACCCGGGAGGTGATTATTGAGGTATAAGTTTTAAAAATTAAAATATAATTTAGTATTTAATTTAATTTAATTGTTAACTTATTAAAATTTGTTATTGTATACTGTCCAGGGGAAGCTGAAGACGGTGACGAAAGAGCCGTTAACATTTACAGATGACGAGACCCAGGAGGAGATGGATCTTCCTCCTTTATGCGGCTATTTCGACCACCTTTCATATGATGCGGCTACGGATAGCTGGCGTGACCAGCGTTTGGAGAAAGCTAGTGTAAGTCTTTTTTAAAAAAAAATTGATTTAATTTTTTTTTTTTAAATTTTTTTTTACTTAATCTAATTTATTTTTAAATTAAAATTTAATTGCAGGGTGTTCTTCGGGAGAAGATGAAGAAGAAGGTTGTGCAGGCCGGAACGGAGGGTACTGAAGTTAGCATCTAGGAGCAGATGGATGCCATGCTCGAGACGATCATGGAGGTCCTACACCCACCCAAGACTAAACACTGGGTGCCTACCATTGGTCCGGTCCGGAAACGAGCCAGGACTCCTACACAGCCGGACAGGGAGAACGATGAGCTGCTTAAGGCGGTTCTGGATGGGATGAACGAGCTTCGCGCGGCTCAAAATCTTCCACCTATACCGGATCCATCCTCCGCATCACCCGGGCCCACAGCTTCTTCTAGTCGGCCGAGTCAACCCCCGAGCATGGCAGAGACTCTCTTCGAGGCATTAAACGGGATGAGAATCGCCAATGGAATGCAGCCGATCAGCAAACCCGGGCCCACTAGACGAGATGAAGAGAGAGAAGATGAGGAGAGAAGAGGAGATGGAGAAGATCGTGGTGACGATTGAGATTTTTATTTATTTATTTGGTTGTTTGGTTTGTAATTTTACGAATTTTACGTTTATTTCGTATGTTTGACTTGCATTTTGACTTTGACTACGTTTGACTTTATTTCACGTTTAGTATTTGAATCGATTTATCGTATTTTAGATGTATTTTTGGATTTTTATTTATTTATATTTTTGCATTATATTAAAAATCAAAATAATAATAAAATAGTAAAATTTAAATAATAAAGAAAAATAAAAAAGTAAAAAAAAACAAAAAAAAAAACGAATAGCGACGACACTTGTCGTCGCTAAACTATTAAATAAAATAATTAAATAATGATTTCCGATAAAATGTAAAAAAAATAAAAAATAATAATAATTATTAGCGACGACATATCTGTCGCTAAACTTTGTCGCTATTTAATTAAAAAGAAAAGAAAATTGAAATCGATAAAAAATTAATTAAAAACTAATTACTCGATTAGCGACGACTCGTCGTCGCTAATCAGTCGTAGCGAATTCGTTAAATCCGCGACGCCAATCCTCGTGGGTAAATTCCCAAGGAACTAGTCACGAAATCACAATTATTCGTCGCTAATCTCAAATTAGCGACGCCAGGATAGAGACGACAATTTAGCGACGAAATGTCGTCGCTAAACGAAATTAGCGACGATTATGCCCGGATTCGCGACGACGCGTGTCGTCGCGAAATCAGGCGAATCCAGTAGTGTCTACCTCCATCCAATTCAAGTGTTAAATTCCATGTGGACATTTAAATGAGGGACATCATAAGATATTTCAATTAAACCCTATTATTGAGAAATAAAAAAAATATTAAATCCCTTAAGTTTAAAAATATTACAAAACTGGCTCCTCCCTAAATTTTAAATCAACATCCCCCACCCAAAAATAAATGGTTCCTTCTTCTTTCTTCTTTCTTTGTATAGGGTTTGACGAAAAAGATTAAATATTCACTAATCTTCTTCTCTCTCCATAGCTAACCCAACCACGTAATCTCATCGTCGTCAATAACTTCCATTGATTAGCTTGGATTTGAATTTTTTTATTGGATTTTTATGTTTAGAAGGTGTTATATTATTAGTAGATAAAGTGATTAGTAGTGATTTTAGTGGGATTATAAATATTTAGATAAGTCCATCAAAAGTGATACGCATGCAAGAAGTTGTCGGGCATTAACATGTAGCTTGATAAAGCAATTGGGTGGTGTCTTTCACATGACTCTTTTTCAAAATTTGATACACTAATAATTACTCTCTGATTAGCGATGAAAATGAGCTGATCCTCATAGGACCGTGAACAAATAATATATTAAGTAATGTTATAATATAAAATAAATAAGGATAGTTTAGTTAATTTAGAATTTAAATAATATATCTTGATATTTTAGATAAGAATTATGTTAAATAATGTTAGTAGCCTAAAATATTAATTAATCGATCTTTTAGTTATCATCCCTTCAAATAGTACAACATCCATCTGATCCTGATAACAAGGTTTTATTAACAAGTAACAAAAAACCCAAGGGCTATCGCAAGTGAGGATGGGTAAAGGTGAAATATGAATTTGCCTCAATTTATTATTTTAGAAAATACTTTAGGTAAAATTAATTATAATTAGAAACTTAAAATTAGATTCTCTCAAAAGATGTGAGAAGTGAAATATAAGTTAATGAAATAAAATATTTTAGAATTAGGGTTAGGGTTAATTAGGTCACTATATCCTAATATACACTTTGTTGGAATTATCAAATGCTAGTTGCATTTTAGACTATTTCTTTTTTTATCAGATAATAAAGAATAATATTACCCAACACCATTAATATTACAAGTTGTTGAAAAAAAATAAAAAACACCTAAAAAAGATGATCGTGTCATCTAGTGATGTCAATGTTATGTCGGCCACATTTGGTAATGACATCGACTGTTCCATTAATATATCAAGCATTGGTTGAACACTCCGCTTGTATCCCGACTTTTTGTGAATACCTTGAATAAGTTCAATATTGTCAGAGTAGAAAGAACAACTCTGAAAGTTGTGACCAACAACTGATCTCATAGTAAAAAACATAGCCCAGCTTTCTTCTTCAATTGAACTTCTAACAAAACATCTTTTTATAACTTTGTGTGTAATCTCCGCCTTAGTGTCAACCACTATAATGCAAACCCTGCAGGGTTCCATTCTTTTACAAATAAGGTATCGCTGAGCCAAATTGAATCATTATCGAACGAGATTATCAAGATCCTCCTTATTGCTACCATTGATGTTATTTGTTTGAGAGATCAGTTCGCTCTTCATCGATGGTCCAAACAACTCATTCATACTGGAGTAAGTTTTACTAATAATTTCATATGTGTTCCATCTCTTGTTTATGAAAAAACACTTCAAAAAATCTTCTAAATATTTCATGCAATGCAAAGAATGTATGCAGTTGCAACCCTTCTATCCCATAAAACTTATCTGTCGGTTGTTTGCATTTTCCATTCCGTGATTGGTCTATTAATATTATGATCAAATTTGTTTTGCATAATAGAATCGGCCCAAACCGCAAGCCGCATCTTAGACTATTAAATTGTTATAAAACTTTGACTGTTAGACTTCATAAAAATTCATGGTAGAATTTATATAATTGTCCAACAACATACTAATAAATATTGAGGAACTACATAATGTTGGATCGAACTTTTCATAAAAAATGAAACCTTATGATATGGAAATATCAAGTGATTTCGAGATACACAATCATAGGAAATTTTAAGGCGACATTTTAGAAAGTTATTAATTAAGACAACCTGACCAAGTATAATCCAAATAGGTATGGAAATCGGACTAAACAAATAGGAAAATGATATTTTCAAAGTAATTTGTTTTTTCTCTAAATGAAATTCTCGTTTCCGGTCCGAAAATTTTCGGAATTGAAAAAAATATGAATTCGGGAATTCGGAAATTTCGAAACTCCGTGTGTGGAAATTTCAGAATTTTGGTTCGGAAATTGTGAACTTCAAAATTATATTTTTCACTATAAACAATTATTTAAAAAAAAAATTTCATTCCTACGATTTTTTTTATTTCAAAAGAGTATCATACTAAATAAATTATTAACACAATATTCAAAATTATATTGTAACATCATAAATACAAAATAATTCATACCAATAAGATGGTTTACCAGCAAATATGATTTTATCTAGGTTATATACTTATATTATATAATTTATATATTATATATTATATATATTAATTAATAAGTATTATAATTAATAACCAAAAATATATAGAGGAAATTATATTCGTAATGTAAAATCAGAAATAAGAATCGGAAATACAAATTGGAAACAAGAACCAGATAGCAAATCAGAAAAATGAGAAATTTATACGTAGTTCCGATTTCGATCTAACTTTTTCCCAAAAATCAGAAATCTGAACAAAATCGAAATTTTCAAATCAAAAATATCGAAAATCAAAAATTTTGGATCCAATTTTTTATCTCTAAATCCAAATCACAAAATAAGGTCAAAATTGTTATACATTTCTTGTCAACAGAGTAGATTTTCACTTTAGCTAAACCACATATAAACTTTTGAAAAAAAACCACATATGAACTCTTTATATTTTCACCTTTTTTTTGGTCTGGTATATTTTCACCCTTTTTAATTAATTATATTAAACCTTGAATAAATTAGTACAAAATAATTAATTCAATTACTAGTTAATTTTATAATATTATTTTGTAAGCACAGTACAACACAAAATTTATAGGATATATTTCAAGAATAAGTTAGGGAAGATTAAAATCAATATACACTTATTACATTATTTAAATACTAGGTAAAACCCGTGTCTGAAGACACTGAAGAAAAAATTTGTTGCGTTAACGGAAATCAAATACGGTTTCTAAGGGTGAAGGTCAAGGTTAAAGTTAGGGTTAAGGTTGTTCTTTTTTTGCTCATCAAGAAGAAGGTTAGGTTATAGTTAAGGTT
Source organism: Nemophila menziesii (assembly GCA_029959085.1). Taxonomy (NCBI): domain Eukaryota; kingdom Viridiplantae; phylum Streptophyta; class Magnoliopsida; order Boraginales; family Hydrophyllaceae; genus Nemophila; species Nemophila menziesii. Next base: position 47,661,103 of record JARWIR010000001.1, on the reverse strand, counting down.
AATGTTAAGGTTAAGGTTAGGGTTAAGGTTTAGGTCAACGTCAAGGATATGGTTAATTTTTAGGTTAAAGTTACGGGTAAAGTTAAAGGTTAAGGTTAAAGTTTAAGTCAGGTTAGGTTATAGTTAAGGTTAATGTTAAGGTTAAGGTTAGGGTTAAGGTTTAGGTCAACGTTAAGGATATGATTAATTTTAAGGTTAAAGTTAAGGGTTAAGGTTAAAGTTTAAGTCAAGGTTAAGGTTAAATTTAATTTTAAGATTAAGATTAAGTTAGTGTTGAGGTTTAAGATTAAACATTTTAGGTTTAACAAAATCCCGGGGTTAAGGTCGAATATTAGCGTGATGATTCTTCATATGTTTAAGGTTAAGCTTAAGGTTACAATTAAGATGAAAGTTAAGGTTAAGGTTTAAAGTTAAAGGTTTAAAGGTTAAGGTAAATTTAAAGGATAAATGTTAAGGTTAGGGTTAGAATTAAAGTTAATAAAACTTGCTTACTCTACCATTTCTAGAGGTTTTACTCTCAAGATCATAACCTCTGGAGTTTGTGGGTAAATAAGAATATACTTAAAAGCAAGAGTATTTGGAGTATTAGCCCAAAACAGTATCACTCATGGTTGTGGAAGCAAATCCTATAAGTCAGACATCTTGCCTATGATCTTATTTACCATGAAGTTGAAAATGGTGAGTTAACTTTTATAATGTGGGATAAGTGGTTAAATAAGCATAGTGTTCAGGAATTACTTAATATATCATGTGATGAAAACAATCTGAGCTGTAACAAGAAAGTTAAAGACTATTTTGGTAGGTGCAGGTGGAGAATTCCTCCTTGTATAGGGAGGATTTTTCCTCAGATATAGGGCATAACCTTAACTGATAAAGTAGACAGGATTATGTGGAGTGAACTGTTAAAAACCAGTTTTCATATAAGAAAACTATATTGAGAATCACTAAGCATAAGACTGAAGTGAAATGGTATGAAATTGTATGGTCTAAAGCATGTATTCCGAGGTGTTCTTTTGTTTCTTGGCAAGTTGCAATGAATAGATTGCCTACTAAGGATAGAATGAATGAATGGGGTTTGAATATTGATCCTATATGTCAATTGTGTAGGGTTGATAATGAAGATAGTAATCATTTCTTTGTGAAATGTCAATTTTCTAATAGTATTCTTAATAGGGTACTTGGTGATTGTGGTATTAGTGCATATATTAACTCAGTACAGGAGCTATTAGAGGATATAAAGAAAGTTTGTGGTCACTCGGATATGGTTATGATAGTAGGGGTAAGTATTACTACTTATATCTACTTAATTTGGTGTGAGAGAAATATGCGAGTACATGTGATGTATCCCTAATTGTTCTTATTTTCGACCCTTGGGAGACATCATTTTTTATGTTTAATTGAATATTTTGATAGACTTTTGAGTTAAAAAAGCAATAATCCGGAATTCCTATTTTATTTCTAGTATTTTTTATTTATTAAACTTTTACGCGTAATATTGTGTATTTTAGTGAAAAGTTTGTAGGTTTTGAATATTAGCTAGGAAAGGAATCCGAGAAGAGAGTCAAAGATCGTGATATGGAGTCAAAACTTGAAGATAAATTCTGAAAGAATTATATTTTGGAGCTGCAAATCTGGAAAACAGGTTAAAAATTGCTGATTTCGAGGCACTTAAGAGTTGATTTAGCCGCTGACCTTTGAAGAGAATATGTTCCTTATCGAGTTACGGAAATTTAGCAAGTGATTTTAGGTCAATCGGAGTTATAACGAATCGGCTAGAGCTGTTTTAGTGGAGGTGGTGCAGCAGTTACGGGATTTTGGGCTTAGAAAATGGACTTGGGCTTTTAATTAGTGATTTAATTTTAGGTCCAAGGCCTAATCCGTTTTTATTAGTATAAAAGGGGCTTTTGACTTCTATTTTTCATACAACTCATTATTTATAAGCAGAAGCATCAGAGAGAAGTCAACGAAGGAAGATTAAGAAAGTTGTAGAGTTGGAGAGTGTCTATATCTCCATTCTCAGCCAAATCCAATTCCGAAAATTAGGTTTTCTTTATTTTTAATTCTGTAAAACACTATGAGTTCCCTTTCTTTTAATTTAGTTTTATTTTTAATTCGTATGAGCTAATTTCTTCATAGTACTTGAGAATGCATAACGGGTGAATCCCTATTCTGTTGAATTTCATATGTCTGAATTTGGGTTTTTAATAAATTAAATTAAATTGGTTCTTTTACATTTTTCTGTAATTTGAGATTATTTTACTGTTTTTGGAGTGATCAACTAAGAATAGGTGTTAGTATCTAGGCTATTCCACATATGTGGCGTGTAGATCATCCTGACGGAGGGTTTAGGTATGGGCTTAATTACTCAATCTAAAATCAAAACTATTTGACTCTGACGAGCTTAGTTAATTTTAGGGCCAATGTGGTAAAATTACTTAATCATTCGAAAGTGGATCATATTTACCCTGACGGGACTAGTGACACTCTAGAATAGCCTTGTAGTCCACCCTGATGGGGGTAAAAGGAATTTAGAATCCCGACCAATGTTAATTGACCAATTTAACCCTTAAACAACATATGTTATGAAATAGAATTAGGAGGATCCCTTGTGTTTCTCAAGTACTGCTTTCTCATATTTGCGTCTTACTTTCATTTACTTGCGTCTTAGTATTTATTTGCATTTTTACTTTAATCTTTCATTACTTAGAATTAATACAAACAACCAACCAATCATTATATCTTTTATCTGCTTTCATAAGTGCAACCATTCATTATCTGATAAGCATTGTAGCTAACCAACCGTCCCTGAGAACGAATCTGTTATCACTATTATTACTTGGGACAACCGTACACTTGCGGTTGTGGTTCAATTACTTTTTGCATTTATTTTAGAACACACAAAGGACCACCAAGTTTTTGGCGCCGCTGCCGGGGACGGTAGCGTGTGACCACGGTGTTTATCCTTTAGTGATAGTAGCATTTATTTTTATTTTTATCAGTTTTACGCTTTTTGTTTGTTCTTCTCTTTTAGATATTTTTAGGTTTGGTGTATGCGAAGAAGGCTCAGTTTTGAACCACCAGTTCAAATCCTTGATAATCCGGATTCGTTAATCAGACTTGCAAATAAGAAAAGAAGAGAACAAGAAAAAGAGGAAAGAGAACGGCGAATAATCAAGATCCCTGGTTTGTTAATGGTCCAGAAGAAGTTCCTTTCCGTGCTCCTGCTCTAGGGGTGGGTGCTCCAGATATAGATGTTCCGAGGTTTCGTCCATATTCGGGTATGTTAGCTCAATTCCAAAGTTTTGGAAACTTTCGTGGTAAAGCTGGAGAAGATCCCCTTCGAGCAGTACAGAAATTCAAGCAGATATGTGATTCTTACATCACACAAGGGGTTTCAAAAGAACAAATGTATTTTGCTGAGTTTCGATTTTTCGTTATTGATGAAGCGAGTGAATGGCACGATACACAAGAACCTACGAAGATAACAAATTGGGAACAACTAGAAACTGCTTTCTTTGACAGGTATTACCCAAGTAACATGCGGTTAGATGACCAACTTGAATTAACTCAGTTCCGTCAAGAATATGATGAACCTTTGGGAAAAAGCTGGACAAGATTTCAGATGTGCTTACGTAGAGTTTCCGATCATGACCTTTCAGAACAACAACATCTAAAAAATTTCTACAAAGGTCTTGATGGGACTTCAAGAAAAGACTTAGATTTGCTATGTGGTGCTGGGTTTTTACAAGTTCAACCTGCTCATATGGTGTGGCCTAAGGTATGATAAAAAGATGTATAAAATAAGTGCAAATAAACACCCTAGGCTGAGCACGGTTCTGCAAGTATACAGATCGTATGCAAGTTTTAATGAATAAGTAGAATTCGTTCCTCAGGGACTACGAAGGTTAAGAAGAACTTATGCAAATTATTCAAGTGCAAATAATTAAGCTAGAATAATAATACGCAAGATAAAGAAAGAAAGATAGATATTTATTTGGTTTTTGATAAAAGAAAATTAAACTAATAAACTAAAGACAGAAAATTAAATAAAAGAAAAGAAGATAGTATGAAAGTTTAGCTTGAGTAAATAGCATGTAATCCCCACTTGTTTTGCCGTTCTAAACATGTAAGGGTGAATTATGTAGTATTTCAATAATCGGTTCCAATTGCGCTAGGTAGTTTTAAATAGGGTTTACCTGTGTCAATAACGAGTCCTAAGCAAACTGTTCTTGCAATTGGTAAAATAGCAATACACTAAACCATGGTGATTATCTAGTTAGGTTGATTTGTCAGATCTAAACCTTATTCTAGACGTTATGTTCTAAACATGTAATTAAACACCGTTGTCAATGGTGACCTAACTACTAGATGGTAATTCTATATGGCTGCAGTCCACAAGAACACATTAGAAGCAAGATCAAATTTATTCTACAACTTACAAAATAATTAAGTTACAAAATGCATAAAAGTCAATCACTGAACTTGATATATATATATATATATATATATATATATATATATATATATGGTGATACATATTGAAATTATTCAGCTAGAACTTCAGATCAGAACCAATTCATATATGAGGAGAATTACTAATATTCTAATATACTTACCACATCAAGATCTATTTTGAAAATCAATTACATAACTTGCAAGAGATAAAAAATTATATTTATTGGTATGCAGTATAGATCGATATTACTGTATATTGTAGGATATTTAGTTGTTAGAATTATAGCGATGAAAAAATAAAGATAGACTAGAGACGGCAGTTTAGAGAAGAGATATTTAAAGGAAAGAGAGAGTAGGGTTACAAAGAAAAATAAAGAGAGAAAAAGAGAAAGAAAGAATGTGTAAAAAAATATATGTAAGGAGAAGTTTCTATAGTTTCATCTAAATAAATAAAAAATTATACAAATTAAGGGATAAACATAGTAATATATATATATATATATATATATATATATATATATATATATATATATATATATATATATATATATATATATATATATATCTATATTATATTTCAGAGTTTTTTCTACGGACCAGATTCACCCACATAAGTGGTGGTTATGATTAAATCTGGCTAAACATAAGTGGTGGCCAGGATTGATTCTGGCCCCACTTATTACTTTTTTTTAACATGGGTTCGATTCCTATCAACGGAATTCATTTTTGCTTTAGTGTCTTCAAACACGGGATTTTTTCGTTTGAACCTGGGTTCGATCCCTGTCAACAAGATTTCATTTTTTCTATATATTACAAAACATAAAAAGATATAGGTGGGTTCGAGTCTGCACAACTATAAGATTACTCGTTAATAATTCTAGACTACCATGATATTGGATATTGACGCAAGAAGCAGATCTAACCTAATTCTGTTGAAAAACAGTATTTGGTAAAAAAAATTATATGGGTCACCGAGTAGATTTTCCACCCCAATTCCCATAACAAGTCTTATTTATCCTTATTCTGTAGGGGTGTGCATAAAATATAATAGCAATGCCAACCTACTCAGTTTGGATATATCACCCATACTAGCTATTTTTAGATACTCCCCTAAGTCCTCCTTTGTGGATAATTTTAGCATATTTGTGAATGACGCCATATTACTTTCTCAGTTGTTGGGCTAAATAAAATCAAATAGATTTGATAATTGGGAAATTGCGGTAACAAAAAAATTGCTTAGCTAGGACACCATTGAGAATATTTGCCTTTTGCCTAGTATTTTGAGAAATAATTCTTCATGTTGTATTCATAGAATCACTGATGGGATTTTTGAGTACCCGTAATATCAAAACATGTATTGATGTCTCCAATATTTCGTAAAGTGTCTCTACCTCCATCCAATTCAAGTGTTAAATTCCATGTTGACATTTAAATGAGGGACATTGTAGGATATTTTAATAATACCCTATTCGTGAGAAATAGGGTATTATTAAAATCACCACCCCTCACCCCACTTCTTCTTGACATATACAACATACCTAACCCATTTTCGGCCACACAAAAATGGTTCCTTTTTATTTCTTCTTTCTTTCTATAGGGATTAAGGTAAAAGATTAATATTCATTAATTTTTCTTCTCTCTCGATAGCTAATCCAGCGACGTATCTCCACCACTCTCTCACCTATCGCCGTTAATAACTTCCATTGATTGGCTTGGATTTGACGTTTTTTTCTTCAGAATTTTATGTTTAGAAAGTGTTATATTCTTAGTAAATAAAGTGATTAGTATTGATTTTAGCGGGACTATAAATATTCAGATAATTCTATTAAAAGTGATACACGTGTGAGAAGTTGTCAACCATTAACGTGCAACTTGATAAAGCAATTGGGCGGTGTCTTTTACATAACACTATTTCAAAGTTTGATACACTAATAATTATTCTCTAGTTAGCGATGAAAACGAGGTAATCCTCATAGGTTTGCGAACAAATAATATAAAAGTGTGAATCCTATAATCATAACCATCAAAGGGAGATGAATAGGGTATTAGAACTCGACTCAGAAAAACAGTATGTTAAAATATATTTAGAAAATTTATAATATAGCGAGATAAACAAGATATAATCAAACAAGAAATAATCAAAGTTTATCTTATAGATATTATCCATGGGTACGAAAGATGATCTGGTTAAATTAAACAAGATATAATTCAAATATATTAGTTTAGTTTAAAAGCTATATACCTCTTATACGCAATATATCAAGGTTATAAATTTGATAAGTAAAAGAAAAATTAGAAAATTAGTTTGTGAATAACTTGGTTCATTTATACCTCTTCTCGTAAATATATAAATAAGTTTCATACTTATTATTTTTACTCTATTATTAATCCAATAATACATATGTAACAATCTAATTGTAAAAAACTTGTAACGGATAATTAGTATGATTATACTTAATAAAATGTGATTTACATAGAACTAAGAACATATTACAATCGAACCTTATAAACAAATATTTACAAATTCTAAACTAAAGCTCAAATTACATGGCTATCTTTTCAATACCAAATCACAATTCAAATAAGGGCTAATGCCCAAAAAATCAATATAATAATATAGTTGACCGAACACATCATATTCTATAAGAGATAACATTATTACTTAACTACCTTCCTTTTTACAATAATATGGTCGTGACAAAAAAAAGAAAAAGAAAACATCTTAAGTATCATTCCCATTTCACATATGTTTCAAAAAGAATTACACACACATCGCACCTCCCCCCTCTCTCTATGAAACACAAAACACACAAAAATGAAAAATATAGGATTTGTTGCGAGGTGAGACCACAATCTGCAGTGAGTGAAGATTTATAGCAGTTGTGGTATATTTTTGTTTGATTTAAATGTAAAACGCTTCATTTTTTTTCTTTCATTTATTTAACAACAAACTGTCAATATAGCTTTAGGTTAATCTGTTTCATTGTGAAAATGATACTCATACTACGTGATTTTTGGTTTTTTGGTTATGATCCTTAATTTTAGGGTTACTATTTATTGACTGATGGGATAATTCCCATGAAAATGTAGTCGATTGATAGGATTGAAGAGTTGTAAACTTTCTTATTTGTAGTTGCTTAACTGTCTAAATAATTAAGCTATGAACAGATGAGATCACTCCCATCTAATTTTGATCAATTTTAGAGTTTGTTGTGTATATTGATATTATTTATCCCTTTAAGCTATAGTTGATTGATAGGATTGAAAAGCTGTAAGTTTATTAGTATTATTTGCTTAATTGTCTAAATAATTATGCTATGAACCGATAGGATCAATCCCATCATTTTTTTTCGCAGAAATGGCTCTACAGTTACGTTCATCATAAGACGAACTATACCAAATTCTAAAAAATACTAATATCCAAAGAGAACATATACATGCATGTGGACTGATACCCTTTTACAATCTTATAAAGGCGTTATATCAAAAGAATGACAAGCTAAAACAGATCAAGAAGGACAATGTGGCAACTGCATACATGATATCATGTTATTGCCAAAGGAAAAAATGGACTCTTAGTGGCACGATAATCGATTTCACTAAGTAAGGAAGACGTAAGATTAATACTTAGAGTTCATGGATGAGACATACCAGTCCCTTGTAGGAGTGGGGAAGATGTTTGTAGATTCTATGTGGTTCCATTAATAGTTCCCTGTTGTTAACCATACATATATGCTTGAAAAATATGAATTGAAGAGACACATCCAGGATTTATTCGAAGAATAAGCAACATATGATGTTTTGATAGACTTTGCAAACCTCAAATGCATTTTCAAATTTGCAACAAATTTCTACTCGTATAGTGCATCTAGGTAGAGTGGCAGTTAATTTATGTTTCAAAAGAACTACACCAGCTTAACACATATGATTGTGCACCAAGCATGTGTAATAAAGTAGTGACATCGATCAGTAAAGGAAGAAAGACGCGTGTCAAAGGACCAACATGCATGCTTATAGTAAGTATACTAAATTATATATCTTGAATATGAAACATATGAATTATTTTATCTTGAATACTACCATATTCAATTATGCAATTCTATCCTGTTTCCAAAAAATATTTTAAGCTTTATTATTGATTTTTTTTTTCTAAAAATCCTTTTAGGTCTAAAAAACATTTAATTATTTGCACTAAGGTCCTTACATTTTAAATTAAATTAACAAATTACCAAAAACACAAAAAAAATTCCAAAAACACTACAAATCTAAAAAAAAGTTCTTAAAATTCCAAAAAAACACATAATCACACCTATAAACAACTAATTTAATCTCTTATAGTATAAACAACTAAGAAACACTAATCATAGTAAATAAAATTAAAAAACCCTAATTTTTAGAAAAAACTTATTTTTTTAGCAATTAATAATAAAAAATCACACATACATGTATGTATAAACCCAATAAAAGTGTTAAACCACCTAATATAACCTAAACATAACTCGGAATTAATCAAACCTTAAATTTAATCAACAAATTTTGCAATCAAAAAATAAGTAAAATAAAAAAAGAGTAAAAGTAGCTAGAACTTGGTACCTTTTACGTGGAAAGTGTGGTGGTGATGTTGATGAAGCCATGCTATGCAATCGGATTCAAAAACAACAATCAAAACAAATTATTGTAAAAAAATAGAATTAAAGCAAAAAAATGAATTAAAAAGTGTAAATGGAAGAGAAATCATTACCTTTAAGGTGTTATTGACTTGGATTTGACATGGATTATGCTCTGAAATGGGAGAAACTTGAAGAGCTCTCGATTTGGAATTCTTTTGTTAGATTTAATGTGAAGAAATGAGCTTTGGTTTAGGGTTTTATAGATATTTTTTGGTTAGCGACGAAAAAAGTTGTCACTAAGTATTAAAATTTAGTCGCGAAATAGGGGCACGTGTATGTATCGTACGCACGACTGTTGCGTTTCCTCGTTTATCGACGACATCTCTTGTCGCTTTTGTTCATTTTCGTCGCTAGTTTCTTTGGGCGGCAAAACTGACCGCCCAAATTGACCAATCAAAATATTTGGGGGTTATTAGCGACGAAAATGGTTGTCCCTAGTAAGTAATTAATACTAGCAATGGGGTCTTATCTTGAAACTCGTCGCAAATGACTCTTAATATTCGCGACGAAGTTCTTTGTCTTAGCGATGAGTTCCTTTAATTATTTTGTCGCTAATTTGTTTTTTAACTTTAAACTTACACTTGACAAGTTTATTTTAAACTTACAATTTGTATCTTAACATTATAAAAAATAAATTATAAGATCAAAATAAATTTCAATAAAATATTTCGATAATCTAAAAACTCGAATGAAAAAAAGTCAAATATTTTTTAAAAACATAACCCAATAAAATATTTTACTGAACAGTTTCGTATCCGCTAGTGTCTATAAGTTCATCATCACTATCAACGTCAATAGGTTCCTCATCTCCATGCTCGTCTCATGTGTCATAAAAAACCTCCTCGTCTTTATCAATAACTATATCAATCCGCAAATGAGATGGATCGAACTCGATCTCCTCAGTAGTTTCCAAGTTCAATTGCGAGTAATCCGTCTTTGTGTTCACCAAAGGAATCGTGATGTGCTCGTTGTCAGTAGATGGTGACTCCACACCCCATAACTCATGACTCCATCTATGACAATCTTGATTTCTCAAACGGTTTTCCATCATTTCATTCTTTTCTTTGTAGTAATCTCGTCAATGTAAACCACTTTTTGGCTTGGGTTGCTAAAATGTATGGTTCATCCCCCCAGAAAAAAAAGATGTCTTGATGAAGGTTACCGTATGTTCTTTCCTCATGTTGCTCGTTTTATAACACCTACAATCGAATAACACAACCTCACAACCACCATTGAATGTAACTTCTAAGATCTTCACTAATTCACCGTAAAAAGGTGTCCCATTATACATGGAAAATACTCTGTAATCCTGAGTCACTCCTTTTTCTCTAGTAATATATTTGACATGATTCACAATACATTATTCGTATCTATGAACTGTACCATGAGACATGATTGGCAAAGACGTCATCTCAGGGGTAGCTAGCGCATCACTGGCCTCGTGCATTGCATGAATCTATAAAAACAAAATAAGAATTATACCTTTGAAAATAACGGTGTATTATTAAAAAAATGTATATTTTCCAAAAACCACCCCTTAAACGTTTGTCGGTGCATCTTCTCTATAGCATTAGCTGTGCCCGAAAGCGTGCATTTGTGTTGACTAAATTTTAAGAATAGAATTAAAATTAATGTACAAATAAATTAATAAAAATAGATTAATGTTACTTACGTCATGTATGGCTCGATCTCGTCGCATTTATGCAAAATATACCAGTTGATTTGCTCCTTCTCTCTATACGGTAAATGACCAAACTCTTTCTTACCAAATAAAGTACACTGAATCTTAAAAACGTATAACTCTTTCAGTTTGGGCAGTGGCTCATTGTATCTACAGGGATCATTGAACTTCGTTTTTTCTTCTTGAAGATACCGTGATATGAATGTCAATGTCTCTTCCACCACATAACACTCAGCGATTGAACCCCCTGGATTAGCCGGGTTTCGAATTTACTATTTTAACTTTTTCAAATGGTTACATCCACCACATTTGAACTAGGCCCCCTAATAATGCTTCATCGTATAAGTGTATCACCAAGTGGATCATTATATAAAAAAAAGCAGGAGGTAAAATCATTTCTAGTTTGCACATCACTTCAACCACTCCCGCCTTACCAGATTCCAACTCTTTCCTAAGAAGATTCTTGTTACAAATGACTCCAAACACGTTAGCTAACCAAATTATCACATCGCTAATCGATGTATCATCTATAAGCCCGGGGATACTAGCCACAAAAAGATACTGCATCATTACGTGACAGTCATGTGATTTCATTCCAATAATCTTTTATGTATGCCGTATCACTTTGCACATTATTCCTCAAATTAGACGCTAAACCATCAGGAAATTTTTGTGCCTTCAACTAGTAAAGAAATACTTTCACCTTATCCGTAGACAACGAATACTTACCTCTCTTGAGTATAAATTCACCTCCTCTTGTTATCAACCATAATTCTTTCCTAATGCTAATATATTTAAGATCCAATCTCGCTTTCACGTTATCTGTGTTTGGTTTCCCACCATGACCTACAACAGTACTGAGCAAACTATCGAACACATTCTTCTCGCAATGATTAACATGAATTTTATGTTTTACAAATTATTCTGACCAATATGGTAACCGATAAAAATACTCCTTTTCTTCCAGTTGAACTCACGAGGACCAGTTTTCTTTGTCGTCTTGCTCCCAAAATCCTTGAGTTTACCAGTAAACACAATGGCCAACCCATCTAACGGTGTCTGAATATCGTTCGGACTACGTTTCCTCCCGGGGGCCCTCAACTCTGTACTCAGATATGAATTTTTGTTATTTCTAAACCAATGTCTCGTAGATAACCACTGTCTACAATCAAAATAGACTACACTATTTTCGCCTTCAATGACGGAGTAGAATCCATGCATTCTGGACACGCTAAGTAGTCTTGATCCTTCCAAGCTGATGTGTATGACCTAGTGGAGTAATTATGAGTCGTGGATAACAAACAAACCTTTATTGTAACCTCGTACTTCGTATGAACATCATACGTAAGGATCTCTGTTTCCCACAACATGTCCAACTCATCGATGACATGGCGGAGATAGACATCCATGTCCTTTATGGGTGAACGCGGACCCAGAATCACCAAACAAAGATGAAATGTGGTTTCCTTCATGCATTCCCACAGTGGAAAGTTATAGACGGTCAATATAACTGACCACATGCTATATGAGTTGTTCTACATAGAAAACGGACAAAATCATCGATACCCATGCCCAAATATACATTCTGAGGATCACTAGCAAACTCAGGATGTAACTCTACAAATCTTTTCTAGCTATCACCATCAATAAGATGGTGTAACACATCTGTAACGATACTCTTTCCTGTATGGTGCTAGATCATGTCTTCGGCGGTGCGCTTCGAAGCGTATAATTGCTGCATCCTCGAGTGAATCGGAAAATAATGAAACTCTTTATAAGGTACTTTCTTACCATTCTTCGGATCCCATCTAGACTCATTACATACTGGACACTTGTTGAGGAATTCATTATCCTTGTAAAAAAAGGGCATAGTCATTCAATCAAACATCAATAGTAGTGTAACCCATACCCATACTTTTCAACTTCTTGTTGCATTTCTCGTAAGACTCGGGAAAATTGTGAGGTTTGGGAAAACACGACCAACCAATTCCAAGAGCTCGGTGAAATATGTGTCAGTCCAATTGTTCTTTACCTTTATGTGCATAATCTTGGAAATGAAATATAAGGAACTTATCACTGTAGATCTAGGATATAATTCGGTCTCCAATTTCTCGAATAAAGTTTCAAACTAGCATGACTTGTTTGATGTGTTTCTGTCATCTCGGTATCACCCGAATATCTACCAACATCGTAACTTGGTCTCAGATCGTCATACATATTAGACATTTCATTCTCTAAATTTGGCACGGGTTCTTCTGGAATTTCTATTGTTTCACAGTATTTTGTCCAAACCTCATATGTGGACAAAAACCCGTGCTGTAGAAGGTGTCCACTAACCGTTTGTGTGAGATATCGACGATTATTCAAACATATATTACATGGGCAAAACATATAACCATTAAAACTATCTTTTTTTTTAAAACAATAAAATCTTCTACACCATAAATATTTTTCTTTAGTAACACGACCAAGCGTTTTGATCCAACTCTTATCAATACCCGAAGCCATCTTTTAATAACAATTTGATATAACTTAGCACCTACATAAATATGAAAATAAAAGAAATAATTATTACAACCTAGTTAATAAATAAATAAAAATTACAACCCAATGAATAAAAAAATAAAAATTACAAACCATTGTATGAATAAAATTTACAAACCAAAAAATAGATAAACAATTTCAAATAACTAATTAAACAAATACAAAAATATAAGAAAACATATAAATAAATGAACATATGCATGATTTACAACATACTAATAAAAAAGACAATCATAAAACAAGTGTTAATTAATCTAATCAAGTCTTATAGCATGTAATCACAAAAAAAATTCAAAATTCAAAAAGTTTGAATTTCATGGAAAATACCTTGAATTGGTTGGAGAAACTGAAGATTGACCATACCCCACCTTTATTATGTATTTATTAATCAAAAAAAATCTTATAGCATGTAATCACAATTATAATAAGAAAATCAAAATTTAAAAAGTTTGAATTTTATGGAAAATACCTTGAATTGGTTGGAGATATTGAAGATTGATCATGTCCCACCTTGAATTTGGACCTGAGAATGGTGTAAGATTAATTGAAGAAGAAAGTGGTAAAGATTAGAACAAATAGGAGTTAGGTTTTAAGAGAAAGTGGAAGAAAAATAATTTTTGTGGTATTTTCTAATTTAAAAACCTGTTGTCTTTATTAAATTCTTTTTCTGTTAGCGACAAAAAAAGTCGTCGCTAGATACTGATACTCGCGACGAAATTAATTGTCGTTAGCATCTAAGATCTTCAGTGATGACGTTTTTTAGCAAAAAGAAATAAAATAAATAAATGTCAATACTATCAACGAATTTTTAAAGACTTAGCGTCGAAATGTGTTGTTGCTAACATGAAAGTTTAATTGTGAAGACTTTTTTCGTCGCTGATATGGTTTCGTCGCTAGAAACCATTAATTGCAACGAACTGCGGGTCGTCGCTAAACAAATCATCCCTAAAGACGCGATGTGTAGTAGTGACTGTCTATAGTTGATAAAGAAATGCTCAGAAGGTCCAACTCTTCCACAGATATTTGGCATGTAGCTGCTCGGCTATTACTCTCAGGCGTTGTACCGTTAAGGACAGAAGTGACCCGACCTCCATTACTGATCTCATGTCGATCTAGCTGTTGTGACTCCAGTAGATGCACCCGTTGACGATACTGCTGCGTGACCCATCGAAGCTGCACAGCTGCTAGAGAGAATGTCACCTTTTTGTGATTTGATAAAATTTGTGTTAACCTCTTCTATATGTAGAGATCTTCTTATACACAAGTTGCAGCAATCCAAAATGATGATCTTCGTTTCTAAAAATGTCTGTACAATATTCCTCTTAATTTGGCTTCCTAGTTCGCATGGTCAATTAAAATTAACAACAATCCCTTCTTTGTTTCTGGTAAAACTTTCTCTTCCTAAGTTATATGCTACATGCCCTATCTACAAATCTTACAGTTGCTTGAAGATCTTCAAAAGATAGTGAACTGTCTCACACACGTTAGGAGTTGTTGTCTTAGGAGAACTATTAATCCTATTATCAATTAGTTTGTTAGAGATGTATCATGTCACGTACTACCATGTAATTGGTGTTATAAAATTTCCTCCAACCTTTTGTCAATAAAATCCTATAATTTGGTCTCGATTATAGGTCTCGTCTCTCTGACATTTTAGAGTATCTCCAAGAATTTGTCTGTCTTTAATATTTATTTGCCACTCATCACGCTGTTGCGTTTGATTCCCATCATATATCCCTATTTACTTAGTAACCTACCCCAAATCATTGTTCTTCCAATATTCTTCCAACAAGCGAGTTTTACGATATCTCAAAGGTTCCTTAACTATGAGTCTCCTTCTTCTGAATGGCTTACCCTAACTGATGTATATTTGGTTTATTTAAAATAAGATCAAAACCCAACTTGTGTATATGTCATATTTTTGGGTTATAATTCTGTTTCTTGGATCTCTAAAAGACAATGATCTATCACCCGGTTAACAACGGAAGCTGATAATAGTGATGTCGATCATACCACAACTGAAATATGTTATTTATAATTGCTACTTAAAGAAATTAGGTGTCACCTTACATGATTCACCGCCAATATATTGTAACAATAATTATGTGACTTATCATTATTTGAATCTAATATTAAACTCTATGATAATCATATAAAAAGTTGATTTGAACTTCTTTTGTGACAAGTTTCAATATATATATATATATATATATATATATATATATATATATATATATATATCAGTTTTCATATACACACATATCGCACACATTTGCTTCTCCTAAGGACCGAAATTAGTGTCTCTGATGGAAGCACCATATATAGTGAACATTGAATAAATAATAAATATCTAGTACTAAAATATAATAATATGTAAATATATATTTAAAATAGTTCACTAATTATCAAGGTAATCGAAAAGGATATATGTCAAAACCTAAGATTGAATATATTTTATAAATACACAATGAAATATATAGTAGAATAATTTTTTTTGATATATTTAATGAATTCCCTTTGGATACTTGTACATTTATAATTTTCTATTTAGTTTGTCATACCGTTAATCATAAAAAAGAAACAGATTTATCTTCTAAGAAACCAACTATTTTATGCATGAAACATGATTTAATAGAAATAATTTGCTGATATAAGAAATATCCTAGACAAAAAGTGTAAATTAATAATTATACCAACAAATAAAAAAAGACACCATTTATAGGACAAATCAAAATATAATCTTACAACCAAAAACCAAACATAAATAAGGAAAGAAATAAAGGTATTTATTAAAAGATGCCTAATAAAAGTATCTAATTATTAAATCAATCCTTTAATTATTTATTTAATAAAAAAATGCTTAATAGAATAATTATTTATAGAAAAAAAAACATCTCCCTTATATTTTTTATACCTTTAATATCCTTATTATTAAATATATTATTTTATTTTTAATATAATATCTATTTTTTAATATGAAACAAATAATATGGTACTTCTACCACCACTACCACCACCACCGCCACTATTACCTGTATTTAACAACCACTATAGCCACCACAACCATCACCACCACCACAACCACCACCACCACCTATTATTAATTTCATCACATGCGTGTGTCTGTGAATTTTTTTTAATTCGTCATAACTAATTCAAGATTAATCAAAAAAATAAAAAGTTTGCATTTTTGGATAAAGTAAATTTAAATTTACGTCTATAATTCTTTTTTTCTTTTAATTCTTTTAGTTTTTTTTTTGCAGACACGGATTTACATGTTTAAAATTTGGAATTCCATGTTTAAAACATGAAAGTCACTGTTTGAAATAGTGATTTTTTTCCGCAGACACGGATTTTCATGTTTAAAACATGATATTCCGTGTCTGCGAAAAAAAAAATCAAAAAAAATTTAGAAATCTCAAAAAATTCTAAAAAAAATCATATATGTAAATATTAATTTGATTTATCCAAATATATATAATTTTTTATTTTTTAGACTTTTTAGAATTAGTTATGACGATTTAAAAAAAAAAATTAGTTATGACGATTTAAAAAAAATTGTTATGACGATTTTTTTAGAATTAGTTGTGAAAGAAAGTAGTATCTTCGGCCCATATGCTCTTACATTGAGAGATATATAGCAAAAATAGGAAGGGAGATGGATGTTCTTTTTATAGTTTAGGGGTGCAAAAGGTTCAAAATACTCTTAAATAAATACATAACACTTATTAGAATTTAAATCTACAACACATTTCTCGGAATTATGGATTTTCAGTTCTATTTCTTTGATCAAGCTCCTCGAGTGTACAATGTGGAGCTATTCTGTAAATATCAGAGATCCATTTCATCTTCCTCTTCTTTCTCATAGGTTTACGAATCTCATATTTTCCTGTCGACTTAATTGTCGATTTACCAGAAAAGAAATGATGTAAGTGGGAATCCAAAGGGGTGTTGGAAGAAGATGTAAATTTCTTGCAAACCTGACAAATATTCGAACCGGTTTCAACTTCAGCAGGATATCTATTAGCAGAGGGACTTTGACAGCAATCAAGGAACTGAAAAGGGGTAAATTGCAATTTTTGTTATGAGAGTGTGATCAAAGGAGTCGATGTACAATTCAACATAGTTCAACATTGTTTCAAAAGTTTCAAATTAGACTTAATTAACAGAATAAATTACTATGATCTTTAATCTTTGATGTAATATTTAAGTAAATGAATAAAGATTTAAAAGTGAGAAACCTAGAACTTTTTTTCCTTGGTTCTATGTACTTTGCCAAGTATATGATCAGTTGTTTTTATATTTGAAAAATAGGGTATTATGTGTAATATATGGGCCTATAATTAATCTATTCAGGACTTTAACCAGCGACGGTTAAAAGTCATAAAGGTAAATTAGGTTGACTTAAATATTGAAATACAGTAGCTAAATTTTATATAAGTTACCCAATGCATGCTAAAAATCAACAAAATATATTATATTCCAAAGAAGGCTTAAAGATTCCTCTTGTGAAGACTTGGAGTACCCTCACTTTTTTTTTCGAAACAAAAACTTTTTCTGACAAATTCGCATTGAATAACATTCTCAACTTTGACTTATTCCGGACAAGTTAAAAATGAGGAAATTATCACAGATAAGAAAGTTGCCAAAAAGATGGAGATATTCTAAGAGTAAGCATGTGAAAATTTAGGCATAAAACAACACTTTAAGAATCAAAATGATTAGTGTTTGATCTATGAAAAATCAACCACAAACATCAGTGGGTCTAGCAAAGAATAAAGAAGTCTCGTGTAACAAGATAGATTTTTCTACAATGGTAGAATTTAACATTAATTTGAGATTCTTTGTTTTAGTTTTCGTAAAATTGATTTGGATAATGTCAGGTAGATTAAAAATTAAAGGTAAAACATGATATATTATTAAGTTAGGTTGGGCGTTTGATTATTGTTTTGAGAATGTTGATTGTAAAGTTATTGTTTAGTGTTTGTACCAGATTAAGCTTAAGTGGTGCATGTTTAAGCCAAACCTGCATTTATATCCTTCAAATTGATTTTTAACGAAAATATTTTATCTTTAGATCAAAAAAGTCTAAAGCTCTATAATATGTTCCATCTTATTTAATAAGATAACCTAGTTGGTGGAAAAAAAATTGTTAGAAAGCAAAAGGTGTTTGGGACTATATATGTCCCAAAAAATTCCCAGGTTCTTGCAATTTTCCTAAAATATATTTTGAGTTAATTGTACTGGATTCTTTTATAACATAATGAGTCAATTACACTATAAGTATTATACTATACAATATAATTAATATATAATATAAACGACATATTTCATACAAGCAACATACCAAATCAAAACCTAAAACAAATGACTTTAGACAACATTAGGGAGCCAAGTAAATATTTTGAAAATAAATCACATAAAATATTAGTAATTATTTTAATGGAGTCAAAAAAGAATTTTGAAAACTAAGGGGCCGACATGGCCCCCTAGGCAATATGTGGCTTCACTACTCATACATAGAGCACCTCAACCATAGGTGAAAAATACATTTTAATCACAATTCTTAGTAAACCTTAGAGTGTAATTATACATCTGAGTGAAACTATACATTTTTATTCATACATTACTTCATTCAATACTCAAGAATGTATATGTTATGTTGTGTGACATAAATAAACTCTTTACCACTAGTTTCCTCTTTGGAATTGAAAATGTTATTTTATGTGCTTAAAATTGAGTTGTAAACTTAAACTTGAACTTTGATAATATTCTTAATATGATCTACTTGAAAATCCTGACTGAACAAGGAAAGAACGATAATGGGAAAGAAAGAATCCCATAAGTAAAGATATGAAAACGTTATTTTATATGAGCAATCCAGCAAGAGAATTACTACATTTTTGCACAAAAAAAGGCTCCTAAGCATTTGTTGTGTTTTATTTGTATAAACCAGTAAAACAACATAGGAACTAATGCAGAAATAAAATAAAAGTAAATAATTAAATAACTTTACTTGTCGAGGCTCGGATTGGATCCAATTTCTTTAAGGTATTTAGGCCACGTACACGTGTCTTACGTTTGTTGGCTTCAACCTCCATGATACAACGACAAAACTATTCAAAAGAAACTGACACACGAATTCTTAAGAATCTCAACGAACTTAATAATGCTGCTTCTTTCTATCTCTCTCTCTTATAATTTTAATGCTTTGAAAAATAAATGAAGAAAATGGTTTAGTTGGCCAACTATTTATAGAAAATGAAAAGGTGGCTTGCCAAAGGTTTTGATGTTTCATTTTGGAGTTACGTTGTATTAATTTAAGATACAACGTTTACTTAAAAGACCAAAAAACTTGGGCTGGTCCAAATGGTATGAACCTAAGGCCCAAAAGCCCAACAAAGATGATGGTCCAGGTTCATACCCCACCTAAGGCCCAACAAAGGTATGGACCTAAGGCCCAAAATCCCAACAAAGCTAATGGTCCAGGTTCAACCCCTACCAGGCCTTTTTTTTCTTTCTTTCATTGATTTATAAAAAAAAGAAATAAAATAACATATATTGTTTTTTTTTCATTTTAATTTCTCCAAATTACATGACTCAATTTCTCATTCAATTTCAAATGATTTTAACCAAGTGAATATATTATGTTAATCTTTACAGCTTGAATAAACATATTAATATCCGAATCATTTCATTAAATTGAGTCACCGACTCACATCGTAAACATGGTCAACACTTGGGTAGAATCTCATTTGTCCAACAATCCCCACATGAATGAAAATTGACTAACCACCTTAAAATATTATGCAAAAGAATGCTAAACACTTGAGAGAGAGCGAGAGAGAAGTGTAGAAGAATACTACATCGAGAAAGGTAGCTTTTGGCCTTGAATCTTCTGTAGTAAGAGCTATCAGATTTACTTGCTAACTAGTGAACGTGATGTCTTGAACTATTCAGCTTTTGTGTAAACCAAGACAATATGACTTACATAGTATACTTCCAAACATTATTTGGTTCTCACGGTTGTGTCTATTTACGGCCGTGGACAACTCCTGGTATTTCATGAATAACCATCGGAGAATTTCTCCTTTAAAAATTCTCGTAGGGCGGCCCTACCCATGTTATTCATATAGGTGGTCTCCTGTCGAGAGTATTCTGCATTACTTTATCTTATGTTATCGAAGATACAAGAACCATTAAAAGTTTAACTTATCCTTCACTTTTACAAGTAGCACTATTTAATTTTGTCCTAGGGAATGGTTTGGGGAGGTCTCCCCACAGTGCGTCGCACCAAGTTGTAGTTTCATGATTCAGTTTTCCCTTTGAACCTAGATTTTGGGATCTCCACTCTGCTAGGTAGGGTTCCCATCATGGCAACTCAGCTTTCGTAGGCTTAAGACCCATTCCCCTTGACAACCCTCACACTTGCTCTCTTTGTAAACCTTTGGTCAGTGGATCCGCTATACTATCCTTTGATCGAACATAATCAACTGTGATAACTCCGTCTGAGAGCAGTTGTCTAACTGTATTGTGTCTACGATGTATGTGTCGAGACTTACCGTTATACATTTCGTTTAGTGCCCTACCAATGGCACTTTGACTATCTCAATGTATGCAGATAACTGACGCAGGCTTTCGCCAATTAGAAATATCCTCTAAGAAATTCCGAAGCCACTCAGCTTCCTCAGTAGCTTTGTCTAAAGCTATAAACTTAGATTCCATAGTGGATCTAGCTATGCACGTTTGCTTAGTGGATTCCCAAGACACGGCTCCTCCTCATAACATGTAGACAAATCCACTTGTGGATTTTGAGTCGGTAGAGTCTAATATCCAGTTTGCATCACTGTATCCTTCTAGTACATCTGGATATCCTGTGTATAACAACCCTTCATTCATAGTGTATCTAAGATACCTTAGAACTCTTTCAATAGTAATCTAGTGGTTCTTCCCCGGATTATGTGTAAACCTACTTAGCTTGTTTACTGCATGTGCTATATCTGGCCTAGTTTAGTTTGTTAGGTACATGAGACTCCCAATAATCCGAGAGTACTCCAACTCGTTGATCGTATCACCAGTGTTCTTAGCAAGATGTAAATTTACATCAACAAGTGTCTTGGAAATATTTGTGTCGCCATTACTAAATTTGTTTATTACTTTCTCAATATAGTGTAACTGGGATACTATAATACCTTTAGATGTTCGGAGAATCTTGATACCCAAAATAACATCCGCAAGGCCTAGATCTTTCATGTCAAACTTACTTGAAAGCTTCTTCTTGGTGAATGTAATCACATCATTGTTACTTCCAGCATATCATCCACATATAAACAGACAATGACATATCCTGTCTCATTTACATAAACACATTTGTCATATTCATTGATGCTGAAATCATTCAAGATCATGAATCTATCAAATTTGTCATGACATTGCTTCGGTGACTATTGTAAACCATAAAACGATTTAACAAACTTACATACTTGGATCCCCTTCCCAGGAAATAGGTAACCCTCAGGTTCTTCCATATATATCTCTTAATTTAGTTCTCCATTTAGGAAAGCTGTTTTTTACATCCATTTGATAAATTTCAAGCTTGTATATTGAAGCTATAGCAATTAGCATTCGAATGGATGATATTCTCGTGACTGGAGAATAAGTATCAAAATATTCAAGTCCTTGTCTTTGACTATAACCTTTTCCAAAAAGTCGAGCCTTGTATTTCTTAATAGACCCATAGGTCTTTAGTTTCTACTTGAATATCCATTTGTATCCAAGTGGTTTATTCCCAGGAGGGAGATACACTAGTTCCCACGTATGGTTTTGCATCTTAGATTCTATCTCGCTATTCATCGCTTCTTATAGTAAGAGGTGTCAAGGTTTGACATAGCATCCTTGAATGTTCGTGGTTCGTCATCTAGCAGGTAAGTTAGAAAGTCGGACCAAAAGACGTAGAGGTTCTCATCCGCTTACTTCTTCTTGGTTCTCCTTCATTTGGAAATGATTATTGATCTTGATTTTCAGTTGGCAATGATTCTTGATCTTGCTCTTCTTGAACTGTATCACGTGTTCTTTTCAAGGAACCAGATTCTGGTGTGGTCTTGTACGGAAAGGTTGTTTCAAAGAAATGTGCATTTTTTTATTCAATCACCGTATTGATGTGAATGTCAACATGACAAGATTTGAGTACCAGGAATCTATATGCATAACTGTTGTGAGCATATCCAATGAAGACGCAACCAATGGTCTTTGATCCTATTATGATTATTTTATGAGCAGTAATTGATACATTTGCCAAGCATCCCCACACTTTTAAGTATTTGAAGGAAGGTGGTTTTCCTTTCCATAATTCGTAAGGAGTTTTATCTACCTTCTTGTGTGTTACCTTGTTGGGGATATGATTTGTGGTGAGAAAAGCCTCTCCCCACAAGTTCTGTGGTATCAGCAAGCTATTCATCATTTCCTTCAGCATGCGGTTCTTGCGTTCAACAATCCCATCATGTTGAGGCGAGTATGGGGCCGTGGTTTTGATGGATGATTCCATGTTTAGCGCAAAAATCCTCTAAAGGAGATACATATTCTCCTCCTCTATATGTTCTAAGATTCTTAGTCTTTTTATTTAGTTGATTCTCAACTTCAGTTTTGTATTGCATAAATGCTTCTAAGGCCTCATCCTCACTGCGAAGCAAGTATATTTGACAATACCTTGTGCAATCGTCAATGAAATTTATGAAATACTTTTTACCACTCTTAGTTTGCACAAATTTCAAGTCACATATGTCACTGTGAATTAACTTTAAAGGTACCAAAGTCCTTTCTATAGATTTAAATGAGGTTTTTGTTCATTTTGACTCAACGCATACTTCACATTCCTTTTGAGAATTGAAGTTCACATTATATAGTAACCCGACGTTTACTAACTTATTTAATGAACCAAAATTAACATCTCCTAATCTATCGTGCCATAAATAAGGTGAGTCAAGGATATTTACTTTCTCGGTTACATTTTGGTAGGTACTATGGTCATTACATTCATCTTAAATAAACCATCACATAGGTACCCTTTTTCCACAAATATCCCACCTTTAGTGAGAATAAATTTATCAGAATTAAATACTAGTTTGAATCCATTCTTACTAAATAACGAACCTGAAACTAGATTCCTTCTAATGTCAGGCACATGGAGAACGTTATAGAGACTCAACTCTTTTTCAGAAATCATTATTAGAATAACGATTCCAGATCCAACTACTTTTGATGTAGAGAAATTTCCCATACATAAAGTCTCTTCAGTAGTTGCAACTTTATATGTCTTGAACATACATGTCAGGTGGCCCCAGTATCCATCCACCAGTGTTTGGTATTGGCAACCAAATTTACTTTAGAAACTACTGTAGTAAAATCAATCTTATTTGATCTTAGTCATGGTTGCTTGGCCTAATTTTACTTTCATGGAATTGCCTTTACCCTCTGTGATTTTGGCCTTCTATTCCTTTACACGGATAGTCATTTCCATTTAACCTCTTAGACTCCTCAACGGGTCTATAAGAGTCGGGATCATGTGCCACAAATGTATTTTCCATAAGTGAAATTGCTAATGGTATGTTGTTACTGATTCCATCATTTTTGGACATATTGTTTATCTTGGTAGACATCATTTCAATTACTAAGGATTACACAATATTATAGATAATTCAAACAAACGAATTATTCAACCTTTCTCACTAAAAGACAACACAAAAACTTGATTCTTTCTTATGACAAAATGATTAAATTAATTTTAATTTCTCAATTTTTTATATTCTTGTTAGTCCCCCAACTTTTTATATTCTTGTTGTAGAGGATCGAAGAAATTAAAGAGATAATCAATTCACGTAAAAGAAGAATCTCAATCAATTAAGAATTCTTTTAGCGGAAAATTTTCAAACCACAAGGTTCGACAAGTATGCAGATACTAGCAAGATTGATATTAGTTGTTAAAAACACACTAATATTACAACGTAATATGACGTTAGTAAGCGAGTATTTTTCTAGTATGTATACACAAGCCTAGATATCTGAATAAGAGAAAAGAAATAGAATGTAATATTCATGTTCTGTATACACATACCCAATTTTTTTTTCCAAAAGTAAAGTTTATAAAAACATAAAAAGAAAATGTTTTCTGGTTTATACCACGTGAATCATAAATACCTTAAATTGTTGTGTTTTATTTGTATAAACCAGTAAAACAATATAGGAACTAATGCAGAAATAAAATAAAAGCAAATAATTAAATAACTTTACTTGTCGAAGCTCGGATTGGATCCGATGTCTTTAAGGTATTTAGGACACGTACAGGTGTCTTGCGTTTGTTGGCTTCAACCTCCAGGATACAACGACAGAACTATTCAAAAGAAACTGACACACGAATTCTAAGAATCTCAACGAACATAATAATGCTGCTTCTTTCTATCTCTCTCTTATAATTTTAATGCTTTGAAAAATGAATGATGAAAATGGTTTAGTTGGCCAACTATTTATAGAAAATGAAAAGGTGGCTTGCCAAAGGTTGTGATGTTTCATTTTGGAGTTACGTTGTATTAATTTAAGATACAACGTTTACTTAAAATACCAAAAAACTTGGGCTGGTCCAAATGGCATGAACCTAAGGCCCAAAAGCCCAACAAAGATGATGGTCTAGGTTCATACCCCACCTAAGGCCCAACGAAGGTATAGACCTAAGGCCCAAAAGCCCAACAAAGCTAATGGTCCAGGTTCAACCCTACCAGGCCATTTTTTTCTTTCTTTCTTTGCTTTATAAAAAGAGAAATAAAACAACATATATTGTTTTTTTCCTTTTAATATCTCCAAATTACATGATTCAATTTCTCATTCAATTTCAAATGATTTTAACCAACTGAATATGAGCCCGTTTGGGATTGATTATTTTGGAGCTAAAAGCGCTTTTTGATTAAAATTTAAATATTTGTAAAAAATATTAAAAAATATTTTGATATCTAAAATCACTTTAAGTGATAATTTCAATAATCACTAATCTAGTGCTTTTCCTAAAAGTGATTTTTAGAGTCTAAAATATTACTATGGATCTAAAATCACTTTAAGTGATTATTTTAAAAAGCAATCCCAAACGGGCACTATATTATGTTAATTTTTACAACTTGAATAAACGTATTAATATCCGAATCATTTCATTAAATTGAGTCACCGACTAACATCGTAAATATGGTCAACACTTGGGTAGAATCTCATTTGTCCAACAGCATTTACGCTGTTGAAGACTAAAATCTAAAGACTTAAAAGCATTTCTAAATAAGAGGTCTAGATCATAAATAAACCCAATATGAAGTCTGTATAAAAATTAAAAAGCAAAACACGTACCTTAGTAAAAACATAGTTGAGAATGAAAGCAAACCCATAAAATGAAAGCATTTTATTGAAAGCTCGAATTCATAATCATTTATTAATATGATATGATAAAAATAGTTAATAATGCATATATTAATACTTTTCTCTCCATCATGAAGGCTCAAATTAGCATCAAGATTATTTATCTCCGAAGGTGCCGAAGAAATGTTTGGTGCATCCTTTCCAAGTAACTCCATTATATTATTTGCATAGCCATCTTGAACATGTGAAATCACTCGATTGTTATCTGGATTATAACGAAAGTTATGCGGAGCAGAAAACTCAATCTTGTTCCTGCGTGGTTAAGAATTATAGCATGTATTCCATTAGCCAGCAAATAATACATTCTTTAGCAAATATAGGAACCAATAGTGCAATTAACTCAAAAATATAAAAACCAGAAATACTTGCCTTTTCTCCAAGCCGTTAAACGCCTTCTGTTCTGGTACAGCGTCATCCTCAATATGTTTACCATATTTGTCTGTTCCATTTATTCGCATTGTACTCGGTTTCACTTCATAATTCTTGTTGAGATCCAAACTCGGAAACAACTTTTCCTCGGCCATGGGTGGTTTTTCTGGTGTTTTCGATAAAACTGAAAGGCTCAGGCGTCTACCACGTGGCTCTGGGTTTCTTAGCTCCGGCGAAGCTTTGATCAACTTCAAGTGCTCGCTTTTCACCCCTGATCTCATCTTCTATAACATCACATAGTAGGATTAAACCATCTATGGCTATGTCTTCCTTAACAACGTGATCATTAATATCATCCCTAATCTCCCCAGGCTCAAGAGACTCCTCGACGAGTTCCGCAACAGCCTCAATAGTGGGTCATGTATTCTGGGAAGTCCTCCTTGACCATGATCTAATTCTACCAAAATCTCGGTTAGAATCCGACCCATGATTCTTGAACGAACCAGATCTTTTCCTCCGACCCAGAACAGTATCTGGACTAACATTTCCTGATCGAAAATCTCCTCCTTGATTCTTAAAATTATCACTTTGCCACTTACTAGAAAGTGCATTAGGTGGTAAGATCCCCTTACGGACTAAATACTCTGCCGCGAGTTTACCAGCTTCCATGAAAATATCGCTTTAACTAGGCTATGGAGGCTGAAACTGCCATCTCTGACCAGCACCAAGACCATATCCACCAGCACCACGACCTCTGGATGAACCCTCGCCAGCTCCCCTCATCGCATTAGACTTGTAACCATTCACCGAATTACGATGCCTTCTTCAATGCATTTTCAGATAGTAGTCCCTAAAATTATACAAAAAATGCAAATCACCCCACAATTTCGACGCAAGTTAACAAGATCACAATTTGCAGCATAATCCAATTTACATTGCAAGTTCTAAACAAGTTTAGAGCATGATAGATTTACAAAAAAAATAACCAGTTTACAGTAAGGACCCAGAATAATCGTAAAAATTATTATGTTACTAAAAAACAAAAATAAATATATAAGAAAATATTATATAATATATATTACTCTAAAATAATTCTACTCTAAATATTTTATATAATCCTTTATCTATTGCATGTACTTGATATTGAACTCAATTAAATGGCCAACTCCATAACATTGACTGTTTTAACTATGTATTGATCATGATCCTATCTTTCAACATCTATGCATTATCATATACTTTCATACATAACTAGAGAACACACTCATACATTAAATAATATACTCTCAATTTCTCATTCATCTATTATGTAACATGCTTAAAATTATACATCGATACGTCATTGTAAAGATCTATGGGTATAAGCCCAACAACTACGAGCAGTCATACACACAATTATGAAGGAAAAATGAACCGTCTTACACCCTAAAATTTGAAAAGTATTTATATCAATAAAAACCATTAAAAATAGAGGATAAACTGATATAACAGATCACCTTTATGGAATGAATTTTAATTTTGGAAAACTAAGTGTTTTAATATGAATACATTAATTTGACCTGCTTATATATGTTTACACATGCATAGATACATTAACTAATAAAGATGTAATGGAATAACTAATTATGTCACACCTACTAACTGATTAACTATTGGTGTACTTTGGCCTTTCCGGAAACACAAAAGATTGGTAACAAGATGGGGCACAATATTCCCTCTAATCAAGAAACACGTTTAACATCCTTGACCTTCCATAGAGAATTAGGAAGATAAAGGTTCCTATAAATATGATTGGGTAGTTATTTCGCATCAAGAACATTGTAAACTCAAACACTACTTAGGAGAATTATATTCAATGAATGGAGCAATGGTATTTTATTAGACTCTCAAAGAATTTCCCAAATACTGCTAACCAACGAGAGAATAATCTTATTGATCACTACTTAACGAACTACAGAAAGCTAGCCACCATACCCCTTCTAATTAACTTTCTCCTTGTTGCTTTATCTTTATCTTGTACTGGTCTCCAAACCATGACTCTTATTCTTTGCGAATATTTAAGCTTCCACAATTTCTTCCAATTCACATCTAAGTTAATGCCGATCTCCTCATAATGAAATTAACTTTGTTGTGAATTGGGAGAAGTTGTGAAAACTTAAATGCCCGCAAAGAACAAGGGTCTTGGTTTGGAGAGCGGTGCAAATCAGGACCCTTGCTCCAATACCTTATATTATTATTAATTCATTGCATTGTAACGCTATATTTATAATAAATAACATATATCAAACAACATAAATGAATTGATGGTTGTATTACGCAAAATCACCAAAATTACTGAAATAGTTAACTTGAAATCACCAATATTATGGGATCAATATTTTTGAAACAATTACACTATGTCCTAAGATAATACAAATGGAAAAAAATTTCATCTAATATTAGATAATCAAATTGATATTTAAATCAAATCTATTCATTATAATAACAAATCATACATCATAAGATTAATTATATAGTTTTTTTTTGTTAATTTAGAAGATGAGTTATGTATCATGATGTATCATCAAATTTTAAATAGAAGAATTTTAAAAATATTATATTTTGAAATTATAATTCATAAGTTTAGGAGCCAAGTGAAAATTCTATAAATTTCGTAAAATACAAGGTATTTTGATAAAAATTTAGAAAAAAGTGGAATACTTTTTCTCAAAACTAAGGGGTCTATTGCTATGGTTTGCGGTTTTAGCGGTCAAGCTTTTGGTAATCGACGAAAGTGGTTGCTAGAGATGACCAATAGCGACCATCAACGTTCGCCAGAAAAAAGTAGATTTAAAATAAAAAATAATTTTTACCGACCACTTAGTATGCAAAATTAATGAACGTCCTTATTTTCCTGCCTCTTAACTTTTCTCCTTAAAAGTTTTAGACTCACATATTGAGCGACACTTTCTATCTTTTTGGGTTGCATGTGGATTGTCTCTCAAAATGGTATTTATTCTAAACATATATGACATGGTTTCTTACTTCGACATGGTACAAATATCTAAATTTTATTTTTTTAGATACTTTTTCAGACCTATTGACGCTATTTGATGTCACAAAAGGATCGAAACCACATTCGTAGACTGGCAATTTTTCTAAATAGGTCAAACTATTGAAAGCAAATAGAAAAGTTAAAATGTTTCATACTAATGGGTCCGGGTCCATAACCATGGGTTCGAATATAGAAAGTTTATATCTTATATTCCATCTTTCTATACCATAGGAAGGTAAATTATATAAAAAAAACTATATTATGGCATATAGTAAAGTGTTATACCTGATATAAAATGTCATTTTTTGTTTGAAATGGCATGACCAATGATCTCTTCCTTGAGACTATATAATTTTGGTATAGCATAAATTGCCTACACACCATATCAAACTGGTTAAATATATTTTTTGTTATATATATTATGCATCAATATTTATATTTCTTTTTTTTTTATAAATAAGTAATTTTATATATCACTCCTTACATGCAACCCTTATACCACCCCCTTTATGTGGCGTCATTTGATTGCAAATTAATTAATTTCTAGTCAAATCATACCATATAAAGGGATAGTATGAGGGTAATGTATAACTTTACTTTTTATAAATTAAATATATATATATGAGTAACATTAAATATTATATGCATATAAAATTAATATGAAATAAAAAAATTATTTTATGAATCATATGAACAAAAAATATTCAACAATTATACAAGTAAACAAGAAAGTCATTCAACTTCATTTGTGTAGATAAACATACATATATTACTAGATATTATACCAATAAAAAGGATTAAAAAGAAAATGTATCTCATTAGAAGCGAGATCAAATTTACTCTACAACTTATAAAATAATTAAGTTACAAAATGCATAAATTTTCAATCACTGAACTTGATATATACATATATGGTGATACATATCGAAATTATTCAGTTAGAACTTCATATCAGAAGCAATTCATATATGAGGAGAATTACTAAAATTCTAAGATACTTACCATATCAAGATCTATTTTGAAAATCAATTACATAACTTGCAAGAGATAAAAAATTATATTTATTAGTACGCAGTATAGATCGATATTACTGTATATTGTAGGAGATTTAGATGTTAGAATTATAGCGATGAAAAAATAAAGATAGACTAGAGACGGCGGTTTAAAGAAGAGATATTTAAAGGAATGAGAGATTAGGGTTACAAAGAAAAATAAAGAGAGAAAAAGAGAAAGAAAGCATGTGTAAAAAAGTATATGTAAGGAGAAGTTTCTATAGTTTCATCTAAAGAAAAAAGATTTTATACAAATTAAGGGATAAACGTAGTAATATATATCTATATTATATTTTGAAGTTTTTTCAACGGTCTAGATTTACCCACATAAATGGTGGCCAAGATTAAATCTAGATAAACATAAGTGGTGGTCAGGATTTAATCTGGTTAAACATAAGTGGTGGCCATGATTGATTTTGGCCCCACTTATCATTAATACCATTAACTAGTAATATATATATATATCTATATTATATTTCAAAGTTTTTTCAACGGTCCATATTTACCCGCATTAGTGGTGGCCAGGATTAAATCTGGCCAAACATAAGTGGTGGTTAGGATTTAATCTGACTAAATATAAGTGGTGGCCATGATTGATTCTAGACCCACTTATTAATTTTTTTTTGAACCTGGGTTCGATTCCTGTCAACGGAATTCATTTTTGCTTTAATGTCTTCAGACACAGATATTTTTTTTTTGAACCTGGGTTCGATTCCTGTCAACGGGTTTCATTTTTACTTTAGTGTCTTCAGACACGGGTTTTTTTTAACATGGGTTCGATTCCTGTCAACTGAATTCATTTTTACTATAGTGTCTTCAGACACGGGTTTTACCTAGTTTATATATATGTCAGAGTTTTTTCTACGGTCCAAATTTACCTGGATAAGTGGTGGTTAGGATTAAATCTTGCTAAATATAAGTGGTGGCCAGGATTTAATCTGGCTAAACATAAGTGGTGGCCAAGATTGATTTTGGCCCCACTTATTAATTTTTTTTGAACCTGGGTTTGATTCCTGTCAACGGAATTCATTTTTGCTTTAGTGTCTTCAAACACGGTTTTTTTTGAACATGGGTTCGATTCCTGTCAACAGAATTCATTTTTTCTATATATTACAAAACATAAAGAGATATAGGTGGGTTCGCGTCTGCACAACTATAAGATTACTCGTTAATAATTCTAGACTACCATGATATTGGATATTGACGCAAGAAGAAGATCTAACCTAATTCTATTGAAAAACAGTATTTTGGTAAAAAAAAATATTATATGGGTCACCGAGTAAATTTTCCACCCCAATTCCCATAACAAGTCTTATGTATCCTTATTCTGAAAGGTTTGTGCATAAAATCTAATAGCAATGCCAACCTACTCAGTTTGGATATATCACCCATACTTGGTATTTCTAGATACTCCCCTAAGTCCTCCTTTGTGGATAATTTTAGCATATTTGTGAATGACACCATATTACTTGCTCAGTTGTTGGACTAAATAAAATCAAATAGATTTGATAATTGGGGGATTGACGTAACAAAAAGCAATGCTTATCTAGGACACCATTGAGAATATTTTCCTTTTGTCTAGTATTTTGAGAAATAATTCTTCATGTTGTATTCATAGAATCACTAATGGGATTTTTGAGTACCCGTAATATCAAAACATGTATTGATGTCTCCAATATTTCGTAAAGTGTCTTTACCTCCATCCTCTCCTAGCTAGTATTCAAAACCTACAAGATTTTCACTAACAACAACCCATATTACGCGCAAAAGCTTAATAAATCAAAAATACTAAAATCTAGAGAGAAAAATTGAATTATTGCATATTAGCACCAAAAGTCTATCTAAATAATCAAATAAACACCAAAAAATGATGTCTCCCAAGGGCATAAAATTAGAACATTTAGGGAGACATCAATTATACCATGGGTCCATGATAATGAGTTTGTTGAATTTTATTGCCATGTTTATGCACATTAAGGTCATGAACAAGTCGACATACACCTCCTTCACCGAACTTATTCAATTGTTCTATCGTCTTTTCTCTGAAGGTCATACTTTGCCTTCTTCTTATGAGAAATGCAACAAAAATATAAAAAGTTTGGGTATGGGATACATTACAATCGATGTGTGTTTAAATGATTGTCTTTTGTATTGTAAAGAAAATGAAATACTCGAGAAGTGTCCAGTGCATGGTGAATCTAGGTGCGTTCCAAAGAAGGTGAAAAAAGTTTCACATAAGAAACTACATTATTTTCACATTGCACCGAGATTACAGAGAATGTTAACATCGAGACACCCCGCAAAATACATTATTTGACACCACACCTGAATGAGTACATACAAAGATGTGTTACGTCATCCAGTTGATTGTACTAGTTGGAAAAAATTTGACAAGTGGAATCCTGAGTTTGCTAGTGAACTGCGTAATGTACGACTGGTTATGCATGATAAGAATCCACATTTATGCTTACTTTTTTAACTACCAGTTCGCGTTCACCGCGTAAAGATATGGATGTCTTTCTCCGTCCTATTATTGATGAGTTGGAAATGTTGCGGGATATGGGGATCCTTATTTATGATGTTTATACTAAAGTAAAATTCGTAATGAAGGTTTGTGTGTTTTCACGATTAATGATTACCCATCTAGGTCATACACTTTGGGATGGTCAGGTCAAGGTCACAAAGCTTTACACGAATACAAGGATTCTATACCATTACTGCGAGTGAGTAAAGGTGTTGTGTATTTTGATCACAGATAGTGGTTATCTATTCAACTTCAATTTAAAGGAGACTTATCCTCATACATTATTTCCGAGCATATGGACCCCTAGGAAACATCGTTCTACCGATATTCAAAGCATTTAGATGGGTGGTGATGTCTCCCTTTTTGGTCTAAATATAAGCCCTTAGGAGACATCATTTTAGGATGAAAATGGTCTTTTTATATTGACTTTAGTGCTTAAATTGCAATATTACACTTTCTCCCCTTGGAATTAGACTATTTGCATTTATAGAGCTTTTGTGCGTTAATTTACTTATTTTTAATGCAAAGTTAGTAGGTTTATGAATTTCATGAGAAACCAATCCAAGGAGGAGAAGTGAGAATTAAAGTCTTAGAATATTTCTAGTGTGTTTAGTCGAGTTTCCTGAATTTAAATTGCACTTTCTTATTTCTAGTCTTGATTTAATGATTTATTATTTTTAAAGCATATGCGGTTTAATTATTTATTTAATGTGAAGCTTTAAAGATAATATGGAAATAAATTAGATGCTAAATCAATGCTAAGGAGATAAGGAAAGAAGATCTTGAAGAAATCTGGAGATAGAAGGAAGTAGAGTTCAATTAGGAAAAGATAAAGCTGCCTTGTGAATCTGAAATTCCAGCCACGTTTTAAAGATAATTCCATAACTAAAGATTGGCATGGATTCTGGACGAATGGTATGCACCAATGGAAAGCTCTTTCCGAGACAAGCAGTTTCATATATTGGAACTCCTCAAACGGATAAGTATTGAAAAAGATATGACCAAATCAATTCAGCTTACCTTTCCTAGATTTTAGGGTTACGAATTAAAGAGTCCTTGACTTGTCTTCCACTCCAAGTAATTCGACCTAGCACCTATAAATACCAGCTCTAAACCTTAGAAAATCATCCCTTGGCTGCATAAGCTTAATATACACAAATAATTCATCAAAGAAGCAATCAAGAGGATCTAGAGGAGGAAGAAGCAAGAGCTAGAGCTTAATTACATCAATTCAACACTTCTCCATCTCTATTCTTTGGGTAATTTAGTATTAGATCTATTTTGTCTATGAGGTATTTCTAAGCTATTTATTCAAGAAGTGTATTTATGCATAATTTCTCTTTAGGATTGTAATTATATGAACCTTTGATTATTGTTTTTCTGTTTTACTTTGAATCTAGGATTTTAGTATTTAATTGAATTGGTTCTTAATTTCCATTGACTATTATTTTGTTTTAATCACTAATTTTGAAGTCATGAATCAAACTTAGCTCATAGTAATTAGGCTATTCCATATAGTGGCGTATGGATCACCTTGACGGGGGGTTTAATTACAGACTTAGAATATAGACGCGTGGTATCCGTTATTTGACCCTGACGGGCTTGACTAACCACGTAGCCAATTGGGTAAAATAGTATTCATCTGAAAGTAGCTTATAATCGCCCTGACGGGGTTTGTAATACCGTAGGATAACTTCTAGGTCCACCCTGACGGGGGCTAGGAGATTATAGATTCCCGACTATTGTGAAATTTCCCATTCACCCTTATTCTTAGTAATCATAGATTCAATAGGATAGATTCATACTTGCATATCCTTATCTTTCTTGCATAATTATTAATTGTTTATTTTATTGTCTATTTTATTATTTAGTTAATTAGAAAACAAACACCTTTATTATTTATCTTTTTAAAGCAATCAAAACTACATATTCTGATATTGAACACGAATTTAGAATAACTTCTTAAATCCCTGTGGAGACGATAATCCCGTATTTACTTATCTATTACTTGGTACGACCCGTACACTTGCGGTCTGTGGATCCTTTATTCATTTGCTTTTATTTCATTACTTTATAACACACAAGGACCCACCAAGTTTTTGGCGCCGCTGCCGGGGATTTATTTTAGTTATTCTATTGTGATTTGATCGATTTTAAAACCCCAGCAGCACCACCAAGTTTTTGGCGCCGCTGCCGGGGATTTAAAGCGGTTATTTTATTTTGTGTTTAAGTTAGGTTGGTAGTTTTAGTTGTTTTCAGTTTTACGTTTGTTTTGTTCTAGTCTCTTTTCAGGTTTTTCTTTAGGTATGGAGATTTCCCCCTTATCAATCCCGGCAAAGGGTTACAAGTGTAAATCATCTGCAATTGTGCTACAATACAATGCACATCAATCCCTACCCAATAATTCCCATAAGTGGACCCACCACCCCAAACTCAAGCTCGAGACATGTCTCAAGATCGTGATTCAAGTGCGGATCATATGGTCATGCCTAATAATCTAAGGGATAATGGGCTTATATCGTGGCTACAAAAGGAAAGGCTAAAGGCTCAAAGTAGGCTAAGACGGATAAAATTAATATAAGGGATATAAGGCTAAAAAGGTTACAAATGGCTAACAAAGAACTGTCACTATCATTTTCCTAAGTACATAGCTCGTCTTTAGTTCATATCTAGGTGGGTTCTCTACTAATTAGGATTTCACGTTCTACACACCAAACATATTCCTTAAGTACAAGCTTACTTCATTTGCATTGTTCATTAATTTTTCCTATCAATTACCTATGTTTGCATGCAATTCTAAATGCGTTTTATATCATTCCCTAAAGTCCACTATTTACTATCATAGAGAACCAACCCCTTTTTAGAGCCGGTAGTAGGCAAATATTTTTATTCTATTTAAACCGGTCTTCCCTCTTTTATGGTTAGGTAAACGGTTGTACTATTCGGGAAGAAAAACTGTACACTGTACAATAAGCTACACCTACTTAAGCCCGAAAGCTTAAAGTAGTCACGAAGCTAAGAAACTAGTAGTCTAGCACACATTAGTGCATATCTCTAAGAGACCTACTATCATTCACAAGGGATTAAATCAGTCTATTCTATTTGTAATTATCAGTAACAAATTTTAAATTGAGGTATGAAACAGGCGATAACAATTATTTTTTATAACTTAAGCTCTAATCTGGATCAATTTATTAGTGTATTTTGAATGACAAAATGAATTACCTCTCAGTTATCAGTGTGATAACACTTTGGGTTATCTTTATTGTAACACCCCCAAATAATCCGTTTACAAGATCTCAATAACATAGTGTCGCAAGTTTAAGATATTTCTCCTCCAAAGCAAGCAAGGTGCTTTACAATAGATATTAGACGATTCCACGAGAAATCCAATTATAGAACCTAAATAAATTTTAGGGACTAATATATTCCAAGGTTTAATTAACATGATGTGCTGGCTTCTATTCTCAGATCCCCAACTACATGAACTCCAAAATCTCTGCACAACACAAAAAAATAGAGAAACAAAATAAGCCAAGAAAAAGCTTAGTAAGATGGATGGACACCTATAATTCAAGTATAAGAGTTTTCCAGGATTAGTTATACGAATAATACCGTACACCTATACACAATATAAGCTCCTGAAATTGGTGAAAACAAAATCAGAATACAGATAATTCACAATATAATAATTATAACAATGACCATTTGAAGTTATTTACATTACATTAACTCGAGAGAGCCAAGATTCTTACCTTCTACACGTCAATTACACCCTAGAATCACACGTTCTTTAATCAAACACCAAAGTTCTCAACCTTCAAACTTCAATACTAAATCACATATACACACAATCGTCACACGTTCTTTATTTGAACACTAATCTTGTCAACCTTCACACATTAATACCATACCATATATACACACCACAATAACACGTTCTTTATTCAAACATTAAGGTTTTTAACCTTCACACCTCAAATACCACACCACATATACACACCACAATCACACGTTCTTTATTCGAACCTTCACACCTCATATACCACACCACATATACACACCACAATCATATGTTCTTTATTCGAACACTGAGGTTCTCTAACTATTATTTTCATGACACAATTTTCCAGTATACATAATTCCGTCTATCATATAACCCATATAAGGACAATTTAGACCGATATAATAACAGTTGTAATCGAAATATAAACAAAATACTCATTATACTAATAGATAGTCCACTTACTTGTCCAGGCTTTTATTTGAGTGAGATGCGTCTTTCCTAACATTATAACATCGATGTTAATTTATGAAAATACCATTTATTCAATATACTACAACACTCACTATAATCTATCATTTAATTCAAAGCCGAACAAAAATGATCCTAACCAGATTGCATTTAATTCTTAACTCTCTTATTTTTCACAGCTATATTCAACACGTTAATTTCAAAACCAATACAAACAAATTGAATCAAGTACATGCAAACTTCTAAATATTTAAAATAAATAACATCCATTAACTTAATTTAGTTTAGCCCCAATTAACAATTGGATCCCAATCATCCAAAAGTTATATAAAATAATAAAAAATACCACAAAGATAGTTACCTGACCTAGAATACGATCAAGAATTCTGGTTACTCTTCTTTCCTTGATTCGAAGATTTTCCTTTTTTGTGTTTTTAATTTCTTTCTTTTTCTTATGCCTGTGCTTTTTGTTGTGCCAATTTCCCTTTTTTTTTTTTTTCTTTCCATTTTGTCTTCTGATATATATTTGTTTCTTTTAGAAACTATTTAATAATTTAGTATTTAATATATACTTATTATTAACTATCCCTCATAATAGGCTTAATTTTTAATTTGCCTTGAGACCCACTAACGTCTAATTTAACAAGTTTATTTAAAAATAAAATATAACCAAGTGTGGATATAATTCGGATAAGGACAAATACATGAGATATTACATTTATTGTCTACTGTAGCAGGCTCGTCCCTTTCATTATATGCATGAGAAATGTAGTATTTTTCCGAAACGATATGATAGAGAACAAGTAATATTGTAAAGGAAATATTCTGTTGCCAATCAGATCTTTGGTAAGAAGCAAATTCGTTACTTCTTTTCGATTCGTTAAGATTTTATTTCAATCTTGTTTGAAGAAATATGACCTGTCTTTAATGTATGCGATTCAAATGGTTTTTTTTTTGCTTTGGTTCCAAAACTTGTAGTTTGATAGATTTTATAGAGAAGAGTAATCCCCTTTTGTATACCTTGAATGGATCAATTTCTAAATAAGATCGGTTTGTTATACATTTTAGTGATGAAAACTTAGTAATTTTAGTTTATAATTTCACTCTCCCCCATAACATTACTACTGTCCCTACTAATATCCTAGATTTGTCTCGTAGTAAACCACTTAATCAAAGGAAAATGTTGTGTTGTACATAGTTGGTTTCAGTTGAACACTATTATTATTTACAAGAAAGGAATCCGCTTAATTAAGCGGGTTCCTTTCTTATAAATAATAAAGTTTCAGGGATCCTACTAAACTAGTTTTTCTTTTTTCTTTTGGTGGAAATACTAAACTAGTTCAATGGTCTCAATCACGATCTGTTTTTGTGGTCCATTCTTTAACAGAAAGGCATGAGACTGGACCACACCACACCTAACCACATGTTACAGTTAGATTCTACGATACGATTACGATGCACATATGTTTCGATCAGGGCCGACCCGGGCCCAAGGCAACCAAGGCGGTCGCCTCGGGCCCCAAATTTTTGAGGGCCCCACAAAAATAAAATATATAGTACATATATATAAGTTAAATATAGTTCGCAATTCGTATTAGCCTAACAAAGAGCTACTAGTTAGCTTATTGGTAAGGTGAGTTGTCTCTTATAAGTAAGTCACAGGTTCAAAACTTGGTATGTGCATTTTGTTTTGTCCTCTAAGAGCCCTCCGTTCCTCTAAAGTAGAAGCAAGAAAAAAGTCCTCTAAAGTAGAAGCAAGAAAAAAATCCTCTAAACTAGAAGCAAAAACATACAAATACACGGTAAGTTTTTTTAATTTTTATTTTTATATAGTTAAGTAAATATATTTAATTCTTTTATATAATTTAAGATTAAATTAAATTATTTTTATATATATGTTATAGGTTTAATAGAATCGACCAGAAAATATAAACAGATTTCGAAAACAAAATTCGAAACGAAGAATTATTAGGAGGAAGGTCGTCAAAAAATTCAGGTTTAATTGTTCTACAATTACTTTATTATCATGATTCGTAAGCAAGAATCTGGTCATTCTAAAAAGTTAAAAAAGAAAAAGGTAGATGAATTTATTAGTTCTCAAAAAGGAGCTTTTCAGAAATTCCTTAAACCTAAAGAGACGAAGCATTCAAATATAGAAAATATTAATGCAGATATTGATAGTATGTATGTTGATAAAGATACCGAATATGTGAATGTTGATATGCAATTTGAAAAGATAAATGATGATCAGATAGTTAAAAATGTGAATTTTGATGATCATCAAGATTGCGCGAATATGAATGTTAATGCGACACTTGATGATGCCATTTATGATCCGGGAAATTGGAAGAAAATTGATCAACCATTACGAGATTTATTAGTCGAAAAAGGTCCTATAAGGATCACTCGAGATAAGGATTATGATTTTCCAAAAGATGGCGAAGGTCGACACTTCTCTTCATCAAATTATGTTCGGATTTTGCGCAATGGAGAAAAACAAGATAGGAATTGGCTTGTGTATTCAAAAGCGGTTAATAAGGTCTTCTGTTTTTGTTGCAAGTTATTCAAACAAAATCATATGGCTACCTATTTAGCAGAACAAGGAGTTGATGATTGGAGTAATCTTAGTGCTAAACTAAGGGAACATGAAATCGGGGCTGCACATATTACGAATTTGAGTGCCTTTATTGAGTTGCAAACAAGATTGAGAAAAAACACAACAATTGATTAAAGTGTGCAAGATCAAATCAACAGAGAAAAGAACATTGGAAGCAAGTATTAGTGAGAATTATTTCTATTGTCAAACTACTTGCTAGTAATAATTTAGCTTTTCGTGGGACAAATGAGAAGATTTATGATCGTAATAATGGATTATATTATAAATTGGTTGAAATGGTTGCAGAGTTTGATCCAGTAATGAAAGAACATCTTCGTCGTATACAAAATAAAGAAACTCATATTCATTACCTTAGTCATAAAATTCAGAACGAATTGATACTCACATTAGCAGGCGAGATCAAAGGTGAAATTCTGCGAAAAATCAAAAAAGCTAGGTACTTTTCAGTCTTACTTGATTGTACTCCCGATATAAGTGGTCTCGAACAAATGTCTCTTATTATACGATGTGTGGATGTGTTTACTACACCCATAAAGGTAGAAGAATTCTTTATTGAATTTTTAATAGTGAACGATACTACATGATTAGGACTTTTCAATAAATTGAAAGATACATTGAAAATTCTTAAACTTGATATTCAAGATATAAGAGGACAGGGATATGACAATGGATCTAATATGAAAGGAAAAAATAAAGGGGTTCAACAAAGAGTATTAGAAGTCAACTCTAGAGCTTTTTATACTCCATGTGGTTGTCATAGTCTTAACCTTACACTTTGTGATATGGCAAAATCTTGTTCTAAAGCATCAAGTTTTTTTGGGGTGATTCAACGAATATATACTTTATTTTCCTCTTCACCTCAACGGTTGGAAGTTTTTAAAAATCATGTAAAGGGATATACATTGAAACCATTATCACACACACGTTGGGAAAGTCATGTTGAAGCAGTGAAAGCCATTAGATATCAATGTGAAGAGATTAGAGATGCATTAGTAGATTTGGCAAATACGACTAAGGATTCCATGGCTCAAAGTGAGGCAAAGAGTTTGGTAACTAATGAGATTGAAAATTTTGAATTCTTATTTAGTTTATGTATTTGGTTTAACATGTTACATATTGTTAATGGTGTTAGCAAACTCCTTCAAAATGAAGACATGCAAATAGATGTTGCTATTACTCGATTGGATGAACTTATCAAGTTCTTTGAAAATTTTAGAGAAAATGGATTTGTTTCCACCATGGTTGATTCTAAAGTAATTGCAGAGTCTCTTGGTGTTGAACCAATATTTCATAAGAAACGAAAAGTTCGAAGAAAAAAATTTTTGATGAAGATGTTAGCGATGAAGAATCTATGTCATTATCACCTGAAGAATCATTCAGGATCAATTAATTCTTATTTATTTTTGACCAAGCTCTTCTATCTCTTAAGGTACGATTTTCAGAATTTCGGGAATATGAAGAAAAAATTGGATTTTGTTTGATGTGAAAAGACTTAAATGTGCCACTGAAGAAGAATTGAAAAACTTTTGCTTGAAACTTGA
Organism: Nemophila menziesii; assembly: GCA_029959085.1. Taxonomy (NCBI): domain Eukaryota; kingdom Viridiplantae; phylum Streptophyta; class Magnoliopsida; order Boraginales; family Hydrophyllaceae; genus Nemophila; species Nemophila menziesii. Next base: position 47,619,911 of record JARWIR010000001.1, on the reverse strand, counting down.
AAGTTATTTGGAACAAGATATGAAATCAGATATTAACGGAAATGAGTTGTTGTTAGAACTAAAGGTGTTGAAGGTAGTTTTACCAGATGACAAGAGAAAAGCATTTCAAGTGCTTGATTTTATCAGTTCTTGCTCAAGAGAAGTAAATTTTCCTAATGCTTGGATTGCTTATAGAGTTTTGTTAACAATACCAGTTACCGTTGCATCTGCGGAAAGAAGTTTTTCAAAATTGAAATTAATTAAGAATTATCTCCGATCAACGATGTTACAAGAAAGATTGAAGGGATTGGCTATGTTGTCGATTGAACAAGATATTGTAGACGGACTCGAACACGGAAATTTGATCAATAACTTTGTATCTCAAAAAGTAAGGAAGATGTTCTTTAAGTGAATTCAATAAGTTTTTAGATAAATTTTTTATTTATAAGTTTTTTATGTAATTGTTAAGATATATTATTACGATTTTTAATAAAGGCTTATTTCATACATTTTATTATAAAATTATTAATATATGATTTGTTTGGTTAAAATAGGATAAAAAAATTTATTATATTGTAAAAGGCCTCATTTTCTTCTCCCGCCTTAGGTACCCGAGTTGCTCAGACCGGCCCTGGCTAAAGGATAGTATCAATGTCACTGAATTGATCCTCTCCTAATGAGATCCAAAGTTGGGTTGAGATATCATATAAGTCAATTCCAAAAATGAAATCCATATCTCCTTGGGTAGATGAAGAATCAGGCATATTATATCTTTGAAAAAAGGAGCTGTATATATAATAGCTAGATGTGTTAGGCATTAGTGAGACACCAACTATTGTGAAAGGGAGAAGACCTAGTTAAACTATCACCCGTACACACCGACTCTTTGTTTTGGTTTTATATCTTTATATGAACTTTAATTAATTAAATAATTTTAAGTTATAACATTATAGACGCCATTTTATTTCGAAATTCAACGAACACTTTGATGAAGAATTACTGCCACTTTTTTCAACAAATGCTTTGTATTTATAAATAGATGCCTAAACGTTTTTCTTCCATAAAGAAAACATGGAAGGTTAGCGGTTATTACAACGTTGTAGATGATGGTTTGGAAATCCTATGCTATCAAATATATTATCTAATTTCCAATGATCTAAATTTCCAGTTTTCCTACACAATTTTGATGCTAAATCCGCTATGGTGTTACGTTTCCTTTTGATATGGTACACCTTCCATTCCGGAAATCTTGCAAACCATGTCCAGATTAATTCGATCAGCGGTTGAATCTTCCAATCTTTTCTTTTTCTGTCATAAATTTCTTGGACGATTTCAAGGTTCTCCGTGTAGATTTTAGAGAGAAAGACAATATTTAAAGTTTGATGTGTATAGATATATTGTGCGGATTGTATCGGGAGGTTCTAAGGTGTGAGTGCGTGGAACAAAGACGGATTGGGGTGCGACCGCCTCTAGCCTCCGAAACACAGTGACAAAATGACCAAAAATATTTTGTGACTATTTCTTTTTGATTAAAATAGGTTTCCGCCACCAGAGTAAAAAATCCGTCCCCCAAAGACAGAAGTTTGCTCCCCAAGTTTAAAATTATCCTAATTTTTTTGTAACTATTGTCTCAAAGCCCACTACTTTTTCGTTCCTGTGTAAATCCATCCTAGATTTGTCACTGTTTACTAGAATTTCACAAGTAACCTCTTTTATTAAGAATTTTTATTTATGTTTGTTTTTACCACACAAATTCCACCTCTCAAGAGATTCATAACATTGATTTTATAATAAATTCTATTTTTAGGCTAAACGTTTTAAAAGTATCAATTTTAGACCGAAACGTATTTAAAAATGTCATTTTTAGGCTAATTTACTATGGCCGTTAGATATTTCATTGATTTTAGGGATTATAACCCAAAAAATCAAATAATAATATTTTAAGTTAAATCACCCACTTAACAAAATTCATCCCTAAAGTTTCATTGGTTTTTCAGCTTTATCTATTCAATAACATTGTAAAATAATTATATTAAAAATTCATAAAAGTAACTAATATATTTTATTACAAAAAAACATGTACCTTATATATTACTTCCCGAATTTGGGAATAATTCCTTGATCCAGCTCCACTCGGCTTCTTCTGTTTCTTTCGGTTATATGAATTAGCCTTTGCTTGGTTCTATTTTAATATAATTTCAAAAAATTAATTACGCATAATTAATAACATGTATAATAAAATAGAACTTTTATACCTAATGGTGTCGCCTAAGGTGTGATAAAATAATGAATAAAATAAGTGCAAATAAACACCCTAGGCTGAGCACGGTTCTGCAAGTATACAGGACGTATGTAAGGGTGAATCATGTAATATTACAATAATCGGCTTCAATCGCGAGGTAGTTTCAAATAGGGTTATCCTGTGTCAAGAGGGTTCTAAGCAAATTTTTCCTACAATTGATTTAATGGTGATAACACCAAACCATAATGATTATCTAGTTAGGCTGGGTTGTCAGGACCAAATCCGTGCACTAGATGTTATGTGTTGTTTCCATAGTTAAACACCTCTTCCGGGCAATCATCTAACTACTATTACGGTAATCCTATACATTTGCAACCGCAAAGAAAACAAACAATAAATCAAAACATATAAACAAAGAAATAAAACATGGATTCAATTTAAAACATATACTTCCCAAATTAGAAGATGTTAAACAAGTCTAGGGTTCATACATATATGCTAAATCTCAAACTAAAATTATTTAACTCATACTAAAGAATGAAAAGAAAACAATTACAGATTTAAGGGTTGACGATGACATAATATGGTGTTCAACTCTTTCCAGACTTCTTTTCTTGTGTTGTAAGCTTCTTTCTGGCTTAAGGACTAGCTAAGGATGTTTTTCTTATGATAAGAGGGTGTATTTATAGGGTATAGGAAACCCTAAAACGTTTCTTGGATTATATGATAGGTATTGGACTCCAAACCCAACTCAAATTCGTAACCCTAAAATATAGAAAAGGTAAGATTCTGGTGCTGTTTTGTTTTGGTCGTAACTGCTTCAATACTTATCCGTTTGACGCGTTCCAATAGTCAAAACTAATCGTCTCGGAAAGCTATTTAACTTTGATTTAGTCCATTCTTCCAAATTCCTAGCCAATCTTGAGTTATGATCACTTTTATGTTTGTAGCTGCTGGAATTCAAATTTATTTGTCAACTTTATCTTTTCCTTTTTCATATTTCTTGCCTTTATCTCCAATTTCCATGTTTATCCTCTTTCCTTTATCTCTTAGAATTAGCTTGACATCTAATTAATTACCACATATCTTTAAAACTTCACAATTAACAAACAATTAAACCCAATATGCTCTAAAAATAATTTATTATTAAATTAAGACACGAAATAGGAAAGTGTACTAAATCATGAGAAAATCGACCTATACCCTAATAAATACACCTAAAATGATGTCTCCAACTAAGAATAAATCATCACAGATTGGGAGACATCACCTAACTATCAATATAATCCCACATCTCGCAACATCTTTTCTAAATCTCTTCCACTACATCAAACGGCGTCTTATTCAAATTGTAATAACTTGTCTTCCAGTAGTTCTTCCAATCTCTGTATCTATTCGTTTGGCATTTCTTTAAGTTATCAGCTATTTTCTCCCAATCATCCCTTAGTCTCCATCCCTCTATGTCGGAAAACTCATGTAATCGCCTAAGAATATTTTGTTATAAGTTATTGCACACCTCTTTCCATGCCTTATAGCATGGAGGCGCATTCTCTCAGACTGTCATCCCAACCACTTACGGCAACGTGTTTCCCGTACTCGCCTGTTGGGTTTCATACAAATAAAAAAGACAATCATAAAACAAGTGTTTATTAACCTAATCAAATCATATAGCAAGTGATACACAATTATAATCAAATAAATCAAATTTAAAAAAGTCTGACTTTAGAAATACCTAGTTTGGTTGGAAAAAATGAAGATTGAGCGTGCCCCACGTTGAATATGGACCTGAGAATGGTGTAAGATGAAGTGGAGAAATAAGTGATCAATATTAGAGCAAAAATTAGTTAGGGTTTTAAGAGAAAGTGGGAGAAATTATTTTCTGGGTGTTATTTTTGGTTCTGAAAATTCTGCAATCTGCAATAAATACGCTAGCCTCATTAGAGACAACAAAAGTCGTCGCAACTCAGCGCAAAAGTCGTCGTATTTAAGGTTATCAGCAACGACAAAAGTCGTCGCTACTTAATTAGGTCTTCTACGACTATATTTTCGAACTAAATAAAAAACAAAATGTAATTGCAATTTGTCGCTACTACTTCTTAACAATTAACAACATCCCGCCGTAGCTAAATGAAAAGTTTATTATCGACAACATTTATTGTCGCTTATACTTTTTCGTCGCTAAAGACCATTACTATGTCGTCGCTAAAAAACTCGTCGCGACTGACGCACACTGTATTAGTGGTATAACTGTCAGATTTCATTAAATGATCAAGTCCGTCACACGTTGATTATCAATAATTGACGAATGACATTATTTCTCTTCATTCATTCTATCACCTAGAGAAAGGTTTTGATATAATTCTTATAATTTTATGACATCTAGAGTTCAAGTCTTTACCTAGAGTTGATAGATTCCATCCTAACTCACCCTTAGTTACACAAGTACTTAGTTGTGTCTGATATTGACACACTATGAGCCATATATTTAAACAAAAAAAGCACACATGCAACTATAATGATGATCTCAGGCCAAAAAATTACAAACAGTTAATTCTTTAGAGATTTATCTACTTGATAGTTGATGGTAATAATTGACCATTAGGAATCTCTAACTTTGCTTGATTCGATAATCACATCTCTATATGTATTATTTATGCACCTAATTCGGTAAACAAGAAGTACATATATTTATCCAATAAATACTAATTAGCTACATATTAATCTATCCAGATTATCAAGGTTCAAACTTGATGATTATACAATTAATAACAAGTTCAGATCAAATCCTAAGCACTAAATTCTTATTATCATAACTTCTTATGACATATGGTCCGTAAATTAATCAATGATCTATAGTAATACTATATAGATAACCATCATAATTATAAATACTTCCCATAGATTTAAATAAACAATTCCATTAACCAATATTGTGAGTATAACTACTATCATGCACAAGAAATATATGTGTTCATTTATTGCAAGATAATCGAGGTTAAGGTATAATTTCAACAATTAGATACAATAAGTAGAAGAAAGTATAATTTGTGAAGAGCAGCCGATCTCACCACCTACAAAGCATATGTCTCCCCATATCATGATGAGTTATCTAGGAAGTGTTGCCAAACTCGTCCTTTAGACACGAGTGTGTGAGGGTGATTATAAGAACAATACGAGATTTCCATTTCGAGTGACACTAGATATAGTAAGCAAACTAGATGAGTTGTAGGAGTAGGATATGGATTTGGTTCTTCACATGCAATTCTGTTTCAAACTTGATTTTTACAATAATTTTTCCCCCGATAAAGAGACTTATATAATTTATATATCAATATAGTAAGAGATTTATTATTTATGACATTCAAATATTTATATAATATATGCTCAAAAATGCAGTGCAATTACTGATCTTAAAAAAAAACATTGCATTGCAAGTGATTTTAAAAAAAGAAGTTATTTTGTATCATTGACAAACAAAAGAACGGCTATTCAATATTATATAATAACAAAAGCCTTATCAGTTAAAGTAGTTAAGGTTCAAATTCACCAAACGAGAGTATAAAAATATTACAGAACTCAAAGTTGTTTCAATTTTCAAAGTAAACAATTCATAAGGTTAATGGTAAGTATTCATCTACTAAGTGATTTTTTTATAATTATTTGAGTTTTTCAAGATTTTTTCGTATTTGTCTATGAATGTGAATCGCACGAATCGGAGTGATTCAGAACGATTCATGTACATCCTGGGCTAACACGATACGAAGCCTGATTCGAATCGAAACCAGGGCCGGTCCGAGCAACTCGGGTACCTAAGGCGGGAGAAGAAAATGAGGCCTTTTACAATATAATAAATTTTTTTATCCTATTTTAACCAAACAAATCATATATTAATAATTTTATAATAAAATGTATGAAATAAGCCTTTATTAAAAATCGTAATAATATATCTTAACAATTACATAAAAAACTTATAAATAAAAAATTTATCTAAAAACTTATTGAATTCACTTAAAGAACATCTTCCTTACTTTTTGAGATACAAAGTTATTGATCAAATTTTCGTGTTCGAGTCCGTCTACAATATCTTGTTCAATCGACAACATAGCCAATCCCTTCAATCTTTCTTGTAACATCGTTGATCGGAGATAATTCTTAATTAATTTCAATTTTGAAAAACTTCTTTCCGCAGATGCAACGGTAACTGGTATTGTTAACAAAACTCTATAAGCAATCCAAGCATTAGGAAAATTTACTTCTCTTGAGCAAGAACTGATAAAATCAAGCACTTGAAATGCTTTTCTCTTGTCATCTGGTAAAACTACCTTCAACACCTTTAGTTCTAAAAACAACTCATTTCCGTTAATATCTGATTTCATGTCTTGTTCCAAATAACTTTCAAGTTTCAAGCAAAAGTTTTTCAATTCTTCTTCAGTGGCACATTTAAGCCTTTTCACATCAAACAAAAATCCAAATTTTTCTTCATATTCCCGAAATTGTGAAAATCGTACCTTAAGAGATAGAAGAGCTTGGTCAACAATAAATAAGAAGTAATTGATCCTGAATGATTCTTCAGGTGATAATGACATAGATTCTTCATCGCTAACATCTTCATCAAAATTTCCTTTTCTTCGAACTTTTCGTTTCTTATGAAATATTGGTTCAACATCAAGAGACTCTGCAATTACTTTAGCATCAACCATGGTGGAAACAAATCCATTTTCTCTAAAATTTTCAAAGAACTTGATAAGTTCATCCAATCGAGTAATAGCAACATCTATTTGCATGTCTTCATTTTGAAAGAATTTGCTAACACCATTAACAATATGTAACATGCTAAACCTAATACATAAACTAAATAAGAATTCAAAATTTTCAATCTCATTAGTTACGAAACTCTTTGCCTCACTTTGAGCCATGGAATCCTTAGTAGTATTTGCCAAATCTACTAATGCATCTCTAATCTCTTCACATTGATATCTAATGGCTTTCACTGCTTCAACATGACTTTCCCAACGTGTGTGTGATAACGGTTTCAATGTATATCCCTTTACATGCTTTTTAAAAACTTCCAAACGTTGAGGAGAAGAGGAAAATAAAGTATATATTCGTTGAATCACCCCAAAAAAACTTGATGCTTTAAAACAAGATTTTGCCATATCACAAAGTGTAAGGTTAAGACTATGACAACCACATGGAGTATAAAAAGCTCTAGAGTTGACTTCTAATACTCTTTGTTGAACCCCTTTATTTTTTCCTTTCATATTAGATCCATTTTCATATCCATGTCCTCTTATATCTTGAATATCAAGTTTAAGAATTTTCAATGTATCTTTCAATTTATTGAAAAGTCCTAATCCTGTAGTATCGTTCACTATTAAAAATTCAATAAAGAGTTCTTCTACCTTTATGGGTGTAGTAAACACATCCACACATCGTATAATAAGAGACATTTGTTCGAGACCACTTATATCGGGAGTACAATCAAGTAAGACTGAAAAGTACCTAGCTTTTTTGATTTTTCGCAGAATTTCACCTTTGATCTCGCCTGCTAATGTGAGTATCAATTCGTTCTGAATTTTATGACTAAGGTAATGAATATGAGTTTCTTTATTTTGTATACGACGAAGATGTTCTTTCATTACTGGATCAAACTCTGCAACCATTTCAACCAATTTGTAAAATAATCCATTATTACGATCATAAATCTTCTCATTTGTCCCACGAAAAGCTAAATTATTACTAGCAATAGTTTGACAATAGAAATAATTCTCACTAATACTTGCTTCCAATGTTCTTTTTCTCTGTTGATTTGATCTTGCACACTTTGATCAATTGTTGTGTTTTTTCTCAATCTTGTTTGCAACTCAATAAAGGCACTCAAATTCGTAATATGTGCAGCCCCGATTTCATGTTCCCTTAGTTTAGCACTAAGATTACTCCAATCATCAACTCCTTGTTCTGCTAAATAGGTAGCCATATGATTTTGTTTGAATAACTTGCAATAAAAACAGAAGACCTTATTAACCGCTTTTGAATACACAAGCCAATTCCTATCTTGTTTTTCTCCATTGCGCAAAATCCGAACATAATTTGATGAAGAGAAGTGTCGACCTTCGCCATCTTTTGGAAAATCATAATCCTTATCTCGAGTGATCCTTATAGGACCTTTTTTGACTAATAAATCTCGTAATGGTTGATCAACTTTCTTCCAATTTCCCGGATCATAAATGGCATCATCAAGTGTCGCATTAACATTCATATTCGCGCAATCTTGATGATCATCAAAATTCACATTTTTAACTATCTGATCATCTTTTATCTTTTCAAATTGCATATCAACATTCACATATTCGGTATCTCTATCAACATACATACTATCAATATCTGCATTAATATTTTCTATATTTGAATGTTTCGTCTCTTTAGGTTTAAGGAATTTGTGAAAAGCTCCTTTTTGAGAACTAATAAATTCATCTACCTTTTTCTTTTTTAACTTTTTAGAATGACCAGATTCTTGCTTACGAATCATGATAATAAAGTAATTATAGAACAATTAAACCTGAATTTTTTGACGACCTTCCTCCTAATAATTCTTCGTTTCGAATATTGTTTTTGAAATCTGTTTATATTTTCTGGTCGATTCTATTAAACCTATAACATATATAAAAAATAATTTAATTTAATCTTAAATTATATAAAAGAATTAAATATATTTACTTAACTATATAATAATAAAAATTTAAAAAACTTACCGTGTATTTGTATGTTTTTGCTTCTGCTTCTACTTTAGAGGAACGCACATACCAAGTTTCGAACCCGTGACTTACTTATAAGAGACAACTCACCTTACCACTAAACTAACTAGTAGTTCTGTGTTAGGCTAAAACGAATTGCGTACTATATTTAACTTATATATATGTACTATATATTTTATTTTTTTGGGGCCCTCAAAAATTTGGGGCCCGAGGCGACCGCCTTGGTTGCCTTGGGCCTGGCCGGCCCTGATCGAAACATATGTGCATCGTAATCGTATCGTGATAGTAAGATATAATAAACAGAGGTTGTAGAAATAATAGGAATATGAAAAGGTAAGAGTGAGGAGACAAAACTAAAATTACTATTATGAGAGTCACCCAATATATGAAACTTCGATCATCTTTGCAGTGGATAAAGAGATTAGAATTGCCTAGAGAAGTCCCTCAAGCAAAAAGATGGTGACCACATGCCCATTTAATATCCTTTTCTCACAATCACAAGATCAGTACGGTTTCCCTCATCGAATTAAAAGTGCCATCTTTTGTGAGTTTTTTCAAATATCCAAGAAAGTTTTAGGACCTTATTTTGAACTGTGTGTGTCAAGAATTCATCCACACAATTCTGGATTAACAAGTTCCTTCCTTCCTGAATTATTATTATTATCATTAATCTTTAATTCAGAGGGGTTTAATTAATTAAAATTTTGCTAATATATCCCAATTTCTTGTGACATTTCATTGTTTTGATAGTAATAAGTATGGACTCAATAAGTAAAACACATATATAAGTTTTTAATTTGAAGCTTACATAATAGAAAATATCCGAGATACAATCATCAATTTATACCACAAAGGGCGGGATGATAACCATAGGCACAATAGCTAGGGGGAAGTAAACAAAAGTTAAACAAGACTCTTGCTCTAGAGAAATCTTGACAATGAGGGTTTAAAACTCCATCTTATTAATTTGATTCAGTAAAATCATAGATTATAGCACCCCTGGAAATCATATCTCCTACTCTTACTTAACCCTGCAACATTCACAAAACATACAATGAACCATTAGTAAAAAGAATATATCATGATCATACATTTATATTTTATATGAGTTAAAAAGGAGCTAGATAGTAAATATGTATTTATATACTTGGAGTAGTCAGTTGAGGGACTGATCTCGTAAGGGACTTTGACGCCACATTATCCTGGAAGCTCAGCAGTAACGGTAAGGTTAATACCAGTGATAGAATCTGCAAGCGATTTTAAGCACTTGCAAGCAGTTTGACGGTCAGGGGTGGTCTGAGCGGCTTTGTTAAGTTTTTTAATGCCGTCGCAGCAACTAGTTGGAATTGCTCCACCACTTCTGACGTAGTTGAGGCATGGGGACACCCCGGCTGCAACTTGGCCACATGTCATGGCAGCCTCTGCATGAGGTGCAATGACCACCATGCATAAAAGGACCAAGGAAACAACCTTACCAACCAATTCCATTCTTGTTGAAATTACACTTTTTAGACTTTAAACAATGATCTCTCTATGAAGTGTGGGTTTGAGAAGAAGGTTGTCATGTTAGGATATATATAGGGAAAAAGTTGTGTGTAAACACACCAGTAAAAGTAGTTATATATTTAGTTATTGGGGTTATTTGAATCTTGATGTTCCATTCAAGTATCAATTACATAAAAATATATACATATAGGTTGGTGAAATCTCTTCGATTTGTCATTTTACTAGGTTTAATTATTGGGCGGTACATGAGAGACGCTTAATATTTCATTTATTAGCCTAATTAATGAGAAAATGTTGTCTCAGGTATCCAAGATAAGATTCTGAGGAAAGAGGAAAAAAGAAAAACAAATAATCAACTGAGTTCGGTTGATATTTTCTTTTTTTTTTTGATAGATTCTCGTTTGAGAGTTTATGAGACGAACTTTAGATCTAAAAAAGGGCAAAAATAATCCGCAAAAATAATCCGTTGGGATTAGCTCACTGCCCAGTACCTTGGTCATCCAATCTAGTGGTGCAGGTTTGAACCGAGTTAATGACTCCGAGTTCATTCAAAGTGGCTCTCTTATGTAAAAAAAAAAAGGCAAAAGTATATTTTTTTAACAGCCCTCCCCAATTTCCCCTGACATCCAACCTCGCGTCATATAGTACATTAATTAAAGTAATGTCTAAATATTTTTATCGAGATGTTTATTATAAATTAAGTAATTAAATGCACACTGATTTTATTTTAATTTAATACTCAAAAAAGCCCTTCAAGTTGGAATTAATTTTCTTTCACCACAGATATTATTTTTTGTCCGTAAAAAACACCATATATTTTATTCTTTTCTTTACCACTACTCCGCGTCAAGCTTCTAGCGACTACATGAGTAGTCGCTAGAATTTAAAAAAGTAGTCGCTAGATGTGGGATCAAGGTTCTAGCGACTACAAGTAGTCGCTAGAAATTAGTCGCTAGAATCTTGTCGTTAGAACGTAACCCTTACGACTACTGGGCAATACGTAGTCGTTAGAGCTTGGGTCCATATTAACGACTACGTAGTAGTCGCTAGAGAACGCCATTACTAGCGACTACTTTGTAGTCGACAATAGTGGACAACACTAACGACTACAATGTAGTCGTTAGTTACTAATGATTTGGCGACTACTATTATTATTCATTAACGACTACAATGTAGTCGTTAATAATAATTTTTTATTTTTAAAAAAAAATAAAAAAACACAATTTTCGAATTTTTTTTAATTGCATTACTGTAATTAAAAAATATTCGAAAATCATATTTTTTTATTTTTTTTTAAAAATAAAAAATATTAAAATAATAATAAAATTAACAATTCTAAATAATTAATTTAATTAAAATATAAAATTAACAATTCTAAATAATTAATTAAAATATAAAATTAAACCAAATTCAAACCCGGTCAAGCCAGGTCAAAGTCAAACCTGGTCAAGCCAGGTAAAAGTCACCAAACATTAAATCATTACATAAGTCACCAAAAAAAGAAATAAAGTCTTAATACAAACCCAAATAATCCGAATAGTCTCAAAATAAAATAATTAAAACATCACTAAAATCCTCGGCGTCTATAGAGGTCCTCCTCATTCCCGGGCACGTAATCATCTTCATCCAAATCAACATCCATATCAACATCTTCACCGCTGCTACTACTATCATCGTCTGAGTCTTCTGAGTCATCGCTAGGAGGAGTGGGGCCCGCACTCATAGGCTGGAAGGGGGTCTCGCCTTTATCCGCCCTCAACTGATTAACGTATGCGATGGCATCATTCACAGTAGCCATCGAGAAAGCTGCAGGCGCGGTGCTAGTAGAATCTTCAGGGCGGGGGAATGGGGGAAGACCGCTGGACACTCGGAGCTCGTTAATAGCCGCCATCATCTCCTCGTGTTGCTCGTTCCGGGCTGGAGTAGTCTTAGCCTTGTTTTTCGATTTTCCCGGACGGCCAATGCCCGGAATAAAGCTCCTCTTCGGTGACCCAACCTCCTTCGCGGTCTTCCTCACGTAATCGACTTGCTCCTTCTGACTCATTCCTCCCCAATCGCCTGACTCTGATTGACTTTGAGTCACCTTCTCCTTCATCGCGTCCTTGAGCAATTTCTGTTACATAAAAAACAATATATCAATTAAATTTGATAATAAATGAAAAAAATAATTAAAACAATCTAATAAAGAATAACTTACATCGGCTCTTTCGTACCCCACCGACCTCCACTCTTTCGTCTTCTTTGTCTTCCCCACCACCTCGTAAAACGCACCCATAGGCGGAATCGGGATGTCTTGTTGGGTAGACTCGTCCCTTATCACCAGATGCCCTCCCGGGATTAATTCTTCACCCTGTTTCAATAAAATAAAGAATATTCAAAATAAATTATAAATTAATAAAAAAAATTACTTAAATAAAAAATTACCTCGTATAGCATATCCCGAGTTCGGGAATACCTCCTCGACCCCGCTCCACTCTTGTTTTTCTGCTTTTCTCGATTCTTTTTATTCTCTTTTGCTTGATTCTGAAAAAATATAAAATTCAATTATTATTACAAACTATTATAATTTTAAATATATACTAAAATTAAAAATCATCAAGATTTTACCTTAGCTTTTCTTGAACTCCAATACTCGCAGCACTTAGCCCACACCTCATCTGACAACCAATCCGGCTTTATACCCTTTTTCCAATAATACTTCTTCACGTTGTATTTGTAATCCTTAAACCTCATCCTCATTGTATCGTCCAAATTCCCAAAAATCTTGTTACAATCTTTCCTCTTTTTCCAATCATTTATGTTAAAATATTTCTGTAAAAAAAAATACATTATTTAAATTTAAAAAAGAATAATAAATTAAGTTCAAAAATAAATTAACAATTAAATTAAATACCGATAATCTCTTAATAACAGCTTTTTTGTCCGCCTCCAGCACCTTTCTCCAAAACGGGTGATAGGGCGGAATCCTCTCTCGTACTGCGATTCCAATAACTTGAGAAACGTGGTGCCCGTACTTGCCCGAAGGACTCCACGTGTCGTCTAACGCACAAAAGTTGACTGGCAAAGGCCACCCAACTTCCTTCAATGCCTTCATCGCAGTCTTCAAGGCACCTCCACCCCTTGTTCTCCGTCTAGGGGGATCTGTTTTAACATTAGATTAATTATTAGTGACTCTATTTTTTAACAAAGTATTTAACTGGATTTGTTTATTTACCTGGCTGGTTTGCACAGTCGGCTAGGTTCCGGTTAGGATTCCGGCTTGGGTCCCTACCCCCACCGTCCCCTTCGTGGTGTCGTGACATCACATCGGCCATCTAGCAATTTATAGATTAATTAAAATACGGAATAAAAAATAACATAAAAATTACTAAATTATTACATCACCAAAAATGCATAAAATAAATTATATTAGTCATATAATAAATTAATTTATATGTTTTTTGATATTTAAAATTATATTATTATTTAGTAAAATAAATTCCCTATATTTTTTTAAATTGCATAAAATTCCCTATATTTTTTAAAAATGCATAATAGTCCATATTTTTTTTAAAAAAAATTCCATAAATATTCCTATATATTTTTTTAAATTGCATAAAAGTCCTTATTTAATTTTTCTAAAATTGCATAAATATTCCTAAATATTTTTGTAAATTGCATAAAAGTCCCTAAAATCCATATTTAGTTTTTCTTAAATTTCATGAAAATCCCTATGTAGTTTTAAATTGCATAAAAGTCCCAATTTATTTTTCTAAAATTTCATGAAAGTCCTTATTCATTATTATAAAATTACATAAAGGTCCTTAAATATTTTTTTTAAATTGCATAAAGGTCCCTATATATTTTTTAACACATAACAAAGATTAAGAATTTGCATAAAGGTCCCTATATATTTTTTAACACATAACAAAGATTAATCTAACATTTTCTAAAAAACATAACAAAGATTAAAAAATTGCCAAAAAATCATCCTACTAAATTTTCAAACAAAAACCATGAATAACTTGTTTAAATTAACAAAAACCAATCCCTATTAACACTAATCATTCTCGGAATTAAGAATCAAGCATCAAAAAAAGGAAAATTTTTTAATTATATTTCACAAATTAATTTTTTCACCCATTTAACATCAATTTTTGGTTTAAAAAATTCATACAACACTCTAATTACACCCTACTAATTTCGGAATTACAAATAACATGTAATCATCAAATAAAAAAAAAGACATGAAAATTAAAAATCAAAAATTGGTTGGAATACTAACCTTTTTGGATGAAATCAGAGCTGATTTGGTGTTGAATCCATGCCATATTGATTCGGAATGAAACACAAACAAAAGAAAAACTAATTAGAAATGTAAAAAAAGAGGAAAAAATCTTAATTTAAGCTTGAAAATGGAATAGAATGAGATTTGGTGTTGGATTTGCTTACCTTTGATGAAGATTAGATGCTAGAATCGCCCCTTGGAGTGGCTGAAAATGGAATGGAATGAGCTCTCGTTTTTTAGAATTTTTGAAGAAGGAATGAAAGTGAAGAAATGAGCTCTCGGTTTAGATATAGGGTTTTTTTTCTAGCGACTACTTGGTGTAGTCGCTAGAGAGTAGAAAATAGTCGCTAGATAAGTCTTTAGCGACTAAAATGTAGTCGCTAGATAGCTAAGTGAAACGCGTGTCCTTTCGTGGGCGGAAAATGGACCGCCATCCGTTTTGGGGAATATATTTCGATATCTAGCGACTACAATGTAGTCGCTAGTGCTCTAGAATCATTAGCGACTAGTTCATGTACATGAACTAGTCGCTATAAGTTAAATGTAGTCGCTAGAATTTTTTTTTTTTTTTTTTTTTACAAAAAAAACACTAAACACTATACAATTATCCAATATTTCAATTCAATACCAAATGATCATTTAAATTAAATTCAAAAATAAATTAAGTGTTTAGAGTCAATGTTAAGTGTTTGTGGTCAAAGTTAAGTGTTTAGAGTCAATGTTAAGTGTTTATGGTCAAAGTTAAGTGTTTATGGTCAAAGTTAAGTGTTTAGAGTCAAAGTTAAGTGTTTGTGGTCAAAGTTAAGTGTTTGTGGTCAAAGTTAAGTGTTTAGAGTCAAAGTTAAGTGTTTGTGGTCAAAGTTAAGTGTTTGTGGTCAAAGTTAAGTGTTTGTGGTCAAAGTTAAGTGTTTGTGGTCAAAGTTAAGTGTTTGTGGTCAAAGTTAAGTGTTTAGAGTCAAAGTTAAGTGTTTATGGTCAAAGTTAAGTGTTTAGAGTCAATGTTAAGTGTTTATGGTCAAAGTTAAGTGTTTAGAGTCAAAGTTAAGTGTTTGTGGTCAAAGTTAAGTGTTTGTGGTCAAAGTTAAGTGTTTAGAGTCAAAGTTAAGTGTTTGTGGTCAAAGTTAAGTGTTTATGGTCAAAGTTAAGTGTTTAGAGTCAAAGTTAAGTGTTTGTGGTCAAAGTTAAGTGTTTGTGGTCAAAGTTAAGTGTTTGTGGTCAAAGTTAAGTGTTTGTGGTCAAAGTTAAGTGTTTGTGGTCAAAGTTAAGTGTTTGTGGTCAAAGTTAAGTGTTTAGAGTCAAAGTTAAGTGTTTAGAGTCAAAGTTAAGTGTTTGTGGTCAAAGTTAAGTGTTTGTGGTCAAAGTTAAGTGTTTAGAGTCAAAGTTAAGTGTTTGTGGTCAAAGTTAAGTGTTTATGGTCAAAGTTAAGTGTTTAGAGTCAAAGTTAAGTGTTTGTGGTCAAAGTTAAGTGTTTGTGGTCAAAGTTAAGTGTTTGTGGTCAAAGTTAAGTGTTTGTGGTCAAAGTTAAGTGTTTGTGGTCAAAGTTAAGTGTTTGTGGTCAAAGTTAAGTGTTTAGAGTCAAAGTTAAGTGTTTAGAGTCAAAGTTAAGTGTTTGTGGTCAAAGTTAAGTGTTTGTGGTCAAAGTTAAGTGTTTGTGGTCAAAGTTAAGTGTTTGTGGTCAAAGTTAAGTGTTTAGAGTCAAAGTTAAGTGTTTGTGGTCAAAGTTAAGTGTTTAGAGTCAAAGTTAAGTGTTTATGGTCAAAGTTAAGTGTTTAGAGTCAAAGTTAAGTGTTTGTGGTCAAAGTTAAGTGTTTGTGGTCAAAGTTAAGTGTTTGTGGTCAAAGTTAAGTGTTTGTGGTCAAAGTTAAGTGTTTAGAGTCAATGTTAAGTGTTTATGGTCAAAGTTAAGTGTTTAGAGTCAATGTTAAGTGTTTATGGTCAAAGTTAAGTGTTTATGGTCAAAGTTAAGTGTTTAGAGTCAAAGTTAAGTGTTTGTGGTCAAAGTTAAGTGTTTGTGGTCAAAGTTAAGTGTTTAGAGTCAAAGTTAAGTGTTTGTGGTCAAAGTTAAGTGTTTAGAGTCAAAGTTAAGTGTTTATGGTCAAAGTTAAGTGTTTAGAGTCAAAGTTAAGTGTTTGTGGTCAAAGTTAAGTGTTTGTGGTCAAAGTTAAGTGTTTGTGGTCAAAGTTAAGTGTTTGTGGTCAAAGTTAAGTGTTTGTGGTCAAAGTTAAGTGTTTAGAGTCAATGTTAAGTGTTTATGGTCAAAGTTAAGTGTTTAGAGTCAATGTTAAGTGTTTATGGTCAAAGTTAAGTGTTTATGGTCAAAGTTAAGTGTTTAGAGTCAAAGTTAAGTGTTTGTGGTCAAAGTTAAGTGTTTGTGGTCAAAGTTAAGTGTTTAGAGTCAAAGTTAAGTGTTTAGAGTCAATGTTAAGTGTTTATGGTCAAAGTTAAGTGTTTAGAGTCAAAGTTAAGTGTTTATGGTCAAAGTTAAGTGTTTAGAGTCAATGTTAACTGTTTATGGTCAAATCACCCAATTATAAAAAGTTTAAGTAAATAAAATGTTTTAATACAAATAAACCCCAAAGTCCTTGTGTTTCCCGGGAAACACAATGGGAAGGCCATCTAACTGTGTCTGAATATCGGCAGGTTTATATTTCCTCGGTGGTCGCCTTTCAGTAGGTTCCTTGTACAAAACTTTTTCTTCTCTGAAAGGATGTTTGATGGGTAACCAACGTCTGTGGTCGAAGTAAGCAACCCCTTTCTTCACGCTCAATGACGGAGTAGCATCCATGCATTCTGGACAAGCTTTATAACCTTGACCCGACCATCCCGAGGTGTATGTCCTAGCGGGAAAATCGTTAGTCGTAGACAACAAACAAACCTTCATAGTAAACTCTTCCTTCTTGTGGGCATCATACGTAATAATCCCTTTACCCCACAACTCGTCCAACTCATCTATAACAGGACGAAGAAAGACGTCCATGTCCTTGCCGGGTGAACGGGGTCCCGGAATCAACAAACAAAGCTGGAATGTCGTCTCCTTCATACACTCCCACGGTGGTAAGTTGTAGACGGTCAATATAACCGGCCACATGCTGTAAGAGTTGTTTTGCATGGAGAATGGGCAAAAGCCATCGATACCCAAACCCAAGAAGACGTTCCGAGGTTCACTAGCAAACTCGGGATGTAACTGAACGAATCTCTTCCAACTATCTCCGTCAACTGGATGACGCAACAAATCTGGATCTGTATTCTTCCCTGTTTGGTGCCAGATCATATTTTCGGCAGTGTGCCTCGAAGCGTAAAGTCGCTGCAGCCTAGGGGCAATCGGGAAATATCTGAGTTTCTTATGCGCTACTTTCAGACCCTTCTTCGGGTCCCATCTGGATTCATTACATACTGGACAATTTTCAAGGGAAGCATTTTCCTTGTAAAACAAAGCACAATCGTTCACGCAAACATCGATGGTCTCGTAACCCATACCTAAATTTTTTAACTTCTTGTTGCACGCCTCGTATGAGTCGGGCAACGTATGAGGTTTGGGCAATACACGGCATAATAGCTGAAGCAACTCGGTGAAAGACGTGTTAGACCACTTGTTCTTGACCTTCACGTGCATTAGCTTCGCAATGAAATTTAATGAACTCATGACATCACAACCAGGGTATAACTCGGTCTCTAAATCGGAAAACATCTTTTCGAATTTGTCACGAGCTGTACTGTTCGAGTCTGTGATCTCGGTGTCACCAGAATGACCACCAACTTCGTAATTAGGTCTCAAATCATCGTATACATCCAACATTTCGTTTTCTTCATATCGAGTCTCGAGAATATCCTCGGGCTCACCATGCTTTGTCCAAATATCATACGTCTCCAAAAACCCATGCACTAATAGATGTGACCTAACTTTCTCAACCGTATACCTACGATAATTCGAACACTGATTACACGGACAATAAATTGTGTCTTCACCTGGAGGTCTATTTTTTTCAGCAAAAGCAAGGAATGGTTCTATCCCCTTAAGTAGTCGCCAAAAGTTCACTTGTAGTCGTTATAAATGAGTACTAACGACTACATGAAGTAGTCGTTAAATGATTAACCCACTAGCGACTACACGTTGGCGGTTGGAAAATAATTAAAAAATACTAAATACCATTATCGACTACTTAATACGTATTAACGACTACAGCATGTAGTCGAAAAAATCAAACATTGTTAACGACTACTTGGTAGTCGCGAAAAATACCATGTAGTCGTTAGAGATTTGTAGTCGCGAATGCTCCTATCTTTAGCGACTACATCAAGTAGTCGCGAGAAATTTAGTCGCTAGAGGCTAATGCGGGAGTAGTGTACTGCACATAAAAAGAACTATAGAAAGTTTCCTAAAACTCAAATTTTAAGCTATGGAAAAAATCCTAAAACTCAGATTTTGAGTTTTAAAAAGCGAACTCGAGATATCTTAGAAGGGTAAAAAAGAAAGTGCTTTTTACGGGATAGTGGATAAGGCTGCAGAGATTTATTGAGCATTATCCTTTTTTTTATCAAACGCTCAGATTATTTCACCTCTGAAGGAGTAATGTCGAAATACAAAATCAAACACAAATAAAAAATAGGAAAACAATCTCAACATAATTTCCATAGCTAAGGAATTGATTCAACATACGTATGCCGAGATTGAAACGTGCGAATTGAATAGATGGAGGGCGAACCCCCAAAGGTTGAATATGAAAATGCACACCTGGCTCAGGGATGCCTTGCAATTGATAATTAGCGCCATTTGTTAGATTGATCCCATACAAGTTCGATCCTTATCGGACATTGTTGTGTCAGGTTGATTAGCTCAAAGGTGCATTCACTTGATTCTCATTGACCTCAAAACCAGACGGTGGATCAAGATTATCCATTTCTACTTGCGCTTTCTTTGTTATTTCTCTATTTCTTTGGTCTCGAAGCAATTTCTCGAGATTCGAGTGCATAAACCAAAATCTGTAAATTTATGAAGAGACAAAAACAAGAACATAACCTAAAACCTAAAAAAAACTAGACACTTCTACAATAAATTAAAAACACAAAAGTCTACACTAAAATCCCTGGCAGCGGCGCCATTTACTTGTTCGCCCCCACGTGTGATATAATTAATCAACACTGGAAAAGGCGATTCTTCGCAGCATACAGATTAGTGACAAGTATATTTGATAAGTAAGGTTATGTCGTTCTCCACATGAATTATCAGTGATAATAATTATTCTTAGAATAGTGTAAAGGTGTAAAGCTTGCAATAGAATTAAAGAAATACTAAAGTTTGTAAATAGAATAATGTTTAATTAGTTTCCTAATGATTAATAAATAATATGATAATGACAATAAGATTAAACTAACAATGAAAATAAATAAGTAAATAAATAAAGGATGAACTAATATGAGAAAGTTGTTTGAGATTTTGCTAGTAATTATCTATAACGCTAGTTAATAGTTTTATTGATAAGGGCGAGTTGCAAAATATCGCATTAGCCAGGTTCAACTATCCTATTAACTTATGTCAGGCGGCTTAGAGGCAACCTACATGCCATAACTGCTTATCGAGTGAATTAAGTTCCTACCATATTGACTACCTAATGAAAAGACCTTCCGGTTCAATACCTCGCACTAGGCGCCTATACGTTACATCCGCAATTACAAACCCCTGTCGGTGCCGAATGTAATTACTAAAGCTACTCACTACTTGGCCAGAGCATATATAGTGTTAAATCAAACACGTAGGTCAATGAAGTAAATAATCTAACCAAACCCAATTAAACACTTTGTCCAGCTAAGCATAAACTCTTACATAAGCATCCTAAAGCAATGTAGGTTTAGTTCATACTAAAATATGAAAAACTAATTAATACTAATGACAAAATCATATTCAAAAGACAAAGTTAAGATAGGTTACTTTTCAAGAAGAGGTGAAACGATGAACAGTTGGGGAAGAATCGTTTGGGTTTATTGACAAACCCTTCTTTTCTCCTCTCCAACTCTCTTGCTCCCCTTCTGAAACACGCTTCTCTACTCTTGGATAATGAAAAAATGACGATCCCCCTGATATGGGGGCTACTAAAGGATTTGTATATATATTAAAAATGTTTGGGCCTCCTTCTGGCTTGCGTAATTAGGTTTAGAAGGGGCCCAACCCGTTCTACTTAGCAGAATTCTAGTTCAAGCCACAAGTGAAGCAAATGACATAACTTATTCATCTTAACTCCGAATTGACTCTGTCACTTCCCACGCGACAATGACTTCAAGATCTCTCTAAATCAAAAGGAATTATGTCCAAAGATCTCACAGTTATATTGTAGTGACAAAAACACTAAGGCGCAAAGATTTTTCTACCAAACACTCCAACTTCCAAAAGTGACTTTAAACTGGCTTGGGGTATATCCCTACTTTTTGACTTCTTCTTCTCATACTGGAACGTTGTATAAACCATGTACCTAAAAGCTACACATTTAACACACAATTAAGGAACAAACACTCTATAAATAGAAATATGACCAAAACAAGAAGTAAAAGTACAATATAGCAAATACTAGGGAAAATCCCCTACTTAGGCCCTATCAACTCTCAAAATAATGTCTCACGAATGGATTAATCCATCACAACAAGAGAGACATCAGACGGACACTTAACAAATTAATTACACATAAATATCTTTAAAAGTAACAATTCTCCATAACTAGACACAAAACGAGAAACTATCTAAATATAGTTAATACATCCTCCAATATGTACAATATAACCCTAAAAAGATATCTCGTGACTAAATTAATCAGTCATAATACAAGATACATCAATAGTCCCTACATTTTTAAGATTCACTGAAAGTCGCTATATTATTGAAATTGCATTAAAAGTTTCTACATATTCGAAATTTCTTTTAAAGTCTCTAAATAATCGATAAGGTACTCGTCCCTAATGAAAACTCATCAATATCGACGAGTTCTTGTTGAAAAAACTCATCGACGATGAGTTTGTAATTAGCGACGAGTTCTACGTCTTAATAGCGTTGAGCGTGTCATCGCTAATGCTACCTTTGTAAGTTCTAAAAATATTTTTCTCCCAAATGTTGACATAAAAGAACAAAATATTATATTTTTCTAAATTTATTAACATTCAAATTTCTATAAAATAATAAACTAATTAAAAAGTAAGCATGTCTTAACTGGAGATTGTTTAATGTGTTCATCGTGGTATGCTTGATGTTTCGTATCACCCTGTTTTAACAAACAAATATCCTTTAACAAATGAAGTTATACGAATAATAATTAGAATATTTATAATTGAAAAACACTTACGAGTTTTTTGTAACCATTAGGGCTTACGATTTCAACATCGTTATCGATGTATATTGGTTTCTCTAATATGTCTATGTAGTCATCTCTGTTTTCATACAATGTGTCGCCGTATACTTCACCATCATCTTCGATCAAGGGATCATACCCCAATTTCTTTAAATCTATCACTATGCCATTTCCACTAGTCAAACGTAATTGCAAGTTGTCTGTGTCCAAAATCGTATCAACTAAACGAATGGTGATCGGATTTGTGATAGTCGATATTGATTCCATACCCAACAAATTGGCACTCCATCTGTGTCGGTCATTTACTTCCCATAAAATTTCCACCTCTTTTGGACCTCCTTTCGTATATCATCAGTGTAAATGACATTTATTACTTGAGTGACTAAGATGTAGGACATATTAATACACCAAATATGATTTTTGTTGATCATGGTTTCTTCACGTACGACCTTCCGCTTACACCTTGCTCATCGGTATTATACCAGTTACAATCTAACAAGTTAATAGAACAACGATCACGACCTTGACAAATTTGACAAACTCACCGTAATAAGTAATCTCATTTGTGATTATACAAACTCCATAATATTGAGGCAATCTCTTTATCTATTTTTCATGATAAACCCAATTTACCCCGTTTATAACACATGGATCAAATCTATATACGAAAACAACGACGAATACCTACAAATTGTTAACTAATGCACCTCCGACTTTACTTATTATAATCACCAATAAATAGGAACAATTATTAGTTGTAATAGACTCAGAGTTGTACTTAAAATTGAAAAGTTGTTCTGCATGGAGAAAGGATGAACCTAATCGATGACCAAACTCAAGCATACATATGCGGTTCACTTGCAAGCCCATGGTTCCGCTCGTCAAACATTTTCCAACCAATTTTATCAACTGGATGACATAACATATTTTCGGTGCTACACATTCCGGTATCGTGCCAAATTATGTCTTTGGTACTGTGTATCCAAGCGTATATTTAGTGCAATAGGAAAAAATCACAGTTTCTTATGAGACACTTTTTGACCCGTTGATGTCTCCCATTTTTTTCTAGATATTATCCATTAGGAGACATTATTTAGGTGATTAATAGACTTATTTGATAGACTTTTAAATTTATTTAGTTATATTGCATTTTCTCCCCTTGGAATTGGATTATTTGCATTTTAGAGTTTTTGTGCGTTAATTTGGTTGTTTTTAGTGTAAAGTTCTTAGGTCCATGGATGTTATGGAGAACCAAGAAAAGGAGGAGAAATGATAATTAAAGTCTTAGAGCGAACGGAGAAGTCAAAGGTGAGAAAAGATGATCCGAAGAATTAACTAGAGGAGAGGGAAATCTGGAAGGCTGTTACAAATCACTGTTTTTGTGTCACTTAGCCACTGATTCAGCCTTAGAGTCCTGAAATAAGAAAGTTGCATTTTTGAGTCAGGAAGATTTTGTGACTGGAATGAAATGATTTGGAATTCGACGCAAAAGTTACCGCCGTTTTACTAACAAATGTACATCAGTTACGGGATTTTAAATTAGGATTGAGCTTTTATCTCATTTAACCTATTTCCTTTAAGTAAAAAGCCCAAGTCCGAATTCTCCACTATATATAGGCCTTTAGACTTCATTTTTTAGACAACTCATTACACAAGTCAGTATACGCTAGAAGAGAAGTCAGAGCAAAAAAAGGAGAGAAAAAGCTGAAGAATCAATTTTCCTCCATCAACAGTTAAAATCAAATCTTCTTATTTTATTTCAGTCTTTAATTTAATTATGAGCTAAACATATTAGTGCTTGAAAATCGCAAATAAAGGGATGAACCCTAATTAATTTATTCTAGGTTTCTGAATTTGGATTTTTATAATTTAAATTGAATTGAGTATTTTATATTGGATATTACTTTGTTCTTCATTACTATATCTTTTCGGTACAACTAAAAATAGGTTTTAGTATCTGGGCTATTCACTTTAGTGGCAAAAGTGATCATCCGACGGGGGGGTTCGAATATAGACTTAGGTAATGTCCGTTATTGACCGGCATGCTTAACTAATTACATAGCCAAGGAGGTAAACACTTCACATCCGAATAGACATATTCGCCCGGTTAGGGGTTTATAGTACTTTAGGATAGCTCCTAGGTCCACCCGACAGAGGGCTAGGAGATATTAGGATCCCGACTAATATAATAATACCAATTCTACCCTTAAACAGAAACGTTGATTACATTGATTAGGTGAATTCCTTGCGAGACTCAAGTATATTTCTTATCCTTGCGTCTACTCATATTTATTTTAATTGCATTATTTTACTTCCAGTTAATCATTTTAGTACTTTATTTGATTCTAAAACAAAACCAAACAAACATCTTTATCATTTACTTTTCTGTCTAGCAATTAATTCTACGATACCGATTAATACTAGTGTCATAACTAGCCGCCCTTGAGAACGAAATCCGTATTATTTACACATTACTTGGAATGACCCGTGCACTTGCGGGTAGTGTCCCTCTCAAAAGGGGTGGTGATTTTATCACACACCAGGAGACACCACCCGTCTTCGAACCCCACCTATATTCACCACATAATGGACACTCATCGAGGAGTTTGTTATCTTATAATTAAATTCACAATCACTCAAAAAACATCGATCATAATGTATCCAATACCCAAACTTTTCAACTCTATGCTGCACTCCTCATACGATTTAGACAAATTATGACCTTCGGGCAAAAGAAGACACAACAGTTAAAGGAGTCCGGTGAAGGAATTATTTGTCCACTTGTTCTTCACTTTGATGTGCATCAACTTAGCTATGATATTCAAAGAACCCATCGCTATGGAACCGGCGTACAACTCATTAGTCATTTTCTCAAACTAGGTATCGAAACAACCACGTGTTTTTCTGGAACATTCTAGCCACCATCTAGGTGTCGCCAAAATAACCCCCACCATTAATACTCGACCTCAAACCATCAAACATATTTATAATTTCATCATCTACAATATTGGTAGAGTTATTCACGCAATTTTTCTCTTTTTCATCGTATTGTGTCCAAACCTCATACATTGACAAAAATCCAAACTTTAAAATATATGCTCTAACCTCATCATTAAGGAAAATTTGATTATTCATATAATGTTTACAAAGACAAAAAATGTGACCCGTATTATCCATGTGCTTCTCCGCAAAAGTAATAAAATCTATCACCCTCTCAAGAATTCAAGAGTCAATGTCGTCAGTAATTTAAGTCAACTCTTGTCAATAAGCGGATCCACCGACTATATTAAATTAAATATGTGTGTATAAATGCATAAACTATATTTTTTTTTCATACGGAAAATTCAAATTCAAAATTCATAAAATGAAAAGTGAGCTGTACGGTCTTTACATAAAACCAAAATTATTAGTTTTAACGTTTAAATATCCCACTTCACTACAAATTATATTCCTATAATCAAAGTATAATCATAATTGGAAAATTGAAAAACACCAATTTTTGGCAAAATTAATGGGTATTTTGATATTGTAGTGGGCCCATAGGTGGAGGTGAAGGTTGGGTCCTCTGGTGGCAGTGGGTGATGGTCTGGTAGCTAGAAAATTGACCTAGGGTTTGGGATTGGGTTGGGGAATTAATTGGGTGGGCATTAAATGAGCTATCTGTCATCCAATTTGATATAGCTGCCAGTGAGAAGGTAGTTTGTCGCTTCAAACTTTTTATTTTTTAAGTGTCCAAATATCAACGAACTACGTAGGTCACCTCTATTGATCACTCTTTACCGACAACTTTATATCGTCGCTAATGACCATGTCACTAAAAAGGCGTGATGCAGACTCTTGATCTTTTTCTTCTCAAGTGCATGAAACTAATTGAAAACTCATTTGTTTTTCTTTTTATTTCCAACAATATTAAATTTATTCGAAAATTTCCTTTTTTGATGTCATTAAACTATGTTTTTGTCAACTGTTAGTCCTCTGACTATTTTTTATCAGCTTAGTGCTATGTCGCACTTGGTAATTATGTAATTATTAACAATAATAGGGGCATTTTATGGTTTTAATATTTAATTAGTTTTTATTATTTTATTCTCTTTTAGTCTTGTCTTTTTCTTTTTTATCCTCACTCATTTTTTATTCGTGAGACATCATCACCATTACTATGAAACTCCAATACTGTCATGCACAACTCTACTGCATCATATCCTTTGTTCTCTTTTATTATTTTTCTTTTCTTTATCTTTCCCATTTCTCTTCTTCTTTGTTTCTTCCCCACTAACCTTCACCATACCCATGAAACTCCATAAGTTCCCATCATGACACAATATACAAACGTTCCACTCCAAAAGCACTACAATTACCACTATCTTCACCATTAACAAACACAAATTACAACAATCTATTCAACAAACCCATAAGCCAAGAATCACAAAATTCAAACGCTTTAAACTTCGATATCTCTTCAGTGCCTCCATGGGGATCAAATTATTTCTCAACCATAACAAAAGAACTATAGTCTTCAAATTAGCTTAAAATATACACAAATAAAATATACCTTTGTCCGTGTTCTTCATCTAAAATAACTAGTGAGTATTACTACTTGATTCAAATTTAGATTTATTAGTGATAATATATACGACCTATATTCCATTATGTGTGATGTTCTATAATTTTCTCACACATATTAAAAAATTTAAAAAGTAGAAAATATTTAGTTAAAAATGATTAAATGACCAGTGTATCCCTATTTACAAGAGAGAGAAAATTAAATGTTTATGTTGAGAGACTTTACCAAAAAAGGGTTGAATAGGAATGCTTTCATTTATTTTGTATTGAAACTTTTAATGTGACATATATTTTTTTTATCATCAAATCAAATTTTATTAACATGAAAATCAACCTCAAATCTCTTTACAACTTTAGCCTTCTTAAGCATTAAGCCCAACATGGGTTATAATACCTTAAGAAGCTTATAAAAAACATTACTTAAACTATTACAATAACTCGGCCCAATAAGCCTAACTACAAATTTAAATAGTTAATATTACAAAAGACATTTTTAGCCCAACTCTAGTTTATCTACTAACTTCTCAATGCTTTTGTTTTTAAATTTACAAGCTCTTAACTTCAATTTCACCATTTGAATAATTCTTCCACTTATATGATCTTCATTTAAGCCCAAACCTCCATGTTCTCTATCATTTCTCTCCCTCCATATCAAGTAAGTATATGATGTAAACATAGTACTTACCACCATTTTATATTCTTCACTTGGCAGTTTCTGAATCATTTCAACTAACTCCTCAAAGTCACCTGGTATACTATGAATATCACACTCAGTGAAAACTTTAGTCAAAATTCTTTTTGTAAAAGAACAACAAAAGAAGAGATGAATGTGATCTTCTGTTACTGCTTTACAAAAGTTGCAAAGAGGGTTAATTATGCAACCCCGTTCTAACATTCTACTCTTAGTACTCAACCTGTTTTGAAAAGCAAGCCAGGAAATAAAAGCGCATCTTGGAATATTTGTTTTAGCCCAGACAGTTTTAAACCACTTCACTTCCTCATCTTGATCATCTGAATTTAAATATAGTAGAGTTTTCTTTAATGAGAAACCCTTTTTAGTGCTTTCTTTCCATACTTTAACATCTTTTCCAGGTTTCAAACTATAGCTATTGAGAGTAGGGAGGATTTTACCTATACATGGTGGCAATCTCCACCTGTCTCTGACATAACAAGCTTCAACTGTCTTGTTGCTATTTAAGTTGCTTCTCACTAACTCAATGCTCAGTTTCTCTTGTATACTTGATCCATCTACCCACTTGTCCCATATAATGTATGTGTCTTTGCCATTAAACACTTTATGATAGATTAATTTGTAGGCAATTTCTCTTACTTTCATTAATTTCTTCCAAATCCATGTGTGAGATTGTTTCTCCTCTGAGCTCCATATACACCTATCCTTGAAAATATTACATTTTACCCATTTACTCCAAAGATTATCCTCTTGAGAATACATTCTACAGAAGGTGAATAATAGACAAACAAGATTTAGATCCTCTATTCTCGGTATGCCAAGTCCACCATTCTATTTTTTCATACATACTTTCTCCCAAGATATTTTAGCTCCCTGCGCGCCTTCAAGATTTCCTTTCCACAAAACACTCTTCATAAATTGATTCATCTTATATATTACTTGTTTAGGAAGAAGAAAAACACGAAACCAAAATAAAATTTTATTGATTAAAACACATCTAATCAATTCTACTCTTCTAGCGTATGATAAGAGTTTGGAAGTCCATTAATTGATACTGCTATATATTTTATCAACAAGTTTATTACCTTCTTCAACACTCTTTTTTGAATGTAATGGTACTCCTAAATATCTCACAGGCATATTCCCAATCTTGATATTTAGTAGATCAGAAATTTCACCTTGAATGTCATAATTTGTACCACCGAAATACAACTCACTTTTTTGATAATTGATATTGAGTCCAGAAATCCTTGTAACTAAGTTTAATCCACTTTTAACTAACTCAGCTGACTTTATATTTGCTCCAAAGAAAATAAGAAGATCATCAACGAATATGATGTGATTCAATTTCATATCTTCACACTTTTGATGATATTTAAACTCACTTCTCCTCTCTAAGTGATTGAAAAGCCCTGTGAAAACTTTCATACAAATAGCGAATAAATAGGGTGAGAGAGGGTCACCTTGCCTTAACCCTCTCTTACCCTTGAAATAACCACACGCTTCTCCATTAATACATACAGAATAATTTGGAGAACACACACACACACACACATCTTTACTCAATCAATGAATTTAGGAGGAAAATTGAAAGCATTTAAAGTATTGATTAAAAACTTCCAATTTACACTATCATAAGCCTTTTGTAAGTCAAGGTTGATAGTGCATTTTGGTTCACAGTTTCTTTTCTCATAGCCTAATACCACATCTTGTGCAACCAAAATGTTATCGCTTATGTATCTGCCACCTGCATAAGCAGCTTGATTAAGGGAAATGATAGAGCTGAGTACCTTCATTAATCTTGTGCATATGATTCTTGATATTGTTTTATATGTTGTGTTGACACAGGAAATTGGCCTGAACTTTGTAACCTTTAGAGGTTTCTTTTCTTTAGGTATTAACACAATATTTGTCGCATTCATTTGATTCAATAATTTCCCATTTTCTAAACACTGCCTGATATCCTTGGTAAAATCATCTCCAATTATACTCCATGAAGATTTGTAAAAAGCTAAGTTTAGTCCATCAGGTCCAGGGCTTTTGTTTTCATTTATTGAAAACAAAGCATCTTTAATCTCTTTATCTGATACAGGAGCAGTTAATAAAGCTCTTTATTCATCATTAAGTATTTCTTTATTTTTGTCTTCAGTACCCAATAACTGTTGATAGAAATTAACAAACTCCTCCTTAATAAGGTTAGGTTACACAATAGTCTCACCTACATCATTAATAAGAGTAGAAATGTTATTTCTAGCAATTCTACCTTTAATAATTCTATAGAAGTAAGCAGAATTACAATCCATATCATTATTAAAGGTGGATTTAGCTTTTTGCCTGAGAATATTATGTTGAATTATCATAAAACTCTCCAGTCCTTTACTGTGGAGTTTTTCTTCATTAAGAGTGCAATAACCCATAATACCATTCATGATCTTAGTTTGTATATTATTAAGTTGAGTTTTTATTGATTCTATAACATTATAGTTTCTTCTGAAATAAGTGTTGTTGAACTTTCTCAATGCTACTTTTGTATTTTTCTGCTTCATACACAACTTAAACATCAAATTTCCATCAACTTCCACACTCCAAGCACTCCTTACTGTTTCAATGAACTTCTCATGTTCAGTCCAAATGTTAAAGAACTTGAACTGACTTGGAAAATACTTTTTAGCACCTCCTAAATTCACTGTTATTGCACAGTGATCTGAAGTTGATGGTCGATGAATAACAACACTGAAAGCCATAACATCCAACCATTTAGTATTGATAAACATGATGTCTCCCTTTTTGTTCTAATTATATTCCCTTAGGAGACATCAAATTAGGTGATTATATGACTTATTTACTAGACTTTTAAGCTTATTTGGTCACATTGCAATTTCTTCCCTTGGATTTGGATTATTTTATGTTTTAGATCTTTTGTGTGTTAATTCGTTTGTTTTTAGTGTAAAGCTCTTAGGTTTATGATTTGATGGAGTATCAATACAAGGAGAAGAAATGGGAATTAAAGTCATGGATTGAGCATTGAAGTCAAAGGCGAGAATAATTGATTCGAAGAAGTAATTAGTGGGAATGAAATCTGGAATGCTGTCACAAATCACTGGTTTTGAGCATCTTAGCCACTGATTCAACCTTGAAGAATAAAATTAGGTAGATAGTTCTTGAAGTCAGGAAGATTTTCCAAGTTAAACGAAGTGATACCGAGTCCGGACGCAAATGTTACAGCTGTTTTAGTAACAACTATACACCAGTTACGGGATTTCATTAAATGGATTGGGCTTTTATTCTAGTTAACCTATTCTTTCTCTTTAAAAGGACAATCCGTTTTTCTCACTATAAAAAGGCTTTAGACTTCAGTTTTTATACACACAATTCACATTAGAGAAAAAGTAACGCTTGGTAGAAGTCAGAGAAGCAAAAAGGAGAGAAAGCTGAAGCTGGAGAATTATTTCTTCCAACAATCAGTCATATCAATCCTTTAATTAGGTTTTTCTATTTCTGTAATTTATTATGAACATTTTTTATTTTAATTCAGTAGTCTTTAACATTAGCATGAGCTAAATTCCTTAAGTGCTTGAGACTCGCATTAATGGGTTGAGCCCCAATTTACTGAATACGTGTTTTTGAATTTGGGATTGAATAGTTTAAATTGAATTGGGTAATTTCGTATTGACTATTATTTTGCATTTAATTACTGTCTTTGAAGTCATGAATTAAATATAGGATTTAGTAATTAAGCTATTCACTTAAATGGCAAAGTGATCGCCTTGACGGGGGGTTGAGGGACTGATTTGGTAAGGAATGTTGACGCTACATTTCCCAGGAAGTCCAGCAACACTGGAAAGGTTAACACATGCATGGCAACATCAAGTGTTTTTAAGCACGTGCAAGCAGTTTGACGGTCTGAGGTGGTCTGAGCGGCTTTGTTAAGAGCCTTAATGCCATTGCAGCAACTAACTGGAATCGCTCCACCATTTCCGACGTAGTTGATGCATTGGGATACCCCGACTACAACTTGGTTCCATGATATGACTGCCTCTGCACGAGGTGCAATGACCACAATGCACACAAGGACCAATGATACAACCTTCACAATCATTTCCATCGTTGTTAAAATTAGACGACCTTTTTAGACTTTAGCAATGATATTATAGCAAAGTGTGGTAGTAGGTTTGAGAAGAAGGTTGTCGTGTGAGAGTTTACCTATAAGATTACTGATACATATAGTTGGCAGTCGTGGTTATTTAAGCCTTGATATCTCATTTGGTATCAATCAGTATTACGTGTACGTATGAACATAGCTATGTTAACGGTAGGTATATATATAATTACCCTTATAAAGTAGTACAAATTAGAGTTAATAAGCATATGTTTACCATAAAGAATTTAAAAGTGGATAGTTGTCTCTTTGATAGGGAATAACTCTTATGGGATTGTGGAATTTTAAGATCTAATTCTACTGATATAAGGGTGTTGATATACATACATATATAACTGATAAATTAAAAAGATTGATAAATCATTTTCAATCAAGCAATATAACATTGTACATCTTTAAAGGCGAGATATATAAAGAGGAAATGATTATTGTCTTTAAAGAATGGACAGTGCCGACATGCCACGCGTTTCGTTGGCACTAGCGGCTATTTAAAAAAAATCACAAGTCTTTTGAGACGAAAAATTATCGTCTTTAAAGAGATATGTCATTAAAGAGGACATATTTTCATTTCCAAAGGTATCATTAGTGATAATTTATTTTTGATTTTAAATAGTTAAACACAATCTGTCGTCTTTATCGGTTTCGTCTTTCGATAGAAATTTTATCGTCTCGAAAGAGGTCATTCTCAAATACTTATAATGTGATCATATACGACCAAATTTGTCACTAAAGATACATGGTCATTGGGAAAGAAACATATTATCTTTAGGAATGTAAAAAATATCTTCTTTAATGAGAAACGCGTAATAAATGCAGTGGCTGGGCAGTCATTAACACCTTAGATACCTTTTTTAATTCCCCAATCCCAAACCCTACTCCAAAAGAGTGCCACCAAATCTCATCCTACTACCACGCGGTCTTTGAAACATCATCCTCGCAGGATCGCTACCTCCACCTACACGTGTGGGGTCCACTTCAAAAAATATTATCCGCTAATTTTACCAAAATTGGGTATTTTCTTAATTTCAATATATTAGATTCTTTCTATTTTATATCCATAAATGTTTAGACTTATATTATAGTTACTTATTGTGTAATAATGTGTTAAATTTAGATAACATGTAAATCTGTATATACCCATTAGAATCCCGAATTCGGTTATAATTAATTTAGAGTTTTATTATAATAGACCATGAATCTGGTCAATAAGAGAGCTTGGATTAAATTAGATGATTATTGTACTCATAAATTTGTGTTGGGTGTGAGGGATTTTATAACATTCGCGGAAAATCAAATGGGTAGAACGGGTCGATTTTATTATGTGTAATCGTTGTATCATAGAAATGGTACAAATGTGTTACAAGCCAATATCTTAAAGTTTGGGTTTTAGTCAACATATGAATTTTAAATAAAATATGGTGAAATAGAACAAATCTATGTGATTACCTTTTACTCGTATTGTAGATAATTAAATGATGGACGTATTAGATGATTTGAGGCTGAGTATTAATATCAAGATGGGTAACGAGAATAATCAATGGACAAATCGTAGTCGTTTCGACACTTTATTTGAAGAAATGGAGATCGAATTATTGGTGGTCCTTAGTGTGTTCTAAAATAAATGCAATAAGTAAGAGAACCACAACCGCAAGTGTACGGTTGTCCCAAGTAATAATAGTGATAAACAGATTCGTTCTCAGGGACGGATTGGTTGACTCTAATGCTTATCAAGTGGTGTTTAATTGCACGTAAAGCAAGTAAATGATTATAAGATTGTTTGTTTGTTTTTCAAATAACTAAGACAAAAAATTAAAAGACTAAATTAATGCAAATAAAAGACTAGACGCAAGTGAAAATAGTTGGACGCAAGATATGAGAATTAGTACTCGAGTAACGCTAGGATTTCACCTAAATCAAATCATTCCATGTATTGTTTAAGGGACGAATTCGGTAAATAATATTGGTCGGGATTCAATTATCTCCTTACCCCCATCAGGGTGGACTAAGGAGCTCTTCTCAGGTGCTACAAACCCCGTCAAGGTGAATATAGTCCACCTTCGAATGATTAAAACCTAATTGCCCAATTAGCCGTAAGATTAATTAAGCCTGTCAAGGTCAAATAATTTCTATCCTACATTCGTTAATTAGTTCCGTACCTAGACCCCCCGTCAAGGTGATCCAATTGCCACTAATTGGAATAGCCTAAGTACTATTTCCTAAAATTGATTCATGACTTCAATAATAGTCAATAGGTGTAAATTAAAGAAAAATATTAAATACCCAATTCGATTTATATTAAATTTATCCCAAATTCAAAGACATAGAATTAAATAAATTATGGTTCAATCCATTACGCGTTCTCAAGTACTTAATGAAATTAGCTCATACTTGGAAAAACTAAGAAAATAAAAGTAAAAGAATTCATAATTGTTTTACAGAAATAAAAATAAGAAACCTAATTAGGAAGTTGATTCGGCTGCGAAGTGGAGATATAGACAGTCTCCAGCTCTTAGCTTCTTCTTTTCCTTGCTTCTGCTTCTTCTCTGGACGCTCTCTTCTAATATGATTTAAATTGAAGAATAAAATGAGAGGTACTGAATAATGAGGTCTAAAGGTCTATTTATAATGATAAAATCGGATTAGGGCTTTTCCTTAAGGATTAAGTGAAAATTAGAAAAGCCCAAGTCCACTAATTAAGCCCAAATCCCGTAACTGCTGCACCAGCTCCACTAAAACAACTCTAACCGACTCGTTTCAACTCGGATTGACTTAATTCCAGATTCTAAAGTTCCGTAACTCAATGGGGCACGTTTTTTCTTCACAAGTCAGAGGCTAAATCCACTCTTAGATGGCTCGGAATCAACAATCTTTGACAACTTTCCTGATTTGTAGCTTGAAATTCTCAATTCTTTTGGGATATTTCTTCTTGCTTTGACTTCATTACACGATCTTTGACTTTAATCTTTTATTCCTCTCCTAGCTAGTATTCAAAACCTACAAGATTTTCACTAAAAACAACCCATATTACGCGCAAAAGCTTAATAAATCAAAAATACTAAAATCTAGAGAGAAAAATTGAATTATTGCATATTAGCACCAAAACTCTATCTAAATAATCAAATAAACACCAAAAAATGATGTCTCCCAAGGGCATAAAATTAGAACATTTAGGGAGACATCAATTATACCATGGGTCCATGATAATGAGTTTGTTGAATTTTATTGCCATGTTTATGCACATTAAGGTCATGAACAAGTCGACATACACCTCCTTCACCGAACTTATTCAATTGTATGCAACAAAAATATAAAAAGTTTGGGTATGGGATACATTACAATCGATGTGTGTTTAAATGATTGTCTTTTGTATTGTAAAGAAAATGAAATACTCGAGAAGTGTCCAGTGCATGGTGAATCTAGGTGCGTTCCAAAGAAGGTGAAAAAAGTTTCACATAAGAAACTACATTATTTTCACATTGCACCGAGATTACAGAGAATGTTAACATCGAGACACCCCGCAAAATACATTATTTGACACCACACCTGAATGAGTACATACAAAGAAGTGTTACGTCATCCAGTTGATTGTACTAGTTGGAAAAAATTTGACAAGTGGAATCCTGAGTTTGCTAGTGAACTGCGTAATGTACGACTGGTTATGCATGATAAGAATCCACATTTATGCTTACTTTTTTAACTACCAGTTCGCGTTCACCGCGTAAAGATATGGATGTCTTTCTCCGTCCTATTATTGATGAGTTGGAAATGTTGCGGGATATGGGGATCCTTATTTATGATGTTTATACTAAAGTAAAATTCGTAATGAAGGTTTGTGTGTTTTCACGATTAATGATTACCCAGCTAGGTCATACACTTTGGGATGGTCAGGTCAAGGTCACAAAGCTTTACACGAATACAAGGATTCTATACCATTACTGCGAGTGAGTAAAGGTGTTGTGTATTTTGATCACAGATAGTGGTTATCTATTCAACTTCAATTTAAAGGAGACTTATCCTCATACATTATTTCCGAGCATATGGACCCCTAGGAAACATCGTTCTACCGATATTCAAAGCATTTAGATGGGTGGTGATGTCTTCCTTTTTGGTCTAAATATAAGCCCTTAGGAGACATCATTTTAGGATGAAAATGGTCTTTTTATATTGACTTTAGTGCTTAAATTGCAATATTACACTTTCTCCCCTTGGAATTAGACTATTTGCATTTATAGAGCTTTTGTGCGTTAATTTACTTATTTTTAATGCAAAGTTAGTAGGTTTATGAATTTCATGAGAAACCAATCCAAGGAGGAGAAGTGAGAATTAAAGTCTTAGAATATTTCTAGTGTGTTTAGTCGAGTTTCCTGAATTTAAATTGCACTTTCTTATTTCTAGTCTTGATTTAATGATTTATTATTTTTAAAGCATATGCGGTTTAATTATTTATTTAATGTGAAGCTATAGAGATAATATGGAAATAAATTAGATGCTAAATCAATGCTAAGGAGATAAGGAAAGAAGATCTTGAAGAAATCTGGAGATAGAAGGAAGTAGAGTTTAATTAGGAAAAGATAATGCTGCCTTGTAAATCTGAAATTCCAGCCACGTTTTAAAGATAATTCCATAACTAAAGATTGGCATGGATTCTGGACGAATGGTCTGCACCAATGGAAAGCTCTTTCCGAGACAAGCAGTTTCATATATTGGAACTCCTCAAACGGATAAGTATTGAAAAAGATATGACCAAATCAATTCAGCTTACCTTTCCTAGATTTTAGGGTTACGAATTAAAGAGTCCTTGACTTGTCTTCCACTCCAAGTAATTCGACCTAGCACCTATAAATACCAGCTCTAAACCTTAGAAAATCATCCCTTGGCTGCATAAGCTTAATATACACAAATAATTCATCAAAGAAGCAATCAAGAGGATCTAGAGGAGGAAGAAGCAAGAGCTAGAGCTTAATTACATCAATTCAACACTTCTCCATCTCTATTCTTTGGGTAATTTAGTATTAGATCTATTTTGTCTATGAGGTATTTCTAAGCTATTTATTCAAGAAGTTTATTTATGCATAATTTCTCTTTAGGATTGTAATTATATGAACCTTTGATTATTGTTTTTCTGTTTTACTTTGAATCTAGGATTTTAGTATTTAATTGAATTGGTTCTTAATTTCCATTGACTATTATTTTGTTTTAATCACTAATTTTGAAGTCATGAATCAAACTTAGCTCATAGTAATTAGGCTATTCCATATAGTGGCGTATGGATCACCCTGACGGGGGGTTTAATTACAGACTTAGAATATAGACGCGTGGTATCCGTTATTTGACCCTGACGGGCTGGACTAACCACGTAGCCAATTGGGTAAAATAGTATTCATCTGAAAGTAGCTTATAATCGCCCTGACGGGGTTTGTAATACCGTAGGATAGCTTCTAGGTCCACCCTGACGGGGGCTAGGAGATTATAGATTCCCGACTATTGTGAAATTTCCCATTCACCCTTATTCTTAGTAATCATAGATTCAATAGGATAGATTCATACTTGCATATCCTTATCTTTCTTGCATAATTATTAATTGTTTATTTTATTGTCTATTTTATTATTTAGTTAATTAGAAAACAAACACCTTTATTATTTATCTTTTTAAAGCAATCAAAACTACATATTCTGATATTGAACACGAATTTAGAATAACTTCTTAAATCCCTGTGGAGACGATAATCCCGTATTTACTTATCTATTACTTGGTATGACCCGTACACTTGCGGTCTGTGGATCCTTTATTCCTTTGCTTTTATTTCATTATTTTATAACACACAAGGACCCACCAAGTTTTTGGCGCCGCTGCCGGGGATTTATTTTAGTTATTCTATTGTGATTTGATCGATTTTAAAACCCCAGCAGCACCACCAAGTTTTTGGCGCCGCTGCCGGGGATTTAAAGCGGTTATTTTATTTTGTGTTTAAGTTAGGTTGGTAGTTTTAGTTGTTTTCAGTTTTACGTTTGTTTTGTTCTAGTCTCTTTTCAGGTTTTTCTTTAGGTATGGAGATTTCCCCCTTATCAATCCCGGCAAAGGGTTACAAGTGTAAATCATCTGCAATTGTGCTACAATACAAAGCACATCAATCCCTACCCAATAATTTCCCATAAGTGGACCCACCACCCCAAACTCAAGCTCGAGACATGTCTCAAGATCGTGATTCAAGTGCGGGTCATATGGTCATGCCTAATAATCTAAGGGATAATGGGCTTATATCGTGGCTACAAAAGGAAAGGCTAAAGGCTAAAAGTGGGCTAAGACGGATAAAATTAATATAAGGGATATAAGGCTAAAAAGGTTACAAATGGCTAACAAAGAACTGCCACTATCATTTTCCTAAGTACATAGCTCGTCTTTAGTTCATATCTAGGTGGGTTCTCTACTAATTAGGATTTCACGTTCTACACACCAAACATATTCCTTAAGTACAAGCTTACTTCATTTGCATTGTTCATTAATTTTTCCTATCAATTACCTATGTTTGCATGCAATTCTAAATGCGTTTTATATCATTCCCTAAAGTCCACTATTTACTATCATAGAGAACCAACCCCTTTTTAGAGCCGGTAGTAGGCAAATATTTTTATTCTATTTAAACCGGTCTTCCCTCTTTTATGGTTAGGTAAACGGTTGTACTATTCGGGAAGAAAAACTGTACACTATACAATAAGCTACACCTACTTAAGCCCGAAAGCTTAAAGTAGTCACGAAGCTAAGAAACTAGTAGTCTAGCACACATTAGTGCATATCTCTAAGAGACCTACTATCATTCACAAGGGATTAAATCAGTCTATTCTATTTGTAATTATCAGTAACAAATTGTAAATTGATGTATGAAACAGGCGATAACAATTATTTTTTATAACTTAAGCTCTAATCTGGATCAATTTATTAGTGTATTTTGAATGACAAAATGAATTACCTCTCAGTTATCAGTGTGATAACACTTTGGGTTATTTTTATTGTCTACTGTAGCAGGCTCGTCCCTTTCATTATATGCATGAGAAATGTAGTATTTTTCCGAAATGATATGATAGAGAACAAGTAATATTGTAAAGGAAATATTCTGTTGCCAATCAGATCTTTGGTAAGAAGCAAATTCGTTACTTCTTTTCGATTCGTTAAGATTTTATTTCAATCTTGTTTGAAGAAATATGACCTGTCTTTAATGTATGCGATTCAAATGGTTTTTTTTTTGCTTTGGTTCCAAAACTTGTAGTTTGATAGATTTTATAGAGAAGAGTAATCCCCTTTTGTATACCTTGAATGGATCAATTTCTAAATAAGATCGGTTTGTTATACATTTTAGTGATGAAAACTTAGTAATTTTAGTTTATAATTTCACTCTCCCCCATAACATTACTACTGTCCCTACTAATATCCTAGATTTGTCTCGTAGTAAACCACTTAATCAAAGGAAAATGTTGTGTTGTACATAGTTGGTTTCAGTTGAACACTATTATTATTTACAAGAAAGGAATCCGCTTAATTAAGCGGGTTCCTTTCTTATAAATAATAAAATTTCAGGGATCCTACTAAACTAGTTTTTCTTTTTTCTTTTGGTGGAAATACTAAACTAGTTCAATAGTCTCAATCACGATCTGTTTTTGTGGTCCATTCTTTAACAGAAAGGCATGAGACTGGACCACACCACACCTAACCATATGTTACAGTTAGATTCTACGATACGATTACGATGCACATATGTTTCGATCAGGGCCGGCCCGGGCCCAAGGCAACCAAGGCGGTCGCCTCGGGCCCCAAATTTTTGAGGGCCCCACAAAAATAAAATATATAGTACATATATATAAGTTAAATATAGTTCGCAATTCGTATTAGCCTAACACATAACTACTAGTTAGCTTAGTGGTAAGGTGAGTTGTCTTTTATAAGTAAGTCACAGGTTCAAAACTTGGTATGTGTGTTTTGTTTTGTCCTCTGAGAGCCCTCCGTTCCTCTAAAGTAGAAGCAAGAAAAAAGTCCTCTAAAGTAGAAGTAGAAGCAAGAAAAAAATCCTCTAAAATAGAAGCAAAAACATACAAATACACGGTAAGTTTTTTTAATTTTTATTTTTATATAGTTAAGTAAATATATTTAATTCTTTTATATAATTTAAGATTAAATTAAATTATTTTTATATATATGTTATAGGTTTAATAGAATCGACCAGAAAATATAAACAGATTTCGAAAACAAAATTCGAAACGAAGAATTATTAGGAGGAAGGTCGTCAAAAAATTCAGGTTTAATTGTTCTACAATTACTTTATTATCATGATTCTTAAGCAAGAATCTGGTCATTCTAAAAAGTTAAAAAAGAAAAAGGTAGATGAATTTATTAGTTCTAAAAAAGAAGCTTTTCACAAATTCCTTAAACCTAAAGAGACGAAGCATTCAAATATAGAAAATATTAATGCAGATATTGATAGTATGTATGTTGATAGAGATACCGAATATGTGAATGTTGATATGCAATTTGAAAAGATAAATGATGATCAGATAGTTAAAAATGTGAATTTTGATGATCATCAAGATTGCGCGAATATGAATGTTAATGCGACACTTGATGATGCCATTTATAAGATGCTCCTTTGAGTTATATTGTTAGAATAATTCATTTATAAAATGGAATTGGGTGGTTCACATTTGCTTAATGAGAAAGTTAAGGAAAGGTTTTAAATTTATGTGTTCTAGTTATATTTTGTATTAAAAAAATATATTTATCTCCGTAAATTAACGATAATGTTATAAAATAGCAGGAAAGGAGCGTCCTACTTAAAGTAAAAGCTCGGAGTAAGGTAAGTGGATTATTTTACATAAAGACCTTCTTTTATTATATATTTTCGACTCTTTATACGTAAATGATTTAAAAGTACATATTCAGTACTGGAAATTATGCTGATAGACAAAGGTTTAAAATTTTAGCATTTGAATGATTGAAGTATAAGATTTGGGATATGTTTATGAGGTGTATATAAACTGAGGTATGTCATTGAGGTGTGTACTTGAGGTGTGTATTGGAAGTGTGTACTTGAAGTGTGTACTTGAGGTGTGTAATTGAGGTTTGTAATTGATGTGTGTAATTGGGGTGTATGATTGGGGTGTGTAATTGGGGTGTGTAATTGGAGGTATTTATATTGAGGTATGTATTTTTGGGTGTAAAGTGTATGTGTGTGTGTAATGTGAGAGATGCTTCTGACAGTCAGGATCTTCATTAAGCTATGGTGTGATACTGTGGTGTGAAACGGGGGCTATGTACTAGTTGTGCGATAGAAATTAGTCAATAACAGGGGTTAATCGCCATAAGTTTATATTTAAAAGTTTTGAGTATATTTGTTATTTCCTTAATCTGACATCTATATCACAGTTTAGATTTTATTTAAAATATTTTTTTACGGTGCTTTCATGCTCATTCCATTTATGTTGTGATTTGTGCAGGTGCTAGTAGGAAAAGAAAGAAAGAAAAATAGGCAAGGTATGCTAGGAATATTTTGGGTAGATAGTAATGATTATGGAATGTATTTAAACCATGAATCTAATACTAATTTTGCAAACAATGTTCCTTGTTTTTTAATGTAAATAACTCTAGAATATAACATTCACAAAAAGAAAATATTCCACTATAATTAGAATCTCAATTTTTGCTTAGGAATGTATATAATTTGGGAGTATTTTGTTTATTCCATTGTTTTTATTTTATATGAAAGTTGATATACTAGTTATGTAATTGAATGATAAGCCATCGTTATGAGTTTTTGTCGAGTAAGGACAAAAGGTTTATAAGCTTGTAAGTGTGGAGTGTTACATGGCGTGTTTTGCTAGAATATCGGCTCCAGTGTTGAAACGACGTGGGATATGTTTGAAGAAAACCGGTCCTGTATCCTTTGCCAGTTTTTGAATGTGCCTAACCCACGGCTTGAGCTCCCATCTACCCACCGACACTTGCTGGATTCCTTGGATTAAGTCCAAGTTATCAGAGAAAATAGTTTTCCCTTTGTTCTTCCGATTCTTCCCAATCTCAAGGGCCGTAACCACTGCGTGTGCCTCCCCGATGATACTGGTGCTGCAGTCTACCGTTTCTTGATATTGAATGCGTGAACCGTCAGCTTTGTTGTACTGTAAGACTCCAATACCGGTAGGTAGGTGCGATTTAATGAAGGAGGCATCACATAAGAATGCTATTTCTGTAGTAAAATCGAGATCAGCGTTGATATTTGTCAATGTGTTACGATGTACTGGTTGAGTGTAGCTGTTTTCAAACCAGTTCCTGCCGAAATGTTCCTGGATATTAACTGTGGTTGTGTGAATTACTTCTCTCGAGTCGACATCGAAATTCGAGTGCCTACTTTTCATTTTTTCTTTCCAAATGTTCCAAATCATAAGGAGTAAGTAAGAGGTGACCACCTCCTTTTTCCAGCCACCCGTTGAATACACGTTGATCGTATTCAATAACCAGTCTCTTATGCTTTCTTCCTCAGGTTTAATATATACTTGTAAAGCTGACCCAGCCCATATACGCTTAGACAGCCCACAAGTAAGTAAGAGGTGTTCTGCGGTTTTGTGCTCTGCACAGCACCAACGGCAATTACTTTGTACATCGCATTTTCTTTTTACTAAATTTGTACCTGTAGGGATAGCATTATTGCAAACTTTCCAGTTAAAGATTCTGACCTTTGTCCGGACGTTCGACCACCGAATTGTTTTCAAAGTAAACTTTCTGTCGGGATGTTTGTTGACTGGTGTGGTGCCTCGTATAAATCATTTTGTGTAAGAACTTTGTACCCGGTTTTCGTCACGTAGTCTCCTTGTTTTGAGTGTTGCCAAATGAATTTGTTTGGTGAATAAGTTGGAAAGACTTTTTCCCTTAAAATAGAAGGAATGATGGGACCGAGGAAAAGATCATTGAACAAATCTGTATTCCAGGTTGATGAGTCTTTGAGCCATAGTTCATTCAGAGTTTCCAACTTACACCCTTCCGGTCGTATAAGTTTCCATTGAGAGTCTAACCATTTATGTTCCCAAATTTTAATAGTTTTACCGTTTCCGATTTGAAATTTTCCGTACTTTATTAACATGTCCCTGCCCTCTAGTAGGCTATCCCATGACCATGTTCGAGATTGTCGTAGCTTAACATCGAGAAAATTAGATTTAGGAAAGTAAATACCTTTTAGGAGGCGAGCTGCTAAAGTGTCTGGATGTTGGAGAATTCACCATGCCTGTGATGCGAGTAAAGCTGTGTTCATCCTTTTAAAATCTTTGAAAGCCATTTCACCTAGAAGTTTGCTCATTGCTAATTTTTCCCAAGCTAGCCAGTGAATTCTAGAGTTTTCGCCTGAGTTCCACCAAAAATTCGATATCGTCGAGATTAATTTGTTGCAAAAGGTAATCGGAAATGAGAAAATAGACATTGAATAGGATGGTAACGCCTGTAGAACTGCTTTGATCAGAACCTCCTTGCCTCCTTCTGAAAGGAGGTGCACTTTCCACCCTTCGGTTTTATCGAAGACTCTTTCCGCGATCCACTGAAGCGTTTCAACTTTTGACTGTTTATGACATAATGGGATTCCTAAATAATTTCCAAGATCTTCTTTTTCTTGTATTGCTAATCGAGATGTGATCTGCTTTCTAAGAATTGTTGGCGTGTCCTTGCAGAAGCATACCAAAGATTTTTGATAGTTTATTCGTTGACCCGAGCCCTTGCAGTATTTTTGAATGCATTCTTCAAAATGATCAATGACATTATCCTGTAGTGTGAGAAAAAATAGAGAATCGTCTGCAAATAACAGGTGCGAAATAATCGGACAAATCCTAGTAATTTGAATTCCCATCAGGGGATGCTGTCTAACCTTCGTGACAATCAAGCTGGTAAGTGATTCTGTCATAAGTGAAAATAAGAAAGGGGATAAAGGGTCCCCCTGTCTTAATTCCCTAT
The DNA here is from genome assembly GCA_029959085.1 of Nemophila menziesii. Classification (NCBI taxonomy): domain Eukaryota; kingdom Viridiplantae; phylum Streptophyta; class Magnoliopsida; order Boraginales; family Hydrophyllaceae; genus Nemophila; species Nemophila menziesii. Next base: position 47,576,441 of record JARWIR010000001.1, on the reverse strand, counting down.
GTGGTGTAAATTTTCGTAGTCTATCACCATTAAAATTGAGTTGAAAACTAACGGATGATAAGCAATTCGAGACCCACATTATCCATTGGTCATGAAAACCTAATTTTTTTAGGACAAGTAATAAGAATTCCCAACGTACCTGGTCATAAGCTTTAGCCATATCGAGTTTTATCGCTACCATTGGCTTCGGTATTTTCCTTTTTTTCTTCATGTAGAATGATATTTCCTGAGCTACTAGAATATTATCTTGAATGGCTTTGTTCTAAACAAATGTCGTTTGAGTGATGGAAACAATGTCCGACATAAATTCTTGAAGTCTGTTTGCTAAAATCTTCGCTATAAAACCAAAATTCACACAAGAAGTAGGCCGATAATCTCCTACTCCTTCCTGAATCATACCTTTTGGTATCAAGGTGATAAGTGTCTCATTCAGAATTTCGAGAGAGATATTGTTGTTAAAGAAGTCTTGAATCATTAAGAAAACATCAAACTGTATAATATGCCAGTATTCTTGATAGAACTTACCGTTTAGGCTGTCTGGCCCTGGAGCTTTACTAGGGGACATGTCAAATACCGCTCGCTTTGTTTCTTCCATAGTCGGTGGTCTAATAAGTCTGCCGTTCATAGCTTGTGTTACCTTGTGTGGTATTGCTTCAAGGGCTGGTAGCATGTCTTCTCGATTGGTCTCTTGAAAAAGGTCTTGATAAAAGGTTTGGAATCCATCCCGAACTTCTGATATTTCCTCAATCCAGACGCCTTGTGAATCCTTAATACGATGGATCCGATTAAAATTTCTTCTAGCTATTGTCGACAAGAAAAAGAATTTCGTATTCCGATCACCATATGTAAGCCATCCCTTCCTCGCTCTATCGTACCAGTATTTCTCCTCCGCCATGTAAGTTTTTTTTATTTCCTGTTTAAGTACCATTTGTTCATCTAAGGTTTGATATGTTGTAGGTTGCTTGTCTAGGTAGGCTAGTCTATCGGTCATCTCTTTAATCTTTAGGGCGTTGTTTTGAAAAGTTCGTCTACTCCAAGCCATTAGAGATGTGACTGTATGGTCCTTTTTATCTATGAAAAGGGGGAGTGAAGGTGTCTGTCCAGGTTCCCCCCACGCTGTTTTAATCACCTCCTCACATTGTTCATGTTCAACCCAAAAAGTTTCAAATTTGAACCACTTTTTCCCTTGGAATCGAGACCGATTTGTGTGAAGAATTAAGGGGCTATGGTCAGATCCGATAGCTGGTGGGATCGTAAGTTGGGCCCCTGGGTACCTGGTTTGCCAATTATTAGAAGAAAAATCCCGATCAAGTTTTACCTTGACGGGTTTATCGAGACTACGATTAGTCCATGTGAAAAAGCTACCACGGGAATAAATTTCACTTAAACCATTATTAGAAATAAATAGATTGAAATTTTGAATACGATTATAATTAGGGGGGGTATTACTTAACTTTTCCGACGAATGTAAAATTTCATTAAAATCGCCAATTAAAATCCAAGGTTTATTAACGTTCTTATTCCAAATTGAGATTTCCTCTCATAGTTTGATACGTTGTTCGATATCGTTAAGGGCATGTACGCAAAACATATAATAAGGAAAGGAAGCTTCATTAACATATAATAGTACAAAATGTTGGCTAGACATAACTATTTCTGGCCTAATATCCGAGTGCCAAAGGACCAAAATGCCCCCGGAATGAAAAGCAGTGCCGATAGGATCCCTAACGAAACTATTAGCATAGTGAAAGTTTTTAATAACATCTGAAGCATCTATAGCGCATAGCATAGTCTCAAAAAAACACGTCACTCCAGGTTTAAACCTATTTACTAAGGACTTTAGATTAGAAATCGTCAGAGGAGCCCGAATCCCCTGGCAATTCCATACTAGCGTATTCACAGAATATCCTCGGACGTCTTGGGGACAGCCCGGATATCCCTTAGATTATTACCAACTAATAACATGTAATTGTAAAACCCAAACCCATATATATTGTCATTCTTAGCCCAAAATAAGTGAGCTTTGAGAGCCCAACCCATAAAAGGCCAAGTTAAGCGGTTCTCACAAGTCCAAAAGAGACAATGAGATTTATGAAGCCCATACCCTATGTTCTGTTTTATCAAAATAGAGAATAGGGAGTTGAACTTTAAGATTCGAGACAAACCTGTACCCCCGTGTTGTTGACCAAATGTGGGCTTAGAGATCTATCAGATTGGCCCTCCCTGTAGAAGCCAAGAACGTCTTCTATTATCGCCCTTCCCCTGCCCCAAGTGGCCCAAGTTCGTTTCACAAAATTACTCGTGGTATAGAATTCAACAAATCGATTGTTTCGAAGAATCGATAGGTAAGATTCGTTAGGAGGTAACTCGTGTGTACCCCAGGTGAGCAAAGCTGGTTTTTCCCATGGTGGCAACGCAAGGTGTTCCACTCTGTAGCAAACAAGAACCTCATATCTTCGTATTTCCCTTCTATTGTCAAAATTGTTCATAGCGCGTCCCATACAGGTACTCCTATTTATATATTATAAGACAGCTGCTCGTTATGATCGACAAGTCAGAGGTTGCGTGTTTTGGTAGTTTTTGCTGTCGAAACATGAATTTGAGATCTCCATCGGATGATGTACCCATAGTATTGATAAAGATGGTGTTTTGTAGAGCTTGATTACACGATGCTATGTTAATTATAGGATTATTGTCTTCGAGAATTACTGGTCTATGTTGAGAAAGTTGAAGATGGAGGATGAACTTTGGGAGGTGGAGAGGATAACCTGTACACCAGATGGTCCTAGCTGGGAGCGGTCGAGAAGCGTTGGTGTGATCTTTCCTGTAGAAACCAAAAGAAACACCTTTCGTCCTCACCCTTCCCCAATTCCAGATGGACCGAGCTACAGTAACCATGAGAGAACACAGGGCTACAGTAAGAAGATGTTTAGCGCCATGTTCATCGTGATGTATAAGGTGTATGGACTTCAAGAGATGTAGAAGTTGATATCCATCGGAGAAGAAACTCATGGTGAGGTGTTATGGTATGGATGCTGTGATGTAATATGAATAAAAACGAGGTGTATAAGCTTTGATTTGGTCAGATGTAGAAGGAAGAAGATGAAGTTTACTGTAGCAAATGGGATAAGGTCGAGAGCTTTTTCCCTTTTTTATTACACAGGAGCTCGGCGAAGAATAGTTCTGGTTCCTTTAACGAAGCATGATTTGATAGAAATGATTTACTAATATAAAAAATATCCTGGACAAAGCTATAACATAATAATCATACGAACAAATAAAAAAGGACACCATTCGTAGGACAAATCAAAATATAATCTTACGACCAAAAATCAAACATAAATCAGGAAAGAAATAAATTACATTGTCAAAAAATAAATTACATCTGTCAAGATAGGAAAGAGATAGCATCATTATACAACAACGGCCTTCTCTAGCTTGTTCTTCCAATACTTTTCCTTGGACTCTAATTGGTCCTCTAATATCCTAGCTTTTCTTTCACCTCCTTAGCTCTCTTTTCAGTATCTTGCATCTTCTTGTTCAGCACCTTAAGCTGGGTGACAAATTTAGGTAAGCTTCTTATTCTATTTTTCTTTCATTTCCATTTGAAGCTCGAGGGTAAGAACCCGCTCTCCTAAAACAACCAGAGATCTTTCTCTGATTGTTCTTTCTGTTTTAGAAGAATCGTAAATTTTTCCTTAAGTACAGCATCAAACTGAACTGAATCCTTGAAGCGCTCAACTGCCTCAACAGCGGCCTCATACAACTTGGTTTGGTGATACTTATTAATAGCTACTAATCGATCCTCTCCAACTTCTCAACCTTCATCAATCTCCTGCATCGGCTTGATCTGCTTCTCAAGCTGGGCCGTCCGATCAGCGAGGCTTCTCTTCTCATCTTCTACCATAGTCAGTTTATGTTCTAGGGTCCGGACCTGTTCCTTGGAAATAGCTAGACATTGTTGAAGGTCTTTTCAGATTTTTCTTTCTACTTCAGTAGAGTCCACATCTTCTCCAACTCGTGATCCTTTTCTTGGGGAGTGTGGAAACCGCCTTTGGCATTGATTTGTGATAGTTTTGGAGCAAGAAGCCTACACCCATCGTTAAAACGTTAACACATACTAAATTAAAGTTTCATTTAACTTAGAACAAAATATGAGTATGTGTACCTTTTTAGCAGCCGAGAGTTGTTCATTCAACACATGGTTGGTTTTTAAAGTTAACCCAGAGACTGAGCTTCCACCTGAATTCGTGCTCACAGTCACATACTCCCACTTTCTTTTTAAATCATGCCTCTTGACCTTCATTTGGTTTCTCAAGTGAGCCTCGTTCTCCATATCTGATGAAAATAACTAAAAAAAAGGATGTAACAATCCTATTGGTGATAGCGTAATGCCACAAAATAATCTTTACATTCGCCGAGCATAATACGAAAAAAATTTCAAGTTAAATAGAACAAAGAGGTAGTTTTTGAAAGAATGGGTTGGAGCCACATACGAGTGGTATTAGGAGAATAATCCAGCCTTTCCAATTCTTTTAGAGTTGTAGTAATTGCATTTGAACTCATTTTCTTCACCTGCCAAGGTAGAGTAGATTTAAAAGGTCATATTCAAATTCACTAATAAGAAGTGTATACTATTAAACCAAAAGACAATATGCTATTATACATGTTAAAATCATAGGCAAATTAGTAGCATTTACTAAACAAATGTAGAGATCTAACTACTTAAGAAAAAGTAGTCAACTAACACCATTCGTGCTATAAGAAAATGCAGAACTAAAGAACTCGATTATTAATGGGGGTGTACATTCTTAAATTAGACAAATATTATAGTCAATTTCAAAAGTTAATGTTGTCAAGAAAATATAAACGACATGGACAACTATTTAACATATTTTTTAAATTTATGGAAAGGCTGGAGACTAATGCATAAAATAATTAAATTAGATTATAATAAATTCCTTAAGTTAGAGCACACAAATGTTACCCATGAAAAAAGAAAAAGGAAAACAAAAATTACTACAAATCAAGGCATAAATAATATTGCACAAAGAATACAAATTTCATACCTGCAAATGGTTCTCCTTTGACATGTGATTTTGGGGAAGTATTCGGATTTCTTCAGCTAAACGGATACACTCATGAATATTTTCAGGAGACACAAAGTTAAGAGAGATACTTATGCATGACTGTGAAAGTAAAAAACAAAAAGAAATAAGAAACTAGAATGAAAGCTGATACAAGTTATCTTTACTCAACGAAACCTAATTTCCAATAATTTTTTCCTCTCGTGTCATTCTAACTTAAAAAAAGCAATTGACGTGACCATGAAATATATTGCACACTTATTCTCTTCAGCTATGTCATTAATCTCAAGAACATAAGCATACATATAGTACAGTTAGGTTTAATGTTTAGGAGTAATAACCAATTTAATTACCTTTAAATTTCTAACTTGATATGGACAATCAGCCGGTATAAACACTGCATCCCCTAATTTTAGAACAAAAGTCCATGGTTCGATTCCTACCAATACAACACACATAACAAATCAACAATACAAGATAATAATTTATATCAAATATATTTGTCACATTGGTGGGAAAAAACAAACCATATTCATCCTGCAGTCTCATTTTGTGATCCCTTGTCAAATAAAAGGTTTGATCATGAATAGGATGGATAACCTGAAATATAAAAATAAAATAGAGATTATATTATATTTTTGCTACATTACACTAAACATACAAAAATAAATAGTGACCCAAAAACTTGTAATTTTTATATAAGCAAAACAGCAAAGAAAAATCAGAACCAAAAAGAAACAAACTAAAATAATACTTTAAATGCTGAATAATCAAAGTATACCACTACGAAAATTCCATAAAGTATAAAAAACCTCTATTCTAAGCACTATCTTCCTTAAATTTGTGTATACTATCTTAATCTTTACATTTTAGCACGTTATAGGAAAATACCTGGTGCGACAATTGTTTTGCACCTACCCGTGCATAGATCCACTTTTGTATAGTATTGGAGCATAAAATAATAAAATAATATAACAATAAAATTATCAGAAGTCACACGATATTTACATCACATAGAGGTCAACTATATAACTAGTTATTATATAAAAGAGAAAATAAGAGATTTGCATACATTTATAAGATATCAAAACATCAATATTAAGTAGTGTTTTAGTATTTTATCATCAAAATTGTTTTTATTCTACATACTCCCATTCTTTTTTTTTTTTTGAAAGAAGCCTACTTACTCATCACATAAACATAAATATTTACAAACATCAAAAACTAAAAGATAATAATACGAAATGTAGTTTAAAAGGAAATCAATAACAAACATAGAAATCGAAAGAGTCTCAACACTGATGACAACTATTTACTAATAATCTCTACTACATAACATAATATCAGACTTCAACAAACTTTTTCCATCATCTCAACACTGAACTTTCAACACACACACAACAACAAGACATCTTTTCCTCAGGTAATATAACTCTAACAAGACATTTCTTCAATAACAAAGTGTTTCTCCATTATCAACCCATCTCACAAAACTTTCTGAAAACTCTTCTATAACTTCACATTTTTCACCTTCTTCGGGCGATAATTCCTTCGTAAGCACCTTTCCCTTAGTACTTGATCCATATCTATATCATAAAAATAATTAAGTTACTAAAATAACAAACAAGTATAAAAGAAAAATATTATACAATATATATTACTCTAAAATAATTCTACTCTAAATATTTTATATAAGCCTTTATCTATTCCAAGTACTTGATATTGAACTCAACTAAATATCAATCTAACCAGCCACTGGCCAACTCCATAGCATTGACTATTTCAACTATGTTTTGACCATGATCCTATCCTTCAACTTCTATGCATTATCATATATACTAACATACATAACTAGAGAGCACACTCATACATTAAATAATATACTCTCAACATCTGATCCATTTCTCATTTATCTATTACGTAGCATGCTTAAAATTATACATCAATACATCATTGTAAAGATCTATGGGTATAAACCCAACAACTACGAACAGTTATACACACAATTATGAAGGAAAAACGAAAATTCTTACACCCTACAATTTGAAAAGCATTTATATCAATAAAAACCATTAAACATAGAGGATAACTGATATAACAGATCACCTATATAAGCCTTTATGTAACGAATTTTGATTTTGGAAAACTAAGTGTTTTAATATAAATTCATTAATTTGACTTGCTTATAGATGTTTACACGTAACACATGCATAGATAGATTAACTAATAAAGATGTCATAGAATAACTAACTATGTCACACCTACTAACTGATTAAGTATTGGTGTAGTTTGGCCTTTCCAGAAACACAAAAGATTGGTAATAAGATGGGGCACAATATTCTCTCTAATCAAGAAACAAGTTTAACATCCTTGTCCTTCCATAGAGAATTAGGAAGATTAAGGTTCCTATAAATATGATTGGGTAGTTATTTCGCTTTAAGAATTGTAAACTCAAACTCTACTTAGGAATATTATTTTCAGTGAATGGAGCATTGGTATTTTAAGAGACTCTCAAGGAACTGCACAAAGACTGCTAACCAACGAAAGAATAATCTTTTTTATCACTACTAATTAACCTCTAGGGGGATATTTTCTCGAGTTGTTCGATAATCTATATCAACCTTCCTACCTGGAAATGTGTCAGCATGTTCCTTTTGATCTTGTGAATCACGCTTCTTTTCTAATTTCTCTATTTTTAGAAGGTTCTCCGGTTTCAGTTCGACTGCTTGGGTGTGGGTCAATATATTCACCTGAAATAGAAATTCAGAAAATAAGCACAAAAGAAACTTAAATATGTCATTCCTCTTGGAATGTATATGAATAATATTGTAGATAATATACTTTTTCTATTTTATGGAAGTGGAATGCAAGAAGTTCTATAAATGGCACATCATTGGGTATTTCCTATTAACTATGACATCCTAATCCTTAATTAGAAGATATAAAAAAAATTGGCCAGTTCTTGACATTCTCTCCACAGAAACTGCTGTTACGGAGACCTGTTGCTGCTGCAAAGGGGTGAACTGTAGCTCTTCAGAGCTGCTGACCTGTTGACCGATAGAAATTTCTGTCCATGGCAAACGAGGAGATAGGGCCGAAATAGTTAATGGGAAGAGGTTGTGAAAGCTTAAATACCGGCAAAGAACAAGCGTCCTGGTTTGGAGAGCGACGCAAACCAGGACCCTTGTTCTAATAACTTATATTATTATTAATTAATTGCATTGTAACGCTATATATATTATAATAAATAACATATATCGAGCAACATAAATTAACTGAAGGTTAACTTGTATTATGCAAAATCACCAAAATTACTGAAATAGTCAACCTGAAAGCACCAATGTTATGGGATCAATTTTTTGAAACAATAACACTATGTCTCTAGATAATGTAAATAGATAACATTTTCATCTAATATTGGATAATCAAATTGATATTCAAATCAAATTTATTTATTATAATAACAAATCATATATCATAAGATTAATTATATAGTTATTTTTATTAATTTTAAAATGTGAGGTATGCATCATGATACCATGATTATATATTGAATCATCCAATTTTAAATAGAAGAAATTTAAAATATCTTATATTTTGCAGTTATAATTCATAAGTTTAGGGGTCAAGTCAATAATCTTTAAATTTCGTAAAATACAAGGTATATTTTGATAAAATTTTAAAAAAAGAGTGAAATACTTTTTCTCAAAACTAAGAAGGCTAGTGCTAATGTTTTACGGTTTTAGCAGTCAAACTTTTGGAAATCAAAGAAAATAGTTACTAGAGATAACCAACAGCGGCCACCAACGTTCTCCAGAAGAAAGTAGATTAAAAATAAAAAAACTAAGTGGTCGGTAGAAGTATGCAAAATTACGAAACGTCCTTGTTTTCCGTTTCTCCACTTTTCCCCTTCAAAGTTTTAGACTCACATATTGAGTGTAACTTTCTATCTTTTTGGGTTGCATGCCCAACATAATGATTTTTAAATCTTAAGATGGATTGTCTCTCAAAATTGTATTTATACCAAACATATATGACATGGTTTCTTACTTCGACATGGAATAAATATCTAAATTTTTTTTAGATACTTTTTCGGACCTATTGATGCTATTTGATGTCACATAAGGATCGAAACCACATTTGTAGACTGACAATTTGTCTGGATAGGTCCAACTATTGGAAGCAAATAGAAAAGTGAAAATGTTTTATACTAACGGGTTAGTATCCGTAACCATGGGTTCAAATATAGGAAGGTTATATCTTATATGCGATCACTCTATACCATAAGTAAGAAATATTTTTATATTATGGCATATAGTAAGGTGTTATACCTGATATTTGTTTGAAATGACATGATCAACGATCTGTTCCTTGAGATTATATAATTTCGGTATTGAATAAATTACCTACACACCGTATCAAACTAGTTAAATATATATTTTCTCGAATAATTATGCATCAATATTTATTTTTCCTTTTTTATAAATGAGTAATTCTATATATCACTCTTTACATACAACCCTCATACCACCTCCCCTTCCCCCCCCCCCCCTCCCTCCCCTATGTGGCGTGATTTGATTGCAAATTGATTACATATATATATATATATATATATATATATATATGAGCAACATTAAATGTTATATGGCTATAAAATTAATATAAAATAAAATATTTATTTTATGAATCATATGAACCAAAAATATTCAACAATAATACAAGTAACAAGAAAGTCATTTAACTTCATTTGTGAAAATAAACATTCATATTACTAGATATTATACCAATAAAAAGGATTAAAAGGAAAATGTAGCACAATAAAAGCGATATCAAATTTATTCTACAACTTACAAAATAATTAAGTTACAAAATGCATAAAACTCAATCGCTGAACTTAATATATACATATATAGAGATACATATCAAAATTATTTAGTTAGATCTTCAGCAATTCATACACGAGGAGAATTAACAATATTATAATATACTTACCATTAAGATCTATTTTATGGGTACGACAGTATAGATCGATATTACTGTATATTGTAGGAGATTTAGATGTTAGAATTATATCAATGAAAAAATAAATATAGACTAGAGACGGCGGTTTGAAGAAGAGATATATAAAGGAATGAGAGAGTAGGCGAGGGTTACGAAGATAAATAAAGAGAGAAAAAGAGAAAGAAATAATGTGTAAAAAAGTATATGTAAGGCGAAGTTGCTATAGTTTCGAGTAATGATATATACCACCCAAATTCATACCACCCAATGACGTGGCGTGAATTGGTTGGTTACAAATCGTTAATGTATTTATTTTCTTGATTTGATTAAAGATTTGTAACCAACCGATTCACGTCATGTCGTTGGGTGGTATTTGAGTGATATATATCATGACTCTAGTTTCATCTAAATAAAAATGATTTTATAAAAATTAAGGGATAAATGTAGTAATATATATATATATATATATATATATATATATATATATATATATATATATATACATATATAATTTTTTTACAAAACATAAACATATATAGGTCGGTTCGAGTCTTACATTGATAATGCTCAACTATAAGGTTACTCGTTAATAATTCTAGACTATCATGATATTGGATATTGACGCAAGAAAAAGATTTTCTGTTGAAAAAAAATATTTGGCCCAAAAAAAAATATATGGGTCACCGAGTAAATTTTCCACCCTTATTCGCATAACAAATCTTATTTATTCTTATTCTGAAATGTTTGTGCACAAGATCTAATAGCAATGCCAACCTACTCAGCTTGGATATATCACCCATACTAGGTATTTCTAGATACTCCCCTAAGTCCTCCTTTGTGGATAATTTTAGCATATTTGTGATTGCAGCCATATTACTTCCTCGGTTGTTGGGCTGAATAAAATCAAGTAGATTTGATATATATAATTGGGGGATTTCGGTAAAAAAAACAATGCTTGGCTAGGACACCATTGAGCATATATGCCTTTTGTCTAGTAATTTGAGAGATAATTCCTCGTATTGTATTCATAGAAAAATTGATGGGATTTTTGAGTACCCATAATATCAAAACGTGTACTATGTCTCCAATCTTTCGTAAAGTGTCTTTACATCCATCAAATTCAAGTGTTAAATTCCATGTCCACATTTAAATAAGGGAAATGGTAGGATATTTTAATAAAACCCTATTCTTGAGAAATAAAAAATATTAAATCCCTTAAGTTTAAAAATATTACAAAACTAACCCCCTCTGCAAAATTTTAAATCAACACCCCTCACCCCTCTTTTTCTTGACATATACTCCATCCGTTCCTAAAAGGTTGTCACTTATACTAAAATAGTTGTTCCAAAAAAGTTATCACTTTAGAAAATCAAGACACTTTTTAATTCTTTATACCACGTTTACCCCTAATTAAATAATATAATATATGTTCCCAATAAATATTTAAGATATCAAGACACTTTATGGAGGGCATTTTAGTAAAAACATGAAATAATAATGATATTCCTTAATTTGTGTGCAAAAGCAAATGTGACAATTTTTTTGGAACAGAGGGAGTACAACATACCTAACCCATTTTACGCCACACAAAAATGGTTCTTTTTTATTCCTTCTTTATTTATCTAGGGTTTGAGGTAAAAGATTAAAATTCATTTATTCTTCGTCTCACTCCATAGCTAATCCAGCCATGTATCTCCACCACTCTATCATCTATTACCGTTAATAACTTCAATTGATTAGCTTGGAGTGAACTTTTTTATCGGAATTTTATGTTCATAATGTGTTATATTCTTAGTAAATAAAGTGATTAGTAGTGATTTTAGTGGGATTATAAATATTCAGATAAGCCTATTAAAAGTGATACACGTGTGAGAAGTTGTCAGCCATTAACATGCAGCTTGATAAAGCAATTGGGTGGTGTCTTTCATATAACTCTTTTTCAAAGTGTTATACGCTAATAATTATTCTCTGGTTAGCGATGAAAATGAGGTAATCCTCATAGGACCGCGAACAAATAATATAAAAGTGTGAATCCAAAAATCATAACCATAGAAGGGAGATGAATAGGGTATTATAACTAGGCTTAGAAAAACGGTATGTTCAAATTTATTTGAAATTTTTAAAATATAGCGAGATAGACAAGATATAATCAAACAGGATATAAACAAAGTATATCTTGTAGATTTTATCCATGGGTAAGAAAGATGAACGGATTATATTAAACAAGATATAATCAAAGATATTAGTTTAGTTCAAAAGCTCAATACCTCTTATAAGATATATATCAAGCATATAAATTTGTTAAGTAAAAGAAAATATAGAAAATTAGTTTGTGAATAACTTGGTTCATTTACCTCACTCCTCGTAAACATATAAATAAGTTTCATAATTATTATTTTCACTCTATTAGTAACCCAATAATAAATATGTAACAATCTAACTGTAAAAAAAATGTAAAGGATAATTCGTATGATTATAGTTAATAAAAGAATTTTCATTTTCTTAATGAAATGTGAATTATATTGATCAAAGAAAATATTAAAATCGGACCTTATAAACAAATATTTAAAAATTCTAAACTAAAGGTAAAATTACATGGCCTTTTTTTTCAATACTAAGTGCCCGTTTGGAAGTGTTTTACTGTCTAAATAATAATGGTCTAATGCCTAAAAAATGCTTCTCATAAAATGCCTAAAAAATCAATATAATAATATAGATGACCCAACACATCATCTTCTATAAAAATAACACAAATTACATAACTACCTTCCTTTCTACAATAATATGGCCGCTACAAAAATATAAATATCAAAACACATTAAGCATCATTCCATTTCAAATATGTTTTAAAAAATTAAACATACATCGCACCTCCCCCCTCTCTCTGAGCAAAATAGGAGTTATTGCGAGGTGAGATCATTAACTGCTGTGAGTGTAGATTTATAGCAGTCTAGATTATTTGTAGCCGTTGTGGTATATTTTTATTTGATTTAAATGTAAAACACTTCATTTATTCTAATTTTCTTTCATTTATTTCACAACAAAATGATAATATAGCTTTAGGTTAGTCTGCTTCATTGTGAAAATGATACTCATACTAAGTGATTTTTGAAATTTTGATTATGTTCCTGACTTTTAGGGTTACTTTGTACTGTTGTGATTATGCAGTATTGTTAACATGTAATGCATGTATAAAAGAGTCAAGGTAGGTCCAATTTTGCTTTAGAATCATAATATGTTGCGCTTAGGGTTTAATCCCATTAGATTTTGTTTATTTTTTTATTCTAATCAACTTACATAATATATATATATATATATATATATATATATATATATATATATATATATATATATATATATATATATATATATTTAGACTATGTTAGGTATGATGATGTGACTAGTCTCATCTATATATGTGATATATGGATCAATTACAAATGATTTTGATTAATTTTAGAGTTTTTTATGTAAACAGACAAGATTGATCCTATCAATGACTATATGTTATTATAGGATTGATCCTGATATGTAGATCTGTTTTCACTATAGGTTACTATTTATTGACTGATGGGATAATTCCCATGAAACTGTACTTGATTGATAGGATTGAAGAGTTGTATACTTTCTTAGTTGTACTTGCTTAACTATCTAAAATTAAGCTATGAATTGATGGGATCACTCCTATCTAATTTTGATCAGTTTTAGAGTTTGTTATGTATATCGATAAGATTTATCCCTTTAAACTATAGTTGATTGATAGTAGAGCTATAACTTTTATTAGTATTAGTTGCTTTACTGTCTAAATAATTATGCTATGAACAGATGGGATCAATCCCATCTAACTTTTTTTTTTACAGAAAGGGCTCTAGAGTTACGTTCATCATTAGACGAACTATACCAGATTCTAAAGAATACTAAATATCCAAAGAGATCATATACATGCATGTCGACTTATACCCTTTTACAATCTTATAAAGGCGTTATAAAAAGAATGACATGCTAAAATAGATCAAGAAGGACAATGTGGCAACTGCATACATGATATCATGTTATTTCCCAAGGCAAAGTGGAATCTTAGTGACACGAAAATCAATTTCACCAAGAAAGGAAGACATAAGATTAATACTTATAGTTTAGAGATGAGACATACCAGTCCCTTTGTAGGAGTGTGGAAGATTTTTTAGATTCTTTGTGGTTCCATGAATATTTTCCTGATGTTAACGATAGATATATGCTTAAAAAATCTGAATTGAAGAGACGAATCGAGGATTTATGCGAAGAATAAGAAACATATGATGTTTTGATGGACTTTGCAAAGCTCAAATGGATTTTCGAATTTAACAAATTTCTACCCGTATAATGCATCTAGGGTAGAGTGGCAGCTAATTTATGTTTCAAAATGACTACAACAACTTAACACATATGATTAGGCACCAAGCATGTGTAATGAAGTAGTGACATCAATCAGTTAAGGAAAGAAGACGCGTGTCAAAGGACCAACTTGCATGATTATAGTAAGTATACTAAATTATATATCTTGTATATGAAACATATGTATTATTTATCTTGAATACTACCATATTCAATTATGAAATTCAATCCTTTCTTCTTTTAGTATGTTATAGGTTGGGAGACAGAAGATGATCAAGCTTTTCCAAAAAAACTAAATTTGCTAGACATATTACAAGGAAATTCATTTGTCACAGAATATATCGTAGATGCTATGGTAGAGAATGTAAGTATTCTTAGTGTACTATGATGACGGGATTGGTCCCATCATGATATTTTATTAGTGAGATAAATTATTGACGTTTTCGATTGATGAGGTGCAAATCCTTCAACATGAAGAGGAACTGATTTTGCAAGCCAATGTTGATGAAAACACTGATGATGAAGAAAATGACGGCGAAAAGGAGGTTGAGGCTGAGGCTGAGGATGAGAATAAAGAGGAAGATGACAAAGAAAATACTGAAGATGATAACGGAGAGGGTGAGGAGGAACTATACGGGGATGACGAGGAGGAAATAACACAAACACAAGATGAAAATAATGAGGATGAAAGTCAGCCTGGCTATCGGCCGTACCGGTCCGGTTTCGGACCGGTTCTTATCGTGTACAACTCTTATCGGGCCGGACCGGTTTAACGGACCTCCACTATCGGTCCCGGTCCGGACCGGTTTTTCGGTCCTAGAAATCAAGAGTACGAACTGGTAAAGGAAACCGGTCTTCACGTTTCGTTTCCCGTTCCGGTTTCGGTCCTTACCGGTCCTAGGGGTTTTTTTTTTTTTTAATAGCATCTCCACTCCAACACTCCTCCATTCTTTACCTATCTGCAAAATAAAGAATTTAAACTAATGTAAAATAGAAATTACATCTCCAACATTCAAAATGGATACTGTAAAAATTCATGGAAAAAAACTAAAAAATTCAACAAAGTTACAGCACTGGCTTTAATTTTTACAGAAAATCAATTTTTACACATTAAATTTCCACACATCAATTTCTCATCTAAATAAAAAAATTAATACAAACCTGTTATGTTGATGAAGAATAGAAGGATAAGTGGGTGCAAGAATTTGGATACAATTGGGGGATAATGAATTTGGGTGCAATTGGGGGATTAAGAATAAAAAAATTAATACAAACCTGATTTGGATAATGAATTTTTTGCATTTGTTCGATCAAAAGCAGAAGAAATGAGGAGCCTCAATTGGGGGATTATGAATGTTTGTTCGATCAATAGAAGAAGAAATGAGCCGCTCAATTGGTTTGTTATTTTATATGGGGTGGGTTGATAATAAAGGGAGATTGGGCTAAAGGATTTGGGTTGATAAATAAGCTGGACTAAAAGTAAAAGGAATTGGGCTAAAAATAAGATGGGCTAAGGTAAATGGGATGGGTTAAATATAATTGGTTTTATATTAAAAAAAAAAAAAGAAGGAACGGACCGTTACCGGTCCGTATCAGTCACGGACCGGTTCGGTCCAATGCAAAAACCCAATTTTTGAAACGCCGCACGGTAAGCACAGAGCCGTACCGTATACGTTCCGGCCACCCCACTCCACCGTTCCCGTTCCGTCGCCGGTGCTTATCGGTCCGGGCCGGACCGGCGGTCCGATAGCCTGTGTCCGATAGCCAGGCTGAGATGAAAGTGACAAAAATTATGCGCCACCTAACAATGATGTCGAGGAAAATGATAACATCATATTTTATGGTGTAGCCCAGATTCGTTTGAGAATAATGTTTGGGTTAAAAATGAGAGTAACGAAATTTAAATGACAAAGTAGAGGCAAGGAGGGAAACAATGGTAGAAGAAGAAATTTTGATGGATGATAGGAAGGAAGCTGTGAATGATGGACAAGAACAGAGTGAGAATGTAACGGTGCAAGGGCAAGCGACTGAGGATAGCAATGATTTGATAGAGTAGAGGAACGAGATAGTGAATAATGGTGTAGAGCCAAAAGAAAACGTAGTAGTGGAAGATGAAGAGGACGTTGATAAGACACAAGGTGAATTTGATATTGATTGAATTTTTAGTTTTGGTCTATCAAAGATCGATACTACGGTTGAAAATGGTGTATATTATGGAAATGCTGAGACTAAAAAAATAATAATGAAGATCAAGTTGAGAATAACAGGTTATTTTTGTTAAGAGTGCAATAATTTAATTAAGCATATATCGTAATAGACTCTATCTCATCATCATCTAATTAATATTTTGTTTTTCGTTCTTGGAATCGGGTAAATCGAGTGATGAATGACACCGAGAAAAAACTAATAGAGATATCAAACGAGAAAAGTAGTTTTTTGATGATTTAGTAATGAGAGATGAAAAGATACGTGAGCTTGAAAATTGATTGAAGGAGTTAAAATATTTCGAGAAATTTTTAAATGAAGAAGCAGAGGAGTTAAGAGAGGATTCGGTCATGAAAAACATAACGACCAACGAACTTCAAAATCAGTTAAAAATCACAAAGACGGATGCCAATGAGGAAAAAAAGAATGTTGGAAATGTATAGAAAAGAGCACGACAAAAATGTAAGAGATATTTGGAAGAGAAAGAAATCGAGGTTAATATGCCGAAAGAGAAGGTTTGTATACTTGAAGAAGAATGAGAAAACAACCCTATCAATGACTACATAGATAAAATTAAAAAAACTCGAAAAATCTACTAGAAGAAGAAAGGAAAACAAATAAAGAACTGGTCGAGTGTACCAAAGTGCTGCATAAGGTTCACAACAAGATGGTGGAAGAAATTAAAGAAGTACATACACAAAATGACAAACTAGAAGATGACTTAAATTTAATCGTGGAAGTACCATGCAACTTTCAAAATATGGAGTTTGTGGTGAAGAACTAGAGAAGAATATACTAACACCTGATAAGCAAGTCAAAATTCAGTTGAAAGGCACATAAATAAAAAACCATGCTCGAAAAAGGTTGTGAATAAAAGACCAATGATACAAGAGAGCCCCATTTCATTGGTCAATTTATTAAAACCGATCAGCGTGAAGGAAGGGATACACAGTTTGATGAAGATTATATCACAAAACGAGACTTTAAAAGAAATAAATCCAAAGATAGCATTGCTTTTTCAAAGGAGGATTACAGGTTCTTCTAGATAAAGGACTCCCTCCTCAATCGAATGTTGTCGTTGCAGAATGCCTTGCAGTAGCTAAATATTGTCTGATTGCTCCATCGGTAAGTATAATATATTAAAAAAAGTTAATTATAAAAAAAACAAACAAACACTAAAATTTATAAATATTGTAATATTTCAGGTAACGGAGGCAACATTAAGCATTATCCAGAGGATCTTTGGTGCACAACATAAGACTGAACCACTGTCGATGTGTCATACTGCAATTCACGTGGATGTAAACTGCATGGTAAGATGTAAGAAAGATATGAGTTTCGTGTTTTAAAAGAGTGATGACCTTTTTCATCTACCCAGAAGTTAGTGAATCAAATTACCTCCATCAGCATTGAAACTGGTGTTGAGGTTGAAGTCAGCGTTTGTATAGCATGATCCAAATTATTATTTGTTTTGATTTTTTTTGAGAAATTGATGTAAATGAGTATTAGAAAAGGAAATTGTAGAGAAATTAATGTAATCGAGAAATTGATAGAATTTAATGTAATACATCAGATCTTTGCCCAATGTAGTTTGCTAAAATTTCACACAGAAAGTGATAAAGTAAAGTTATCTATATGCATTGCTCATTTCAACTATATATATAAAAGAAAATTTACACCTACATAACTCCTCTTGGTCCAGATTCAGCCCGGATGTTTGAATTTCTTAAGTTTTAACCGTTGTTCATACAAAATTTTCCAGATCGTTTGCAACCCCAGACCAGGCTCTTGTTACATATATTATAAGGTATTCATCGATTATATCCATATATAAGGAAAATTTCTGGTGTTCTCAACTGGTTTGCTTCGCCTTTATAGTTAGACAGGTTTGCTTATTTTGTTTGTGTTATCAAGTTGATTCAATGTGTTACATTTTTTGCCCATATTACACCTCCCATTGATTTACTTTTTACATTTGTTATCATGTTTCTCCCCGGTGTGTTTTATCATTATTATTATAGTGCTTTCCTATACTTCCCAACTTAATCAAGCAAACTATTTTGTCTTAAGCTATATTGGTTTCTTATTAATTTAGAAGATTAAGACAAGAAATTAAAAAAAGTATTGCGTTTAGGAAGTATTATGACTCAATACAGACTTGGACAATCCAGATATTATATAGATATGAGATTGAAGGACATGCATCTTGTTTAAATCGTTGGCGTTTATAAACAAGACAATCATGACTTGATAAAATTAATATTCAACGCCAAAACCCAATTCTTTAATAGATAAAATATAAAAGAAACATTAAAAGACATTTACAGTTCCCTTGTGAACAAGAAAAACTATCAGTTCAGACATTTCAAAATTATCAAGAAGAATAATATCACTCCTTTCTACCGTTGATGGAGTTCAACTTTCTTCTTCTGTCACAAACGATCCAAAAGCACTATGTCAGCATCAACCTGTTTTGCCAGAAACACCAACTTTGAATTGCACTACAAAATCACTCACACTATTCAACACAAACAACAGTTGAGTTGATTATAGTTCAGTTACTTGTTAGATTAAACAAAAAATATATCGTGTCAAACCCAATTACAGAATAACGACTCACAAACACGTGAATATAGAGATTTGGACAACAAATACTTAGACTTGCTACATACTCCTTTTGCTTAAACCCTTCCATGGCTCTCCTCTTTTTCCCAGGCTTAAGAACGGCTGTATTTATTTAGACAGGCAGAGTTAGAAGGGGGGTTAACCTAAAACAAGTGAAAGAAGGACTTCACATATTACTTTGGACAAGTAGGTACTTTGTGTGACCACCCTGGCAATTATTTTCCTATTTTTTTATTCCTTAATTCAACACTAACAACAGCAACCGCCTTTCCAACACACTATGTCTTTGCTTCTATCTCAATGTACCTAACAAACAAATATGAAGTACGAAAAATTATGTCTTAAACCAAACATTATATAGTCCATTTAAGAGCACTAAAACTTATACCTTGATCATGTCACAGTCACGAATTTGATCACTTTCTTTTATTTAATAATGTCCAAAAAAATACATAAAATAACACCAGTAATGAGCATAATATTATTACATAAAAATATGATCGAATGTAGAGTAAATAGTATTAGTAGTTCCTGGGTTATTCAAAATAGCCAGATATATCCTTGTTTCAAATGATATCAAACATACCCTGTATTTGACTTTTCTCACAACTCAGGTACCGATGGTGCAATTAACCATCAAACAGTATGTATGCAAAAGTCTGATATAATTATACCTCAATTGAGTCAAGTTCAATTTTTCGTAAATTGCTTTCAACATCATTCGTAGCCTTTTTCTGCAAAATCTCCTCAGTTTGAACCAACACCTCTTGATTCACCCTCTTCAGACCCTTAAGTTACTGTAACTCAGCTTCCATATCATCGGGCCACCACATATATTTGTACAGCTTCCACATTTTCTTTAAGAGAAATTGATAGAGTAAAATTACCCTCTTCAAAGCCTTTCGAACAGACGTCGCTCGGAGTGGCTGTGTGGTGGTTGGCTCGAACGAGAAGTGGATTGTGACTTGTAGAAACGGAGGTGAAAAAGGAAGAGAACGGAAGAGAGAAAGAGAGAGAAAGAGAAAGCGTAAGTTTTGTTTTAATTTTTTTTGTTTATATATGATTACCTGCTAACTTATTTTTTAATATAGGCTGTCATCTCTCCTCCCGTATCCTGATATATATATATATATATATATCGGATAGTATACTTGTGTGACAAGATTCGGTGAGGGGCTACAGTAGAAAAATTATATTATTCCTATTGCAAATAAATATAATAAAACAATTATGTTACATAACATTCATTCAAGTCATCAAAATATAGTTATCATAGAATACAACAACAACACGAACATAACATACATAATACTTTGAACAATATATAACCCAAATAATTATCTTCAAAATTTAGCCTTAAGAACTATCTTCTCTATATAGAGTATCGATTATTTAATATTTCCTCATACACGTTTGCTGAATGCAGGGAGTTGCATCCTCAGTTCCTCAACCTATAATTCAATCAACCAATGAGGTTAAATAGCTGTAAAAGATATATGATATTATTAAAAGCATACATGTATTCTCCAGTGAAATTTGTAAAATGTAGTTTTCTGTACTATACAAAATATGAATCTAATTTTGCACCTCTATATACAACAACTAATGACAATACATATAATTTAAATGTCGAAATATATGCAAATTCACAAGTCAGCAATGTGCACATAAGGAGCCCCATATTGCATTAATAGCTGCTAGTTTTAAGCATATGACGATACAGATGATTGAGATGTGTAAAGAATGGACCTATGCTGAAACTAGTGGTGAAAGAATATAAATAAATGCATACCAGTTTTCTCAGTTGTCATCCGTATTCATCTTCTTCAAAAATTCCATAGCTTTTCGTTTTCTTGTTTTTGTTGAATCCAACCCTTCCACAGCTGAATGAATGGCATGAAGAACCATTTTCTTTACCTGCCAAGGTAGAGTAAAATTAAAATTCCATCTTACTGAAAAGTATGCACACTCAAAGGTTATTAAAGAAATATAAAGTGTCTACCTCTAATTTGTCCTCCTTAGCTTTGTGATTGCGGGGGAGAGTGCGGAATTCTTCAGTTAAACGAATGCACTCGTTAAGGTTTTCTGGTGATACAAAGTCAAGTGCTACTTTTATGCATGACTGTGAATGTAACACAAAGGAAAAGAGATAAGAAAGTATAAATTGGAAAGGTGAAAGCACATTTATGGTCCATTGATTTTATAACTTACCTTTATATTTCTGACTTGATGAGGACAGCCTGCAGGTATAAACACTGCATCCCCTAATTTTTGAACAAATGTCCATGCCTCAATTCCTACCAATAGATCAATACATACAAGGAATCACTCACAAGAACTAATTTAGTTGTCAACGTTTGTTAAAGAAAACCAACCATATTCCTCCTTGAGTCTGACTTTGTGCTCAGTTGTCAAATAAAAAGTTTGATCATGAATAGGGTGGGCGACCTGAAGCATAACCCATATCAGGATTCTAACATTATACAGATATATCTCAGTATAAGGAAATAAAAGAATAAATAGGCGCAATAGATACCTGTTCCAGTGGAGAACAATGCATATGTCTGAACTCCTTATAGTGCTTGCGAAGATATTCCTCCAGTTTTGGAACATCTTCCCTCCTAAAAATGTCCCAAACAGCACCACCCTTGCTGTCATTTTCAACCTTTGCGACTGTACTTTCATCTATCTGAGCATCATCTTGAGAAGCACAGTGTCACAGTGTAGTTTTGTTACAGAATCTCCTCGCCCCAATTCCTGGGAGATCCCATAAGCGATATATGTCTTTGGTCCAAGGTCCGGTTTTAAGGAATCTTTAGGGAGTCTGATCGCAAGATTTAAACATCCATTGCTAGGATGTGTATACTGTTTGAATGGCAAGCTCCTGATAAACTCAGCGTTATGGCGAGGTAATCGCTCCTCAAATAAACTCGAGGGAGGCCAATCTTTCAGTTTCATATTCTTAGGCCATCCCTGAGAATCAAATCTTCCTTCCAAGTACCCCGTGAAAAATTGGCGAACATTTACATCTTCCTGTTTCACATACATAAAACAAACTTAAAAATTAGAATCATCCATAAAAGTAACTTACAAATAAAGTAAAACCTTGGAGACTTACCTCACGCCAGTTTAAGCAGTTCAAAGCAGACACATCTAACAGAGTCTCATGGTTAACATTTTTTATCTGGCGAAAAGCACGCCACATTACCATTGGTTCCCAGCTCAACCCCCATGTATTTTTGAGTACATCACTAACAATCACAGGCTCTCCTTTGCACAAATGATACTGGAAATGCTCTAAATCCTCATTCTTAATGTCTGTAGCCGTTGGACAGTAAATATTGTTGTCTTTACCCTCCTCCCTAGAAGCTGCTTTACGTAAATTTGCAATCTCTTCCAAACAAGAACATGTTTGATCCGAAACTACTACTTCCTTGAGCTTATATCTCTTAAAAGCATCTTCTACTTTTGCTAACAAATCAGAAACCCACTTCTCACCTAGGAAGCACTTCAACTCTAGGGTTACTTGACCACAACCACCCAAACTCTTTGGAGCGCAAGGAATTGTACCATCTTCCTTCACTTTCCATTCTTCTTTGTGACCATGTGATTCAATTTCTTTGTGGTTGAGGCTAAGATTTTTAGCGGGGCCTCCATGAAGGTAATCTGACCCGTGATTTTTATAGGTCATGACCACTTCTTCATCAGCTCCCATTAAGCAGCCATAGCGAATCTCCCGGGAACATGTCAAACATAGGTCGTATTCGCAGATGGGGCAACTCCGATGATAATCTGCAATTGAAGTCTGGCAATTATTGCTGCACAAAAAATGAAGCACAATTAATATTTTCCAAATATGAGCAAAGAATACACACTAAATAAAAGTCCTCTAAATCTTACCAGTAAACTCGCTCATCTGGATAGCAATGAGCAGTCGGCACCTTGATATCCGAAACTTGAACGCCTGCATAATATAAATATGTTAAGTAGTTATATGATGATACATATTTATATCAATTATTATAATTGCAATTTAAGTACCTCTAGTTTTAGCTTCCATGTTCTTTTCCGCAATTTGTTCAGCGTCAAATTTCTTCAAGAAGGGCAGAAGCCAACACAGAATACTCTTGGAGTGGAGAACATTCTCATGATCACTAAGTTTGATACTTAGTTCCTTCTTGTTCTGCAAAAAATCATCGTAATCATTAACAAGACCGTTAAAAGATAACAATAAATATATAAAGAGAGAGATAAGTAAAAAAAACAAACCTCAGCAGGGATCTCCATCCGTAAACAAGACTTGCAATTGCAGTTATTTAAACATACAGGACACTTAAAAGCAAAGGCCTGTTCGGACATGCCTGGATACCATCTCGTCATGCAAGGTACACAGTAGCGCTTCCTCTTACAGGTAGTGCACCTTACAACTCTGCCTTTGTCATTCCTCTGGCATTGATGACACATGTTGGATATCAAAAATCCCTGTAAATAAAAATAATTAATTACCTGGGCAATTTTCTTATATCAAGAATACCATACACTTAAATTAGAGAATCCTAATATTTAATGTTAAAATATAGAGAGATAATAAACCATCCCATGATCATTATTGTTACCAACAACAACAATTCTAATTGAAAAACGATACTGCAGATAAAAATTAACGTACATCTTCGTCTTTAATTTCCTTGGAGTTAAATTTGGAGGTCGAGGATTTATTTTGTTTTTTAGTAATTCTGGATGATGGAGCAAAATCATTGTAGGTGGTGATCGGCTTCTTCTGTCTATTGCTCCGCCTAAGCTCCACCTCACCGCCGGTACTAAGATCATCCACTTGGGTTTTCCTCTTCTTGGATACATCTTTGGTACTTGAATTTCCGTCACCTTCGCATCGCTTTGACACCATAGTTCCACAATTATATTGCTAGCTTGGGAAAAAGATATATAGAGAGATGGGGTCGGAATTCAGGGTGATCAGACTATGTATACTTCGATAGTGTTGTTTTAAATGACGGCAGGAATAAAAGGGGTATAGGGAAGGGTTTTCCAATTCGTCCAGCCCCGCTCATTTTTATTTCTATTATATTTCAGTATTTTCAAAGTACAAAATCCCGCCGATAAACCTCCTTATATATGTTGTGGGCTTGTGGATCATACACCTGACAACGACCCAAGTGGTTCCCTAGCCATTGATTGGGCCGTTGAGCGGTGTTCTAGAATGTTGGGTTTCCTACGACATGAGCGTACTTTATTTTTAGAGCCAATTGTTGATTGATGCCTATTAAAAAACTTATTTAGAAAAAGGTGCCTAGAAAAAAATATTTATTGAAAACAGCCCCCTTATAATTAACAATTAAAAAATAAGAAAAAAACTAATAAACACGCACGCGCGTCCGTGAAATTTTTTTAAAATCGTCATAACTAATTCAAAAAAAATCAAAAAAATCAAAAAAAATTATATTTGGATAAATCAAATTAATATTTACGTCTATGATTTTTTTCGGAATTTTCTGAATTTTTTGATTTTTTTTTATTTTTTTAATTTTTTTTTCGCAGACACGAAATTCCATGTTTAAAACATGGAATTTCATGTTTAAAACATGGAATTCCATGTTTATTTCACGGTTTAAAACATGGAATTCCATGTTTAAAACATGGAATTCCGTGTCTGCGAAAAAAAAATTAAAAAAATTCGAAAAAATTAAAAAAATTCAAAAAAAATCAAAAAAATTCATAGACGTAAATATTAATTAGATTTATTCAAAAATATTTTTTTTTAATTTTCTGATTTTTTTGAATTAGTTATGACGATTTTAAAAAAATTTCACGGACGCGCGCATGTGATGGAATTAATAAAGGTATAGAAAATATAAAGGGGATGTTTTCTATAAATAATTATTTCATTAGGCATTTTTTTATAAATAAGATTATTGAAGGCATAAAAAAACAATTAGAGAGTTTAAGGAGGATGTTTTCAACAATAACCCCTTATTTTTATTTCATGAGGTATGATGTATTCTTGGTGGTCCATGTAAAATAGTGAAAGAGTGAGAAAAAAAATAGTTTAATTAGATCATATAAGATACATCTGATGCATAATTATTTTTTGGGTGATACTTAACATTATTTTTTTTTTATTTCTAAACAAACAAAATTATATCAAGTTTTTATTTATTTCTTTTTTTTAATAACTCGAATTATTTTGACTCTAATGACATACGAACTTCCATTCATTTCCACGTTATATGACAAGAGCGTTCCAATTTAAGTAAGCTCGGAAAACACCTAAAAGAACAACTCCTAATTTTGCAAAGACTAGAACGTATATACAAATAAATAGATCAAAAAGACTATACAAATCTTAACTATTCAATTAAGAAGAGAATGACATATTTTTCTTTGAAATTTTTAGTCGATGGGTATTCAGTTATGTTGATATACTGAAGACCTCCATTAAAAGACAAAAGAGTTATATGAGTAGTTTGACCTAAATTTCTTTTTATCTAGCCTTCTATTTCATATTATTTATAATTTTCTAACTCTTTAAACTTGATGAGAGTACAAAAAATTTGAATAGTAGAATTAGATCATGATAAATAATGTTCAACATTGTCATCGCTAACTTTGATTAGTGCGATGAACGATGGTTAAGTAAAATCATATCTTGCTGTTTAAAAGAATGTGAATACTGCCTTTCAACTTTCAAGTTTATATTTATATGTTGTTTTAAAAAATTATAAGTATACGTTAAATAATCCTTATGAAATATATTGGTAAAAGAATGTTTAAATAATGGACGGAGGTTTTCAGTTGAATTGCATATATACGCCTTTTCAATACACATGAATGCAATATAAATTGCTATAAATATAGGAAGGTTATATCTTATATGTCATCTTTCTATAACATAAGAAAGTAAATTGTAAAACATATTTTTATGTTATGGCATATAGTAAGATGTTATACCTGATATAAATGTCATTTTTGTTTGAAATGGCATGATCAACGATCTTTTCCTTGAGATTATATAGTTTTGGAATCGAATAAATTACCTACAAACCATATCAAACTAGTTAAATATATATATTTTGTCTAATAATTATGCATCAATATTCATTTTTTACTTTTTTTTAAAATGAGTAATTCTATATATCGCTCCTTTCATACAACCCTCATACCACCCCCCTTATGTGGCGTGATTTGATTGCAAATTAATTCATTTCCAGTCGAATCACGCCACATAAAGGGGTAGTATGAGGGTAATGTATAACTTCACTTTTTATAAATTATATATATATAAGCAACAGTAAATCTTATATGAACATAAAAAATAATATGAAATAAAATGTTTATTTTATGAATCATATGAACCAAAAATATTCAGCAATTATACAAGTAATTAAGCAAGAAAGTCATTTAATTTTATTTGTGCAAATAAACATACATACGTTACTAGATATTATACCAATAAAAAAGGATTAAAAGGAAAATGTATCACATTAGAAGCGAGATAAATTCATTCTACAACTTACAAAATTATTAAGTTACAAATGCATAAAACTTAATCAATAAACTTGATATATAGATATATGGTGACACATATCGAAATCACTTAATTAGAACTTCAATTAGAAGAATTTCATAGATGATGTGAATTAGTAATATTCTAAGATACTTACCATCAAGATCCATATTAAAAATCAATTACATAACTCGAAAGAGATAACAAGTTATATTTATTGGTACGCAGAGATCGATATCACTGTAAATTGCAGAGGATTTAGATGTTAGAATTATAGCGATGAAAAATTAAAGATAGACTAGAGACGATGGTTCGAAGAAGGGAAATATAAAGGAATGGGAGAGTTAGGCGAGGGTTACAAAGAAAAATAAAGAGATAAAAAAAATGTGTAAAAAAGTATATGTAAGGTGAATTGTTATAGTTTTATCTAAATAAAAAAATTTATACAAATTAAGGGATAAATGTAATAAAATATATATATATATTGTTTATGCTTACAAATTAAATGACAAAGTAATTTTGTTACAAAACATAAAGAGATATTGGTGGGTCCGAGTCTTACATAGTTGATGCTTAACAATAAGATTACTTGTTAATAATTTTAGACTATCATGATATTGGATATTGACGCAAGAAGAAATAATGTTGTTGAAAAAGAGTATTTGGCCAAAAAAAAATTCTATGGGTCACCGAGTAAATTTTCCACCCTAATTCGCATAACAAATATTATTTATCCTTATTCTAAAAGGTTTATGCACAAGCTCTAGTAGCAATGCCAACCTACTCAGTTTTGTCCTCCTTTGTGGATAATTTTAGCATATTTGTGATTGAAGCCATATTACTTATTCGAGTGTTGGGCTAAATAAAATCAAGTAGATTTGATAATTGGGGGATTAGGGTGAGAGAAAAAATGTTTATCTAGGAAACCATTGAGCATATATGCCTTGTGTTTAGTATTTTGAGAGATAATTCCTCATGTTGTATCCGTAGAATTATTGATGGGAGTTTTAAGTACCCATAATATCAAAACGTGTATTGATGTCTCCAATCTTTCATAATATTGTCTCTACCTCCATCCAATTCAAGTGTTAAATTCCATGTGGACATTTAAATGAGGGACATCATAAGATATTTCAATTAAACCCTATTATTGAGAAATAAAAAAAATATTAAATCCCTTAAGTTTAAAAATATTACAAAACTGGCTCCTCCCTAAATTTTAAATCAACATCCCCCACCCAAAAATAAATGGTTCCTTCTTATTTCTTCTTTCTTTGTATAGGGTTTGACGAAAAAGATTAAATATTCACTAATTCTTCTTCTCTCTCCATAGCTAACCCAACCACGTAATCTCATCGTCGTCAATAACTTCCATTGATTAGCTTGGATTTGAATTTTTTTATTGGATTTTTATGTTTAGAAGGTGTTATATTATTAGTAGATAAAGTGATTAGTAGTGATTTTAGTGGGATTATAAATATTTAGATAAGTCCATCAAAAGTGATACGCATGCAAGAAGTTGTCGGGCATTAACATGTAGCTTGATAAAGCAATTGGGTGGTGTCTTTCACATGACTCTTTTTCAAAATTTGATACACTAATAATTACTCTCTGATTAGCGATGAAAATGAGCTGATCCTCATAGGACCGTGAACAAATAATATATTAAGTAATGTTATAATATAAAATAAATAAGGATAGTTTAGTTAATTTAGAATTTAAATAATATATCTTGATATTTTAGATAAGAATTATGTTAAATAATGTTAGTAGCCTAAAATATTAATTAATCGATCTTTTAGTTATCATCCCTTCAAATAGTACAACATCCATCTGATCCTGATAACAAGGTTTTATTAACAAGTAACAAAAAACCCAAGGGCTATCGCAAGTGAGGATGGGTAAAGGTGAAATATGAATTTGCCTCAATTTATTATTTTAGAAAATACTTTAGGTAAAATTAATTATAATTGGAAACTTAAAATTAGATTCTCTCAAAAGATGTGAGAAGTGAAATATAAGTTAATGAAATAAAATATTTTAGAATTAGGGTTAGGGTTAATTAGGTCACTATATCCTAATATACACTTTGTTGGAATTATCAAATGCTAGTTGCATTTTAGACTATTTCTTTTTTTATCAGATAATAAAGAATAATATTACCCAACACCATTAATATTACAAGTTGTTGAAAAAAAAAAACACCTAAAAAAGATGATCGTGTCATCTAGTGATGTCAATGTTATGTCGGCCACATTTGGTAATGACATCGGCTGTTCCATTAATATATCAAGCATTGGTTGAACACTCCGCTTGTATCCCGACTTTTTGTGAATACCTTGAATAAGTTCAATATTGTCAGAGTAGAAAGAACAACTCTGAAAGTTGTGACCAACAACTGATCTCATAGTAAAAAACATAGCCCAACTTTCTTCTTCAATTGAACTTCTAACAAAACATCTTTTTATAACTTTGTGTGTAATCTCCACCTTAGTGTCAACCACTATAATGCAAACCCTGCAGGGTTCCATTCTTTTACAAATAAGGTATTGCTGAGCCAAATTGAATCATTATCGAACGAGATTATCAAGATCCTCCTTATTGCTACCATTGATGTTATTTGTTTGAGAGATCAGTTCGCTCTTCATCGATGGTCCAAACAACTCATTCATACTGGAGTAAGTTTTACTAATAATTTCATATGTGTTCCATCTCTTGTTTATGAAAAAACACTTCAAAAAAACTTCTAAATATTTCATGCAATGCAAAGAATGTATGCAGTTGCAACCCTTCTATCCCATAAAACTTATCTGTCGATTGTTTGCATTTTCCATTCCGTGATTGGTCTATTAATATTATGATCAAATTTGTTTTGCATAATAGAATCGGCCCAAACCGCAAGTCGCATCTTAGACTATTAAATTGCACTACTCCGCGTCAAGCTACTAGCGACTACATGAGTAGTCGCTAGAAGTTTAAAAAGTAGTCGCTAGAAGTTAGTTCATGGTTCTAGCGACTACAAGTAGTCGCTAGAAATTAGTCGCGATAAACTTGTCGTTAGAAGCTAAACCTTACGACTACTGGGCAATAAGTAGTCGTTAGAGCTTGGGTTGGTATTAACGACTACAATGTAGTCGCTAGATAACGCAACTCCTAGCGACTACTTTGTAGTCGAGAAACGTGAACAACATCAACGACTACAATGTAGTCGTTAATTTCTAAAGATATGGCGACTACTTTTTGTAGTCAATGTCGACTACAATGTAGTCGGTAATAATAATTTTTTATTTTTAAAAAAAATAAAAAAACACAATTTTTGAATTTTTTTTAATTGCATTTCTGTAATTAAAAATAATTCGAAAATCATATTTTTTTATTTTTTTTAAAAATAAAAAATATAAAAATAATAATAAAATTAACAATTCTAAATAATTAATTAAAATATTAAATTAAACCAAATTCAAACCCGGTCAAGCCAGGTCAAAGTCAAACCCGGTCAAGCCAGGTCAAAGTCAAACCCGGTCAAGCCAGGTAAAAGTCACCAAACATAAAACCATTACATAAGTCTTAGTACAAACCAAAAAAAATAAAGTCTTAATCCGAATAGTCTTAAAATAAAATAAATATATTTTTCTAAAATTGCATAAAAATTCCTATATATTTTTTAAAATTGCATAAAAATTCCTATATATTTTTTAAAATTGCATAAAAATTCCTATATATTTTTTAAAATTGCATAAAAATCCATATTTATTTTATAAAATTTCATAAAAGTCTCTATTTAGTTTAAAATGTCATAAAAATCCCTAAAATAATAATTTAAAAATTGCATGAAAGTCCCTTAGTTATTTTTAACACAATTTTTAATCCAATTTCATTCTAACACCTTTTTTAACACAATTTTTGCAAATTTATAATCTAAAATTTACTAAAAATCATAACAAAAATTAACAAAATTCACAAAAAATCAACCCAAATAATTTTCAATCAAAAACAATGAATTACATGTTTAAATTAACAAAAACCAAACCCTATTAACACTAATCATTCTCGGAATTAACAATCATACACCAAAAAAATGGAAAAAAATTTAATTAGCTTTCACAAACTATTTTTTTAAGAGATTTAACATCAATTTTTCGTTTAAACAATTCATACAACAATCTAATTATACCCTACTATATTCGGAATTAACAATAACATGTAATCATCAAAGAACAAAAACCAAAAAAAATTGACATGAAAATTAAAAATCAAAAATTGGTTGAAATACTAACCTTTTTGGATGAAATTGGAGCTGATTTGGTGTTGAATCCGTGCAATTTTGATTCGGAATGAAACACAAACAAAAAAAAATTTAATTAGAAATGTAAAAATGGAGGAAAAAAGCTTAATCTAAGATTGAAAATGGAATAGAATGATAAATGGTGTTGGATTTGCTTACCTTTGTTGAAGATATGATGCTAGAATCGGCCCTTGGAGTGGCTGAAAATGGAGCTCTCGTTTTTTAGATTTTTGGTAGAAAGAATGAGAGTGAAGAAATGAGCTCTCGGGTTAGATATAGGTTTTTTTTTCTAGCGACTACTTTGTGTAGTCGCTAGAGAAAAGAAAGTAGTCGCTAGAATGGTGGTTACTTACACGTGTCTTAATATTGACCACGTCAACGAGTCTTTAGCGACTACAATGTAGTCGCTAGATTGAAAAGTAAAACGCGTGTACATTGAGGGGGCGGGAAAACTGACCGCCATGGTTTTGGGGAATTTATTTCGTTGTCTAGCGACTACAATGTAGTCGCTAGTGCTCTAGAATCATTAGCGACTAGTTCATGTACATGAACTAGTCGCTATAAGGCAAATGTAGTCGCTAGAATTTTTTTTTTCTTTTCCAAAAAAAACACTAAACGCTATACAATTATCCAATATTTTAATTCAATACCAAATAATCATTTAAATTAATTTCAAAAATAAATTAATGTTTGTGGTCAAAGTTAAGTGTTTGTGGTCAAAGTTAAGTGTTTAGAGTCAAAGTTAAGTGTTTAGAGTCAAAGTTAAGTGTTTGTGGTCAAAGTTAAGTGTTTAGAGTCAAAGTTAAGTGTTTAGAGTCAAAGTTAAGTGTTTGTGGTCAAAGTTAAGTGTTTGTGGTCAAAGTTAAATGTTTAGAGTCAAAGTTAAGTGTTTGTGGTCAAAGTTGAGTGTTTAGAGTCAAAGTTAAGTGTTTAGAGTCAAAGTTAAGTGTTTGTGGTCAAAGTTAAGTGTTTAGAGTCAAAGTTAAGTGTTTAGAGTCAAACTTAAGTGTTTGTGGTCAAAGTTAAGTGTTTAGAGTCAAAGTTAAGTGTTTAGAGTCAAATCACCCAAATATAAAAAGTTTAAGTAAATAAAATGTTTTAATACAAATAAACCCAAAAAAAAAACTCCTGCTCAGAATCATATCCACTAACAACTATAAGTTCGCCATCACTATCAACCTCAATGGGTTCTTCCTCATCACCGTACTCATCCAAGGTGTCATCTTCAATTTCCTCGTTTTCATCAACAACCGTATCAAAATTCAAAGCAACAAAAAAATGAGCAGGGTCAATCTCGATCTCCTCAGTGGATGCCAAGTTCACCGGATCGGAAATCATCTCGGTATTCACTAAAGGGATATCGACACTCGTATCCCCACCAGTGGGCATTGACTCTGCACCCCATAACTCAGGACTCCATCCATGTCTATCATTGAGTTCCCATACTACTTTCCAACCTTTTTGTGATTTCCTTAAACTAATCTCGTCTATGTAAAAAACTTTTTTTGCTTGAGTAGCTAAGATGTACGGCTCTGATTGCCAAAAAAAATTAGACGTGTTGACAAGAGTTACCCCATGCTCTTTCCTCGGTTTACTCGTGTCATACCAATTACACTCGAACAGCACAACAGAACAGTCATCGTCATATGTGATCTCTACAACCTTGACCAATTCACCGTAAAACGGTATTCCATTGTAGATGGCGGATACCCCGTAATCTTGTGTCACCCTTGTTTCACCCTTTCCTTTAGTGACCCATTTAACACCATTCACAACACATGAATCGTACTTATAAACTGCACCATGAGACTTACTAGCCAATGAAATCATCTCACTTGTAGCGAATGGATCACCTTCTTTTTCCATTTCATAAACCTACAAGCATAAACAGTTATAACAATGTTTCCTAAAATGGAATATTAATTTTGTATTTGAATGGATCTATACCTTATGCAGAAACCAGTCTCGGAAATTTTGCCGGTGTTTCCTATCTTTTTCGTCTGGGGAACCCGATAACGTGGCTTTGTGTTCTCTGCACATTTGACGATCAACAATGAATTAACATTTATTAAATAAATTGAATAAACATTCAATAAATAAATTGAAACCTTACGTCATCAAATGTTGGATTTCATCGCAATTAAGTAGGATATACCAGTCGATTTGCTCCTTCTCGTTGTAATGCAAATTACCATACTCTTTTTTACCTATAGGAATACATTGGCTCTTAAATACGGACAAATCTTTAGGTTGAGCTTCGATATCGGTATATCTACCCGGATCATTAAACTTTGTTTTTTTTTCTTTAAGGTAACGCGATATGAATGTCAAAGTCTCCTCTACAACGTATCCCTCGGCGATTGAACCCTCTGGCCTAGCCGGGTTTCGTATGTACTCCTTTAATTTCTTTAGATACCGCTCAAACGGGTACATCCAACGCATCTGAACCGGTCCCCCTAACAAAGCCTCGTCGTATAAATGAATGACCAAGTGGATCATTATATCGAAAAACGCGGGAGGTAAAATCATCTCCAGTCTACACATAACTTCAACCACTTTCTTCTTCTCCTTTTCTAACTTTTTCCGACTCAGATTTTTATTACACACAACTCGAAACACGTTGGCTAGCCCGATAATCGCGTCACTTATCGCTTTGTCTTCGAAAAGCCCTGGGAGACTAGCCACGAATAGGTACTGCATCATCACGTGACAGTCGTGAGATTTCATTCCTATAATCTTGCCTAAGTCACTTTGAACGTTATTTCTCAAACTCGATGCGAATCCATCGGGAAACTTCTGTGCCTTCAACCAATCAAGAAATACTTTCCTTTTTTCGGTGGTTAACGTATAATTAGCTCGAGGCATTACATTCTTACCATTTTTCTCTTGCAACCACAAATCTGGCCTGATATTCATTTCCTTGAGATCAATTCTCGCTTTCACGTTGTCTTTGTTAAGTTTTCCATCAAGACCTATTACTGTGCCAAGAAGAGCATCACACACGTTTTTCTCGCAATGCATAACATCAATGTTATGTTTCAACAGGTTTTCGGACCAATAAGGTAAACGATAGAAAATACTCTTTTTCTTCCAATTGAATCGCCGATTAACATCTGGCTTCACGATCTTTCCCCCAAAGTCCTTGTGTTTCCCGGGAAGCAGAATGGGAAGGCCATCTAACTGTGTCTGAATATCGGCAGGTTTATATTTCTTCGGTGGGCGCCTATCAGTGGGTTTCTTGTACAAAACTTTTTCGTCTCTAAAACGATGTTTGATAGGTAACCAACGTCTGTGGTCGAAGTAAGAAACCCCTTTCTTCACGCTCAATGACGGAGTAGAATCCATGCATTCTGGACAAGCTTTGTAACCTTGACCCGACCATCCCGAGGTGTATGTCCTAGCGGGAAAATCGTTAGTCGTAGACAACAAACAAACCTTCATAGTAAACTCTTCCTTCTTGTGGGCATCTAAGTAATAATCCCTTTACCCCACAACTCGTCCAACTCATCTATAACAGGACGAAGAAAGACGTCCATGTCCTTGCCGGGTGAACGGGGTCCCAGAATCAACAAACAAAGCTGGAATGTCGTCTCCTTCATACACTCCCACGGTGGTAAGTTGTAAACGGTCAATATAACCGGCCACATGCTGTACGAGTTGTTTTGCATAGAGAATGGGCAACAGCCATCGATACCCAAACCCAAGAAGACGTTCCGAGGTTCACTAGCAAACTCGGGATGTAACTGAACAAATCTCTTCCAACTGTCTCCGTCAACTGGATGACGCAACAAATCTGGATCTGTATTCTTCCCTGTTTAATGCCAGATCATATTTTCGGCAGTGTGCCTCGAAGCATAAAGTCGCTGCAGCCTAGGGGCAATCGGGAAATATCTGAGTTTCTTATGCGCTACTTTCAGACCCTTCTTCGGGTCCCATCTGGATTCATTACATACTGGACACTTTTCAAGGGAGGCATTCTCCTTGTAAAACAAAGCACAATCGTTCACGCAAACATCGATGGTCTCGTAACCCATACCTAAATTTTTTAACTTCTTGTTGCACGCCTCGTATGAATCGGGCAACGTATGAGGTTTGGGCAACACACGGCATAAAAGCTGAAGCAACTCGGTGAAAGACGTGTTAGACCACTTGTTCTTCACCTTCACGTGCAGTAGCTTCGCAATGAAATTTAATGAACTCATGACATCACAACCAGGGTATAACTCGGTCTCTAAATCGGAAAACATCTTTTCGAATTTGTCACGAGCTGTACTGTTAGAGTCTGTGATCTCGGTGTCACCAGAATGACCACCAACCTCGTAATTAGGTCTCAAATCATCGTATACATCCAACATTTCATTTTCTTCATATCGAGTCTCTGGAATATCCTCGGGCTCACCATGCTTTGTCCAAATATCATACGTCTCCAAAAACCCATGCAGTAACAGATGTGACCTAACTTTGTCAACCGGATACCTACGATAATTCGAACACTGATTACACGGACAATAAATTGTTTCTTCACCAGGATGTTTATTTTTTTCAGCAAAAGCAAGGAATGGTTCTATCCCCTTAATGAATTCACGCGAAACTTTATGAGCCGTACCAATCCAACTCTTATCAATACCCGAAGCCATAGTCAACTATTACAATATGAAAGAATACAACATAAATAAAATGAAAGAAAAAAATTATTACATCACCAAATAAATACATTAAAATAAAACGAGAAAAAATTATTACATCACCGATTACATAAATGAATAAAAAAATTATTACATCACCGATTAAATAAATAAATATAAAATGAAAAAAATTATTACATCACCGATTAAATAAATAAATATAGAATTAAAAGCACACAAAATATCACATCACCAAATAAATGCATAAATATAACATTAAAAGCATACAAAATATAGCAACATACAATAATATATCATACAAATATATATATATATATATTTTTATATATATATATATATATATATATATATATATATATATACTTAATATAATTATTTATAATTCACATGAAATTAATAAATGATTATAGATATATACATAATGATATTATATATTTAGCATTAACTATAGATTTGTAATCAAATAAGGAAAGGATGAAAAAGACACATACTTTTGGGCAAATTCGGAAGGGAAAATTGATAATTGAGGCGGTCCCACGTTGATGTTTGACCCGGGAAAGCTTGTCCACGTGTTGAAATACCTAATAAGTGATAATATTTACCATTTATTATACAATTGCATGAAAGTATAATAAATTTGAAAGAGTTTTATGGAACAAAAAATACCTACTTTTGGGCAATTTTGGAATGAAAAATTGATGATTGAGGCGGCCCCACGTTGATGTTTGACCCGGGAAAGCTTGCCCACGTGTTGAAATACCTAATAAGTGATACTATTTAACATTTACTACACAATTGAATGAAAGTAAAAGATATATTG
Organism: Nemophila menziesii; assembly: GCA_029959085.1. Classification (NCBI taxonomy): domain Eukaryota; kingdom Viridiplantae; phylum Streptophyta; class Magnoliopsida; order Boraginales; family Hydrophyllaceae; genus Nemophila; species Nemophila menziesii. The sequence goes on along the minus strand of JARWIR010000001.1, from coordinate 47,539,876 downwards.
AAAGAGTTTTATGGAACAAAAAATACCTACTTTTGGGCAAGTTTGGAAATAAAAATTGATAATTGAGGCGGTCCCACTTGATGATTGAACCGGGAAAGCTTTTCCAAGTGTTGAAATAATTTTTAATGATGAATTGTGGAAAAAAATTGGGAGAGATTTGAGAGAAAGAAAGAGAAATTATATAATAATGGTGTATTGGGTAAAGCAATTCGCAAGTTATTGGAAAACACGCTACACTACTCGCGACTACACGTGTAGTCGCCAAATAGTCAAATGTAGTCGTTAGAAATTACTACTAACGACTACATGAAGTAGTCGTTAAATGATCATGACTCTAGCGACTACACGTTGGCAGTGGGAAAATAATTAAAAAATACTAAAACCCATTAACGACTACTTACTAATTATTAACGACTACATCATGTAGTCGAAAAAAGCAAAAATTATTAACGACTACTTGGTAGTCGCGAAACATACCATGTAGTCGTTAGAGATTTGTAGTCGCGAATGCTTCTATCTTTAGCGACTACATCAAGTAGTCGCGAGAAATTTAGTCGCTAGAGACTTCTGCGGGAGTAGTGTTGTTATAAAACTTTGACTGTTAGACTTCATAAAAATTCATGGTAGAATTTATATAATTGTCGAACAACATACTAATAAATATTGAGGAACTACATAATGTTGGATCGAACTTTTCATAAAAAATGAAACCTTATGATATGGAAATATCAAGTGATTTCGAGATACACAATCATAGGAAATTTTAAGGCGACATTTTAGAAAGTTATTAATTAAGACAACCTGACCAAGTATAATCCAAACAGGTATGGAAATCGGACTAAACAAATAGGAAAATGATATTTTCAAAGTAATCTGTTTTTTCTCTAAATGAAATTCTCGTTTCCGGTCCGAAAATTTTCGGAATTGAAAAAAATCTGAATTCGGGAATTCGGAAATTTCGAAACTCCGTGTGTGGAAATTTCAGAATTTTGGTTCGGAAATTGTGAACTTCAAAATTATATTTTTCACTATAAACAATTATTTAAAAAAAAAAATTTCATTCCTACGATTTTTTTATTTCAAAAGAGTATCATACTAAATAAATTATTAACACACAATTCAAAATTATATTGTAACATCATAAGTACAAAATAATTCATACCAATAAGATGGTTTACCAGCAAATATGCTTTTATCTAGGTTATATACTTATATTATATAATTTATATATTATATATTATATATTAATTAATAAGTATTATAATTAATAACCGAAAATATATAGAGGAAATTATATTCGTAATGTAAAATCAGAAATAAGAATCGGAAATACAAATTGGAAACAAGAACTAGATAGCAAATCAGAAAAATGAGAAATTTATACGTAGTTCCGATTTCGATCTAACTTTTTCCCAAAAATCAGAAATCTGAACAAAATCGAAATTTTCAAATCAAAAATATCGAAAATCAAAAATTTTGGATCCAATTTTTTATCTCTAAATCCAAATCACAAAATAAGGTCAAAATTGTTATACATTTCTTGTCCACACAGTAGATTTTCACTTTAGCTAAACCACATATAAACTTTTGAAAAAAAACCACATATGAACTCTTTATATTTTCACCTTTTTTTTTGGTCTGGTATATTTTCACCCTTTTAAATTAATTATATTAAACCTTGAATAAATTAGTACAAAATAATTAATTCAATTACTAGTTAATTTTATAATATTATTTTGTAAGCACAGTACAACACAAAATTTATAGGATATATTTTAAGAATAAGTTAGGGAAGATTAAAATCGATATACACTTATTACATTATTTAAATACTAGGTAAAACCCGTGTCTGAAGACACTGAAGAAAAAATTTGTTGCGTTAACGGAAATCAAATACGGTTTCTAAGGGTGAAGGTCAAGGTTAAAGTTAGGGTTAAGGTTGTTCTTTTTTTGCTCATCAAGAAGAAGGTTAGGTTATAGTTAAGGTTAATGTTAAGGTTAAGGTTAGGGTTAAGGTTTAGGTCAACGTCAAGGATATGGTTAATTTTTAGGTTAAAGTTACGGGTAAAGTTAAAGGTTAAGGTTAAAGTTTAAGTCAGGTTAGGTTATAGTTAAGGTTAATGTTAAGGTTAAGGTTAGGGTTAAGGTTTAGGTCAACGTTAAGGATATGATTAATTTTAAGGTTAAAGTTAAGGGTTAAGGTTAACGTTTAAGTCAAGGTTAAGGTTAAATTTAATTTTAAGATTAAGATTAAGTTAGAGTTAAGGTTTAAGATTAAACATTTTAGGTTTAACAAAATCCCGGGGTTAAGGTCGAATATTAGCGTGATGATTCTTCATATGTTTAAGGTTAAGCTTAAGGTTACAATTAAGATGAAAGTTAAGGTTAAGGTTTAAAGTTAAAGGTTTAAAGGTTAAGGTAAATTTAAAGGATAAATGTTAAGGTTAGGGTTAGAATTAAAGTTAATAAAACTTGCTTACTCTACCATTTCTAGAGGTTTTACTCTCAAGATCATAACCTCTGGAGTTTGTGGGTAAATAAGAATATACTTAAAAGCAAGAGTATTTGGAGTATTAGCCCAAAACAGTATCACTCATGGTTGTGGAAGCAAATCCTATAAGTCAGACATCTTGCCTATGATCTTATTTACCATGAAGTTGAAAATGGTGAGTTAACTTTTATAATGTGGGATAAGTTGTTAAATAAGCATAGTGTTCAGGAATTACTTAATATATCATGTGATGAAAACAATCTGAGCTGTAACAAGAAAGTTAAAGACTATTTTGGTAGGTGCAGGTGGAGAATTCCTCCTTGTATATGGATGATTTTTCCTCAGATATAGGGCATAACCTTAACTGATAAAGTAGACATGATTATGTGGAGTGAAACTGTTAAAAACCAGTTTTCATATAAGAAAACTATATTGAGAATCACTAAGCATAAGACTGAAGTGAAATGGTATGAAATTGTATGATCTAAAGCATGTATTCCGAGGTGTTCTTTTGTTTCTTGGCAAGTTGCAATGAATAGATTGCCTACTAAGGATAGAATGAATGAATGGGGTTTGAATATTGATCCTATATGTCAATTGTGTAGGGTTGATAATGAAGATAGTAATCATTTCTTTGTGAAATGTCAATTTTCTAATAGTATTCTTAATAGGGCACTTGGTGATTGTGGTATTAGTGCATATATTAACTCAGTACAGGAGCTATTAGAGGATATAAAGAAAGTTTGTGGTCACTCGGATATGGTTATGATAGTAGGGGTAAGTATTACTACTTATATCTACTTAATTTGGTGTGAGAGAAATATGCGAGTACATGTGATGTCTCCCTAATTGTTCTTATTTTCGACCCTTGGGAGACATCATTTTTTATGTTTAATTGAATATTTTGATTGACTTTTGAGTTAAAAATGCAATAATCCGGAATTCCTATTTTATTTCTAGTATTTTTTATTTATTAAACTTTTGCGCGTAATATTGTGTATTTTAGTGAAAAGTTTGTAGGTTTTGAATATTAGCTAGGAAAGGAATCCGAGAAGAGAGTCAAAGATCGTGATATGGAGTCAAAACTTGAAGATAAATTCTGAAAGAATTATATTTTGGAGCTGCAAATCTGGAAAACAGGTTAAAAATTGCTGATTTCGAGGCACTTAAGAGTTGATTTAGCCGCTGACCTTTGAAGAGAATATGTTCCTTATCGAGTTACGGAGATTTAGCAAGTGATTTTAGGTCAATCGGAGTTATAACGAATCGGCTAGAGCTGTTTTAGTGGAGGTGGTGCAGCAGTTACGGGTTTTGGGCTTAGAAAATGGACTTGGGCTTTTAATTAGTGATTTAATTTTAGGTCCAAGGCCTAATCCTTTTTTATTAGTATAAAAGGGGCTTTTGACTTCTATTTTTCATACAACTCATTATTTATAAGCAGAAGCATCAGAGAGAAGTCAACGAAGGAAGATTAAGAAAGTTGTAGAGTTGGAGAGTGTCTATATCTCCATTCTCAGCCAAATCAATTCCGAAAATTAGGTTTTCTTTATTTTTAATTCTGTAAAACACTATGAGTTCCCTTTCTTTTAATTTAGTTTTATTTTTAATTCGTATGAGCTAATTTCTTCATAGTACTTGAGAATGCATAACGGGTGAATCCCTATTCTGTTGAATTTCATATGTCTGAATTTGGGTTTTTAATAAATTAAATTAAATTGGTTCTTTTACATTTTTCTGTAATTTGAGATTATTTTACTGTTTTTGGAGTGATCAACTAAGAATAGGTGTTAGTATCTAGGCTATTCCACATATGTGGCGTGTGGATCATCCTGACGGAGGGTTTAGGTATGGACTTAATTACTCAATCTAAAATCAAAACTATTTGACTCTGACGAGCATAGTTAATTTTAGGGCCAATGTGGTAAAATTACTTAATCATTCGAAAGTGGATCATATTTACCCTGACGGGACTAGTGACACTCTAGAATAGCCTTATAGTCCACCCTGATGGGGGTACAAGGAATTTAGAATCCCGACCAATGTTAATTGACCAATTTAACCCTTAAACAACATATGTTATGAAATAGAATTAGGAGGATCCCTTGCGTTTCTCAAGTACTGCCTTCTCATATTTGCGTCTTACTTTCATTTACTTGCGTCTTAGTATTTATTTGCATTTTTACTTTAATCTTTCATTACTTAGAATTAATACAAACAACCAACCAATCATTATATCTTTTATCTGCTTTCATAAGTGCAACCATTCATTATCTGATAAGCATTGTAGCTAAGCAACCGTCCCTGAGAACGAATCTGTTATCACTATTATTACTTGGGACAACCGTACACTTGCGGTTGTGGTTCAATTACTTTTTGCATTTATTTTAGAACACACAAAGGACCACCAAGTTTTTGGCGCCGCTGCCGGGGACGGTAGCGTGTGACCACGGTGTTTATCCTTTAGTGATAGTTGCATTTATTTTTATTTTTATCAGTTTTACGCTTTTTGTTTGTTCTTCTCTTTCAGATTTTTTTAGGTTTGGTGTATGCGAAGAAGGCTCAGTTTTGAACCACCAGTTCAAATCCTTGATAATCCGGATTCGTTAATCAGACTTGCAAATAAGAAAAGAAGAGAACAAGAAAAAGAGGAAAGAGAAACGGCGAATAATCAAGATCCCTGGTTTGTTAACGGTCCAGAAGATGTTCCTTTCCGTGCTCCTGCTCTAGGGGTGGGTGCTCCAGATATAGATGTTCCGAGGTTTCGTCCATATTCGGGTATGTTAGCTCAATTCCAAAGTTTTGGAAACTTTCGTGGTAAAGCTGGAGAAGATCCCCTTCGAGCAGTACAGAAATTCAAGCAGATATGTGATTCTTACATCACACAAGGGGTTTCAAAAGAACAAATGTATTTTGCTGAGTTTCGATTTTTCGTTATTGATGAAGCGAGTGAATGGCACGATACACAAGAACCTACGAAGATAACAAATTGGGAACAACTAGAAACTGCTTTCTTTGACAGGTATTACCCAAGTAACATGCGGTTAGATGACCAACTTGAATTAACTCAGTTCCGTCAAGAATATGATGAACCTTTGGGAAAAAGCTGGACAAGATTTCAGATGTGCTTACGTAGAGTTTCCGATCATGACCTTTCAGAAGAACAACATCTAAAAAATTTCTACAAAGGTCTTGATGGGACTTCAAGAAAAGACTTAGATTTGCTATGTGGTGCTGGGTTTTTACAAGTTCAACCTGCTCATATGGTGTGGCCTAAGGTATGATAAAAAGATGTATAAAATAAGTGCAAATAAACACCCTAGGCTGAGCACGGTTCTGCAAGTATACAGATCGTATGCAAGTTTTAATGAATAAGTAGAATTCGTTCCTCAGGGACTACGAAGGTTAAGAAGAACTTATGCAAATTATTCAAGTGCAAATAATTAAGCTAGAATAATAATACGCAAGATAAAGAAAGAAAGATAGATATTTATTTGGTTTTTGATAAAAGAAAATTAAACTAATAAACTAAAGACAGAAAATTAAATAAAAGAAAAGAAGATAGTATGAAAGTTTAGCTTGAGTAAATAGCATGTAATCCCCACTTGTTTTGCCGTTCTAAACATGTAAGGGTGAATTATGTAGTATTTCAATAATCGGTTCCAATTGCGCTAGGTAGTTTTAAATAGGGTTTACCTGTGTCAATAACGAGTCCTAAGCAAACTGTTCTTGCAATTGGTAAAATAGCAATACACTAAACCATGGTGATTATCTAGTTAGGTTGATTTGTCAGATATATACCTTATTCTAGACGTTATGTTCTAAACATGTAATTAAACACCGTTGTCAATGGTGACCTAACTACTAGATGGTAATTCTATATGGCTGCAGTCCACAAGAACACAGAACATAAACCCAAACACATAAATAGAGAATAAAAACAATAATTTAATTTAAAACATAAAATTCCCAAATTAGATAGATGTCAATCAAAACTAGGGTTCATACATATATGCTAAAACTCAAGCTAACTAGAATTTAGTTCATACTAAGAAAAGAAAAGAATTACAGAATTAAAGGTTGAAGAAGACATGATTGATGCACAACTCCTTCCAGACCTCTCTTCTTGTGTTATAGCTTCTTCCTGACCTTAAGGTTTGGTCTAGGATGATTTTCTAATGTTAAGAGGCTGTATTTATAGGGTATAGGAAGACCTAATTCGTTTTCTTGAAGGAGAAGGTAAGTAATGGACTCCTAGCCCAACTCAAATTTGTATGTAGATAAGGATAATTACTGCTGACTTGTTTTTACCATATCTTCTTCGTGAGTATTTATCTCCGAAGGTGCAGAAAAAATGTTCGGTGCATCCTTTCCAAGTAACTCCATTATATTATTTGCATAGCCCTCTTGAACATGTGAAATCACTCGATTGTTGTATGGATTATAACGAAAGTTATGCGGAGCAGAAAACTCAATCTTGTTCCTGCATGGTTAAGAATTATAGCATGTATTCCATTAGCCAGCAAATAATACATTCTTTGGCAAATATAGGAACCAATAGTGCAATTAACTCAAAAATATAAAAACCAGAAATACTTGCCTTTTCTCCAAGCCGTTAAACACCTTCTGTTCTGGTATAGCGTCATCCTCAATATGTTTACCATATTTGTCTGTTCCATGTATCCGCATTGTACTCGGTTTCACTTCATAATTCTTGTTGAGATCCAAACTCAGAAATAACTCTTCCTCGGCCATGTGTGGTTTTTCTGGTGTTTTCGATAAAACTGAAAGGCTCAGGCGGCTACCACATGGCTATGGGTTTCTTAGCTCCGGCGAAGCTTTGATCAACTTCAAAGGCTCGCTTTTCACCCCTGATATCATCTTATATAATATCACATAGTAGGATTAAACCATCTATGGTTATTGAAAGCAAATAGAAAAGTGAAAATGTTTCATACTAATGGGTCCGGGTCCATAACCATGGGTTCGAATATAGGAAGGTTATATTTTATATGCCATCTTTCTATACCATAGGAAGGTAAATTATATAAAATAATTATACTATGGCATATAGTAAAGTGTTATACCTGATATAAAATTTCATTTTTTGTTTGAAATGCCATGACCAATGATCTCTTCCTTGAGACTATATAATTTCGGTATAGAATAAATTACCTACACACAATATCGAACTGGTTAAATATATTTTTTGTTGAATAATTATGCATCAATTTTTATTTTTCTTTTTTTATAAATAAGTAATTTTACATATCACTCCTTACATGCAACCCTTATACCACCCCCTTTATGTGGCGTCGTTTGATTGCAAATTAATTAATTTCTAGTCAAATCATACCATATAAAGGGGCAGTATGATGGTAATGTATAACTTTACTTTTTATAAATTATATATATATATATATATATATATGAGCAACATTAAATCTTATATGCATGTAAAATTAATATAAAATAAAAAATTTATTTTATAAATCATATGAACCAAAAATATTCAACAATTATACAAGTAAACAAGTAAGTCATTTAACTTCATCTGTGTAAATAAACATACATATATTACTAGATATTATACCAATAAAAAGGATTAAAAAGAAAATATATCACATTAGAAGCAAGATCACATTATTCTACAACTTACAAAATAATTAAGTTACAAAATGCATAAAAGTCAATCACTGAACTTGATATATATATATATATATATATATATATATATGGTGATACATATTGAAATTATTCAGCTAGAACTTCAGATCAGAACCAATTCATATATGAGGAGAATTACTAATATTCTAATATACTTACCACATCAAGATCTATTTTGAAAATCAATTACATAACTTGCAAGAGATAAAAAATTATATTTATTCGTATGCAGTATAGATCGATATTACTGTATATTGTAGGATATTTAGTTGTTAAAATTATAGCGATGAAAAAATAAAGATAGACTAGAGACGGCAGTTTAGAGAAGAGATATTTAAAGGAAAGAGAGAGTAGGGTTACAAAGAAAAATAAAGAGAGAAAAAGAGAAAGAAAGAATGTGTAAAAAAGTATATGTAAGGAGAAGTTTCTATAGTTTCATCTAAATAAATAAAAAATTATACAAATTAAGGGATAAACATAGTAATATATATATATATATATATATATCTATATTATATTTCAGAGTTTTTTCTACGGACCAGATTCACCCACATAAGTGGTGGTTATGATTAAATTTGGCTAAACATAAGTGGTGGCCAGGATTGATTCTGGCCTCACTTATTACTTTTTTTTAACATGGGTTCGATTCTTATCAACGGAATTCATTTTTGCTTTAGTGTCTTCAAACACGGGATTTTTTCGTTTGAACCTGGGTTCGATCCCTGTCAACAAGATTTCACTTTTTCTATATATTACAAAACATAAAAAGATATAGGTGGGTTCGAGTCTGCACAACTATAAGATTACTCGTTAATAATTCTAGACTACCATGATATTGGATATTGACGCAAGAAGCAGATCTAACCTAATTCTGTTGAAAAACAGTATTTGGTAAAAAAATATTATATGGGTCACCGAGTAGATTTTCCACCCCAATTCCCATAACAAGTCTTATTTATCCTTATTCTGTAGGGGTGTGCATAAAATATAATAGCAATGCCAACCTACTCAGTTTGGATATATCACCCATACTAGCTATTTTTAGATACTCCCCTAAGTCCTCCTTTGTGGATAATTTTAGCATATTTGTGAATGACGCCATATTACTTTCTCAGTTGTTGGGCTAAATAAAATCAAATAGATTTGATAATTGGGAAATTGCGGTAACAAAAACAATGCTTAGCTAGGACACCATTGAGAATATTTGCCTTTTGCCTAGTATTTTGAGAAATAATTCTTCATGTTGTATTCATAGAATCATTGATGGGATTTTTGAGTACCCGTAATATCAAAACATGTATTGATGTCTCCAATATTTCGTAATGTGTCTCTACCTCCATCCAATTCAAGTGTTAAATTCCATGTTGACATTTAAATGAGGGACATTGTAGGATATTTTAATAATACCCTATTCGTGAGAAATAAAAAATATTAAATTCCTTAAGTTTAAAAATATTACAAAACTGACTCCTCCCTAAATTTTAAATCACCACCCCTCACCCCACTTCTTCTTGACATATACAACATACCTAACCCATTTTAGGCCACACAAAAATGGCTCCTTTTTATTTCTTCTTTCTTTCTATAGGGATTAAGGTAAAAGATTAATATTCATTAATTTTTCTTCTCTCTCGATAGCTAATCCAGCGACGTATCTCCACCACTCTCTCACCTATCGCCGTTAATAACTTCCATTGATTGGCTTGGATTTGACGTTTTTTTCTTCAGAATTTTATGTTTAGAAAGTGTTATATTCTTAGTAAATAAAGTGATTAGTATTGATTTTAGCGGGACTATAAATATTCAAATAATTCTATTAAAAGTGATACACGTGTGAGAAGTTGTCAACCATTAACGTGCAACTTGATAAAGCAATTGGGCGGTGTCTTTTACATAACACTATTTCAAAGTTTGATACACTAATAATTATTCTCTAGTTAGCGATGAAAACGAGGTAATCCTCATAGGTTTGCGAACAAATAATATAAAAGTGTGAATCCTAAAATCATAACCATCAAAGGGAGATGAATAGGGTATTAGAACTCGACTCAGAAAAACAGTATGTTAAAATATATTTAGAAAATTTATAATATAGCGAGATAAACAAGATATAATCAAGCAAGAAATAATCAAAGTTTATCTTATAGATATTATCCATGGGTACGAAAGATGATCTGGTTAAATTAAACAAGATATAATTCAAATATATTAGTTTAGTTTAAAAGCTATATACCTCTTATACGCAATATATCAAGGTTATAAATTTGATAAGTAAAAGAAAAATTAGAAAATTAGTTTGTGAATAACTTGGTTCATTTACCTCTCTTCTCGTAAATATATAAATAAGTTTCATACTTATTATTTTCACTCTATTATTAATCCAATAATTCATATGTAACAATCTAATTGTAAAAAACTTGTAACGGATAATTAGTTTGATTATACTTAATAAAATGTGATTTACATAGAACTAAGAACATATTACAATCGAACCTTATAAACAAATATTTACAAATTCTAAACTAAAGCTCAGATTACATGGCTATCTTTTCAATACCAAATCACAATTCAAATAAGGGCTAATGCCCAAAAAATCAATATAATAATATAGTTGACCGAACACATCATATTCTATAAGAGATAACATAAATTACTTAACTACCTTCCTTTTTACAATAATATGGCCGTGACAAAAAAAAGAAAAAGAAAACATCTTAAGTATCATTCCCATTTCACATATGTTTTAAAAAGAATTACACACACATCGCACCTCCCCCCTCTCTCTATGAAACACAAAACACACAAAAATGAAAAATATAGGATTTGTTGCGAGGTGAGACCACAATCTGCGGTGAGTGAAGATTTATAGCAGTTGTGGTATATTTTTGTTTGATTTAAATGTAAAACGCTTAATTTTTTTTCTTTCATTTATTTAACAACAAACTGTCAATATAGCTTTAGGTTAATCTGTTTCATTGTGAAAATGATACTCATACTACGTGATTTTTGGTTTTTTGGTTATGATCCTTAATTTTAGGGTTACTATTTATTGACTGATGGGATAATTCCCATGAAAATGTAGTCGATTGATAGGATTGAAGAGTTGTAAACTTTCTTATTTGTAGTTGCTTAACTGTCTAAATAATTAAGCTATGAACAGATGAGATCACTCCCATCTAATTTTGATCAATTTTAGAGTTTGTTGTGTATATTGATATTATTTATCCCTTAAAGCTATAGTTGATTGATAGGATTGAAAAGCTGTAAGTTTATTAGTATTATTTGCTTAATTGTCTAAATAATTATGCTATGAACCGATAGGATCAATCCCATCATTTTTTTTCGCAGAAATGGCTCTACAGTTACGTTCATCATAAGACGAACTATACCAAATTCTAAAAAATACTAATATCCAAAGAGAACATATACATGCATGTGGACTGATACCCTTTTACAATCTTATAAAGGCGTTATATCAAAAGAATGACAAGCTAAAACAGATCAAGAAGGACAATGTGGCAACTGCATACATGATATCATGTTATTGCATAAGGAAAAATGGACTCTTAGTGGCACGATAATCAATTTCACTAAGTAAGGAAGACGTAAGATTAATACTTAGAGTTCATGGATGAGACATACCAGTCCCTTGTAGGAGTGGGGAAGATGTTTGTAGATTCTATGTGGTTCCATTAATAGTTCCCTGTTGTTAACCATACATATATGCTTGAAAAATATGAATTGAAGAGACGCATCCAGGATTTATTCGATGAATAAGCAACATATGATGTTTTGATAGACTTTGCAAACCTCAAATGCATTTTCAAATTTGCAACAAATTTCTACTCGTATAGTGCATCTAGGTAGAGTGGCAGTTAATTTATGTTTCAAAAGAACTACACCAGCTTAACACATATGATTGGGCACCAAGCATGTGTAATAAAGTAGTGACATCGATCAGTAAAGGAAGAAAGACGCGTGTCAAAGGACCAACATGCATGCTTATAGTAAGTATACTAAATTATATATCTTGAATATGTAACATATGAATTATTTTATCTTGAATACTACCATATTCAATTATGCAATTCTATCCTGTTTCCAAAAAATATTTTAAGCTTTATTATTGATTTTTTTTCTAAAAATCTTTTTAGGTCTAAAAAACATTTAATTATTTGCACTAAGGTCCTGACATTTTAAATTAAATTAACAAATTACCAAAAACACAAAAAAATTCCAAAAACACTACAAATCTAAAAAAAAGTTCTTAAAATTCCAAAAAAACACATAATCACACCTATAAACAACTAAATTAATCTCTTATAGTATAAACAACTAAGAAACACTAATCATAGTAAATAAAATTAAAAAACCCTAATTTTTAGAAAAAACTTATTTTTTTAGCAATTAATAATCAAAAATCACACATACATGTATGTATAAACCCAATAAAAGTGTTAAACCACCTAATATAACCTAAACATAACTCGGAATTAATCAAACCTTAAATTTAATCAACAAATTTTGCAATCAAAAAATAAGTAAAATAAAAAAAGAGTAAAAGTAGCTAGAACTTGGTACCTTTTACGTGGAAAGTGTGGTGGTGATGTTGATGAAGCCATGCCATGCAATCGGATTCAAAAACAACAATCAAAACAAATTATTGTAAAAAAATAGAATTAAAGCAAAAAAATGAATTAAAAAAGTGTAAATGGAAGAGAAATCATTACCTTTAAGGTGTTATTGACTTGGATTTGACATGGATTATGCTCTGAAATGGGAGAAACTTGAAGAGCTCTCGATTTGGAATTCTTTTGTTAGGTTTAATGTGAAGAAATGAGCTTTGGTTTAGGGTTTTATAGATATTTTTTGGTTAGCGACGAAAAAAGTTGTCACTAAGTATTAAAATTTAGTCGCGAAATAGGGGCACGTGTATGTATCGTACGCACGGCTGTTGCGTTTCCTCGTTTATCGACGACATCTCTTGTCGCTTTTGTTCATTTTCGTCACTAGTTTCTTTGGGCGGCAAAACTGACCGCCCAAATTGACCAATCAAAATATTTGGGGGTTATTAGCGACGAAAATGGTTGTCCCTAGTAAGTAATTAATACTAGCAATGGGGTCTTATCTTGAAACTCGTCGCAAATGACTCTTAATATTCGCGACGAAGTTCTTCGTCTTAGCGATGAGTTCCTTTAATTATTTTGTCGCTAATTTGTTTTTTAACTTTAAACTTACACTTGACAAGTTTATTTTAAACTTACAATTTGTATCTTAACATTATAAAAAATAAATTATAAGATCAAAATAAATTTCAATAAAATATTTCGATAATCTAAAAAGTCGAATGAAAAAAAGTCAAATATTTTTTAAAAACATAACCCAATAAAATATTTTACTGAACAGTTTCGTATCCGCTAGTGTCTATAAGTTCATCATCACTATCAACGTCAATAGGTTCCTCATCTCCATGCTCGTCTCATGTGTCATAAAAAATCTCCTCGTCTTTATCAATAACTATATCAATCCGCAAATGAGATGGATCGAACTCGATCTCCTCAGTAGTTTCCAAGTTCAATTGTGACTCCACACCCCATAACTCATGACTCCATCTATGACAATCTTGATTTCTCAAACGGTTTTCCATCATTTCATTCTTTTCTTTGTAGTAATCTCGTCAATGTAAACCACTTTTTGGCTTGGGTTGCTAAAATGTATGGTTCATCCCCCCAGAAAAAAAAGATGTCTTGATGAAGGTTACCGTATGTTCTTTCCTCATGTTGCTCGTTTTATAACACCTACAATCGAATAACACAACCTCACAACCACCATTGAATGTAACTTCTAAGATCTTCACTAATTCACCGTAAAAAGGTGTCCCATTATACATGGAAAATACTCTGTAATCCTGAGTCACTCCTTTTTCTCTAGTAATATATTTGACATGATTCACAATACATTATTCGTATCTATGAACTGTACCATGAGACATGATTGGCAAAGACGTCATCTCAGGGGTAGCTAGCGCATCACTGGCCTCGTGCATTGCATGAATCTATAAAAACAAAATAAGAATTATACCTTTGAAAATAACGGTGTATTATTAAAAAAATGTATATTTTCCAAAAACCACCCCTTAAACGTTTGTCGGTGCATCTTCTCTATAGCATTAGCTGTGCCCGAAAGCGTGCATTTGTGTTGACTAAATTTTAAGAATAGAATTAAATTAATGTACGAATAAATTAATAAAAATAGATTAATGTTACTTACGTCATGTATGGCTCGATCTCGTCGCATTTATGCAAAATATACCAGTTGATTTGCTCCTTCTCTCTATACGGTAAATGACCAAACTCTTTCTTACCAAATAAAGTACACTGAATCTTAAAAACGTATAACTCTTTCAGTTTGGGCAGTGGCTCATTGTATCTACAGGGATCATTGAACTTCGTTTTTTCTTCTTGAAGATACCGTGATATGAATGTCAATGTCTCTTCCACCATATAACACTCAGCGATTGAACCCCCTGGCTTAGCCGGGTTTCAAATTTACTATTTTAACTTTTTCAAATGGGTACATCCACCACATTTGAACTAGGCCCCCTAATAATGCTTCATCGTATAAGTGTATCACCAAGTGGATCATTATATAAAAAAAGCAGGAGGTAAAATCATTTCTAGTTTGCACATCACTTCAACCACTCCCGCCTTACCAGATTCCAACTCTTTCCTAAGAAGATTCTTGTTACAAATGACTCCAAACACGTTAGCTAACCAAATTATCACATCGCTAATCGATGTATCATCTATAAGCCCGGGGATACTAGCCACAAAAAAATACTGCATCATTACGTGACAGTCATGTGATTTCATTCCAATAATCTTTTATGTATGCCGTATCACTTTGCACATTATTCCTCAAACTAGACGCGAAACCATCAGGAAATTTTTGTGCCTTCAACTAGTAAAGAAATACTTTCACCTTATCCGTAGACAACGAATACTTACCTCTCTTGAGTATAAATTCACCTCCTCTTGTTATCAACCATAATTCTTTCCTAATGCTAATATATTTAAGATCCAATCTCGCTTTCACGTTATCTGTGTTTGGTTTCCCACCATGACCTACATCAGTACTGAGCAAACTATCGAACACATTCTTCTCGCAATGATTAACATGAATTTTATGTTTTACAAATTATTCTGACCAATATGGTAACCGATAAAAATACTCCTTTTCTTCCAGTTGAACTCACGAGGACCAGTTTTCTTTGTCGTCTTGCTCCCAAAATCCTTGAGTTTACCAGTAAACACAATGGCCAACCCATCTAACTGTGTCTGAATATCGTCCGGACTACGTTTCCTCCCGGGGGCCCTCAACTCTGTACTCAGATATGAATTTTTGTTATTTCTAAACCAATGTCTCGTAGATAACCACTGTCTACAATCAAAATAGACTACACTATTTTCGCCTTCAATGACGGAGTAGAATCCATGCATTCTGGACACGCTAAGTATTGATCCTTCCAAGCTGATGTGTATGACCTAGTGGAGTAATTATGAGTCGTGGATAACAAACAAACCTTTATTGTAACCTCGTACTTCGTATGAACATCATACGTAAGGATCTCTGTTTCCCACAACATGTCCAACTCATCGATGACATGGCGAAGATAGACATCCATGTCCTTTATGGGTGAACGCGGACCCAGAATCACCAAACAAAGATGAAATATGGTTTCCTTCATGCATTCCCACAGTGGAAAGTTATAGACGGTCAATATAACTGACCACATGCTATATGAGTTGTTCTACATAGAAAACGGACAAAATCATCGATACCCATGCCCAAATATACATTGTGAGGATCACTAGCAAACTCAGGATGTAACTCTACAAATCTTTTCTAGCTATCACCATCAATAAGATGGTGTAACACATCTGTAACGATACTCTTTCCTGTATGGTTCTAGATCATGTCTTCGGCGGTGCGCTTCGAAGCGTATAATTGCTGCATCCTCGAGTGAATCGGAAAATAATGAAACTCTTTATAAGGTACTTTCTTACCCTTCTTCGGATCCCATCTAGACTCATTACATACTGGACACTTGTCGAGGAATTCATTATCCTTGTAAAAAAAGGGCATAATCATTCAATCAAACATCAATAGTAGTGTAACCCATACCCATACTTTTCAACTTCTTGTTGCATTTCTCGTAAGACTCGGGAAAATTGTGAGGTTTGGGCAAAACACGACCAACCAATTCCAAGAGCTCGGTGAAATATGTGTTAGTCCAATTGTTCTTTACCTTTATGTGCATAATCTTGGAAATGAAATATAAGGAACTTATCACTGTAGATCCAGGATATAATTCGGTCTCCAATTTCTCGAATAAAGTTTCAAACTAGCATGACTTGTTTGATGTGTTTCTGTCATCTCGGTATCACCCGAATATCTACCAACATCGTAACTTGGTCTCAGATCGTCATACATATTAGACATTTCATTCTCTAAATTTGGCACGGGTTCTTCTGGAATTTCTATTGTTTCACAGTATTTTGTCCAAACCTCATATGTGGACAAAAACCCGTGCTGTAGAAGGTGTCCACTAACCGTTTGTGTGAGATATTACATGGGTAAAACATATAACCATTAAAACTATCTTTTTTTTTAAAACAATAAAATCTTCTACACCATAATTTTTTTTTTAGTAACACGATCAAGCGTTTTGATCCAACTCTTATCAATACCCGAAGCCATCTTTTCATAACAATTTGATATAACTTAGCACCTACATAAATATGAAAATAAAAGAAATAATTATTACAACCTAGTTAATAAATAAATAAAAATTACAACCCAATGAATAAAAAAATAAAAATTACAAACCATTGTATGAATAAAATTTACAAACCAATAAATAGATAAACAATTTCAAATAACTAATTAAACAAATACAAAAATATAAGAAAACATATAAATAAATGAACATATGCATGATTTACAACATACTAATAAAAAAGACAATCATAAAACAAGTGTTAATTAATCTAATCAAGTCTTATAGCATGTAATCACAAAAAAAATTCAAAATTCAAAAAGTTTGAATTTTATGGAAAATACCTTGAATTGGTTGGAGAAACTGAAGATTGACCATACCCCACCTTTATTATGTACTTATTAATCTAAAAAAAATCTTATAGCATGTAATCACAATTATAATAAGAAAATCAAAATTTAAAAAGTTTGAATTTTATGGAAAATACCTTGAATTGGTTGGAGATATTGAAGATTGATCATGTCCCACCTTGAATTTGGACCTGAGAATGGTGTAAGATTAATTGAAGAAGAAAGTGGTAAAGATTAGAACAAATAGGAGTTAGGTTTTAAGAGAAAGTGGAAGAAAAATAATTTTTGTGGTATTTTCTAATTTAAAAACCTGTTGTCTTTATTAAATTCTTTTTTTTGTTAGCGACAAAAAAAGTCGTCGCTAGATACTGATACTCGCGACGAAATTAATTGTCGTTAGCATCTAAGATCTTCAGTGATGACGTTTTTTAGCAAAAAGAAATAAAATAAATAAATGTCAATACTATCAACGAATTTTTAAAGACTTAGCGTCGAAATCGTGTTGTTGCTAACATGAAAGTTTAATTGCGAAGACTTTTTTCGTCGCTGATATGGTTTCGTCACTAGAAACCATTAACTGCAACGAACTGCGGGTCGTCGCTAAACAAATCATCCCTAAAGACGCGATGTGTAGTAGTGACTGTCTATAGTTGATAAAGAAATGCTCAGAAGGTCCAACTCTTCCACAGATATTTGGCATGTAGCTGCTCGGCTATTACTCTCAGGCGTTGTACCGTTAAGGACAGAAGTGACCCGACCTCCATTACTGATCTCATGTCGATCTAGCTGTTGTGACTCCAGTAGATGCACCCGTTGACGATACTGCTGCGTGACCCATCGAAGCTGCACAGCTGCTAGAGAGAATGTCACCTTTTGTGATTTGATAAAATTTGTGTTAACCTATTCTATATGTAGAGATCTTCTTATACACAAGTTGCAGCAATCCAAAATGATGATCTTCGTTTCTAAAAATGTCTGTACAATATTCCTCTTAATTTGGCTTCCCAGTTCGCGTGGTCAATTAAAATTAACAACAATCCCTTCTTTGTTTCTGGTAAAACTTTCTCTTCCTAAGTTATATGCTACATGCCCTATCTACAAATCTTACAGTTGCTTGAAGATCTTCAAAAGATAGTGAACTGTCTCACACACGTTAGGAGTTGTTGTCTTAGGAGAACTATTAATCCTATTATCAATTAGTTTGTTAGAGATGTATCATGTAACGTACTACCATGTAATTGGTGTTATAAAATTTCCTCCAACCTTTTGTCAATAAAATCCTATAATTTGGTCTCGATTATAGGTCTCGTCTCTCTGACGTTTTAGAGTATCTCCAAGAATTTGTCTGTCTTTAATATTTATTTGCCACTCATCACGCTGTTGCGTTTGATTCCCATCATATATCCCTATTTACTTAGTAACCTACCCCAAATCATTGTTCTTCCAATATTCTTCCAACAAGCGAGTTTTACGATATCTCAAAGGTTCCTTAACTATGAGTCTCCTTCTTCTGAATGGCTTACCCTAACTGATGTATATTTGGTTTATTTAAAATAAGATCAAAACCCAACTTGTGTATATGTCATATTTTTGGGTTATAATTCTGTTTCTTGGATCTCTAAAAGACAATGATCTATCACCCGGTTAACAACGGAAGCTGATAATAGTGATGTCGATCATACCACAACTGAAATATGTTATTTATAATTGCTACTTAAAGAAATTAGGTGTCACCTTACATGATTCACCGCCAATATATTGTAACAATAATTATGTGACTTATCATTATTTGAATCTAATATTAAACTCTATGATAATCATATAAAAAGTTGATTTGAACTTCTTTTGTGACAAGTTTCAATATATATATATATATATATATATATATATATATATATATATATATATATATATATATATATATATATATCAGTTTTCATATACACACATATCGCACACATTTGCTTCTCCTAAGGACCGAAATTAGTGTCTCTGATGGAAGCACCATATATAGTGAACATTGAATAAATAATAAATATCTAGTACTAAAATATAATAATATGTAAATATATATTTAAAATAGTTCACTAATTATCAAGGTAATCGAAAAGGATATATGTCAAAACCTAAGATTGAATATATTTTATAAATACACAATGAAATATATAGTAAAATAATTTTTTTTGATATATTTAATGAATTCCCTTTGGATACTTGTACATTTATAATTTTCTATTTAGTTTGTCATACCGTTAATCATAAAAAAGAAACAGATTTATCTTCTAAGAAACCAACTATTTTATGCATGAAACATGATTTAATAGAAATAATTTGCTGATATAAGAAATATCCTAGACAAAAAGTGTAAATTAATAATTATACCAACAAATAAAAAAAGACACCATTTATAGGACAAATCAAAATATAATCTTACAACCAAAAACCAAACATAAATAAGGAAAGAAATAAAGGTATTTATTAAAAGATGCCTAATAAAAGTATCTAATTATTAAATCAATCCTTTAATTATTTATTTAATAAAAAAATGCTTAATAGAATAATTATTTATAAAAAAAAACATCTCCCTTATATTTTTTATACCTTTAATATCCTTATTATTAAATATATTATTTTATTTTTAATATAATATCTATTTTTTAATATGAAACAAATAATATGGTACTTCTACCACCACTACCACCACCACCGCCACTATTACCTGTATTTAACAACCACTATAGCCACCACAACCATCACCACCACCACCTATTATTAATTTCATCACATGCGTGTGTCTGTGAATTTTTTTTTAATTCGTCATAACTAATTCAAGATTAATCAAAAAAATAAAAAGTTTGCATTTTTGGATAAAGTAAATTTAAATTTACGTCTATAATTCTTTTTTTCTTTTAATTCTTTTAGTTTTTTTTTTGCAGACACGGATTTACATGTTTAAAATTTGGAATTCCATGTTTAAAACATGAAAGTCACTGTTTGAAATAGTGATTTTTTTCCGCAGACACGGATTTTCATGTTTAAAACATGATATTCCGTGTCTGCGAAAAAAAAAATCAAAAAAATTTAGAAATCTCAAAAAATTCTAAAAAAAATCATATATGTAAATATTAATTTGATTTATCCAAATATATATAATTTTTTATTTTTTAGACTTTTTAGAATTAGTTATGACGATTTTAAAAAAAATTTAGTTATGACGATTTAAAAAAAATTGTTATGACGATTTTTTAGAATTAGTTGTGAAAGAAAGTAGTATCTTCGGCCCATATGCTCTTACATTGAGAGATATATGGCAAAAATAGGAAGGGAGATGGATGTTCTTTTTATAGTTTAGGGGTGCAAAAGGTTCAAAATACTCTTAAATAAATACATAACACTTATTAGAATTTAAATCTACAACACATTTCTCGGAATTACGGATTTTCAGTTCTATTTCTTTGATCAAGCTCCTCGAGTGTACAACGTGGAGCTATTCTGTAAATATCAGAGATCCATTTCATCTTCCTCTTCTTTCTCATAGGTTTACGAATCTCATATTTTCCTGTCGACTTAATTGTCGATTTACCAGAAAAGAAATGATGTAAGTGGGAATCCAAAGGGGTGTTGGAAGAAGATGTAAATTTCTTGCAAACCTGACAAATATTCGAACCGGTTTCAACTTCAGCAGGATATCTATTAGCAGAGGGACTTTGACAGCAATCAAGGAACTGAAAAGGGGTAAATTGCAATTTTAGTTATGAGAGTGTGATCAAAGGAGTCGATGTACAATTCAACATAGTTCAACATTGTTTCAAAAGTTTCAAATTAGACTTAATTAACAGAATAAATTACTATGATCTTTAATCTTTGATGTAATATTTAAGTAAATGAATGAAGATTTAAAAGTGAGAAACCTAGAACTTTTTTTCCTTGGTTCTATGTACTTTGCCAAGTATATGATCAGTTGTTTTTATATTTGAAAAATAGGGTATTATGTGTAATATATGGGCCTATAATTAATCTATTCAGGACTTTAACCAGCGACGGTTAAAAGTCATAAAGGTAAATTAGGTTGACTTAAATATTGAAATACAGTAGCTAAATTTTATATAAGTTACCCAATGCATGCTAAAAATCAACAAAATATATTATATTCCAAAGAAGGCTTAAAGATTCCTCTTGTGAAGACTTGGAATACCCTCACTTTTTTTTTTCGAAACAAAAACTTTTTCTAACAAATTCGCATTGAATAACATTCTCAACTTTGACTTATTCCGGACAAGTTAAAAATGAGGAAATTATCACAGATAAGAAAGTTGCCAAAAAGATGGAGATATTCTAAGAGTAAGCATATGAAAATTTAGGCATAAAACAACACTTTAAGAATCAAAATGATTAGTGTTTGATCTATGAAAAATCAACCACAAACATCAGTGGGTCTAGCAAAGAATAAAGAAGTCTCGTGTAACAAGATAGATTTTTCTACAATGGTAGAATTTAACATTAATTTGAGATTCTTTGTTTTAGTTTTCGTAAAATTGATTTGGATAATGTCAGGTAGATTAAAAATTAAAGGTAGAACATGATATATTATTAAGTTAGGTTGGGCGTTTGATTATTGTTTTGAGAATGTTGATTGTAAAGTTATTGTTTAGTGTTTGTACTAGATTAAGCTTAAGTGGTGCATGTTTAAGCCAAACCTGCATTTATATCCATCAAATTGATTTTTAACGAAATTTTTTTATCTTTAGATCAAAAAAGTCTAAAGCTCTATAATATGTTCCATCTTATTTAATAAGATAACCTAGTTGGTGGAAAAAAATTTGTTAGAAAGAAAAAGGTGTTTGGGACTATATATGTCGCAAAAAATTCCCAGGTTCTTGCAATTTTCCTAAAATATATTTTGAGTTAATTGTAATGGATTCTTTTATAACATAATGAGTCAATTACACTATAAGTATTATATTATACAATATAATTAATATATAATATAAACGACATTTCATACAAGCAACATACCAAATCAAAACCTAAAACAAATGACTTTAGACAACATTAGGGAGCCAAGTAAATATTTTGAAAATAAATCACATAAAATATTAGTAATTATTTTAATGGAGTCAAAAAAGAATTTTGAAAACTAAGGGGCCGACATGGCCCCCTAGGCAATATGTGGCTTCACTACTCATACATGGAGCACCTCAACCATAGGTGAAAAATACATTTTAATCACAATTCTTAGTAAACCTTAGAGTGTAATTATACATCTGAGTGAAACTATACATTTTTATTCATACATTACTTCGTTCAATACTCAAGAATGTATATGTTATGTTGTGTGACATAAACAAACTCTTTACCACTAGTTTCCTCTTTGGAATTGAAAATGTTATTTTATGTGCTTAAAATTGAGTTGTAAACTTAAACTTGAACTTTGATAATATTCTTAATATGATCTACTTGAAAATCCTGACTGAACAAGGAAAGAACGATAATGGGAAAGAAAGAATCCCATAAGTAAAGATATGAAAACGTTATTTTATATGAGCAATCCAGCAAGAGAATTACTACATTTTTGCACAAAAAAAGGCTCCTAAGCATTTGTTGTGTTTTATTTGTATAAACCAGTAAAACAACATAGGAACTAATGCATAAATAAAATAAAAGTAAATAATTAAATAACTTTACTTGTCGAGGCTCGGATTGGATCCAATTTCTTTGAGGTATTTAGGCCACGTGCACGTGTCTTACGTTTGTTGGCTTCAACCTCCATGATACAACGACAAAACTATTCAAAAGAAACTGACAGACGAATTCTTAAGAATCTCAACGAACTTAATAATGCTGCTTCTTTCTATCTCTCTCTCTTATAATTTTAATGCTTTGAAAAATGAATGAAGAAAATGGTTTAGTTGGCCAACTATTTATAGAAAATGAAAAGGTGGCTTGCCAAAGGTTTTGATGTTTCATTTTGGAGTTATGTTGTATTAATTTAAGATACAACGTTTACTTAAAAGACCAAAAAACTTGGGCTGGTCCAAATGGTATGAACCTAAGGCCCAAAAGCCCAACAAAGATGATGGTCCAGGTTCATACCCCACCTAAGGCCCAACAAAGGTATGGACCTAAGGCCCAAAATCCCAACAAAGCTAAAGGTCCAGGTTCAACCCCTACCAGACCTTTTTTTTTCTTTCTTTCATTGATTTATAAAAAAAGAAATAAAATAACATATATTGTTTTTTTTTTCATTTTAATTTCTCCAAATTACATGACTCAATTTCTCATTCAATTTCAAATGATTTTAACCAAGTGAATATATTATGTTAATCTTTACAGCTTGAATAAACATATTAATATCCGAATCATTTCATTAAATTGAGTCACCGACTAACATCGTAAACATTGTCAACACTTGGGTAGAATCTCATTTGTCCAACAATCCCCACATGAATGAAAATTGACTAACCACCTTAAAATATTATGCAAAAGAATGCTAAACACTTGAGAGAGAGCGAGAGAGAAGTGTAGAAGAATACTACATCGAGAAAGGTAGCTTTTGGCCTTGAATCTTCTGTAGTAAGAGCTATTAGATTTACTTGCTAACTAGTGAACGTGATGTCTTGAACTATTCAGCTTTTGTGTAAACCAAGACAATATGACTTACATAGTATACTTCCAAACATTATTTGGTTCTCACGGTTGTGTCTATTTACGGCCCTGGACAACTCCTGGTATTTCATGAATAACCATCGGAGAATTTCTCCTTTAAAAATTCTTGTAGGGCGGACCTACCCATGTTATTAATATAGGTGGTCTCTTGTCGAGAGTATTCTGCATTACTTTATCTTATGTTATCGAAGATACAAGAACCATTAAAAGTTTAACTTATCCTTCACTTTTACAAGTAGCACTATTTAATTTTGTCCTAGGGAATGGTTTGGGGAGGTCTCCCCACAGTGCGTCGCACCAAGTTGTAGTTTCATGATTCAGTTTTCCCTTTGAACCTAGATTTTGGGATCTCCACTCTGCTAGGTAGGGTTCCCATCATGGCAACTCAGCTTTCGTAGGCTTAAGACCCATTCCCCTTGACAACCCTCACACTTGTTCTCTTTGTAAACCTTTGGTCAGTGGATCCGCTATATTATCCTTTGATCGAACATAATCAACTGTGATAACTCCGTCTGAGAGCAGTTGTCTAACGGTATTGTGTCTACGATGTATGTGTCGAGACTTACCGTTATACATTTCGTTTAGTGCCCTACCAATGGCACTTTGACTATCTCAATGTATGCAGATAACTGACACAGGCTTTCGCCAATTAGAAATATCCTCTAAGAAATTCCGAAGCCACTCGGCTTCCTCAGTAGCTTTGTCTAAAGCTATAAACTTAGATTCCATAGTGGATCTAGCTATGCACGTTTGCTTAGTGGATTCCCAAGACACGGCTCCTCCTCATAACATGTAGACAAATCCACTTGTGGATTTTGAGTCGGTGGAGTCTAATATCCAGTTTGCATCACTGTATCCTTCTAGTACATCTGGATATCCTGTGTATAACAACCCTTCATTCATAGTGTATCTAAGATACCTTAGAACTCTTTCAATAGTAATCCAGTGGTTCTTCCCCGGATTATGTGTAAACCTACTTAGCTTGTTTACTGCATGTGCTATATCTGGCCTAGTTTAGTTTGTTAGGTACATGAGACTCCCAATAATCCAAGAGTACTCCAACTCGTTGATCGTATCACCAGTGTTCTTAGCAAGATGTAAATTTACATCAACAAGTGTCTTGGAAATATTTGTGTCGCCATTACTAAATTTGTTTATTACTTTCTCAATATAGTGTAACTGGGATACTATAATACCTTTAGATGTTCGGAGAATCTTGATACCCAAAATAACATCCGCAAGGCCTAGATCTTTCATGTCAAACTTACTTGAAAGCTTCCTCTTGGTGAATGTAATCACATCATTGTTACTTCCAGCATATCATCCACATATAAACAGACAATGACATATCCTGTCTCATTTACATAAACACATTTGTCATATTTATTGATGCTGAAATCATTCAAGATCATGAATCTATCAAATTTGTCATGACATTGCTTCGGTGACTATTGTAAACCATAAAACGATTTAACAAACTTACATACTTGGATCCCCTTCCCAGGAAATAGGTAACCCTCAGGTTCTTCCATATATATCTCTTAATTTAGGAAAGCTGTTTTTTACATCCATTTGATAAATTTCAAGCTTGTATATTGAAGCTATAGCAATTAGCATTCGAATGGATGATATTCTCGTGACTGGAGAATAAGTATCAAAATATTCAAGTCCTTGTCTTTGACTATAACCTTTTCCAAAAAGTCGAGCCTTGTATTTCTTAATAGACCCATAGGTCTTTAGTTTCTACTTGAATATCCATTTGTATCCAAGTGGTTTATTCCCAGGAGGGAGATACACTAGTTCCCACGTATGGTTTTGCATAATAGATTCTATCTCGCTATTCATCGCTTCTTATAGTAAGAGGTGTCAAGGTTTGACATAGCATCCTTGAATGTTCGTGGTTCGTCATCTAGCAGGTAAGTTCGAAAGTCAGGACCAAAAGACGTAGAGGTTCTCATCCGCTTACTTCTTCTTGGTTCTCCTTCATTTGGAAATGATTATTGATCTTGCTTTTCAGTTGGCAATGATTCTTGATCTTGCTCTTCTTGAACTGTATCACGTGTTCTTTTCAAGGAACCAGATTCTGGTGTGGTCTTGTACGGAAAGGTTGTTTCAAAGAAATGTGCATTTTTTGATTCAATCACCGTATTGACGTGAATGTCAACATGACAAGATTTGAGTACCAGGAATCTATATGCATAACTGTTGTGAGCATATCCAATGAAGACGCAACCAATGGTCTTTGATCCTATTATGATTATTTAATGAGCAGTAATTGATACATTTGCCAAGCATCCCCACACTTTTAAGTATTTGAAGGAAGGTGGTTTTCCTTTCCATAATTTGTAAGGAGTTTTATCTACCTTCTTGTGTGTTACCTTGTTGGGGATATGATTTGTGGTGAGAAAATCCTCTCCCCACAAGTTCTGTGGTATCAGCAAGCTATTCATCATTTCCTTCAGCATGCGGTTCTTGCGTTCAACAATCCCATCATGTTGAGGCGAGTATGGGGCCGTGGTTTTGATGGATGATTCCATGTTTAGCGCAAAAATCCTCTAAAGGAGATACATATTCTCCTCCTCTATATGTTCTAAGATTCTTAGTCTTTTTATTTAGTTAATTCTCAACTTCAGTTTTGTATTGCATAAATGCTTCTAAGGCCTCATCCTCACTGCGAAGCAAGTATATTTGACAATACCTTGTGCAATCGTCAATGAAATTTATGAAATACTTTTTACCACTCTTAGTTTGCACAAATTTCAAGTCACATATGTCACTGTGAATTAACTTTAAAGGTACCAAAGTCCTTTCTATAGATTTAAATGAGGTTTTTGTTCATTTTGACTCAACGCATACTTCACATTCCTTTTGAGAATTGAAGTTCACATTATATAGTAACCCGACGTTTACTAACTTATTTAATGAACCAAAATTAACATCTCCTAATCTATCGTGCCATAAATAAGGTGAGTCAAGGATATATTACTTTCTCGGTTACATTTTGGTAGGTACTATGGTCATTACATTCATCTTAAATAAACCATCACATAGGTACCTTTTTTCCACAAATATCCCACCTTTAGTGAGAATAAATTTATCAGACTTAAATACTAGTTTGAATCCATTCTTACTAAATAACGAACCTGAAACTAGATTCCTTCTAATGTCAGGCACATGGAGAACGTTATAGAGACTCAACTCTTTTTCAGAAATCATTATTAGAATAACGATTCCAGATCCAACTACTTTTGATGTAGAGAAATTTCCCATACATAAAGTCTCTTCAGTAGTTGCAACTTTATATGTCTTGAACATACATGTCAGGTGGCCCCAGTATCCATCCACCAGTGTTTGGTATTGGCAACTAAATTTACTTTAGAAACTACTGTAGTAAAATCAATCTTATTTGATCTTAGTCATGGTTGCTTGGCCTTATTTTACTTTCATGGAATTGCCTTTACCCTCTGTGATTTTGGCCTTCTATTCCTTTACACGGATAGTCATTTCCATTTAACCTCTTAGACTCCTCAACGGGTCTATAAGAGTCGTGATCATGTGCCACACATGTATTTTCCATAAGTGAAATTGCTAATGGTATGTTGTTACCGATTCCATCATTTTTGGACATATTGTTTATCTTGGTAGACATCATTTCAATTACCAAGGATTACACAATATTATAGATAATTCAAACAAACGAATTATTCAACCTTTCTCACTAAAAGACAACACAAAAACTTGATTCTTTCTTATGACAAAATGATTAAATTAATTTTAATTTCTCAAGTTTTTATATTCTTGTTAGTCCCCCAACTTTTTATATTCTTGTTGTAGAGGATCGAAGAAATTAAAGAGATAATCAATTCACGTAAAAGAAGAATCTCAATCAATTAAGAATTCTTTTAGCGGAAAATTTTCAAACCACAAGGTTCGACAAGTATGCAGATACTAGCAAGATTGATATTAGTTGTTAAAAACACACTAATATTACAACGTAATATGACGTTAGTAAGCGAGTATTTTTCTAGTATGTATACACAAGCCTAGATATCCGAATAAGAGAAAAGAAATAGAATGTAATATTCATGTTCTGTATACACATACCCAATTTTTTTTCCAAAAGTAAAGTTTATAAAAACATAAAAAGAAAATGTTTTCTGGTTTATACCACGTGAATCATAAATACCTTAAATTGTTGTGTTTTATTTGTATAAACCAGTAAAACAATATAGGAACTAATGCAGAAATAAAATAAAAGCAAATAATTAAATAACTTTACTTGTCGAAGCTCGGATTGGATCCGATGTCTTTAAGGTATTTAGGACACGTACAGGTGTCTTGCGTTTGTTGGCTTCAACCTCCAGGATACAACGACAAAACTATTCAAAAGAAACTGACACACGAATTCTAAGAATCTCAACGAACATAATAATGCTGCTTCTTTCTATCTCTCTCTTATAATTTTAATGCTTTGAAAAATGAATGAAGAAAATGGTTTAGTTGGCCAACTATTTATAGAAAATGAAAAGGTGGCTTGCCAAAGGTTGTGATGTTTCATTTTGGAGTTACGTTGTATTAATTTAAGATACAACGTTTACTTAAAATACCAAAAAACTTGGGCTGGTCCAAATGGCATGAACCTAAGGCCCAAAAGCCCAACAAAGATGATGGTCTAGGTTCATACCCCACCTAAGGCCCAACGAAGGTATAGACCTAAGGCCCAAAAGCCCAACAAAGCTAATGGTCCAGGTTCAACCCTACCAGGCCATTTTTTCTTTCTTTCTTTGCTTTATAAAAAGAGAAATAAAATAACATATATTGTTTTTTTTCCTTTTAATTTCTCCAAATTACATGATTCAATTTCTCATTCAATTTCAAATGATTTTAACTAACTGAATATATTATGTTAATTTTTACAACTTGAATAAACGTATTAATATCCGAATCATTTCATTAAATTGAGTCACCGACTAACATCGTAAATATGGTCAACGCTTGGGTAGAATCTCATTTGTCCAACAGCATTTACGCTGTTGAAGACTAAAATCTAAAGACTTAAAAGCATTTCTAAATTAGAGGTCTAGATCATAAATAAACCCAATATGAAGTCTGTATAAAAATTAAAAAGCAAAACACGTACGTTAGTAAAAACATAGTTGAGAATGAAAGCAAACCCATAAAATGAAAGCATTTTATTGAAAGCTCGAATTCATAATCATTTATTAGTATGATATGATAAAAATAGTTAATAATGCATATATTAATACTTTTCTCTCCATCATGAAGGCTCAAATTAGCATCAAGATTATTTATCTCCGAAGGTGCCGAAGAAATGTTTGGTGCATCCTTTCCAAGTAACTCCATTATATTATTTGCATAGCCATCTTGAACATGTGAAATCACTCGATTGTTATCTGGATTATAACGAAAGTTATGCGGAGCAGAAAACTCAATCTTGTTCCTGCGTGGTTAAGAATTATAGCATGTATTCCATTAGCCAGCAAATAATACATTCTTTAGAAAATATAGGAACCAATAGTGCAATTAACTCAAAAATATAAAAACCAGAAATACTTGCCTTTTCTCCAAGCCATTAAACGCCTTCTGTTCTGGTACAGCGTCATCCTCAATATGTTTACCATATTTGTCTGTTCCATTTATTCGCATTGTACTCGGTTTCACTTCATAATTCTTGTTGAGATCCAAACTCGGAAACAACTTTTCCTCGGCCATGGGTGGTTTTTCTGGTGTTTTCGATAAAACTGAAAGGCTCAGGCGTCTACCACGTGGCTCTGGGTTTCTTAGCTCCGGCGAAGCTTTGATCAACTTCAAGTGCTCGCTTTTCACCCCTGATCTCATCTTCTATAACATCACATAGTAGGATTAAACCATCTATGGCTATGTCTTCCTTAACAACGTGATCATTAATATCATCCCTAATCTCCCCAGGCTCAAGAGACTCCTCGATGAGTTCCGCAACAGCCTCAATAGTGGGTCATGTATTCTGGGAAGTCCTCCTTGACCATGATCTAATTCTACCAAAATCTCGGTTAGAATCCGACCCATGATTCTTGAACGAACCAGATCTTTTCCTCCGACCCAGAACAGTATCTGGACTAACATTTCCTGATCGAAAATCTCCTCCTTGATTCTTAAAATTATCACTTTGCCACTTACTAGAAAGTGCATTAGGTGGTAAGATCCCCTTACGGACTAAATACTCTGCCGCGAGTTTACCAGCTTCCATGAAAATATCGCTTTTACTAGGCTATGGAGGCTGAAACTGCCATCTCTGACCAGCACCAAGACCATATCCACCAGCACCACGACCTCTGGATGAACCCTCGCCAGCTCCCCTCATCGCATTAGACTTGTAACCATTCACCGAATTACGATGCCTTCTTCAATGCATTTTCAGATAGTAGTCCCTAAAATTATACAAAAAATGCAAATCACCCCACAATTTCGACGCAAGTTAACAAGATCACAATTTGCAGCATAATCCAATTTACATTGCAAGTTCTAAACAAGTTTAGAGCATGATAGATTTACAAAAAAAATAACCAGTTTACAGTAAGGACCCAGAATAATCGTAAAAATTATTATGTTACTAAAAAACAAAAATAAATATATAAGAAAATATTATATAATATATATTACTCTAAAATAATTCTACTCTAAATATTTTATATAATCCTTTATCTATTGCATGTACTTGATATTGA
The DNA here is from genome assembly GCA_029959085.1 of Nemophila menziesii. NCBI lineage: Eukaryota > Viridiplantae > Streptophyta > Magnoliopsida > Boraginales > Hydrophyllaceae > Nemophila > Nemophila menziesii. The sequence continues at coordinate 47,509,201 of JARWIR010000001.1, read as the reverse complement.
ACTCAATTAAATGGCCAACTCCATAACATTGACTGTTTTAACTATGTATTGATCATGATCCTATCTTTCAACATCTATGCATTATCATATACTTTCATACATAACTAGAGAACACACTCATACATTAAATAATATACTCTCAATTTCTCATTCATCTATTATGTAACATGCTTAAAATTATACATCGATACGTCATTGTAAAGATCTATGGGTATAAGCCCAACAACTACGAGCAGTCATACACACAATTATGAAGGAAAAATGAACCGTCTTACACCCTAAAATTTGAAAAGTATTTATATCAATAAAAACCATTAAAAATAGAGGATAAACTGATATAACAGATCACCTTTATGGAATGAATTTTAATTTTGGAAAACTAAGTGTTTTAATATGAATACATTAATTTGACCTGCTTATATATGTTTACACATGCATAGATACATTAACTAATAAAGATGTAATGGAATAACTAATTATGTCACACCTACTAACTGATTAACTATTGGTGTACTTTGGCCTTTCCGGAAACACAAAAGATTGGTAACAAGATGGGGCACAATATTCCCTCTAATCAAGAAACACGTTTAACATCCTTGACCTTCCATAGAGAATTAGGAAGATAAAGGTTCCTGTAAATATGATTGGGTAGTTATTTCGCATCAAGAACATTGTAAACTCAAACACTACATAGGAGAATTATATTCAATGAATGGAGCAATGGTATTTTATTAGACTCTCAAAGAATTTCCCAAATACTACTAACCAACGAGAGAATAATCTTATTGATCACTACTTAACGAACTACAGAAAGCTAGCCACCATACCCCTTCTAATTAAATTTCTCCTTGTTGCTTTATCTTTATCTTGTACTGGTCTCCAAACCATGACTCTTATTCTTTGCGAATATTTAAGCTTCCACAATTTCTTCCAATTCACATCTAAGTTAATGCCGATCTCCTCATAATGAAATTAACTTTGTTGTGAATTGGGAGAAGTTGTGAAAACTTAAATGCCCGCAAAGAACAAGGGTCTTGGTTTGGAGAGCGGTGCAAATCGGGACCCTTGCTCCAATACCTTATATTATTATTAATTCATTGCATTGTAACGCTATATTTATAATAAATAACATATATCAAACAACATAAATGAATTGATGGTTGTATTACGCAAAATCACCAAAATTACTGAAATAGTTAACTTGAAATCACCAATATTATGGGATCAATATTTTTGAAACAATTACACTGTGTCCTAAGATAATACAAATGGAAAAAAATTTCATCTAATATTAGATAATCAAATTGATATTTAAATCAAATCTATTCATTATAATAACAAATCATACATCATAAGATTAATTATATAGTATTTTTTTTGTTAATTTAGATGATGAGTTATGTATAATGATGTATCATCAAATTTTAAATAGAAGAATTTTAAAAATATTATATTTTGAAATTATAATTCATAAGTTTAGGAGCCAAGTGAAAATTCTATAAATTTCGTAAAATACAAGGTATTTTGATAAAAATTTAGAAAAAAGTGGAATACTTTTTCTCAAAACTAAGGGGTCCATTGCTATGGTTTGCGGTTTTAGCGGTCAAGCTTTTGGTAATCGACGAAAGTGGTTGCTAGAGATAACCAATAGCGACCATCAACGTTCGCCAGAAAAAAGTAGATTTAAAATAAAAAATAATATTTACCGACCACTTAGTATGCAAAATTAATGAACGTCCTTATTTTCCTGCCTCTTAACTTTTCCCCTTAAAAGTTTTAGACTCACATATTGAGAGACACTTTCTATCTTTTTGGGTTGCATGTGGATTGTCTCTCAAAATGGTATTTATTCTAAACATATATGACATGGTTTCTTACTTCGACATGGTACAAATATCTAAATTTTATTTTTTTAGATACTTTTTCAGACCTATTGACGCTATTTGATGTCACAAAAGGATCGAAACCACATTCGTAGACTGGCAATTTTTCTAAATAGGTCAAACTATTGAAAGCAAATAGAAAAGTTAAAATGTTTCATACTAATGGGTCCGGGTCCATAACCATGGGTTCGAATATAGAAAGTTTATATCTTATATTCCATCTTTCTATACCATAGGAAGGTAAATTATATAAAAAAAACTATATTATGGCATATAGTAAAGTGTTATACCTGATATAAAATGTCATTTTTTGTTTGAAATGGCATGACCAATGATCTCTTCCTTGAGACTATATAATTTTGGTATAGCATAAATTGCCTACACACCATATCAAACTGGTTAAATATATTATTTGTTATATATATTATGCATCAATATTTATATTTCTTTTTTTTATAAATAAGTAATTTTATATATCACTCCTTACATGCAACCCTCATACCACCCCCTTTATGTGGCGTCATTTGATTGCAAATTAATTAATTTCTAGTCAAATCATACCATATAAAGGGATAGTATGAGGGTAATGTATAACTTTACTTTTTATAAATTAAATATATATATGAGTAACATTAAATATTATATGCATATAAAATTAATATGAAATAAAAAATTTATTTTATGAATCATATGAACAAAAAATATTCAACAATTATACAAGTAAACAAGAAAGTCATTCAACTTCATTTGTGTAGATAAACATACATATATTACTAGATATTATACCAATAAAAAGGATTAAAAAGAAAATGTATCTCATTAGAAGCGAGATCAAATTTACTCTACAACTTATAAAATAATTAAGTTACAAAATGCATAAATTTTCAATCACTGAACTTGATATATACATATATGGTGATACATATCGAAATTATTCAGTTAGAACTTCATATCAGAAGCAATTCATATATGAGGAGAATTACTAAAATTCTAAGATACTTACCACATCAAGATCTATTTTGAAAATCAATTACATAACTTGCAAGAGATAAAAAATTATATTTATTGGTACGCAGTATAGATCGATATTACTGTATATTGTAGGAGATTTAGATGTTAGAATTATAGCGATGAAAAAATAAAGAAAGACTAGAGACGGCGGTTTAAAGAAGAGATATTTAAAGGAATGAGAGATTAGGGTTACAAAGAAAAATAAAGAGAGAAAAAGAGAAAGAAAGAATGTGTAAAAAAGTATATGTAAGGAGAAGTTTCTATAGTTTCATCTAAAGAAAAAAGATTTTATACAAATTAAGGGATAAACGTAGTAATATATATATATATATCTATATTATATTTTGAAGTTTTTTCAACGGTCTAGATTTACCCACATAAATGGTGGCCAAGATTATATCTGGATAAACATAAGTGGTGGTCAGGATTTAATCTGGTTAAACATAAGTGGTGGCCATGATTGATTTTGGCCCCACTTATCATTAATACCATTAAATAGTAATATATATATCTATATTATATTTCAAAGTTTTTTCAACGGTCCAGATTTACCCGCATAAGTGGTGGCTAGGATTAAATCTGGCCAAACATAAGTGGTGGTTAGGATTTAATCTGACTAAACATAAGTGGTGGCCATGATTGATTCTAGACCCACTTATTAATTTTTTTTTTAACCTGGGTTCGATTCCTGTCAACGGAATTCATTTTTGCTTTAGTGTCTTCAGACACAGATATTTTTCTTTTGAACCTGGGTTCGATTCCTGTCAACGGGTTTCATTTTTACTTTAGTGTCTTCAGACACGGGTTTTTTTTAACATGGGTTCGATTCCTGTCAACTGAATTCATTTTTACTTTATTGTCTTCAGACACGGGTTTTACCTAGTTTATATATATGTCAGAGTTTTTTCTACGGTCCAAATTTACCTGGATAAGTGGTGGTTAGGATTAAATCTTGCTAAATATAAGTGGTGGCCAGGATTTAATCTGGCTAAACATAAGTGGTGGCCAAGATTGATTTTGGCCCCACTTATTAATTTTTTTTGAACCTGGGTTTGATTCCTGTCAACGGAATTCATTTTTGCTTTAGTGTCTTCAAACACGGTTTTTTTTGAACATGGGTTCAATTCCTGTCAACAGAATTCATTTTTTCTATATATTACAAAACATAAAGAGATATAGGTGGGTTCGCGTCTGCACAACTATAAGATTACTCGTTAATAATTCTAGACTACCATGATATTGGATATTGACGCAAGAAGAAGATCTAACCTAATTCTATTGAAAAACAGTATTTGGTAAAAAAAAATATTATATGGGTCACCGAGTAAATTTTCCACCCCAATTCCCATAACAAGTCTTATGTATCCTTATTCTGAAAGGTTTGTGCATAAAATCTAATAGCAATGCCAACCTACTCAGTTTGGATATATCACCCATACTTGGTATTTCTAGATACTCCCCTAAGTCCTCCTTTGTGGATAATTTTAGCATATTTGTGAATGACACCATATTACTTGCTCAGTTGTTGGGCTAAATAAAATCAAGTAGATTTGATAGTTGGGGGATTGACGTAACAAAAACAATGCTTATCTAGGACACCATTGAGAATATTTTCCTTTTGTCTAGTATTTTGAGAAATAATTCTTCATGTTGTATTCATAGAATCACTAATGGAATTTTTGAGTACCCGTAATATCAAAACATGTATTGATGTCTCCAATATTTCTTAAAGTGTCTTTACCTCCATCCTCTCCTAGCTAGTATTCAAAACCTACAAGATTTTCACTAAAAACAACCCATATTACGCGCAAAAGCTTAATAAATCAAAAATACTAAAATCTAGAGAGAAAAATTGAATTATTGCATATTAGCACCAAAAGTCTATCTAAATAATCAAATAAACACCAAAAAATGATGTCTCCCAAGGGCATAAAATTAGAACATTTAGGGAGACATCAATTATACCATGGGTCCATGATAATGAGTTTGTTGAATTTTATTGCCATGTTTATGCACATTAAGGTCATGAACAAGTCGACATACACCTCCTTCACCGAACTTATTCAATTATTCTATCGTCTTTTCTCTGAAGGTCATACTTTGCCTTCTTCTTATGAGAAATGCAACAAAAATATAAAAAGTTTGGGTATGGGATACATTACAATCGATGTAAATGATTGTCTTTTGTATTGTAAAGAAAATGAAATACTCGAGAAGTGTCCAGTGCATGGTGAATCTAGGTGCGTTCCAAAGAAGGTGAAAAAAGTTTCACATAAGAAACTACATTATTTTCACATTGCACCGAGATTACAGAGAATGTTAACATCGAGACACCCCGCAAAATACATTATTTGACACCACACCTGAATGAGTACATACAAAGATGTGTTACGTCATCCAGTTGATTGTACTAGTTGGAAAAAATTTGACAAGTGGAATCCCGAGTTTGCTAGTGAACTGCGTAATGTACGACTGGTTATGCATGATAAGAATCCACATTTATGCTTACTTTTAACTACCAGTTCGCGTTCACCGCGTAAAGATATGGATGTCTTTCTCCGTCCTATTATTGATGAGTTGGAAATGTTGCGGGATATGGGGATCCTTATTTATGATGTTTATACTAAAGTAAAATTCGTAATGAAGGTTTGTGTGTTTTCACGATTAATGATTACCCAGCTAGGTCATACACTTTGGGATGGTCAGGTCAAGGTCACAAAGCTTTACACGAATACAAGGATTCTATACCATTACTGCGAGTGAGTAAAGGTGTTGTGTATTTTGATCACAGATAGTGGTTATCTATTCAACTTCAATTTAAAGGAGACTTATCCTCATACATTATTTCCGAGCATATGGACCCCTAGGAAACATCGTTCTACCGATATTCAAAGCATTTAGATGGGTGGTGATGTCTCCCTTTTTGGTCTAAATATAAGCCCTTAGGAGACATCATTTTAGGATGAAAATGGTCTTTTTATATTGACTTTAGTGCTTAAATTGCAATATTACACTTTCTCCCCTTGGAATTAGACTATTTGCATTTATAGAGCTTTTGTGCGTTAATTTACTTATTTTTAATGCAAAGTTAGTAGGTTTATGAATTTCATGAGAAACCAATCCAAGGAGGAGAAGTGAGAATTAAAGTCTTAGAATATTTCTAGTGTGTTTAGTCGAGTTTCCTGAATTTAAATTGCACTTTCTTATTTCTAGTCTTGATTTAATGATTTATTATTTTTAAAGCATATGCGGTTTAATTATTTATTTAATGTGAAGCTTTAGAGATAATATGGAAATAAATTAGATGCTAAATCAATGCTAAGGAGATAAGAAAAGAAGATCTTGAAGAAATCTGGAGATAGAAGGAAGTAAAGTTCAATTAGGAAAAGATAAAGCTGCCTTGTGAATCTGAAATTCCAGCCACGTTTTAAAGATAATTCCATAACTAAAGATTGACATGGATTCTGGACGAATGGTCTGCACCAATGGAAAGCTCTTTCCGAGACAAGCAGTTTCATATATTGGAACTCCTCAAACGGATAAGTATTGAAAAAGATATGACCAAATCAATTCAGCTTACCTTTCCTAGATTTTAGGGTTACGAATTAAAGAGTCCTTGACTTGTCTTCCACTCCAAGTAATTCGACCTAGCACCTATAAATACCAGCTCTAAACCTTAGAAAATCATCCCTTGGCTGCATAAGCTTAATATACACAAATAATTCATCAAAGAAGCAATCAAGAGGATCTAGAGGAGGAAGAAGCAAGAGCTAGAGCTTAATTACATCAATTCAACACTTCTCCATCTCTATTCTTTGGGTAATTTAGTATTAGATCTATTTTGTCTATGAGGTATTTCTAAGCTATTTATTCAAGAAGTTTATTTATGCATAATTTCTCTTTAGGATTGTAATTATATGAACCTTTGATTATTGTTTTTCTGTTTTACTTTGAATCTAGGATTTTAGTATTTAATTGAATTGGTTCTTAATTTCCATTGACTATTATTTTGTTTTAATCACTAATTTTGAAGTCATGAATCAAACTTAGCTCATAGTAATTAGGCTATTCCATATAGTGGCGTATGGATCACCTTGACGGGGGGTTTAATTACAGACTTAGAATATAGACGCGTGGTATCCGTTATTTGACCCTGACGGGCTTAACTAACCACGTAGCCAATTGGGTAAAATAGTATTCATCTGAAAGTAGCTTATAATCACTCTGACGGGGTTTGTAATACCGTAGGATAGCTTCCAGGTCCACCCTGACGGGGGCTAGGAGATTATAGATTCCCGACTATTGTGAAATTTCCCATTCACCCTTATTCTTAGTAATCATAGATTCAATAGGATAGATTCATACTTGCATATCCTTATCTTTCTTGCATAATTATTAATTGTTTATTTTATTGTCTATTTTATTATTTAGTTAATTAGAAAACAAACACCTTTATTATTTATCTTTTTAAAGCAATCAAAACTACATATTCTGATATTGAACACGAATTTAGAATAACTTCTTAAATCCCTGTGGAGACGATAATCCCGTATTTACTTATCTATTACTTGGTACGACCCGTACACTTGCGGTCTGTGGATCCTTTATTCCTTTGCTTTTATTTCATTATTTTATAACACACAAGGACCCACCAAGTTTTTGGCGCCGCTGCCGGGGATTTATTTTAGTTATTCTATTGTGATTTGATCGATTTTAAAACCCCAGCAGCACCACCAAGTTTTTGGCGCCGCTGCCGGGGATTTAAAGCGGTTATTTTATTTTGTGTTTAAGTTAGGTTGGTAGTTTTAGTTGTTTCCAGTTTTACGTTTGTTTTGTTCTAGTCTCTTTTCAGGTTTTTCTTTAGGTATGGAGATTTCCCCCTTATCAATCCCGGCAAAGGGTTACAAGTGTAAATCATCTGCAATTGTGCTACAATACAAAGCACATCAATCCCTACCCAATAATTTCCCATAAGTGGACCCACCACCCCAAACTCAAGCTCGAGACATGTCTCAAGATCGTGATTCAAGTGCGGGTCATATGGTCATGCCTAATAATCTAAGGGATAATGGGCTTATATCGTGGCTACAAAAGGAAAGGCTAAAGGCTCAAAGTGGGCTAAGACGGATAAAATTAATATAAGGGATATAAGGCTAAAAAGGTTACAAATGGCTAACAAAGAACTGCCACTATCATTTTCCTAAGTACATAGCTCGTCTTTAGTTCATATCTAGGTGGGTTCTCTACTAATTAGGATTTCACGTTCTACACACCAAACATATTCCTTAAGTACAAGCTTACTTCATTTGCATTGTTCATTAATTTTTCCTATCAATTACCTATGTTTGCATGCAATTCTAAATGCGTTTTATATCATTCCCTAAAGTCCACTATTTACTATCATAGAGAACCAACCCCTTTTTAGAGCCGGTAGTAGGCAAATATTTTTATTCTATTTAAACCGGTCTTCCCTCTTTTATGGTTAGGTAAACGGTTGTACTATTCGGGAAGAAAAACTGTACACTGTACAATAAGCTACACCTACTTAAGCCCGAAAGCTTAAAGTAGTCACGAAGCTAAGAAACTAGTAGTCTAGCACACATTAGTGCATATCTCTAAGAGACCTACTATCATTCACAAGGGAATAAATCAGTCTATTCTATTTGTAATTATCAATAACAAATTGTAAATTGAGGTATGAAACAGGCGATAACAATTATTTTTTTATAACTTAAGCTCTAATCTGGATCAATTTATTAGTGTATTTTGAATGACAAAATGAATTACCTCTCAGTTATCAGTGTGATAACACTTTGGGTTATCTTTATTGTCTACTGTAGCAGGCTCGTCCCTTTCATTATATGCATGAGAAATGTAGTATTTTTCCGAAATGATATGATAGAGAACAAGTAATATTGTAAAGGAAATATTCTGTTGCCAATCAGATCTTTGGTAAGAAGCAAATTCGTTACTTCTTTTCGATTCGTTAAGATTTTATTTCAATCTTGTTTGAAGAAATATGACCTGTCTTTAATGTATGCGATTCAAATGGTTTTTTTTTGCTTTGGTTCCAAAACTTGTAGTTTGATAGATTTTATAGAGAAGAGTAATCCCCTTTTGTATACCTTGAATGGATCAATTTCTAAATAAGATCGGTTTGTTATACATTTTAGTGATGAAAACTTAGTAATTTTAGTTTATAATTTCACTCTCCCCCATAACATTACTACTGTCCCTACTAATATCCTAGATTTGTCTCGTAGTAAACCACTTAATCAAAGGAAAATTTTGTGTTGTACATAGTTGGTTTCAGTTGAACACTATTATTATTTACAAGAAAGGAATCCGCTTAATTAAGCGGGTTCCTTTCTTATAAATAATAAAGTGTCAGGGATCCTACTAAACTAGTTTTTCTTTTTTCTTTTGGTGGAAATACTAAACTAGTTCAATGGTCTCAATCACGATCTGTTTTTGTGGTCCATTCTTTAACAGAAAGGCATGAGACTGGACCACACCACACCTAACCACATGTTACAGTTAGATTCTACGATACGATTACAATGCACATATGTTTCGATCAGGGCCGGCCCGGGCCCAAGGCAACCAAGGCGGTCGCCTCGGGCCCCAAATTTTTGAGGGCCCCACAAAAATAAAATATATAGTACATATATATAAGTTAAATATAGTTCGCAATTCGTATTAGCCTAACACAGAACTACTAGTTAGCTTAGTGGTAAAGTGAGTGGTAAGGTGAGTTGTCTCTTATAAGTAAGTCACAGGTTCAAAACTTGGTATGTGTGTTTTGTTTTGTCCTCTGAGAGCCCTCCGTTCCTCTAAAGTAGAAGTAGAAGCAAGAAAAAAATCCTCTAAAATAGAAGCAAAAACATACAAATACACGGTAAGTTATTTTAATTTTTATTTTTATATAGTTAAGTAAATATATTTAATTCTTTTATATAATTTAAGATTAAATTAAATTATTTTTATATATATGTTATAGGTTTAATAGAATCGACCAGAAAATATAAACAGATTTCGAAAACAAAATTCGAAACGAAGAATTATTAGGAGGAAGGTCGTCAAAAAATTCAGGTTTAATTGTTCTACAATTACTTTATTATCATGATTCGTAAGCAAGAATCTGGTCATTCTAAAAATTTAAAAAAGAAAAAGGTAGATGAATTTATTAGTTCTCAAAAAGGAGCTTTTCACAAATTCCTTAAACCTAAAGAGACGAAGCATTCAAATATAGAAAATATTAATGCAGATATTGATAGTATGTATGTTGATAAAGATACCGAATATGTGAATGTTGATATGCAATTTGAAAAGATAAATGATGATCAGATAGTTAAAAATGTGAATTTTGATGATCATCAAGATTGCGCGAATATGAATGTTAATACGACACTTGATGATGCCATTTATGATCCGGGAAATCGGAAGAAAATTGATCAACCATTACGAGATTTATTAGTCGAAAAAGGTCCTATAAGGATCACTCGAGATAAGGATTATGATTTTCCAAAAGATGGCGAAGGTCGACACTTCTCTTCATCAAATTATGTTCGGATTTTGCGCAATGGAGAAAAACAAGATAGGAATTGGCTTGTGTATTCAAAAGCGGTTAATAAGGTCTTCTGTTTTTGTTGCAAGTTATTCAAACAAAATCATATGGCTACCTATTTAGCAGAACAAGGAGTTGATGATTGGAGTAATCTTAGTGCTAAACTAAGGGAACATGAAATCGGGGCTGCACATATTACGAATTTGAGTGCCTTTATTGAGTTGCAAACAAGATTGAGAAAAAACACAACAATTGATCAAAGTGTGCAAGATCAAATCAACAGAGAAAAAGAACATTGGAAGCAAGTATTAGTGAGAATTATTTCTATTGTCAAACCACTTGCTAGTAATAATTTAGCTTTTCGTGGGACAAATGAGAAGATTTATGATCGTAATAATGGATTATTTTACAAATTGGTTGAAATGGTTGCAGAGTTTGATCCAGTAATGAAAGAACATCTTCATCGTATACAAAATAAAGAAACTCATATTCATTACCTTAGTCATAAAATTCAGAACGAATTGATACTCACATTAGCAGGCGAGATCAAAGGTGAAATTCTGCGAAAAATCAAAAAAGCTAGGTACTTTTCAGTCTTACTTGATTGTACTCCCTATATAAGTGGTCTCGAACAAATGTCTCTTATTATACGATGTGTGGATGTGTTTACTACACCCATAAAGGTAGAAGAATTCTTTATTGAATTTTTAATAGTGAACGATACTACATGATTAGGACTTTTCAATAAATTGAAAGATACATTGAAAATTCTTAAACTTGATATTCAAGATATAAGAGGACAGGGATATGACAATGGATGTAATATGAAAGGAAAAAAATAAAGGGGTTCAACAAAGAGTATTAGAAGTCAACTCTAGAGCTTTTTATACTCCATGTGGTTGTCATAGTCTTAACCTTACACTTTGTGATATGGCAAAATCTTGTTCTAAAGCATCAAGTTTTTTTGGGGTGATTCAACGAATATATACTTTATTTTCCTCTTCTCCTCAACGGTTGGAAGTTTTTAAAAATCATGTAAAGGGATATACATTGAAACCATTATCACACACACGTTGGGAAAGTCATGTTGAAGCAGTGAAAGCCATTAGATATCAATGTGAAGAGATTAGAGATGCATTAGTAGATTTGGCAAATACTACTAAGGATTCCATGGCTCAAAGTGAGGCAAAGAGTTTGGTAACTAATGAGATTGAAAATTTTGAATTCTTATTTAGTTTATGTATTTGGTTTAACATGTTACATATTGTTAATGGTGTTAGCAAACTCCTTCAAAATGAAGACATGCAAATAGATGTTTCTATTACTCGATTGGATGAACTTATCAAGTTCTTTGAAAATTTTAGAGAAAATGGATTTGTTTCCACCATGGTTGATGCTAAAGTAATTGCAGAGTCTCTTGGTGTTGAACCAATATTTCATAAGAAACGAAAAGTTCGAAGAAAAAGAAATTTTGATGAAGATGTTAGCGATGAAGAATCTATGTCATTATCACCTGAAGAATCATTCAGGATCAATTAATTCTTATTTATTTTTTACCAAGCTCTTCTATCTCTTAAGGTACGATTTTCACAATTTCGGGAATATGAAGAAAAATTTGGATTTTTGTTTGATGTGAAAAGACTTAAATGTGCCACTGAAGAAGAATTGAAAAACTTTTGCTTGAAACTTGAAAGTTATTTGGAACAAGACATGAAATCAGATATTAACGGAAATGAGTTGTTGTTAGAACTAAAGGTGTCGAAGGTAGTTTTACCAGATGACAAGAGAAAAGCATTTCAAGTGCTTGATTTTATCAGTTCTTGCTCAAGAGAAGTAAATTTTCCTAATGCTTGGATTGCTTATAGAGTTTTGTTAACAATACCAGTTACCGTTGCATCTGCGGAAAGAAGTTTTTCAAAATTGAAATTAATTAAGAATTATCTCCGATCGACGATGTTACAAGAAAGATTGAAGGGATTGGCTATGTTGTCGATTGAACAAGATATTGTAGACGGACTCGAACACGAAAATTTGATCAATAACTTTGTATCTCAAAAAGTAAGGAAGATGTTCTTTAAGTGAATTCAATAAGTTTTTAGATAAATTTTTTATTTATAAGTTTTTTATGTAATTGTTAAGATATATTATTACGATTTTTAATAAAGGCTTATTTCATACATTTTATTATAAAATTATTAATATATGATTTGTTTGGTTAAAATAGGATAAAAAAATTTATTATATTGTAAAAGGCCTCATTTTCTTCTCCCGCCTTAGGTACGCGAGTTGCTCGGACCGGCCCTGGCTAAAGGATAGTATCAATGTCACTGAATTGATCCTCTCCTAATAAGATCCAAAGTTGGGTTGAGATATCATATAAGTCAATTCCAAAAATGAAATCCATATCTCTGTGGGTAGATGAAGAATCAGGCATATTATATCTTTGAAAAAAGGAGCTGTATATATAATAGCTAGATGTGTTAGGCATTAGTGAGACACCAACTATTGTGAAAGGGAGAAGACCTAGTTAAACTATCACCCGTACACACCGACTCGTTGTTTTGGTTTTATATCTTTATATGAACTTTAATTAATTAAATAATTTTAAGTTATAACATTATAGACGCCATTTTATTTCGAAATTCAACGAACACTTTGATGAAGAATTACTGCCATTTTTTTCAACAAATGCTTTGTATTTATAAATAGATGCCTAAACGTTTTTTTTTTCCATAAAGAAAACATGGAAGGTTAGCGGTTATTACAATGTTGTAGATGATGGTTTGGAAATCCTATGCTATCAAATATATTATCTAATTTCCAATGATCTAAATTTCCAGTTTTCCTACACAATTTTGATGCTAAATCCGCTATGGTGTTACGTTTCCTTTTGATATGGTACACCTTCCATTCCGAAAATCTTGCAAACCATGTCCAGATTAATTCGATCAGCGGTTGAATCTTCCAATCTTTTCTTTTTCTGTCATAAATTCCTTGGACGACCTCTGGCCTCCGAAACACAGTGACAAAATGACCAAAAATATTTTGTGACTATTTCTTTTTTATTAAAATAGGTTTCCGCCACCAGAGTAAAAAATCCGTCCCCCAAAGACAGAAGTTTGCTCCCCAAGTTTAAAATTATCCTAATTTTTTTGTAACTATTGTCTCAAAGCCCACTACTTTTTCATTCATGTGTAAATCCATCCTAGATTTGTCACTGTTTACTAGAATTTCACAAGTAACCTCTTTTATTAAGAATTTTTATTTATGTTTGTTTTTACCACACAAATTCCACCTCTCAAGAGATTCATAACATTGATTTTATAATAAATTCTATTTTTAGGCTAAACGTTTTAAAAGTATCAATTTTAGACCGAAACGTATTTAAAAGTGTCATTTTTAGGCTAATTTACTATGGCCGTTAGATATTTCATTGATTTTAGGGATTATAACCCAAAAAATCAAATAATAATATTTTAAGTTGAATCACCCACTTAACAAAATTCCTCCCTAAAGTTTCATTGGTTTTTCAGCTTTATCTATTCAATAACATTGTAAAATAATTATATTAAAAATTCATAAAAGTAACTAATATATTTTATTACAAAAAAACATGTAACTTATATATTACTTCCCGAATTTGGGAATAATTCCTTGATCCAGCTCCACTCGGCTTCTTCTGTTTCTTTCGGTTATATGAATTAGCCTTTGCTTGGTTCTATTTTAATATAATTTCAAAAAATTAATTACGCATAATTAATAACATGTATAATAAAATAGAACTTTTATACCTAATGGTGTCGCCTAAGGTGTGATAAAATAATGAATAAAATAAGTGCAAATAAACACCCTAGGCTGAGCACGGTTCTGCAAGTATACAGGACGTATGTAAGGGTGAATCATGTAATATTACAATAATCGGCTTCAATCGCGAGGTAGTTTCAAATAGGGTTATCCTGTGTCAAGAGGGTTCTAAGCAAATTTTTCTTACAATTGATTTAATGGTGATAACACCAAACCATAATGATTATCTAGTTAGGCTGGGTTGTCAGGGCCAAATCCGTGCACTAGATGTTATGTGTTGTTTCCATAGTTAAACACCTCTTCCGGGCAATCATCTAACTACTATTACGGTAATCCTATATATTTGCAACCGCAAAGAAAACAAACAATAAATCAAAACATATAAACAAAGAAATAAAACATGGATTCAATTTAAAACATATACTTCCCAAATTAGAAGATGTTAAACAAGTCTAGGGTTCATACATATATGCTAAATCTCAAACTAAAATTATTTAACTCATACTAAAGAAAGAAAAGAAAACAATTACAGATTTAAGGGTTGACGATGACATAATATGGTGTTCAAGTCTTTCCAGACTTCTTTTCTTGTGTTGTAAGCTTCTTTCTGGCTTAAGGACTAGCTAAGGATGTTTTTCTTATGATAAGAGGGTGTATTTATAGGGTATAGGAAACCCTAAACTGTTTCTTGGATTATATGATAGGTATTGGACTCCAAACCCAACTCAAATTCGTAACCCTAAAATATAGAAAAGGTAAGATTCTGGTGCTGTTTTGTTTTGGTCGTAACTGCTTCAATACTTATCCGTTTGACGCGTTCCAATAGTCAAAACTAATCGTCTCGGAAAGCTATTTAACTTTGATTTAGTCCATTCTTCCAAATTCCTAGCCAATCTTGAGTTATGATCACTTTTATGTTCGTAGCTGCTGGAATTCAAATTTATTTGTCAACTTTATCTTTTCCTTTTTCATATTTCTTGCCTTTATCTCCAATTTCCATGTTTATCCTCTTTCCTTTATCTCTTAGAATTAGCTTGACATCTAATTAATTACCACATATCTTTAAAACTTCACAATTAACAAACAATTAAACCCAATATGCTCTAAAAATAATTTATTATTAAATTAAGACACGAAATAGGAAAGTGTACTAAATCATGAGAAAATCGACCTATAACCTAATAAATACACCTAAAATGATGTCTCCAACTAAGAATAAATCATCACAGATTGGGAGACATCACCTAACTATCAATATAATCCCACATCTCGCAACATCTTTTCTAAATCTCTTCCACTACATCAAACGGCGTCTTATTCAAATTGTAATAACTTGTGTTCCAGTAGTTCTTCCAATCTCTGTATCTACTCGTTTGGCATTTCTTTCAGTTATCAGCTATTTTCTCCCAATCATCCCTTAGTCTCCATCCCTCTATGTCGGAAAACTCATGTTATCGCCTAAGAATATTTTGTTATAAGTTATTGCACACCTCTTTCCACGCCTTATAGCATGGAGGCGCATTCTCTCAGACTGTCATCCCAACCACTTAGGGCAACGTGTTTCCCGTACTCGCCTGTTGGGTTTCATACAAATAAAAAAGACAATCATAAAACAAGTGTTTATTAACCTAAACAAATCATATAGCAAGTGATACACAATTATAATCAAATAAATCAAATTTAAAAAAGTTTGACTTTAGAAATACCTAGTTTGGTTGGAAAAAATGAAGATTGAGCGTGCCCCACGTTGAATATGGACCTGAGAATGGTGTAAGATGGAGTGGAGAAATAAGTGATCAATATTAGAGCAAAAATTAGTTAGGGTTTTAAGAGAAAGTGGGAGAAATTATTTTCTGGGTGTTATTTTTGGTTCTGAAAATTCTGCAATCTGCAATAAATACGCTAGCCTCATTAGAGACAACAAAAGTCGTCGCAACTCAGCGCAAAAGTCGTCGTATTTATGGTTATCAGCAACGACAAAAGTCGTCGCTACTTAATTAGGTCTTCTACGACTATATTTTCGAACTAAATAAAAAACAAAATGTAATTGCAATTTGTCGCGACTACTTCTTAACAATTAACAACATCCCGCCGTAGCTAAATGAAAAGTTTATTATCGACAACATTTATTGTCGCTTATACTTTTTCGTCGCTAAAGACCATTACTATGTCGTCGCTAAAAAACTCGTCGCGACTGACGCACACTGTATTAGTGGTATAACTGTCAGATTTCATTAAATGATCAAGTCCGTCACACGTTGATTATCAATAATTGACGAATGACTCAAGAAATTATTTTTCTTCATTCATTCTATCACCTAGAGAAACGTTTTGATATAATTCTTATAATTTTATGACATCTAGAGTTCAAGTCTTTACCTAGAGTTGATAGATTCCATCCTAACTCACCCTTAGTTACACAAGTACTTAGTTGTGTCTGATATTGACACACTATGAGCCATATATTTAAACAAAATAAGCACACATGCAACTATAATGATGATCTCAGGCCAAAAAATTACAAACAGTTAATTCTTTAGAGATTTATCTACTTGATAGTTGATGGTAATAATTGACCATTAGGAATCTCTAACTTTGCTTGATTCGATAATCACATCTCTATATGTATTATTTATGCACCTAATTCGGTAAACAAGAAGTACATATATTTATCCAATAAATACTAATTAGCTACATATTAATCTATCCAGATTATCAAGGTTCAAACTTGATGATTATACGATTAATAACAAGTTCAGATCAAATCCTAAGCACTAAATTCTTATTATCATAACTTCTTATGACATATGGTCCGTAAATTAATCAATGATCTATAGTAATACTATATAGATAACCATCATAAATATAAATACTTCCCATAGATTTAAATAAACAATTCCATTAACCAATATTGTGAGTATAACTACTATCATGCACAAGAAATATATGTGTTCAATTTATTGCAAGATAATCGAGGTTAAGGTATAATTTCAACAATTAGATACAATAAGTAGAAGAAAGTATGATTTGTGAAGAGCAGCCGATCTCACCACCTACAAAGCATATGTCTCCCCATATCATGATGAGTTATCTAGGAAGTGTTGCCAAACTCGTCCTTTAGACACGAGTGTGTGAGGGTGATTATAAGAACAATACGAGATTTCCATTTCGAGTGACACTAGATATAGTAAGCAAACTAGATGAGTTGTAGGAGTAGGATATGGATTTGGTTCTTCACATGCAATTCTGTTTCAAACTTGATTTTTACAATAATTTTTTCCCCGATAAAGAGACTTATATAATTTATATATCAATATAGTAAGAGATTTATTATTTATGACATTCAAATATTTATATAATATATGCTCAAAAATGCAGTGCAATTACTGATCTTAAAAAAAAACATTGCATTGCAAGTGATTTTAAAAAAAGAAGTTATTTTGTATCATTGACAAACAAAAGAACAGCTATTCAATATTATATAATAACAAAAGCCTTATTAGTTAAAGTAGTTAAGGTTCAAATTCACCAAACGAGAGTATAAAAATATTACAGAACTCAAAGTTGTTTCAATTTTCAAAGTAAACAATTCATAAGGTTAATGGTAAGTATTCATCTACTAAGTGATTTTTTTATAATTATTTGAGATTTTCAAGATTTTTTCGTATTTGTCTATGAATGTGAATCGCACGAATCGGAGTGATTCAGAACGATTCATGTACATCCTGGGCTAACACGATACGAAGCCTGATTCGAATCGAAACCAGGGCCGGTCCGAGCAACTCGGGTACCTAAGGCGGGAGAAGAAAATGAGGCCTTTTACAATATAATAAATTTTTTTATCCTATTTTAACCAAACAAATCATATATTAATAATTTTATAATAAAATGTATGAAATAAGCCTTTATTAAAAATCGTAATAATATATCTTAACAATTACATAAAAAACTTATAAATAAAAAATTTATCTAAAAACTTATTGAATTCACTTAAAGAACATCTTCCTTACTTTTTGAGATACAAAGTTATTGATCAAATTTTCGTGTTCGAGTCCATCTACAATATCCCTTCAATCTTTCTTGTAACATCGTTGATCGGAGATAATTCTTAATTAATTTCAATTTTGAAAAACTTCTTTCCGCAGATGCAACGGTAACTGGTATTGTTAACAAAACTCTATAAGCAATCCAAGCATTAGGAAAATTTACTTCTCTTGAGCAAGAACTGATAAAATCAAGCACTTGAAATGCTTTTCTCTTGTCATCTGGTAAAACTACCTTCAACACCTTTAGTTCTAACAACAACTCATTTCTGTTAATATCTGATTTCATGTCTTGTTCCAAATAACTTTCAAGTTTCAAGCAAAAGTTTTTCAATTCTTCTTCAGTGGCACATTTAAGCCTTTTCACATCAAACAAAAATCCAAATTTTTCTTCATATTCCCGAAATTGTGAAAATCGTACCTTAAGAGATAGAAGAGCTTTGTCAACAATAAATAAGAAGTAATTGATCCTGAATGATTCTTCAGGTGATAATGACATAGATTCTTCATCGCTAACATCTTCATCAAAATTTCCTTTTCTTCGAACTTTTCGTTTCTTATGGAATATTGGTTCAACATCAAGAGACTCTGCAATTACTTTAGCATCAACCATGGTGGAAACAAATCCATTTTCTCTAAAATTTTCAAAGAACTTGATAAGTTCATCCAATCGAGTAATAGAAACATCTATTTGCATGTCTTCATTTTGAAGGAATTTGCTAACACCATTAACAATATGTAACATGTTAAACCTAATACATAAACTAAATAAGAATTCAAAATTTTCAATCTCATTAGTTACCAAACTCTTTGCCTCACTTTGAGCCATGGAATCCTTAGTAGTATTTGCCAAATCTACTAATGCATCTCTAATCTCTTCACATTGATATCTAATGGCTTTTACTGCTTCAACATGACTTTCCCAACGTGTGTGTGATAACGGTTTCAATGTATATCCCTTTACATGCTTTTTAAAAACTTCCAAGCATTGAGGAGAAGAGGAAAATAAAGTATATATTCGTTGAATCACCCCAAAAAAACTTGATGCTTTAGAACAAGATTTTGCCATATCACAAAGTGTAAGGTTAAGACTATGACAACCACATGGAGTATAAAAAGCTCTAGAGTTGACTTCTAATACTCTTTGTTGAACCCCTTTATTTTTTCCTTTCATATTAGATCCATTGTCATATCCATGTCCTCTTATATCTTGAATATCAAGTTTAAGAATTTTCAATGTATCTTTCAATTTATTGAAAAGTCCTAATCCTGTAGTATCGTTCACTATTAAAAATTCAATAAAGAGTTCTTCTACCTTTATGGGTGTAGTAAACACATCCACACATCGTATAATAAGATACATTTGTTCGAGACCACTTATATCGGGAGTATAATCAAGTAAGACTGAAAAGTACCTAGCTTTTTTGATTTTTCGCAGAATTTCACCTTTGATCTCGCCTGCTAATGTGAGTATCAATTCGTTCTGAATTTTATGACTAAGGTAATGAATATGAGTTTCTTTATTTTGTATACGACGAAGATGTTCTTTCATTACTGGATCAAACTCTTCAACCATTTCAACCAATTTGTAAAATAATCCATTATTACGATCATAAATCTTCTCATTTGTCCCACGAAAAGCTAAATTATTACTAGCAAGTAGTTTGACAATAGAAATAATTCTCACTAATACTTGCTTCCAATGTTCTTTTTCTCTATTGATTTGATCTTGCACACTTTGATCAATTGTTGTGTTTTTTCTCAATCTTGTTTGCAACTCAATAAAGGCACTCAAATTCGTAAGATGTGCAGCCCCGATTTCATGTTCCCTTAGTTTAGCACTAAGATTACTCCAATCATCAACTCCTTGTTCTGCTAAATAGGTAGCCATATGATTTTGTTTGAATAACTTGCAATAAAAACAGAAGACCTTATTAACCGCTTTTGAATACACAAGCCAATTCCTATCTTGTTTTTCTCCATTGCGCAAAATCCGAACATAATTTGATAAAGAGAAGTGTCGACCTTCGCCATCTTTTTGGAAAATCATAATCCTTATCTCGAGTGATCCTTATAGGACCTTTTTTGACTAATAAATCTCGTAATGGTTGATCAATTTTCTTCCAATTTCCCGGATCATAAATGGCATCATCAAGTGTCGCATTAACATTCATATTCGCGCAATCTTGATGATCATCAAAATTCACATTTTTAACTATCTGATCATCATTTATCTTTTCAAATTGCATATCAACATTCACATATTTGGTATCTCTATCAACATACATACTATCAATATCTGCATTAATATTTTCTATATTTGAATGCTTCGTCTCTTTAGGTTTAAGGAATTTGTGAAAAGCTCCTTTTTGAGAACTAATAAATTCATCTACCTTTTTCTTTTTTAACTTTTTAGAATGACCAGATTCTTGCTTACGAATCATGATAATAAAGTAATTGTAGAACAATTAAACCTGAATTTTTTGACGACCTTCCTCCTAATAATTCTTCGTTTCGAATATTGTTTTCGAAATCTGTTTATATTTTCTGGTCGATTCTATTAAACCTATAACATATATAAAAAATAATTTAATTTAATCTTAAATTATATAAAAGAATTAAATATATTTACTTAACTATATAATAATAAAAATTTAAAAAACTTACCGTGTATTTGTATGTTTCTGCTTCTGCTTCTACTTTAGAGGAACGCACATACCAAGTTTCGAACCTGTGACTAACTTATAAGAGACAACTCACCTTACCACTAAGCTAACTAGTAGTTCTGTGTTAGGCTAAAACGAATTGCGAACTATATTTAACTTATATATATGTACTATATATTTTATTTTTTTGGGGCCCTCAAAAATTTGGGGCCCGAGGCGACCGCCTTGGTGGCCTTGGGCCTGGCCGGCCCTGATCGAAACATATGTGCATCGTAATCGTATCGTGAATCGTAAGATACGGTGAACAGAGGCTGTAGAAATAAAAGGAATATGAAAAGGTAAGAGTGAAGAGACAAAACTAAAATTACTATTATGAGAGTCACCCAATATATGGAACTTCGATCATCTTTGCAGTGGATAAAGAGATTAGAATTGCCTAGAGAAGTCCCTCAAGCAAAAAGATGGTGACCACATGCCCATTTAATATCCTTTTCTCACAATCACAAGATCAGTACGGTTTCCCTCATCAAATTAAAAGTGCCATCTGTGAGTTTTTTCAAATATCCAAGAAAGTTTTAGGACCTTATTTTGAACTGTGTGTGTCAAGAATTCATCCACACAATTCTGGATTAACAAGTTCCTTCCTTCCTGAATTATTATTATTATCATTAATCTTTAATTCAGAGGGGTTTAATTAATTAAAATTTTGCTAATATATCCCAATTTCTTGTGACATTTCATTGTTTTGATAGTAATAAGTATGGACTCAATAAGTAAAACACATATATAAGTTTTTAATTTGAAGCTTACATAATAGAAAATATCCGAGATACAATCATCAATTTATACCACAAAGGGCGGGATGATAACCATAGGCACAATAGCTAGGGGGAAGTAAACAAAAGTTAAACAAGACTCTTGCTCTAGAGAAATCTTGACAATGAGGGTTTAAAACCCCATCTTATTAATTTGATTCAGTAAAATCATAGCTTATAGCACCCCTGGAAATCATATCTCCTACTCTTACTTAACCCTGCAACATTCACAAATCATACAATGAACAATTAGTAAAAAGAATATATCATGATCATACATTTATTTTCTATGAGTTAAAAAGGAGCTAGATAGTAAATATGTATTTATATACTTGGAGCAGTCAGTTGAGGGACTGATCTCGTAAGGGACTTTGACGCCACATTTTCCTGGAAGCTCAGCAGTAACGGTAAGGTTAATACCAGTGATGGAATCTGCAAGCGATTTTAAGCACTTGCAAGCAGTTTGACGGTCAGGGGTGGTCTGAGCGGCTTTGTTAAGTTTTTTAATGCCGTCGCAGCAACTAGTTGGAATTGCTCCACCACTTCTGACGTAGTTGAGGCATGGGGACACCCCGGCTGCAACTTGGCCACATGTCATGGCAGCCTCTGCATGAGGTGCAATGACCACCATGCATAAAAGGACCAAGGAAACAACCTTACCAACCAATTCCATTCTTGTTGAAATTACACTTTTTAGACTTTAAACAATGATCTCTCTATGAAGTGTGGGTTTGAGAAGAAGGTTGTCATGTTAGGATATATATAGGGAAAAAGTTAGGGGCGGAGCCAGGAATTTTTGTAAGTGGGGGCCACGGGGGTTCGGGGGCAACACCCCCGAAATTTTTTTTTCCGCCAATATTTGCACTATAAGTCTAAATATCATACAAAAATCGTAAATTAGGTCCCTATATTAGGAGAAATTGCTCTAAAGGTCCCTATATTGTATAAATATTACAATATAAGTCTCGATATTGATTTTTCTAATTAATTTTGTTATAAGTATTTTTTTAATATAAAATAACATATATTTTGTTATAGAAAATAAAAAAGTCTTATAAATAAAATAATTTAAAGCTTAATAAAATAAACTTTTAAAAGTTAGGAGAGGCCAAATTAAAATTTCTTAATAATTTAGGGGTTATTTATTTATAATTTTTTTTTTTTTAAAGATAGTTATAATTTTTTTTTGGGGTAATTAGAGATAAATGCCTCTTTAATGATGCCTTTAATTTTTTTAAGCCTCTAATTTTCTTATTTAGAGATAAATGCCTAATAGAACAATTATTTATAGAAAACATCCCCTTTATATTTTTTATACCTATACTATCCTTATTATTAAATATATTATTTTATTTTTAATACAATATTTAATTTTAAATTTTAAACAAATAATAGGGTATTTCCACCACCACCACCACCACCACCACTACCACCACCACCACCACCATCACCACCACCACCACCACCGCTACAGCCACCACAACCATCACCACCACCACCAACAACTACTAATTTCATCACACGCGCACGTCCGTGATTTTTTTTAATATCGCCATAACTAATTCAAAAAAAATCAGAAAAATCGAAAAAAATCATACTTGGATAAATCAAATTAATATTTACGTCTATGATTTTTTTCGGAATATTCTGAATTTTTTGGTTTTTTTGATTTTTTTTTTATTTTTTAATTCGCAGAATAGGGAATTCCATGTTTTAAACAGTGAATTTCGTGCTGCGGAAAACAAATTCCTTATATCAAAACATGGATTTCCATGTTCTGCGAATTAAAAAATTCAAAAAAATCAAAAAATTCAAAAAATTCAAAAAATTCAAAAAAAAATCATAGACGTAAATATTAATTTGCTTTATCCAAATATATAAATTTTTTATTTTTTTGATTTTTTTTTAGAATTAGTTATGACGATTTAAAAAAAAATCACGGGCGCGCGTGTGTTTATTAGTTTTTGTTTTTTTTTTCTAATTTCTTTTTTTAATTGTTAATTATAAAGGTAGTTTGGGATGGGGCATTTTTCTATAAAAAATCTTATTCTAGACACCTTTTTTTAAATAAGTTTTTTAATAGGCATTAATCTCTAATTGGCTTTTTTTTTTTTTTCAAACAATAGGGGGGGCCACGGACCCCTAAGATACACATGGCTCCGCCCCTGGAAAAAGTTGTGTGTAAACACACCAAGTTATATATTTAGTTATTGGGGTTATTTGAATCTTGATGTTCCATTCAAGTATCAATTACATAAAAATATGTACATATAGGTTGGTGAAATCTCTTCGATTTGTCATTTTACTAGGTTTAATTATTGGGCGGTACATGAGAGACGCTTAATATTTCATTTATTAGCCTAATTAATGAGAAAATGTTGTCTCAGGGATCTAAGATAAGATTATGAGGAAAGAGGAAAAAAGAAATACAAATAATCAACTGAGTTCGGTTGATATATTTTTTTTTTTTTGGATAGATTTTCGTTTGAGAGTTTATTAGACGAATTTTAGATCTAAAAAAGGGCAAATTTAACTCGTTGGGATTAGCTCATTGACCAATACGTTGGTCATCCAATCTAGTGGTGCATGTTTGAAACGATCAATGACTCCAAGTTTAAAGTGGCTCTCCTATGTAACAAAAAAAAAAAAAAAGACAAAAGTATATTTTTTTAACCGCCCTCCCCAACTTCCCCTGACATCCAACCTCGCGTCATATAGTACATTAATTAAAGTAATGTCTAAATATTTTATCGAGATGTTTATTATAAATTAAGTAATTAAAATTTTCTTTTTTAATTTAATACTAAAAAAAACTCTTCAAGTTGGAATTAATTTTCTTTCACCACATACATTATTTTTTGTCCGTAAAAAACACCATATATTTTATTCTTTTCTTTACTGCACATAAAAAGAACTATAGAAAGTTTTCTAAAACTCAAATTTTGAGCTATGGAAAAATCCTAAAACTCAGATTTTGAGTTTTAAAAAGCGAACTCGAGATATCTTAGAAGGGTAAAAAAGACAGTGCTTTTTACGGGATAGTGGATAAGGCTGCAGAGATTTATTGAGCATTATCCTTTTTTTTTCAAACGCTCAGATTATTTCACCTCTGAAGGAGTAATGTCGAAATACAAAATCAAACACAAATAAAAAATAGGAAAACAATCTCAACATAATTTCCATAGCTAAGGAATTGATTCAACATACGTATGCCGAGATTAAAACGTGCGAATTGAATAGATGGAGGGCGAACCCCCAAAGGTTGAATATGAAAATGCACACCTGGCTCAGGGATGCCTTGCAATTGATAATTAGCGCCACTTGTTAGATTGATCCCATACAAGTTCGATCCTTATAGGACATTGTTGTGTCAAGTTGATTAGCTCAAAGGTGCATTCACTTGATTCTCATTGACCTCAAAACCAGACGGTGGGTCAAGATTATCCATTTCTACTTGCGCTTTCTTTGTTATTTATCTATTTCTTTGGTCTCGAAGCAATTTCTCGAGATTCGAGTGCATAAATCAAAATCTGTAAATTTATGAAGAGAAAAAAACAAGAACATAACCTAAAACCTAAAAAAAACTAGACACTTCTACAATAAATTAAAAACACAAAAGTTTACACTAAAATCCCCGGCAGCGGCGCCATTTACTTGTTCGCCCCCACGTGTGATATAATTAATCAACACTGGAAAAGGCGATTCTCCGCAGCATACAGATTGGTGACAAGTATATTTGATAAGTAAGGTTATGTCGTTCTCCATGAATTATCAGTGAGAATAATTATTCTTAGAATAGTGTAAAGGTGTAAAGCTTGCAATAGAATTAAAGAAATACTAAAGTCTGTAAATAGAATAATGTTTAATTGGTTTCCGAATGTTTAATAAATAATATGATAATGACAATAAGATTAAACTAACAATGAAAATAAATAAGTAAATAAATAAAGGATGAACTAATATGAGAAAGTTGCTTGAGATTTTGCTAGTAATGATCTATAACGCTAGTTAATAGTTTTATTGATAAGGGCGAGTTGGAAAATATCGCATTAGCCAGGTTCAACTATCCTATTAACTTCTGTCAGGCAGCTTAGAGGCAACCTACATGCAATAACTACTTATCGAGTGAATTAAGTTCCTACCATATTGACTACCTAATGAAAAGACCTCCCGGTTCAATACCTCGCACTAGGCGCCTATACGTTACATCCACAATTACAAACCCCTGTCGGTGCCGAATGTAATTACTAAAGCTACTCACTACTTGGCCAGAGCATATATAGTATTAAATCAAACACGTAGGTCAATGGAGTAAATAATCTAACCAAACCCAATTAAACACTTTGTCCCAAATACAATAAATTTTATTAATCAGCTAAGCATAAACTCTTACATAAGCATCCTGAAGCAATGTAGGTTTAGTTCATACTAAAATATGAAAAACTAATTAATACTAATGACAAAATCATATTCAAAAGATAAAGTTAAGATAGGTTACTTTTCAAGAAGAGGTGAAACGATGAACAGTTGGTGAAGAATTGTTTGGGTTTATGGACAAACCCTTCTTTTCTCCTCTCCAACTCTCTTGCTCCCCTTCTGAAACACGCTTATCTACTCTTGGATAATGAAAAAATGACGATCCCCCTGATATGGGGGCTGCTAAAGGATTTGTATATTAATTAAAAATGTTTGGGCCTCCTTATGGCTTGCGTAATTAGGTTTAGAAGGGGCCCAACCTGTTCTACCTAGCAGAATTCTAGTTCAAGCCACAAGTGAAGCAAATGACATAATGGTGGGGCCTAGGGTGTGATAAAATAAGATATAAAATAAGTGCAAAAACACCCTAGAACTACACGGTTCTGCAAGTATACAGATCGTATGCAAGTTTTAGATTAAGATTCGTTCCGCAGAGACTACGAAGGTTAGAAGAAACTTATGCAAATATCAAGTGTAAATAAATAAAGCTAGAACAACTAAACGCAAATAAAAGTAAAGATAAATAGATTTTTGTTTGATTTTCTAATAAACTAAATTAAAACTAAGAATTAAAAGACAGAAAATTAAATATGAAGAGAAGAATATGAGAAGATAACTCGAGTTGTTAGCATGTAATCCCCACTAGTTTTGCCGTTCTAAACATGTAAGGGTGAATTATGTAGTATTTCCCTAATAGGTCCCAATATGCTATCGGTAGTTTTAAATAGGATTTACCTGTGTCAATAAGGCTTCCTAAGCAAACTTTTCCTGTAATTGGTAAATAGTCACAAAGACTAAACCATAGTGATTATCTAGCTAGGTTGGGTTGTCATATCAAACCTAAAACTAAACGTTATGTGCTAAATATGAAATTAAACACCGTTGTCAATGGTATCCTAATTACTATATGGTAATTCTAATGGCTGCAGTCCACAAGAACACAGAATATAAATCCAAACACATAAGCAGAGAATAAAAACTATAATTCTATTTAAAACATTGAATTCCCGAATTAGATAGATGTCAATCAAAACTAGGGTTCATACATATATGATAAAACTCAAGCTAAAGAAATTTAGTTCATGAAAGAAAAGAAAGAAATTACAAAATTAAAGGTAGAAGAAGACAATGTTGTTGAACAACTCCTTCCAGACTTCTCTCTTGTGTTCTAAGCTTCCTCTTGGCTTAAGGTTTCACCAAGGATGATTTTAGAGTGTTAAGAGGCTGTATTTATAGTGTATAGGTTGACCTAATTCGTTTCTTGGGGATAACTTCAAGTAATGGACTCCTAGCCCAACTCAAATTCGTAAGGAAAACACTGCTGGACCGTTTTGAGTGTATCTTCTTCGTTATTGGTCGGATTTTGCTCCATAAGATACCAAAAGAATCGCAACAGAATTATCTTGACCCTCTAGAAGAAAATCTTCAAATTCGGCCTATTTCTTAGGTAAAAACCCACATCTTTGGACGTGTGTGCAGAATCCCAGATTTAGGCAGCTTTTCCTTTTCCATCTTTTTAGCCTTTGTTTCTTTTATCTCCAATTTCCATGCAAATCTCCTTCCATAAGTTGTAGTCTTTGACTTGGACTTTAATTAATCTCCATAATTATCTTTAAAGCTTCACACTAAATAAACAATTAAACCCAATATGCTCTAAAAATAATAATTCTACAAATCAAGACCCAAAATAGGAAAGTGCACTAAATTAAGCTAAAATCAACCTATAAACTAATAAATAAGCCTAAAATGATGTCTCATGAGTATATTATATTATCAAAAATGAGGAGACATCAAGACCCCCAACTCAAAGTTGTATCGTCCCGATACAATAAAAGTAAAGAACAGTAGGGTAGTCAAATAAACAAGAAGAAGTCGGAGGAGAACAAGAACAGAATATAATGAATGATCCTGGAGCATAAATATCTAAAAAGTCTCATGTAGTAATGCTCAAGAAATAATGTACAAACATGCCTAATATACATGTAATCAACAATCCATAAATTCAAGTTAAGATTAATTTCGCAATGCCAGAAGGAGAGGATGATAACTTAGTTCAGGTTAATGGCTATAGGTTGTTCATAGGTCCCAAATACAGCATCCAATGGTCCACTTACCTACTACCTAATAGCTCAATTGTTTCTCCATCTAGCAGTTAGAAATCCTAAGGTCTTGGTTATAACTTGGCTTAAGGACGGGTGTGGTATATTTGGATAATGAAAAGTGAGCTTTTGGCTCTCTCCTCACTAGCCATCAACGAATCTCCCTAGAGCTTGAGTTGTTCACTCGAAGATGTTCTCACTCAACCCAATTTATTGATGCTTTTGATGTGCATCCCCAATAAATCCAATTAAAACCTTTGATGATTTTCAAATTCCACTTTGCCGGTCCGAATATATATTTTCTTTTCAAATCAATTTTTTCTTTTATATAGCTATGATTCTCTTTTGATGTTGAGATATCATGCTATTTTTTCATATATATATATATATTCTTTTTATACCCTTGTTGGCAAAATTAGCCCGTAGCTTCTTTTTCATTCACTATTACCCCGGCAAAGGGTTACAATAATAACAATTTCATCATCAATAAAATCACAAAGATAATTCCCAATTCCCAAAGTTCCCTTATGATGAAACCCACCACCCCAAACTCAAGCTCTAAAACGAGTTTGTCTCAGGTTTTGCGATTCGAGTGCGGGTCATATAGATAAGTCCTAAAAACTAGGGTAAGGATTATAATGTGTTTCAATAAAAGGCTTTAGAAAGGCTCAGAGGGGCTAAGACGGATAAATAACAACAAATATCAACAAAAGGGTGAGAAAGTCTAAAGGCTTCAAGTGTTTTATCATGAAAGAACTGCCTTAGTCATTTTTCTACTACCGGATTTCGTTACTTTTTCATTATTAGTTCATAGACAAGTGGGTTTTCAACTAATTTTAAACCTCACGTTCTGCACACCAATTAACTATCCCTAAGTTTCAACGTGATTTCTTAGCATTGCTCATTAACTTTTCTACCCCTTATTTCCTGTTTTCATGCATGCATCTAAACAATTTTGTTGCATCTTTCAAAAACATACTACTTACTATCATTGACCTAATAAAATTATGCTAAAAAATTTTAAATTTTATGCAAAAATTAAAAGAAGATGAGGACAACGAATCCCCACCCCCAACTCAAAAGTGAGCCGTGTCCCCACGACTCGAAAAAGACTCAAGAATGGAATAAAATTTAAAATAAAACTAACTAAACTACCTAATGCATACAAGCTATTGAGAAAAATTAGAATGACCTACCTGGCTGGCCATAGAGATCCATCATATCATCCTCATCTTCTGAAGCTGAGGGATCGGTGTAATCATCTACATCCTTGTACAAGGTCAAATTCTCTACCTGTGATTCCAACTACATGATTTCTACCCAAAGGTCTTTGTTATCTTCACGTAATCTTTCAACTTCGTTCTGTAACTTGATAGCCCAAGGAGGAAGATCATAAGCAATTTCAGAGGAAGAGGTAGAAGAACCTTGGTCTTGGATTTTTATTTTCTCTAAAGGCCTTCTTGATGGTATGGACATTCTAGCAGTTAATCTCTTCTTTGGTAGTGGTTGTTCAGGTGCCTTTTCTTTTGATTCTTCAGAAACCTCATCAAGATTGATGGGTTTTTCAATGGTGGCTCCAGGCAATTTCTTATTCTTCCCAAGGATTGAGCACTTTCTCTTGTATTCCATAGCTTCAGATATGTTAGTCATGCTTGTTTCACCCACAACTCAAGTTATACCAAGGATGGATTAAAAGTTTAAGGAAAATTTGGTTTAGCTTGATGTTGTTGCTTGGAATTGATGAAAGAGAAAGGTTATTTGATTGATCTTGGAAGAAAACTTTAAAGCTTGATGAATTTGATGGTGTTTTGATGGTGTAGTGTGATGAATTTGATGAAGAAATTGTGTTTATGGAAGATGATGGAGAGGATTTGATGAGTTGTTGTGTTAATTGTGAAGGTTTGCACAAGCTTTAAGGTGTATATATAGGGTTTGGGTCTGAAAATTTCGTGTGTGGAAGGCTAGGGTTAATCTCATAAGGTAAGAGTTTGATTAGGAAAAGAATTCCTTCACAAACCGCCTCTCTGCGGTGTACCTGACGAAACCCGCGGTGTACCGCACCCAACAGCTCTTAAAATTTTTCGTTTCTGGATTGCACCCGTGGTAGCACCCCGTGGCACGTGTTTTGTGCCTGCGGACCAGGGGTGCGGTGTAGGGGGTAGTCCGCGCCATGTCCGTCAAAAAACCCGTGGTACCCGACCCGTGGTACGGGTTTGAGGTGTGCGGACTAGGGTCCGGTGTACCGCGCCTGTCCATCGAATTTTTTTAACTTTCTGGATGAAACCCGTGGTACCCGACCCGTGGTACGGGTTTTTGGGTGCGGTGCATCCCTGCGGACCAGGGGTAGTCCGCGGGGTAGTCCGCGCCAGGCTTGAAGTTCCTCCAGATTTTTCCTTTTGACCCCAAACTCGTTTCCTGCACAATAACACACTACCTTTCTCTCCTATTAGCTTGTAAACACAATTAAAAATATACACTAACTTAAAATTATACACTACAAAGCAAAAACAACTAATCTAAAAAGAAATTTAAACAAGGGGTGTCTCCCAAGAGCACTTTTGTTTAACGTCTTTGAGTTAGACGTGTACCTCAGGCTAAGCGCATTTGACAAGAAAGATTTTCTCCCCTTGCCCAAAGTCCTCACTGTCATAGTATCTCTTCAAACGCTGGCCATTCACCTTGAATGTCCGTTGCTCGGCTGGATTTTCAATCTCAATTGCTCCATGAGGTGTGACTTTGGTAACGATGTAAGGTCCTCCCCAACGGGATTTAGGCTTTCCTGGGTAGTTCAAAAATCGAGAGTTGTATAATAAAACCTTTTGTCCAATCTCGGAGCCGTTTATCATGCCATCGCTTTGTTTTCTCCTTATAGAGACGTGCATTTTCATAGGCAAGATAACGAAACTCCTCCAACTCGTTCAACTGCATCATCATTTGCTTCCCGGCCAAGTCTGGATCTAGATTCAGAGTTTTAATAGCCCAGTAGGCTCGAGTTTCAAGTTCAATCGATAGATGACACGCTTTTCCGTAGACCATGCGATATGGAGATGCCCCAACTGGTGTTTTAAATGCTGTTCTGTATGCCCAGAGAGCATCATCTAGCTTTAAAGATCAATCTTTCCTCGATTTGTTCACGGTCTTCTCAAGAATAGATTTGATTTCCCGGTTGGAAACTTCAGCTTGACCGTTAGTTTGTGGGTGATAACCGGTTGAAGTGCGGTGTTTCACTCCAAACTTTTGAAGAAAATGTCTCAGGGGAGCATTAAGAAAGTGGGTACCTTTATCACTGATTAGAACACGTGGCGTACCATGTCTCGAAAAGATGTTTGTTTTTAAGAACTTAATCACAGTTTGAGCATCGTTCTTTGGTGTTGCCACTGCTTCTACCCACTTTGATACATAGTCTACCGCAAGCAAAATATAAAGATTTCCATAGGAAGTGACGAAAGGTCCCATGAAATCTATTCCCCATACATCAAAGATTTCAACTTCAAGAATATTATTAAGCGGCATCGCGTCTCTTTTTGATATGTTGCCAGTGTGCTGGCATCTGTCACATGACTGGACGAAACGATGACAATCTTTGTGTATGGTTGGCCAATAGAATCCGGATTGAAGAATTTTAGCTGCGGTTCTATCGCCTTTAAAGTGACCTCCATAAGGTGAACTATGACAACCTTCAATGATTTTCTCCATCTCACCTTCATGTACGCATCTTCTAACCACTTGGTCACTACAAATCTTCCAGAGGTACGGTTCATCCCAATAATACTGTTTGGCCTCGTGACTCAATCTTTGTCTTTGTTGTGGGTGGAAATCTTTGGGAAAGACACCACTCACAATGAGGTTGACTAGATCTGCATACCATGGCACAAAAGCACGTTTAATAGCAAAAGTTGTTCATCAGGGAATACCTCTTTAACGAGCAATGGTTCTTTGTTCGCATCAGATCCTTCGAGCCTTGATAAATGATCAACAACTTGATTATCGCATCCTTTTCGGTCTCGAATATCTATGTCGAATTCTTGAAGCAATAGTACCCATCTAATAAGACGCGGCTTAGCGTCCTTCTTCTCCATGAGGTACCTAATAGCTGAATGGTCCGTGCATACAATAGTTTTCTTCCCAACCAGATGGGGACGAAATTTATCGAAAGCATAAACCACGGCCAACATCTCTTTCTCCGTTACTGTATAATTCATCTGGGCAGCGTTGAAAGTTTTACTTGCGTAATAAATCGTGTGGAAAATCTTGTATTTCCTCTGTCCCAACATAACACCCATAGCGTGATCACTAGCATCGCACATAAGTTCAAACAGAGCTTTCCAATCAGGAGGTATAACAATAGGTGTAGAGATCAGTTTTTCCTTAATCGTAAAAAACGCTTGAAGACATTCTTCAGTAAAATTAAAAGGAGTATCCTTTTCAAGTAAAGAGCAAAGCGGTTTGGCGATCTTGGAGAAATCTTTAATAAATCTTTGATAAAATCCTGCGTCACCCAAGAAACTTCTCACTCCTTTAACAGAAACCGGAGGTGGTAATGTTTTGATAAATTCAATTTTAGCACGATCAACCTCCATCCCTGCCTTCGAAACTTTATGTCCCAACACAATTCCCTCTTGAACCATGAAGTGGCATTTTTCCCAATTAAGCACAAGATCTTTTTCTCTACATCTCACAAGTACTTTCTCAAGATTATTCAAACAATCATCAAAACTATCTCCGAACACCGAAATATCATCCATAAAAACCTCCAAGTATTTATCAATCATGTCCCAAAATATAGCCATCATGCACCTCTGGAACGTGGCAGGTGCATTGCATAAACCAAACGGCATTCTTCTATAAGCAAAAGTGCCAAACGGACATGTAAAAGTTGTTTTGTGTTGATCGAGGGGATCCACACAAATCTGATTATAACCCGAATATCCGTCAAGGAAACAGTAATATTCTCTCCCTGCAAGTTTGTCTAGCATCTGATCAATGAATGGTAGCGGGAAGTGATCTTTCTTTGTTGCTTTGTTCAGTCTTCGGTAATCCATGCACACTCGCCACCCCACAACTGGTCTTGATGGTATGGCTTTACCTTGATCATTAAGGATGGTAGTGATACCTCCTTTCTTTGGAACACATTGCACTGGACTAACCCAATCATTGCTAGCAATCAGATAGATAATTCCTGCGTCTAATAACTTGATAACTTCCTTCCTCACTACTTCTTTCATAGTTGGCATGAGTCTTCTCTGTCCTTCTATAGATCGCCCACCTTCGTTCTCAAGAATGATTTTGTGTTTGCAAACGGAAGGACTAATTCCCTTGATGTCGGCAATAGTCCATCCAATTGCTTCTTTGTTTGCGCGAAGCACTTGAAGTAGCTTCTCCTCTTGAGGACCTGAAAGGTTAGCAGAAATAATAACATGCAAAGTTTTGTTCGTACCTAGGTATGCATAGCGTAGATGATCTGGAAGGGGTTTTTCTTCGAGAGCAGGTGGACATATTATAGATGGTTGTTTCATTGGTTCAATGTCACCTGGTTCTCGAAGTAGTTCTCGCACGTTTAATCCTAATGCAGCAACATCTTCAGGGGGAATCTCGAGTTCTGGTGTTTCAGGTGCTAAGGCTTCGTCAAGATCATCATCTAAGCTTTCTTCATTGAAGACTTCTTGCGTAATTTTGCTGATGACATCTACTTTGAAGCACTCATCTTTTGCTTTAGGAAATTTCATAGCCTGAAACACATTAAATCGTATCTGTTCGCCTTGTACTCTCATGATCAACTCACCATTCTCAACATCAATTAGTGTACGCCCCGTGGCTAAGAATGGTCTACCCAAAATGATGGGGACATTCTTATCCGCGTCGTAGTCAAGGATAATAAAATCGCAAGGAAAAATAAAAGAGCCAGCTTTAACTAAAACATCTTCAATTTTACCTATTGGTCGTGAGAGAGAGCGATCCGCCATTTGTAATACCACAGATGTGGGTACTACTTCTCCGATATTAAGCTTCTCGAACAGGGATCTAGGCATGAGATTGATGCTCGCACCTAAATCACATAATGCTTTCCTGGTCCAACTTTCTCCAATGCCGATAGGAATTGTAAAACTTCCGGGATCATCTAGCTTTGGTGGCAACTCACTTTGACATATAGCACTGCACTCCCTAGGTAATCCAATTGGTTCCCCAGTCTCTATACTTCGCTTGTTGGAGAGAATGTCTTTCATGAATTTCATGTAGGTTGGCATCCTCTTGAGAGCTTTAACAAGGGGTATATTAACTTCCAATTTCTTCAACATGTCAATGAACTTCTTGAATTCTAGGTCATTGTCCTTCTTTCTGACACGTGAAGGGTATGGTGGTGGAGGGCGTGTATTGAGTTCCATTGGTTTTCTTGTCTTTTCAGGTGTCTCGGCTTGGACACTCTTTGGTTTAACTACCTCCTCAACTGTATCTTCGATTATTTCCTCCCTTCTTGGTTCTGGAATAGGGATAGGTTCTGGTTCTGGTCTCGGTGGAGGCAGTTTCTTTCCACTTCGCAACTCAACTGCATGGCAAGAATCATCTCTAGGAGCGATAGTATCACTTGGGAGTTGCCCTTTCGGCCTAGTTTTTAATTTACTCGCCATATGTGATATAGTATGCTCTAGTTGCTTGATAATCTTCTCTTGGGTTCGAACTTTCTGTTGACTATGATTCATTTTCTTCTCAACTGTTTGCATTAGTCTAGCCATACTCGAACTTAAACGCTGGAGTTGTTCTTGTTTTGCCAATTGCATTGATTGTTTAGGTGGATCTTTCTTTGGTTCTTGACAAGCTTTTTCAACAATGGGTGCCTTTTTCTGAATAGGTTGTGGTGGATTGTAGGATTGGAGTTGGGGTTGATGATAAGTTTCTTGTTGTTTTACCCAACTTTCTTATTGTGGAGGTTGTTGATAATTCGTGTAGCTTTCTTGTGGACAAGCATAACCATTAGAGTAATAGTTATCTTGAGGGTATTGAACGGAAGCTACTGCTGGGTTATTCATACATCCTCCCGACACATGATTTCTTGATCCACAACCAAAGCACGAAGGAAGTGTGCGTACCGTATTCACCTGAGCAATTGTTCGGGCTTGTTCTTGTAGTTCTTCAAGTTGTTTAGCCAATTCTTTAAGCTTCAGAGATTCTGAAGTTTTTTCTTTTGTTGTTCTCTTTGGCCAACTTCTCTCGTTCTCAAGAATTCTGTCCATCCCCAACTCAGCTTCCAACGGATTTAGTAACACAAAACCTGCGTTTCCCAACGAATCTGCTTTCTCTCTTGATTTATCGTTAAGGCCTCCATAAAACAAGGTTAAATAATATTCCGGCGAGGATCTATGATAGGGACATCTCGCCTTCTTCTCTGTAAATCGTAACCATGCTTCACCCAAACTCTCTTCCTCTTTCTGTATAAATTGTTCAAGCTCCAACATATCTTTTAAACGTCTACTAACCAGATAGAAACGGTCTAGGAATCTTGCTTGAAGCTTGTCCCAATCTGGAATAACATGAGGGTATTGGGCATCATACCAATCGCTTGCACATCCGGTCAAGAAGAACTGGAACATCAGGTAATATACTTGCTCCCTAGTAACTCCTCTTACGATATAAGCATCACAGATCTGCATGAATTTCTGAATATATCGGATCGGATCTTGCTGTGCAGCTCCGCTGAATAATCCATGAGACGCAAACTGAGTTAACATCCCCGGATTGGGTTTGAATTTCGCGGCTTGGATTTCTGGAGCGCGTATTCCTCGCGGCTCCACTCTGAATTCGATGGGTAGCTCAAGTCTCCTTGGGTTCTCCATCTGTAACTAAATCTGAAAAACAAAAACTAAAAACAAAAGCGTAAAATAGAACTAACTAAAAATTAAAAGCACAAGATATATGCACAAGGACTAACGATGTAGTCCCCGGCAGCGGCGCCAAAAACTTGGTGGGGCCTAGGGTGTGATAAAATAAGATATAAAATAAGTGCAAAAACACCCTAGAACTACACGGTTCTGCAAGTATACAGATCGTATGTAAGTTTTAGATTAAGATTCGTTCCGCAGAGACTACGAAGGTTAGAAGAAACTTATGCAAATATCAAGTGTAAATAAATAAAGGTAGAACAACTAAACGCAAATAAAAGTAAAGATAAATAGATTTTTGTTTGATTTTCTAATAAACTAAATTAAAACTAAGAATTAAAAGACAGAAAATTAAATATGAAGAGAAGAATATGAGAAGATAGCTCGAGTTGTTAGCATGTAATCCCCACTAGTTTTGCCGTTCTAAACATGTAAGGGTGAATTATGTAGTATTTCCCTAATCGGTCCCAATATGCTATCGGTAGTTTTAAATAGGATTTACCTGTGTCAATACGGCTTCCTAAGCAAACTTTTCCTGTAATTGGTAAATAGTCACAAATACTAAACCATAGTGATTATCTAGCTAGGTTGGGTTGTCAGATCAAACCTAAAACTAAACGTTATGTGCTAAACATGCAATTAAACACCGTTGTCAATGGTATCCTAATTACTATATGGTAATTCTAATGGCTGCAGTCCACAAGAACACAGAATATAAATCCAAACACATAAGCAGAGAATAAAAACTATAATTCTATTTAAAACATTGAATTCCCGAATTAGATAGATGTCAATCAAAACTAGGGTTCATACATATATGCTAAAACTCAAGCTAAAGAAATTTAGTTCATGAAAGAAAAGAAAGAAATTATAAAATTAAAGGTAGAAGAAGACATTGTTGATGAACAGCTCCTTCCAGACTTCTCTCTTGTGTTCTAAGCTTCCTCTTGGCTTAAGGTTTCACCAAGGATGATTTTAGAGTGTTAAGAGTCTGTATTTATAGTGTATAGGTTGACCTAATTCGTTTCTTGGGGATAACTTCAAGTAATGGACTCCTAGCCCAACTCAAATTCGTAAGGAAAACACTGCTGGACCGTTTTGAGTGTATCTTCTTCGTTATTGGTCGGATTTTGCTCCATAAGATACCAAAAGAATCGCAACAGATATCTTGACCCTTTAGAAGGAAATCTCCAAATTCGGCCTATTTCTTAGGTAAAAACCCACATCTTTGGACGTGTGTGCAGAATCCCAGATTTAGGCAGCTTTTCCTTTTCCATCTTTTTAGCCTTTGTTTCCTTTATCTACAGTTTCCATGCAAATCTCCTTCCATAAATTGTAGTCTATGACTTGGACTCTAATTAATCTCCATAATTATCTTTAAAGCTTCACACTAAATAAACAATTAAACCCAATATGCTCTAAAAATAATAATTCTACAAATCAAGACCCAAAATAGGAAAGTGCACTAAATTAAGCTAAAATCAACCTATAAACTAATAAATAAGCCTAAAATGATGTCTCATGAGTATATTATATTATCACAAATGAGGAGACATCACATAACTTATTCATCTTAACTCCGAATTGACTCTGTCACTTCCCATGCGACAATGACTTCAAGATCTCTCTAAATCAAAAGGAATCACGTCCAAAGATCTCATAGTTATATTGTAGTGACAAAAACACTAAGGCGCAAAGATCTCTCTACCAAAAACTCCAACTTCCAAAAGTGACTTTAAATTGGCTTGGGGTATATCCCTACTTTTTGACTTCTTCTTCTCATATTAGAACGTTGTATAAACCATGTACCTAAAAGCTACACATTTAACACACAATTAAGGAACAAAAACTCTATAAATAGAAATATGACCAAAACAAGAAGTAAAAGTACAATATAGCAAATACTAGGGAAAATCCCCCACTTAGGCCCTATCAACTCTCAAAATAATGTCTCACGAATGGATTAATCCATCACAAAAAGAGAGACATCAGACGGACACTTAACAAATTAATTACACATAAATATCTTTAAAAGTAACAATTCTCCATAACTAGACACGAAACGAGAAACTATCTAAATATAGTTAATACATCCTCCAATATGTACAATATAACCCTAAAAAAATATCTCGTGACTAAATTAATCAGTCATAATACAAGATACATCAATAGTCCCTACATTGTTAAGATTCACTGAAAGTCGCTATATTATTGAAATTGCACTAAAAGTCTCTATATATTCGAAATTTCTTTTAAAGTCTATAAGTGATCGATAAGGTACTCGTCCCTATGAAAACTCATCAATATTGACGAGTTCTTGTTGAAAAAACTCATCGACGATGAGTTTGTAATTAGCGACGAGTTATACGTCTTAATAGCGTTGAGCGTGTCATCGCTAATGCTACCTTTGTAAGTTCTAAAAATATTTTTCTCCCAAATGTTGACATAAAAGAACAAAATATTATATTTTTCTAA
Organism: Nemophila menziesii; assembly: GCA_029959085.1. NCBI lineage: Eukaryota > Viridiplantae > Streptophyta > Magnoliopsida > Boraginales > Hydrophyllaceae > Nemophila > Nemophila menziesii. The sequence goes on along the minus strand of JARWIR010000001.1, from coordinate 47,470,488 downwards.
ATTTATTAACATTCAAATTTCTATAAAATAATAAACTAATTAAAAACTAAGCATGTCTTACTGGAGATTGTTTAATGTGTTCATCGTGGTATGCTTGATGTTTCGTATCACCCTGTTTTAACAGACAAATATCCTTTAACAAATGAAGTTATACAAATAATAATTAGAATATTTATAACTGAAAAAAACTTACGAGTTTGTTTTGTAACCATTAGGGCTTACGATTTCAACATCGTTATTGATGTATATTGGTTTCTCTAATATGTCTATGTAGTCATCTCTGTTTTCATACAATGTGTCGCCGTATACTGCACCATCATCTTCGATCAAGGGATCAAACCCCAATTTCTTTAAATCTATCACTATGCCATTTCCACTAGTCAAACGTAATTGCAAGTTGTCTGTGTCCAAAATCATATCAACTAAACGAATGGTGATCGGATTTGTGATAGTCGATATTGATTCCATACCCAACAAATTAGCACTCCATCTGTGTCGGTCATTTACTTCCCATAAAATTTCCACCTCTTTTGGACCTCCTTTCGTATTTCATCAGTGTAAATGACATCTCTTACTTGAGTGACTAAGATGTAGGACTCTTTAATACACCAAATATAATTTTTGTTGATCATGGTTTCTTCACGTACGACCTTCCGCTTTGACCTTGCTCATCGGTATTATACCAATTACACTCTAACAAGTTAATATAACAACGATCACGACCATGAAAAATTTGACAAACTCACCGTAATAAGTAATCTCATTTGTGATTATACAAACTCCATAATATTGAGGCACTCTCTTTATCTATTTTTCATGATAAACCCAATTTACCCCGTTTATAACACATGGATCAAATCTATATACGAAAACAACGACAAATACCTACAAATTGTTAACTAATGCACCTCTGACTTTACTCATTATAATCACCAATAAATAGGAACAATATTAGTTGTAATAGACTCAGAGTTGTACTTAAAATTGAAAAGTTGTTCTGCATGGAGAAAGGATGAACCTAATCGATGACCAAACTCAAGCATACATATGCGGTTCACTTGCAAACCCATGGTTCCGCTTGTCAAACATTTTCCAACCAATTTTATCAACTGGATGACATAACATATTTTCGGTGCTACACATTCCGGTATCGTGCCAAATTATGTCTTTGGTACTGTGTATCCAAGCGTATATTTAATGCAATAGGAAAAAATCACAGTTTCTTATGAGACACTTTTTGACCCGTTGATGTCTCCCATTTTGTTCTAGATATTAGCCCTTAGGAGACATCATTTAGGTGATTAACAGACTTATTTGATAGACTTCTAAATTTATCTAGTTATATTGCATTTTCTCCCCTTGGAATTGGATTATTTGCATTTTAGAGTTTTTGTGCGTTAATTTGGTTGTTTTTTAGTGTAAAGTTATTAGGTCCATGGATTTTATGGTGAACCAAGAAAAGGAGGAGAAATGATAATTAAAGTCTTAGAGCGAACAGAGAAGTCAAAGGTGAGAAAAGATGATCCAAAGAATTAACTAGAGGAGAGGGGAATCTGGAAGGCTGCTACAAATCACTGTTTTTGTGTCACTTAGCCACTGATTCAGCCTTAGAGTCTTGAAATAAGAAAGTTGCATTTTTGAGTCAGGAAGATTTTGCGACTGGAATGAAATGATTTGGAATTCGACGCAAAAGTTACCGCCGTTTTACTAACAAATGTACATCAGTTACAGGATTTTAAATTAGGATTGAGCTTTTATCTCATTTAACCTATTTCCTTTAAGTAAAAAGCCCAAGTCCGAATTCTCCACTATATATAGGCCTTTAGACTTCATTTTTTAGACAACTCATTACACAAGTCAGTATATGCTAGAAGAGAAGTCAGAGCAAAAAAAGGAGAGAAAAAGCTGAAGAATCAATTTTCCTCCATCAACAGTCAAAATCAAATCTTTAATTAGGTTCTTCATTTTATTTCTGTAATTGAATATAAGTTCTTCTTATTTTATTTCAGTCTTCAATTTAATTATGAGCTAAACATATTAGTGCTTGAGAATCGCAAATAAAGGGATGAAACCTAATTAATTTATTCTAGGTTTCTGAATTTGGGATTTTTATAATTTAAATTGAATTGAGTATTTTATATTGGATATTACTTTGTTCTTCATTACTATTTCTTTTCGGTACAACTAAATAGGTTTTAGTATCTGGGCTATTCACTTTAGTGGCAAAAGTGATCATCCGACCGGGGGGGGGGGGGGGGGGGGGGGTCGAATATAGACTTAGGTAATGTCCGTTATTGACCGGCATGCTTAACTAATTACATAGCCAAGGAGGTAAATACTTCACATCCGAATAGACATATTCGCACGGTTAGGGGTTTATAGTACTTTAGGATAGCTCCTAGGTCCACCCGACAGAGGGCTAGGAGATATTAAGATCCCAACTAATATAATAATACCAATTCTACTCTTAAACAAAAACATTGATTACATTGATTAGGTGAATTCCTTGCGAGACTCAAGTACATTTCTCATCCTTGCGTCTACTCATATTTATTTTAATTGCATTATTTTACTTCCAGTTAATCATTTTAGTACTTTATTTGATTCTAAAACAAAACCAAACAAACATTTTTATCATTTACTTTTCTGTCTAGCAATTAATTCTACGATACCGATTAATACTAGTGTCATAACTAGCCGCCCTTGAGAACGAAATCCGTATTATTTACACATTACTTGGAATGAACCGTGCACTTGCGGATAGTGTCCCTCTCAAAAGGGGTGGTGATTTTATCACACACCAAGAGACACCACCTGTCTTCGAATCCCACCTATATTCACCACATAATGGACACTCATCGAGGAGTTTGTTATCTTATAATTAAATTCACAATCACTCAAAAAACATCGATCATAATGTATCCAATACCCAAACTTTTCAACTCTATGTTGCACTCCTCATACGATGTAGACAAATTATGACCTTCGGGCAAAACAAGACACAACAGTTAAAGGAGTCCGGTGAAAGAATTATTTGTCCACTTGTTCTTCACTTTGATGTGCATCAACTTAGCTATGATATTCAAAGAACCCATAGTTATGGAACAGGCGTACAACTCATTAGTCATTTTCTCAAACTAGGTATCGAAACAACCACGTGTTTTTCTGGAACATTCTAGCCACCATCTAGGTGTCGCCAAAATAACCACCACCATTAATACTCGACCTCAAACCATCAAACATATTTATAATTTCATCATCTACAATATCGGTAGAGTTATTCACACAATTTTTCTCTTTTTCATCGTATTGTGTCCAAACCTCATACATTGACAAAAATCCAAACTTTAAAATATGTGCTCTAACCTCATCAATAAGGAAAATTTGATTATTAATATAATGTTTACAAAGACAAAAAATGTGACCCGTATTATCCATGTGCTTCTCCGCAAAAGTAATAAAATCTATCACCCCTCTCAAGAATTCAAGAGTCAATGTCGTCAGTAATTTAAGTCAACTCTTGCCAATAAGACGATCCACCGACTATATTAAATCAAATATGTGTGTATAAATGCATAAACTAAATTTTTTTTCATACAGAAAATTCAAATGCAAAATTCATTAAATGAAAAGTGAGCTATACGGTCTTTACATAAAACAAAAATTATTAGTTTTAATGTTTAAATATCCCACTTCACTACAAATTATATTCCTATAATCAAAGTATAATCATAATTGGAAAATTGAAAAATACCAATTTTTGGCAAAATTAATGGGTATTTTGATATTGTAGTGGGCCATAGGTGGAGGTGAAGGTTGGGTCCTCTGGTGGCAGTGGGTGATGGTCTGGTAGCTAGAAAATTGACCTAGGGTTTGGGATTGGGTTGGGGAATTAATTGGGTGGGCATTAAATGAGCTATCTGTCATCCAATTTGATATCGCCGCCAGTGAGAAGGTAGTTTGCCGCTTCAAACTTTTTATTTTTGTACGTGTCCAAATATCAACGAACTAAGTAGGTCACCTCTATTGATTACTCTTTACTGACAACTTTATATCGTCGCTAATGACCATGTCACTAAAAAGGCGTGATGCAGACTCTTGATCTTTTTCTTCTCAAGTGAATGAAACTAATTGAAAACTCATTTGTTTTTCTTTTGATTTCCAACAATATTAAATTTATTCGAAAATTTCCTTTTTTGATGTCATCAAACTATGTTTTTGTCAACTGTTAGTCCTCTGACTATTTTTTATCAGCTTAGTGCTATGTCGCACTTGGTAATTATGTAATTATTAACAATAATAGGGGCATTTTATGGTTTTAATATTTAATTAGTTTTTATTATTTTATTCTCTTTTAGTCTTGTCTTTTTCTTTTTCATCCTCACTCATTTTTTATTCGTGAGACATCATCACCATTACCATGAAACTCCAATACTGTCATGGACAACTCTACTGCATCATATCCTTTGTTCTCTTTTATTATTTTTCTTTTCTTTATCTTTCCCATTTCTCTTCTTCTTTGTTTCTTCCCCACTAACCTTCACCATACCCATGAAACACCATAAGTTCCCATCATGACACAATATACAAACGTTCCACTCCAAAAGCACTACAATTACCACTATCTTCACCATTAACAAACACAAATTACAACAATCTATTCAACAAACCCATAAGCCAAGAATCACAAAATTCAAACGCTTTAAACTTTGATATCTATTCAGTGCCTCCATGGGGATCAAATTATTTCTCAACCATAACAAAAGAACTATAGTCTTCAAATTAGCTTAAAATATACACAAATAAAATATACCTTTGTCTGTGTTCTTCATCTAAAATAACTAGTGAGTATTACTACTTGATTCAAATTTAGATTTATTAGTGATAATATATACGACCTATATTCCATTATGTGTGATGTTCTATAATTTTCTCACACATATTAAAAAATTTAAAAAGTAGGAAATATTTAGTTAAAAATGATTAAATGACCAGTGTATCCCTATTTACAAGAGAGAGAAAATTAAATGTTTATGTTGAGAGACTTTACAAAAAAAGGGTTTAATAAGAATGCTTTCATTTATTTTGTATTGAAACTTTTGATGTGACATATATTTTTTTTTTTTGATCATCAAATCAAATTTTATTGACATGAAAATCAACCTCAAATCTCTTTACAACTTTAGCCTTCTTAAGCATTAAGCCCAACATGGGTTATAATACCTTAAGAAGCTTATAAAAACATTACTTAAACTATTACAATAACTCGGCCCAGTAAGCCTAACTACAAATTTAAATAGTTAATATTACAAAAGACATTTTTAGCCCAACTCTAGTTTATCTACTAACTTCTCAATGCTTTTGTTTTTAAATTTCCAAGCTCTTAACTTCAATTTCACCATTTGAATAATTCTTCCACTTATATGATCTTCATTTAAGCCCAAACCTCCATGTTCTCTATCATTTCTCTCCCTCCAAATCAAGTAAGTATATGATGTAAACATAGTACTTACCACCATTTTATATTCTTCACTTGGCAGTTTTTGAATCATTTCAACTAACTCCTCAAGGTCACCTGGTATACTATGAATATCACACTCAGTGAACACTTTAGTCAAAATTATTTTTGTAAAAGAACAACAAAAGAAGAGATGAATGTGATCTTCTGTTACTGCTTTACGAAAGTTGCAAAGAGGGTTAATTATGCAACCCCGTTATAACATTCTACTCTTAGTACTTAACCTGTTTTGAAAAGCAAACCAAGAAATAAAAGCGCATCTTGGAATATTTGTTTTAGCCCAGACAATTTTAAACCACTTCACTTCCTCATCTTGATCATCTGAAGTTAAATATACTAGAGTTTTCTTTAATGAGAAACCCTTTTTAGTGCTTTCTTTCCATACTTTAACATCTTTTCCAGGTTTCAAACTATAGCTATTGAGAGTAGGGAGGATTTTACCTATACATGGTGGCAATCTCCACCTGTCTCTGACTTAACAAGCTTCAACTGTCTTGTTGCTATTTAAGTTGCTTCTCTCTAACTCAATGCTCAGTTTCTCTTGTATACTCGATCCATTTACCCACTTGTCCCATATAATGTATGTGTCTTTGCCATTAAACACTTTATGATAGATTAATTTGTAGGCAATTTCTCTTACTTTCATTAATTTCTTCCAAATCCATGTGTGTGATTGTTTCTCCTCCGAGCTCCATATACACCTATCCTTGACAATATTACATTTTACCCATTTACTCCAAAGATTATCCTCTTGAGAATACATTCAACAGAAGGTGAATAATAGAAAAAGAAGATTTAGATCCTCTATTCTTGGTATGCCAAGTCCACCATTCTCTTTTTTCATACATACTTTCTCCCAAGATATTTTAGCTCCCTGTGCGCCTTCAAGATTTCCTTTCCACAAAAAACTCTTCATAAATTGATTCAACTTATATATTACTTGTTTAGGAAGAAGAAAAACACGACACCAAAATAAAATTTTATTGATTAAAACACATCTAATCAATTCTACTCTTCCAGCGTATGATTAGAGTTTGGAAGTCCATTAATTGATACTGCTATATATTTTATCAACAAGTTTATTACCTTCTTCAACACTATTTTTTGAATGTAATGGTACTCCTAAATATCTCACAGGCATATTCCCAATCTTGATATTTAGTAGATCATAAATTTTACCTTGAATGTCATAATTTGTACCTCCGAAATACAACTCACTTTTTTGATAATTGATATTGAGTCCAGAAATTCTTGTAACTAAGTTTAAGCCACTTTTAACTAACTCAGCTGACTTTATATTTGCTCCAAAGAAAATAAGAAGATCATCAACGAATATGATGTGATTCAATTTCATATCTTCACACTTTTGATGATATTTAAACTCACTTCTCCTCTCTAAGTGATTGAAAAGCCCTGTGAAAACTTTCATACAAATAGCGAATAAATAGGACGAGAGAGGGTCACCTTGCCTTAACCCTCTCTTACCCTTAAAATAACCACACACTTCTCCATTAATACATACAAAATAAGTTGGAGAACACACACACACATCTTTACCCAATCAATGAATTTAGGAGGAAAATTGAAAGCATTTAAAGTATTGATTAAAAACTTCCAATTTACACTATCATAAGCCTTTTGTAAGTCAAGGTTGATAGTGCATTTTGGTTCACAGTTTCTTTTCTCATAGCCTAATACCACATCTTGTGCAACCAAAATGTTATCGCTTATGTATCTACCACCTACATAAGCAGCTTGATTAACGGAAATGATAGAGCTGATTACCTTCATTAATCTTGTGCATATGATTCTTGATATTGTTTTATATGTTATGTTGACACAGGAAACTGGCCTGAACTTTGTAACCTTTAGAGGCTTCTTTTCTTTAGGTATTAAAACAATATTTGTCGCATTCATTTGATTAAATAATTTCCCATTTTCTAAACACTGCCTGATATCCTTGGTAAAATCATCTATAATTATACTCCATGAAGATTTGTAAAAAGCTAAGTTTAGTCCATCAGGTCCAGGGATTTTGTTTTCATTTATTGAAAACAAAGCATCTTTAATCTCTTTATCTGATACAGGAGCAGTTAATAAAGCTCTTTGTTCATCATTAAGTATTTCTTCATTTTTGTCTTCAGTACTCAATAATTGTTGATAGAAATTAACAATCTCCTCATTAATAAGGTTAGGTTCCACAATAGTCTCACCTACATCATTAATAAGAGTAGAAATGTTATTTCTAGCAATTATACCTTTAATAATTCTCTAGAAGTAAGCAGACTTACAATCCATATCATTATTAAAGGTGGATATAACTTTTTACATGAGAATATTATGTTGAATTATCATAGCACTCTCCAGTTCTTTACTGTGGAATTTTTCTTCATTAAGAGTGCAATAATCCATAATACCGTTCATGATCTTAGTTTGTATATTATTAAGTTGAGTTTTTATTGATTCTATAACATTAGAGTTTCTTCTGAAATAAGTGTTGTTGAACTTTCTCAATGCTACTTTTGTATTTTTCTGCTTCATACACAACTTAAACATCAAATTTTCATCAACTTCCACACTCCAAGCACTCCCTACTGTTTCAATGAACTGCTCATGTTCAGTCCAAATGTTAAAGAACTTGAACTGACTTGGAAAATACTTTTTAGCACCTCCTAAATTCACTGTTATTGCACAGTGATCTGAAGTTGATGGTTGATGAATAACAACACTGGAAGCCATAAAATCCAACCATTTAGTATTGATAAACATGATGTATCCCTTTTTGTTCTAATTATACTCCCTTAGGAGACATCAAATTAGGTGATTATTTGACTTATTTACTATACTTTTAAGCTTATTTGGTCACATTGCAATTTCTTCCCTTGGATTTGGATTATTTTATGTTTTAGAGCTTTTGTGTGTTAATTCGTTTGTTTTTAGTGTAAAGCTGTTAGGTTTATGATTTGATGGAGTATCAAGACAAGGAGAAGAAACGGGAATTAAAGTCATGGATTGAGTGTTGAAGTCAAAGGCGAGAATAATTTATTCGAAGAAGTAATTAGTGGGAATGAAATCTGGAATGCTGTCACAAATCACTGGTTTTGAGCATCTTAGCCACTGATTCAACCTTGAAGCATAAAATGAGGTAGATAGTGCTTGAAGTCAGGAAGATTTTCCAAGTTAAACGAAGTGATACCGAGTCCGGATGCAAACGTTACAGCTGTTTTAGTAACAACTATACACCAGTTACGAGATTTCATTTAATGGATTGGGCTTTTATTATAATTAACATATTCTTTCTCTTTAAAAGGACAATCCATTTTTCAAACTACAAAAAAGGGTTTAGACTTCACTTTTTATACACACAATTCACATTAGAGAAAAAGTAACGCTTGGTAGAAGTCAGAGAAGCAAAAAGGAGAGAAAGCTGAAGCTGGAGAATTATTTCTTCCAACAATCAGTCATATCAATCCTTTAATTAGGTTTTTCTATTTCTGTAATTCATTATGAACACTTTTTATTTTAATTCAGTAGTCTTTAACATAAGCATGAGCTAAATTCCTTAAGTGCTTGAGACTCGCATTAATGGGTTGAGCCCCAACTTATTGAATACGTATTTTTGAATTTGGGATTGAATATTTTAAATTGAATTGGATAATTTCGTATTGAGTATTATTTTGCATTTAATTACCGTCTTTGAAGTCATGAATCAAAAATAGGATTTAGTAATTAAGCTATTCACTTAAGTGGCAAAGTGATCGCCTTGACGGAGGGTTGAGGGACTGATTTGGTAAGGAATGTTGACGCTGCATTTCCCAGGAAGTCCAGCAACACTGGAAAGGTTAACACATGCATGGCAACAACAAGTGTTTTTAAGCACGTGCAAGCAGTTTGACGGTCTGAGGTGGTCTGAGCGGCTTTGTTAAGAGCCTTAATTCCATTGCAGCAACTAACTGGAATTGCTCCACCATTTCCGACGTAGTTGATGCATTGGGATACCCCGGCTACAACATGGTTCCATGATATGACTGCCTCTGCACGAGGTGAAATGACCACAATGCACACAAGGACCAATGATACAACCTTCACAATCATTTCCATCGTTGTTAAAATTAGACGACCTTTTTAGACTTTAGCAATGGTATTATAGCGAAGTGTGGTAGTAGGTTTGAGAAGAAGGTTGTCGTGAAAGAGTTTACCTATAAGAGTACTGATACATATAGTTGGTAGTCGTGGTTATTTAAGCCTTGATATCTCATTTGGTATCAATCAGTATTACGTGTACGTATGAACGTAGCTCTGTTAACGGTAGGTATATATATAATTACCCTTATAAAGTAGTACAAATTAGAGTTAATAAGCATATGTTTACCATAAAGAATTTAAAAGTGGATAGTTGTCTCTTTGATAGGGAATAAATCTTATGGGATTGTGGAATTTTAAGATCTAATTCTACTGATATAAGGGTGTTGATATACATATATATATATATATATATATATATATATATATATATATATATATATTAAAAAGATTGATAAATCATTTTCAATCAAGCAATATAACATTGTACATCTTTAAAGGCGAGATATATAATGAGGAAATGATTATTGTCTTTAAAGAATGGACAGTGCCGACATGCCACGCGCTTCGTTGGCACTAGCGGCTATTTTAAAAAAATCACAAGTCTTTTGAGACGAAAAATTATCGTCTTTAAAGATATATGTCATTAAAGAGGACATATTTTCATTTCCAAAGGTATCATTAGTGATAATTTATTTTTGATTTTAAATAGTTAAACAAAATCTGTCGTCTTTATTGGTTTCGTCTTTCGATAGAAATCTTATCGTCTCGAAAGAGGTCATTCTCAAATACTTATAATGTGATCACATACGAACAAATTTGTCACTAAAGATACATGGTCATTGGGAAAGAAACATATTATCTTTAGGAATGTAAAAAAATATCTTCTTTAATGAGAAACGCGTAATAAATGCAGTGGCTGGGCAGTCATTAACACCTTAGACACCTTTTTAATTCTCCAATCCCAAACCCTACTCCAAAAGAGTGCCACCAACTCTCATCCTACTACCACGCGGTCTTTGAAACATCATCCTCGCAGGATCGCTACCTCCACCTACACGTGTGGGGTCCACTTCAAAAAATATTATCCGCTAATTTTACCAAAATTGGGTATTTTCTTAATTTCAATATATTAGATTCTTTCTGTTTTATATCCGTAAATGTTTAGACTTATATTGTAGTTACTTATTGTGTAATAATGTGTTAAATTTAGATAACAGGTAAATCTGTATATACCCATTAGAATCCCGAATTTGGTTATAATTAATTTAGAGTTTTATTATAGACCATGAATCTGGTCAATAAGAGAGCTTGGATTAAATTAGATAATTATTATACTCGTAAATTTGTGTTGGGTGTGAGGGATTTTATAACATTCGCGGAAAATCAAATGGGTAGAACGGGTCGATTTTTATTATGTGTAATCGTTGTATCATAGAAATGGTATAAATGTGTTACAAGCCAATATCTTAAATTTTGGGTTTTAGTCAACATATGAATTTTAAATAAAATATGGTGAAATAGAACAAATCTATGTGATTACCTTTTACTCGTATTGTAGATAATTAAATGATGGACGTATTAGATGATTTGAGGCTGAGTATTAATATCAAGACAAAATGAGAATAATCAATGGACAAATCGTGGTTGTTTCGACACTTTGTTTGAAGAAATGGAGATCAAATTATTGGTGGTCCTTAGCGTGTTCAAAAATAAGTAAGAGAACCACAACCGCAAGTGTACAGTTGTTCCAAGTAATAATAGTGATAAACAGATTCGTTCTCAGGGACGGATTGGTTGACTCTAATGCTTATCAAGTAGCGTTTAATTGCACGTAAAGCAAGTAAATGATTATAAGATTGTTTGCTTGTTTTTCTAATAACTAAGCCAAATAATTAAAGACTAAATTAATGCAAATAAAATACTAGACGCAAGTAAAAATAGTTGGACGCAAGATATGAGAATTAGTACTCGAGTAACGCTAGGATTTCACCTAAATCAAATTATTCCATGTATTGTTTAAGGGACGAATTCAGTAAATAATATTGGTCGGGATTCAATTATCTCCTTACCCCCATCATGGTGGACTAAGGAGCTCTTCTCAGGTGCTACAAACCCCTTCAGGGTGAATATAGTCCACTTTCGAATGATTAAAACCCAATTGCCCAATTGGCCGTATGATTAATTAAGCCTGTCAAGGTCAAATAATTTCTATCCTACATTCGTTAATTAGTTCCGTACCTAGACCCCCCGTCAAGGTGATCCAATTGCCACTAATTGGAATAGCCTAAGTACTAATTCCTAAAATTGATTCATGACTTCAATAATAGTCAATAGGTGTAAATTAAAGAAAAATATTAAATACCCAATTCGATTTAAATTAAATTAATCCCAAATTCAAAGACATAGAATGAAATAAATTATGGTTCAATCCATTACGCGTTCTCAAGTACTTAATGAAATTAGCTCATAATTGGAAAAACTAAGAAAATAAAAGTAAAAGAATTCATAATTGTTTTACAGAAATAGAAATAAGAAACCTAATTAGGAAGTTGATTCGGCTGCGAAGTGGAGATATAGACAGTCTCCAGCTCTTGGCTTGTTCTTTTCCTTGCTTCTGCTTCTTCTCTGGACGCTCTCTTCTAAGGATGATTTAAATTGAAGAATAAAATGAGAGGTACTGAATAATGAGGTCTAAAGGCCTATTTATAATGATAAAATCGGATTAGGGCTTTTACTTAAAGATTAAGTGGAAATTAGAAAAACCCAAGTCCACTAATTAAGCCCAAATCCTGTAACTGCTGCACAACCTCCACTAAAACAGCTCTAACCGACTCGTTTCAACTCAGATTGACTTAATTCCAGTTTCTAAAGTTCCGTAACTCAATGGATCACGTTTTCTCTTCACAAGTCAGAGGCTAAATCCACTCTTAGATTGCTCGGAATCAGCAATATTTGACAACTTTCCTGATTTGTAGCTTGAAATTCTCAATTCTTTTGGGATATTTCTTCTTGCTTTGACTTCATCACACGATCTTTGACTTTAATATTTTATTCCTCTCCTAGCTAGTATTCAAAACCTACAAGATTTTCACTAAAAACAACCCATATTACGCGCAAAAGCTTAATAAATCAAAAATACTAAAATCTAGAGAGAAAAATTGAATTATTGCATATTAGCACCAAAAGTCTATCTAAATAATCAAATAAACACAAAAAATTATGTCTCCCAAGGGCATAAAATAAGAACATTTAGGGAGACATCAAGACCCCGAACTCAAACCTTTGTCGTTCCGACAAAGCAAAACTAAAAACAAGGAGAATGAAGTAGATGCAAGAGAAAATAGAAGCTAGTAAATACACCCTAAAGCAATTCTTAAAATAAATCTCATATAGCAAAAATTAAGAACTAACATACACATACACTAATAATGCAACATCAAACACAAAGAACTTCAATCATAAAATTAACTTTGCAATGCTAGAAGGTTACACTTGTACTTCTCTCATTATGATGGCTATAGTTTGTTCCTCGATCCTTACTTGCTTTGAACGCTCCACTTAGTATACAACCTATTAACTTACCATGCACCTAGGAATTACGAGGACTTTACGGTTTTAGCGTAGGCTTAGGGACGGTGTGGTATGTATATTTGGTAAATTTGAAGTGAGCTTTTGGCTCTCTCCTCACTTACCATCAAGATCTGTCCACGAGCTTGAGTTTACACTCGTATAATGTTCTCACTCAACCCATTTTACGCTCTAATGTTGCGTCCCCATGTCAACCCAATATAAACTAAGATGATTTTTCAAAATATTCCACTTTGCCGGTTTATTCTATTCTTTCTTCCTTTTTATTTTCTTTTTTCATTTTTTTGTACATGATACCCATGACCATCCTTTTGATGTGAGGGGTCATGTCTCTTATAATTCTTTTTTTTTTCTCTTTTTTTCTCAAATCCCGGCAAAGGGTTACAAATAATAATATCATCTACATTTTTGTTCCTCAATATAAACACATGAATCCCCACCCAATGAATTTTCCCAAATGTGGACCCTCCACCCAAAACTCAAGCTCGAGACAGGTCTCAGGATCGTGATTCAAGTGAGGGTCATTTGGTCATGTAAAGGATAATGGGCTTATATCGTGACTACAAAAGAAAGGCTTAAGGCTCAAAATTGGGCTAAGACGGATAAAATTAATATAAGGGATAGCAAGCTACAATGTTTCAAATGACTAACAAAGAACTGCCCCTATCATTTTCCTAACTATATGGTCCGTCTCTAGTTCATATCTAAGTGGGTTCTCTACTAATTTAGATCTCACGTTCTACAAATCAAACATTTTCCTTAAGTACAAGCTTACTTCTTTTGCGTTCTACAAACCAAACATTTTCCTTAAGTACAAGCTTACTTCTTTTGCATTGTTCATTAATTTTTCCTATTCATTATCTATGTTTGCATGCAATTAAAGCGCGTTTTATGTTATTCCCTGAAGTCCATTATCTACTATCATAGATTCATCAAAAGTATGCTTAAAAGGGACATTCAAAATCTTCTACAGTCAAACGCAACTCCTAATTAATTTATTGAAAGCAATTAAAAACAAATAAAACATAAAATCTGGGATAAGGCAACGAACCCCACCCCAAACTCAAAAATGAGTCGTGTCCCCACGACTCGAAAAGACTCAACGCAAATGAACTAATTTACACCAAATGAGAAGGGAAAGAAAATGTATCTTAACCAGCGTGTGGCTGGTTATCAGTGTTGCGTCCAGGTTGAGGTTTTGAATTCTTCTTCATCAATGGTTGCGTTTAAAGTGTTCTTCATCACCTCGAACTTTTCAAATTTCCCACGTTTTCATCTATTCCCAGCTCTCTAATCATTATCTCCTCTATGAAAATCTTCCCTCAATACCCAACTCTCTTTCTTCATCATGTTCTTCGTACCTTTCCCAACCTTCATGGTCATCTCTGATGACCCCAAACTCAAAGCTTCAAGAACTCTAAAAGTTTTGGATGAAATTGTGATTTTGGTGTTCTTGAGGTGTACGGATATGAATTATGGTGTATTCTGAGCTGGGTCATAATTATTTCAAGGTTTGGGATAGGTTTAATGGATAAACTTTAAGTTTTGGTGAAAGAAAAATTGGAATGAAAGTGTGAATTCTATGGTGTTTTGGGAAGATTTATGGTATGATTGTGTGTTTGGATGATGTTTAAAGAGATGGATTGGTGATATTTTGGTGTTTTGATGATAGAATTTGAGAGTTTTTTTTGGAGCTTTGGTTCATCATCAATGGTGTTTCATGTGTTAGAGGCTAGCAGGGAAGGAAAAATAAGGTTTTCATAAGGTTTAGGTCAATTTTCCCCGAGGGAAACCAGGCGGCCGTTTTGGAAACCGGGTACCCGGTTTCAGAACTTTTTTTTTTGCGTTTAGACGCAACTCTTTGTTGCTTCTCCTTACACTGCATTAGAGAGTTGGCTTTTGAAACCAGGTTCCCGTCTTGTGCAAAACGGGTTGGCTATTGGACGCAAAGGGTTGCGTATTCGCGCAGAAAATTTCCACCTTATTTTTTTCGATTTCTCCTTGCCTACACCTCGGATTTTTGCAAACCTTATACTCATTTATAGTGGAAATTTCGCTCCTGATCCATTGGACTACTCAAATTTTCCATTGGAGGTATCAATTTTCTCAAAATTCAGTGTTCTTCATTTCGCACCATGGATTGCGTCTCTTTACGCACAGGTCAGAAACTTTGGGCTATGTATCAGAAATTTTTGACTTCACCATTGGATAGATCTCGGAAAAATAAGTGGTTTAGGCTCAAGAAAAAGTTAATTCCGACCTCCGAGCGTCAAGTTATGATCTTCCGAAGTTTTGCTACTTGGGTACAGTTCCAAAAACGGGTTCCAGGTTTCTACAAACCGCGTACCCGGTTTTTACTGTATTGGAACCCAAAATTTTCATTTTTTTCGTTCTAACTACCCCAAACTCGGGACCTTCCCTCCTGTAATCATAAAAAACACCAACCTTTCTCATTTCTTAAAAATAAACACTAAATAAATAACCATTACTCTAATTTATACTACGAATTTAAAGACATGAAAGCAATTTAAAACATGGGTTGTCTCCCAAGAAACACTTTTATTTAATGTCATTTAAAGTTTGACGGGTTACCTCCATAATCCCTTGAGTATGTAGCCTCCCCAGCAGTGGGTGAGGTTATGTATGTCTACAATTCGCCGCCTTTGACCTCTCAAAGGTTGTATCTTTATTAATTTTGCTGTCACCAATCGAGTAACAACAAATGGTCCCATCCACGCATTTTTGAAACCTCGTGGCCTATTCCCTTGTTTAGAAGCCTTCCAAGCAACCTTGGTTCCAACCCCAAACTCATCTTTAGCTCTCTTTTTCACGGGTTCATGGTGGTGGTCCTTCTCTTTAACCTCTTTAGGTACTTCTAGAACAATGGGTAACTCAAGTTGCACCTCCTCTAGCTTTTTGTCCAAAACAATGGATGTTTCAGAACTTTCTTTTGTTATGAGGGCCACGTCTTCAATCTCAATCTCTACACTCGCATTCTCATTTGTTTCTGAAATAGCTTCTGTGAATATTTGTTGCGGTGTGTTCTTTTGTATCACTTTCAAGCATTTGGGTGTTGTTTTTGTCTTCTTTGCACGCCTCTACAAATGCTTTATCTATGTCACCATTTGAATGATTCGTCTTTATTGGAATTGTTGGTGACATCAATGGAGTACTAGGTGGCGAATCCATCCTAGTATCTTCTTTTTCTATCTCTTTCTAACCAAGATCTCAATGTTTGATTCCTCTACACGCGGCTTGGCTGGGTTTTCCAAGGATGTCATATTCCCTTCACAAGATTTATTTTCAACTTCGACTCGATTCTCAATAATTGACTCATCTATGCTTAGCGTGGTTGATTCTTCTATTGTTGGAATCTCTAGTTCACTAGGTGTAACTTGGGATGATTCCACTTCCTTCTCTTCTTGAAGGCTAAACTCTGTAGCTACATCGAACCAAACATCGCTATCTTGAATGGCATCATCATCATAATTTGTACTTTGGCCTGTTTGCATAGATGGTTCTTGTTGTAATTGCTCAATTGTTTCTGTGAGTTGCGTCAATCGTTGCTCCATTACTTGATGGATTTGTTGCATGACTTGCACTAATGATATGATAGCATCGATTTTCGCATTACTCTTTATTATATTATCCATTGTGGCCTTCATGAAACAACTGAGGGAGTCCTCCAACGTTTTGAACCTATTATAATGATCTGTCAAGCTTCCTCGTGTTAGATCCATGAATTGTTGTACTGGCATATAACAGGTCTGTGTTGGATTTTGCTCTTGATAGGGGGAAATTTCCATACCTAAAAAAACCTGAAAAGAGACTAAAACAAAACAACGTAAAACTGAAAAAAAAATGCAATTAAACACTAAAGGATAAACACCGGGGTCACACGCTACCATCCCCGGCAGCGGCGCCAAAAACTTGGTGGTCCTTAGTGTGTTCTAAAATAAATGCAATAAGTAAGAGAACCACAACCACAAGTGTACGGTTGTCCCAAGTAATAATAGTGATAACCAGATTCGTTCTCAGGGACAGATTGGTTGACTCTAATGCTTATCAAGTAGTGTTTAATTGCACGTAAAGCAAGTAAATGATTATAAGATTGTTTGTTTGTTTTCTTAATAACTAAGACAAATAATTAAAAGACTAAATTAATGCAAATAAAAGACTAGACGCAAGTAAAAATAGTTGGACGCAAGATATGAGAATTAGTACTCGAGTAACACTAGGATTTCACCTAAATCGAATCATTCCATGTATTGTTTATGGGACGAATTCGGTAAATAATATTGGTCGGGATTCAATTATCTCCTTACCCCCATCAGGGTGGACTAAGGAGCTCTTCTCAGGTGCTACAAACCCCGTCAGGGTGAATATAGTCCACCTTCGAATGATTAAAACCTAATTGCCCAATTGGCCGTAAGATTAATTAAGCCTGTCAAGGTCAAATAATTTCTATCCTACATTCGTTAATTAATTCCGTACCTAGACCCCCCGTCAAGGTGATCCAATTGCCACTTATTGGAATAGCCTAAGTACTAATTCCTAAAATTGATTCATGACTTCAATAATAGTCAATAGGTGTAAATTAAAAGAAAAATATTAAATACCCAATTCGATTTAAATTAAATTAATCCCAACTTCAAAGACATAGAATGAAATAAATTATGGTTCAATCCATTACGCGTTCTCAAGTACTTAATGAAATTAGCTCATAATTTTAAAAAAACTAAGAAAATAAAAGTAAAAGAATTCATAATTGTTTTATAGAAATAGAAACAAGAATCCTAATTAGGAAGTTGATTCGGCTGCGAAGTGGAGATATAGACAGTCTCCAGCTCTTGGCTTCTTCTTTTCCTTGCTTCTACTTCTTCTCTGGACGCTCTCTTCTAAGGATGATTTAAATTGAAGAATAAAATGAGAGGTACTGAATAATGAGGTCTAAAGGCCTATTTATAATGATAAAATCGGATTAGGGCTTTACTTAAGGATTAAGTGAAAATTAGAAAAACCCAAGTCCACTAATTAAGCCCAAACCCCGTAACTGCTGCACCACCTCCACTAAAACAGCTCTAACCGACTCGTTTCAACTCGGATTGACTTAATTCCAGTTGCTAAAGTTCCATAACTTAATTGGGGCACGTATTCTCTTCAAAGGTCAGAGGCTAAATCCACTCTTAGATGGCTCGGAATCAGCAAACTTTGACAACTTTCCTGATTGCTAGCTTGAAATTCTCAATTCTTTCGGGATATTTCTTCTTGCTTTGACTTCATTACACGATCTTTAACTTTAATCTTTTATTCCTCTCCTAGCTAGTATTTAAAACCTACAAGAGTTTCACTAAAAACAACCCATATTACACGCAAAAGCTTAATGAATCAAAAATACTAAAATCTAGAGAGAAAAATTGAATTATTGCATATTAGCACCAAAAGTCTATCTAAATAACCAAATAAACACCAAAAATGATGTCTCCCAAGGGCATAAAATTAGAACATTTAGGGAGACATCAATTATACCATGGATCCACGATAATGAGTTTGTTGAATTTAAATGCCATGTTCATGCACATTAAGGTCATGAACAAGTCGACAAACACCTCCTTCACCGAAGTTATTCAATTGTTCTATCGTGTTTTCTCTGAAGGTCGTACTTTGCCTTCTTCTTATGAGAAGTGCAACAAAAATATAAAAAGTTTGGGTATGGGATACGTTACAATCGATGTGTGTTTAAATGTTTGTTTTTTGTATTGTAAAGAAAATGAAATACTCGAGAAGTGTCCAGTGCATGGTGAATCTAGGTGGGTTCCAAAGAAGGTGAAAAAAGTTTCACATAAGAAACTACATTATTTTCACATTGCACCGAGATTACAGAGAATGTTAACATCGAGACACCCTGCAAAATACATTATTTGGCACCACACCTGAATGAGTACATACGAAGATGTGTTACGTCATCAAGTTGATTGTACTAGTTGGAAAAAATTTGACAAGTGGAATCCTGAGTTTGCTAGTGAACTGCGTAATGTACGACTGGTTATGCATGATAATAATCCACATTTATGCTTACTTTTTTAACTACCAGTTCGCGTTCACAGCGTAAAAATGTGGATGTCTTTCTCCGTCCTATTATTGATGAGTTGGAAATGTTGCGGGATATGGGGATCCTTATTTATGATGTTTATACTAAGGTAAAATTCGTAATGAAGGTTTGTGTGTTTTCACGATTAATGATTACCCAGCTTGGTCATACACTTTGGAATGGTCAGGTCAAGGTCACAAAGCTTTACACGAACACATGGATTCTATACCATTACCGCGAGTGAGTAAAGGTGTTGTGTATTTTGATCACAGATAGTGCTTATCTATTCAACTTCAATTTAAAGGAGACTTATCCTCATACATTATTTCCGAGCATATGGACCCCTAGGAAACATCGTTCTACCGATATTCAAAGTATTTAGATGGGTGGCTTATTGCGTTTCCCTGTAAACGCAAGGACTTAATTGGAAAGGCGATTAAGAAAACAGGTACTCGGGATTTTAACTAGTTGAAAAGGAGTATTTTCTATCGTTTACCTTATTGTTCAAAAAACTTGTTGAAACATAACATCGGCGTTATGTATTGTGAAAAGAATGCGTGTGATAGTCTATTTAGAACTGTGCTTGGTGTAGATGAAATTAACAAAGATAATGTGAACCCAAGAAATGATCAGAAACATACGGGCCTCAGGCAAGAGTTTTGGTTATTTGAGGACCGAGGTAGAGTGATTCAACCGTGCACAAAGTATGTGATTCCCCCAGATAAGCTACATATGTTTTGGAATTGGTTGAAAGAATAGAAGTTTTCCAATGGATTGGATTCAACTTCGAGGAATAACATTCAGATTGATTTGGGAATGATCATTGGTATGAAACCCCATGACTGTAACATCATGATGCATTTTCTTTTTGTGGCTAGTATCCCTAGACTTATCGACAATATATCGATCAACGATCCAATCATTGGGTTATGCAACATGTTCATGAATTTTTGTAAAAAGAATCTAAGTATGCAAAAATTGGAAATCTGAAGTGTGGGTGCTTATATGCAAGCTTGAAATGACGTTTCCTCCAGCTTTTTTTGACATAATGGCCTATTTTGTCATACACTTACACGAGGAAGCCTAATTAGGAGGTCTAGTTCAAATGCGTTGGATGGACCTATTTTAAAGATACTTGAAGAAACTAAAAGAATATATTTGGATTCCGGCTAGGCCTGAGCTCTATAACACTATATCTAAGTGGTAGGTTTATTATCTAAATACCAGGGAGGTCTAGAGACCATGATGTATCTTGTTATTAGGATGCATTATAACGAGGGCTATATTTTTTCTAAGTGTCGTCCACCTGATTTTCTTATGTGTCAATAGTCGTTAAATACTTTGGCGGGTCCATAATTATCTTCCATTACTCACTATGGGATACCCCTAGGGTTCCTAGCCAGTTATCATTCTCGTTAGCTTATTTATAGATGTCATATATCCAAAAAATGGGATTTCCGGAATTAGCTCTCACAGATGATGTCATTCTATTACACCCCTGGTTCTCAACCTCTTGATGACTTTCTCGATAATTTTACCATGTCGATTGAGTTTACCACCACACACAATTTTGATGCTCTAATATACTCATCCATCACAAACTACCTTTATAAAGCAATAAATTATGCGACTATCGACGTATGATATAGCTAGTATTTATCATAAATTCCCTTAAACACACCCCCCTGCACCATCTTTATCTTGTTTACATTGTCGTTTGTGTTCAACTTCCATCATTTCTTCGAGTTCCTCCATCTTACTAACACAATTTGTTCCCCTTTCCTAGAACCGCCTCCTCCAAAATTACCCAAGCCCAAACATAGTTAATCCCTAGGAATTTGCATTTTTAAGTGGTTTTTTATGATATCGGGAAAGCCGTTATATTGACTATGTAAAAATCCGAGCATGCTATATCATTCAAATTATAGTAGTGTAAAAAACATTTTAGGGAAAGTCAAAAACTTGACGCTTATTCTAAATATTATCTCTCCTCCAATTTTCCTAAGACCCTAGCACTAGATTTCCACTAAGTCTGCCTATTGTGAAACATCCCATCGTGGATGAGATATGCCTGCTCATTATTCTTATGTGTTTATTGCATGATTACTTGTCCTAATAACATGGTATAATTACCTATTATTTATGACACACGAGGTCTATTTTTCCTTATTTCATTTTTATTTAATGATTAGGTAAAGGGATAAATTTAACACTGGACAAGAAAATGTGCTTAATATGGAAATGTTGGCATATAGTCCCTCTGATGGGTCTTTTTATGTTCTAAATTCCAAGATGATTAAGTGCCTAAAATTCTTCTTACAAGGCGTTAATACTATCCTCTAAAACTTGCATATCTTCATCAAAAACACCTTTGATAAACCTCAATTTCTATCTCCATCTTATAACTTGTATACTTTCATCTTATTTTTCTTTGCATAATTTCTATGTGTTGTGTGACTTTTACTATATTTTTGTACTCCCTATCATAACACACATCATATGCTTTATATTGCACCTACATAAGTTGAAAACACCTTTTTTTTTTTCACAACTCACTATAATTTTTGTTGCACAAGATAAACTACAATTATTCTTGTACTTTCCATTGTTCAACTTTCTTGTTTAAAAATCTTTTCAATTAGAATTAATATCATGATCTTATTGTTATATCTTTCACTTGATATTTTCTACACAATTTATTGGATATATCTCTGAGTGTGTTGCGATTTAGCTTTTAAGTTTGTTAAACATTACCTTAGTACTTCATATCGTACACCTAATATGAAGAAATTCTTTCGATCTGAGCTATCAAACGTTGATTAGGATAAGTGTCATTTCAGAAAAAAATTGACAACCTTAACACACTCTCAAACCTGCGTCCTGATCCAAAATGGGCACCCGTTTTAAGCCAAAAAACGGCATTCCGTTTTTTGTGACTAACAAGAAGGCGTCCAAGAAATTAAAGTAAGAATCAGGTACCTTGCAAGAAGTTAAGACCGACATCCATACCAAAAATAGTAGTATGTTTTTTAAGGAAAATTGTATAACATTTCATCAGCAAGGACATCGTTTCAAGAACATCAGAATTTGTATACATTATCTAAAATATTCCACGTGGAAAATAGTCGTTGGGGAAAAACGGATACCCATTGTTTATGTAACCTTTTTTGTATATAGTGTGCTCCTTTTTATAGAATCTTTGTAACTTTATCCACTATATGTACATGATTTCTTGCATCACATACTTCATATCTTGAAGCTGCAATTCATCTTCGTACTATTGAAAACTTCAAGAAAGAATTCACAAGCTTGTTTTTATCACTTTCTGGTGGGTCCTGGTGTGTTTATAAATTAAGAACTGAAAATAGAGGAACCACTTAACCGCAAGTGTACGGTTGTCCAAGTAATATATGATAACAAGTTCGTTCGCAGGGATGGATTAGGCACTCAGGTATTAATCGAAAAGTAAGAATAATTGCTTGACTATAAATATAAAAGATATAATTTTTGTTTGGTTTTTATAAATTAAAAGATGCAAGAAAATAAATTACTGAATTAAAAGAAAGCAAATAAAAGAGAATTGAAACTTCAGATGAGAAAGAGTACTTGATCCTCGCAAGGGTTTCACCTAACCTATCTAATTCATGCTTCTGTTTAAGGGCTAAACTGGTATTATTGTGCTAGTCGGGCATCTATTATCTCCTAGCCCCTGTCAGGGTGGACCTATGAGCTATCCTACGGTATTACAAACCCCTTCAGGGTGAATATAATCTACTTTCAGATGAATACTAATTTACCTCATTGGCTGCATGGTTAGTTAAGCCCGTCAGGGTCAATAACAAATACTATGCGTCTATTATCTAAGTCTGTAATTGAACCCCCCGTCAAGGTGATCCATACGCCACTATATGGAATAGCCTAATTAATATGAGCTAAGTTTGATTCATGACTTCAAAATTGGTGATTAAAACAAAATAATAGTCGACACAAAATACCTAGTCTAATTTAAACTATTAAATCCCAAATATCAGAAAACATAAATTAAACAGAATTAAGTTCAACCCATATAGCGATTCTCAAGTACTAAAGAAATTAGTTCATAACGGGATGGAAAACTAAAATTAAATAAATAAAAGACATAGTTTCGAATTACAGAAATAAAATAAAGAACCTAAAGGGGAAGATGACTGATGATGGAAGAACATGACTCCTCCAGCACTAGCTTCTCCTTGCCTTCTTGCTCTGACTTGAAAACCTTAAGCCTCTTGTTTAATTCTTTGAAGTGTGTGAAAAGAGGAGACTAAGGAGTGTATTTATAGGTGTTAGGAACCCCTAGGTTGAATTTACTTGGAGTGGAAGACAAGTCAAGAACTCTTAAATTCGTAGCCCTAAAATCTAGGAAAGGTAAGATTCTGCTGCTGATTTGATTTGGTCATATCTCATTCAATACTTATCCGTTTGAGGAGTTCCAACATATGAAACCGCTTGTCTCGGAAAGAGATTTCCATTGGTGCAGACCACTCATCCAGATTTCTAGCCAATCTTAAGTTATGGACTCGTCTTTGAAACGTGGCTGGAATTTCAGATTCATAAGGCAGCTTTATCTTTTCCTTCTTTGCATATATCTTTCCTTAATCTTCTTATTTCCATGTAAATATTCTTTCCTTTACTTCTTTATCTCGGCTTGGTCTCTAAGTAATTACCATTTATCTTTTAAAGCTTCACATTAAATAAATAATTAAACCGCATATGCTTAAAAAGAATAAATCAATAAATCAAGAAATAGAAATAGGAAAGTGCACTCTAAAAATAGAAACTCGAGTAAAAACATTTCCTAACACTCTAAAATACACTAAGACTTTAATCCTATTAAATTTTCACTAAAAATAGTCAAATTAACGCACAAAAGCTCAGAAACTGCAAATAGTTTAATTCCAAAGGGAGGAAGTGCAATATGATCAATTAAGCCTAAAAGTCTATCAAATAAGTCATTTATTCACCTAAAAGGATGTCTCTAAGGGGCTAATAATTAGAACAAATAAGGAGACATCACTTTCACATTATCAAATCAAGCTTGGTGCAATTACTTGTAATATCCAACTGATTTAAGGAGTACATCATATCTAAGCCATCATCTTCATATATACTCAACAAGATTATCAACTTCAGTCTTTAACTTGTATCAACTCTTCAAAGAGTTAACAATCAATCTTGTAATATTAGCTTACTAAGGAGCACATTCATTTGGTTGTCAAATTATCCATCTAACCACTTAAGGTATTACTCTTTCACTACCTTATAGAAGAGGTAATATCATAAGTTAAGAATGACCCATATAAAAATTTAACAGGTTGTGACTTAATCGCAAACAATTTTATCCGGTTGTGACATAACCGGTAAAAGTCTTCGAACTTTTTAAGTTGTGGTTTAGCCTGAAAACCCTTACTATAATGGTTTATACCTCACCATTGAGAGATATCAAGGATCTTATTAAAGAAGTTTGAAAATCCTACCAGCATGACCCTAGGTAGTGTATGTAGTAAAACCAAACCACTCGGATGATTAATCCTTTACTCGAGGAAGTTTGCATTAGAAAGTATTCAAGATGGAATGATATTATTAAGTTTATCAAACTAACTAACCCTTTGAATGTTGGATGAGGCAAAATCCTCTTAAGGTTGACACTAGAGAGAAAAGTAAATGAACTCTACAACAAGTTATTTTTGAAGTACAAAAATTTAAATAAAAAGTATATAATATATTCCATTAAAATCGAACATAATTATAATTTTTAATTATCTAGTAACACAAACCATGAAAATTATATTAATTAATAAAAAAAGATTTACACGACGTCGTTTTCCATTTTTAAGTACAAATCACGTTATCAAACCCTATTCCTATATTTACCCCGTTGTTTACTCCTCTTCCTTGACCTTATCCTATATTTACATCTTTTACCATATTCTCTATATGCTCCATTATTTCATAATAGATCGATGCTCATTGCATTTCATGTAAAGATTCTTGTAGATTTCTATTTTTAATCATTGCCGTTATTAAATATTTCTTAATAGATAATGCTTATTTTTATTTTTATTCACATTTTCCTTTATGAGTTAATTTATGTGATATTTAATTCAATTTTTCTTGCCTAATTTCTCGATTGAATAATATATATTTATAAGCCTATTGTGTTCATGAATGAAGATTTTAGGAAAAATGTGATTTGTTCATGTATGAGGAATTTCGTAGCTAAGTTATATTTTGTACCTTACTCTGTAGATAAAATACAGTAAATGTACAAATGTGGAAGGGATTGTATAAATTGCAATGTAAATTACGTGTTTACATTCGAGTCGAGGTGTTTTAATTTTCTGCACTCGTGAATAGCCGAAACTTTTTGAAACTTTTTATACATAATTGGGATTAAAAAATGAATGTTTATTTTTTAGCTTAAGTTTACATTTTTTGAGGCGGTTTCAAATTATATTACAAAAGTTGTATTAAAATAGGTGAGTATATTGAGTGAGCATATTAGCTTAGCTTATATATTCTCTTACATGGTGGAGATAAATCATTATATTTATTGGTTTGAAAGAAATATGAGGATTCTAATAGTTATAGTCTATTCACTGTTGTAGTTACTATAATGAATAATCCTTATATCTTTGTGATTGAGTTGCATTATAAACCATTTTAGTTTTATATTCTTGAAATTGATTTAGATCTTAAAAAATTAATTGCATAATATTTTTCAGGTATTCCCATACGGGTCAGTACCATTGAAAACCTATATCCCTGATGGAGATATCGATTTATCAGCCTTTGGTGGGCCAAAGATGGAAGACATAATAGCTAATTAAATGGCCTCTATGCTTGAAAAAACTGTCTAGAACAGATCTTTTGAGTTTCATGTCACCGATATACAAGTCATCCATGCTGAGGTACTTTAATAAACTTTAGAAACACTAATATTAAAATAAATATATATTCCTCTTTATCTCAAGCTCCACTCTTATAATTAATGTGCAGGTGAAAATCATCAAGTGTATTGTGCAGAAGATTGTGGTTGATATTTCGGCTAATCAAATAGGTGGTGTATGAACTCTATGCTTCCTTGAGCAGGTAATTACTTCTCTTCTTCTAGTTACATAATATTATTTTATTAATTTTTAGATATTTGGATTCACAAATTTTATGTTATGTATTGTCCAGGTTGATCGTCTAATTGGGAAGGATCATTTCTTCAAACGTAGCATAATTTTGATTAAGGCTTGGTGCTACTATGAGAGTTGCATACTCGGGGCCCACCATGGTTTAATCTCAACCTATGGCCTAGAAACTCTAGTGTTATATATATTTCACTTATTCCACTTAACACCAGATGGCCCCTTAGCTGTGAGTAAACTCTAATAAATTTATCTTTTACAAATTTTATTGATCTAATAATTGTTATGGATTTCTATTAGGTTTTGTACAAATTTCTGGACTATTTCAACAAGTTTGACTGGGATAATTACTGTGCCAGTTTAAAGGGTCCCGTCTTTATATCCTCTTTACCAAAAATCGTGGGTAAGTCCTACATTTGATTAAAACAATCACCCAGTTTATGGTTTATAAACAATGTATATATACTTTTAACTTTTTTTTGTTTGTCTTTTCCAGCTGAAAGACCCGAAAATGATGGTGGTGATTTTCTTCTTAGCAATGATTTTCTTCGAAGTTGTATCAACTTATTCTCGGCTCCTACTAGAGACTCACATTCACGCTCATTTCAAAAAAAAAAAATTGAATATAGTTGATCCATTACTAGAACACAACAGGAAGTGTGGTAGTAGGTTTGAGTAGAAGGTTGCCGTGTGAGGGTTTATATAGGGCTGAAAATGCCTATAAGATCACAAATACATTTAGTTGGTAGTTGTGGTTATTTGATCCTTGATATCTCATTTGGTATCAATCAGTATTATGTGTATGTATGAATGTAGCTATGTTAACGGTAGGTATATATCTCATTGCCCTCAAAAGAGTTAATAAGCATATGGTCACAATAAAGAATTTAAAGGTCGATAGTTGTCTCTTTGATAGGGAGTAACTCTTATAAGATTGTGGAATTTTAATATCTAATTCTACTGGTATGGAAAAGAGTGTTGATATATATATATATATATATATATATATATATATATATATATATATATATATATATATATATATATATATATATATTTAATTGATAAATTAAACCGATTGATAAATCATTTTCAATCAAACAATATTACATCACACATCTTCAAAGACAAGATCTATAAAGAGGAAATAATTTTTGTCTTTAAAGAATGGACAGTGTCGACGGGCCATGCGTTTCGTTTGCACTAGCGGCTATTTTAAAAAAAATCACAAGTCTTTTGAGACGAAAAATTATCGTCTGTAAAGAGATATGTCATTAATGATGAAATATCATTTCAAAAGATATCATTCGCGATAATTTATTTTTTCGTCTTTCGATAGAAATTTTGTCGTCTTGGAAGAGGTCATTCTCAAATACTTAAAATGTCATTACAGACGACCAAATTTGTCTCTAAAGATACTATTGTGCTTTATTTGTATAAACCAGTTAAAAAAATACAATAACTAATGCAAAAATAAAATAAAAATAAGTAAATAACTTTACTTGTCGAGGTTCGGATTGGATCCGATGTCTTTAAGGTATTTGGGCCACGTACCAGTATCTTACATTTTTTGGCTTCAACCTCCAAGATACAACGACAAAACTATTCAAAATAAACTGGCACACGAATTCTTAAGAATTTCAACGAACTTAATAAAGTTGCTTCTTTCTATCTCTCTCTTATAATTATAATATTTGGTGCTTTAAAAAAAGGAATGAAGAAAATGGTTTAGTTGGCCAACTATTTATAGAAGATGAAAAGGTGGCTTGACAAAGAGTTGTGATGTTTCATTTGAAGACACGTTATATTAAAAGACACAACGTTTACTAAAAAAGAGCAAAGCATGGCTGGTGCAGATGGTATAAAACTCTGGTCCAAAATCGCACCATGTTGGAGGTATAGGTTGATCCCTCAGCCTAGCAGTTATTTTTTTTGCTTTGCTTCATAACCAGAGGAAATAGAATTCCTTTTCATTTCTTCAAATACTATGACTCGATTTCACATTTAATTTAAAATTATTTTAACCTGATGAACATATTACGTTAATCTTTACAACTATAATAAACGTTTCAATATTGAAATCATTTCTTTAAATTGAGTCACCGACTACCATCATAAACATTGTCATCACTTGGGTAAAATCTCATTTGACCAACAATCCCCATATGAATGGAAACTGACTAACCACCTTATAAAAAATTATGCAATAGATTGCTAAACATGAGAGAGAGAGAGAAAGAGAAGCGCGGAAGAGTACTACATCGAGAAAGGTAGCTTTTGGCCTTGAACCTTCTCTGGTAAGAGCTATCAGGTTTACTTGCTAACTAGTGAATATGATGTCTTGAACTATTAAGCTTTTAGGTAAAACAAGACAATATAACTTACATAGTATACTTCCTAACATTATTTGGTTCTCCCGTTTGTGTCCATTTACAGCCCTAGACAACTCCTAGAATTTCATGAATAACCGTCGGAGAATTTCGCCTTTAAAAATTCTCGTAGGGCAGCCCTACCCATGTTATTCATATAGGTGGTCTCTTCTCTAGAGTATTCCGCATTACTCTATCTTATGATATAGAAGATACAAGAACCATTAAAAGTTTAACTTATCCTTCACTTTACAAGTAACACTGTTTAATTTTGCCCTAGGAATGGTTTGGAGTAGATGACATCAACAAAGATAATGTGAACCCAAGAAATGATCAAAATCCTATGGGCATCAGGCAAGAGTTTTGGTTATTTGAGGACCGTGGTAGAGTGATTCAACCATGCACAAAGTATGTGATGCCCCCTAGATAAGCTACATATGTTTCAGGGTTTGTTAAAAGCATAAAACTTTTCTGATGGATTGGATTCAAGTTTGAGTAATAAAATTCAGATTGATTTGGGAAAGATCATTGGCATGATATCCCATGACTGTAAAGTCATGATGCATTTTCTTTTCGTGTCTACTATTAGAGTCATACACTTCACGAGGAAGCCTAATTAGGAGGTCTGGTTCAAATGCGTTGGATGTACCTGTTTTAAAGATACTTGAAGAAACTAAAAGAATATATATGGATGTTGGCTAGGCGTGAGCTCTATAACACTATATCTAAGTGGTAGATTTATTATTTACATACCAGGGAGGTCTAGAGACCATGATATATCTTGTTATTTGGACACATTAAACGAGGGGTATATATTTTCTAAATGTCGTCCACCTAATTTTCTTCCGTGTCAACAGTCGTTAAATACGATTTGGTAGGTCCATAATTATCTTCCGTTACTCACTATGGGATACCCCTAGGGTTCCTAGCCAGTTAGAATCCTCGTTAGCTTATTTATAGATGTCATATATCCTAAAATTGGGAATTCCATTAATTAGCTCTTACATATGGTGTCAATCCATTACGCCCCTGGTTCTCAACCTCTTGATTGTTTTCTCGATAATTTTACCATGTCGCTTGATTTTACCACCACACACAATTTTTTTTGCTCTAATATACTCTTCCATCCCAAACTACCTCTATAAAGCTATAAATTATGCGACTATCGACATAAGATATAGCTAGTATTTATCATAAATCCTCTTAAACACACTCCCCTGAACCACGTTTATCTCATTTACATTGTCGCTCGTGTTCTACTTCCATCATTTATTCAAGGTTCTCCATCTTACAAACACAATTTGTTCACTTTCCTAGAATCACCTCCTCCAACATTACCCAGGCCCAAACATAATTAATCACCAGGAATTTCGCCTTTTTAAGTATATTCTTTATGATATCGGGAAAGTCGTTATATTGAATATGTAAAAATCCGAGCAAGCTATATCGTTCAAAGTAGTAGTGAAAAAAACATTTCATGGAAAGTCGGAAACTTGTCGCTTATTCTAAATATTATCTCTCCTCCAATTTTCCTAAGACCCTAGGACTAGACTGCCACTAAGTCTGCCTATTGTAAAACATCCCATAGTGGATGAGATATGCCTGCTCATTATTCATATGTGTTTATTGCATATTTACTTGTCCTAATAACATGGTATAATTAGCTATTATTTATGACACATGAGGTCTATTTTTCCTTAAATCATTATTAGGTAAACGGATAAATTTAACAGTGGACAAGAAAATGTGCTTAATATGAAAATATTGGCATATAGTCCCTCTTATAGGTCTGTTTATGTTCCAAATTCCAAGATGATTAAGTTCCTAAAATTCTTCTTACAAGGTGTTAACTATCCTCTAAAACTCGCATATCTTCATCAGAAACACCTTTGATAAACCTCACTTTCTATCTCCATCTTATAACTTGTATACTTTCATCTTATTTTTCTTTGCATAATTTTTCTGTGTTGTGTGACTCTTACTTCATTTTTATACTCCCTATCACAACACACATCATATGCTTTATTTATCCTACATAAGTTGAAAACACCTTTTTTGTATCACAACTCACTATAGGTTACTCTTTGTTGCACAAGATGAACTACAATTATTCTCGTACTTTCGATTGTTCAACATTCATGTTTAAGAATCTTTTCAATTAGAATTAATATCATGAACTTATTGTCCTACACAATTTATTTGATATATCTCTGAGTATGTTGCGATTTAGATATTAACTTTGTTAAACATTATCTTAGTACTTCACATCGTACACCTAATATGAAGAAATTCTTTCGATTTGAGCTATCAAACGTTAATTAGTTAAGTGTCATTTAAGCAAAAAATTGATAACCTTAACACACTCTCAAACCTGCGTCCTGATCCAAAATGGGCTCCCGTTTTAAGCCAAAAAAACGGCATTCTGTTTTTTGTGAAGAATAAGAAGGCGTCCAAGAAATTAAAGTAAGAATCGGGTACCTTGCAAGAAGTTAAGACCGACATCCATACAAAGAATAGTAGTATGTTTTTAAGGAAAACTGTATAACATTTCATCAGCAACGACATCGTTTCAAGAACATCAGAATTTATATACATTATCTAAAAGATTCCACGTTGAAAATAGTCGTTGGGGAAAAACGGATACCCATTGTTTATGTAACCTTTTTTGTATATATTGTGCTCCTTCTTATAGAGTCTTTGGAACTTTATCCACTATATGTAAAGGCTTTCTTGCATCACATACCTCATATCTTGAAGCCGCAATTCATCTTCGTACTATCTAAAACTTCAAGAAATAATTTACAAGCTTGTTTTTATCACTTTCACATTATCAAATCAAGCTTGGTGCAATTGTTTGTAATATCCAACCTATTTAAGTATTACACCATATCCAAGCCATCATCTTTATATATACTCAACAAGGATATCAACTTCAATATTTAACTTGTATCAACTCTTCAAAGAATTAACAATCAATCTTGTAATATTAGCTTACTAAGGAGCACATTCATTTGGTTTTCAAATTATCCATCTAACCACTTAAGGTATTAATCTTTCACTACCGTATAGAAAAGGGAATACTTAAGTTAAGAATGACCCTTGTAAAAATTTAATAGGTTGTGACTTAATCGGTAACAATTTTATCCAGTTGTGACATAACCGATAAAAGTCTTGGAACTTTTTAAGTTGTGGTTTAGCTTGAAAAACCTCATTGTAATGGTTTATACCTCACCACTGAGAGATATCAAGGAGCTAATTAAAGAAGTTTGAAAATCCTACCAGGATGGCCCTAGGTAGTGTATGTAGTAAAATCAAACCACTCGGATGATTAATCCTTTACTTGAGGAAGTTTGCATTAGGGAAGTATTAAAGATGGCATTATATTAAGTTCATCAGACTAACCAACCCTTTGAATGTTTGGTCAGGCAAAATCCTCTTAAGGTTGATACTAGAGAGAAAAGTAAATGAACTCTATAACAAGTTATTTTTGAAGTACAAAACTTTAAATAAAAAATATATAATATATTCCATTAGAGTCGAACATAATGATATTGTTTGCCTTTTAAATTATCTAGTAACACAACCATGAAAATGATATTAATTTAAAAAAAAGATTTACACGACGTCGTTTTCCATTTGTAAGTATAAATCACGTTATCAAACCCTATTCCTATCTTTACGCCGTTGTTTACTCCTCTTCCTTGAACTTATCCTATATTTACATCATTTACCATATTCTCTATATGATCCATTCCTATTCGCATTTCATAACAGATCGATGCTCATTGCATTTCATGTAAAGCTTCTTTTAGATTTCTATTTCTTAATCATTTCCGTTAGTAAATATTTCTTAATAGATAATGTTTTTTATTTATATGTTCCTCTATGAGTAAATTTATGTGATATGGTTTCATTCAATTCCTCTCGCCTAATTTTTCTCCTGAATAATATATATTTATAAGGCTATTGTGTTCATGAGTGAAGATTTTTGGAAAAAATGTGATTTGTTCATGTGTAAGGAATTTGGTAGCTGATTTATATTTTGTAGCATACTCTGTAGATAAAATACATTAAATGTACAAATGTGGAAGGGGTTGTATAAATTACAATGTAAATTACGTGTGTACATTCGAGTCGAGGTGTTTTAATTTTGTGCACTCGTGCATAGCCGAAACTTTCTGAAACTTTTTATACATAATTGGGATTAAAAAATTAATATTTATTTTTTAGCTTAAGTTTACATTTTTTAGTTGGTTGCAAATTATATTACAAAAGTTGTATTAAGATCGATGAGTATATAGAGTGAGCATATTAGCTTAGCTTATAGATTCTCTTACATGGTGGAGATAAATCATTATATTTATGGCTTTGAAAGATATATGAGGATTCTAATAGTTATAGGCTGTTCACTGTTGTAGTTACTATAATGAATAATCCTTCTATCTCTGTGATTGAGTTGCATTATAAACCATATTAGTTTTATATTCTTGAAATTGATTCAGACCATAAAAAATTAATTGCATAATATTTTTCAGGTATTCCCATACGGGTTAGTGTTGTATATAATTCACTTATTCCATTTAACACTAGATGGCCCCTTAGCTGTGAGTATACTCTCGTTATTGTATCTTGTACAAATTTTATTGATCTAATAATTGTTTTGGATTTCTATTAGGTTTTGTACAAATTTCTGGTCTATTTTAGCAAGTTTGACTGGGATAACTACTGTGTCAGTTTAAAGGGTCCCGTCTCTATATCCTTTTTACCAGAAATCGTGGGTAAGTCATACTTTCTTAAAACAATCACCCAGTTTATGGTTTATAAACAATGTATATATACTTTTTACTTTTTTTGTTTGTCTTTTACAGCTGAAAGACCCGAAAATGATGGTGGTGATTTGCTTCTTATCAATGATTTTCTTCGAAGTTGTATCGACTCATTCTCGGCTCCTACTAAAGACTAACATTCACGCTCATTTCAGATTTTTTTTTTTGAATATAGTTGATCCATTACTAGAACACAATAATCTTGGAAGTGTGGTATTAGGTTTGAGTAGAAGTTTGTCTTGTTAGGGTTTATATAGGGCTGAAAATGCCTAAAAGATCACAGATACATATAGTTGGTAGTTGTGGTTATTTGAGCGTTTATATTGGTATTAATCAGTATTATGTGTATGTATGAATGTAGCTATGTTAACGGTAGGTATGTATCTCATTGCCCTTAAAAGAGTTAATAAGCATATGGTCACAATAAAGAATTTAAAGGTCGATAGCTGTCTCTTTGATAGGGAGTAACTCTTATAAGATTGTGGAATTTTATGATCTAATTCTACTAGTATGGAAAAGAGTGTTGATATATATATATATATATATATATATATATAACTGATAAATTAAACCTATGATAAATCATTTTCAATCAAACAATATTACATCGCACATCTTCAAAGACGAGATCTATAAAAAGGAAATGGTTTTTGTCTTTAAAGAATGGACAGTGTCGACGGGCCATGCGTTTTGTTGGCACTAGCGGATATTTAAAAAAAAAATCACAAGTCTTTTGAGACGAAAAATTATCGTCTTTAAAGAGATATGTCATTAATGACGAAATATCATTTCATAAGATATCATTCGCGATAATTTATTTTTTCGTCTTTTGATAGAAATTTTGTCGTCTTGAAAGAGGTCATTCTCAAATACTTATAATGTCATTACAGACGACCAAATTTGTCTCTTAAGATACTATTGTGTTTTATTTGTATAAACAAGTTAAACAATATAATATCTAATGCAAAAATAAAATAAAAGTAAATAAATAAATAACTTTACTTTTCGAGGTTCGGATTGGATCCGATGTCTTTAAGGTATTTGGGCCACATACCGGTATCTTACGTTTTTTTGGCTTCAACCTCCAAGATACAACGACAAAACTATTCAAAAGAAACTGACACACGAATTCTTAAGAATTTCAATGAACTTAATAAATTTGCTTCTTTCTATCTTTCTCTTATAATTTTAGTGTTTGGTGCTTTAAAAAAAGAAATAAAGAAAATGGTTTAGTTGGCCAACTATTTATAGAAGATGAAAAGGCGACTTGACAAAGAGTTGTGATGTTTCATTTGAAGACACGTTATATTAAAAGACACAACGTTTACTAAAAAAGAGCAAAGTATGGCTGGTGCAGATGGTATAAAACTCTGGCCCAAAAGCCCACCATGTTGGAGGTATAGGTTGATCCCTCAGCCTAGCAGTTTTTTTTGCTTTACTTCATAACCAGAGGAAATAGAATTCCTTTTCATTACTTCAAATACTATGACTCGATTTCACATTCAATTTCAAATGATTTTAACCTGATGAACATATTACGTTAATCTTTACGACTATAATAAACGTTTAAATATTGAAATCATTTCATTAAATTGAGTCATTGACTACCATCATAAACATTGTCATCACTTGGGTAAAATCTCATTGGACCAACAATCCCCATATAGATTGCTAAACATGAAAGAGAGAGAGAGAGAGAGAGAGAGAGAGAGAGAAGCGCGGAAGAGTACTACATCGAGAAAGGTAGCTTTTGGCCTTGAACCTTCTCTGGTAAGAGCTATCAGGGTTACTTGCTAACTAGTGAATGTGATGTCTTGAACTATTAAGCTTTTAGGTAAAACAAGACAATATAACTTACATAGTATACTTCCTAACATTATTTGGTTCTCACGGTTGTGTCCATTTACGGCCCTAGACAACTCCTGGTATTTCATGAATAACCGTCGGAGAATTTCGCCTATAAAAATTCTCGTAGGGCAGCCTACCCATGTTATTCATATAGGTGGTCTCTTATCTAGAGTATTCCGCATTACTCTATCTTATGATATAGAAGATACAAGAACCATTAAAAGTTTAACTTATCCTTCACTTTACAAGTAGCACTGTTTAATTTTGCCTTAGGAATGGTTTGGAGTAGATGACATCAACAAAGATAATGTGAACCCAAGAAATGATCAAAATCCTATGCGCATACGGTAAGAGTTTTGGTTATTTGAGGACCGTGGTAGAGTGATTCAACCATGCACAAAGTATGTGATGCCCCCTAGATAAGCTACATATGTTTCAGTATTGGTTAAAAGCATAGAACTTTTCTGATGGTTTAGATTCAAGTTTGAGTAATAACATTCAGATTGATTTGGGAAAGATCATTGGCATGATATCCCATGACTGTAACATCATGATGCATTTTCTTTTCCTGTCTACTATCCCTAGACTTATCAATGATATATCGTTCAGAGATTCAATCATTGGGTTATGCAACGTGTTCATGACTTTTTGTAAAAAGAATCTAAGTATGCAAAAATTAGAAATCTGAAGTGTGGGTGCTTATATGCAAGCTTGAAATGACGTTTCCTCCAGTTATTTTTTGACATAATGGCCCCTTTTGTCATACACTTCACGAGGAAGCCTAATTAGGAGGTCTGGTTCAAATGCGTTGGATGTACCTGTTTTAATGATACATGAAGAAACTAAAAGAATATATATATGGATGTTGGCTAGGCGTGAGCTCTATAACACTATATCTAAGTGGTAGATTTATTATTTACATACCAGGGAGGTCTAGAGACTATGATATATCTTGTTATTTGGGCACATTAAACGAGAGGTATATATTTTCTAAATGTCGTCCCGGTGGGTCCTAGGGTGTTATAAAATTAAGTGCAAAATAGAGGAACCACTTAACCGCAAGTGTACGGTTGTCCCAAGTAATATATGATAAATCGAGTTCGTTCTCAAGGACGGATTAGGTTCAACTCCAGCATTAATCAGATAGTAAGAATAATTGTTTAACAAAAAAGTAAATAATAGATTTTTGTTTGGTTTTCTTAAAACTAAATACACAATAAAATAAAGACTAAATAACAGAAAATAAATAAAGTAAAAGGACTAACTTCAGAGATGATATATACTTGAGTCTCGCAAGGAATACACCTAATCAATATAATCTATGCTATGTTTAAGGGTAGAATTGGTATTATAATATTAGTCGGGACTCTAATATCTCCTAGCCCCCTGTCGGTGGGACCTAGAAGCTATCCTAAAGTATGATAAACACATGTATGGTCGAATATATCTCTTCGGATGATATGAATTTACCTCATTGGCTATGTAACTAGTTAAGCCTGTCCGTCAATAACGGACATTACACGGGTATTACCTAGATCTGTATTCAAACCCCCCTGTCAGATGATCACTTCGCCACTAAAGTGAATAGCCCAAATACTAAAAGCTAATTCTAGTTGTACGGAAAAGAAATAGTGATTAAGAACAAAGTAATATCCAATACCTAAGACCTAATTCAATTTAAATCTAAACAATCCCAAATTCAAAACATAGAAATAATAAATTAAGGTTCATCCTTTTATTGCGATTCTCAAGTATATAAAAGTTTAGCTCATGGCAATATTAAAGACTGAAACTAAATAGAAAGACATCATATTTAATTACAGAAAAGAAATTGATAACCTAAGGATTAGATGACTGTTGATGGAAGAACAGAATTCCTCCAGCACTAGCTTCTCCTTTGCCTTCTTGCTCTTGAAGTCTCTGACTCTCTCTCTAAAGATGTATATATTGAATAATAATTGAGAGGTGATGAATTATGAGGTCTAAGGGGTGTATTTATAGGTGTTGCAAGATCCTAGGTCGAATTTGCTTGGAGTGGAAGACAAGTCAAAGACTCTCAAATTCGTAGCCCTAAATTATAGAAAAGGTAAGATTTGGTGCTGATTTGATTTGGTCATATCTTTTTCAATACTTATCCGTTTGAGAAGTTCCAATATATGAAACTGCTTGTCTTGGAAAGCTCTTTCTATTGGTGCAGACCATTCGTTCAGAATCTATGCCAATCTTTAATTATGATTTAATCTCTAAAATGTGGCTGGATTTTCATATTCACAAGGCAGCTTTATCTTTTCCTCCTTTAAATAAATCTTTCCTAAATCTTCTTATTTCCATGTAAATCTTCTTTCCTTTCATCCTCATCTTGACTTGGTCTCTAAGTAATTACCATTTATCTCTTAAAGCTTCACATTAAATAAATAATTAAACCGCATATGCTTAAAAAGAATAAATCAAGAAATCAAGAAATCGAAATAGGAAAGTGTACTCTAAAAATAGAAACTCGACTCAAAATCATTTCCTAACACTCTAAAATACACTAAGACTTTATTCTCACTTTTTCTCCTTGGATTGGTCTTTCATGAAATTCAAGAACCAATTAACTTTGCATTAAAAACAATCAAATTTACGCACTAAAGCTCAAATTCTGCAAATAGTTAATTTCCAAGGGGAGAAAGTGCAATATGATCAAATAAGCCTAAAAGTCTGTTAAATAAATCATTTATTCACCTAAAAGGATGTCTCCAAGGGGCTGATATTTAGAACAAATCGGGAGACATCAAGACCCCAAACTCAAACCTTTGTCGTCCCGACAAAATAAAAACAAAGGATCTTTTAGGTGAACGCAGAAGGTAGAATCTGGAAAATAATCCCAAAGCACAACTTAAAACAAATTTCATATAGTCTACTCTAGGGATTAATATACACCTACACTTATCATGCAAAATCAAATACAAAACAATATCAATCCAAAATTAATTTCACAATGCTAGAAGGTTACGCTTATTACTTATCTCAAGATGGTGGCTATAGGGTGTTCCTCGATCCTTACTTGCTTTGAACGCTCCACTTAGCATAATCCCTATTAACTCAGTGTGCATCTAAGAATCACGAGGACTTTACGGTTTTAGCGTAGGCTTAGGGACGGTATGATATGTATATTTGGTAAATTTGAAGTGAGCTTTTGGCTCTCTCCTCACTTACCATCAACAAACTGTCCAAGAGCTTGAGTTTACACTCGAATAACGTTCTCACTCAACCCAATTGACGCTCTTAATTAGCGTCCCCAAATTAACCCAATAAGCACTAAGGATGATTCACTTAAAAATTTCCACTTTCCCGGTCCGAATATATAATCCTTTCAAATCATTCATTTTTTTCTTTTTGCATAGCTATGACTCTATTTTTAATGATGAGATACCATGCTATTTTTCATAGTTATGCCTATTCATAACTTGAGCTCGTAGCTTCTTTTCCATTCACTATTACCCCGACAAAGGGTTAGAATATAATAAACCTGTGAATCATCATCATGTATAGCACAAAGCATCATTGATAAGCTCAAAAATCCCAACCCAATGTAAATTCCCATATAGTGGACCCACCACCCCAAACTCAAGCTCAAGACAGGAAGTCTCAGGATCGTGATTCAAGTGCGGGTCATATGGTCATGCCTAACAATCTAAAGGGATATTGGCTTATAATGTGGCGACAAAAGAAAGGCTTAAAGGCTAAAAATTTCTCTAAGAAGGATAAAATTAATTCAGGGATAGAAGGCAAAAAAGGATTCAAAGGGCTAACAAAGAACTGCCTCTATCATCTTCCTATTTACACAACTTGTCTCTAGTTCATACCTAAGTGGGTTCTCTACTCATTTAGATCTCACGTTCTACAAACCACCCATTATCCTTAAGCACAAGTTTACTTCTTTTGCATTGTTCATTAATTTTTCCTATCAATTATCTCAAATTTGCATGCAATCAAAGTGTGTTTTATACTAACCCCTAAAGTCAACTATTTTCTATCATAAATTCATAAAAAGAATGCTTGATGGGGGCATTTAAAATACTCTACAGTCAACACAACCCTTAGATTAATTTTATTTAAAGCATCTAAAACAAAAAATTGGGATGAGGCAACGAACCCCACCCCAAACTCAAAAATGAGTCATGTCCCCACGACTCGAAAAAGAATCAAGAAACAAATAAAAACTAATAAAACAAATGAGAAAAGGGATAGGAAAACGTATCTGAACCAGCACGAAGCTGGTTTCCATGGTTGCGTGTAGGTTGAGCTCTTTGTGTTGCGTAGGTGGCATGTGGAACATTTCTCACTCCACGTAATATGATTTGCATAAGCTCCAACTCTTTTGTGATTTTTCCTATGGGTTTCAACACCTCTTCATGATTATCCTCCAAAAGTTCCATTCTTTCAACTACATCTTTCAACACTCTAAAAGTGATACAAGGTTCTTCAACTTCTTCTTCCTCTCCACAGTATTCTTGACCTTCCAATCTTCGTCATCTCAATGAACCCCAAACTCAAAACTTCAAATAATCAAAAACTAGATAAGGGTTTGAAATTTGATGTTTTGAGGAATTAAGGATTATGGTGTTATATGAGATGGGTAATGAATATGTAATGGCTTGGGGAAGGTTTAATGAATAGGATTGAAGCTTTGATGAAGAGGCTTAAGGTTGAAGGAGAAGATTTCTTGATGTTCTTGAATGATGGGTGTGTTGGATGTGTGTTTGGAATGGATTAGGAGGAAGGATTTAATGTTCTTGGGTGTTGTAGTGGTCTTTGTGCAGGTATATAAGGGTTAAGTTCTGGAAAATTCGTTTTTGAAGAGGCTAGGGTTACTTCTTGATGAAGTAAGAAGTTTATAAGGCACAAACTCTTCAAACTGACATAGCTGCGGTATACCGGGCATAACTTCCGGTATACCGGACCCATCAATGCTTCATTTTTTTCGTCTCGGCAAAGACCCCGCGGTATATAACCCGTGGCACGGGTTTTCGCCACTATTCTTCTCCGTCCAAAAACCCGCGGTACCTAACCGGTGGTACGGGTTTTTCCTCCTGCGGTATACCGGACATATCGCGCGGTATACCAGACCGCGCATCGACAATTTTTTTTTTTCCATTCTGTATAGAACCCGCGTTAGTAACACGTGACACGGGTTTTCTTCCTGCGGTATACCGGGGTTCTGGGGCGGTATGCCGGACCTGGTGCCGAATTTTTCCCTTGAATTTCTTCTTTCGTTTCCTAGCACCCCAAACTCAATTCCTGCACCAATAACACACTACCCTTCTCATTTCTTTTAAAAGTATACACTAAAACTCGACAATTACTTATAATATACACTAGGAATTGAAAAACTAAAAGCAAATTAAACATGGGTTGTCTCCCAAGAAGCACTTTTGTTTATTACGTCTTTAAGTTCGACGCGTTACCTTCCATGAAGATGGTATTGAGGCCCTTGCGGTTCTCCTCCGCTTGATTTCGCCTCGTCCTTGGCATGTAAGCTTTGAAACCTTCCCCCTTAAAATTATATTCAATTGATCTTTGAAAGGGGGACGGTAGTATCTTCGTTTCGCCTTCTTACTTTCACGACGAAACTTATTCTTCACCACACGATAGTAGATAACCGTCCTCAACGGTATAAGCTCATTTTTATTCTCTTTAATTTCGCGTGCCTCTTTAAAGTGTGGTGGGTATGTGCTCCTCCTTGCCGCTTTACTCTCGCGGTGTAGCACCTTTCTTGCGTAGCACCTATTGATCATTTTTAGTAATAGAGATGATTCCAATATGTTATCTCTAATGATGATTAGTGGTGGAGATAGTGATTGGTGAAGTTTTTGTGGTGGAGATTCAACTTCTATTGTATTGTGAACTTTGAATTCTTCGGTTGATACCTCAACCACTTCACATTCGTCTTCGCTTTCAACCCAATCTTCCACTATTACTTCATCATATTCTTGATGTGGAATCTTGCTAATCTCGATCACCTCTTCTTCTTGTTCGCGTTCTGTATCTTGATCATGTGCACGCACCTTAGGAATAGCAACCTCAGTTTCAATTTCTAGGATTTTCGCTGCTACTCCTTCTTCCACCATGCTAATAAGATTGTCAACCACATGGTGGTCTTCATTTATAACCGGCATGATGGTAATATCACTATCACTAATATCTTCCTTCAACACCTCCTCCTCAACTACTTCTTCCGGTTGATGGCTTCCATCCCTCGGGGGAGTGGAATCTTCATAAGACATACTACCCCATTCTTCTACCATATGTTGCATGCGTGCATGGGTGGCGTTAGTTTCCTCTACTAAGCGCTGGAGTTTAGAACGTATCTCATTGTCGATCTCTTGATGATAGTGATGAGGTGGAGAGTGTTGAGTGCTTTCCACCCATTGTTCTGAATCCTCTGCCTTAGGCATTTGTTCCTGTAAGCGCATGAGTTCTTTAAGTGCTCTATTTATTTCAGAACTTTGTGGTGAAGGTGGAGGTTGTTGAACGTTTTCAATCCACTGGTTGCTCCATCCCTGCTCTTGCTGATAGTGATATGATGAGTGTTGTTGATTATTCTCAACCCACTGTTGGTTCCATGCTTGTTCTTGTTGATAGTGATAAGGCGATTGTTGTTGATTATTCCGGATCCATTGGTTGTTCCAATCCTGCTCTTGCGGGTGTTGATAAGGTTGTTGGTAGAAGTTACTACCCCATTGTTGTTGTCCCGAAGAGTCTTCCCGATAGTCGTATGGATCGGGATTCGGGTAATGTCCTCTATACATCTTCAATAAACCTCTTGAGCATTACCTGAATAAAAATCTGTACAACAAAAACAAAAACCAAGCGTAAAACTGGAAAAATAAATAAACAATTAAAACTACTAAAGATTAACACCGGGGTCTCACGCTACCGTCCCCGGCAGCGGCGCCAAAAACTTGGTGTGTCCTAGGGTGTTATAAAATTAAGTGCAAAATAAAGGAACCACTTAACCGCAAGTGTACGGTTGTCCCAAGTAATATATGATAAATCGAGTTCGTTCTCAGGGACGGATTATGTTCAACTCCAGTATTAATCAGATAGTAAGAATAATTGTTTAACAAAAAAGTAAATAATAGATTTTTGTTTGGTTTTCTTAAAACTAAATACACAATAAAATAAAGACTAAATAACAGAAAATAAATAAAGTAAAAGGACTAACTTCAGAGATGAGATATACTTGAGTCTCGCAAGGAATACACCTAATCAATATAATCTATTCTATGTTTAAGGGTAGAATTGGTATTATAATATTAGTCGGGACTCTAATATCTCCTAGTCCCCTGTCGGGTGGACCTAGAAGCTATCCTAAAGTATTATAAACACCTGTATGGTCGAATATATCTCTTCGGATGATATGAATTTACCTCATTGGCTATGTAACTAGTTAAGCCTGTCCGTCAATAACGGACATTACACGGGTATTACCTAGATCTGTATTCAAACCCCCCTGTCAGATGATCACTTCGCCACTAAAGTGAATAGCCCAAATACTAAAAGCTAATTCTAGTTATACGGAAAAGAAATAGTGATTAAGAACAAAGTAATATCCAATACCTAAGACCTAATTCAATTTAAATCTAAACAATCCCAAATTCAAAACATAGAAATAATAAATTAAGGTTCATCCTTTTATTGCGATTCTCAAGTATATAAAAGTTTAGCTCATGGCAATATTAAAGACTGAAACTAAATAGAAAGACATCATATTTAATTACAGAAAAGAAATTGATAACCTAAGGATTAGATGACTGTTGATGGAAGAACAGAATTCCTCCAGCACTAACTTCTCCTTTGCCTTCTTACTCTTGAAGTCTCTGACTCTCTCTCTAAAGATGTATATATTGAATAATAATTGAGAGGTGCTGAATTATGAGGTCTAAGGGGTGTGTTTATAGGTGTTGGAAGACCCTAGGTCGAATTTGCTTGGAGTGGAAGACAAGTCAAAGACTCTCAAATTCGTAGCCCTAAATTCTAGAAAAGGTAAGGTTTGCTGCTGATTTGATTTGGTCATATCTTTTTCAATACTTATCCGTTTGAGAAGTTCCAATATATGAAACTGCTTGTCTTGGAAAGCTCTTTCTATTGGTGCAGACCATTCGTTCAGAATCTATGCCAATCTTTAATTATGATTTAATCTCTAAAACGTGGCTGGATTTTCATATTCACAAGGCAGCTTTATCTTTTCCTCCTTTAAATAAATCTTTCCTAAATCTTCTTATTTCCATGTAAATCTTCTTTCCTTTCATCCTCATCTTGACTTGGTCTCTAAGTAATTACCATTTATCTCTTAAAGCTTCACATTAAATAAATAATTAAACCGCATATGCTTAAAAAGAATAAATCAAGAAATCAAGAAATCGAAATAGGAAAGTGTACTCTAAAAATAGAAACTCGACTCAAAATCATTTCCTAACACTCTAAAATACACTAAGACTTTATTCTCACTTTTTCTCCTTGGATTGGTCTTTCATGAAATTCAAGAACCAATTAACTTTGCATTAAAAACAATCAAATTTACGCACTAAAGCTCAGATTCTGCAAATAGTTAATTTCCAAGGGGA
Source organism: Nemophila menziesii (assembly GCA_029959085.1). Lineage (NCBI taxonomy): Eukaryota > Viridiplantae > Streptophyta > Magnoliopsida > Boraginales > Hydrophyllaceae > Nemophila > Nemophila menziesii. The sequence goes on along the minus strand of JARWIR010000001.1, from coordinate 47,426,378 downwards.
GAAAGTGCAATATGATCAAATAAGCCTAAAAGTCAGTTAAATAAATCATTTATTCACCTAAAAGGATGACTCCAAGGGCATAATATTTAGAACAAATCGGGAGACATCACGTCTACCAGATTTTCTTCCGTGTCAACAGTCGTTAAATACGATTTGGTAGGTCCATAATTATCTTCCGTTACTCACTATGGGATACCCCTAGGGTTCCTAGCCAGTTAGAATCCTCGTTAGCTTATTTATAGATGTCATATATCCTAAAATTGGGATTTCCATTAATTAGCTCTCACAGATGGTGTCAATCCATTACGCCCCTGGTTCTCAACCTCTCGATGGCTTTCTCGATAATTTTACCATGTCGCTTGATTTTACCACCACCCACAATTTTTTTTGCTCTAGTATACTCTTCCATCCCAAACTACCTCTATAAAGCTATAAATTATGCGACTATTGACATAAGATATAGCTAGTATTTATCATAAATCCTCTTAAACACACTCCCCTGAACCACGTTTATCTCATTTACATTGTCGCTCGTGTTCTACTTCCATCATTTATTAAAGTTTCTCCATCTTACAAACACAATTTGTTCACTTTCCTAGAATCACCTCCTCCAACATTACCCAGGCCCAAACATAGTTAATCACCAGGAATTCCGCCTTTTTAAGTATTTTCTTTATGATATCTGGAAAGCTGTTATATTGATTATGTAAAAATCCGAGCAAGCTATATCGTTCAAATTAGTAGTGAAAAAAAAAATTTCATGGAAATTCGGAAACTTGACGCTTATTCTTAATATTATCTCTCCTCCAATTTTCCTAAGACCCTAGGACTAGACTGCCATTAAGTCTGCCTATATTGTAAAACATCCCATAGTGGATGAGATATGCCTGCTCATTATTCTTATGTGTTTATTGCATGATTACATGTCCTAATAACATGGTATAATTACCTATTATTTATGACACATGAGGTCTATTTTTCCTTAAATCATTATTAGGTAAACGGATAAATTTAACATTGGACAAGAAAATGTGCTTAATATGAAAATATTGGCATATAGTCCCTTTTATAGGTCTTTTTATGTTCCAAATTCCAAGATGATTAAGTTCCTAAAATTCTTCTTACAAGGTGTTAATACTATCCTCTAAAACTCGCATATCTTCATCAGAAACACCTTTGATAAACCTCACTTTCTATCTCCATCTTATAACTTGTATACTTTCATCTTATTTTTCTTTGCATAATTTCTCTGTGTTGTGTGACTTTTACTTCATTTTTATACTCCCTATCATAACACACATCATATGCTTTATATATCCTACATAAGTTGAAAACACCTTTTTTGTATCACAACTCACTATAGGTTAATCTTTGTTGCACAAGATGAACTACAATTATTCTCGTACTTTCGATTGTTCAACTTTCATGTTTAAGAATCTTTTCAATTAGAATTAATATCATGAACTTATTGTCCTACACAATTTATTGGATATATCTCTGAGTGTGTTGCGATTTAGCTATTAACTTTGTTAAACATTATCTTAGTACTTCACATCGTACACCTAATATGAAGAAATTCTTTCGATTTGAGCTATCAAACGTTAATTAGGTTAAGTGTCATTTCAGCAAAAAATTGACAACCTTAACACATTCTCAAACCTGCGTCCTGATCCAAAATGGGCTCCCGTTTTAAGCCAAAAAAAACGGCATTTTGTTTTTTGTGAAGAATAAGAAGGCGTCCAAGAAATTAAAGTAAGAATCGGGTACATTGCAAGAAGTTAAGACCGACTTCCATACCAAGAATAGTAGTATGTTTTTAAGGAAAACTGTATAACATTTCATCAGCAACGACATCGTTTCAAGAACATCAGAATTTATATACATTATCTAAAAGATTCCACGTTGAAAATAGTCGTTGGGTAAAACGGATACCCATTGTTTATGTAACCTTTTTTTGTATATATTGTGCTCCTTCTTATAGAGTCTTTGGAACTTTATCCACTATGTGTAAAGGCTTTCTTGCATCACATACCTCATATCTTGAAGCCGAAATTCATCTTCGTACTATCTAAAACTTCAAGAAAGAATTTACAAGCTTGTTTTTATCACTTTCACATTATCAAATAAGGCTTGGTGTAATTGCTTGTAATATCCAACCTATTTAAGTATTACATCATATCCAAGCCATCATCTTTATATATTCTCAACAAGGATATCAACTTCAATATTTAACTTGTATCAACTCTTCAAAGAGCTAACAATAAATCTTGTAATATTAGCTTACTAAGGAGCACATTCATTTGGTTGTCAAATTATCAATCTAACCACTTAAGGTATTAATCTTTCACTACCGTATAGAAATGGGAATACATAAGTTAAGAATGACCCTTGTAAAAATTTAATAGGTTGTGACTTAATCGCTAACAATTTTATCCAGTTGTGACATAACCGGTAAAAGTCTTGGAACTTTTTTAGTTGTGGTTTAGCTTGAAAAACCTCATTGTAATGTTTTATACCTCACCACTGAGAGATATCAAGGAGCTAACTAAAGAAGTTTGAAAATCCTACCAGGATGGCCCTAGGTAGTGTATGTAGTAAAATCAAACCACTCGGATGATTAATCCTTTACTTGAGGAAGTTTGCATTAGGGAAGTATTAAAGATGGCATGATATTAAGTTCATCAGACTAACCAACCCTTTACTGTTTGAACATGCAAAATTCTCTTAAGGTTGATACTAGAGAGAAAAGTAAATGAACTCTATAACAAGTTATTTTTGAAGTACAAAACTTTAAATAAAAAATATATAATATATTCCATTAGAGTCGAACATAATGATATTGTTTGTTAAATTATCTAGTAACACAACCATGAAAATGATATTAATTTTATAAAAAGATTTACACAACGTCGTTTCCATTTGTAATTATAAATCACGTTATCAAACCCTATTCCTATCTTTACGCCGTTGTTTACTCCTCTTTCTTGAACTTATCCTATATTTACATCTTTTACCATATTCTCTATATGATCCATTCCTTTTCGCATTTCATAACAGATCGATGCTCATTGCATTTCATGTAAAGATTCTTTTAGATTTCTATTTCTTAATCATTTCCGTTAGTAGATATTTCTTAATAGATAATGTTTTTTAATTTATATGTTCCTTTATGAGTAAACTTATGTGATATGGTTTCATTCAATTCCTCTCGCCTAATTTTTCTAGTTGAATAATATATATTTATAAGGCTATTGTGTTCATGAGTGAAGATTTTAGGAAAAAATGTGATTTGTTCATGTATAAGAAATTCGGTAGCTGATTTATATTTTGTAGCTTAGTCTATAGATAAAATACATTAAATGTACAAATGTGGAAGGGATTGTATAATTTACAATGTAAATTACGTGTGTACATTCGAGTCGTGGTGTTTTAATTTTGTGCACTCATGCATAGCCGAAACTTTCTGAAACTTTTTATACATAATTGGGATTAAAAAATTAATATCTATTTTTTAGCTTAAGTTTACATTTTTTTAGTTGGTTGCAAATTATATTACAAAAGTTGTATTAAGATCGATGAGTATATAGAGTGAGCATATTAACTTAGCTTATAGATTCTCTTACATGGTGGACATAAATCATTATATTTATGGGTTTGAAAGAAATATGAGGATTCTAATAGTTATAGGCTATTTACTGTTGTAGTTACTATAATGAATAATCCTTCTATCTATGTGATTGAGTTGCATTATAAACCATATTAGTTTTATATTCTTGAAATTGATTCAGACCTTAAAAAATTAATTGCATAATATTTTTCAGGTATTCCCAAACGGGTTAGTGTTGTATATAATTCACTTATTCCATTTAACACTAGATGACCCCTTAGTTGTGAGTATACTCTCGTCATTGTATCTTGTACAAATTTTATTGATCTAATAATTGTTTTGGATTTATATTAGGTTTTGTACAAATTTCTGGTCTATTTTAGCAAGTTTGACTGGGATAACTACTGTGTCAATTTAAAGGGTCCCGTCTCAATATCCTTTTTACCAGAAATCGTGGGTAAGTCATACTTTCTTAAAACAATCACCCAGTTTATGGTTTATAAACAATGTATATATACTTTTAACTTTTTTTGTTTGTCTTTTACAGCTGAAAGACCCGAAAATGATGGTGGTGATTTGCTTCTTATCAATGATTTTCTTCGATGTTGTATCGACTCATTTTCGGCTCCTACTAAAGACTAACATTCACGCTCATTTCAATTTTTTTTTTGAATATAGTTGATCCATTACTAGAACACAATAATCTTGGAAGTGTGGTATTAGGTTTGAGTAGAAGTTTGTCTTGTTAGGGTTTATATAGTGCTGAAAATGCCGAAAAGATCACAGATACATATAGTTGGTAGTTGTGGTTATTTGAGCGTTTATATTGGTATTAATCAGTATTATGTGTATGTATGAATGTAGCTATGTTTACAGTAGGTATATATCTCATTTTCTTAAAAGAGTTAATAAGCATATGGTCACAATAAAGAATTTAAAGGTCGATAGCTGTCTCTTTGATAGGGAGTAACTCTTATAAGATTGTGGAATTTTATGATCTAATTCTACTGGTATGGAAAAGAGTGTAGATATATATATATATATATATATATATATATATATATATATATAACCGATAAATTAAACCTATTGATAAATCATTTTCAATCAAACAATATCACATCGCACATCTTCAAAGATGAGATCTATAAAAAGGAAATGATTTTTGTCTTTAAAGAATGGACAGTGTCGACGGGCCATGCGTTTTGTTGGCACTAGCGGATATTTAAAAAAAAATCACAAGTCTTTTGAGACGAAAAATTATCGTCTTTAAAGAGATATGTCATTAATGACGAAATATCATTTCAAAAGATATCATTCGCGATAATTTATTTTTTCGTCTTTTGATTGAAATTTTGTCGTCTTGAAAGAGGTCATTCTCAAATACTTATAATGTCATTACAGACGACCAAATTTGTCTCTAAAGATACTATTGTGTTTTATTTGTATAAACAAGTTAAACAATATAATATCTGATGCAAAAATAAAATAAAAGTAAATAAATAAATAACTTTACTTGTCGAGGTTCGGATTGGATCCGATGTCTTTAAGGTATTTGGGCCACATACCGGTATCTTACGTTTTTTGGCTTCAACCTCCAAGATACAATGACAAAACTATTCAAAAGAAACTGACACACGAATTCTTAAGAATTTCAACGATCTTAATAAAGTTGCTTCTTTCTATCTTTCTCTTATAATTTTAGTGTTTGGTGCTTTAAAAAAAGGAATAAAGAAAATGGTTTAGTTGGCCAACTATTTATAGAAGATGAAAAGGTGGCTTGACAAAGAGTTGTGATGTTTCATTTGAAGACACGTTATATTAAAAGACACAACGTTTACTAAAAAAGAGCAAAGTATGGCTGGTGTAGATGGTATAAAACTCAGGCCCAAAAGCCCACCATGTTGGAGGTATAGGTTGATCCCTCAGCCTAGCAGTTTTTTTTTGCTTTGCTTCATAACCAGAGGAAATAGAATTCCTTTTCATTTCTTCAAATACTATGACTCGATTTCACATTCAATTTCAAATGATTTTAACCTGATGAACATATTACGTTAATCTTTACAACTATAATTAATGTTTCAATATTGAAATCATTTCTTTAAATTGAGTCATTGACTACCATCATAAAAATTGTCATCGCTTGGGTAAAACCTCATTTGACCAACAATCCCCATATGAATGGAAATTGACTAACCACCTTATAAAAAATTATGCAATAGATTGCTAAACATGAGAGAGAGAAAGAGAAGCGCGGAAGAGTACTACATCGAGAAAGGTAGCTTTTGGCCTTGAACCTTGTCTGGTAAGAGCTATCAGGTTTACTTGCTAACTAGTGAACGTGATGTCTTGTACTATTATGATTTTAGGTAAAACAAGACAATATAACTTACATAGTATACTTCCTAACATTATTTGGTTCTCACGGTTGTGTCAATTTACGGCCCTAGACAACTCCTGGTATTTCATGAATAACCGTTGGAGAATTTTGCCTTTAAAAATTCTCGTGAGGCAGCCCTACCCATGTTATTCATATAGGTGGTCTCTTCTCTAGAGTTTTCCGCATTACTCTATCGTATGATATAGAAGATACAAGAACCATTAAAGATTAACTTATCCTTCACTTTACAAGTAGCACTGTTTAATTTTGCCTTAGGAATGGTTTGGAGTAGATGACATCAACAAAGATAATGTGAACCCAAGATATGATCAAAATCCTATGGGCATCAGGCAAGTGTTTTGGTTATTTGAGGACCGTGGTAGAGTGATTCAACCATGCACAAATTATGTGATGCCCCCTAGATAAGCTACATATGTTTCAGGATTGGTTAAAAGCATAGAACTTTTATGATGGATTAGATTCAAGTTTGAGTAATAACATTCAGATTGATTTGGGAAAGATCATTGACATGATATCCCATGACTGTAACGTCATGATGCATAATCTTTTCGTGTCTACTATCCCTAGACTTATCAATGATATATCGTTCAGAGATTCAATCATTGGGTTATGCAACGTGTTCATGACTTTTTGTAAAAAGAATCTAAGTATGCAAAAATTAGAAATCTGAAGTGTGGCTGCTTATATGCAAGCTTGAAATGACGTTTCCTCCAGTTGTTTTTTGACATAATGGCCCCTTTTGTCATACACTTCACGAGGAATCCTAATTAGGAGGTCTGGTTCAAATGCGTTGGATGTACCTGTTTTAAAGATACTTGAAGAAACTAAAAGAATATAGATGGATGTTGGCTAGGCGTGAGCTCTATAACACTATATCTAAGTGGTAGATTTATTATTTACATTCCAGGGAGGTCTAGAGACCATGATATATCTTGTTATTTGGACACATTAAACGAGGGGTATATATTTTCTAAATGTCGTCCACCTGATTTTCTTCCGTGTCAACAGTCGTTCAATACGATTTGGTAGGTCCATAATTATCTTTCATTACTCACTATGGGATACCGATAGGATTCCTAGCCAGTTAGAATCTTCGTTTGCTTATTTATAGATGTCATATATCCTAAAATTGGGATTTCCATTAATTAGCTCTCACAGATGGTGTCAATCCATTACGCCCCTGGTTCTCAACCTCTTGATGGCTTTCTCGATAATTTTACCATGTCGCTTGATTTTACCACCACACACAATTGTTTTTGCTCTAATATACTCTTCCATCCCAAACTACCTCTATAAAGCTATAAATTATGCGACTATCGACATAAGATATAGCTAGTATTTATCATAAATCCTCTTAAACACACTCCCCTGAACCACGTTTATCTCATTTACATTGTCGCTCGCGTTCTACTTCCATCATTTATTCAAGTTTCTCCATCTTACAAACACAATTTGTTCACTTTCCTAGAATCACCTCCTCCAACATTACCCAGGCCCAAACATAGTTAATCACCAGGAATTTCACCTTTTTAAGTATTTTCTTTATGATATCGGGATAGCCGTTATATTGAATATGTAAAAATCCGAGCAAGCTATATCGTTCAAATTAGTAGTGAAAAAAACATTTCATGGAAAGTCGTAAACTTGACGCTTATTCTAAATATTATCTCTCCTCCAATTTTCCTAAGACCCTAGGACTAGACTGCCACTAAGTCTGCCTATTGTAAAACATCCCATAGTGGATGAGATATGCCTGCTCATTATTCTTATGTGTTTATTGCATGATTACATGTCCTAATAACATGGTATAATTACCTATTATTTATGACACATGAGGTCTATTTTTCCTTAAATCATTATTAGGTAAACGGATAAATTTAACAGTGGACAAGAAAATGTGCTTAAATGAAAATATTGGCATATAGTCCCTTTTATAGGTCTTTTTATGTTCCAAATTCCAAGATGATTAAGTTCCTAAAATTCTTCTTAAAAGGTGTTAATACTATCCTCTAAAACTCGCATATCTTCATCAGAAACACCTTTGATAAACCTCACTTTCTATCTCCATCTTATAACTTGTATACTTTCATCTTATTTTTCTTTGCATAATTTCTCTTTGTTGTGTGACTTTTACTTCATTTTTATACTCCCTATCATAACACACATCATATGCTTTATTTATCCTACATAAGTTGAAAACACCTTTTTTGTATCACAACTCACTATAAGTTAATCTTTGTTGCACAAGATGAACTACAATTATTCTCGTAGTTTCGATTGTTCAACTTTCATGTTTAAGAATCTTTTCAATTAGAATTAATATCATGAACTTATTGTCCTACACAATTTATTGGATATATCTCTGAGTGTGTTGTGATTTAGCTATTAACTTTGTCAAACATTATCTTAGTACTTCACATCGTACACCTAATATGAAGAAATTCTTTCGATTTGAGCTATCAAACGTTAATTAGGTTAAGTGTCATTTCAGCAAAAAATTGACAACCTTAACACACTCTCAAACCTGCGTCCTGATCCAAAATGGGCTCCTGTTTTAAGCCAAAAAAACAGCATTCTGTTTTTTGTGAAGAATAAGAAGGCATCCAAGAAATTAAAGTAAGAATCGGGTACCTTGCAAGAAGTTAAGACCGACATCCATACCAAGAATAGTAGTATGTTTTTAAGGAAAACTGTATAACATTTCATCAACAACGACATCGTTTCAAGAACATCAGAAGTTATATACATTATCTAAAAGATTCCACGTTGAAAATAGTCGTTAGGGAAAACGGATACCCATTGTTTATGTAACCTTTTTTGTATATATTGTGCTCCTTCTTATAGAGTCTTTGGAACTTTATCCACTATATGTAAAGGCTTTCTTGCATCACATACCTCATATCTTGAAGCCGAAATTCATCTTCGTACTATCTAAAACTTCAAGAAAGAATTTGCAAGCTTGTTTTTATCACTTTCACATTATCAAATAAGGCTTGGTGTAATTGCTTGTAATATCCAACCTATTTAAGTATTACATCATATCCAAGCCATCATCTTTATATATTCTCAACAAGGATATCAACTTCAATATTTAACTTGTATCAACTCTTCAAAGAGCTAACAATAAATCTTGTAATATTAGCTTACTAAGGAGCACATTCATTTGGTTGTCAAATTATCCATCTAACCACTTAAGGTATTAATCTTTCACTACCGTATAGAAAAGGGAATACATAAGTTAAGAATGACCCTTGTAAAAATTTAATAGGTTGTGACTTAATCGCTAACAATTTTATCCAGTTGTGACATAACCGGTAAAAGTCTTGGAACTTTTTAAGATGTGGTTTAGCTTGAAAAACCTCATTGTAATGTTTTATACCTCACCACTGAGAGATATCAAGGAGCTAATTAAAGAAGTTTGAAAATCCTACCAGGATTGCCCTAGGTAGTGTATGTAGTAAAATCAAACCACTTGGATGATTAATCCTTTACTTGAGGAAGTTTGCATTAGGGAAGTATTAAAGATGGCATGATATTAAGTTCATCAGACTAACCAACCCTTTGAATGTTTGATCAGGCAAAATCCTCTTAAGGTTGTTACTAGAGTGAAAAGTAAATGAACTCTATAACAAGTTATTTTTGAAGTACAAAACTTTAAATAAAAAATATATAATATATTCCATTAGAGTCGAACAAAATGATATTTTTTGCCTGTTAAATTATCTAGTAACACAACCATGAAAATGATATTAATTTTAAAAAAAGATTTACACGACGTCGTTTCCATTTGTAAGGATAAATCACGTTATCAAACCTTATTCCTATCTTTACGCCGTTGTTTACTCCTCTTCCTTGAACTTATCCTATATTTACATCTTTTACCATATTCTCTATATGATCCATTCCTATTCGCATTTTATAACAGATCGATGCTCATTGCATTTCATGTAAAGATTCTTTTAGATTTCTATTTCTTAATCATTTCCGTTAGTAAATATTTCTTAATAGATAATGTTTTTTTATTTATATGTTCCTTTATGAGTAAATTTATGTGATATGGTTTCATTCAATTCCTCTCGCCTAATTTTTCTAGTTGAATAATATATATTTATAAGGCTATTGTGTTCATGAGTGAAGATTTTAGGAAAAAATATGATTTGTTCATGTATAAGGAATTTGGTAGGTTATTTATATTTTGTAGCTTACTCTGTAGATAAAATACATTAAATGTACAAATGTGGAAGGGATTGTATAAATTACAATGTAAATTACGTGTGTACATTCGAGTCGCGGTGTTTTAATTTTGTGCACTCGTGCATAGCCGAAACTTTCTGAAACTTTTTATACATAATTGGGATTAAAAAATTAATATTTATTTTTTAGCTTAAGTTTACATTTTTTGAGTTGGTTGCAAATTATATTACAAAAGTTGTATTAAGATCGATGAGTATATAGAGTGAGCATATTAGCTTAGCTTATAGATTCTCTTACATGGTGGAGATAAATCATTATATTTATGGGTTTGAAAGAAATATGAGAATTCTAATAGTTATAGGGTGTTCACTGTTGTAGTTACTATATTGAATAATCCTTCTATCTCTGTGATTGAGTTGCATTATAAACCATATTAGTTTTATATTCTTGAAATTTATTCAGACCTTAAAAAATTAATTGCATAATATTTTTCAGGTATTCCCATACGAGTTAGTGTTGTATATAATTCACTTATTCCATTTAACACTAGATGGCCCCTTAGCTGTGAGTATACTCTCATCATTGTATCTTGTACAAATTTTATTGATCTAATATTTGTTTTGGATTTCTATTAGGTTTTATACAAATTTCTAGTCTATTTTAGCGAGTTTGACTGGGATAACTACCGTGTCAGTTTAAAGGGTCCCGTCTCTATATCCTTTTTACCAGAAATCGTGGGTAAGTCATACTTTTTTAAAACAATCACCCAGTTTATGGTTTATAAACAATGTATATATACTTTTAACTTTTTTTGTTTGTCTGTTACAGCTGGAAGACCCGAAAATGATGGTGGTGATTTGCTTCTTATCAATGATTTTCTTCGAAATTGTATCGACTCATTCTCGGCTCTTACTAAAGACTAACATTCACGCTCATTTCAATTTTTTTTGAATATAGTTGATCCATTACTAGAACACAATAATCTTGGAAGTGTGGTATTAGGTTTGAGTAGAAGTTTGTCTTGTTAGGGTTTATATAGGGCTGAAAATGCCTAAAAGATCACAGATACATATAGTTGGTAGTTGTGGTTATTTGAGCGTTTATATTGGTATTAATCAGTATTATGTGTATGTATGAATGTAGCTATGTTAATGGTAGGTATATATCTCATTGCCCTTAAAAGAGTTAATAAGCATATGGTCACAATAAAGAATTTAAAGGTCGATAGCTGTCTCTTTGATAGGGAGTAACTCTTATAAGATTGTGGAATTTTATGATCTAATTCTTCTAGTATGGAATAGAGTGTTGATATATATATATATATATATATATATAACTGATAAATTAAACCTATTGATAAATCATTTTCAATCAAACAATATTACATCACACATCTTCAAAGACGAGATCTATAAAAAGGAAATGATTTTTGTCTTTAAAGAATGGACAGTGTCGACGGGCCATGCGTTTTGTTGGCACTAGCGGATATTTAAAAAAAAATCACAAGTCTTTTGAGACGAAAAATTATCGTCTTTAAAGAGATATGTCATTAATGACGAAATATCATTTCAAAAGATATCATTCGCGATAATTTATTTTTTCGTCTTTTGATTGAAATTTTGTCGTCTTGAAAGAGGTCATTCTCAAATACTTATAATGTCATTACAGACGACCAAATTTGTCTCTAAAGATACTATTGTGTTTTATTTGTATAAATAAGTTAAACAATATAATATCTGATGCAAAAATAAAATAAAAGTAAATAAATAAATAACTTTACTTGTCGAGGTTCAGATTGGATCTGATGTCTTTAAGGTATTTGGGCCACATACCGGTATCTTACGTTTTTTGGCTTCAACCTCCAAGATACAACGACAAAACTATTCAAAAGAATCTGACACACGAATTCTTATGAATTTCAACGAACTTAATAAAGTTGCTTCTTTCTATCTTTTTTTTTTACAATTTTAGTGTTTGGTGCTTTAAAAAAAGGAATGAAGAAAATGGTTTAGATGGCCAACTATTTATAGAAGATGAAAAGGTGGCTTGACAAAGAGTTGTGATGTTTCATTTGAAGACACATTATATTAAAAGACACAATGTTTACTAAAAAAGAGCAAAGCATGGCTGGTGCAGATGGTATAAAACTCTGGCCCAAAAGCCCACCATGTTGGAGGTATAGGTTGATCCCTCAGCCAAGCAGTTTTTTTTACTTTGCTTCATAACCAGAGGAAATAGAATTCCTTTTCATTTCTTCAAATACTATGACTCGATTTCACATTCAATTTCAAATGATTTTAACCTGATGAACGTATTACGTTAATCTTTACAACTAGAATAAACGTTTCAATATTGAAATCATTTCTTTAAATTGAGTCACCGACTACCATTATAACATTGTCATCACTTGGGTAAAATCTCATTTGACCAACAATCCCCATATGAATGGAAATTGACTAACCACCTTATAAAAAATTATGCAATAGATTGCTAAACATGAGAGTGAGAGAAAGAGAAGCGCGGAAGAGTACTACATCGAGAAAGGTAGCTTTTGGCCTTGAACCTTCTCTGGTAAGAGCTATCAGGTTTACTTGCTAACTAGTGAACGTGATGTCTTGAACTATTAAGCTTTTAGGTAAAACAAGACAATATAACTTACATAGTATACTTCCTAACATTATTTGGTTCTCATGGTTGTGTCCATTTACGACCCTAGACAACTCCTGGTATTTCATGAATAACCGTCGGAGAATTTCACCTTTAAAAATTCTCGTAGGGCAGCCTTACCCTTGTTATTCATATATGTGGTCTCTTCTCTAGAGTATTCCGTATTACTCTATCTTATGATATAGAAGATACAAGAACCATTAAAAGTTTAACTTATCCTTCACTTTACAAGTAGCACTGTTTAATTTTGCCCTAGGAATGGTTTGGAGTAGATGACATCAACAAAGATAATGTGAACCCAAGAAATGATCAAAATCCTTTGGGCATCAGGCAAGAGTTTTGGTTATTTGAGGACCGTAGTAGAGTGATTCAACCATGCACAAAGTATGTGATGCCCCCTAGATAAGCTACATATGTTTCAGGATTGGTTAAAAGCATAGAACTTTTCTGATGGATTAGATTCAAGTTTGAGTAATAACATTCAGATTGATTTGGGAAAGATCATTGGCATGATATCCCATGACTGTAACGTCATGATGCATTTTCTTTTCGTGTCTACTATCCCTAGACTTATCAATGATATATCGTTCAGAGATTCAATCATTGGGTTATGCAACGTGTTCATGACTTTTTGTATAAAGAATCTAAGTATGCAAAAATTAGAAATCTGAAGTGTGGATGCTTATATGCAAGCTTGAAATGACGTTTCCTCCAGTTTTCTTTTGACATAATGGCCCCTTTTGTCATACACTTCACGAGGAAGCCTAATTAGGAGGTCTGGTTCAAATGCGTTGGATGTACCTGTTTTAAAGATACTTGAAGAAATTAAAAGAATATATATGGATGTTGGCTAGGCGTGAGCTCTATAACACTATATCTAAGTGGTAGATTTATTATTTACATACCAGGGAGGTCTAGAGAACATGATATATCTTGTTATTTGGACACATTAAACGAGGGGTATATATTTTCTAAATGTCGTCCACCTGATTTTCTTCCGTGTCAACAGTCGTTAAATACGATTTGGTAGGTCCATAATTATCTTCCGTTACTCACTATGGGATACCCCTAGGGTTCCTAGCCAGTTAGAATCCTCGTTAGCTTCTTTATAGATGTCATATATCCTAAAATTGGGATTTCCATTTATTAGCTCTCACAGATGGTGTCAATCCATTACGCCCCCGGTTCTCAACCTCTTGATGGCTTTCTCGATAATTTTACCATGTCGCTTGATTTTACCACCACACACAATTTTTTTTGCTCTAATATACTCTGCCATCACAAACTACCTCTATAAAGCTATAAATTATGCGACTATCGACATAAGATATAGCTAGTATTTACCATAAATCCTCTTAAACACACTCCCCTGAACCACGTTTATCTCATTTACATGTCGCTCGTGTTCTACTTCCATCATTTATTCAAGTTTCTCCATCTTACAAACACAATTTGTTCACTTTCCTAGAATCACCTCCTCCAACATTACCCAGGCCCAAACATAGTTAATCACCAGGAATTTCGCCTTTTTAAGTAGTTTCTTTATGATATCGGGAAAGCCGTTATATTGAATATGTAAAAATCCGAGCAAGCTATATCGTTCAAATTAGTAGTGAAAAAAGCATTTCATGGAAAGTCGGAAACTTGACGCTTATTCTAAATATTATCTCTCCAATTTTCCTAAGACCCTAGAACTAGACTGCCACTAAGTCTGCCTATTGTAAAACATCCCATAGTGGATGAGATATGCCTGCTCATTATTATTATGTGTTTATTGCATGATTACATTTCCTAATAACATGGTATAATTACCTATTATTTATGACACATGAGGTCTATTTTTCCTTAAATCATTATTAGGTAAACGGATAAATTTAACAGTGGATAAGAAAATGTGCTTAGTATGAAAATATTGGCATATAGTCCCTTTTATAGGTCTTTTTATGTTCCAAATTCCAAGATGATTAATTTCCTAAAATTCTTCTTACAAGGTGTTAATACTATCCTCTAAAACTCACATATCTTCATCAGAAACACCTTTGATAAACCTCACTTTCTATCTCCATCTTATAACTTGTATACTTTCATCTTATTTTTCTTTGCATAATTTCTCTGTGTTGTGTGACTTTTACTTCATTTTTATACTCCCTATCATAACACACATCATATGCTTTATTTATCCTACATAAGTTCAAAACACCTTTTTTGTATCACAACTCACTATATGTTAATCTTTGTTGCACAAGATAAACTACAATTATTCTCGTACTTTCGATTGTTCAACTTTCATGTTTAAGAATCTTTTCAATTAGAATTAATATAATGAACTTATTGTCCTACAAAATTTATTGGATATATCTCTGAGTGTGTTGTGATTTAGCTATTAACTTTGTTAAACATTATCTTAGTACTTCACATCGTACACCTAATATGAAGAAATTCTTTCGATTTGGGCTATCAAACGTTAATTAGGTTAAGTGTCATTTCAGAAAAAAATTGACAACCTTAACACACTCCCAAACCTACGTCCTGATCCAAAATGGGCTCCCGTTTTAAGCCAAAAAAAAACGGCATTCTGTTTTTTGTGAAGATTAAGAAGGCGTCCAAGAAATTAAAGTAAGAATCGGGTACCTTGCAAGAAGTTAAGACCTACATCTATACCAAGAATAGTAGTATGTTTTTAAGGAAAACTGTATAAAATTTCATCAGCAACGACATCGTTTCAAGTACATCAGAATTTATATACATTATCTAAAAGATTCCACGTTGAAAATAGTCGTTGGGGAAAAACGGATACCCATTGTTTATGTAACCATTTTTGTATATATTGTGCTCCTTCTTATAGAGTCTTTGGAACTTTATCCACTATATGTAAAGGCTTTCTTGCATCACATACCTCATATCTTGAAGCCGCAATTCATCTTTGTACTATCTAAAACTTCAAGAAAGAATTTACAAGCTTGTTTTTATCACTTTCACATTATCAAATAAAGCTTGGTGCAATTGCTTGTAATATCCAACCTATTTAAGTATTACATCATATCCAAGCCATCATCTTTATATATACTCAACACGGATATCAACTTCAATATTTAACTTCTATCAACTCTTCAAAGAGTTAACAATCAATCTTGTAATATTAGCTTACTAAGGAGCACATTCATTTGGTTGTCAAATTATCCATCTAACCACTTAAGGTATTAATCTTTCACTACCGTATAGAAAAGGGAATACATAAGTTAAGAATGACCCTTGTAAAAATTTAATAGGTTGTGACTTAATCGCTAACAATTTTATCCAGTTGTGACATAACCGGTAAAAGTCTTGGAACTTTTTAAGTTGTGGTTTAGCTTGAAAAACCTCATTGTAATGTTTTATACCTCACCACTGAGAGATATCAAGGAGCTAATTAAAGAAGTTTGAAAATCCTACCAGGATGGCCCTAGGTAGTGTATGTAGTAAAATCAAACCACTCGGATGATTAATCCTTTACTTGAGGAAGTTTGCATTAGGGAAGTATTAAAGATGGCATGATATTAAGTTCATTAGACTAACCAACCCTTTGAATGTTTGATCAGGCAAAATCCTCTTAAGGTTGATACTAGAGAGAAAAGTAAATGAACTATATAACAAGTTATTTTTGAAGTACAAAACTTTAAATAAAAAATATATAATATATTCCATTAGAGTCGAACATAATGATATTGTTTGCATTTTAAATTATTTAGTAACACAACCATGAATATGATATTAATTTAAAAAAAAGATTTACACGACGTCGTTTTCCATTTGTAAGTATAAATCACGTTATCAAACCCTATTCCTATCTTTACGCCGTTGTTTACTCCTCTTTCTTGAACTTATCCTATATTTACATCTTTTACCATATTCTCTATATGATCCATTCCGATTCGCATTTCATAACAGATCGATGCTCATTGCATTTCATGTAAAGATTCTTTTAGATTTCTATTTCTTAATCATTTCCGTTAGTAAATATTTCTTAATAGATAATGTTTTTTTATTTATATGTTCCTTTATGAGTAAATTTATGTGATATGGTTTCATTCAATTCCTCTCGCCTAATTTTTCTGTTGAATAATATATATTTATAATGCTATTGTGTTCATGAGTGAAGATTTTAGGAAAAAATGTGATTTGTTCATGTATAAGTTATTTGGTAGCTGATTTATATTTTGTAGCTTACTCTGTAGATAAATACAATAAATGTACAAATGTGGAAGGAATTGTATAATACATTCGAGTCGAGGTGTTTTAATTTTGTGCACTCGTGCATAACCGAAACTTTCTGAAACTTTTTATACATAATTGGGATTAATTAAAAATTAATATTAACTTTTTTAGCTTAAGTTTACATTTTTTGAGGCGGTTGCAAATTATATTAAGTTATATTAGGATTGATGAATATATAGAGTGAGCATATTAGCTTAGCTTATAGATTCTCTTACATGGTGGAGATAAATCATTATATTTATGGGTTTGAAAGAAATATGAGGATTCTAATAGTTTTAGTCTATTCACTGTTGTAGTTACTATTAGGAGTACTATAATGAATAATCCTTCTATCTTTGTGATTGAGTTGCATTATAAACCATATTAGTTTTACATTCTTGAAATTGATTCAGATCTTAAAAAATTAATTGCATAATATTTTTCAGGTATTCGTATACGGGTCAGTACCCTTAAAAACCTATCTCCCTGATGGAGATATAGATCTAACAGCCTTTGGTGGGCCAAAGATGGAGGATGTAATAGCTAACGGAATGGTCGCTGTGCTTGAAAAAGCTGATCAAAGCGGTTCCTCAGAGTTTCGTGTCACCGATATACAAGTCATCAATGCTGAGGTACTTTAATTACTTTAGAAACCCTAATACTGAAATAAAAATATATTCCTCTTTATCTCAAGCTCCAGTCTTATAATTAATGTGCAAGTGAAAATCATCAATTGCATTGTGCAGAAGACTGTGGTTGATATATCCGTCAATCAAATAGGGGGTGTGTGTACTCTATGCTTCCTTGAGCAGGTAATTACTTCTCTTCTTCTAGTTACATAATATTATTTAATTAATTTCTAGATATTTGGATTCACAAATTCTATGTTATGTGTTGTCCAGGTTGATCGCCTTATCGGGAAGGACCATCTCTTTAAACGAAGCATAATTTTGATTAAGGCTTGGTGTTACTACGAAAGTCGCATCCTCGGAGCCCACCATGGTTTAATCTCAACCTATGGCCTATAAACTTTTTATACATAATTGGGATTAAAAAATTAATATTTATTTTTTAGCTTAAGTTTACATTTTTTGAGTTGGTTGCAAATTATATTACAAAAGTTGTATTAAGATCGATGAGTATATAGAGTGAGCATATTAGCTTAGCTTATAGATTCTCTTACATGGTGGAGATAAATCATTATATTTATGGGTTTGAAAGAAATATGAGGTTTCTAATAGTTATAGGCTGTTCATTGTTGTAGTTACTATAATGAATAATCCTTCTATCTCTGTGATTGAGTTGCATTATAAACCATATTAGTTTTATATTCTTGAAATTGATTCAGACCTTAAAAAATTAATTGCATAATATTTTTCAGGTATTCCCATACGGGTTAGTGTTGTATATAATTCACTTATTCCATTTAACACAAGATGGCCCCTTAGCTGTGAGTATACTCTCATCATTGTATCTTGTACAAATTTTATTGATCTAATAATTGTTTGGATTTCTATTAGGTTTTGTACAAATTTCTGGTATATTTTAGCAAGTTTGACTGGGATAACTACTGTGTCAGTTTAAAGGGTCCCGTCTCTATATCCTTTTTACCAGAAATCGTGGGTAAGTCATACTTTCTTAAAACAATCACCCAGTTTATGGTTTATAAACAATGTATCTATACTTTTAACTTTTTTTTGTTTGTCTTTTACAGCTGAAAGACACGAAAATGATGGTGGTGATTTGCTTCTTACAAATGATCTTCTTCGAAGTTGTATCGACTCATTCTCGGCTCCTACTAAAGACTAACATTCACGCTCATTTCAATTTTTTTGAATATAGTTGATCCATTACTAGAACACAATAATCTTGGAAGTGTGGTATTAGGTTTGAGTAGAAGTTTGTCTTGTTAGGGTTTATATAGGGCTGAAAATGCTTAAAAGATCATAGATACATATAGTTGGTAGTTGTGGTTATTTGAGCGTTTATATTGGTATTAATCAGTATTATGTTTATGTATGAATGTAGCTATGTTAACGGTAGGTATATATCTCATTGCCCTTAAAAGAGTTAATAAGCATATGGTCACAATAAAGAATTTAAAGGTCGATAGCTGTCTCTTTGAAAGGGAGTAACTCTTATAAGATTGTGGAATTTTATGATCTAATTCTACTGGTATGGAAAAGAGTGTTGATATATATATATATATATATATATATATATATATATATATAACTGATAAATTAAACCTATTGATAAATCATTTTCAATCAAACAATATTACAAAGCACATCTTCAAAGACGAGATCTATAAAAAGGAAATGATTTTTGTCTTTAAAGAATGGACAGTGTCGACGGGCCATGCGTTTTGTTGGCACTAGCGAATATTTTTAAAAAAAAATCACAAGTCTTTTGAGACGAAAAATTATCCTCTTTAAAGAGATATGTCATTAATAACGAAATATCATTTCAAAAGATATCATTCGCGATAATTTATTTTTTCGTCTTTTGATAGAAATTTTTGTCGTCTTGGAAGAGGTCATTCTCAAATACTTATAATGTCTTTACAGACGACCAAATTTGTCTCTAAAGATACTATTGTGTTTTATTTGTATAAACAATTTAAACAATATAATATCTAATGCAAAAATAAAATAAAAGTAAATAAATAAATAACTTTACTTGTCGAGGTTCGGATTGGATCCGATGTCTTTAAGGTATTTGGGCCACATACCGGTATCTTACGTTTTTTGGCTTCAACCTCCAAGATACAACGACAAAACTATTCAAAAGAAACTGACACACGAATTCTTAAGAATTTCAACGAACTTAATAAAGTTGCTTCTTTCTATCTTTCTCTTATAATTTTTGTGTTTGATGCTTTAAAAAAAGGAATAAAGGAAATGGTTTAGTTTGCCAACTGTTTATAGAAGATGAAAAGGTGGCTTGGCAAAGAGTTGTGATGTTTCATTTGAAGACATGTTATATTAAAAGACAAAACGTTTACTAAAAAATAGCAAAGGATGGCTGGTGCAGATGGTATAAAATTCTGGCCCAAAAGCCACCAGGTTGGAGATTTAGGTTTGATCCCTCAGCCTAGCATTTTTTTTTGCTTTGCTTCGTAACCAGAGGAAATAGGATTCCTTTTCATTTCTTCAAATTCTATGACTGGATTTCTCATTCAATTTCAAATGATTTTAACATTATGAACATATTACGTTAATCTTTACAACTATAATAAACGTTTCAATATTCGAATCATTTCTTTAAATTGAGTCACCGACTACCATCATAAACATGGTCATCACTTGGGTAAAATCTCATTTGACCAACAATCCCCACATGAATGGAAATTGACTAACCACCTTAGAAAAGTTATGCAACAGAATGCTAAACACGAGAGAGAGAGAGAGAGCGAGAGAGAAGCGCGGAAGAGTACTACATCGAGAAAGGTATCTTTTGGCCTTGAACCTTCTCTGGTAAGAGTTATCAGGTTTACTTGCTAACTAGTGAACATGAGGTCTTGAACTATTCAACTTTTGTGTAAAACAAGACAATATAACTTACATAGTATAATTCCTAACATTATTTGGTTGTCACGGTTGTGTCCATTTAAGGCCCTAGACAACTCATGGTATTTCATGAATAACCGTCGGAGAATTTCGCCTTTAAAAATTCTCGTAGGGCGGCCCCACCCATGTTATTCATAAAGGTGGTCTCTAGATTATTCCGCATTACTCTATCTTATGATATAGAAGATACACGAACCATTAAAAGTTTAACTTATCCTTCACTTTACAAGTAGCACTGTTTAATTTTTCCCTAGGAATGGTTTGGGGAGGTCTCCCCACAGTTCGTCACACCAAGTTGTAATTTAATGATTCAGTTTTTCCTTTGAACCTAAATTGTAGGATTTCCACTCTGCTAGGTAGGGTTCTCATCATGGCAACTCATCTTTCATAGGTTTAAGACCCATTCCCCCTGACAATACTCGCACTTGCTTGCTTTGTAGACCTTTGGTCAGTTGATCCGCTATGTTATCCTTTGATCAAACGTAATCAATTGTGATAAATCCGTTTGAGAGAAGTTGTCTAACGAGATTGTGTCTACCACATATGTGTCTAGACTTACCGTTATACATATCATTTGGTGCCCTACCAATGGCACTCTATCTGTCGCATTGTATGCAAATAGCTGACACAGGCTTTGGCCAATTAGGAATGCCCTCTAAATTTTTTTTGAATCCACTTGGATTCCTCAGTAGCTTTATCTAAAGCTATAAACTCATATATAATAGTGGATCTGGATATGCACGTTTACTTAGTGGATTTCCAAGACATGGCTGCTCCTCCTAACATGTAGACAAATCCACTTGTGGATTTTGAGTCGGTGGAGTCTCATATCCAGTTTGCATCACTGTATCCTTCTAGTACATCTGGATATCCTGTGTATAACAACCCTTCGTTCATAGTGTATCTAAGATACCTTAGAACTCTTACAATAGCAATTTAGTGGTTCTTCCCTAGATTATGTGTAAACCTACTTAGCTTGCTTACTGTATGTGCTATATCTGGCGTAGTGCAGTTTGTTAGGTACATGAGACTCCCGATAATCTGAGAGTACTCCAACTGGTTGATCGTATCATCAGTGTTCTTAGCAAGATGTAAATTTACGTCAACATGTCTCGTGGCGATATTTGTGTCGCCGTTACTAAATTTGTCTAACACTTTCTCAATATAGTGTGACTGAGATAGTATAATACCTTCAAAATGTTCGGAAAATCTTTATACCCAAAATAACATACGCAAGGCCTAGATCTTTCTTGTCAAACTTACTTGAAAGTATCCCTTTGGTGAATGTAATCATATCATTGTTACTTCTAATGATTACCATATCACCCACATATAAACACACAACGACATATCATGTTTCATTTTGTTTTACATAAACACATTTGTCACATTCATTGATCTTGAAATTATTCGAGATCATGAATCAATCAAATTTGTCATGCCATTACTTCGGGGCCTGTTTTAAACCATATAAATATTTAACAAGCTTCCATACTTGCTTCTCCTTACCAGGAGCTACGTAAGCTTCAGGTTGTTCCATATATATCTCTTCATTTAGTTCTCCATTTAGGGAAGCTTTTCTTACATCCATTTAATGAATTTCGAGCTTGTATATTGAAGTTATATCGATTAACATTCGAATGAATGATATTCTCGTGACTGGAGAATAAGTTACAAAATAGTCAAGTCCTTCTTTTTTACTATAACCTTTTACAACAAGACGGGCCTTATATTTTTCAATAGATCAATCAGTCTTTAATTTCTTATTGAATATCCATTTGCATCCGAGTAGTTTATTCCCAGGAGGGAGATCCACTAGTTACACCTATGGTTTTGCATAATGGAATCTATCTCGCTATTTACCGCTTCTTTCCAGTAAGGGGCATCGGGGTTTTACATAGCCTCCTTGAATGTTCGTGGTTCGTCATCTACCATGTAAGATAGAAAGCCAGGACCAAAAGACGTAGAGGTTCTCATACGCTTACCTCTTCTTTGTTCTCCTTCATTTGGAAATGATTCTTTATCTTGCTTTTTGGTTGACAATGATTCTTGATCTTGTTGTTCTTGAATTGCATAATGTGTTCTTTTTAAGGAACCAGATTCTGGTCTTGTCTTGTACAAAAAGGTTTTTTTAAAAGAAATGTGCATTTCTTGATTAAATCACCATATTGACGTGAATGTCAACATGAGAAGATTTGTATACCAGGAATCTATATGCAGCACTGTTGTGAGCATATCCAATAAAGACGCAATCGATGGTATTGGGTCCTATTATGACCATTTTAGGAGTAGGAAATGCTACCTTTGTCAAGCATCCCCACACTTTTAAGTATTTGAAGGACGTGGTTTTCCTTTCCACAATTCGTAAGGAGTTTTATCTACCTTTTTGTGTGGGACCTTGTTGAGGTTGTAGTTTGCGGTGAGCAAAGCCTCTCCCCACAAGTTCTGTGGTAACCCTGAGTTAATCAGCAAGGAATTCATCATTTCCTTCAACCTGCGGTTCTTTCTTCAGCAATCCAATTTTGTTGAGGCGAGTAGGGGACCATGGTTTGATGAATGGTTCCATGTTCAGCGCAAAACTCCTCAAAAGGAGACACAAATTCTCCTCCCCTATTTGTTCTAAGATTCTTAATCTTTTTATTTAGTTGATTCTCAACTTCAATTTTGTATTGCATAAATGCTTCTAAGGCCTCATCCCTACTTCGAAGAAAGTATATCTGACAATACCGTATGCAATCGTCAGTGAAAGTTATAAAATACTTTTTCCCACTTCTAGTTTGCATAAATTTTAAATCACAAATGTCATTGAGAATTAACTCTAAAGGTACCAAAGTCCTTTTTTATAGATTTAAACGAGGTTTTGGTTAATTTTGACTCAACACATACTTCACATTGCTTTTGAGAATTGAAGTTCACATTAGGTAATAACCCGACGTTTACTAACTTATTTAATGAACCAAAATTAACATGTCCTAATCTATCGTGACATAAATTAGGTGAGTCAAGGATATATTACTTTCTCGGTTACATTTTTGGTAGGTACTACGGTCATTACATTCATCTTAAATAAACCGTCACATAGGTACCCTTAGCCCACAAATATCACACCTTTAGTGAGAATAAATTTATTAGACTCAAATACTATTTTGAAGCCATTCTTATGCAATAACGAACCTGAAACTAGAATCCTTCTAATGTCAAGCACATGAAGAACGTTACTGATACTCAACTCTTTTACAGAAGTTATTATTAGAATAGTGATTCCAGAGCCAGCTATAAAATTTCCCATACATAAAAGTCTCTTCAGTAGTTGCAACTTTGTATGTCTTGAATATACATGTCGGGTGGCCCCAGTATCCACCCACCTGTGTTTGGTATTTCCAACCAATTTTTTTTCTTCAGAAACTGCTGTGGTAAAATCAATTTTATTAAATCTTAGTCATGATTGCTTGACCTTGATTTACTTTCATGGAATTGCCTTAATCGTTTTTTCTTTGATTTTGGCCATCTATTCCTTTACATAGATAGTCATTTCCATTTAACCTCTTAGACTCCTCAACAGGTCTAAAAGAGTCGAGATCATGTCCCACAAATGCATTTTTCATAAGTGAAATTGCCGATGATATGTTGTTACCGATTCCATCATATCTGGACATATTGTTTATCTTGGTAGACATCATTTCAATCACCAAGGATTACACATTCTTGTAAATAATTCAACCAAATGAATTATTCGACCATTTTCACTAAGAGACAAAAAAAACCTAGGTCTTAAGTTTTTCCAATGTACACAAAAATCAATTCTATCTTACGACAAAATGGTTAAATAAATTTTAATTTCCCAAGACTTTATATTCTTGTTAGTCCCCCAAGTTTTTATATTGTTGTTGTAAAGGATCGAACAAATTAAAGAGATAATCAATTCACGTAAAAGAGAATCTCAATCGATTAAGAATTCTTTAAGCGAAACTTTTTCAAACCACAAGGTTCGACAAGTATGCATATATTAGAAAAATTAATTTTAGTTGTTAAAAACACACTAATATTACAACATAAAATTAAATGTTTTCACTTTATTCAGTATTTTTCCCATGTCCGGTTTGAGGCAGAAATATGACGTTAGTAAGCGAGTAACTTTCTAGTATGTATACACAAGTCTAGAAATCAGAATAAGAAAAAAGAAATAGAATGTAATATTCCTGTTCTGTATACACATACCTAGCAATTTCGCAAAAGTAAAGTTTATAAACGTAAAAAGCAAACGTTTTCTGGTTTATACAACGTGAATCATGAATCCCTTAAATTGTTGTGTTTTATTTGTATAAACCAGTAAAACAATATGATAACTAATGCAGAAATGAAATAAAAGTAAATGGATAAATAATTTTACTTGTCGAGGCTCGGATTGGATCTGATGTATTTAAGGTATTTAGGCCACGTACCAGTGTCTTATCTTTTTTGGAATCAACCTCCACGATACAACGACAAAACTATTCAAAAGAAACTGACACACAAATTCTTAAGAATTTAACGAATTTAATAAAGTTGTTTCTTTCTATCTCTCTCTTATAATTTTAATGTTCGATGCTTTTAAAAAAATGAATGGAGGTAATGGTTAGTTGGCCAACTATTTATAGAAGATGAAAAGGTATCTTGGTAAAGAGTTGTGAAATTTCATTTAAAGACACGTTATATTAAAAGACATAACGTCTACTAAAGAAAAGAAAAGCATGGGCTGGTCCAGTTGGTATGAAACTCTGGCCTAAATGTCCGCCAGGCTGGAGGTTCAAGTTCAATACCCTAGCCCACCAGCTTTTTTTTTGCTTTGCTTCATAACCAATGGAAATAAAATTACTTTTAATTTGTTCAAATTCTGTGACTGATTTGTCCTTCAATTTCAAATAATTTTAACCTAATGAACATATTACGTTAATATTTACAACTAGAATAAACATTTCAATATTCGAATCATTTCTTTAAATTGAGTCACCGACTATTATCGTAAACATGGTTATCACTTGGGTAAAATCTCATTTGAACAACATATACATGGTCATTTGAGAATTAAGGTATTATCTTTAGGAACGAAAAAAATTTCGTCTCGAATTAGAAAAGCGTAATAAACGCAATGGCTGGTAGAATTAGTCCATAACACCTTATAAACCTTTTTAATTCCCCAATCCTAGACCCTACTCCAAAAGAGTGACACCAGATCTCTTCCTACCGCCACGCGGTCTTTGAAACAATATCCTGGGAGGATCGCAACCTCCACCTACACGTGTGGGGTCCTCTTCAACAAAAAATTATCTGCTAATCTTATCGAAATTAGGTATTTTTTTAATTTCAATATTTTAAAATTCTTTTCCTTTTATATTTGTAACTGTTCAGACTTATAATACAGTTATTTATTGTGTAACAGTGTGTTAAATTTAGATAATAGGTAAATTTTTATATACCTGTTAGAATCCCGAATTTGGTTATAATTAATTTATAGGTTTATAATAGACAATGAATCCGATCAATAAGAGAGTTTGAACTAAATTAGATAATTATCGTACTCGTAATTTTGTGTTGGGTGTGAGAGATTTTATAATGTTTACGCCGATCAATTATTGTACTAAATTAGATCAAACCCTATTCCTATCTTTACGCCGTTGTTTACTCTTCTTCCTTGAACTTATCCTATATTTACATCTTTTACCATATTCTCTATATGATCCATTCCGATTCGCATTTCATAACAGATCGATGCTCATTGCATTTCATGTAAAGATTCTTTTAGATTTCTATTTCTTAATCATTTCCGTTAGTAAATATTTCTTAATAGATAATGTTTTTTTATTTATATGTTCCTTTATGAGTAAATTTATGTGATATGGTTTCATTCAATTCCTCTCGCCTAATTTTTCTGTTGAATAATATATATTTATAAGGCTATTGTGTTCATGAGTGAAGATTTTAGGAAAAAATGTGATTTGTTCATGTATAAGTTATTTGGTAGCTGATTTATATTTTGTAGCTTACTCTGTAGATAAATACATTAAATGTACAAATGTGGAAGGGATTGTATAATACATTCGAGTCGAGGTGTTTTAATTTTGTGCACTCGTGCATAACCGAAACTTTCTGAAACTTTTTATACATAATTGGGATTAATTAAAAATTAATATTAACTTTTTTAGCTTAAGTTTACATTTTTTGAGGCGGTTGCAAATTATATTAAGTTGTATTAGGATTGATGAATATATAGAGTGAGCATATTAGCTTAGCTTATAGATTCTCTTACATGGTGGAGATAAATCATTATATTTATGGGTTTGAAAGAAATATGAGGATTCTAATAGTTTTAGTCTATTCACTGTTGTAGTTACTATTAGGAGTACTATAATGAATAATCCTTCTATCTTTGTGATTGAGTTGCATTATAAACCATATTAGTTTTACATTCTTGAAATTGATTCAGATCTTAAAAAATTAATTGCATAATATTTTTCAGGTATTCGTATACGGGTCAGTACCCTTAAAAACCTATCTCCCTGATGGAGATATAGATCTAACAGCCTATGGTGGGCCAAAGATGGAGGATGTAATAGCTAACGGAATGGTCGCTGTGCTTGAAAAAGCTGATCAAAGCGGTTCCTCAGAGTTTCGTGTCACCGATATACAAGTCATCAATGCTGAGGTACTTTAATTACTTTAGAAACCCTAATACTGAAATAAAAATATATTCCTCTTTATCTCAAGCTCCAGTCTTATAATTAATGTGCAGGTGAAAATCATCAAGTGCATTGTGCAGAAGACTGTGGTTGATATATCCGTCAATCAAATAGGGGGTGTGTGTACTCTATGCTTCCTTGAGCAGGTAATTACTTCTCTTCTTCTAGTTACATAATATTATTTAATTAATTTCTAGATATTTGGATTCACAAATTCTATGTTATGTGTTGTCCAGGTTGATCGCCTTATCGGGAAGGACCATCTCTTTAAACGAAGCATAATTTTGATTAAGGCTTGGTGTTACTACGAAAGTCGCATCCTCGGAGCCCACCATGGTTTAATCTCAACCTATGGCCTAGAAACTTTTTATACATAATTGGGATTAAAAAATTAATATTTATTTTTTAGCTTAAGTTTACATTTTTTGAGTTGGTTGCAAATTATATTACAAAAGTTGTATTAAGATCGATGAGTATATAGAGTGAGCATATTAGCTTAGCTTATAGATTCTCTTACATGGTGGAGATAAATCATTATATTTATGGGTTTGAAAGAAATATGAGGATTCTAATAGTTATAGGCTGTTCATTGTTGTACTTACTATAATGAATAATCCTTCTATCTCTGTGATTGAGTTGCATTATAAACCATATTAGTTTTATATTCTTGAAATTGATTCAGACCTTAAAAAATTAATTGCATAATATTTTTCAGGTATTCCCATACGGGTTAGTGTTGTATATAATTCACTTATTCCATTGAACACTAGATGGCCCCTTAGCTGTGAGTATACTCTCATCATTGTATCTTGTACAAATTTTATTGATCTAATAATTGTTTGGATTTCTATTAGGTTTTGTACAAATTTCTGGTCTATTTTAGCAAGTTTAACTGGGATAACTACTGTGTCAGTTTAAAGGGTCCCGTCTCTATATCCTTTTTACCAGAAATCGTGGGTAAGTCATACTTTCTTAAAACAATCACCCAGTTTATGGTTTATAAACAATGTATCTATACTTTTAACTTTTTTTTGTTTGTCTTTTACAGCTGAAAGACCCGAAAATGATGGTGGTGATTTGCTTCTTATCAATGATCTTCTTCGAAGTTGTATCGAATCATTCTCGGCTCCTACTAAAGACTAACATTCACGCTCATTTCAATTTTTTTTGAATATAGTTGATCCATTACTAGAACACAATAATCTTGGAAGTGTGGTATTAGGTTTGAGTAGAAGTTTGTCTTGTTAGGGTTTATATAGGGCTGAAAATGCTTAAAAGATCACAGATACATATAGTTGGTAGTTGTGGTTATTTGAGCGTTTATATTGGTATTAATCAGTATTATGTGTATGTATGAATGTAGCTATGTTAACGGTAGGTATATATCTCATTGCCCTTAACAGAGTTAATAAGCATATGGTCACAATAAAGAATTTAAAGGTCGATAGCTGTCTCTTTGAAAGGGAGTAACTCTTATAAGATTGTGGAATTTTATGATCTAATTCTACTGGTATGGAAAAGATTGTTGATATATATATATATATATATATAACTGATAAATTAAACCTATTGATAAATCATTTTCAATCAAACAATATTACAACGCACATATTCAAAGACGAGATCTATAAAAAGGAAATGATTTTTGTCTTTAAAGAATGGACAGTGTCGACGGGCCATGCGTTTTGTTGGCACTAGCGGATATTTAAAAAAAAATCACAAGTCTTTTGAGACGAAAAAATTATCGACTTTAAAGAGATATGTCATTAATGACGAAATATCATTTCAAAAGATATCATTCGCGATAATTTATTTTTTCGTCTTTTGATTGAAATTTTGTTGTCTTGAAAGAGGTCATTCTCAAATACTTATAATGTCATTATAGACGACCAAATTTGTCTCTAAAGATACTATTGTGTTTTATTTGTATAAACAAGTTAAACAATATAATATCTGATGCAAAAATAAAATAAAAGCAAATAAATAAATAACTTTACTTGTCGAGGTTCAGATTGGATCTGATGTCTTTAAGGTATTTGGGCCACATACCGGTATCTTACGTTTTTTGGCTTCAACCTCCAAGATACAACGACAAAAATATTCAAAAGAAACTGACACACGAATTCTTATGAATTTCAACGAACTTAATAAAGTTGCTTCTTTCTATCTTTTTTTTTACAATTTTAGTGTTTGGTGCTTTAAAAAAAGGAATGAAGAAAATGGTTTAGATGACCAACTATTTATAGAAGATGAAAAGGTGGCTTGACAAAGAGTTGTGATGTTTCATTTGAAGACACGTTATATTAAAAGACACAATGTTTACTAAAAAAGAGCAAAGCATGGCTGGTGCAGATGGTATAAAACTCTGGCCCAAAAGCCCACCATGTTGGAGGTATAGGTTGATCCCTCAGCCTAGCAGTTTTTTTTGCTTTGCTTCATAACCAGAGGAAATAGAATTCCTTTTCATTTCTTCAAATACTATGACTCGATTTCACATTCAATTTCAAATGATTTTAACCTGATGAACGTATTACGTTAATCTTTACAACTAGAATAAACGTTTCAATATTGAAATCATTTCTTTAAATTGAGTTACCGACTACCATTATAACATTGTCATCACTTGGGTAAAATCTCATTTGACCAACAATCCCCATATGAATGGAAATTGACTAACCACCTTATAAAAAATTATGCAATAGATTGCTAAACATGAGAGAGAGAGAAAGAGAAGCGCGGAAGAGTACTACATCGAGAAAGGTAGCTTTTGGCCTTGAACCTTCTCTGGTAAGAGCTATCAGGTTTACTTGCTAACTAGTGAACGTGATGGCTTGAAATATTAAGCTTTTAGGTAAAACAAGACAATATAACTTACATAGTATACTTCCTAACATTATTTGGTTCTCATGGTTGTGTCCATTTACGACCCTAGACAACTCCTGGTATTTCATGAATAACCGTCATAGAATTTCACCTTTAAAAATTCTCGTAGGGCAGCCCTACCCTTGTTATTCATATATGTGGTCTCTTCTCTAGAGTATTCCGCATTACTGTATCTTATGATATAGAAGATACAAGAACCATTAAAAGTTTAACTTATCCTTCACTTTACAAGTAGCACTGTTTAATTTTGCCCTAGGAATGGTTTGGAGTAGATGACATCAACAAAGATAATGTGAACCCAAGAAATGATCAAAATCCTTTGGGCATCAGGCAAGAGTTTTGGTTATTTGAGGACCGTAGTAGAGTGATTCAACCATGCACAAAGTATGTGATGCCCCCTAGATAAACTACATATGTTTCAGGATTGGTTAAAAGCATTGAACTTTTCTGATGGATTAGATTCAAGTTTGAGTAATAACATTCAGATTGATTTGGGAAAGATCATTGGCATGATATCCCATGACTGTAACGTCATGATGCATTTTCTTTTCGTGTCTACTATCCCTAGACTTATCAATGATATATCGTTCAGAGATTCAATCATTGGGTTATGCAACGTGTTCATGACTTTTTGTATAAAGAATCTAAGTATGCAAAAATTAGAAATCTGAAGTGTGGATGCTTATATGCAAGCTTGAAATGACGTTTCCTCCAGTTTTCTTTTGACATAATGGCCCCTTTTGTCATACACTTCACGAGGAAGCCTAATTAGGATGTTTGGTTCAAATGCGTTGGATGTACCTGTTTTAAAGATACTTGAAGAAACTAAAAGAATATATATGGATGTTGGCTAGGCGTGAGCTCTATAACACTATATCTAAGTGGTAGATTTATTATTTACATACCAGGGAGGTCTAGAGAACATGATATATCTTGTTATTTGGACACATTAAACGAGGGGTATATATTTTCTAAATGTCGTCCACCTGATTTTCTTCCGTGTCAACAGTTGTTAAATACGATTTGGTAGGTCCATAATTATCTTCCGTTACTCACTATGGGATACCCCTAGGGTTCCTAGCCAGTTAGAATCCTCGTTAGCTTCTTTATAGATGTCATATATCCTAAAATTGGGATTTCCATTTATTAGCTCTCACAGATGGTGTCAATCCATTACGCCCCTGGTTTTCAACCTCTTGATGGCTTTCTCGATAATTTTACCATGTCGCTTGATTTTACCACCACACACAATTTTTTTTGCTCTAATATACTCTGCCATCACGAACTACCTCTATAAAGCTATAAATTATGCGACTATCGACATAAGATATAGCTAGTATTTACCATAAATCCTCTTAAACACACTCCCCTGAACCACGTTTATCTCATTTACATGTCGCTCGTGTTCTACTTCCATCATTTATTCAAGTTTCTCCATCTTACAAACACAATTTGTTCACTTTCCTAGAATCACCTCCTCCAACATTACCCAGGCCCAAACATAGTTAATCACCAGGAATTTCGCCTTTTTAAGTAGTTTCTTTATGATATCGGGAAAGCCGTTATATTGAATATGTAAAAATCCGAGCAAGCTATATCGTTCAAATTAGTAGTGAAAAAAGCATTTCATGGAAAGTCGGAAACTTGACGCTTATTCTAAATATTATCTCTCCAATTTTCCTAAGACCCTAGAACTAGACTGCCACTAAGTCTGCCTATTGTAAAACATCCCATAGTGGATGAGATATGCCTGCTCATTATTATTATGTGTTTATTGCATGATTACATGTCCTAATAACATGGTATAATTACCTATTATTTATGACACATGAGGTCTATTTTTCCTTAAATCATTATTAGGTAAACGGATAAATTTAGCAGTGGATAAGAAAATGTGCTTAGTATGAAAATATTGGCATATAGTCCCTTTTATAGGTCTTTTTATGTTCCAAATTCCAAGATGATTAAGTTCCTAAAATTCTTCTTACAAGGTGTTAATACTATCCTCTAAAACTCACATATCTTCATCAGAAACACCTTTGATAAACCTCACTTTCTATCTCCATCTTATAACTTGTATACTTTCATCTTATTTTTCTTTGCATAATTTCTCTGTGTTGTGTGACTTTTACTTCATTTTTATACTCCCTATCATAACACACATCATATGCTTTATTTATCCTACATAAGTTCAAAACACCTTTTTTGTATCACAACTCACTATATGTTAATCTTTGTTGCACAAGATGAACTACAATTATTCTCGTACTTTCGATTGTTCAACTTTCATGTTTAAGAATCTTTTCAATTAGAATTAATATCATGAACTTATTGTCCTACACAATTTATTGGATATATCTCTGAGTGTGTTGCGATTTAGCTATTAACTTTGTTAAACATTATCTTAGTACTTCACATCGTACACCTAATATGAAGAAATTCTTTCGATTTGGGCTATCAAATGTTAATTAGGTTAAGTGTCATTTCAGAAAAAAATTGACAACCTTAACACACTCCCAAACCTACGTCCTGATCCAAAATGGGCTCCCGTTTTAAGCCAAAAAAACGGCATTCTGTTTTTTGTGAAGATTAAGAAGGCGTCCAAGAAAGTAAAGTAAGAATCGGGTACCTTGCAAGAAGTTAAGACCTACATCCATACCAAGAATAGTAGTATGTTTTTAAGGAAAACTGTATAAAATTTCATCAGCAACGACATCGTTTCAAGTACATCAGAATTTATATACATTATCTAAAATATTCCACGTTGAAAATAGTCGTTGGGGAAAAACGGATACCCAATGTTTATGTAACCATTTTTGTATATATTGTGCTCCTTCTTATAGAGTCTTTGGAACTTTATCCACTATATGTAAAGGCTTTCTTGCATCACATACCTCATATCTTGAAGCCGCAATTCATCTTTGTACTATCTAAAACTTCAAGAAAGAATTTACAAGCTTGTAGTTATCACTTTCACATTATCAAATAAAGCTTGGTTCAATTGCTTGTAATATCCAACCTATTTAAGTATTACATCATATCCAAGCCATCATCTTTATATATACTCAACACGGATATCAACTTCAATATTTAACTTGTATCAACTCTTCAACGAGTTAACAATCAATCTTGTAATATTAGCTTACTAAGGAGCACATTCATTTGGTTGTCAAATTATCGATCTAACCACTTAAGGTATTAATCTTTCACTACCGTATAGAAAAGGGAATACATAAGTTAAGAATGACCCTTGTAAAAATTTAATAGGTTGTGACTTAATCGCTAACAATTTTATCCAGTTGTGACATAACCGGTAAAAGTCTTGGAACTTTTTAAGTTGTGGTTTAGCTTGAAAAACCTCATTGTAATGTTTTATACCTCACCACTGAGAGATATCAAGGAGCTAATTAAAGAAGTTTGAAAATCCTACCAGGATGGCCCTAGGTAGTGTATGTAGTAAAATCAAACCACTCGGATGATTAATCTTTTACTTGAGGAAGTTTGCATTAGGGAAGTATTAAAGATGGCATGATATTAAGTTCATTAGACTAACCAACCCTTTGAATGTTTGATCAGGCAAAATCCTCTTAAGGTTGATACTAGAGAGAAAAGTAAATGAACTATATAACAAGTTATTTTTGAAGTACAAAACTTTAAATAAAAAATATATAATATATTCCATTAGCGTCGAACATAATGATATTGTTTGCATTTTAAATTATTTAGTAACACAACCATGAATATGATATTAATTTAAAAAAAAGATTTACACGACGTCGTTTTCCATTTGTAAGTATAAATCACGTTATCAAACCCTATTCCTATCTTTACGCCGTTGTTTACTCCTCTTTCTTGAACTTATCCTATATTTACATCTTTTACCATATTCTCTATATGATCCATTCCGATTCGCATTTCATAACAGATCGATGCTCATTGCATTTCATGTAAAGATTCTTTTAGATTTCTATTTCTTAATCATTTCCGTTAGTAAATATTTCTTAATAGATAATGTTTTTTTATTTATATGTTCCTTTATGAGTAAATTTATGTGATATGGTTTCATTCAATTCCTCTCGCCTAATTTTTCTGTTGAATAATATATATTTATAAGGCTATTGTGTTCATGAGTGAAGATTTTAGGAAAAAATGTGATTTGTTCATGTATAAGTTATTTGGTATCTGATTTATATTTTGTAGCTTACTCTGTAGATAAATACATTAAATGTACAAATGTGGAAGGGATTGTATAATACATTCGAGTCGAGGTGTTTTAATTTTGTGCACTCGTGCATAACCGAAACTTTCTGAAACTTTTTATACATAATTGGGATTAATTAAAAATTAATATTAACTTTTTTAGCTTAAGTTTACATTTTTTGAGGCGGTTGCAAATTATATTAAGTTGTATTAGGATTGATGAATATATAGAGTGAGCATATTAGCTTAGCTTATAGATTCTCTTACATGGTGGAGATAAATCATTATATTTATGGGTTTGAAAGAAATATGAGGATTCTAATAGTTTTAGTCTATTCACTGTTGTAGTTACTATTAGGAGTACTATAATGAATAATCCTTCTATCTTTGTGATTGAGTTGCATTATAAACCATATTAGTTTTACATTCTTGAAATTGATTCAGATCTTAAAAAATTAATTGCATAATATTTTTCAGGTATTCGTATACGGGTCAGTACCCTTAAAAACCTATCTCCCTGATGGAGATATAGATCTAACAGCCTTTGGTGGGCCAAAGATGGAGGATGTAATAGCTAACGGAATGGTCGCTGTGCTTGAAAAAGCTGATCAAAGCGGTTCCTCAGAGTTTCGTGTCACCGATATACAAGTCATCAATGCTGAGGTACTTTAATTACTTTAGAAACCCTAATACTGAAATAAAAATATATTCCTCTTTATCTCAAGCTCCAGTCTTATAATTAATGTGCAGGTGAAAATCATCAAGTGCATTGTGCAGAAGACTGTGGTTGATATATCCGTCAATCAAATAGGGGGTGTGTGTACTCTTTGCTTCCTTGAGCAGGTAATTACTTCTCTTCTTCTAGTTACATAATATTATTTAATTAATTTCTAGATATTTGGATTCACAAATTCTATGTTATGTGTTGTCCAGGTTGATCGCCTTATCGGGAAGGACCATCTCTTTAAACGAAGCATAATTTTGATTAAGGCTTGGTGTTACTACGAAAGTCGCATCCTCGGAGCCCACCATGGTTTAATCTCAACCTATGGCCTAGAAACTTTTTATACATAATTGGGATTAAAAAATTAATATTTATTTTTTAGATTAAGTTTACATTTTTTGAGTTGGTTGCAAATTATATTACAAAAGTTGTATTAAGATCGATGAGTATATAGAGTGAGCATATTAGCTTAGCTTATAGATTCTCTTACATGGTGGAGATAAATCATTATATTTATGGGTTTGAAAGAAATATGAGGATTCTAATAGTTATAGGCTGTTCATTGTTGTAGTTACTATAATGAATAATCCTTCTATCTCTGTGATTGAGTTGCATTATAAACCATATTAGTTTTATATTCTTGAAATTGATTCAGACCTTAAAAAATTAATTGCATAATATTTTTCAGGTATTCCCATACGGGTTAGTGTTGTATATAATTCACTTATTCCATTTAACACTAGATGGCCCCTTAGCTGTGAGTATACTCTCATCATTGTATCTTGTACAAATTTTATTGATCTAATAATTGTTTGGATTTCTATTAGGTTTTGTACAAATTTCTGGTCTATTTTAGCAAGTTTGACTGGGATAACTACTGTGTCAGTTTAAAGGGTCCCGTCTCTATATCCTTTTTACCAGAAATCGTGGGTAAGTCATACTTTCTTAAAACAATCACCCAGTTTATGGTTTATAAACAATGTATCTATACTTTTAACTTTTTTTTGTTTGTCTTTTACAGCTGAAAGACCCGAAAATGATGGTGGTGATTTGCTTCTTATCAATGATCTTCTTAGAAGTTGTATTGACTCATTCTCGGCTCCTACTAAAGACTAACATTCACGCTCATTTCAAATTTTTTTGAATATAGTTGATCCATTACTAGAACACAATAATCTTGGAAGTGTGGTATTAGGTTTGAGTAGAAGTTTGTCTTGTTAGGGTTTATATAGGGCTGAAAATGCTTAAAAGATCACAGATACATATAGTTGGTAGTTGTGGTTATTTGAGAGTTTATATTGGTATTAATCAGTATTATGTGTATGTATGAATGTAGCTATGTTAACAGTAGGTATATATCTCATTGCCCTTAAAAGAGTTAATAAGCATATGGTCACAATAAAGAATTTAAAGGTCGATAGCTGTCTCTTTGAAAGGGAGTAACTCTTATAAGATTGTGGAATTTTATGATCTAATTCTACTGGTATGGAAAAAAGTGTTGATATATATAAATATATATATATATATATATATATATATATATAACTGATCAATTAAACCTATTGATAAATCATTTTCAATCAAACAATATTACAACGCACATCTTCAAAGACGAGATCTATAAAAAGGAAATGATTTTTGTCTTTAAAGAATGGACAGTGTCGACGGGCCATGCGTTTTGTTGGCACTAGCGAATATTTTTAAAAAAAATCACAAGTCTTTTGAGACGAAAAATTATCCTCTTTAAAGAGATATGTCATTAATAACGAAATATCATTTCAAAAGATATCATTCGCGATAATTTATTTTTTCGTCTTTTGATAGAAATTTTTGTCGTCTTGAAAGAGGTCATTCTCAAATACTTATAATGTCTTTACAGACGACCAAATTTGTCTCTAAATATACTATTGTGTTTTATTTGTATAAACAATTTAAACAATATAATATCTAATGCAAAAATAAAATAAAAGTAAATAAATAAATAACTTTACTTGTCGAGGTTCGGATTGGATCCGATGTCTTTAAGGTATTTGGGCCACATACCGGTATCTTACGTTTTTTGGCTTCAACCTCCAAGATACAACGACAAAACTATTCAAAAGAAACTGACACACGAATTCTTAAGAATTTCAACGAACTTAATAAAGTTGCTTCTTTCTATCTTTCTCTTATAATTTTAGTGTTTGATGCTTTAAAAAAAGGAATAAAGGAAATGGTTTAGTTTGCCAACTGTTTATAGAAGATGAAAAGGTGGCTTGGCAAAGAGTTGTGATGTTTCATTTGAAGACATGTTATATTAAAAGACAAAACGTTTACTAAAAAATAGCAAAGCATGGCTGGTGCAGATGGTATAAAATTTTGGCCCAAAAGCCACCAGGTTGGAGATTTAGGTTTGATCCCTCAGCCTAGCATTTTTTTTTTGCTTTGCTTCATAACAAGAGGAAATAGAATTCCTTTTCATTTCTTCAAATACTATGACTGGATTTCTCATTCAATTTCAAATGATTTTAACATTATGAACATATTACGTTAATCTTTACAACTATAATAAACGTTTCAATATTCGAATCATTTCTTTAAATTGAGTCACCGACTACCATCATAAACATGGTCATCACTTGGGTAAAATCTCATTTGACCAACAATCCCCACATGAATGGAAATTGACTAACCACCTTAAAAAAGTTAGGCAACAGAATGCTAAACACGAGAGAGAGAGAGAGAGAGAGAGAGAGAGAGAGAGAGAGAGCGAGCGAGAGAGAAGCGCGGAAGAGTACTACATCGAGAAAGGTATCTTTTGGCCTTGAACCTTCTCTGGTAAGAGCTATCAGGTTTACTTGCTAACTAGTGAACATGAGGTCTTGAACTATTCAACTTTTGTGTAAAACAAGACAATATAACTTACATAGTATAATTCCTAACATTATTTGGTTCTCACGGTTGTGTCCATTTAAGGCCCTAGACAACTCATGGTATTTCATGAATAACCGTCGGAGAATTTCGCCTTTAAAAATTCTCGTAGGGCGGCCCCACCCATGTTATTCATAAAGGTGGTCTCTTCTCTAGATTATTCCGCATTACTCTATCTTATGATATAGAAGATACACGAACCATTAAAACTTTAACTTATCCTTCACTTTACAAGTAGCACTGTTTAATTTTTCCCTAGGAATGGTTTGAGGAGGTCTCCCCACAGTGCGTCACACCAAGTTGTAATTTAATGATTCAGTTTTTCCTTTGAACCTAAATTGTAGGATTTCCACTCTGCTAGGTAGGGTTCTCATCATGGCAACTCATCTTTAATAGGTTTAAGACCCATTCCCCCTGACAATACTCGCACTTGCTTGCTTTGTAGACCTTTGGTCAGTTGATCCGCTATGTTA
The DNA here is from genome assembly GCA_029959085.1 of Nemophila menziesii. Classification (NCBI taxonomy): domain Eukaryota; kingdom Viridiplantae; phylum Streptophyta; class Magnoliopsida; order Boraginales; family Hydrophyllaceae; genus Nemophila; species Nemophila menziesii. The sequence goes on along the minus strand of JARWIR010000001.1, from coordinate 47,387,798 downwards.
TCCTTTGATCAAACGTAATCAATTGTGATAAATCCGTTTGAGAGAAGTTGTCTAACGAGATTGTGTCTACCACATATGTGTCTAGACTTACCGTTATACATATCATTTGGTGCCCTACCAATGGCACTCTATCTGTCGCATTGTATGCAAATAGCTGACACAGGCTTTGGCCAATTAGGAATGCCCTCTAATTTTTTTTTGAATCCACTTGGATTCCTCAGTAGCTTTATCTAAAGCTATAAACTCATATATAATAGTGGATCTGGATATGCACGTTTACTTAGTGGATTTCCAAGACATGGCTGCTCCTCCTAACATGTAGACAAATCCACTTGTGGATTTTGAGTCGGTGGAGTCTCATATCCAGTTTGCATCACTGTATCCTTCTAGTACATCTGGATATCCTGTGTATAACAACCCTTCGTTCATAGTGTATCTAAGATACCTTAGAACTCTTACAATAGCAATTTAGTGGTTCTTCCCTAGATTATGTGTAAACCTACTTAGCTTGCTTACTGTATGTGCTATATCTGGCGTAGTGAAGTTTGTTAGGTACATGAGACTCCCGATAATCTGAGAGTACTCCAACTGGTTGATCGTATCATTAGTGTTCTTAGCAAGATGTAAATTTACGTCAACATGTCTCGTGGCGATATTTGTGTCGCCGTTACTAAATTTGTCTAACACTTTCTCAATATAGTGTGACTGAGATAGTATAATACCTTCAAAATGTTCGGAAAATCTTTATACCCAAAATAACATACGCAAGGCCTAGATCTTTCTTGTCAAACTTACTTGAAAGTATCCCTTTGGTGAATGTAATCATATCATTGTTACATCTAATGATTACCATATCACCCACATATAAACACACAACGACATATCATGTTTCATTTTGTTTTACATAAACACATTTGTCAGATTCATTGATCTTGAAATCATTCGAGATCATGAATCAATCAAATTTGTCATGCCATTACTTCGGGGCCTGTTTTAAACCATATAAATATTTAACAAGCTTCCATACTTGCTTCTCCTTACCAGGAGCTACGTAAGCTTCAGGTTGTTCCATATATGTCTCTTCATTTAGTTCTCCATTTAGGGAAGCTGTTCTTACATCCATTTGATGAATTTCGAGCTTGTATATTGAAGCTATATCGATTAACATTCGAATGAATGATATTCTCGTGACTGGAGAATAAGTTACAAAATAGTCAAGTCCTTCTTTTTGACTATAACCTTTTACAACAAGACGGGCCTTATATTTTTCAATAGATCAATCAGTCTTTAATTTCTTATTGAATATCCATTTGCATCCGAGTAGTTTATTCCCAGGAGGGAGATCCACTAGTTCCACCTATGGTTTTGCATAATGGAATCTATCTCGCTATTTACCGCTTCTTTCCAGTAAGGGGCATCGGGGTTTTACATAGCCTCCTTGAATGTTCGTGGTTCGTCATCTACCATGTAAGATAGAAAGCCAGGACCAAAAGACGTAGAGGTTCTCATACGCTTACCTCTTCTTTGTTCTCCTTCATTTGGAAATGATTCTTTATCTTGCTTTTTGGTTGACAATGATTCTTGATCTTGTTGTTCTTGAATTGCATAATGTGTTCTTTTTAAGGAACCAGATTCTGGTGTTGTCTTGTACAAAAAGGTTTTTTTAAAAGAAATGTGCATTTCTTGATTAAATCACCATATTGATGTGAATGTCAACATGAGAAGATTTGTGTACCAGGAATCTATATGCAGCACTGTTGTGAGCATATCCAATAAAGACGCAATCGATGGTATTGGGTCCTATTATGACCACTTTAGGAGTAGGAAATGCTACCTTTGTCAAGCATCCCCACACTTTTAAGTATTTGAAGGACGTGGTTTTCCTTTCCACAATTCGTAAGGAGTTTTATCTACCTTTTTGTGTGGGACCTTGTTGAGGATGTAGTTTGCGGTGAGCAAAGACTCTCCCCACAAGTTCTGTGGTAACCCTGAGTTAATCAGCAAGGAATTCATCATTTCCTTCAACCTGCGGTTCTTTCTTCAGCAATCCCATTTTGTTGAGGCGAGTAGGGGACCATGGTTTGATGAATGGTTCCATGTTCAGCGCAAAACTCCTCAAAAGGAGACACAAATTCTCCTCCCCTATTTGTTCTAAGATTCTTAATCTTTTTATTTAGTTGATTCTCAACTTCAATTTTGTATTGCATAAATGCTTCTAAGGCCTCATCCCTACTTCGAAGAATGTATATCTGACAATACCGTATGCAATCGTCAGTGAAAGTTATAAAATACTTTTTCCCACTTCTAGTTTGCATAAATTTTAAATCACAAATGTCATTGAGAATTAACTCTAAAGGTACCAAAGTCCTTTTTTATAGATTTAAACGAGGTTTTGGTTAATTTTGACTCAACACATACTTCACATTGCTTTTGAGAATTGAAGTTCACATTAGGTAATAACCCGACGTTTACTAACTTATTTAATGAACCAAAATTAACATGTCCTAATCTATCGTGACATAAATTAGGTGAGTCAAGGATATATTACTTTCTCGGTTACATTTTTGGTAGGTACTACGGTCATTACATTCATCTTAAATAAACCGTCACATAGGTACCCTTAGCCCAAAAATATCACACCTTTAGTGAGAATAAATTTATTAGACTCAAATACTATTTTGAAGCCATTCTTATGCAATAACGAACCTGAAACTAGATTCCTTCTAATGTCAAGCACATGAAGAACATTACTGATACTCAACTCTTTTACAGAAGTCATTATTAGAATAGTGATTCCAGAGCCAACTATAAAATTTCCCATACATAAAAGTCTCTTCAGTAGTTGCAACTTTGTATGTCTTGAATATACATGTCGGGTGGCCCCAGTATCCACCCACCTGTGTTTGGTATTTCCAACCAATTTTTTTTCTTCAGAAACTGCTGTGGTAAAATCAATTTTATTAAATCTTAGTCATGATTGCTTGACCTTGATTTACTTTCATGGAATTGCCTTAATCGTTTTTTCTTTGATTTTGGCCATCTATTCCTTTACATAGATAGTCATTTCCATTTAACCTCTTAGACTCCTCAACAGGTCTAAAAGAGTCGAGATCATGTCCCACAAATGCATTTTTCATAAGTGAAATTGCCGATGATATGTTGTTACCGATTCCATCATATCTGGACATATTGTTTATCTTGGTAGACATCATTTCAATCACCAAGGATTACACATTATTGTAAATAATTCAACCAAATGAATTATTCGACCATTCTCACTAAGAGACAAAAAAAACTTAGGTCTTAAGTTTTTCCAATGTACACAAAAATCAATTCTATCTTACGACAAAATGGTTAAATAAATTTTAATTTCCCAAGACTTTATATTCTTGTTAGTCCCCCAAGTTTTTATATTGTTGTTGTAGAGGATCGAACAAATTAAAGAGATAATCAATTCACGTAAAAGAGAATCTCAATCGATTAAGAATTCTTTAAGCGAAACTTTTTCAAACCACAAGGTTCGACAAGTATGCATATATTAGAAAAATTAATTTTAGTTGTTAAAAAACTGGTGGGGCCTAGGGTGTGATAAAATAAGATATAAAACAAGTGCAAAAACACCCTAGAACTACACGGTTCTGCAAGTATACAGATCGTATGCAAGTTTTAGATAAAGATTCGTTCCGCAGAGACTACAGAGGTTAGGAGAATTTTATGCAAATAGCAAGTGCAAATAATTAAAGCTAGAACAACTAAACGCAAATGAAAGTAAAGACAAATAGATTTTTGTTTGATTTTCTAATAAACTAAAGTAAACTAAGAAATTAAGGACAGAAAATTAAATATGAAAGAGAAGCGATATGAGAATATAGCTTAAGTTATTAGCGTGTAATCCCCACTAGTTTTGCCGTTCTAAACATGTAAGGGTGAATCATGTAGTATTTCCCTAATCGGTCCCAATATGCTATCGGTAGTTTAAAATAGGATTTACCTGTGTCAATAAGGCTTCCTAAGCAAACTTTTCCTGTAATTGGTAAAGAGTCACAAGACTCAACCATAGTGATTATCTAGCTAGGTTGGGTTGTCAGATCAAACCTAAAACTAAACGTTATGTGCTAAACATGCAATTGAACACCGTTGTCAATGGTATCCTAATTACTAGATGGTAATTCTAATGGCGGCCGTCCACAAGAACACAGAATATAAATTCAAACACATAAACAGAGAATAAAAACTATAATTCTATTTAAAACATTAAATTCCCAAATTAGATAGATGTCAATCAAAACTAGGGTTCATACATATATGCTAAAACTTAAGCTAAAGAAAATTAGTTCATGAAAGAAAAGAAAGAAATTACAAAACTAAAGGTAGAAGAAGACATTGTTGATGACAGCTCCTTCCAGACTTCTCTCTTGTGTTGTAAGCTTCCTCTTGGTTTAAGGTTTCACCAAGGATGATTTAAGAGTGTTAAGAGGCTGTATTTATAGGTTAGAGGTTGACCTAATTCGTTTCTTTAGAGATAAGTTAAGTAATGGACTCCTAGCCCAACTCAAATTCGTATGGAAATAAAGATAAACACTGCTGCGTTGTTTTGGTCATAACTTCTTTATTATTGGTCCGATTTTGCTCCACAAGATACCAAAAGAATCGCAACAGAATTATCTAGACCCTTTAGGAGTAATTTACCAAATTCGGCCTCTTTATTAGGTAAAAACCCACATCTTTGGACGTGTGTGCAGAATCCCAGATTTAGGCAGCTTTTCCTTTTCCATCTTTTTAGCAATTATTTCCTTATCTCCAATTTCCATGCATATCTCCTTCCATAAGTTGTTGTCTTTGACTTGGACTCTAATTAATCTCCATAATTATCTTTAAAGCTTCACACTAAATAAACAATTAAACCCAATATGCTCTAAAAATAATAATTCTACAAATCAAGACCCAAAATAGGAAAGTGCACTAAATTAAGCTAAAATCAACCTATAAACTAATAAATAAGCCTAAAATGATGTCTCATGAATATATTTTACTATCACAAATGAGGAGACATCAAGACCCCCAACTCAAAGTTGTATCGTCCCGATACAATAAAGTAAAGAACAGTAGGGTAGTCAAAATAAACAAGAAGAAGTCGGAGGAGAACAAGAACAAAATATAATGAATGATCCTAGAGCATAAAATCCAAAAAATCTCATGTAGTAATGTTCAAGAAATAATGCACAAATATGCCTAATATACATGTAATCAACATTCCATAAATTCAAGTTAAGATTAATTTCGCAATGCCAGAATGAGAGGATGATAACTTAGTTCAGGTTAATGGCTATAGGTTGTTCATAGGTCCCAAATACAGCATCCAATGGTCCACTTACCTACTACCTAATAGCTCAATTGTTTCTCCATCTAGTAGTTAAAAATCCTAAGGTCTTGGTTATAACTTGGCTTAAGGACGGGTGTGGTATATTTGGATAATGAAAAGTGAGCTTTTGACTCTCTCCTCACTAGCCATCAACGAATCGCCCTAGAGCTTGAGTTTTTCACTCGAAGATGTTCTCACTCAACCCAATTTATTGATGCTTTTTAATGTGCATCCCCAATAATCCCAATTAAAACCTTTGATGATATAAAATCCACTTTGCCGGTCCGAATATATATTCTCTTTTCAAATCAATTTTTTATTTTGTATAGCTATGACTCTCTTTTTGATATTCGAGATATCACGCTATTTTTCATATATATATTCTTTTTCTTTTTTATGCCCTTGTTGGCAAAATTAGCTCGTAGCTTCTTTTCCATTCACTATTACCCCGGCAAAGGGTTACAATAATAACAATTCATCATCAATAAATTCACAATTATAATTCCCAAATTCCCAAAGTTCCCTAATGATGAAACCCACCACCCCAAACTCAAGCTCTAAAACGAGTTGTCTCAGGTTTTGCGATTCGAGTGCGGGTCATATAGATAAGTCCTAAAACTAGGGTATGGATTATAATGTGGTTCAATAAAAAGGCTTTAGAAAGGCTCAGAGGGGCTAAGACGGATAAATAACATAATCAAATAAAAGGGTGAGAAAGTATAAAGGCTTCAAGTGTTTTAATCATGAAAGGACTGCCTTAGTCATCTTTCTAACTACCGGATTTCGTTACTTTTTCACTAATAGTTCATAGACAAGTGGGTTTTCAACTAATTTTAAACCTCACGTTCTACACACCAAATAACTATTCCTAAGTTTCAACGTACTTCTTAGCATTGCTCATTAACTTTTCTATCCTTTATTTCCTGTTTTCATACATGCATGCTAAACAATTTTGTTTGCATCTTTCAAAAACATACTACCTACTATCATTGACCTAATAAAATCATGCTCAAATAGGTACATTCAAAATAATCTATGCCTTAATTCAACCTAAAAATTTTAAATTTTATGCAAAAACGAAAAGAAGATGAGGACAACGAATCCCCACCCCCAACTCAAAAGTGAGCCGTGTCCCCACGACTCGAAAAAGACTCAAAAATGGAATAAAATTCAAAATAAAACTAACTAAACTACCTAATGCATCCAAGCTATTGAGAAAAAATTAGAATGACCTACCTGGTTGGCCATAGAGATCCATCATATCATCCTCATCTTCAGAAGCTGAGGGGTCGGTGTAATCATCTATATCCTTGTACAAGGTCGAATTATCTACCCTTGTTTCCAATTGCATGATTTCTACCCAAAGGTCTTTGTTATCTTCACGTAATCTTTCAACTTCGTTCTGTAACTGAATAGCCCAAGGAGGACGATCATAAGCAATTTTGGAAGAGGAGGTAGAAGAACCTTGGTCTTGGATTTTTATCTTGTCTAAAGGCCTTCTTGATGGTGTGGACATTCTAGCAGTTAATCTCTTCTTTGGTAGTTGATGTCTCCTCATTTGTGATAGATTTATATTAGGATGAGACATCATTTTTAGTGATTTAGAAGTCATTATAGTCGATTTTCTTGAGAAATATTACACTTTCCTATTTTGAGTCTTGATTTAGTAAAATAATATTTTTAGAGCATATTGGGTTTAATTATTTATTTAGTGTGAAGCTTTAAAGATAATTATGGAGATTAATTAGATTCCAAGTCAAAGACTACAAGATATGGAAAGAGATAGACATGGTAATTGGAGATAAGGAAATAAAAGCTAAAAACATGGAAAAGGAAAAGCTGCCTTAATCCTGAATTTCTGCACCTACGACCACAAATCAGCTTATATCTCAAGAACGGTGAGGAATTTGGAGAAACAGTCAAGAGCAAAGTTGAAGAGCTTTCCGAGACGATCAATTTGGTATATTCATACGCGTCAAACGGATGAATATTGAAGCTGTTAGAGCCAAAAGAAAATCGGGCCTGATTTCATGTTTTTAGGGTTACGAATTTGAGTTGGGCTTGGAGTCCACTACTTACTTCTCCTTCAAGAAAACGAATTAGGGCTTCCAAGATACCTATAAATACACCCTCTTATCATTGTAAACATGTCCTTGCTCAGTTCTAAACATTAGCTTAAATTATAAATAATAGCTTAGTCCTTCACATTAATATTCATCCTTAGAATCAAGCTATTCATCCAAGGAGCAAGCTGACCTGTAGAGGAAGACAAGAAGATGAAAGTTGGAGAATTACAAACTCCTCTTCTACATCTACCTTCTCTATATTTAGAGTAATTAGCTATAGATCTATTCTCAACCATATTTCTAAGCTTTTATTCTGTAAGTTTACTTTTAATTGTTGGGTTATTATTTTGTCTACATTCATAAATACTATTTGTTATTTTAATTGATTGAGCTTGGCGTATATTGTTATTATGTGTTTTGACTTATTGTTACACCTTAGATTTGGCCAATCTTAGGATTATTCTTAGTTATTGACAACACCACATAATCGTCTAGTTTTGATCCCTTGCCTAACTAGATAGCCATCAAGGTTTGATTTAATCACCAATCATTACTTAGGAATCCCTAGTAGTGGAGAGGTTGCTCCTAAGCCTAGAAGGCTAGGTAGAATTTAGAATCCTGGTTAATATATAATGCTTAATCTGTGACAGGTTAGAATAACGATTTAGTAATAGACTCATATTAGTAATCCTAATCTATTAGACTTACATTCATATTTATTTATCTGCATTCATATTTGTTTATTTCATATCAGATATTTATTTCTAGTTTTATATTTTATTCTAAAACATATAAATTCATCTACGCTTGTTAAATATAAGTAGATCTAACGGATACAATCCCTGCGAACGAACTTGACTTATCATTAAAACTTGCAAACGATCTGTGATACTTGCAGTGAGTTCCGTGGTTCTCAAGGGTGTGTGACTCTTTATTATTACCTTTATTTATCTATTATTTCATCACACCTTTGCCCCCACCAAGTTTTTGGCGCCGCTGCCGGGGATTTATCTTTAAGTTAAATCTATTTTGTGTTTATTTAGTGTAGAAGTTTTTATTTGTTTTCAGTTTTACGCTTTCTTTTTGTTTTAGTCTTTCTCAAGATTTTAGATGGATAATCAACGGTTAGAGCTAGGTTTACCTAGTAAATTTCGAGTTCAACGCATTGGGATTCGCGTCCCAACTATCCAAGCCGTTAGATTCAAGCCTGATCCTGATTTAATTAATCAATTCGCGAGCTATGGGAAATTTAATGGTGATACAAATCAAGATCCGGTCAGATCTGTTAAAAAATTCATGCAATTTTGTGATGCCTACATTAATGAAGGTGTTACGCAAGAACAGATGTATTATTTAATGTTTCAATTTTTCTTGACCGGGAAAGCAAGCGATTGGTTCGATGATCAACCTCCCGAGCTAATAACCGATTGGGACAAGCTTCAAGAAAGATTCCTTGATAAATTTTATCCTACAAGTATGCGAGTAAAGGAACTATTGGAGCCTACAAATTTCTTACAAGAAGCCAGAGAGAGTGTTGGTGAAGCATGGACGAGATTTCAAAAGATGTTGGCAAGATGTCCACTACATGGATACACGCCACAATTACAATTATCCATGTTCTATAATGGACTCGATAGCGAGTCAAGGCTGAGAGCAGATAATATGGGTCGTGGTAATTTTGTCTCTATGGATCCAAAAGAAGCAAAAAGTGGTATGGAAACAATCATTGAGAACAACATGAGTTGGCCACAAGGAAAGACTCCTACCACTAACGAAGAAGAAGGCGCGAGGATTTCAAGCTTGCGAGATCAAATACAACAACTCGCTATAACTGTTAAGGAAAGCATCCCAAAGCCACCTCAACAGTTATACCTACAAGAGCAAGCCTATGAAAATCAAGCTAATCAACCACCGAGCTATACTGTGCATAATGTAAGTCAAGCTCAATCACGTCCTCAAGAAGAGATTACTGAGTTAAAAGAGACTATTAGTCAATTCATCAACTTCTCGAAGGAAAATATGAGCAGACTTGAATCAAAGATCGATGCATCAGTAGTGCAAAGCCTGCAACAACAGAACCAAGATCTTAAACAACATAATCAACTTTTAGAGAAGAATGTGATGCGGCTCACTACAATCATAGACCAAATGCAAAGTCAACTCCTACAATTGACCCAAGATACAACGTCTAACATGAAGAAGATCTAATACGTAGACGATAAGGTTAAGACTATTAGTCTTCAAGCTCAAAAGATAAAAGAACATGGTGAGATAATCACCGAAGCGCTACCATCTCCCTCAAAAGGGGATGTTCTACCAAACAAGTCAAACGTAAAACGGATGAACTTAGATGAGATAATTGTTGAAGATTGGGTTGAAGAAGTTGAACATGATGAGATTAAGAAGCCTAGAGTGGTTGATGGACCAAGAATTGAAGAGAGAAGTAGAGCAAGACAAACACCCATACATTGCCACAATCCCACGAAGCAACATCAGAAGTGTATAGAGGCGTTAAAACAAGTAAAAATTAACGTCCCTTTACTCGAAGCTATGGAAGGAAGGAGAAACTATGATCGGTTCTTTTTGGAGGCACTCTCCAATAAGAAAAAATTCACAAGAGCCAAGTCTGTAGCAATCAACGAAGGGGTATCAGCACGAGTTCAAAGAAGATTACCACCGAAGCGTAAAGATCCGGGAAGTTTCAATCTCCCAATCAAAATAGGTGGTATATTTTATGGAAAAGCCATGTGTGATTTAGGGGCAAGTGTGAATATCATGCCCAAAAGTGTACTCAAGAAGATTGGTATTAGTGAAGCGAAACCGACATCCGTAATCTTACAACTTGCGGATCAATCTACTGTTAAGCCGTGGGGAGTAATAGAGGATGTACTCGTTCAAGTAGGTAACCTTGTTATTCCAACGGACTTTATTATTCTTGACTACAAAGCAGATAAGAACGTCCCATTCATTCTTGGGCGTCCATTCCTAGCCACCAGCGATACTATAGTGAATGTGAATGAAGGAACCGTGACTCTTAGTATTAAAGATAACGTTGAAACATTCTATGTTTCGGGAAAGAAAAGGAAAAAGAAGTCAAAGGAACTATATCCAATCAGAGCAGTAACCAAGAAGCCAGAACCTGAAAGTTTCCAAGAAACCATAGAGAAAAATATTGAGTTTGGGGTAGGAGACGAGGTGGCATGGAAACCTCCCAACCCCAAACAGAGCAGTTCTTGGAAGGGACCTTATGTTATCACGCAAATTTTCTCAGAAGGAGTGGTCGAAATCAAGGCTATCAAAGGTTGCAAGCTCAATTTGGTAAGTGTTAATCATCTGACTCACTGCTGGGGAGGCTATAAAAAGAAATAACCGAGGTAACTCGTCTAACTTTGAAAGACGTTAAACAAAAGTGCCCTTTGGGAGACATCCCATAGTAATTTTTATGTTTTTATGTTTTAGTTTTAGTTTAGTTTAGTTAATATTGCATATTTGAGGAAGGTATTAGTGTTTTTGATGATTAGGTATTGGAGAAATCGAGTTAGGGAAGCGAACAAAATTTTTTCGGACAGAAACTTCGGCAAGTCATATCTTTGCGCTCGGATGTCGGAATCAGATGATTTTTGAGCCTAAACTGCATAACTTTTCGAGATCTAGCTGTTGGGGAGGTTTTTGCCAGGTGCGGTACACCGGACCTCAGCCGCGGTGCACCGCACGGTAAAAACCCGTGCCACGGGGTAGAGTTACGTGTTTTATCCAGAAACGAAAAAAAATATAGCTGATGGGTCCGGTATACCGGACCCTATACCGCGCCATGCACCGCACAAACACGTGCTACGGGGTCCTACCACGGGTTTTTTGACGTAGGAGGCGCGGAGCACCCCCACGGTACACCGGACCATGGTCTGCAGCTCAAAAACCCGTACCACGGGTCCTACCACGGGTCCAATCCAGTGAGCAAAAATTTTCACCCATCAGATGCTGCGGTGTACCCCGCGGTACACCCCCTGGTCCGCAGGGGTAGTCCGCACGAACCGCCAGAGAGAGAAAAGAAAGGGTTTCAAGCTTATAAAGAGATCTAATGCTTATTATTCCGAATTTATCAAACCTTAAACCTCTTTCTTCTCTCCAGAACTCTCCCAACTCCATTAAAGCTTCAACAAACTTTCACCTAACATCAAAACATCACCAAATCACCATGAATTCTCATCCAAATCCTTCCCTACATCATTACAAAGAAGATTCAAGCACCCAAATCATATCAAAACACCTAGAAACCAAGAATCAAAGCCATGAATCTCAACATCTTTTTCTAAAAATCCTTAAACCCACATCATTAAAGCTTGATTCAATCATACCCACATGGAGAATTGTCATCCTAACACCTTTCCTAACCAAAATAAAGCTTGTTCCACCTATGATCATAAAGTACAAATTTCAAGAGTGTTCATAGCTTTGCGTTTGGGGTCAAAAGAGATGATGAAGAGAATAGAGATATTATCAAGTGTATGGGATATTAAGAATCAAAGCAAGATATTGGGTAAGTTCTATATGAAATCAGATGAGATGGGTACTAGTTTGGGAATAAATTACAAGGTAAAATCGGATCAAGAGAATAGAGGAAAGCTAGCTGTCGTGAATTCAAAGAGTAAAAAGGTTTAAACTTTCATAAGGAAGACACCACAACCTCTACAATCGATAGTCCTTTAACCCAAGATGAACAAGAGCTTCTGGGACGCTAGTAGCTGTGTTCAAAACATATTCCTAGATGAGCACTGTCACATGAGAAAGTATTCAAGAGCAGAATTGAAAGAAGATTAACGAGAGAATTCTAGAGTGTGATTGATTGGGATGGAGCATAAGAAGATGTAAGGGAAAGCGAAATTGGTGATACTAGAAGTTTACATACATGAAAGCATTGCACCCTATTCCGGGTATTGATCAGGCGAGGTAAATAGCCTCGAAGAGTATGTTTTCTTTCTTCCTTACCTTTTCTATATGTGCAATATCTGTGATATTTTAATTTTCTTTTATTTTATTTTTGAGTCTTTTCGAGTCGTGGGGACACGGCTCATTTTTGAGTTGGGGGTGTGGGGATTCGTTGTCTCTCATCTCCATTTTTCTGTTTTTTTTAGGTAAAATTAAATTTTTTTGAAGGTTTAGATGTATGTAGAGTGTGTTTAATAGCTTGAAAGCATAAACTCAGTAAGTTAATGATAGAAAGTAGTATGTTTATGAGCTATTTTATTTTGTATGCTTTGAGTATTTGCAGGAAAACACACATTGATAGTAAAGAAAAGATTAGTGAGCAATGCGATAGAAAGTATGTTCGATCTCAGGGAACCTTGAGAAGTGTGTAGGCCGTGAGATCCAAGCTAGTCGATAAACCCATTTGATGAAAGTGCTAAAGGTAAGAGAATAACGAAATTACATAGTGTAGAAAGTGATTAAGGCGGTTCTTTCATATTTGAAGCCTTTAAAGCCTTTTTATACCTTCTCACCTTGTTATTTTGATTTTATATGCTATATCCTTCTCAGCCCTTCTAGCCTTTCTAAAGCCTTTTTATTGAAACACGTTATAAGCCATATCCCTTTAGATTATAGGACTTTTCCATATAACCCGCACTCGAATCGCGATGCATAGACAGTTGTTTTAGAGCTTGAGTTTGGGGTGGTGGGTCCACCATTATGGGAATTGTTATTGGGTTGGGATTTTTGAGCTTATTAATTATGCTCTGTTATTTATATTGATAATGATTCACAAGATTATATTGTAACCCTTTGCCGGGGTAATAGTGAATGAAAAAGAAGCTACGAGCTAAATTTGCCAATAAGGGCATAAAAATATATATATGAAAAAATAGCGTGATATCTCATCATTAAAAAGAGTCATAGCTAAAGAAATTGATTTGAAAAGAAAATATATATATTCGGACCGGCAAAGTGGAATTTTTAAGTGAACATCTTATGCTTCAATTGGGTTATTGGGGATGCTAAATTGTGCATCAAAGAAATCATTGGGTTGAGTGAGAAACGTTTTATGAGAGTAACTCAAGCTCTAGGGCGATTCGTTGATGGCTAGTGAGGAGAGAGCCAAAACTCACTCTAAATTATCCAAATATACTTATCATACCGTCCCTAAGCCTACATTACAACCTTAAAGACCTTTTGATTCTTTGCTATCTAATCGAGAAGTGATTGAGCCAATAGAGAGTAGTTAAGTGGAGCTTTGGATACTAGTAAAGGTCGATGAACAATCTATAGCTTCCTTGGTGAACTGAGTAAAGTTCCTCTCTTTCTTACATTGCGAAACTAATCTGATCTTGAATTCAAGCCGTGCTGACTGTGGATATGAGAAGTGTACAGGTATGTAGTTTGTGAATATTATTACATGAAATTTTCTGAGTAGTTGCTTTGAGTCTATTCTCCATATTCTGCTATCTTCTTCCTTTTGTGCTTAATTGACCTAGGTGTGTATTTAGAGACTTCCTTTTGTTTTTATCTTTATTGTATCGGGACGATACAACTTTGAGTTGGGGGTCTTGATGTCTCCTCATTTGTGATAGATTTATATTAGGATGAGACATCATTTTTAGTGATTTAGAAGTCATTATAGTCGATTTTCTTGAGAAATATTACACTTTCCTATTTTGAGTCTTGATTTAGTAAAATAATATTTTTAGAGCATATTGGGTTTAATTATTTATTTAGTGTGAAGCTTTAAAGATAATTATGGAGATTAATTAGATTCCAAGTCAAAGACTACAAGATATGGAAAGAGATAGACATGGTAATTGGAGATAAGGAAATAAAAGCTAAAAACATGGAAAAGGAAAAGCTGCCTTAATCCTGAATTTCTGCACCTACGACCACAAATCAGCTTATATCTCAAGAACGGTGAGGAATTTGGAGAAACAGTCAAGAGCAAAGTTGAAGAGCTTTCCGAGACGATCAATTTGGTATATTCATACGCGTCAAACGGATGAATATTGAAGCTGTTAGAGCCAAAAGAAAATCGGGCCTGATTTCATGTTTTTAGGGTTACGAATTTGAGTTGGGCTTGGAGTCCACTACTTACTTCTCCTTCAAGAAAACGAATTAGGGCTTCCAAGATACCTATAAATACACCCTCTTATCATTGTAAACATGTCCTTGCTCAGTTCTAAACATTAGCTTAAATTATAAATAATAGCTTAGTCCTTCACATTAATATTCATCCTTAGAATCAAGCTATTCATCCAAGGAGCAAGCTGACCTGTAGAGGAAGACAAGAAGATGAAAGTTGGAGAATTACAAACTCCTCTTCTACATCTACCTTCTCTATATTTAGAGTAATTAGCTATAGATCTATTCTCAACCATGTTTCTAAGCTTTTATTCTGTAAGTTTACTTTTAATTGTTGGGTTATTATTTTGTCTACATTCATAAATACTATTTGTTATTTTAATTGATTGAGCTTGGCGTATATTGTTATTATGTGTTTTGACTTATTGTTACACCTTAGATTTGGCCAATCTTAGGATTATTCTTAGTTATTGACAACACCACATAATCGTCTAGTTTTGATCCCTTGCCTAACTAGATAGCCATCAAGGTTTGATTTAATCACCAATCATTACTTAGGAATCCCTAGTAGTGGAGAGGTTGCTCCTAAGCCTAGAAGGCTAGGTAGAATTTAGAATCCTGGTTAATATATAATGCTTAATCTGTGACAGGTTAGAATAACGATTTAGTAATAGACTCATATTAGTAATCCTAATCTATTAGACTTACATTCATATTTATTTATCTGCATTCATATTTGTTTATTTCATATCAGATATTTATTTCTAGTTTTATATTTTATTCTAAAACATATAAATTCATCTACGCTTGTTAAATATAAGTAGATCTAACGGATACAATCCCTGCGAACGAACTTGACTTATCATTAAAACTTGCAAACGATCTGTGATACTTGCAGTGAGTTCCGTGGTTCTCAAGGGTGTGTGACTCTTTATTATTACCTTTATTTATCTATTATTTCATCACACCTTTGCCCCCACCAGTAGTGGTTGTTCAGGTGCCTGTTCTTTTGATTCTTCAGAAACCTCATCAAGATTGATGGGTTTTTCAATGGTAGCTCCAGGAAATTTCTTATTCTTCCCAAGGATTGAACACTTTCTCTTGTATTCCATAGCGTCAGATCTATTAGTCATACTTGATTCACCCACAACTCAAGTTATACCACGGATGGATTAGAAGTTTAAGGACAATTGGTTTAGCTTGATGTTGTTGCTTGGAATTGATGAAAGAGAAAGGTTATAGGATTTGATCTTGGAAGAACTCTTTAAAGCTTGTTGACTTTGATGGTGTTTGATGGTGTAGTGTGATGACTTTGATGAAGGATTGTGTTTATGGAAGATGATGGAGAGGATTTGATGAGTTGTTGTGTTAATTGTGAAGGTTTGCACAAGCTTTAAGATGTTTATATAGGGTTTGGGTCTGAAAAATTCGTGGGTGGAAGGCTAGGGTTAATCTCATAAGGTAAGAGTTTGATTAGGAAAAGAATTCCTTCTTAAACCGCCTCTTGCGGTGCACCAGACATATCCCGCGGTGTACCGCAGCTTCTGTTGCTCCAAAATTTTTACCTACTGGATAATACCCGAGCTAGCACCCCGTGGTACGGGTTTTTGGGTCGCGGACCAGGGGTGCGGTGCAGGGGGTAGTCCGTGGCATGTCCGTCAAAAAACCCGTGGTACCCAACCCGTGGTACGGGTTTTTACCGTGCGGACTAGGGTCCGGTGTACCGCAGCTTCTGTTGCTCCAAAATTTTTTTTTTTTTTCGACCTTCTGGATAAAACCCGAGCTAGTCAACCCGTGGTACGGGTTTTTGGGGCGCGGTGCATCCCTGCGGACCATGGGGTAGTCCGCGCCAGACTTGAAGTTCCTCCAGATTTTCCTTTTGACCCCAAACTCGTTTCCTGCACAATAACATACTACCTTTCTCTCCCATTAGCTTGAAAACACAATTAAAATATACACTAACTTAAAATTAAACACTACAAAGCAAAAACAACTAATCTAAAAAGCAATTAAAACAAGGGGTGTCTCCCAAGAGCACTTTTGTTTAACGTCTTTGAGTTAGACGTGTACCTCAGGCTAATCGCATTCGACAAGGTAGATTTTCTCTCCTTGCTCAAAGTCCTCACTGTCATAGTATCTCTTCAAACGCTGGCCATTCACCATGAATGTTCGTTGCTCGGCTGGATTTTCAATCTCAATCGCTCCATGCGGTGTGACTTTGGTAACAATGTAAGGTCCTTCCCAACGGGATTTAAGCTTTCCTGGGTAGTTTGAAAATCGAGAGTTGTATAATAAAACCTTCTGTCCAATCTCGAGATTCTTTGGACGGAGCCGTTTATCATGCCATCGCTTTGTTTTCTCCTTATAGAGACGTGAACTTTCATAGGCATGATAACGAAGCTCCTCCAATTCGTTCAATTGCATCATCCTTTGTTTCCCGGCCAAATCTGGGTCTAGATTCAGAGTTTTAATAGCCCAGTAGGCTCGAGCTTCTAGTTCAATCGGTAGATGACACGCTTTGCCGTAGACCATGCGATATGGAGATGCCCCAACTGGTGTTTTAAATGCTGTTCTGTATGCCCAGAGAGCATCATCTAGCTTTAGAGACCAGTCTTTTCTTGATTTGTTCACGGTCTTCTCCAGAATAGATTTAATTTCCCGATTAGAAACTTCAGCTTGACCGTTAGTTTGTGGGTGATAACCGGTTGAAGTACGGTGTTTCACTCCAAACTTTTTAAGAAAATGTCTCACGGGAGCATTAAGAAAATGGGTACCTTTATCACTGATGAGAACACGTGGCGTACCATGTCTTGAAAAGATGTTTGATTTTAAGAATTTAATCACTGTTTGAGCATCGTTCTTTGGTGTTGCCACTGCTTCTACCCATTTCGATACATAGTCTACTGCAAGCAAAATATAAAGATTTCCATAGGAAGTGATGAAAGGTCCCATGAAATCTATTCCCCATACATCAAAGATCTCAACTCCAAGAATGTTATTAAGCGGCATCGCGTCTCTTTTTGATATATTACCAGTTTTTTGGCATCTGTGGCATGACTGGACGAAACTGTGACAATCTTTGTGTATGGTTGGCCAATAGAACCCGGATTGAAGAATTTTAGCTGCGGTTCTATCGCCCTTAAAGTGACCTCCATAAGGTGAACTATGACAACTTTCAATAATTTTCTCCATCTCACCTTCATGTACACATCTTCTAACCACTTGGTCACTACATATCTTCCAGAGGTACGGTTCATCCCAATAATACTGTTTGGCCTGGTGGTTCAATCTTTGTCTTTGTTGTGGGTGGAAATCTTTGGGAAAGACACCACTCACAATGAGGTTGACTAGATCTGCATACCATGGCACAAAAGCACGTTTAATAGCAAAAAGTTGTTCATCAGGGAATACCTCTTTAACCAACAATGGTTCCTTGTTCGCATTAGATCCTTCGAGCCTTGATAAGTGATCAGCAACTTGATTGTCGCATCCTTTTCGGTCTCGAATATCTATGTCGAATTCTTGAAGCAATAGTACCCATCTAATGAGACGCGGCTTAGCGTCCTTTTTCTCCATGAGGTACCTAATAGCTGAATGGTCCGTGTATACAATAGTTTTCTTCCCAACCAGATAGTGACGAAATTTATCGAAAGCATAAACTACGGCCAACATCTCTTTCTCCGTTACTGTATAATTCATCTGGGCAGCGTTGAAAGTTTTACTTGCATAATAAATCGTGTGGAAAATCTTGTCTTTCCTTTGTCCCAACACAACACCCATAGCGTGATCACTAGCATCGCACATAAGTTCAAACGGAGCTTCCCAATCAGGGGGTATAACAATAGGTGTAGAGATCAGTTTTTCCTTAATCGTCAAAAACGCTTGAAGACATTCTTCAGTAAAATTAAAAGGAGTATCCTTTTCAAGTAAAGAGCAAAGCGGTTTGGCGATCTTGGAAAAATCATTAATAAATCGTCGATAAAATCCTGCGTGACCCAAGAAACTTCGCACTCCTTTAACAGAAACCGGAGGTGGTAGTGTTTTGATAACTTCAATTTTCGCACGATCAACCTCCATCCCTGCCTTTGAAACTTTATGTCCCAACACAATTCCCTCTTGAACCATGAAGTGGCATTTTTCCCAATTAAGCACGAGATATTTTTCTCTACATCTCACAAGGACTTTCTCAAGATTTCTTAAACAATCATCAAAACTGTCTCCAAACACCGAAAAATCATCCATAAAAACCTCCAAATATTTATCAATCATGTCCCAAAATATAGCCATCATGCACCTCTGGAACGTGGCAGGTGCATTGCATAAACCAAACGGCATTCTTCTATAAGCAAAAGTACCAAACGGACATGTAAAAGTTGTTTTGTGTTGATCGAGGGGATCCACACAAATCTGATTATAACCTGAATATCCGTCTAGGAAACTGTAATATTCTCTCCCTGCAAGTTTGTCTAGCATCTGATCAATGAATGGTAGCGGGAAGTGATCTTTCTTCGTTGCTTTGTTCAGTCTTCGGTAATCCATGCACACGCGCCACCCCACAACTGGTCTTGATGGTATGGCTTCGCCTTGCTCATTAAGGATGGTAGTGAAACCTCCTTTCTTGGGAACACACTGCACTGGACTAACCCAATCACTGCTAGCAATCGGATAGATAATTCCTGCGTCTAACAACTTGATAACTTCCTTCCTCACTACTTCTTTCATAGCTGGCATGAGTCTTCTCTGTCCTTCTATAGATCGCCCACCTTCGTTTTCAAGAATGATTTTGTGTTTGCAAACGGAAGGACTAATTCCCTTGATGTCGGCAATAGTCCATCCAATTGCTTCTTTGTTTGCACGAAGTACTTGAAGTAGCTTCTCCTCTTGAGGACCTGAAAGGTTAGCAGAAATAATAACAGGCAAAGTTTTGTTCGTACCTAGATATGCATAGCGTAAGTGATCTGGAAGTGGTTTTTCTTCGAGAACAGGTGGACATATTATAGATGGTTGTTTCATTGGTTCAATGTCACCTGGCTCTCGAAGTAATTCTCGTACGTTTAATCCTAATGCAGCAACATCTTCAGGGGGAATCTCGAGTTTTGGTGTTTCAGGTGCTAAGGCTTTGTCAAGATCATCATTTAAGTTCTCTTCATTGAAGACTTCTTGCGTAATCTTTTCGATGACATCTACCTTGAAGCACTCGTCTTTCGCTTTAGGATATTTCATAGCCTGAAACACATTAAATCGTATTTGTTCGCCTTGTACTCTCATGATCAACTCACCATTCTCAACATCAATTAGTGTACGCCCCGTGGCTAAGAATGGTCTACCCAAAATGATGGGGACATTCTTATCCGCGTCGTAGTCAAGGATAATAAAATCACAAGGAAAAATAAAAGAGCCCGCGTTAACTAAAACATCTTCAATTTTACCTATTGGTCGTGAGAGGGAGCGATCCGCCATTTGTAGTACCACAGATGTAGGTACTACTTCTCCGATATTAAGCTTCTCGAACAGGGATTTAGGCATGAGATTGATGCTTGCACCTAAATCGCATAATGCTTTCCTGGTCCAATTTTCTCCAATGCCGATGGGAATTGTAAAACTTCCGGGATCTTCTAGTTTTGGTGGCAACTCATTTTGACATATAGCACTGCACTCCCTAGGTAATCCAATTGGTTCCCCAGTCTCTATACTTCGCTTGTTGGAGAGAATGTCTTTCATAAATTTCATGTAGCTTGGCATCCTCTTGAGAGCTTCAACAAGGGGTATATTGATTTCTAATTTCTTCAACATGTCAATGAACTTCTTGAATTCCAGGTCATTGTCCTTCTTCCTGACACGTGAAGGGTATGGTGGTGGAGGGCGTGTACTGAGTTCCACTGGTTGTCTTGTCTTATCAGGTGTCTCGGCTTGGACACTTTTTGGTTGAACTACCTCCTTGACTGTATCTTTGATTATTTCTTCCCCCCTTTGTTTTGGAATAGGGATAGGCTCTGGTTCTGGTCTTGGTGGAGGCAGTTGCTTCCCACTTCGCAATTCAACTGCATGGCAAGAATCGTCTCTAGGAGCAATAGTATCACTTGGGAGTTGCCCTTTCGGCCTAGTTTGTAATGTACTCGCCATCTGTGATATAGTATGCTCTAGTTGCTTTATAACCTTCTCCTGAGTTCGAACTCTCTGTTGGCTATAATTTATTTTCTTCTCAACGTTTTGCATTAATTTAGTCATACTTGAAGTCAAACTCTGGAGTTGTTCTTGTTTTGCCAATTGCATTGATTGTTTAGGTGGATCTTTCTTCGGTTCTTGACAAGTTTTCTTAACAATGGGTGCCTTTTTCTGAATAGGTTGTGGAGGATTATAAGATTGAAGTTGGGGTTGCTGACTAGTTTCTTGTTTTCTGTCCCAACTCTTTTGTTGTGGAGGTTGTTGATAATTAGAGTAGCTTTCTTGATTGTAACTATTCCAGTAGTAGTTATTTTGACGATATTGAACGGAAGCTACTGCTGGATTATTCATACATCCTGCCCACACATGATTTCTTGATCCACAACCAAGACACGAAGGAATTGTGCGTACCATATTTACCTGAGCAATTGTTCGGGCTTGTTCTGTCAGCTCTTCGAGTTGTTTAGCCAATTCCTTAAGCTTTAGAGATTCTGAATTGTTCTCCTTTACTGATTTCTTTGGCCAACTTCTCTCGTTTTCAAGAATTCTTTCCATCCCCAACTCAGCTTCTACAGGATCTAGCAACACAAAACCTGCGTTTCCTACCGAATCTGCTTTCTCTCTTGATTTGTCATTAAGGCCTCCATAAAACAAGGTTAAATAATATTCTGGCGAGGATCTATGATATGGACATCTCGCTTTCTTCTCTGTAAATCGTAACCATGCTTCACCCAAACTCTCTTCCTCTTCTTGTATAAATTGTTCAAGCTCCAACATGTCTTTTAAACGTCTACTCACCGGATAAAAACGGTCTAGGAATCTTGTTTGAAGCTTGTCCCAATCTGGAATAACATGAGGGTGTTGGGTATCGTACCAATCGCTTGCACATCCGGTCAAGAAGAACTGGAACATCAAGTAATATACTTGCTTCCTAGTAACTCCTCTTATGATATAAGCATCACAGATCTGCATGAACTTCTGAATATATCGGATCGGATCTTGATGTGCATCTCCGCTGAATAATCCATGAGATGCAAATTGAGTTAGCATCCCTGGATCAGGTTTAAATTTAGCGGCTTGGATTTCTGGAGCGCGAATTCCTCGTGGCTCCACTCTAAATTCGATGGGTAGCTCAAGTCGCCTTGGGTTCTCCATCTGTAACTAAATCTGAAAAACAAAAACTAAAAACAAAAAGCGTAAAATAGAACTAACTGAAAATAAAAGCACAAGATATATGCACAAGGACTAACGATGTAGTCCCCGGCAGCGGCGCCAAAAACTGGGTGGGGCCTAGGGTGTGATAAAATAAGATATAAAACAAGTGCAAAAACACCCTAGAACTACACGGTTCTACAAGTATACAGATCGTATGCAAGTTTTAGATAAAGATTCGTTCCGCAGAGACTACAGAGGTTAGGAGAATTTTATGCAAATAGCAAGTGCAAATAATTAAAGCTAGAACAACTAAACGCAAATAAAAGTAAAGACAAATAGATTTTTGTTTGATTTTCTAATAAACTAAAGTAAACTAAGAAATTAAGGACAGAAAATTAAATATGAAAGAGAAGCGATATGAGAATATAGCTTAAGTTATTAGCGTGTAATCCCCACTAGTTTTGCCGTTCTAAACATGTAAGGGTGAATCATGTAGTATTTCCCTAATCGGTCCCAATATGCTATCGGTAGTTTAAAATAGGATTTACCTGTGTCAATAAGGCTTCCTAAGCAAACTTTTCCTGTAATTGGTAAAGAGTCACAAGACTCAACCATAGTGATTATCTAGCTAGGTTGGGTTGTCAGATCAAACCTAAAACTAAACGTTATGTGCTAAACATGCAATTGAACACCGTTGTCAATGGTATCCTAATTACTAGATGGTAATTCTAATGGCGGCCGTCCACAAGAACACAGAATATAAATTCAAACACATAAACAGAGAATAAAAACTATAATTCTATTTAAAACATTAAATTCCCAAATTAGATAGATGTCAATCAAAACTAGGGTTCATACATATATGCTAAAACTTAAGCTAAAGAAAATTAGTTCATGAAAGAAAAGAAAGAAATTACAAAACTAAAGGTAGAAGAAGACATTGTTGATGACAGCTCCTTCCAGACTTCTCTCTTGTGTTGTAAGCTTCCTCTTGGTTTAAGGTTTCACCAAGGATGATTTAAGAGTGTTAAGAGGCTGTATTTATAGGTTAGAGGTTGACCTAATTCGTTTCTTTAGAGATAAGTTAAGTAATGGACTCCTAGCCCAACTCAAATTCGTATGGAAATAAAGATAAACACTGCTGCGTTGTTTTGGTCATAACTTCTTTATTATTGGTCCGATTTTGCTCCACAAGATACCAAAAGAATCGCAACAGAATTATCTAGACCCTTTAGGAGTAATTTACCAAATTCGGCCTCTTTATTAGGTAAAAACCCACATCTTTGGACGTGTGTGCAGAATCCCAGATTTAGGCAGCTTTTCCTTTTCCATCTTTTTAGCAATTATTTCCTTATCTCCAATTTCCATGCATATCTCCTTCCATAAGTTGTTGTCTTTGACTTGGACTCTAATTAATCTCCATAATTATCTTTAAAGCTTCACACTAAATAAACAATTAAACCCAATATGCTCTAAAAATAATAATTCTACAAATCAAGACCCAAAATAGGAAAGTGCACTAAATTAAGCTAAAATCAACCTATAAACTAATAAATAAGCCTAAAATGATGTCTCATGAGTATATTTTACTATCACAAATGAGGAGACATCAAAAACACACTAATATTACAACATAAAATTAAATGTTTTCACTTTATTCAGTATTTTTCCCATGTCCGGTTTGAGGCAGAAATATGACGTTAGTAAGCGAGTAACTTTCTAGTATGTATACACAAGCCTAGAAATCAGAATAAGAAAAAAGAAATAGAATGTAATATTCCTGTTCTGTATACACATACCTAGCAATTTCGCAAAAGTAAAGTTTATAAACGTAAAAAGCAAACGTTTTCTGGTTTATACAACGTGAATCATGAATCCCTTAAATTGTTGTGTTTTATTTGTATAAACCAGTAAAACAATATGATAACTAATGCAAAAATGAAATAAAAGTAAATGGATAAATAATTTTACTTGTCGAGGCTCGGATTGGATCTGATGTATTTAAGGTATTTAGGCCACGTACCAGTGTCTTATCTTTTTTGGAATCAACCTCCACGATACAACGACAAAACTATTCAAAAGAAACTGACATACAAATTCTTAAGAATTTAACGAATTTAATAAAGTTGTTTCTTTCTATCTCTCTCTTATAATTTTAATGCTCGATGCTTTTAAAAAAATGAATGGAGGTAATGGTTAGTTGGCCAACTATTTATAGAAGATGAAAAGGTATCTTGGTAAAGAGTTGTGAAATTTCATTTAAAGACACGTTATATTAAAAGACATAACGTCTACTAAAGAAAAGAAAAGCATGGGCTGGTCCAGTTGGTATGAAACTCTGGCCTAAATGTCCGCCAGGCTGGAGGTTCAAGTTCAATACCCTAGCCCACCAGCTTTTTTTTTGCTTTGCTTCATAACCAATGGAAATAAAATTACTTTTAATTTGTTCAAATTCTATGACTGATTTGTCCTTCAATTTCAAATAATTTTAACCTAATGAACATATTACGTTAATATTTACAACTAGAATAAACATTTCAATATTCGAATCATTTCTTTAAATTGAGTCACCGACTATTATCCTAAACATGGTCATCACTTGGGTAAAATCTCATTTGAACAACATATACATGGTCATTTGAGAATAAAGGTATTATCTTTAGGAACGAAAAAAATTTCGTTTCGAATTAGAAAAGCGTAATAAACGCAATGGCTGGTAGAATTAGTCCATAACACCTTATAAACCTTTTTAATTCCCCAATCCTAGACCCTACTCCAAAAGAGTGACACCAGATCTCTTCCTACCGCCACGCGGTCTTTGAAACAATATCCTGGGAGGATCGCAACCTCCACCTACACGTGTGGGGTCCTCTTCAACAAAAAATTATCTGCTATTCTTATCAAAATTAGGTATTTTTTTAATTTCAATATTTTAAAATTCTTTTCCTTTTATATTTGTAACTGTTCAGACTTATAATACAGTTATTTATTGTGTAACAGTGTGTTAAATTTAGATAATAGGTAAATTTTTATATACCCGTTAGAATCCCGAATTTGGTTATAATTAATTTATAGGTCCGATCAATAAGAGAGTTTGAACTAAATTAGATAATTATTGTACTCGTAATTTTGTGTTGGGTGTGAGAGATTTTATAAAATTTTCATTGAAAATCAAATGGGTAGAATGGGTCGAATTTTTTGTCTATGTAATCGTTGTATCGTAGAAATGATATAAATGTGTTACAAGCCTATATTTTAATGTCTGGGTTTTCGTCATCATATGATTTTTAAATAAAATATGGTGAAATAGAACAAATCTCTGTGATTACCTCTACTCGTATTGTAGATAATTAAATGATTGACGTATTAGATGATTTGAGGTCGAGTATTAATATCAACGAGAATAATCAATGGACAAATTCTTGTTGTTTCGACGCTTTGTTTGAAGAAATAGAGATCGAATTATACCATGGGTCCACGGTAATGGGTTTTTTGTATTTTATTGCCATGTTCATGCACATTAAGTTCACGAACATGTCGACAAACACATCCTTCACCAAAGTTATTCAATTGTTGTATCGTCCACCTGATTTTCTTCCGTGTCAATAGTCGTTAAATACGATTTGGTAGGTCTATAATTATCTTTCATTATTCTCTATGGGATACCGATAGGGTTCCTAGCCAGTTAGAATCCTCGTTAGCTTATTTATAGATGTCATATATCCTAAAATTGGGATTTCCATTAATTAGCTCTCACAGATGGTGTCAATCCATTACGCCCCTGGTTCTCAACCTCTTGATGGCTTTCTCGATAATTTTACCATGTCGCTTGATTTTACCACCACACACAATTTTTTTTGCTCTAATATACTCTTCCATCCCAAACTACCTCTATAAAGCTATAAATTATGTGACTATCGACATAAGATATAGCTAGTATTTATCATAAATCCTCTTAAACACACTCCCCTGAACCACGTTTATCTCATTTACATTGTCGCTTGTGTTCTACTTCCATCATTAATTCAAGTTTCTCCATCTTACAAACACAATTTGTTCACTTTCCTAGAATCACCTCCTTCAATATTACCCATGCCCAAACATAGTTAATCACTAGGAATTTCTCCTTTTTAAGTATTTTCTTTATGATATCGGGAAAGCCGTTATATTGAATATGTAAAAATCCGAGCAAGCTATATCGTTCAAATTAGTAGTGAAAAAAACATTTCATGGAAAGTCGGAAACTTGACGCTTATTCTAAATATTATCTCTCCTCCAATTTTCCTAAGACCCTAGGACTAGACTGCCACTAAGTCTGCCTATTGTAAAACATCCCATAGTGGATGAGATATGCCTGCTCATTATTCTTATGTGTTTATTGCATGATTACATGTCCTAATAACATGGTATAATTACCTATTATTTATGACACATGAGGTCTTATTTTCCTTAAATCATTATTAGGTAAACGGATAAATTTAACAGTGGACAAGAAAATGTGCTTAATATGAAAATATTGGCATATAGTCCCTTTTATAGGTCTTTTTATGTTCCAAATTCCAAGATGATTAAGTTCCTAAAATTATTCTTACAAGGTGTTAATACTATCCTCTAAAACTCGCATATCTTCATCAGAAACACCTTTGATAAACCTCACTTTATATCTCCATCTTATAACTTGTATACTTTCATCTTATTTTTCTTTGCATAATTTCTCTTTGTTGTGTGACTTTTACTTCATTTTTATACTCCCTATCATAACACACATCATATGCTTTATTTATCCTACATAAGTTGAAAACACCTTTTTTGTATCACAACTCACTATAGGTTAATCTTTGTTGCACAAGATGAACTACAATTATTCTCGTAGTTTCGATTGTTCAACTTTCATGTTTAAGAATCTTTTCAATTAGAAATAATATCATGAACTTATTGTCCTACACAATTTATTGGATATATCTCTGAGTGTGTTGCGATTTAGCTATTAACTTTGTTAAACATTATCTTAGTACTTCACATCGTACACCTAATATGAATTTCGATTTGAGCTATCAAACGTTAATTAGGTTAAGTGTCATTTCAGCAAAAAATTGACAACCTTAACACACTCTCAAACCTGCGTCCTGATCCAAAATGGGCTCCTGTTTTAAGCCAAAAAAACGGCATTCTGTTTTTTGTGAAGAATAAGAAGGCATCCAAGAAATTAAAGTAAGAATCGGGTACCTTGCAAGAAGTTAAGACCGACATCCATACCAAGAATAGTAGTATGTTTTTAAGGAAAACTGTATAACATTTCATCAGCAACGACATCGTTTCAAGAACATCAGAAGTTATATACATTATCCAAAAGATTCCACGTTGAAAATAGTCGTTAGGGAAAACGGATACCCATTGTTTATGTAACCTTTTTTGTATATATTGTGCTCCTTCTTATAGAGTCTTTGGAACTTTATCCACTATATGTAAAGGCTTTCTTGCATCACATACCTCATATCTTGAAGCCATAATTCATCTTCGTACTATCTAAAACTTCAAGAAAGAATTTACAAGCTTGTTTTTATCACATTCACATTATCAAATAAAGCTTGGTGTAATTTCTTGTAATATCCAACCTATTTAAGTATTACATCATATCCAAGCCATCATCTTTATATATTCTCAACAAGGATATCAACTTCAATATTTAACTTGTATCAACTCTTCAATGACTTAACAATAAATCTTGTAATATTAGCTTACTAAGGAGCACATTCATTTTGTTGTCAAATCATCCATCTAACCACTTAAGGTATTAATCTTTCACTACCGTATAGAAAAGGGAATACATAAGTTAAGAATGACCCTTGTAAAAATTTAATAGGTTGTGAATTAATCGCTAACAATTTTATCCAGTTGTGACATAACCGGTAAAAGTCTTGGAACTTTTTAAGTTGTGGTTTAGCTTGAAAAACCTCATTGTAATGTTTTATACCTCACCATATCAAGGAGCTAATTAAAGAAGTTTGAAAATCCTACCAGGATGGCCCTAGGTAGTGTATGTAGTAAAATCAAACCACTCGGATGATTAATCCTTTACTTGAGGAAGTTTGCATTAGGGAAGTATTAAAGATGGCATGATATTAAGTTCATCAGACTAACCAACCCTTTGAATGTTTGATCAGGCAAAATCCTCTTAAGGTTGATACTAGAGTGAAAAGTAAATGAACTCTATAACAAGTTATTTTTGAAGTACAAAACTTTAAATAAAAAATATATAATATATTCCATTAGAGTCGAACATAATGATATTGTTTGCCTGTTAAATTATCTAGTAACACAACCATGAAAATGATATTAATTTTAAAAAAAGATTTACACGACGTCGTTTCCATTTGTAAGGATAAATCACGTTATCAAAC
The DNA here is from genome assembly GCA_029959085.1 of Nemophila menziesii. Lineage (NCBI taxonomy): Eukaryota > Viridiplantae > Streptophyta > Magnoliopsida > Boraginales > Hydrophyllaceae > Nemophila > Nemophila menziesii. Next base: position 47,359,587 of record JARWIR010000001.1, on the reverse strand, counting down.
CCTATTCCTTTCTTTACGCCGTTGTTTACTCCTCTTCCTTGAACTTATCCTATATTTACATCTTTTACCATATTCTCTATATGATCCATTCCTATTCGCATTTCATAACAGATCGATGCTCATTGCATTTCATGTAAAGATTCTTTTAGATTTCTATTTCTCAATCATTTCCGTTAGTAAATATTTCTTAATAGATAATGTTTTTTTATTTATATGTTCCTTTATGAGTAAATTTATATGATATGGTTTCATTAAATTCCTCTCGCCTAATTTTTCTAGTTGAATAATATATATTTATAAGGCTATTGTGTTCATGAGTGAAGATTTTAGGAAAAAATATGATTTGTTCATGTATAAGGAATTTGGTAGCTGATTTATATTTTGTAGCTTACTCTGTAGATAAAATACATTAAATGTACAAATGTGGAAGGGATTGTATAAATTACAATGTAAATTACGTGTGTACATTCGAGTCGAGGTGTTTTAATTTTGTGCACTCGTGCATAGCCGAAACTTTCTGAAACTTTTTATACATAATTGGGATTAAAAAATTAATATTTATTTTTTAGCTTAAAATTACATTTTTTGAGTTGGTTGCAAATTATATTACAAAAGTTGTATTAAGATCGATGAGTATATAGAGTGAGCATATTAGCTTAGCTTATAGATTCTCTTACATGGTGGAGATAAATCATTATATTTATGGGTTTGAAAGAAATATGAGAATTCTAATAGTTATAGGCTGTTCACTGTTGTAGTTACTATATTGAATAATCCTTCTATCTATGTGATTGAGTTGCATTATAAACCATATTAGTTTTATATTCTTGAAATTGATTCAGACCTTAAAAAATTAATTGCATAATATTTTCAGGTATTCCCATACGAGTTAGTGTTGTATATAATTCACTTATTCCATTTAACACTAGATGGCCCCTTAGCTGTGAGTATACTCTCATCATTGTATCTTGTACAAATTTTATTGATCTAATATTTGTTTTGGATTTCTATTAGGTTTTATACAAATTTCTAGTCTATTTTAGCAAGTTTGACTGGGATAACTACTGTGTCAGTTTAAAGGGTCCCGTCTCTATATCCTTTTTACCAGAAATCGTGGGTAAGTCATACTTTTTTAAAACAATCACCCAGTTTATGGTTTATAAACAATGTATATATACTTTTAACTTTTTTTGTTTGTCTTTTACAGCTGAAAGACCCGAAAATGATGGTGGTGATTTGAGCGTTTATTTGGTATTAATCAGTATTATGTGTATGTATGAATGTAGCTATGTTAACGGTAGGTATATATCTCATTGCCCTTAAAAGAGTTAATAAGCATATGGTCACAATAAAGAATTTAAAGGTCGATAGCTGTCTCTTTGATAGGGAGTAACTCTTATAAGATTGTGGAATTTTATGATCTAATTCTTCTAGTATGGAAGTGTTGATATATATATATATATATATATATATATATATATATATATATATATATATATATATATATATAACTGATAAATTAAACCTATTGATAAATCATTTTCAATGAAACAATATTACATCACACATCTTCAAAGACGAGATCTATAAAAAGGAAATGATTTTTGTCTTTAAAGAATGGACAGTGTCGACGGGCAATGCGTTTTGTTGACACTAGCGGATATTTAAAAAAAATCACAAGTCTTTTGAGACGAAAAATTATTGTCTTTAAAGAGATATGTCATTAATGACGAAATATCATTTCAAAAGATATCATTCGCGATAATTTATTTTTTCGTCTTTTGATTGAAATTTTGTCGTCTTGAAAGAGGTCATTCTCAAATACTCATAATGTCATTACAGACGACCAAATTTGTCTCTAAAGATACTATTGTGTTTTATTTGTATAAACAAGTTAAACAATATAATATATAATGCAAAAATAAAATAAAAGTAAATACGTAAATAACTTTACTTGTCGAGGTTTGGATTGGATCTGATGTCTTTAAGGTATTTGGGCCACATACCGGTATCTTACGTTTTTTGGCTTCAACTTCCAAGATACAACGACAAAGCTATTCAAAAGAAACTGACACACGAATTCTTATGAATTTCAACGAACTTAATAAAGTTGCTTCTTTCTATCTTTTTTTTGTTTTTTTACAATTTTAGTGTTTGGTGCTTTAAAAAAAGGAATGAAGAAAATGGTTTAGTTGGCCAACTATTTATAGAAGATGAAAAGGTGGTTTGACAAAGAGTTGTGATGTTTCATTTGAAGACACATTATATTAAAAGACACAACGTTTACTAAAAAAGAGCAAAGCATGGCTGGTGCAGATGGTATAAAACTCTGGCCCAAAAGCCCACCATGTTGGAGGTATAGGTTGATCCCTCAGCCTAGCAGTTTTTTTTGCTTTGCTTCATAACCAGAGGAAATAGAATTCCTTTTCATTTCTTCTAATACTATGACTCGATTTCACATTCAATTTCAAATGATTTTAACCTGATGAACATATTACGTTAATCTTTACAACTATAATAAACATTTCAATATTGAAATCATTTCTTTAAATTGAGTCATTGACTACCATAATAAAAATTGTCATCGCTTGGGTAAAACCTCATTTGACCAACAATCCCCATATGAATGGAAATTGACTAACCACCTTATAAAAAATTATGCAATAGATTGCTAAACATGAGAGAGAGAAAGAGAAGCGCGGAAGAGTACTACATCGAGAAAGGTAGCTTTTGGCCTTGAACCTTCTCTGGTAAGAGCTATCAGGTTTACTTGCTAACTAGTGAACGTGATGTCTTGAACTATTAAGCTTTTTGGTAAAACAAGACAATATAACATACATAGTATACTTCCTAACATTATTTGGTTCTCATGGTTGTGTCCATTTACGACCCTAGACAACTCCTGGTATTTCATGAATAACCGTCGGAGAATTTCACCTTTAAAAATTCTCGTAGGGCAGCCCTACCCTTGTTATTCATATAGGTGGTCTCTTCTCTAGAGTATTCCGCATTACTCTATCTTATGATATAGAAGATACAAGAACCATTAAAAGTTTAACTTATCCTTCACTTTACAAGTAGCACTGTTTAATTTTGCCCTAGGAATGGTTTGGAGTAGATGACATCAACAAAGATAATGTGAACCCAAGAAATGATCAAAATCCTATGGGCATCAGGCAAGAGTTTTGGTTATTTGAGGACCGTGGTAGAGTGATTCAACCATGCACAAAGTATGTGATGCCCCCTAGATAAGCTACATATTTTTCAGGATTGGTTAAAAGCATAGAACTTTTCTGATGGATTAGATTCAAGTTTGAGTAATAACATTCAGATTGATTTGGGAAAGATCATTGGCATGATATGCCATGACTGTAACGTCATGATGCATTTTCTTTTCGTGTCTACTATCCTTAGACTTATCAATGATATATCGTTCAGAGATTCAATCATTGGGTTATGCAACGTGTTCATGACTTTTTGTAAAAAGAATATAAGTATGCAAAAATTAGAAATCTGAAGTGTGGATTCTTATATGCAAGCTTGAAATGACGTTTCCTCCAGTTTTTTTTTTTACATAATGGCCCCTTTTGTCATACACTTCACGAGGAAGCCTAATTAGGAGGTCTGGTTCAAATGCGTTGGATGTACCTGTTTTAAAGATACTTGAAGAAACTAAAAGAATATATATATGGATGTTGGCTAGGCGTGAGCTCTATAACACTATATCTAAGTGGTAGATTTATTATTTACATACCAGGGAGGTCAAGAGACCATGATATATATTGTTATTTGGACACATTAAACGAGGGGTATATATTTTCTAAATGTCGTCCACCTGATTTTCTTCCGTGTCAACAGTAGTTAAATACGATTTGGTAGGTCCATAATTATCTTCCGTTACTCACTATGGGATACCCCTAGGGTTCCTAGCCAGTTAGAATCCTCGTTAGCTTCTTTATAGATGTCATATATCCTAAAGTTGGGATTTCCATTTATTAGCTCTCACAGATGGTGTCAATCCATTACGCCCCTGGTTCTCAACCTCTTGATGGCTTTCTCGATAATTTTACCATGTCGCTTGATTTTACCACCACACACAATTTTTTTTGCTCTAATATACTCTTCCATCCCAAACTACCTCTATAAAGCTATAAATTATGCGACTATCGACATAAGATATAGCTAGTATTTACCATAAATCCTCTTAAACACACTCCCCTGAACCACGTTTATCTCATTTACATGTCGCTCGTGTTCTACTTCCATCATTTATTCAAGTTTCTCCATCTTACAAACACAATTTGTTAACTTTCCTAGAATCACCTCCTCCAACATTACCCAGGCCCAAACATAGTTAATCACCAGGAATTTCGCCTTTTTAAGTAGTTTCTTTATGATATCGGGAAAGCCGTTATATTGAATATGTAAAAATCTGAGCAAGCTATCGTTCAAATTAGTAGTGAAAAAAACATTTCATGGAAAGTCGGACACTTGACGCTTATTCTAAATATTATCTCTCCAATTTTCCTAAGACCCTAGAACTAGACTGCCACTAAGTCTGCCTATTGTAAAACATCCCATAGTGGATGAGATATGCCTGCTCATTATTATTATGTGTTTATTGCATGATTACATGTCCTAATAACATGGTATAATTACCTATTATTTATGACACATGAGGTCTATTTTTCCTTAAATCATTATTAGGTAAACGAATAAATTTAACAGTGGATAAGAAAATGTGCTTAGTATGAAAATATTGGCATATAGTCCCTTTTATAGGTCTTTTTATGTTCCAAATTCCAAGATGATTAAGTTCCTAAAATTCTTCTTACAAGGTGTTAATACTATCCTCTAAAACTCGCATATCTTCATCAGAAACACCTTTGATAAACCTCACTTTCTATCTCCATCTTATAACTTGTATACTTTCATCTTATTTTTCTTTGCATAATTTCTCTGTGTTCTGTGACTTTTACTTCATTTTTATACTCCCTATCATAACACACATCATATGCTTTATTTATCCTACATAAGTTCAAAACACCTTTTTTGTATCACAACTCACTATATGTTAATCTTTGTTGCACAAGATGAACTACAATTATTCTCGTACTTTCGATTGTTCAACTTTCATGTTTAAGAATCTTTTCAATTAGAATTGATATCATGAACTTATTGTCCTACACAATTTATTGGATATATCTCTGAGTGTGTTGCGATTTAGCTATTAACTTTGTTAAACATTATCTTAGTACTTCACATCGTACACCTAATATGAAGAAATTCTTTCGATTTGGGCTATCAAACGTTAATTAGGTTAAGTGTCATTTCAGAAAAAAATTGACAACCTTAACACACTCCCAAACCTATATCCTGATCCAAAATGGGCTCCCGTTTTAAGCCAAAAAAAACGGTATTCTGTTTTTTGTGAAGATTAAGAAGGCGTCCAAGAAATTAAAGTAAGAATCGGGTACCTTGCAAGAAGTTAAGACCGACATCCATACCAAGAATAGTAATATGTTTTTAAGGAAAACTGTATAACATTTCATCAACAACGACATCGTTTCAAGTACATCAGAATTTATATACATTATCTAAAAGATTCCACGTTGAAAATAGTCGTTGGGGAAAAACGGATACCCATTGTTTATGTAACCATTTTTGTATATATTGTGCTCCTTCTTATAGAGTCTTTGGAACTTTATCCACTATATGTAAAGGCTTTCTTGCATCACATACCTCATATCTTGAAGCCGCAATTCATCTTTGTACTATCTAAAACTTCAAGAAAGAATTTACAAGCTTGTTTTTATCACTTTCACATTATCAAATAAAGCTTGGTGCAATTACTTGTAATATCCAACCTATTTAAGTATTACATCATATCCAAGCCATCATCTTTATATATACTCAACACGGATATCAACTTCAATATTTAACTTGTATCAACTCTTCAAAGAGTTAACAATCAATCTTGTATTTTAGCTTAATAAGGAGCACATTCATTTGGTTGTCAAATTATCCATCTAACCACTTAAGGTGTTAATCTTTCACTACCGTATAGAAAAGGGAATACATAAGTTAAGAATGACCCTTGTAAAAATTTAATAGGTTGTGACTTAATCGCTAACAATTTTATCCAGTTGTGACATAACCGGTAAAAGTCTTGGAACTTTTTAAGTTGTGGTTTAGCTTGAAAAACCTCATTGTAATGTTTTATACCTCACCACTGAGAGATATCAAGGAGCTAATTAAAGAAGTTTGAAAATCCTACCAGGATGGCCCTAGGTAGTGTATGTAGTAAAATCAAACCACTCGGATGATTAATCCTTTACTTGAGGAAGTTTGCATTAGGGAAGTACTAAAGATGGAATGATATTAAGTTCATTAGACTAACTAACCCTTTGAATGTTTGATCAGGCAAAATCCTCTTAAGGTTGATACTAGAGAGAAAAGTAAATGAACTCTATAACAAGTTATTTTTGAAGTACAAAACTTTAAATAAAAAATATATAATATATTCCATTAGAGTCGAACATAATGATATTGTTTGCCTTTTAAATTATTTAGTAACACAACCATGAAAATGATATTAATTTAAAAAAAAGATTTACACGACGTCGTTTTCCATTTGTAAGTATAAATCACGTTATCAAACCCTATTCCTATCTTTACGCCGTTGTTTACTCTTCTTCCTTGAACTTATCCTATATTTTCATCTTTTACCATATTCTCTTTATGATCCATTCCGATTCGCATTTCATAACAGATCGATGCTCATTGCATTTCATGTAAAGATTCTTTTAGATTTCTATTTCTTAATCATTTCTGTTAGTAAATATTTCTTAATAGATAATGTTTTTTTATTTATATGTTCCTTTATGAGTAAATTTATGTGATATGGTTTCATTCAATTACTCTCGCCTAATTTTTCTGTTGAATAATATATATTTATAAGGCTATTGTGTTCATGAGTGAAGATTTTAGGACAAAATGTGATTTGTTCATGTATAAGGAATTTGGTAGCTGATTTATATTTTGTAGCTTACTCTGTAGATAAATACATTAAATGTACAAATGTGGAAGGGATTGTATAATACATTCGAGTCGAGGTGTTTTAATTTTGTGTACTCGTGCATAACCGAAACTTTCTGAAACTTTTTATACATAATTGGGATTAATTAAAAATTAATATTAACTTTTTTAGCTTAAGTTTACATTTTTTGAGGCGGTTGCAAATTATATTAAGTTGTATTAGGATTGATGAGTATATAGAGTGAGCATATTAGCTTAGCTTATAGATTCTCTTACACGGTGGAGATAAATCATTATATTTATGGGTTTGAAAGAAATATGAGGATTCTAATAGTTTTAGTCTATTCACTGTTGTAGTTACTATTAGGAGTACTATAATGAATAATCCTTCTATCTTTGTGATTGAGTTGCATTATAAACCATATTAGTTTTACATTCTTGAAATTGATTCAGATCTTAAAAAATTAATTGCATAATATTTTTCAGGTATTCGTATACGGGTCAGTACCCTTAAAAACCTATCTCCCTGGAGATATAGATCTAACAGCCTTTGGTGGGCCAAAGATGGAGGATGTAATAGCTAACGGAATGGTCGCTGTGCTTGAAAAAGCTAATCAAAGCGGTTCCTCAGAGTTTCGTGTCACCGATATACAAGTCATCAATGCTGAGGTACTTTAATTACTTTAGAAACCCTAATATTGAAATAAAAATATATTCCTCTTTATCTCAAGCTCCAGTCTTATAATTAATGTGCAGGTGAAAATCATCAAGTGCATTGTGCAGAAGACTGTGGTTGATATATCCGTCAATCAAATAGGGGGTGTGTGTACTCTATGCTTCCTTGAGCAGGTAATTAATTCTCTTCTTCTAGTTACATAATATTATTTAATTAATTTCTATATATTTGGATTCACAAATTCTATGTTATGTGTTGTCCAGGTTGATCGCCTTATCGGGAAGGATCATCTCTTTAAACGAAGCATAATTTTGATTAAGGTGTGGTGTTACTACGAAAGTCGCATCCTCGGAGCCCACCATGGTTTAATCTCAACCTATGGCCTAGAAACTTTTTATACATAATTGGGATTAAAAAATTAATATTTATTTTTTAGCTTAAGTTTACATTTTTTGAGTTGGTTGCAAATTATATTACAAAAGTTGTATTAAGATCGATGAGTATATAGAGTGAGCATATTAGCTTAGCTTATAGATTCTCTTACATGGTGGAGATAAATCATTATATTTATGGGTTTGAAAGAAATACGAGCATTCTAATAGTTATAGGTTGTTCATTGTTGTAGTTACTATAATGAATAATCCTTCTATCTCTGTGATTGAGTTGCATTATAAACCATATTAGTTTTATATTCTTGAAATTGATTCAGACCTTAAAAAATTAATTGCATAATATTTTTCAGGTATTCCCATACGGGTTAGTGTTGTATATAATTCACTTATTCCATTTAACACTAGATGGCCCCTTAGCTGTGAGTATACTCTCATCATTGTATCTTGTACAAATTTTATTGATCTAATAATTGTTTGGATTTCTATTAGGTTTTGTACAAATTTCTGGTCTATTTTAGCAAGTTTGACTGGGATAACTACTGTGTCAGTTTAAAGGGTCCCGTCCCTATATCCTTTTTACCAGAAATCGTGGGTAAGTCATACTTTCTTAAAACAATCACCCAGTTTATGGTTTATAAACAATGTATCTATACTTTTAACTTTTTTTTGTTTGTCTTTTACAGCTGAAAGACCCGAAAATGATGGTGGTGATTTGCTTCTTATCAATGATCTTCTTCGAAGTTGTATCGACTCATTCTCGGCTCCTACTAAAGACTAACATTCACGCTCATTTCAATTTTTTTTTGAATATAGTTGATCCATTACTAGAACACAATAATCTTGGAAGTGTGGTATTAGGTTTGAGTAGAAGTTTGTCTTGTTAGGGTTCATATAGGGCTGAAAATGCTTAAAAGATCACAGATACATATAGTTGGTAGTTGTGGTTATTTGAGCGTTTATATTGGTATGAATCAGTATTTTGTGTATGTATGAATGTAGCTATGTTAACGGTAGGTATATATCTCATTTCCCTTAAAAGAGTTAATAAGCATAGGGTCACAATAAAGAATTTAAAGGTCGATAGCTGTCTCTTTGAAAGGGAGTAACTCTTATAAGATTGTGGAATTTTATGATCTAATTCTACTGGTATGGAAAAGAGTGTTGATATATATATATATATATATATATATATATAACTGATAAATTAAACCTATTGATAAATCATTTTCAATCAAACAATATTACAACGCACATCTTCAAAGACGAGATCTATAAAAAGGAAATGATTTATGTCTTTAAAGAATGGACAGTGTCGACGGGCCATGCATTTTGTTGGCACTAGCGAATATTTTAAAAAAAAGATCACAAGTCTTTTGAGACGAAAAATTATCCTCTTTAAAGAGATATGTCATTAATAACGAAATATCATTTCAAAAGATATCATTTGCGATAATTTATTTTTTCGTCTTTTGATAGAAATTTTTGTCGTCTTGAAAGAGGTCATTCTCAAATACTTATAATGTCTTTACAGACGACCAAATTTGTCTCTAAAGATACTATTGTGTTTTATTTGTATAAACAATTTAAAAAATATAATATCTAATGCAAAAATAAAATAAAAGTAAATAAATAAATAACTTTACTTGTCGAGGTTCGGATTGGATCCGATGTCTTTAAGGTATTTGGGCCACATACCGGTATCTTACGTTTTTTGGCTTCAACCTCCAAGATACAACGACAAAACTATTCAAAAGAAACTGACACACGAATTCTTAAGAATTTCAACGAACTTAATAAAGTTGCTTCTTTCTATCTTTCTCGTATAATTTTAGTGTTTGATGCTTTAAAAAAAGGAATAAAGGAAATGGTTTAGTTTGCCAACTTTTTATAGAAGATGAAAAGGTGGCTTGACAAAGAGTTGTGATGTTTCATTTGAAGACATGTTATATTAAAAGACAAAACGTTTACTAAAAAATAGCAAAGCATGGCTGGTGCAGATGGTATAAAATTCTGGCCCAAAAGCCACCAGGTTGGAGATTTAGGTTTGATCCCTCAGCCTAGCATTTTTTTTTGCTTTGCTTCATAACCAGAGGAAATAGAATTCCTTTTCATTTCTTCAAATACTATGACTGGATTTCTCATTCAATTTCAAATGATTTTAACATTATGAACATATTACGTTAATCTTTTCAACTATAATAAACGTTTCAATATTCGAATCATTTCTTTAAATTGAGTCACCGACTACCATCATAAACATGGTCATCACTTGGGTAAAATCTCATTTGACCAACAATCCCCACATGAATGGAAATTGACTAACCACCTTAAAAAAGTTATGCAACAGAATGCTAAACACGAGAGAGAGAGAGAGAGAGCGAGAGAGAAGCGCGGAAGAGTACTACATCGAGAAAGGTATCTTTTGGCCTTGAACCTTCTCTGGTAAGAGCTATCAGGTTTACTTGCTAACTAGTGAACATGAGGTCTTGAACTATTCAGCTTTTGCGTAAAACAAGACAATATAACTTACATAGTATAATTCCTAACATTATTTGGTTCTCACGGTTGTGTCCATTTAAGGCCCTAGACAACTCATGGTATTTCATGAATAACTGTCGGAGAATTTCGCCTTTAAAAATTCTCGTAGGGCGGCCCCACCCATGTTATTCATAAAGGTGGTCTCTTCTCTAGAGTATTCTGCATTACTCTATCTTATGATATAGAAGATACAAGAACCATTAAAACTTTAACTTATCCTTCACTTTACAAGTAGCACTGTTTAATTTTTCCCTAGGAATGGTTTGGGGAGGTCTCCCCACAGTTCGTCACACCAAGTTGTAATTTAATGATTCAGTTTTTCCTTTGAACCTAAATTGTAGGATTTCCACTCTGCTAGGTAGGGTTCCCATCATGGCAACTCATCTTTCATAGGTTTAAGACCCATTCCCCCTGACAATACTCGCACTTGCTTGGTTTGTAGACCTTTGGTCAGTTGATCCGCTATGTTATCCTTTGATCAAACGTAATCAATTGTGATAAATCCGTTTGAGAGAAGTTGTCTAACGAGATTGTGTCTACCACATATGTGTCTAGACTTACCGTTATACATATCATTTGGTGCCCTACCAATGACACTCTATCTGTCGCATTGTATGCAAATAGCTGACACAGGCTTTGGCCAATTAGGAATGCCCTCTAAAGTTTTTTTGAATCCACTTGGATTCCTCAGTAGCTTTATCTAAAGCTATAAACTCATATATAATAGTGGATCTGGATATGCACGTTTACTTAGTGGATTTCCAAGACATGGCTGCTCCTCCTAACATGTAGACAAATCCACTTGTGGATTTTGAGTCAGTGGAGTCTCATATCCAGTTTGCATCACTGTATCCTTCTAGTACATCTGGATATCCTGTGTATAACAACCCTTCGTTCATAGTGTATCTAAGATACCTTAGAACTCTTACAATAGCAATTTAGTGGTTCTTCCCTAGATTATGTGTAAACCTACATAGCTTGCTTACTGTATGTGCTATATCTGGCGTAGTGCAGTTTGTTAGGTACATGAGACTCCCGATAATCTGAGAGTACTCTAACTGGTTGATCGTATCATCAGTGTTCTTAGCAAGATGTAAATTTACGTCAACATGTCTCGTGGCGATATTTGTGTCGCCGTTACTAAATTTGTCTAACACTTTCTCAATATAGTGTGACTGAGATAGTATAATACCTTCAAAATGTTCGGAAAATATTTATACCCAAAATAACATACGCAAGGCCTAGATCTTTCTTGTCAAACTTACTTGAAAGTATCCCTTTGGTGAATGTAATCATATCATTGTTACTTCTAACGATTACCATATCACCCACATATAAACACAGAACGACATATCATGTCTCATTTTGTTTTACATAAACAAATTTGTCACATTCATTGATCTTGAACTCATTCGAGATCATGAATCAATCAAATTTGTCATGCCATTACTTCGGGGCCTGTTTTAAACCATATAAATATTTAACAAGCTTCCATACTTGCTTCTCCTTACCAGGAGCTACGTAAGCTTCAGGTTGTTCCATATATATCTCTTCATTTAGTTCTCCATTTAGGGAAGCTGTTTTTACATCCATTTGATGAATTTTGAGCTTGTATATTGAAGCTACATCGATTAACATTCGAATGAATGATATTCTCGTGACTGGAGAATAAGTTACAAAATAGTCAAGTCCTTCTTTTTTACTATAACCTTTTACAACAAGACGGGCCTTATATTTTTCAATAGATCAATCAGTCTTTAATTTCTTATTGAATATCCATTTGCATCCGAGTAGTTTATTCCCAGGAGGGAGATCCACTTGTTCCACCTATGGTTTTGCATAATGGAATCTATCTCGCTATTTACCGCTTCTTTCCAGTAAGGGGCATCGGGGTTTTACATAGCCTCCTTGAATGTTCGTGGTTCGTCATCTACCATGTAAGATAGAAAGCCAGGACCAAAAGACGTAGAGGTTCTCATACGCTTACCTCTTCTTTGTTCTCCTTCATTTGAAAATGATTCTTTATCTTGCTTTTTGGTTGTCAATGATTCTTGATCTTGTTGTTCTTGAATTGCATAGTGTGTTCTTTTTAAGGAACCAGATTCTGGTGTTGTCTTGTACAAAAAGGTTGTTTTAAAAGAAATGTGCATTTCTTGATTAAATCACCATATTGACGTGAATATCAACATGAGAAGATTTGTGTACCAGGAATCTATATGCAGCACTGTTGTGAGCATATCCAATAAAGACGCAATCGATGGTATTGGGTCCTAATATGACCATTTTAGAAGTAGGAAATGCTACCTTTGTCAAGCATCCCCACACTTTTAAGTATTTGAAGGAAGTGGTTTTCCTTTCCACAATTCGTAAGGAGTTTTATCTACCTTTTTGTGTGGGACCTTGTTGAGGATGTAGTTTGCGGTGAGCAAAGCCTCTCCCCACAAGTTCTGTGGTAACCCTGAGTTAATCAGCAAGGAATTCATCATTTCCTTCAACCTGCGGTTCTTTCTTCAGCAATCCCATTTTGTTGAGGCGAGTAGGGGACCATGGTTTGATGAATGGTTCCATGTTCAGCGCAAAACTCCTCAAAAGGAGACACAAATTCTCCTCCCCTATTTGTTCTAAGATTCTTAATCTTTTTATTTAGTTGATTCTCAACTTCAATTTTGTATTGCATAAATGCTTCTAAGGCCTCATCCCTACTTCGAAGAAAGTATATCTGACAATACCGTATGCAATCGTCAGTGAAAGTTATAAAATACTTTTTCCCACTTCTAGTTTGCATAAATTTTAAATCACAAATATCATTGAGAATTAACTCTAAAGGTACCAAAAGTCCTTTTTTATAGATTTAAACGAGGTTTTGGTTAATTTTGACTTAACACATACTTCACATTGCTTTTGAGAATTGAAGTTCACATTAGGTAATAACCCGACGTTTACTAACTTATTTAATGAACCAAAATTAACATGTCCTAATCTATCGTGACATAAATTAGGTGAGTCAAGGATATATTACTTTCTCGGTTACATTTTTGGTAGGTACTACGGTCATTACATTCATCTTAAATAAACCGTCACATAGGTACCCTTAGCCCACAAATATCACACCTTTAGTGTGAATAAATTTATTAGACTCAAATACTATTTTGAAGCCATTCTTATGCAATAACGAACCTGAAACTAGATTCCTTCTAATGTCAAGCACATGAAGAACGTTACTGATACTCAACTCTTTTACAGAAGTCATTATTAGAATAGTGATTCCAGAGCCAACTATAAAATTTCCGATACATAAAAGTCTCTTCAGTAGTTGCAACTTTGTATGTCTTGAATATACATGTCGGGTGGCCCCAGTATCCACCCACCTGTGTTTGGTATTTCCAACCAATTTTTTTTCTTCAGAAACTGCTGTGGTAAAATCAATTTTATTAAATCTTAGTCATGATTGCTTGACCTTGATTTACTTTCATGGAATTGCCTTAATCGTTTTTTCTTTGATTTTGGCCATCTATTCCTTTACATAGATAGTCATTTCCATTTAACCTCTTAGACTCCTCAACAGATCTAAAAGAGTCGAGATCATGTCCCACAAATGCATTTTTCATAAGTGAAATTGCCGATGATATGTTGTTACCGATTCCATCATATCTGGACATATTGTTTATCTTGGTAGACATCATTTCAATCACCAAGGATTACACATTATTGTAAATAATTCAACCAAATGAATTATTCGACCATTCTCACTAAGAGACAAAAAAACCTAGGTCTTAAGTTTTTCCAATGTACACAAAAATCAATTCTATCTTACGACAAAATGGTTAAATAAATTTTAATTTCCCAAGATTTTATATTCTTGTTAGTCCCCCAAGTTTTTATATTGTTGTTGTAGAGGATCGAAGAAATTAAAGAGATAATCAATTCACGTAAAAGAGAATCTCAATCGATTAAGAATTCTTTAAGCGAAACTTTTTCAAACCACAAGGTTCGACAAGTATGCAGATATTAGAAAAATTAATTTTAGTTGTTAAAAAACACACTAATATTACAACATAAAATTAAATGTTTTCACTTTATTCAGTATTTTTCCCATGTCCGGTTTGAGGCAGAAATATGACGTTAGTAAGCGAGTAACTTTCTAGTATGTATACACAAGCCTAGAAATCAGAATAAGAAAAAAGAAATAGAATGTAATATTCCTGTTCTGTATACACATACCTAGCAATTTCGCAAAAGTAAAGTTTATAAACGTAAAAAGCAAACGTTTTCTGGTTTATACAACGTGAATCATGAATCCCTTAAATTGTTGTGTTTTATTTGTATAAACCAGTAAAACAATATGATAACTAATGCAGAAATGAAATAAAAGTAAATGGATAAATAATTTACTTGTCGAGGCTCGGATTGGATCTGATGTATTTAAGGTATTTAGGCCACGTACCAGTGTCTTATGTTTTTTGGAATCAACCTCCACGATACAACGACAAAACTATTCAAAAGAAACTGACACACAGATTCTTAAGAATTTAACGAATTTAATAAAGTTGTTTCTTTCTATCTCTCTCTTACAATTTTAATGCTCGATGCTTTTAAAAAAATGAATGGAGGTAATGGTTAGTTGGTCAACTATTTATAGAAGATGAAAAGGTAGCTTGGTAAAGAGTTGTGAAATTTCATTTAAAGACACGTTATATTAAAAGACATAACGTCTACTAAAGAAAAGAAAAGCATGGGCTGGTCCAGTTGGTATGAAACTCTGGCCTAAATGTCCGCCAGGCTGGAGGTTCAAGTTCGAACCCCTAGCCCACCAGCTTTTTTTTGCTTTGCTTCTTAACCAATGGAAATAAAATTACTTTTAATTTGTTCAAATCTATGATTGATTTGTCCTTCAATTTCAAATAATTTTAACCTAATGAACATATTACGTTAATATTTACAAATAGAATAAACATTTCAATATTCGAATCATTTCTTTAAATTGAGTCACCGACTATTATCGTAAACATGGTCATCACTTGGGTAAAATCTCATTTGAACAACATATACATGGTCATTTGAGAATAAAGGTATTATCTTTAGGAACGAAAAATATTTCGTCTCGAATTAGAAAAGCGTAATAAACGCAATGGCTGGTAGAATTAGTCCATAACACCTTATAAACCTTTTTAATTCCCCAATCCTAGACCCTACTCCAAAAGAGTGACACCAGATCTCTTCCTACCGCCACGCGGTCTTTGAAACAATATCCTGGGAGGATCGCAACCTCCACCTACACGTGTGGGGTCCTCTTCAACAAAAAATTATCTGCTAATCTTATCGAAATTAGGTATTTTTTTAATTTCAATATTTTAAAATTCTTTTCCTTTTATATTTGTAACTGTTCAGACTTATAATACAGTTATTTATTGTGTAACAATGTGTTAAATTTAGATAATAGGTAAATTTTTACATACCCGTTAGAATCCCGAATTTGGTTATAATTAATTTATAGGTTTATAATAGACAATGAATCCGATCAATAAGAGAGTTTGAACTATATTAGATAATTAT
The DNA here is from genome assembly GCA_029959085.1 of Nemophila menziesii. Lineage (NCBI taxonomy): Eukaryota > Viridiplantae > Streptophyta > Magnoliopsida > Boraginales > Hydrophyllaceae > Nemophila > Nemophila menziesii. The sequence continues at coordinate 47,343,390 of JARWIR010000001.1, read as the reverse complement.
TGTACTCGTAAATTTGTGTTGGGTGTGAGAGATTTTATAACATTTTCATGGAAAATCAAATGGGTAGAATGGGTCGAATTTTTTGTCTATGTAATCGTTGTATCGTAGAAATGGTATAAATGTGTTACAAGCCTATATTTTAATGTCTGGGTTTTCGTCATCGTATGATTTTTAAATAAAATATGGTGAAATAGAACAAATCTCTATGATTACCTCTACTCGTATTGTAGATAATTAAATGATGGACGTATTAGATGATTTGAGGTCGAGTATTAATATCAACGAGAATAATCAATGGACAAAGTCTTGTTGTTTCGACGCTTTGTTTGAAGAAATAGAGATCGAATTATACCATGGGTCCACGGTAATGGGTTTGTTGTATTTTATTGCCATGTTCATGCACATTAAGTTCACGAACATGTCGACAACCACATCCTTCACCAAAGTTATTCAATTGTTGTATCGTGTTTTCTCTAAAGGTCATACTTTGCCTTCTTCTTATGAGGAGTGCAACAAAAAGCTAAACAGTTTGGGTATGGGATATGGATGTGTGTTTAAATGATTGTCTTTTGTATTGTAAAGAAAATGAAATACTCCAGAAATCTCCACTGCATGGTGAATGTAGGTGGGATCCAAAGAAGGTGAAAAAAGTTTCACATAAGAAACTGCATTATTTTCACATTGCACCAAGATTACAGAGAATGTTCGCATAGAGACACTCCGCAAAATATATTATTTGGCAACAAACTTGAATGAGTACATACAAAGACGTGTTACGTCATCCAGTTGATTGTACTAGTTTGAAACTTTTTGACAAGTGGAATCCTGAGTTAGCTAATGAACCGCGTAATGTACGATTGCGTTTAAGTCTCGATGGGTACTGTCCTTTCTCCGTGCATAACAAATCATATAAAATGTGGCCAGTTATACTAAAAATCTACAATTTATCGACGTGGTTATGCATGATAAGAATCCACGTTTATGCTTACTTTTTTAACTACCAATTCGCGTTCACCGGGTAAAGATATGGATGTCTTTCTCCGTCCTTTTGTTGATGAGTTGGAAATGTTGCGAGCAATGTGAATACTTATTTATGATGTTTTTGCTAAGGTAAAATTCATAATGAAGGTTTGTGTGTTTTCATGATTAATTATTACCCAGCTTGGTCATACACTTTGGGATGGTCAGGTCAAGGTCACAAAGATTACCAGAATACATGGACTCTATACCATTCTTACGAGTGAGTAAAGGTGTTGTGTATTTTGATCACAGACAGTGGTTATCTATTCAACTTCAATATAAAGTATATTTATCCTCGTACGTTATTTCCGAGCATGGGCCCCGTAGGAAACATCGTCCTGCCGATATTCATAG